>CM066031.1:1064582443-1065896182 GCA_033557465.1 Ichthyophis bannanicus | reverse complement strand
TAGTTGCTCAGACAGGACTCTAGGCTCCCTCTCCTACAGAAGCTACAATCCATCTCATGGTCTGACTCAAGCTCCAGTTGCATCGGCTCGGCTTCTGAGGCCTCTGAGCCTAAATCAGTGCTCGTGGGTAAGTTGCCATAAGGTTCTTTAAATATGTTCCGCACAACTTCCCAATGCTCGGGGTTGAGAACTGGGCGTCGGTCCTGCGCCTTCAGATACTGTGAACTGTCCTTGCTTGGCAAGAGCCTTGTCTTAGCTTTCTGTACAGCTGGGACCTTAACAAGTCTTTTAGTGGGCGCGTGTTCCTTGCACCTTATCTTACAAACATTCTCATAAGGATAATATTCTTGTGCTCCTCGCACACCCCATACATCCGCAGTTTGTACCCTGCTTTTAGTAAAATATGGGTTACCTTGTGTGGTACCAATAGATGGGGGCCTAGAACTGGAAATGGGCTGATGGGAGGTTAGGACTGGTAATAGGCTATGGGGGGGGGGGGCTAGGACTGGAAATGGGCTGATTGGTGGGGTTAGGCCTAGAAATGCGCTGATTAAGGCAGCTAAAACAGGAAATGGGCTGATTGGGGGGCTAAGACTGAAAATGGACTTATTGGGGGGTTACAACTGGTAATGAGGCTATCACTGGAAATGAGTTAGGACTGGTAATGGGCTGATTGTGGGGCTAGGACTGGAGTGGGCTGATAAGGGGGCTGGGACTGGAAATGGGCTAATGGGGGAGAGGAGTAGAGTGTTGCTGGCCCTGGAAGAAAACTAGGGGCTGATGCGGGGGGATGGTAGAATAGGACTGGAAAGGAACGGATACTGAGAGGGTCTGCTAGGGGAAGGAGGGGGCAGGAAGGGAGCTGACATGGGGGAAGGAGGAGGCTGGAAAGGAGCTGACACCTGGGTTGTACTGAAGGGGGACTGGAGGAGAGCTGACACTTGGGGATGGGAGTGGTAGGTGGCTGGGTAATGGGGAGGAGGATGGAAGGGAGCTGACTGGTGGGTGGCACTGAGAGTGGACCTGAGCTGATACCTGGGATGGTATTTGGACTAGAAGGGGCTGGACAGTGGGGAAGGAGGGGGACTGGAAGGGAATGGACACCAGTGGCAGTCGTGGGAATGCAAGGCGGTTGACATTGGAAGGTACTGGGAGGGGAGGACTAGAAAGGGTGCTGATACTGGGGAGGATTACTGGAAATGGAAATGGGCTGATGGAAGGAAGTGAAGAAAACAAAAGAAGAGATAAGAAATGGCAGATGGATCATGGACCATGGACCACAGATAGAGAGCTAAAAGAAGACAGGAAAGCAGAAGCCTCAGATCGGGACCAGAATGATCAGAGAATAAAATGGTCAGACAACAAAGGTAGAAAAAATAATTTTATTTAATTTTAGTGATTGGACTTTGTGCTATTTTTATATTTTACACAGTATTGGGGAACTGCATCTCTTATTTATCTGATGTTGCACTGCATGTGAACTCTGGCTTCTTGGGGTTTCAGTTTAAATTTTGTCTATATATTTTTATTTTTACTTTAGATTGTGGTTACCTATTCTGTATTTGGTGAGGGTTGATGTGAGTGTGTGACTGAGGTCAGGTGTTCTGTTAATATGGCGTTTGTACATAAAGATCTAAACTGTACTGTATTAATTTGACTTGTTCAGCTTTTCAAATAGGTGTATGGATGTTCCAGGGCCCACTGTAATATTTACAGTGATGCTTTTTTTGGATGGGCTCCTTATGTGAGTTTTGGAAGTTTGTGCTGATATGGTATGGTATGGTAGGTTTGCTCTTTGTTGTAGGGTTTTGTATTAGTTCACAATATGCCTGGTACTGGAGAATAGTGGTTGTTGTTGTTAGTGAGATGATCAGAATTGGATATATATTTTTTTAAAATATTGAGTTCTGTGGTGAATGTCCTGGTTCTGCTCTGCACCCACTGTGGATGCAAAATATATGTTGAAAAAGAAAAAGCAAGAACCATAACGCAGTTCATAACAACAAAATAAAAATGAATTATAATTTAGTTTTATAAACTGTGCTGTTGGTTCTTCCTGTCTTTTAGTTCCTTGGTGTGCAAACAGAACCGTACCCAGCCCTGTGCAAGCGGTGCAGCCGCACAGGGCGCAAAGACTTGGGGGGTGCATTTCGGCTGTCTGCTCTTGTCCTGCCACCACTGGCAGGATAATAGCAGGCAACCAAAATGCGCCCCAAACCTTTTCGCAGCACTTTAAGGAGGTCTGGTCCTTCCCTCCTCCGACGTGATGTCAGAGCAGGGAGGGACAGATCTGCTTAAAGTGCCTGCACCTTTCAGATCGGGCACATGCCCCCCCTTCTCCTCCCCATACCTCCATCCAGCGCTGCCTGCTCTTTCCCTGCTGCTGGCGCTGCTGTGAAAAAAACAGAGGGCGGCAGCAGCAGGGGAAGAGCGGGCAGCGCTGGATGGAGGTATGGGGGGGGGGGGGGGCGTGCGCCAGAGCTTCAAGTTGCACAGGGCATGTTTTCAACTCGATACGGCCCTGTGTGCAAACATCTTGCATTTCCTCCATATAATCTAATCGTTTTTTTGGTTTGGTTCAGTCTCTGATTGGATTTCTGGAAAAGCCCCGCCCCCTCTAAGGTGTGTGTGTGTGGGGGGGGGGGGGGCGCCTTTTCATACTTCGCCTCAGGCAGCAGATTGCCTTGAGCCGCCTCTGAGTAAATAGAAAGGCATTTGTCCTAGCTCTCATGCCATGGCACGTCCCTGTTTTCAAGATGGCAGCCCGAGAAGTATATCTAGTGAGAGATGTACGGACACATTCTGAAACAGGGCCGTGGGCACATCTGTTTCCAGAAAGACAGATGTCCATATCTGACAAGTGCAGATTTCTAAAACTGGACAAAAACTTGCCTGATCCATTACTCTGCACATCCGCAGTTTCCCTTTTATTTCATGGACACATGTATCTTTCAGGGTAGGGACTTGTCAATTTTCAAAAGGCATTATTTACACATGCTCACCTTCTCTGCTCCCTCTCCCACTGAATTTCCGATGTTTTGACTTGGGCATCCCAGATTTCACTTATACGGCCTTTTTAAAATATGTCGTTATATGTTTCCCCATGTTGCCTTATTTTATACCCGATTCTTGGATGGGACAGAGAGACTCACTGCCAGTATGTATTGCAGCAAAACATTGGTTATGCATTTAACGGCACATTTTACTTAGTACATGGAAATGGGCATTGAGACATCGGTAGGGATGTACTCAGTTCTCACAGCATTTCAAAAGCAGCTCTGCCAAAGGTGGAGCCGTTTCTAAAATCCACAGAAGAAAGTGCAGGAACGCACAGGGACTGACATCCCCATACAGTGGGAGGATCCATTTTACAAATTTACATGTGGAGAAAAAAAATCAATGGAAGAAACTCGGCAACTTTCACATGCAAGTGCCGGTATTTTATGAAGGTTACCACTTGCTCATGTATCTGAGCATTTGCAAGCCTAGACATATAAGTACTGCTAATTAACCACAGGGGACTCTCTCTTTACCACATTTCAACTGGGAGGGAGAAATAAACATTGGGGGATAAAAGGGGTATTCACACTTAATCCCTCCTGTAAAGAGATGACTCATAGGATCACTTTTTAAATGCATATGCATATCAGGAAGCAGGTGTAAGCACGGGCGTAGACAATTTTGGACTGGCATGCTCCTTCCTTATATGAAATGGGCCATCCACATGTAGATTTTTGACCCTCCCAGGCCATGCCTCTGAAACGCCCCCTTACAATTTCAACATGGGGTGAATATCCACATCTAAAATGAGCTTTTTGTAAAACGGCTATTTACACATGGATGCAATTTACACACGTATGTGGTCATACTTAGATGTGTATATCATAAAGAAGGCTTCTAAAATAACCCCGTTATCCCGTACGCATAATAAGCACTGCCCCCAGGAACACCCCTTTTTTTAATACTAATTGAGGGTAATTTTATGAGGTGGTGCCTAGGTAAAACGGCCTGTGTTAAGTCTATTTTATAAAGACCAATAGAAAACTACTTGTCTTTATGAAATACTGGGGTACGTGCCAGAGGCTGCACCTCAAGATAAGGCGCAGACATTTACAGCCACTATAGAGATGGCGTAAATGTCCGCTCCTGTATCTGTCTATAGTGAGCATAAATTATAGTATGCTATAATCTACGTGCGCACTTGTGTACTCTATCGACACTCTAAACAAACCCTGCCCATGTGCATGCCTGGTCGGTATTTTAGATGTTATGAATGTGCATATGTGGCCACATCATGCATCAACGACTCAAGTACCCCCAAAAGAGGTGAATGCTTGATCGCTTAAATTATGCATCTCCTTGGAAAATAATGTTGGTTGACTAGTATATTATATATTTGGCAGTACACATGTAGAGGCTGGGTCTATATAGGGCATGTGGACACTTCCATGCCAGACATGCTTGTAAGTTTTTTTGTTCTCAAGGACTTGCGCACATGAATGGGCCACTTACGCATCGTGAATACTGGTCGTAGGTGTGTGCATGGGGGCAGGCTTTGGCAGAGCATAGATGGGGCCTAAATTCATGCATGTGGGCTCTAGGATACTATAACATATGTGCATCTCATTTCCAATCCAGATGTGTACAGTTGCACACAGCTGCACTTGCTATACAGGCATTACTGACACGACAGGGTTCGGGTGCACCGGTACGCCCCTGTTCTATAAAGAACGCACGCGCACATAGTACTTCATAGAGCTGGCCCCAAATACATGCATGACAATGTACAGACACTGCATGGGGGTTTATAAAATTAACTTTCTTATGCTAGTAGATTTTTTTTAAACAATTATAAATTGGCACAGCATTGAATGTATAAATACTTTAACATCTGGCCCGTAACAATTAACAGTTGCACCGAACTTCTGTTTCTACGCCCTTGAAAAAATGCCGAGCTGGATGCATAGAGACAGCAATTCAGTGGAACTTTGAGTTGGCCCTATAGAAAGAAATTAGGAGACGCATGCAGCATCGGTTACATTTGTGAACATTGTTTAATAGTGATGGCGATCCCCTGACGAAACATCGCTAGTGAAACGCAGTGGTACCGAAGGAAGGCGTCAGGATTGAATGAAAAGAAGATAGAGAGCTGGCTGTGAAATGCTTCACTGAGAATTGATGTACCTAGAAGTCTACTGAAGTTAAGTGGGCCGTTTGAGTGGTGAACCTCTTTTGGAGAAATAGCTCTGATAAACAGATAAAATTTCCAGTAGAGGCTTTTGGAGTTTTCGCAGTGACTTTAAGGGCTAGTTCTTCTTGTTTGCTTCTTTTTTACTTCATTATCACTGGATACAATACACCAAAGGTCATTGATGCTATTAGGCACATCAGTTAGACGTATTAAAAGTCTTTAATGAAGTGCCGAATTGGTCTGAGACCTCTGCTGTTAACAAGTGTTCTTGAATAATCAGTAAATGAATTGTGGAAGATTGTACTCTATGCAGATTATATTGAGCGGTTTTTGACAATAGTTTGATTGTAGTCGCTCGAGAGAAGACCAGAGTTTTTGTGTGTTGACACCCCATCCACTAGGCAGACTAGTTGGGCCCAGCATTGGCTGAGCAAAACCTGTGACGCCACAGCAGGCCTTGAAGCACCTGTGCACGTGTGCACATTCATGGCCTGCCGTTGCTCCTGCCCCCTCCAAAATGAAGTTTGCTTTGAAGGGGACAGGAGCAACAGGCCATAAGCGCATGCATGCGGATGCATCAAGGCCTGGCACAGCAATGAAGGGCTTGAGGTGCTCTTGAGCAACTGCCGGCTTTCCCTCAGGTTCTAGTTTTAAAGGCTCCTTTATCTTCTTTTTTGAATGCTAGCGTCAGCAACCTGGGACCATCCCGGTTAAGGTGAAGCCCATATTTGCGGAATAGGTTCCGTCTTCCCCAGAATATAGCCCAGTGCCTAACAAATCTGGAACCTTCCTCCTTGCACCAGTGTCTCATCCAGGGGTCCTGTGTATGGAACAGGAAGCATTTCTAGCAGTGCTACCCTGGAGTTCCTGGATTACAACTTCCTGCATAAAATCCTAAATTTGGCTACCAGAACCTCCCTCCCACATTTTCCTATGTCATTTGTACCAACATGTACTGGTATAGCCGGCTCCCCCAGCACTGTCTACATCTGCTCTTAGAGTGCTGCAATTGATCCAAAATTCTGCAGCTTGCTTGAATGCTAGAACTACACACGCAGAACACATAGTAACACAGTAACATAGTAAATGACAGCAGATAAAGAGCAGTATGGTCCATCTAGTCTGCCCAGTAAGATGGCAAGAGTAGGTACACCTGCTGCTCTGTGCAGGCCACCCCCCCCCATGTCTTTGTTTTAGGGGTGAACCCACCGCTCCGTGTAGGACACCCCTGTATGTTGAGAAATTAGTTAAGTTTATTTTGATTTTATCCTGTTGCTGTAAAGGGATCCACTGTGTCTGTCCCATGCCATTCTGAATTGTGTCACTGTGTTTGCCCCCACCACTTCCATCGGGAGGGCACTCCAAGCATCCACCACCCTTTCAGTGAAAAAGTATTTCCTGACATTGCCTTTCAGTTTACCCACTTGCAGCTTCATGTTATGCCCTCTAGTTTTACAGTTTCCCCATCTTTGGAAGAGGTTTGTTTGTTCATTATTTCTCTTTAAGTATTTAAAGGTCTGAATCATATCTCCCCTGTCCCTCCTCTCCTCCAGAGTGTACATATTTAGGTCTTCAAGTCTCTTCTCATAAGGCTTCTGATACAGGCTACAAATCATTTTGGTTGCCTTCCTCTGAACAGTTTCTAGTCTTTTTATATCCTTTGCAAGATATGGTCTCCAAAACTGAACACAGTATTCCAAGTGAGGCCTCACCAGTGACTTATACGGTGGCATTAGTACCTCTTTCTTTCTGCTGGTAATTCCTCTTTGTATGCAATCCAACATCCTCCTGGCTTTTGCCACTGCCTTGTCGCACTGTTTTGCCAACTTGAGATCCGCAGAAATAATCACACCAAGGTCCTTCTCCTTGTCCATGCACACCAATCTCTCGCCCCCTATCGTGTACATTTCCCCTGGATTTCTTCTTCCCAAGTGAATGACACTGCACTTCTTTACATTAAACCTTAACTGCCAAGCATTAGACCATTCTTCCAGCTTTTGTAGATCTTTCCTCATGTTATCCACTTCCTCAGGGGGAGTCCACTCTGTTGCAAATTTTCGTGTCATCTGCAAAAAGACAGACGTTTCCATTCAGTCCTTCAGCAATATCACTCACAAATACATTGAACAGTGCCAGGCCTAGGACCGAACCCTGGGGCACCCCGCTAATCACCCTCCTTTCATCCGAGTGAGCTCCATTTACCATCACCTTCTGTCGTCTGTCAGTCAACCAATTTCTGATCCAGTTCACCACCTTGGGACCCATCCCCCACTACTGAGTTTATTGATAAGCCTCCTATGAGGAACAGTATCAAAGGCTTTGCTGAAATCCTGGTAGATGACATACATCGCATACCCCTGATCTAGTTCTCATGTCACCCAGTCAAAGAACTCAATCAGATGACATCAGTGTTTATTTCACTACTCTGATAGTGCAAATTAAATTCAAGATATTGCTTTTGTTTAAAGCTTAAAGGCTTGCATCTCCTTTACTGAGCACCTATTGACCAGTTAGAGGACTATGCTTGCAGGCAGATGATTTTTTCCAGGTTCCTTCTGTACACCTAGCTATGAAGGTTGTTACCAGAAATCATGCATATTCTGTTGTTTAAATTTATTCCATTAAGGAGTCTGGCTGAGTTAGCCGGGCAAGTGGCTGGATGTCTGGGGTGCCAGAATTAGGGCACTCCCCAGACGTCCAGCCACTGTGCTGTGATTCTGTTCTTGTGGGGGGTGTTTAGCCCCTGTGGGAGCAGAATCGGGTTTATCTCCGTGCTGTCCAAATTTCTGGCCATCCAGACGGCCCAGACATGTACCTTCAGAATGTGCCTCATTTTGAACTGCTGAGAATTTTAATAAAAATATATAGTCGGGGCATATTCAGTACTCACAGGAAGAAAAAGCTGCAGGACATGAAGAAAGAAAGTGTTTCACCCTGAAAGGCTGAGTCATCCTATTCAAACAGCCCACTGTTGAAAGCCTGTACTAGACCCCATGGCTAAAGTTCTAGTGCATGGTTTCCTAATGCAAGCTTAGTGCAGAGGTTTTACTCAACGATGCTGAAGCAAACAGCATGCCAATGAACTGTGTGCAGATATCCATGGCATACAGAGAGCAAGCAAGAGAGATACGAATATAAGAAATACCATACTGGGTCAGACCAAGGTCCATCAAGCCCAGTATCCTGTTTCCAACAGTGGCCAATCTAGGTCATACATACCTAGCAGTTTCCCCAAAAGACACAGGTTCCACAATGCTTGTACTGGGTCAAGCATTGATATCCTGGGTCCCTTCTTAATAATGGTTTATGGACCTTTTCTCCAGGAACTTGTCCAAACCTTTTTTAAACCCAGCTACACTAACAGCCTTTACTACATCCTCCGGTAACATATTTCAGAGTTTGATTACACGTTGAGTGAAAAAATATTTTCTTTTATTAGTCTTAAATAGTTTACCCTGTAGCTTCATTGCATGTCCCCTAATCTTTCTATATTCTGATAATGTAAACAATCGATCTATATTTACCCATTCCACCCCCCTTCCCCACACAATCCGCTCGGTGCTACCTTAAAGTCAGGAGGCAGGAATGATGCCCACACACTCCTGCCTCTGTGTTGCCATCTTTCAAAATGGCAGCATGAGACCTCGCCCGGCACATCTCAGGGATGCACTGCCCATGCCAAATAAGGAAAAAAAAATCCTTAAATGGCAGACTGATCTTACCCCCCTGTCCTATCCTGGGACGCACAGCATGGGGTCCGTCAGCTTGCTTTCTGCATTAGGAGGTAAGACTAGTGTGGGGAAATCTCTAGCAAAATGCTACACTAGAGCATAGCAGAGTTTACTGCATCAAGATGAAAGGAAGCGAACATAAACAATACTGGGGAGAACGGCAGCCCTGACCTGACCAAGAGACCTCCTGCAAATACCCAGTACCCAGAGGACATTCTCTGATTGCTGTTTTGAACCCTCAAACTGAAACCTGGACCATTCACCTGGTGCCTTTGAATATCTCCCCATATATTCAAATTGTTGTCAATAGTTGGAGTGGAATTTAGAGTTTTTAACATTTATACTATGTGCTATGTCCAAGCAATATACATAAGTAATGCATGCCTAATCCCAATGTAGCTGAGGCCTATGTACTTTTACTTTTCTTCCTATTTTTATATCTAATAATTGTCACCCTTTAGCTTTAATATGAATATCTTTCTTAAATACCCTAGGAGTAGCCTAGTGGTTGGGGCAAGGTACTTCAGGCCAGAAGGTCGGGGGTTCAAATCCCACTAGAGGACAGCAACCTTGGGCCGGAAGGACTGGGGTTTCTAGTCCCACAGGTGCTCCTTGTGGTCTTGGGCAAGCCACTTAACCCTCCATTGCCCATGTTCCCTGTAAGTATTAGTGTATGTGTCTCATATCCCTGTGTGTTAAATGCATCCCCCAATTGTGTTGTGACCGCTTTGATTGAAGGATAAGGTGGTATACAAAAACTGTCTAAATAAAATAAATAAATAAATCTGGAGCCTACACCTTTCTAACACGAGCGGGATCAGAATCAGGTCTATCTCTGCGTCTGGTTCAGACCAGATGCTCAGAGGCTGGGACACACAGAATGGAATGTGCCTCTTTCCGTCAAATTTTATGGAAGCATTTGGATACATCAAATGCTGGCCTCAAATAAACTCATTTCTCCACAGACATCTGACTCTAACCTAACCTATTGGTGCTTCTCGGTCCCTCTGCTCAGAGGATTTGGGGGTCTTCATAACAACATTTGTGCTGCTTGACCACTTCCCCAGTGCCTTGGGGCCTTCATGCCAATCTTAGTGCTACTTTATCCCTCTCCTGTTCTTTGGGTTCTTTATGTCACTTTTTGTTTATTCTGGGGCAAGATGGTCTGTTTTAGGGTCCTCATGGCAGCTGGGTCTCTGCCAGAGAAGCTCTGAAGTTAAAATGGATGTAAAGTTTACTTCAGAAATTAACTTTTCTTCTATATTAAAGCAATATTTTTTACTTTATGTCTGTTTTTAGCAGTAATTTTATTTAATGATTTTTGCATGTTATTGGTTTATTATATTGGAAGGTAAAAGAATAAGTAAAAAAAAAATCTACATTAAAAATATAATGCAGATTGTTAACATCCTTCTATCTGCCTGATAGACTGCTGGATTGGGAATAAAGGGCATGCATGTATGTGAGTAAACGGCAATGTTTGTAAGGGATATGGAAGGCATTAATAGGGAATGTGCTTACAGAGGCTGAGATTCATATACTGTAAATTCCATAAGCATCTGATAATTGCACTAACTTCAGAAGAAATGGAAAAAGTGGCTTTCTAATGGCTTCTCTAAATACTTGAGAGCTTTATAAAGCTGTAGTTTCAGTAATCATCCCATGAAGCTTAGATGATGTGGTGGCCCTAAGGAGCTTTTATAGCTTTCTCAAGCTCTTGAGATCAAATATTTTTCAGAAGGATGGAGGTAAAGTGCTAACCACTGAAAAGCTTGAAATTTGTATGGGTGAGAAATGAGCTACATTAAGAAGATTAAAGTGATTCAACCTCTTTATAGAGCCCTTACCCCCCTTTTCAAAGTAAGTCTGCATCGTTTAGCAGTCAGTGCTGGGCTTATAATTAAAGCTGTCAGATTTAGCCTTTTCTGCATCTTGTTTGTAGGATATACTAGTTCATTGGTTGTCAGTTCTGTACTGACAACCTTATTGGTTGTGTTGTTCTTCTTTATAATACTCACTTTACCCTCTGTTGTGTTATTCTGTTTTAGGAAGCCTTCATTATTCATTCTCCACTTTTCCTGTTGGCAGTCTTTCCTCTACCTGTATAGTAGCATGTAAATTATAGCTCATGTTTACTGAGCTTAAGATACTATTACTTAGATCACACAATGATAAGAATGCTTAGACATATCCCTTGGTGCATGGTATGTATTTTTAGATGGCCATACTGTCTGATATTCACATTACCAGGGCTCCCCAAAATACTTGGATAGCTGAAGGCGGTTGCAATCTAATCAGAGCCAGAAACCACAAAACCTCTTGTGCAAATAAAGACAGCGCCCATGTCTAGCCCGCTGGGATACCAGAGAGAACAGGAAATGGTGCTTATCTAGTGTAAGGATCCCTTTGGGACACACCCTCACTAGTTCGGTGTGCTCCTTCCTAGCAGCAGGACCATACCACCTTAATGTAAGTTGCAGCTGACCTCTAAGGGAAAACGCATGATAAGTAAAGTCAATAAGGCTCTAATCCACATAAAGGAACTGTCTACTGAGATTTACAGAGCTAAATTGGATCCACTACTGTGCAGCAAAAATGATTACTAAGAGGATCCTACTGACAAGGATACAGGACTAGGAGAAAAGGAAAAAGATAAAAACAACTCATTAGAAAAAATGCATTGAATGGAAAAATCACTGCATGCAGAAGTGTCAAAATGACTGAAAATCATGAGAAAGATCCAAGACATCGAGCTGCAACATGCTGCATTAACAGCAGAACACCTTAAATTCATAATAAATTGCAAGTAACAGCAGAAGCAGAAAAACTTCAGAGATATGGAGAAAAGAGAAAGATCAAATTTAAATGATTAGAGAATTCAAACACAGCTACAGGGTATTTAAGAAAAACATTCATATTAATGCTAAAATAGAAACTGTCTGGAAAAATTTATTCAAGGACCCTGTAGAGCACGACTGAGAAATAGAATGGCTGCCTGACACATGGGAGAATTTGGACAAGACTTCAGGACACTCTATAGCTTCATTTGTAACAACAAAAGAGATGGAAAGAAGGTTAAAAATATCCTCAAAGTGGAAGAACCCTGGCCCAGATGGACTGATTAGTTTGTTTCTCAAATAGTTAATATCCCTTCCTAAGAGCAGGCAAACTACAAAAAATCAGTTGATTAGGAAGCCAGACTTAACACCACAATAGCTAGTAAAAGGAAGAACACTTTTGCTTCTAAAGAAAGATCGATAAGCTGTTCACTGCAATAGATGCTGGCAGAATATACGCTCATATTGATTATATTAACATGACAGCGGAGCAAAAGGGAAATAAGAGCAGAAAATATGGAACCAAAGACCAGTTATTGCTAAATGAAGTTATGATAGCCACTGCTAAGAAAAGCAGAAATCTTGTGTGTGGCGTGGATTAACGTACTGTTTAATGTACATTACTAAGTTTAAGTTACAATGTTGACCACTTTGACTAAAATGATAAAGCGGTATTAACCCCCCCCCCCCGTTAAACAAAATAAATAAATAACAATAAAAGAGAGCCTTTCTCGTAGCATCCCATGCTCCTTTATAATTGCTTTGAAATGTACAAAATAAATTGGATTGACTGAGTACATCAAGTTCGCCTTGAAAATGTGGCAGACTACACTCCATCTGAAGTATGAAAATGGATAGTTCGACATTCCTAACATGAAGATCCAGCAAGGAATATTTCAATGGGAATTCTTGCCGCCACTCTTGCTTTGTAGCACTTAATAATGAAGTACTCAATAATGAAGTACTCTTATTAACTCTTTGGGCTACAGGTTTAGCCTTAATCCTAAAGATGGTAACAATCCAGAGATAATATCACATCTACCATTTGTAGATTTCTTGATGCTCTATAGTCCCAGTGATCAAGGCTTAGCAGAACAGGTTCGTGTAGTAAAAAGCTTTCAGAAGACATCAAGATGATTTTTCAGGTGGACAAATGAACTGAGGTTGAACAAAACTGAAAACATCTTTCTGTCTTCAACTGTGTCATAAAGCAACTTGGAATAAGAAGGTGTATATAAATATATAGGAGTCACTGTTCCCTCTAAGCTGTGCATGTGTGCGCGTGCATATACCTCGCCGAGCGAGCGCACATACTTTACAACAGAGCGCACAAAAATTACAGCTCTGATTCTGATAGAAAACAACACAGACGTCTTAAAATTTAAAAGTTATGATTGTAATTACTAGAAATTTCCCACTTCATTTAGTAATCGTCTATTTTCATTTAATTTGATTAAAATCAATGTGGTATACATACTGTATTCTGTATATAACTCCGAGTGTCGTTATGTGGCGCACAAAAATTTAACCTTCCTTCAAAAGCTGCACACAGCTGATATTTTATGCGCACACAGCCTACAGAAAATTAGAGGGAACATTGATAGGAGTAGAGAAAGAAGCAACAATCTAGCATAATTTGCTCAAAGAAAAATCAATAAAGAATATTATAGATTAAAACTGATATTGAAAAGTGCTTTAACATTACAGAATATGATTCATCAATCAGCTTGTAATTCCTGTGCTCTTATAGAGTTTTTAAATTATTGACTGGCCTCTTAAATATTTTGAAAAACAAAATATTTTATAAGAATCAGTATATGCTGAGACTACATTCCTAGAGATGAAGGAAGAATGGGACCCCTTGGAATAGCTTATATGTGTGCTTCCCTGTCCTTAACTGTGTGCTCTGTCCTCGTGGCTTTCCTGATAAAATTGACGTTCTTTTTCTAAGTTCTAATTGCAGCCTTTTATTTTATTGTAAACCGCTCTGATGCTGTTGGTTGGGTGGTCAATCAAAAGACGAAATAAAGATAAAGATAAAGTGGCATTTTAGAAATGGTGCTCATGTGTAATCTGTGACGCCTAGGGCAAACATGCAGAAAAACACCAGGGATAATTATTTTAACCTGATTATAGAAACAGACACCCATGATGTGGATGCCCGCGGCGGGTTCCACATAGACTTCCCCGCTATGAAAACCTGGGGCAGGGACATCTATCACTGTGTTGATGGACTACATCTCTCTGTCGCAGGGAAAAGGATCCTAAGTGAAAAATTCAGGCATTGTGTGGACAGGCATTTAAACTAGGGAAAAGGTGGGACGGATGGAGAAGAGCAAGTTCAGGATGTCACTCCCAGCAAAAACATAATAACATTGGAAACAGCCACATTATTAACCCACATATCAATAGCAAACAGGAAGAGGCATGTAGAACAAAATCCATGCAAAATACAGGCAAGTCAGTCAACAAATGCTGGAAAGCAATAAGCACAAATGCTTGAAGTCTAGCCAAAAAGGTTCCTGACCTGGAAGCCCTAATGGTGGAAATGGACTTGGACTTTGTGGCCATTACAGAAACATGGTTTAACGAGTCTCATGAATGGGACATAGCCATAGCTAGCTATAATTTATTTAGGAGATATAGAGAAGGCAGAAAAGAAGGAGGAGCAGCACTAAATGTCAAAAGCAATATTAAAGCTGCTGAAATGCAGGGGACATGGGGAAAGGAAGAAGCACTGTGGATTGTGTTGGAAAGAGGAGATGGCACTGTCATCTATACTGGTGTAGTCTACAGGCCTCCAACTCAAACCGAAGAAATGGATTGTGAATTGATTGTTGATATTGCAAAGATAGCCATGAAGGGGGAAGTGATCATATTGGGTGACTTTATTCTACCCGATGTGGATTGGAGTATTCCTTCTGCAAATCTGGAAAGAAGTAAAAATGTGGATGCCTTCCAAGATGCATTACTTAGACAAATGGTGATGGAACCGACCAGGGAAAGTTTGATGCTGGATTTAGTACTCACCAACAGAGATAGCGTATCGAATGTCTGGGTGGGTGTCCATATGAGCAGCAGCGATCACCACACGGTGTGGTTTGAGATAAAAGCCAAGGTAGAGTCCAATCACATCATGTTCAAAGTCCCAGACTTCAAAAACGCTAACTTCAGTAAAATGGCAAAGGGCCTGAAGGAGGAGTTGGCAGGGTGGGAGGAGGTAAGGTAAGTGGAACTGCAATGGGCTAAACTAAAGGGGGCAATAAAAGGGGCAATAGATAGATATATAAGGAAAGTCAATAAAAACAAGAGGAAAAGGAAATCTATTTGGTTCTCCAAAGAAGTGACTGCACAAATAAAGGCAAAAACACAGCTTTCACAAAATTCAGAAGTTCGCAAACAGAGGAATACAGAAAAGAATGCAGGATAAAGCTAAAAGAGACACAAAGAGAAATAAGGACAGCAAAATCAAAAGAAGAAAAGAAGGCTAAAGATCTAAAGCGAGATGACAAAACTTTTTTCAGGTATATTTGGGAGAAGAGGAAGATCAGAGATGGAATTGCACGACTCAAAAGTGCCAAATACAGACTCATGGAAAGTGACATTGAAAAAACGAAAATAATAAACAAATACTTCTGTTCTATTTTTACTAAAGAAAATCCTGGAGAAGGACTCCAAGCCCACTTGGAGTCTACCCGTTCCTCAGCGTTTTTCTTCTTGGGTCCCCGACTCTGGAACTCGCTCCCCTCCGCCCTTCGTCTGGAGCCCTCTTACAAAACCTTTAAGGCCAGATTGAAGACCCATCTTTTCTGCACCGCTTTCAATCTTCCCCCTCCCTCCATCCCCCTTTCTCCCCCCCTCGATAGTTCTAGTTGTACCTATTTTTGTTGCTGTGTACTTTGCTTGCTCTGTCTGTTGCTTTACTCTTCCTCTATACTCTATCCTTTTTCTTAATCCTTTATGGCGTTCCTTTTCCTTCTCAGCAGCTCATATATTTTTGTTATTGTACACCGCTTGATGCCACTGGTAAAAGCGGTATATTAAATGCACCAATAAAGATAAAGATAAAGACCACTTGTGATTGACAAATATACAAATGGGAATGGTGTAGATACCACACCATTCACAGACTATGATGTGTTTGAACAGTTTGCAAAACTGAAAGTGAACAAGGCCTTTGGACCGGATGGGATACATCCCAGGATACTGAAAGAGCTCAGAGAGGTTCTGGCAGGGCCTTTAAATGATGTTTTTAATAGATCCTTGGAGGCAGGAGAAGTTCCACAGGACTGAAGAAGGGCTGATGTGGTACCTCTTCATAAAAGTGGTAATAGGGAAGAAGTGGAAAACCTCAGGCCAGTAAGCCTTACCTCAGTGGCAGGAAAAGTAATGGAGGTGCTCCTAAAAGAGAGAATAGTGGGTTTTCTCGAAACCAATAGGTTGTATGATCTGAGGCGACATGGTTTTACCAAAGGACGATCATGCCAAACAAATCTGATTGAGTTCTTTGACAGGGTGACCAGAGAACTAGATCAATGGCATGCGATGGGTGTGATCTACCTAGATTTCAGCAAAGTCTTTGATACTGTTCTTCATAGGAGGCTTATCAATAAATTGAACAGCCTGGGGATGTGTTCCAAGGTGGTGAACTGGATCAGAAATTGGTTGACTGACAAACGACAGAAGGTGATGGTAATTGGAACTCACTCAGATGAAAGGAAAGTGATTAGTGGTGTGCCCCAGGGATTGGTCCTGGGACTGTTACTGTTCAATGTATTTGTGAGTGATATTGCTGAAGGCTGAATGGAAAAGTCTGTCTTTTTGCAGATGACATGAAAATTTGCAATAGAGTGGACTCCCCTGAGGGAGTAGTTAATATGAGGAAAGATCTACAAAAGCTGGAAGAATGGTTTAATGCTTGGCAGTTAAGATTTAATGTGAAGAAGTGCAATGTCATGCACTTGGGGTACAGAAATCCAAGGAAATTGTATGCGATAGGGGGCGAGAGGTTGTTGTGCACGGACCAGGAGTAGGACCTCAGAGTGATTGTTTCTGAGGATCTCAAGGTGGCGAAACAATGTGACAAGGCGGTGGCCAAAGCCAGAAGGATGCTGGGTTGCATACAGAGAGGACTTATTAGCAGAAAGGAGGAGGTACTAATGTCACTGTACAAGTCGCTGGTGAGGCCTCACTTGGAATACTGTGTTCAGTTTTGGAGACCATATCTCGCAAAGGATATAAAAAGACTGGAAACGATTCAGAGGAAGGCGACCAAAATGATTTGGTGTCTGTGCAAGAAGACATATGAGAAAAGACTTGAAAACCTAAATATGTATACTCTAGAGGAGAGGAGGGAAAGGGGAGATATGATACAGACCTTTAAATACTTAAAGGATATTAATGAACAAACAAACCTATTTCAAAGGTGGGGAAGCTGTAAAACTAGAGGACATACAATAACATGAAGCTGCAAGGGTGTAAACTGAAAGGCAACGTCAGGAAATACTTTTTCACTGAAAGTGTGGTGGATGCCCTCTCAATGGAAGTGATGGGGCAAATACAGTGACAGAATTCAAAATGGCATGGGACAGACACAGTGGATCCCTTTATTGCAACAGAATAAAATCAAAAGAACCTGAACTGTCTCTGCTATCTCAAAAAATAGGGGTGATCTGCACGGAGTGGCAGGTGCACCTACTCTTTCTGGGCAGACTAGATGGACCATGATGGTCTTTATCTGCAGTCATATACTATATTACTATGTTACATGCAACTTTGCATACAGGGAAGTCCATTGGCTTGGTAAAACGAAAACAAGAGCCTTGATTCCCCGTCAGTGTTCATTTTCTTTTTTTAAAATTATATATTTATTGATGTTTTGAGATCATACAACAACAAAACACATAGGAAAGGGAAAAATCTCCATAAATACAAAAGAAATTATTCCTAGAATAATAACAAAAAGAAAATGGATATTAGCCCACATCAAGGGAGCAATAACTAAATAAGAGAAATATTCTATAGAAGAAAACAAGAGACAATAGCCTCACAAAGCTGCAAAACTGTACCCCTAGAAGAGGCCATGTAAGAACATGGTCTCTAATACCCCTCATCCTTCCTCAGCCACAGGGGCAATCGTTTCCATACTAACCAGAAGTTTCTCCAAGTGAGAAGGATCAAGGAAAACATATTTCACCCCTAACAGTGTAACAAGACACTTAAAGGGAAATCTTAGGTAAAAGGTTCCAGAAAGACCCAATACACGGGACCTAAAAAGCAAAAAAGCTTTCCTTCTGACTTGGATAGCTCTGGAGACATCCGGGAAAATCTGAAGTTTCCCACCACAAAAAAGATCATTTTTATGTTGAAAATAACTTCTCATTATTAAAGTTTTATCACCATCATTCAAAAGTGTTAGTTTTCAACATTGAAAATATAGGGGATATGAGTGCACCTCCTTTACCTCCTTGAGCAGGCATAACCTTTGACGCAATTCAGGACGTGCAGAGCATTTCTGAAATTGGGCTAGGATGTCTATGTTCTTGTGAGTTTCTTGGACCTTCCACTGCCACACCTACTTCATGGCTTGAACCCCTTTGCACTGGGGCATCTATGGAGCCAGCTTCTAAAATGCATCCAGAAAGTTCTCTGTGATTTGGACATCTGCGTGTCTGCATGAATAGCTCTTTAAAATAACCCCCACAGACTGGCCATTATAGGCCTTCAGGCCTACTTAACAGCATCAATAGACCAAATGCACAAAAAGTGTTGAGGTATGAAAGTAAATGTCCAGAATCTGGTTATGATCCCCTTGGGTATTTCCATTCCAAGCAATTAAAAGCTTGATGCAAGAAACCTGGAATATAGTGCTGAAGGAGAAAACCACAAGCATGGATTTGATAATAGAGGTGCCAAGTGATCATTCTTTGCCTCGAACAGAGAGAGAGAAGATCCTCAAGTACCAAAAATACAATCAGAGACCAAGAAAATGTGTCTGAAAGAGGTAGAAATATTTCCCATCATATCTGATGCTATAGGACCACTTATTCTAACCATTAAAAACATTTTCCAAGCACACCTTGATAGATTGCCTATACATATTAGGGTCATTCCGAGGCATGAATAGCGGGGATGGACGTTTCATTGGGACATCCATCCCTGCTATTTGTGCCCTCTCCCAATCCCGGCTAACTTCCCTGTGCATTGTGCGGGGAAGCTAGATGGGAGTGGGAAAGGGGCAGGTTGGGGGTGGCGTTAGGGCAGGCAGTGGGTAGTCGTCGGCACCGGGCGTACAAGGCTGATTCCAATGTCGGCCCTGTACATCTGGGGCCAGCAGCTTGAACGGGGAACTTATTTCACCTCGGAGGTGGAATAAATTCCCCTAGCCGCTGGGGGATGGCGGGCCTGGGGCTCAGAAAGGGCAGGAGGGGGCAGAAGACATGCCCCACGACCCGATCCTGTCCTTGGGAGGCCAGATTATGGGTCGGGCTGTGAGGAAAGCACTTTTTGAGCCGGCGGCCGGGGATTATGGCTTTTGAATGGAGCCATGGTGCCATGGCAACTGGATGCCATGGTGCCGCAGCACCATTGAAAAGCCCTGACTGAGCTATCTGGCAAGGCCAGTACCTGTAGGCCAACCTGAATCGGGGTCCCGGCCTGCATGTACAGAGCTGGACGCAATTCTGATCCCACAGGGCTAGACGTGCCCCACGGGATCAGAATCCTGGCTAATTCTGTGTGTCCGGTTCCGACTGGGCACACATAGGGCCGGGTCGTCTGGGTCTGAATCGGGCTCATTATATTTTATGAACTCCAGAAGGAAGCTCTCTTTGGCATGATGCAAGTATTATGACAAATATTAGCAGTAACTCTGAAAGACTGAGGGTCCGATATTCAGCAGTGACCGCTAACTGCCACTGAACTTTAGACCTGTATATTCAATGCTGGGGCCATATCGGGCCTCTGGCATTGAATATCCAGGTCAGCTGGATAGCAATGAAGCCTACCGGGCAGCAGCGCCATTCAGTTGCTGTCTGCTTAGGTTCCAGGGCAAAAGTTGGACCAGTCTTTAAAGTGCCAAACTTTCACAGTGCAGCAATAACTGGGCAGTGGATCAATATTATTGCTGACCAGTTATCACCTGGGGCCGTCCTTGATCTGTCTCCAGAACGCACCAATGCTAGTCGGTTAGGTCTGATAACCTCATTGATCACTTTGAGTATTCCTCCCTAAGATCATACTCCACATTCCCTAGCTTAGGAGTGAAATTCATTACCATCAAGGTATATATACAAAATTAAGCCATTTGTAAACATTAGTCCCTTTCTAGTGAGAAACAGCAGAAAGAGGGCTCTTGGAGACAACTAGACAGCACTGTATGTGTGTCAGGCATAGAAAAATGTATTTTAAAAATTCCAGAGAATAGGGAGGCGGAGCCTGCGAGAACCCAGCATGGCTGCGTAAGAGAGACTCTCCTGGCCCCTGACAACGAATCCTGGTTAATAAGCAAGCCCACTCGCCTGTAACGGTGCAAATTGGAGTGGCAGTGCGCGATCATGTCTGTGGGCAAGCAGACCCGTTTAGATTTCGCTGCTGCAGCGTCATCTGGCAATAAAAGAACTAAAACCGACCCGCCATCCCCGTTAAAGATGGCGTCTTCTCAAGAGGCGGCGGAGGGGCTTCAGGAGATTTTGAAGGAGGTGCGGGCAGTTCGCTCTCGGGTAGACTCGAATGGCGAGTCCCTTGCCACAATGCAATCGGGCTTGAAAGAGCTTACAGACCAAATGCACTTGTTATCGCAAAGGGTCGAGAAAGTGGAAACCATAGCAGCGGTGCATGAGGAACGCTTGGCCCACGTTCCTAAACTCAATCGCAAGCTTGACGGGCTCGAAAGGAGCTTAGAGGATATGAACAATAGGGCCCGACGTAATAATATACGCATATTGGGTATAGTGGAAGTGGCGGAAGGAGGTGACCCCATTCGCTTCCTGGAACGTTTGATACCGAAGCTATTGAAAATTGAGTTTTCTTGCCCGTTTGAAATTGAAAGGGCTCACCGGATCCCATCTACAGTGGGAGGAGTGGCCTAGTGGTTAGGACAAGGTACTTCAGGCCGGAGGGCCGGGGGTTCAAGTCCCACCTGGGGACAGCAATCTCAGGCCGGAGGGACTGGGATTTCTAGTCCTATAGGCACTCCTTGTGGTCTTGGGCAAGCCTCTTAACCCTCCATTGCCCATGTTCCCTGTAAGTATTAGTGTATGTGTGTCATATCCCCTCGTGTTAAATGTATCTCTCAATTGACCGCTTTGACCCGGTGAAAAGCGGGATATAAATACAGATAAATAAATAAATAAACCAACGATCTGAGCGCCCGCGCCCGTTGATCTTGTGTGTGCTGAGGCACAGCATGCAGCCCAAATTCTGGCGGCAGCAAAAGCTTGCCAGTCTCTCCAGTATGAAGGTCGGAGGGTTGCCTTCTATCCAGATGTTAGCAAGCCTACCGTGGAAAAGAGGAAGCAATTTCTTGCGCTGAGGCCTCGTCTCCAGCGCTTACAGGCCAGATATGGTTTATTTAACCCTGCGCGATTTAAGGTAACGTTGAACAACGTGACCAAAACATTTGAGGATCCAGCAGCACTCGCAGGTTATATAGAAGATCAGGAGGCTTTGCAAATGCAGTCCAGTTAAGAACCTGGTGCTCCTTGCGGTCGGTGTTTGTCTACAGAAGACATGGGCACGATGGGAGGAAATCTGGTCCTGCAACTCCTCCGGATACCTAAGTTAAATTTATCGGGCCTAAAGCTTTACCTATGTGGTTACATTTATGCTGAAGACACCCAACTGGACAGTCTATGCTGAACAGTCCTAGCTGAAGGGGGATGAGTGGGTCTTGTGGCCTAGTCTAAGGGAGAGTGTTGTAATGTCTAAATGGTTTGTCTCCTTTTCTCCTTCCTAATGCTGGTCTGCTTGCCTGTCGGGGAGGAATTTATTGTGGGAACGCATTCTGGGGACCAGGATGTGCTATGATGGATGATCTTGTTGGCTCACCCAAGATGGTATTGTTATTTGTTTTATTGGGGGGGGGGGGGATAAGGGAAGGTTCTCTGGGGGAGAAGATGGGTTATAATTTTGAGGGAAGCTTACCGCAAGTTGTAAATGAGGGTATGTCTGTAAGTAACAAAGTTGTAAATGAGGATGTGTTTGTAAGTAACTATGGCTGATGGGTTAAAGATCCTATCCCTGAATGTGAAGGGCATTAAGACCCCAATGAAAAGGAAAAAAATATTAGCTTATTGCTCTCGCCAACATGCAGATATTGTACTCCTGCAGGAGACTCTCCTCACGTTGCAGGAGACTGGAAAGCTAGCGGACAAGCAATATCTCTTGGCTGGCTCTTCCCCAGCCGACCATAAGAGAAATGGGGTGGCCACACTTGTGCGCAAAGCATTGGGGGCAACAATTGTAAAGACTAGTAATGATAGCCTTGGGAGGTGGTCCAGGTCTTTAATTAAGATTGGTGATATTAAATTTTCAATCGTCAATGTGTATGGCCCTAACATAGATGACCCCAACTTCTTCCGTACCTTAAATAGTACTCTTCAGAGGGACCAATTGGCCCCGAAAATAATGGACGGGGACTTTAACTTGGTAAGGGAGTCACTGGTGGATCACTGTCCAGCGAGGGTCGACAGGCTCTCTCGCGCGGACATGGCTCTTTCAGCCTTGATGGAGGATTGTGGGTTAGTAGATATATGGAGACTGCTCCATCCGACCGAAAAGGACTTTACCTTTTCATCCCCGGTGCACAAATCCCTCTCCCGGATAGATTATTTTCTAGTCTCTCGATCATTGATTTCGAGCAGCTGTGAAGCGGATATCTTAGGCATGACCGTGTCTGATCATGCAGCCATAACGGTCAAAATCCTGGTACAAGAAATAGACAGATCCAGCCCGCTATGGTCGTTTAACAGAGCATGGCTGGCGGACCCTTCCTTTCAGAGTGAATTAAGGGATACCATTAGGTTATATTTTTCAACTAATAAATTGGGGGACACTGCAGGTTGGGCCTGGTGGGAGGCGTTTAAGGCCTCTCTCAGGGCAACTATCACTAGTTACAAGATCAAGGAGAACAAAAGGAGGAAGGCTCAGCTGTCAGTTTTAGATAGCCAGATTAAAGCAGGGGAGAGGCTTTGGGCCAGGCATCCCGACGCAGGGATCTTACTTAGACTGCAAAGATTGCGATTTCAGTATAATGAGATATTGAGCGCTGAAGTTGAGCAGGTAATGTTGAAGCAGGCTGCCAGGTATTATGTGGAACAAAACAAGACCAGTAAGCTTGTAGCGAGCACCTTGCAAGGGAAAATAGAAAAATCAAGGATAGTCTCCATCATGGATGATATTCAGACAAGATTGGCTAACAATGAGCAAATCTTGGGGGAGTTTTCAAAATTCTATTCCACATTGTATTCTACAGAGGTAGCGGCGGACCCAGCAGCGATTGCTAGTTTCTTGGATGGGTTAGACCATCCCAAATTGGAGGCCCAGCAAATTCAGCGGCTAGGTAAAGCCTTCTCTAGTAAAGAGCTTTCCATGGCAATTGCGTCTATGGAATCGGGGAAAGCTGCAGGCCCTGATGGTATACCAGCCGACCTATATAAAGTGTTGAGCACAGAGTTGACCCCATACCTACTGTTGTATTATGAGGATTTAGAGAAGGGACAAAGGCAAGGGGACTTAGGTAACGTTTCGGATGCCACGATAGTAGTACTGGAAAAACCCGGCAAAGACCCTACTCGGGTCATGAATTACAGGCCCATATCTTTATTAAATGCAGACTAAAAGATCTATGCGAGCATGCTGGTGAAGCGGCTTGCCAATGCTGCCACCCGTTTACTGGCCCACTCATCACGTTACGATCACACTACTCCCCTTCTCTATCAGCACCACTGGTTACCCATCTCCTTCCGCATTCAATATAAACTCCTAATCTTTGCACACAAAGTACCGGCACCCCTCTCTATCTGGCGAACCAGATACATTTCCGTACCCCCCATCGTCTCCTCCGCTCCATACACATAAACCGCATGGTCCTCCCCTCCCCCTCACAAGCCTGCCTAGAACAAACCCACTCCTCTGCTTTCTATTTCCTGGCCCCGCACCTCTGGAACTCACTCCCCCCATCTCTCCGTGCAGAGGAATCCTATCAATCATTCAAAACCCAACTAAAAACTCACCTCTTCTACCTTGCGTTTGACCCTCCTCCCTAGTCTATCTTCTCCTCCTTCCGTCCTATTGTGATTACCCATGTACTGTATGTTTCCCCCTCCCCTTCCCTCCCTGGTAGCACCCTCTCATCAATACCCCTCTATTTATTTATCTTTTCTACCCCGGCTTTTCTTCCCTTTTCTTCTTTCCTTTTTCTTACAATTGATGGCGTTCCTTTCCTTTCCGCAGCCGAGTGCTTGTTTTAATTAACTTGCTTATTTTATTTTATTGTAAACCACTCAGACGCCTATGGTATTGAGCGGTATAACAAGTTTTAAATAAACCTAAACCTAATCGGGGAGTTAGTGCATCCTGACCAATGTGGCTTCATTCCAGGCAGGTCAACATCAGACAATGCTAGGCTGTTGTGCAATTTGCTCGATAGGGCTTCCAGGGAAGCGACTCTGTTAGTTGCCCTCTCCCTCGATGCTGAGAAGGCGTTTGACAGGCTAGAGTGGCCTTATTTGTTTTCTGTCCTAAAGTGGTTTGGGTTAGGGGAGGACTTCACAAGTAAGGTCAGGGTATTACATGCCAGAGCCAGTGCTAGGGTCCTCGCCAACGGCATTCTATCCCGTTCTTTTTCTCTGCATAGAGGCACTAGGCAGGGCTGCTCCCTTTCCCCTTTGCTTTTTGACCTGGCGTTAGAACCTTTAGCCATAGCAATTAGACGAAGTGAGGATATAAAGGGTTTTAGGGTCAGAGAGCTGCAGGTGAAACTTTCTGCATATGCGGACGACCTACTGTTATTCACGCAGCCCTCCGAGGTCCCACAGATTTTGGAGTTAATTAATGTCTATTCGAGAATCTCGGGGTATAAAATTAACTGGACTAAGTCCATAGCCTTTCGGCTTAACAGCTGCTCGAACGCGAGATTAATGGCCCCTTTTCCCTTTCGGTGGGAGTCAGAGAACATCAAATATTTGGGAGCCTGGTACAGTGCATCAGTGGATCGCATGGTTCAGGAGAATATGGAGGAACTAACCCGGACGATACGTAACAAAACTTTAGCATGGTCTCCCTTGCACTTCACTTGGTGGGGAAGGCTAGAAATTATTAAAATGGTGTTGGCGCCTAGGATTAACTATGTGCTAGGTATGCTCCCCTTCATTTTGCCGGTAGATGCATATGCAAATTTGGAGAGAAGCCTTTTGAGGTTTCTCTGGAACAATGCTCAGCCAAGAATTGCTAGCAAGAAATTGAAAGCTTCCAGGGAAAAGAGAGGAGTTCATTTTCCCAATTTTCAATGGTATCATCATGCTCTTCTCTTAAAGCAGGGAGCTTTGTGGTTTGACATGGAGGACATGATGCAATGCCCAAGTTGGTTCAAAGTAGAGGCCCATATTGCATCTCCGTGCCCGCTGATACACTTATTGGGGATGCTACACCCAGAGGAGGGGGCGACGGGGACGGTGATTCGGGCCACTCAAGTTGCTTTTCTCAAATTGATGCAGCTGGCAGGCAATGATGGGAAGCCCTCAAAATCAACTCCATTGTGGTGGAATCCGCAATTTAAGATTAGAGGGCGGAGGATAGCATGGAAGAGTTGGCAAGAAAGGGGGGTTTGGACACTGGGACATTTAGTGGGTGGAAATGGTTGGAAGGACTTTCCCTCTCTGTGTGGGGAGTTTTCCTTGCCTCAGAGCAGCTACTTTCAGTGGCTTCAGGTTCGACACAATATCTCAGCGACCAAGGTCAAAATTGGGGAGTTGGTAGCTGAGGGAGCACTGGTCAAAAACATCAAAGCAATATGTGCGCGAGGAGGCGGAGTTTCAAGGCTGTATGCCTTGTATAGAGACTATGCTGCTCAAAACCCAGGGGGATTATCAAAGGTATGGGAATCCGATTTATCTTTAGCTCTGTCTGCTAATTCATGGAAGAGTCTGTGGGGTCCCATAACTAGGACATCTCGGTCAGCCGCCATTACGCAATCGATGTATTTCCTGTTACACAGGGCCTACATCACGCCTGCCAAGCTCTCAAAGTGGGATAAGTCATCCAATGGGAAATGTTGGTCCTGTCAGCGGGAGAAAGGTACATATCTGCATATGTTTTACGATTGCCCCTTAGTGCAGCGATTTTGGAAGGCGATTTGGGGTAAAATCCAAAGTATCTTGGATATTTTGGTCAAGCTCTCCAAGAGTGTAATCTTTCTGAGATCTTTGGAGCTCCCCCAGGATAAGTTTAAAGAAAAAGCCTTTTTGTTAAACTTTATGATAGCGATAGCTTTGAAGTTGATCCTGTCAAACTAGAAAATGTTTTTCAAATTTAAGTCAGGGGAAATGGTGGAGCCTTGTGGTCCAATATTCCAAATATGAGCGACTGTATAGTAAACTGCATTACCCCGATAAAGGGGAGCTAAGCTACGATAGATGGTCATTATTGGATCAGTATGTAGCTCGCTCAAAAGTCGTTTAAGATAGGGATCAAAGTCACAGAGATTCAGCTTTTGAGTTGTGGCTTATCTGGAGGAGGGGTTCAAGAGTTGTCTTGCGGGGGCTTCTCTGAATGTGATTTTGTTGCTTTCTTTTCTTCTCCTGAGAGCCTGGGTAGGTTGGGGGGTGAGGGGGGGGGGCGGGAAGTTTTAGTCTTGTGTTAAGGGTTTTCATTTATTGCTTTTGCAGTATATGTGCTGTTGTGTGTTGGAAAAATTGTATAAATAAAAAATCATAAAAAAAAAATTCCAGAGAATAGAGATAGAACACATAGGCAGAGACAGATAGCCAGTCATCTGCAATGATAAAATTTATTGTTGCTAAAGTGCTACCAGCCATACATAGCACTGTCAGGCATATCTAGGAAAGAGAGAGAGAGAGAGAGAGTCCTTCTCCATGGAGCTTACAATCTAGTCTAACAGAATAACAATGTTTGGGAAGGAGTAGGTATGGAAATGGTGGTAGAAGCAGAGGAGGGAAGTCAGTTGATGATACTGGTATGACATCTAGGATCAGCAGCAGAACTACTGGAAAGGAATAGAGAGGATGGTCTCCATTCTCCAGTCTCCAGAAGTCTACCAGCCAAGCTGAAGAGAGGTTTCTTTAACAAGAGAGCACCAACAGCTACAAAGTCTAGTGCGACTATGAAGTACCAGTTGTTGGCTCCCATCTCAACAGAGGGAAAAAGAAGGCAGAAACAGTTCAGGGGGCAAGAACAGGAGATCAGTAGCAGGTAAAACCAATAGAATTGCATAGGGGGCACATTGTTCTCTGTAGAGAAATGTATGGAGCAGCTTCTGGTAGATTCAGATTCTGATGAATCCTCATGATTTCCAGCAGAAGCACAAGTTATTGAAAGTGACATAACCAAGAAGGATCTGCACAATATATTTGTGTCCTAAAGCAATACTACCAGGGCCAAGCGCGTCTCACAGGTACAACAGATAGTGGAGATTATGAAGGAGGCCTCTGACTGACTTTTCATTTTCTGTTCTTCCCTCAGCCCCAATTCAGCAGCAGCACTAGCAGTCACCAAAGAAGCAAAGTATTGTGCAAAACAGCAAAGATGTGGAGACATTTAAGAATATTTAAGGACACATGTAAAATTCAGAACAAAATCAACAAGGTGGTGTAACTCTGCAGCCAGAGTCAATCAGCATACACAGAGTGGAGACAGACCATGGACCAAGGCGACACCAAAATGTTAGGTCATAATCTTTACTGGAAAAGCACGACTTGGCCACATTTTGGCTCTATAGCCTTTATCAGGGGTCTGAATATAAATATAAAACATAAATGTGGATTCAAACATGATGGCATGGTATCAAAAATGCCGTCTGACTCCTGCCTCCCTTGCATGTGGGGTGGGGGGACAGGTAACAGTGCATACATACACCTGAGGGGTCATGCCATTGTCATGAGCCATATTCCTATAGACAAATGGCCTCTAATCCTAAAAAAGGCAGGATGTGGCTGATACCTTCCAGCTTTGAGCAGCTACTTAATACTTCTAGGACTGAACACAGGCCTCCAGTGTTGGAGCTCACTGATCAGTATCCCCTCCCTGGTCCCCTTTCCCAGGGGCTGAGGTACTCCATGGACCTTGGGAGCTTTTTCAGCCTTCCCTAGTCTTATGGGCTTTTGGTTCCCTATCAGCTGGGGACTTTGTACTGTCTTCCCTGTAGCTTAAATACCACTACTAAAACTACTACTACTTATCATTTATATAGCACTACAGGGCATACACAGTACAGTAAAGAGACATGTCAGACAATCCCTGCTCCTAAGAGCTTACAGTCTAGTCAAGACAGACCAAACAACTGGGGATTAGGATATACTCGTATCTAAGGGAATGGTAAGGAAATACATGGGAGGTGAACAGGAGACTAGAGGGATCAGGATCAAAAGCAGTCTGAAAGAAGTGAATTTTTAGCCTGGATTTGAACAGGGCCAGAAATGGAACCTGACGCACTAACTCGGGTAGTTTGTTCAAAGCATGAGGAGCGGCAAGGTAGAAAGATTGAAGTCTGGAGTTAGCAGAGGGAGAAAATGGCACAGATAGAAGGGGTCTGCCCAAAGAGTGCAGTTCCCAAGGAGGGGGTATAAGGAGAGATAAGAGAGAAAAGGTAGAAAAGAGCAGCCAAATGAAGGCACTTATAGGTCAGTAGTAGAAGTTTGAACTGGATGTGGAAATGGATAGGAAGCCAATGAAGTGACTTGAGAAGAGGGGTGACATGAGCAGCGCAACACTGGTGGAAGATTAGCTGTGCAGCTGAATTTTGAAGAGATTGAAGTGGGGAGAGATGATTCAGAGGAAGACCAGTGATGAGGAGGCTGCAATAGTCTAGATGGGAGGTGACTAGAGAATGGATAAAGATCTTAGTAGTGTGATCAGAAAGGAAAGGACAAATTTTGCCAATATTATAGAGAAGAAATGGCAGGTTTTAGCTATCTGTTGGATGTGTGTGGAGAAGGAGAAGGGACAACAGTGGAGGACATGGAGCTTAGTAAATGGATGGAATGGGATCAGAGGAGCAGGTAGTAAGTTTAGAGAAGGAGAGAATATGAGTGGTTTCTTCCACAGTGATTTTAGAAAAGGAAGAAAGGGGAACAGATGTTGAAGGAAGGATTAGGGAACGAAGAGAGGGAATGGGGATGGAGATGATCCCAAGGAGAACTCAAGTCTAATCTTGTGGACTTTGTCATGGAAGTAATCAGCCAAAGTCTGGGCAGAAAGGGAAGGAGGGGTTAGAGGCAGGGCACTTTGAGAAGAGAGTTGAGACTTCTAATGAGATTGTGAGGATTGGAGGCAAGACAGTTAGTCAGATGGACAGTTTACTCTTGCTTGGTGAGTGCTATGGCAGACTGGAAAAAGGCTAGCATGAATTTGGAATGTAGTAAGTCCACAAGGGTGTGGGATTTGAGCCAAAGGCATTCAGCTGAACAGGCACCGGAACATAGATAGAGGGTTTCAGAAGACAGCCAGGTCTGAGGTACAATACCTCACACAGGACATGAAGTGGGAAAAATAAGAGCATCCAGAGCAGAGGAGGGTACAAAAGGACTACAAAAGGGGACTGCTACTTCTGGAGAGATATCTGCAATTGTAAGTATTTACTTCTGGGAATTTTTCTAAATCTTGGGGGAAATGAATTCTTTAGATTAAGCTGATTAATCTGTGTACCCAGTGTATTTGTTAAATCAGTCAGGTCCTAGTAGCAGCAAAGAGCTTTTAGTTTAAATTTAAAACACAGCAGAGAGTTTTCTGCTTTAATTTAGACCCCAAGACTCCCTCTATCCAAGCAAGGGCTGTGGGACTCCCCCTGGAAATTGGTCACAGATTACCTTAGAAGCAAAGGACAGGGTACTGTGTAGCAGCCAGCTTTTAATAAGTCTTTTTCCCTCCCTCCCTCCCTCCCCAGCACCCACCCACCCACGGGATAATTGTAGCTTTATAGGTGCACAAACCTCTCAAAGGAAAGGAGGTGCCATATTCACTCTCAGGTGCAGCTGTTTGTCCTCACCAGGCATACATTAAGGACCTGAAATTAATTAAGCTTCAGGTGAACAAAGTACATTAAATGTATTAGGTGTAGTTTTATTAGTATAAGTATCCCTACCAACCCTTAGTAGGTAAGAACTTAAATACCTAAACACAACCTTAAAACTAAGATGCAGACAGCAGTCCAGCAGCAAGATGGGGTTTTTCCAGTCTTTTGCATTGAGTGTCACATGTATGATTTTCTCCCAATTGGTGAGGGGTCTTATGTGTGCACTAGGTGCGAGGAGCACTTTGCTCTCTGGGAACAAGTCCAATCTCTGGAGGCTAGAATAGCAGACTTGGAGGACATAAGGAAGACAGAGAGGCACATAGACAAGACCTACAGGGATATAGTCCTGAGGTCCCACCTCCAATCTGGCAGCATTCCTGTTGCCATGGAGGAGAGAGGCCACGTGACAGGAGAGAATCACCCTGGTGTGGCAGGAAGTGATCCTGTAGCTAAGACCTGTCCTCCAGGTGATGTAAAACCCTCTCGCACAGAGGAGTTTCTCCAGGGCCATGTGCCCATGAGAGAAGGGTTAGGACAGAGGTTATAGTTGGTGATTCGATCATTAGATTAGGCATGTAGATAGCTGGGTGGCTGGTGAATGTGAGGATTGCCTGGTAACATGCCTGCCTGGTGCGAAGGTAGTGGACCTCACACACCACCTAGACAAGGTCTTATATAGTGCTGGGGAGGAGTCTGCTGTCTTGGTATATGTCAGTACCAATGACATAGGAAAATGTGGTAGGTAGGTCCTGGAGGCTAAATTTGGCTTTTAGGTAGGAAGTTGAAATCCAGAATTTCCAGGGTAGCATTCTCCGAAATGCTTCCCGTTCCACGCACAGGACCCAATAGGCCGGCAGTGCTCTGGAGTCTGAATGTGTGGATGAGATGATGGTGCAAGGATGAAGGTTTTGGATTTGTTAGGAACTGGGGAACATTCTGTGGAAAGGAAGGGCTCTTCCGAAGGGATGGGCTTCACCTTGACCGGGATGGAACCAGGCTGCTGGCATTAACCTTTAAAAAGGAGATAGAGCAGCTTTTAAACTAGATAATAGGGGAGAGCCAAGTGTCGCCCAAGAGCGCATGGTTCAGAACAATCTATCCTTGAAGGATAGCACCAAAAATATGAAGTTAGGGCATATCTGCAGAGAGATTCCAAAAAAGATAAAAGTAGCCCAAATGCCCTTGAGTACGGAGCAGACAGAGTTTAAAGATTCCAAATTACCCCTGCCTACCGATAGCCAGATTAATATGAATAAAATACAGTCTCTAAAATGCTTGTATGCAAATGCTAGAAAATAAGATGGGAGAGTTAGAATATATAGTAGTAAATGAGAGGTCAGATATGATTGGTATCTCAGAGACCTGGTGGAAGGAGGACAACCAGTGGGACACTGTGATACCTGGGTACAAACTATATCTTAATGATAGAATTGATCAAATTGATGGAGGGGTTGCACTCTGTTAGCGAGGGCATTGTGTCACAATGGATTAAAGTTTTGCAGGAACCAAAATTCGTTGTAGAATCTCTATGGATTGAAATCCCATGTAAAAAGGGGGAGCAGTGGGGGTATACTATCGACCGCCTGGTCAGAATGAACAAATGGATGATGAAATCCTCGAAGAAATCACGTAAGCTAACAAATGTTACAGCACAGTAGTAATAATGGGTGATTTCAATTACCCCGGTATCGAATGGGTCAGTGTCAGGGCAGGACATGCTAGGGAGATAAAGTTCCTAGATGAAATAAATGACTGCTTCCTGGAGCAGCTGGTTCATGAACTGACCAGAGGGGAAGCCATATTAGACCTAGTCCTTAGTGGAACACCAGATCTGGTGCAAGAGATAAGGGTGTTGGGGCCACTTGGCAATAGTGATCACAGCATGATTGCGTTTGATTTAATTAATGGAGGAGGGATGGTAAGGAAATCCACAGGTATTTAAGTTCTTACCTACTACCTTTTAACTTTCGGAAGGGAGACTATGATAAAATGAGTATAATAGTTAAGAAAAAACTAACAGGAGCAGTTGCAAAGGTTAAAGACTTGCTAAAGCTTCGGTGTTGTTTAAAAATACTATCTTGGAAGCCCAGACCAGCTGTATTCCATGCTCTAAGAAAAGTGGAAGGAAGTTCAAAAAACTGCCAGCATGGTTTAAAGGTGAGGTCAGAGAGGCTGTTGTTGCCAAAAAAGCATCTTTCAGGAAATGGAAAAAAAAGAGCCAAATGACGAAAAATGGAAATAGCACAAACACTGGCAAGTTAAATACAAGGCATTGATAAAGCGGGCAAAGAGAGAATTTGAGAAGAAATGTGCTGTGGAAGCAAAAATGCATAATAAATGCTTTTTCAAGTACATTTGTAGCAAAAAACCTGTGAGAGAGTCAGTTGGACCATTAGATGATATGAGGTAAAAGGGGCACTAAGAGGGGACAAGGCCATAACGGAGAGACTGAATGAATTCTTTGCTTCGGTCTTTACTGAGGAAAATGTAGGGATGTTACCCATGACTGAAGTAGTATTTAATGGTGATACTATGGAAGAATTGAAAGAAATATGGATACACCGGCAAGATGTACTAGAACTATTTGATGAACTGAAGAGTAACAAATCACCTGGACTGGATGATATACATCCAAGGGGTTGAAAGATCTGAAATATGAGATTGCAGACCTGCTATTAGTAATCTGTGAACTATCATTAAAATCATCTAATACCTGAAGACTGAAGGATGGCCAATGTAACGACAATTTTTAAAAAGGGTTCCAGGGGTGATCCTGGAAACTACAGACTGGTGAGCCTGACGTCAGTACCAGGAAAAATGGTAGAACCCATCATAAAGAACAAAATTACTGAACATCTAGATAGTCATGGCTTAATGGGAGCCTGCCAACATGGATTTAGACAAGGAAGGTCTTGCTTACTAATCTGTTATGTTTTTTTGAAGGTGTGAATAAACAGGTAGACAAAGGTGAGTCAGAAAGTCTTTGACAAGGTCCGTCATCAGAGACTTTTGGCAAAACTGAAAAGTCATGGGATAGGAAGCAGTGTACTATTGTGGATCAGGAATTGGTTAAAAGAAAGCAGAGGGTAGAGCTAAATGGCCAATTTTCCAAATGGAGAAAGGTGAATAGTGGAGCACCCCAGGGATCTGTGCTGGGTGCACTGCTTTTTAACATATTCATAAATGACCCGGAAATGGGAAGAACGAGATGACTGAAAATTATTTAAAGTTGCTAAAACCTATGAAGATTGTGGAAAATTGCATGAGGATCTTAATAAATTGGAAGACGGGGCATCCAAATTGCAGATGAAATTTAATATAGACAAGTGCAAAGTTATGTACCTAGGAAAGAACAACCCAAACTATGGTTACATGATGCAAGGTTCCACATTAGGAACCACCACCCAGGTAAAAGATTTAGGTGTCATCGTGGATAAGATTTAAAACCCTCCGCCCAGTGTGCAGTGGCATCCAAGAGAGCAAATAGAATGCTAGGTATCATAAGGAAAGGAATTTAAAATAAAACAAAGGATATTATAATGCCTCTGTATTGTTCCATGGTGCGACTGCACCTTGAATATTGTGTGCAATTCTGGTCGCCGTATCTCAAAAGGATTTAGCGTTATTAGAAAACGTACAGGTAGAAGAGCCACCAAAATAGTGGATGGGATAGAAGGATACTCCTATAAAGAGAGGCTAAAAAGGTTAGGGCTCTTCAACTTGGAAAAGAGACGGCTGAGGGGAGATATTATAGAGGTCTATAAATTAATGAATGGAATGGAACGGGTAAACGTAGATTGATTGTTTACGTCATCAGAATATAGAAAAACTAGGGGATATACAATGAAATTACAGGGTAACCTATTTAAGACTAATAAGAGAAAATATTTTCTCACTCAACGTGTAATCAAACTCTGGAATTTGCTTCCGGAGGATGTAGTAAAAGCTGTTAGTGTAGACGGGTTAAAAAAGGCTTGGACAAGTTCCTGGAGGAAAGGTCCATTAACCATTATTAAAAGGGACCTTGGATATCAATGCTTGACCCAGTACAAGCATTGTGGAACCTGTGTCTTTTCTGGAAACTGCTAGGTACGTATGACCTAGATTGGCCACTGTTGGAAACAGGATACTGGGCTTGATGGATCTTGGTCTGGCTCAGTATGGCATATCTTATGTTCTTATAGGAAGATACTGCCTCATCAACAGATGTAAATGACATGGTGGAGGAAAGAGGTGTTGAGACAGCAGTGGAAAGAGCTGATGAGTCGATAGCGTAAAGATGTTGGAGAGGACTGGGCAAGAGTGAGGAGGGGATGATGAAGAGTGAAACTTAGCAGGTTAGGGTGTGTCAATTTTAGGAGTAGATTTTTATTTTTCCAAACTTTGCAAACTATTAGTGACCAAATTATGTAGTTTTGCATGCTGAATCTAAAGCTATCTTCAGAATCTGCTTAAAGTGAGTCTTACCTGCATCAAATCACAGTTGAAATATGTGGAAATTAAATAATATTTATTTGAAAGTACAAATAGTCTGAACAACACCTGTAGCCACATAATTGTCTTTAAAATACCATTTGTGCAGTTAATTTAATGTTATTTAACAAAATCCAGCAAAGAAGCCATATCTTGTTTGCTTCTGTTTCATCTCCCTGCTGATCATCTGACCCCTAATATAATGTTCCCTCCTCTCCTGATTGTACACATGACCAGCAGCCTCAGTTGTCATTTTTACACACCTTTCTATGGACAGGGTGTGTGATGGCCAGTCTGGAACTTACCATGGGCTTACTCAGAAATGTTTTGTTCTCTGTGGTTGTCATGGTACAGGTAAGAGGAGGCTCAGAGACTCCGGAGCTCCAGTCAAGTAATTGGGTGAGTGTAGTTGCCTCAGTGTTGATGGATGGTGTTTTCCTGGGTCTCACACTGCTGTCTGCAAGCTGAGTCTTCTTATCTCTTTCACCTCTGATCTTCAGTATCTTCCGTACTGCATCTCTTCTCTCCTGTTCCTCTTCACTGCACAACATAGCTCACAGAACAGACTCGCTGTAACCATACCAAGCTGACCTTCTCATTGTAGGCATGACTATCTTTCTTAAATCTTCACACTGTTCTTTCAACAGTTGCAGTTGGAAAAAGGAGATGCCTGGGACGTTGTGTCCAATTTCTTTTTATTTTTATATTGAAGTAGTTCACCATGTAAAGCCCAACACAGGACTCTACAATCATTCTTAAGTTTTTCAGATTCTTTCCTTTCAGATTATGCTTGGAAATCCATATTCTCATGAACCTTAGAGCTGTTGTAAGCCATCTGCTATGTGACACAGCTTCTATTTCCAACAGTAATTTGTATATTTTGTGCAATTTGCATACAGGTAGGTAAATAACATATTACACAAAATTTAAAGCTAGTTGTTGGTTTGCCACATGAAATTGTACCATTTTTTCACTCATGCTTTTTAAAATTATGACATTTCCAAAATTAACACAGCATATTAGCAGCTCATGGTCAGATAACGGAACGGCTGAAGTGCAGATAGTTTAGGCAAGTAGTTAGGAAAGACAAAGTCAAGGCAGTGGCATAGCTGGTGAGTAGCGGCAGTAGAGCAAAGCTGGAGATTTATTTATTTATTTAAAGGTATTTATAGCCTGCACAATAACCAAGGCGGGTAACAAAAGACATACACAATTCATCATAACATACCAATAAACTCATACAAAATAAATTAAATACAGATAAGTAAAAAATAAAATAAATCAATCTAATCTAAACAAATAAAACTAAAAAGACTACCATTTGAGAGTACAAATTGGATCATTAATACGCCATAAGCATGATTGCCCCAAGCACTTTGCCCGCCTATCAAATAAATTTAGAAAAGGTCTGTTGGAATAAGTAAGATTTCAACTTTCACCGAAAGACCATCAAGTCTACTTCAGCACATAACTCATTAAGGAGAGAATTCTAAATAGATGGAGCACTCATAAAGAAAATTCTCTTACATAATGATTGAAAATGAAACTTTTTAAAGGAAGGAACAACTAATAACTGTGCATCCTGAGGTTGTAAAACACGAGGAAGACTGTAAGGTCTAAGCAAAGTTGATAAACTGACGTGGGTCATGTTATGCAAGCATTTGAAAATAATCATAATCACTTTACACAAAACGTGAAATCTGATAGTAAGCCAATGCTTTTTAATAGGTTTAGGAAAAGACTATTACAATAGTCCAAAGGTGAAAGGACTAAAGTCTGTAACACAGAATGTAAATTACCACTAGATAAATATGGTTTTACAGCCCAATTTTTGAAAGGCTTTTACATGGTTTACAGCCCTGTAGACCATGTAAATACCTTAAATGGGACTATTCAATGGCACTTACATGGTTAGTGCCATTGAAATATCCCCTTCTAACTCCCCTGTGTGTCCTGATGCTATCCGGTTAGCATTGGGATGTGGTGGGGGCATTTCAGGGTGGGGCAGAGGCAGAGACTGTCGCTAACTGGGCAGCAGCGATATTACATGCTGTGCCTAGTTAGTGACCAGTGCCTAAATGATATGCAAGGAAACCCATCGCCTGTCTTTAAGGTAGAGGAACTAACTGGGCAGCATACAATACTGCTGCTGCCCAGTTAGATACTGCAGCTTCCGGCGTGTGTGGCGATCCCCGGATATTCAATGCTGGGTCTGCATTTGACACCAGCATAGAATATCTGGGGTTAAGGGTCAGCGGGCAGGGCTATGCACCATAGGGGCACATAGCCTGTCCAACTCAATATCGAATCCTTAGTCTCCGGAGAAGATGCAGATTATAATAAACAGCTTTAGCCAATCTTTGTGTATAGTCATGCAGATTTAATTGTGTATCTAACAATACCCCAAGATCTCTCACGACATAGCAAAAGGAAAATAATCCATCACAGAATTCAAACTTGAAGGGTTTGGAAAATCTGAAGATAAGTACAAAATTTCTGCCTCCTTCATGTTCAGTTTCAACCTATTCTGAAACATCCGCGACTCAAGGGAATTAAGGCAAAATTCCACATACTTTAAAGAATCATCTAATGAAGCAGAAATAGGGATGACGAACTGTATGTCATCGGCATACACTCGAAATTTAACATCCAAACTGTCAAAAATTATTTTAATTGGGTAATAGAGAGATTAAACAGTACAGCAGACTATGCAGAACCCTGCAGCACCCCTGCCTCAAAACACTTCCAAGATGGCACTTGTCCTGATGATTGAACTTGAATAAATCTATCCTGCAAAAATGATGTAAACCGAGAAAGTATCCCCAACTCACAAAGCCTAGTTAGAAGTAAAGAGTGATCCACAATGTCAAATGCAGCAGATACATCAAACAATACTAATAGGAAAGATTTACCATGATCAAAGAAAGTAAGAAACTCTTCAGTAAGAGTCAACAGCAATGTTTCAGCCCAATGACTGGGACGAAATCCAAACTGCGATTCAGACAACAAATTATATTTATCAATGAAACTCTGTAATTGTAAGAGCGTCAATTTTTCTAAAACCTTAGCTGAACACAAAAGAGAAGAGATAGGATGATAGTTCAATGGGTCCAAGTTATCCATAAATGATTCTTTAAGCAAAGGAAAAACTGAGGCTTTCTTTAGCATTGTGGGAACTATTCCCTGAGAGAAGGGACCATTAAATAGAGCAGCAATAGAAGGACCAACTGATTCTTTCACGTTTTTAAACAATCAAATTATACAACCATCAAGAGAACTGAAAGTGTTATTCAAAGATGAAATAATATGAAGAACCTGGGACAACGAGACTGATTGAAAAGAAATCCACAGTCATAAATTCACTTCAGAACAAGAACCAACAGAATTACAATCATCAGAAGAACAAAATTCCATTGAAATAGACTTAACAGTGAAAGAAGTTTGGATAGTCAAAATTTTTGAAGAAAACGAATCCAAAAACAACTGCAGTTCAATAGAATCTGAGGAGAGAGAACCCAAAGCAAGAGTTGATAGTCATTTCACAACAGAAAAAAGGCAACTTGGAGTATCTGAGAATCATAGTATTTCCACTTGCCTTCCAAAGCAGACTTTTGATATTGAACAATCAGGCATAAATACTCGCTTCTAACAGCAGCAAGTAAACAAGCCCACCATCATCTCTCCATATAACATAACTGACGCCTAAGAACTACCAATGTCGACGTAAGCCATGGTGGTTTATATCTATTATAACAGTTCCAAAATTTCATAGGAGCAATAGTATTTAAAGACTCTGCAGCAGAAGAAACATCTATAGCAGCTAATGATGCAGCATCATTCAACAAAGGAGACCAAACCTCAAATAAATCCTCTGGAGAATAAGAAGAACAATATGGCAGACCCTTGGAAACACCTTCAGAAGCGGCAACTGATTCTCTAGCACTACTATAATGAAAAGAAAACTGTAATAAAGAATGATCTGACCAAGGTGTAGGTTTTACCTGCAAAGGAAAATCTGAGGAAATATAAGAAGACAAAATAAAAATGAAACCTAAAATCTTGCCGTGATCATGAGTAAGAGTTTTTACAATTTGAATAAAACCTAAAGATAACATAGCAGCTAAAAAAGAATGTATCGTATTATTTTCAATACTAAAATCTTCTAAAACAAGTGGTAAGGGAACGGAGCTTTAAGGCATGAAAGTCAGAGAGGTTGTCTTCATGAACGTTAAACTTCCCAAGAATAAGGGAGGGGGAAGATGCATCTAGAAAGAGAGAAAGCCACCAATCAAAGTCAGTGAGAAAGGTAGAGGTGGACTTATCAGAGGGGTCAATAAATACTAGTTATCTGGAGAGGTAGTGGAGTAAAGAAGTGGATGGAGTGGACTTCAAAGAAAGGAAAGGATTGAGACTGAAACATAAGGAAGGGTTGAAATTGGCAAGAAGGAGAGAGTAGAAACCAACACCACCACCATGCCCAATAGAGTGAGGCATATGGGAAAATTGGCAGCCCTCATGACAGAGGGTAGCAGTCTTTGGGGGGAGAAGTCAGGTCTCAGTTAGAGAAAGAAGGTATAGAGTATTAGAGATAAAGAGGTCATGAATGAAAGTGAGTTTATTAGAGATGGAGTATGCGTTCCACAAGGTGCATGAAAAGAGAGAGAGGAGGGGGAAAGGGGAGGGTGTGATGGTGTGTTTGGGAAACACCCCATCCACCACAGGGAAACTCCCCAGCCAAATCTAGCACCCAACCACGGATACATGAATCAGTTAATGGATGTACATATTGTAGGTACAGATTGTAAATAATGTGAAATTGATGTACATAGTTATTCCCAAATTGAAATCCAAGTTTAATTTGCCTGTTCATTGTAAGTGCCTTATCGGCACAATACCATATGTAAACCGCGCTGATTTTTAAGAGTGCGGTATATAAGAACAATGAAATAACTACATAAATAAATAAGTGAGGTATTGCACTGTAACCCCCCTGTCCTTTTAAGAAGAAAGGCTGGAGAATGCCTGGGAAGGGTGTGGCCAGGCTCCAGGCTTTATCCCAGGAAGCAAGGGACCTGGGGAGAGAAGAGCCCAAGGTGTTCCAGAGTATGGAGTGACCACATTCCTCTAAGGAGACACTATGGGAAGGTAGGAGCTAGGGTGTTTCCACCTTGGTCAGCAGGCTGGTCATAGTAATGCTGTGAAACCCAAAGTGAAGGAACTTTGGAAGAGGGAAGAACCGTTTCTCTGCTAATGCTGTGAAACCCAGAGTGAAGGAACTTTGGGGGAGGGGAGAACTGTTTCTCTGCTACTGCTGTGAATCCAGAGTGAAGAACTTTGGAAAAGGGGAGAACTATTTCTCTGCTAATGCTGTGAAACCCAGAGTGCAGGAATTCTGGGGGAGGGGAGAACTGTTTCTCTAATACTGCTGTGAATCCAGAGTGAAGAATGAATCCAGAGTGAAGAACTTTAGCAGGGAAACAGTTCTCCAATTTTCCAATGCTGTTAAACCCAGAGTGAAGGAACTTTGGGGGAGGGAGAACCATTTATCTGCTACTGTTGTGGAACCTAGAGTGAAGAACTTTGGAAAAGGGGAGAACTGTTTCGCTGCTAAAGCTGTGAACTCCCTGTAAAAGCTCTCTCTCTGCTAAAGCTGTGAACTCCTGGGTTTTCCTTTAACCCTCCACCTGACTCCATGGGGGTTTGTGTCCTGCCCACTCACAGCATACTACAGAGAGATAGGAATAAGATTTGAAGACTGCGTGTGATTGACCTTAGGAGTGTGAAAAAATTCTAGGGGGGCCAGGGTTGGGATTGATATTCCTTGATGAGAGAAGTAGGAGGAGCAGAAGAGTGCTGGGGAGAGAGGAAGGAGCATGATGGTAATTAGTGAGGTTCTTCCAGAAAGAGGGGAGATGGCTGAATGAGATGAAGAAAATGGTTAAGCTGAAGAGCACATGACCAGGGTAGAAGACAAGATGGCAGAAGAGGTGAGGATGGTAAGGGGGTGGTGTTAAGGAGTGGTGGCTTGAGATCTTTGGAATCAGAGGAGAACATTAGAGAGTGTCAACAGTAGGAAAAGAAAGTGATATGGAGCCATCGGGATGAGGTGGAGGGGAGGAGTAGAAGATGGAGGAGATATATGTTGAATAGGGAGGAGAAACATCCTAGAGGACTAGAGTGCACCTCTGCGTAATATTGGTAATAAGCACAGGACAGCTACTGTATAAGAGACTGTTAGCCTAGGGATGAGTGGGTAGTAGGGTGGGTGGGAGGGATAAAGAAAGTTGAACAGGAGCAACAACCAGTAGAAGATGGCAGAAAAGCTGAAGAGAATTACAAAAATACCCCAATTAAGAAACACACTAACTAAAACAACATAAGTATATATACAAACAAGCTGAAAATCTAAGACAAGCACAGGTAACAAAACAGTCTGAGCAAACCAGAATGCAGGGCAGAGGTTTGCAATGAGGGTGTTCTCAGCAGAGCAGAGGACCAACAGGGAGGTTAGCACTTTTTCCCCAACAGGAAAAGGTCCCAACAATGACCCTTGTGGGGGAGGGGCTATACCACTCTACCTATAGTATACACAGGTAAATTAGGAACAAGGAACAGGCAGATTCTATACAAATGGCAAAAGTATTTCAAAAACTCTAACAGGCACCCTGGGTGCCTCAGGGTGAGGGAATTCTATATATATCTGTCTCCCATGATGAGCACTGAACACTCCGCCTGAGCCCATACAAGGCCCCTTACATCTTCAGATGCCATGTTTTCACCCTATCTCTCAAGTTAAGGATACAGCAAAAACTCTCTTCATGTGTTTGCTTTTCTGATTTGCATGCTCCATCCTCTTGTAGCCCAATGCTTGAGCTATGCAGACAGTTGTGCCTCTTCCTGGTCTTCCCTCTCTATTCTAAAATGGCCAGTTGCTTCTTTCCTGTGTATGTGCTTGGGGTACATTTCTTACTGTCCGCAGTGGTTCGTTAGCCCACAACTACTCTATTAATGCATTTGTGACTTTCTTTTGCCAGGTGCATGAAGCGAACATGTGCACTGTGTGCATGTGCTATAGCCATGCGTTCTCTATGATCACGCTAGTGACATGACTAGCACAGTGGTAGTAGCCTATCATGGCCATGCTCTCTTGTGTCTACCACGGCTGCTAGGCTGTGCTGTGGTAAGAATGCATTCTATTTGCATTGGTGTGATATATAGATTTCCCTCACAGGAAGAAGAAGTGGACAGAGATTTCATATTAGACATACGCAGTATTGCCATGAAAGGAGAAGTGCTACTGGTGGGTGATTTCAATATGCCAGATGTTGATTGGCACATCCCTAATGCAGTGTCATCTAGGAGTAAGGAGATCCTAGATTCTCTGCAGGGAGAACTATTCCACCAACTGGTAACAGAACCCATACATAAATGGGCCATACTGGATTTGGTGCTTACCAATGGGGAAAGTGTTTCTGATGTCATAGTGAGAGATCATCTCTTATCCAGTGATCACCAGATGCATAATCAGGCATCCCCAAAATGTCCAAGAGATATTTCTTAAACAACTCTGCAGGGGGGGGGGGGGGTGTAACAGCAGACTTGTGGAAGTTAACAATATGCAAATTCAACTTTCTGAAGACGTTTTCAAGCTTCTCCAACTTAGCATGAATACCAGAGCTGTCCTTCATTAGGGTCACACTCTGAGAGTTAAGAGTTTGTTACTGAGCATTTAAAATCTCTGTCAAACACCTCTGATGAGTCAGCATGTGAATTTGATACTGGTAGCTCCCACGCACCACGCTGAACACCTCCAGACTGGTATTTGGTAGGAGGGAGCTAGAACTGCACAGAGTCACACGGTGGAACAGGCTTATCCAGTGGGATCTGCTGCTCGATGCTCAGACTTGTGTCTGAGGCTGAAAGGGCCGCCTCACCACCAACTCCAGCAACTACCCTCACAGCACTAACTCCGGTGGCCATTATGGGCTGCTGCCCAGGGGAAGAGTCACTTTTTCCCAAAAATATGGGGCAAGAGAGCAGTACTAATAGGCAAAATAAGAAAGCAGCACCATCAGCAAAGAAAGTCAGCCACAGTGGGGTTAACATGATGCCGCCATCTTGGATCCTCCTCTTCATTGCTGATAGTGTGAAGAATTTAAATTCATTAACCTTGACAGAGCTTTCATTTGTTCATTTAGGTAACTACCAAATGAAAATATAATGTATAATAAATTTGATCTCATTGTAGCGAACACCAATGGGATTTACTACTTGGTTCCCTTGGGGACCAAAGGCATATTGCTAGTCAACTGGTAGGGAATACCTATTGATAATGATCTAAAAAATGTAGATCAACTTTAAATTAAAATACTATCTTTATAATAGAGTGATGGAGCGAGGGAAGCAGGCAAATATTATCTCTATAGTATGAATATTCAGCTGCTAGATGGATAAGCTAAATAGCAAACCCAAACCATATGGAAAGCAGTGTCTGCAGTCATCACACTATACGTATATCTAGCACTACCGACTTTACATATAGTGGTGCTGAATAGATGAATTAATTTAAATGCTGCAGTTAGACCACTGAGAATTTACTCCCAATACATTTTGGGAAGCATTTTATCCTAAGTAGTCTTCAGTGTTGCTTTGAGGAAAGCCTCTTTTCTTCATCTATTTTATATAGGCTTCTTTCCAAAGACTGAAGGATTAGTGAATGTTGACTGCCGCTAATAATCTTTGTGACCTTTCTCTAAAACAGGAAGTGGGACGCTCAGTTCACAGTTATTTCAGCCAGCAGCATGCACATGAATATTGCCCACTATTAGTCTACCAAAACAATCAACGTAATTGAAGTGAGCTAGACTAAACTGAGCACCTTTGCCCTCCAGAAATAAACTATTAGTGGCCAATTTATTGCATTACCAACTCTGTCAGTACAGCATTTCTTTTTGTTTGTTTTCTGGAATGGAATTAAATTTCCTGACTGCTTTTCTGGGAAATGGCAAGGGAGGATAAAAAGGACTTTTTCAAACTTTTAAATGCCTCCCTATGTTGCTACTTGTATAAAATTCACCATCGTTTTACTTTAAAAAATGTTTAACAATATCTTTTGAGTTTTAAGCTATATTGTTCAAAGAAGCATTAAGACTATAAAGAGCATGGGTTTATTTTACCCAAATTACAACTGGCCTCTGGAAGACCAATAGAGCAAAATTCCAAATAGCAATTCTCAGAAAATGTATATTCATGAGTGTTGGTAAAAACACCCCATATTTGACATGGGCTAAAAAAGACACATTCAAGGCAGAGGAGGAACCATCATAGAAACTCTAAGAATGCTCTTCACTCTGCTAAGCAGCACCTATTCATGAGAGGCGGGCACAGTCCAAAAAATACTTATGTTAGTGTTTTGATTAAAATGATGTTTTAGCAATTTGCATGATTGTTTTTGTTTGTTTTTGTGCATATTCATCTTAATTGCACATCATGTATGCAAGCTATAACTTTTTTGTGCGCGCAAATCGATTATATGTGCATTTATTCATAGGTAAAACAATAAACAGTGATTTGTGTACAAAAAGATTTATTAGGTGCCCATACGAATCAAATAAACTGCAACGAAAGCACACCCCTACTAGTCACTCATGGACATGCATGCTTTTCATTCACCTTCTGAAGTTGGAAGGAAAAGCTTGGCTTTTTGCAGATGCACTACGAATTACAACAAAGTGATCATACTTGAGGAAATGGTGTTGGAAAGCTCAGAGAATGGCCAAGTAGTTGGTATTTAAGATTCCATAGAAAAAGAACAGAATCATTTATTTATCTAACATTTCTTATATACTGCCTTTCATGATATCAAGGTGGTTTTACATTGAACAAACTGTAATTACATTGAACAGGGTATTATAACTTGGAGATAACTATTTTACAGGGAACATGGGCTATGGAGGGTTAAGTGGCTTGCCCAAGACCACAAGGAGCACCTGTGGGACTAGAAACCCCAGTCCTTCTGGCCCAAGGTTGCTGTCCTCTAGTGGGATTTGAATCCCCGACCTTCTGGCCTGAAGTACCTTGCCCCAACCACTAGGCCACTCCTCCATTCCATACAATCATACACTTGGTAAGCCAAAGGAGGTGTGATACCAATGTGCACTATCATGGAAAGATTCCGCACGGTTATTGTAGCTGATGACTGGCAAGTCAGAGCCATAGGGATGCTACAGTACCTAGGGAGAGGCTTAACTAATCAGAGAGGAGGTGATAATGTCTCAGGGGCAATTTCTCCAAATGAGTTAGTTATGTGCGTAACATGACAGTAACGAACCTCACTCCTAATCAAAAGTCCGTGGAGGATGATCTCAGTCTCTCAAATTTACTGCTAAAGCTTGCTGTAATACTTGCAAAGAGAGATCCCTTCTGGCGTTTATAAGATGTAACATACATAGGCAACGTGTCAAGGTATGATTGGAAATTCCTCTTAACACAAAGGGAAATAGTTCTGTATCTTTCTGCCACATTTTCTTGGTCTCTGACTGCATTTCTTGGTATGTGAGGATCTTCAACCTTTCAATATGACTTATAGAATAATCACTTGAAACTGACCCCTCTATAATCAATGTTGTTTTGATGGTTCTCTCCTTTATCATGATGTCTCCATTCAGAACCCTGGGGGACTTTTCTGGAATGTAGAGAGGCATGTTTACTAAAGTGTGCTATTAGCACGCAATTGGGCCATGATTCTAGCGCAGAGGCATGTGCTAACTGTTCAAAATACGGCTATTAAAGGGCTCATAAATCCAATAGAGTTATCCCTTTCTAATGGAACATTATTGGTTACCAGACTCATTTCTTATAAATTCAAAATTCTGACTTTGCATCTGTCCAAGTTAATTCCATATGTTTGAAGCGTTCAGTTTCTCAAAACGGCCTAGTAATACCTGCTAATTCCAGAGCATGATGCAAGTTAACTGGTAATCGGCATTTTATTATTTGGCTCCAGCACTTTGGAACTCCTACTCCAATACATTAGACTGGAATATTTTTTTTTCTAAGTTTGCCTATTTCTAAGATTGTCTTAAAACCTACTTTTTTCAAAGGCATATGGCAGTGATTAGACACTCCAATTGGAATAGATAGAAGTGGGCAATATTTCTGGGATAATAGTTGAACAAAGTCACCAAAAGAAAAATCCCATTATATCCACGCTATTTATATATTTTACCTATAGAAAAGCATTTTTTGTCGGACCAAGCAATCTTATTATGGTATAGTCATCGCAGTTAAACCAATGCAGAGGTCCTTTTTAATCTTTTACTGTGGCATGTATTTATAGCCAGAATTTCACACCCACTTTCATTCAGACAATCTATTATATAACAGCGCCAGTTTCAGCATTTTAACCAATCGGTGCAATAAAAGAGTAAAAAGGATCTCTGCATTGGTGAACTGTGGTAACTATTTTGGTCCAGGTGGTGAACACTTCTGCTTGGCCACTATTTGTCATTAAATGTAACCATCAGCCCCAAGCAGTATCTCAGCTCAACCATGCAATAGTTAGAATTGTTGTCAGTAAAGAAAAATGTAACTGGGAATCCCCAGCAATAAAGGAAACCTTTTGCTTGTAGAAGCTGTGTCAGCAGATGGAAGCTGTGCCTTTTTTCTAGTGCCAGGGAGAGATGTGGGAAAATCTGCAAATCATATCCTTAGAACTTTGATTTGCTTGCCTCTTATATTCTTCATTAATGCTTGCTTGTCCATAAAGTGGTGAAAGCAGGAGACCTTCCGTCTGGCATTGCTCATGCAATTCGTGACCCTTCTATGAGCCCTCTCCAGATGAAGAGAGTGTGTTGCCTGGTACACAGATAGATCCTGCACTATATGAAAGACATCTTCATTCATTTCATGGGTTCTGGCATGGCCAATATACTGATGTTGCCCCTCCACTATCTATTTTCTAAGTCATCTTGCTATTTCCTGCTCTCCTTGACCACACTGCTCTCAGTTGATTTGATCCTTTTATAGAACAGGGTTGTTGGATCTATTTGCTCACTGCTCTATAGTCAGTTCTGAGTAACACTTAAATTCTCACACTATCCCACAGCTTTTTGAAAAATCTGCTCTAGGTAGTCGAATCTCATGAATTAGCTCAGTGAGGTCCAACTTAGTTACCCCATCTTCCCCCACAGGTTCTGCTATGTTCACCCTATCCTCCTTAGAATATTTTGTAGCTCTGCTAAATTTAGCCAAGGTGGAAGAATTACTTGTTTTGCCTGCCATACATGCTAGGGTAGGTCATCAGAAGTGGGGGAGGAGAGGATTGGGATCCAGTGTACTAGATGCAGCACAGATAGCTGAAAAGAGCCTACTAACACAAAATGACGCCACAAGAGGAATCGTGCAACAAGAGAAGGCAAACCTGATCATTTTTTTTATCACACTGTGGCCATCTAAGCTTGCCATCAATGTTGGATGTACAATTGCAGGCCCTTGCACAGTGACAGGACTGTACTGCTCATCTCAGTCTAGCCGATCTGCCTCAAGATCACCCCGCTTTCTTGGCTTCTGATTATTCGGTCTGGGTATGTGCTTCATAGTCACCAGGCTTGCTAGTGCCCCCCATCCCCCAAGATGGCTTTTTAGGAGCATACAAATCACAGTCTTCTTCAGTCTTGCCAGGAAGGCAAAATTCTGCCAAAGGTATATTCACCCATGGCTTTAACCAGCAAGGATGGACACAGATCTAACTTGCACGTAGTTGGCCTACTCTGCCATATATTCTGAGCAGCTGATTCCAAACGTAATTCTAGAGTAACTAGCACATGCTACCACATTAATGCATGGTAATGCAGTTAATCTGTCTTATTACTATTATTACGATAACTTATTACTAACTTATCCCTGCATTTCTATGCAACTTACACAATCAAACATATATAATAAAACTAGATCCCATTGCCTAACATGGGACCTGTGGCAAAATAATGCACCTTAACCGGTGTTAGCATGCCCTAATGTGGTAGCTCATGTTAAGAAATCTAGCTCTTAATGATTCAAAATGCGATAAAAAAACGTCAGTATAAGGTAAAGCAAGAAAGCGATATGCATAACCCTATAAGACCTGATATTCTCAAGCTTACCAGAAAAATAGCAAATTTGTCAGAAACCCACTGAGCCTTTACTATTGCCTTTTCACTTGACTGCTCTGACAAGAAACCAAAGCTGATTTTAACACTAGAAGCCCCAAAAAGGCATTTTACCTAGAAATCCCAAAGTGCGTCAATTGACGCATTATGACGATGACTGCGTTGAGCATGAAATGCAGATATGAATTAATTTGAAGTTACTTATTTGTTTACTACATGCAGTATGTGACATCATTACATAACTGACATGGTTCTAGCAGTGGCACTGGTATAAACCTTCGAAGATGCGTTTGCGTCAATTGACACACTTTGGGGCTTCTAACAACTCTTTTGGATTCTTATTAGCTAAAGCCAAAATCCAAGAGAAATGGACCTTTTTTGCAGTAACAAGCTTGACATTATAAGATTTTTGCAACTGTGTACATTTTTCCTTATCCTCCAGAACTAATGGTTTTTTTCCCATTTTTGTTCACCCTCCCTCACTAAGGTTTTCAATAAGCCAACAGCATATTTATCTACTTATTTAAAATACATGCTAAGGAAGGCAATAGAATGAACAGCTTTCCTAAATTCCTCATTCCACAAATCTATCACCTGACCAATTGCAATTCTGAAACATAGATAGAAAATCAGCTAATGCATGGGAGTTGTCATATTATACAATGTTATAGAGAAAGGAAATAAAAAACACATTTTATTAACTGTGCATGCGCAAACGCACACACACATTGCGGCTTACAGAAATAAAACAGATGTGCAGCACAGCTGTTTCATATCTGAAGAATTTATATAACCAAACACAGAACCCAGATTTTGCATTGCACCATTAAGTAAAGTCTTCTGGCTTAGTTGCACTTTGGTGGATGGAGAAAGCTGTATGACTTACTCCACTGAAAGGCAGAATTTGGCAAACGTTCCTCTTCTTTTTACCTTCACTTTCAGGTTGCAAACCTAGTTCTGTTAGTAGCTGAAAAAAAAAAGAATCCTGCAAGATAGAATTTAGAAAAACAATTAGATTGTAATGCAGTAGAAGACTGAATTCAACTAATTATGCAGAAACGTATGTGCACATATTGGGGGAGGAGTAATTTCCTAACAATGAGTCTATGTGAAATGTCAAAAAAGCCATTATCTAGAAGCATATGGAATGTGAAGCACAGCGGATAATACAGGAATAGTGTAAATGCAAAGCACAGTGCACAAGATGCGTAGATTTTAAGGAATGGATTGCTTTTTGAAATTTGCTGTGTGTTTTCACTGTAGGGATTTATAAAAAGATGTAAAACTGAAGAGATCTTTGTGGAAGAGAAGCCTAATGGTTAGAGCGCTGGCTTGGAAACAAAAAAAACAAGGTTTGATGCCCACTAGCACTCCCTTCTGACCTTAGGCAAGTCACTTAACCCTCCATTGTCTTAGCAAAAAAAATCCAAGTTATCAATGTTCCTGTTTAATGTACCTTACCAAGTCTAAGTTTCAATGTAAACTGCTGACTGAAATGATGAAGCAGTATAAAAAACCTGTTAAATAAATAAATAGATCTACAATTATAAATTTCTGAAGAGTTGACTGTAGCCATGATATAAAAGATCAGTTTGTGGAATTACTCTTCTATGCTTATGGCAGACCAACTTTATGAAGCTAATTAACATTATCGAAGTGACTGAGGTTGACAATAACTTATTTGATGTTAATGAGGTCAGCATTCAACCACTGATCTATTTGTGTCACGGTCTTTATAGAGGCAACCTAGGCACCTATGTGCCTTTATAATAAAGGGCCTACAATGACTCCCTGTAGAGCACAAATTTACACCTGCTGCGAAGAAGATGTGAATGTGTGCATGTACTCAATGCATATACATGTGTATTTTCTAAGATAAGTGCATACCTTGCAACTTCATCCAACACACACTTACCTCCCAGGAGCTGGATCCTACAGTATGTAGGAAATGACCTTGGGCTGCTTCTTGCCTTTTATGTTCTTACCACTCTCGGCCCCAACTGGTCCTTTCTAAATGTACCTCATACTGAACTGTTCCTGAAGAAGACATCTGCTGATTGGTTGTCTGTGCCTGTATAACCCTGGACCTCCCACTACTTCCAGTCTTCCCTGTCCTCATATAAAGTCTCTCATGAGAGTTCTGAATGCCTCAATTGCTGGTCCTTGATGGTCAACTTTGGCTAGTTTTCCAGTAACAAAACTCTTCTGCCTGCCCTGACTACTGTTTGTTCCTGGACTCTGCTTCTGCCTGCCATTTTGGATTTGGTTCTATCCTGGTACTTCTCCTGCCACCTCCTTTGCCTGACATTCTGTGTCTATTCTATTCTGCAAGGAACACCACTGCTCATGCTTCAAGTCCTGGCAGCTTCCAAGTACTGGAGCGATCAATCTGAGAAGGAGAAGGAAGCAGTTATAGGTGAAGGCACACCTGGTGCTCCCCCTCAAATGGGCCTGGCCATGACAAGCTTCATCCAGACTATTCCCTCAGGAACCGTCTATATGCAATTTACCTAAAGGTAGGAGCAATCATGCCAAGCGCCGATTTCTGTGTGTAAAACCTGCTGTACATGTGCAGTAAGCTTTTTGAAATTATCCCCGATACTGCACACATGGAAGGTAATTTTCTAAATACTGGCATCGGCTATAGAAAGATACGTTATGCCATACTTTTCACTATACGGATTTCTCTGGATTTTCAAAGCAAAAGTATCCACTGTCACAGAGCAGACTCTCTAGAGCCCCCTGTGGTGCTAAAAAATACTACTCCTCAAGTAAACACTGACGTAGGGAGAGAGCACATGACACAAGGGTATCAGAAGGAGTATAAGGGAATGAGGTTACAAGCCAGGAATTATCACCCAGCCAGTAGGGAAGCAAGGAAGGTCCCACCTGACCCCAATAGGCTAGGGTGTGGTGCAGCTGGGGATTACGTAAATAATCAGCACAGCTCACAGGAGAGGGGGAAGGCAGAGAGAGCCGAAGGAGCTAGGAGAGGAGCTGAGGAACCTCAGAGACGAAGGAGATATCCAGACTGGGAAGGATACAGATATCCCAGGTCTCCACAGCAAGGCAAAAGGCACTGGCTGAATGAAAGTCTGAGTGAGTCTGATGAACATTTAAGTGAAATAAGCGAGCAGCTGAATTCAGACAGGGACAGTGTATGCAGCAGCCTTGATAGAAGCTATGCCTTAAGACACAAGCAACAAGCTAGGAAAAGCTATTCTGAACCAGATAGGAGAAATGCTAAGCTGATCTATGAGAGGCATTTGTATGAAAGACAAAAGCCTTATGATGCTAATTTAAGGAAAGCAGGAAAGCTCCAGAATCTGGGTTACAAACAGAATAGGGAACAAAGCTTGTTACCTTTGGGAGAGAATCCTTCAGAGGAATATAGTTGGCACAAGCCTTCACAGAAACTGCCGTTGGAGACAACAGCTGTTTACAAAGCTCCTGTTAAAACAAAACCCCGTGCAAAGGTTCCACTCTCTGATAGCTGGGCAGCTGACTGCTTTACTCTGCCTAATTACCAGAGGCAGAGGAAAGGCTCCTGGCTAAGCAACTCAAGAGAATACGGTAAAGCCAAACAGATACCTGCTATAGAAAGACAAGTACGTCACAAGCTGGAAAGTTTGTTAAGCAAGTTACCTCAGAAGAGAAGTAACGAAGCCTCTGTATCTGACAGTATTCCCATGCAATGTGAGCCTTATGAAATTGCGGACAACGCTGAATTGCCTGTTGAACAAATGGACTGTAGTTTTATAATAGCTGACCATATAGAGTCTCTCAGATAGAAGGCTGAACTATTCCTGAGAAGCCTTCATCTGGAAAGCTGACAAGCTGTATTTCTGTTTCATTCCTATTTTTGTTTGCTGAAAGGTAAAGCTATTTTTATTATAGTTCTTTTGTTTACCCGAGAAGGGTTATGTTTATTTGACTGTTATACTTTTGGAAAAGAATCCTACGGGACGGGGAATAAAACCCAGTTAAACCGATTTTCGGTGTCACAACTTATTTACATACTGGCAAGGACTATAAGTATTGAAAGGCCAGTACTATACACCCGGGTGCAGTACCAACTGTGACCATCAGGAGGCGCTGCACAGTAAAGGGGTGACATAATGGCGTAGTTGGCAGGATTTTGATACCACGTGACTTCCCCTGGAAAAGACAAGTGCTGAGCAGTGCTGGAAGAGACGGCTCACCCGGAAGTACTTGCTGAGGGAGGATTTTTCGCTGGCAGGTCGGCCAGAAAAGGAAAGAAAAGAAAAGCTTTCTCACATGCGGGAATCTACCCAAAACTCAGGTAACAGTCACCTGGGAGAAACCGTAGATGGATAAGTGAGAAAGAGGGCACTGTTCCTAAGTGGGAATTTAAAAAAAAAAAAAAAAAAAAAAAAAAAAAAGGTGCCGCACTTGGTGTGTTTTTCTCTTTTTTTTCGCAGGTCCTCAAATGACAGGAAGAATGGATGTACGTGATGTTCAGGCGTGGATGCAAACGCAGTGGAACAAACAAGCCAAGCTTATGCAACAAGTGCAGAAACAGTATATGGACGCTATGCAGGAGCAACAGCAACCGTTGGTGGAAGCATTGAAGGCTCTGGTTACCAAACCTCAGGACAATGAGGCAATGACTGTGCCAATACTGATGCAAGTAGCCATGAACCATGCTTCTAATTTTTCTGTAAGACAGTTAACACAGTATGATGACATTGATGATCATATTGAATCGTTTGAGAGGATGGCAGCCACCCTCAAATGGCCGCCAGAGCTCTGGGCCAGGCAATTTACCTTAACTTTGACCGGAGATGCTCTGTCAGCCTTTAGAGGGATGCCTGCTGATTTAGTTACGGATTATACAGAGATTAAGAAGGCCATAAAAGATAGGCTGGGTTTTACACCCAGACAGTATAAGCACCAATTTAGAGAGGCACGCATACAACCCAAGGAGACTCCCCGAGCCTTGTATCAAAGGTTAAAAGGTCTCGCATACAAGTGGCTTAACCCTGAAGGGAGGTCCATAGATTCTGTTATGAAGGATATTATAATGGAACAATTCATGCATTCAGTATCTGATGATTTGAGAACTTTTCTCATGTTGCAGGACTGCCATGATCCTGAGGAGGCTGCAAACATGGCAGAAGCTTATTTTGAAGCCAGGGGGGCTGATGCCTTAAAGACTGGCGGGTTAAAAATAAATGGACAAGAAAGTCCAGGTAGCATGAGAAAAGGGGACAGGAATGCTATGGGTAAAAGAAGTGTGCATGATAATATTGGTGAGACTGTGGCTAAAAATGTGAGATGTTATAAATGTGGTAAAGTAGGCCACTATAAGAAAAATTGCAAAGTAAAGTTAGTCTTTATGGCTGGGGTTAAAGGTCAAGGCACAAAAGGGATTTTTCTCCAAGTTTTAGTAGAGGGAAAGAATGTCCTGGCTTTAATGGACTCAGGCGCGGAACAGAGCATGGTCTCTCTAAAATTATGGGAGATCCTGGAGCAAGCTCGTTCGGCTGCCTCCAAGCCAGAAAATAACCAGGTACAAATACAGTGTGTGCATGGAACCCAGGTTCCATATCCCCTGCATAAGATAAGGGTTAAGGGGATGGGCATAGAACGTGAAATTCAAGTAGCCATAGTCCCTGGGCTATCCCGAGACCTTATCCTAGGGCATGATTGGCCATCATTTAGGAGAGGGTTAGTGCAAGGTACAGATACAAAGTCAGGTTTTGTTCTGACCAGATCACAGGCTAGTACCTCTGAAACTCAGGTCCCATCTGCTAAAAGAACAGAGGAACCAGAAAAGAAAAATGATGAGGCGAAGCCCGAGGAAAAGGAAGAGGAGAGAGGAATTAATGTAATTCCTAACCCTGATGAGGTAGTTCAAGCCCCAAGTAAGGAGGAGGAGACTAAGGTACTTCCTGATCACGATGAGTTAGTACAGGCCCCTAATAAAGAGGAGAAGAAACCCAAGAATAAGAAGCGCCAAGAGAGAGGGGAAAAGGGCGCAAGGAAGAGCAGAGTTAGAAGCGGGAGAAGGGCTACCGTGGGTGCCAGAAGCCCTAGTGAAAAAGTTCCCTTCGTTCCCAATGGAACAACGAGCGGACCCTGGGCTAAAAAGAGCGTTCGAGTGGGCACAAGAAGTTCGGCTCACACTCCCCAGGTTCTTAATTGATAAAGACATATTATACCGGGAAAGTGTAGAACCATATACCGGGGCGGTTAGGAAGCAAGTGGTGGTGCCAGTGACATTTAAGGCTGTCGTGTTACGGCTAGCACACGACCACCCTATAGGGGGCCACAAAGGTGTTCAGGGAACACTTGATCAAATCCTGGCCAGGTTTTATTGGCCTGGCGTTTATAAGGAAACAAAAAAATATTGTGACTCCTGTCCAGCTTGCCAGAGGGTTTCCATAGCGCGCCCAAAGGCGGTACCTATGATACCCTTGCCCACCATCTCAACACCCATTAGACGCTTGGGAATAGATATAGTGGGTCCTTTGATAAGAACACCCCGTGGCTATCAGTATATGCTGGTAATCGTGGACCATGCTACACGTTTTCCGTGGGCGATTCCCCTACGGAATATTTCTGCCAAAGTGATAGCCCAAGAACTTGTAAAATTATTTTGTGAGGTGGGGTTTCCCCAGGAGATTTTAACAGACCAGGGGAGTAACTTTGTCTCACAGCATTTAGCAAAAGTCTGGGAGGCATTTGGCATTCGCCATCTAAAGACTGCGGCATACCATCCCCAGTCAAACGGTTTAGTTGAGCGAACAAATCAGTCGATTAAACACCTCTTACGGAGAGGTTTAAAGAAAAATGAAATGGCCGAGTGGGACACGTTGCTCCCATTCGTTTTGTACACCTGTAGGGAGCGAATCCAGTCATCCTTAGGGGTGTCCCCATTTGAGTTACTGTTTGGCCGGGCCCCGAGAGGTGTATTGGACATCTTACATGAGGAATGGGTGGAACCCGAGGTGCCAGAGGTAGGCGTACCCCAGTTTTTGACCAACCTACGAACACGCTTAGAAAAGACATCTAAGGTTTCCATAGATAATCTCAAGATGAGCCAACAGCGTCAAAAACAGCATTATGATAAAGGTACACAACCTAGACATTTGGAAATAGGGAGTAAGGTCCTGATCCAGGTAGCGGATCCAGGTCCAAAATTTGAGTCCCATTGGAAAGGGCCAGCTACAGTAATCAAAAGAGTGGGGCATGTCTCGTACCTTATAGAGAATGATAGAGGACGTAGACAGGTCTACCATCTCAATGTGTTGAAGCCCTGGAAGGAGAGAGAGGCTCAGGTCAATCTAGTGCATAAGGAGTACGGTAGGAGCACCAGGAGTATGCTTACGTGCTGTCCGTGTAGTGTGGCGGCAACACGTAAGATTTTAAGGGGGGGAATATGTCACAGAGCAGACTCTCTAGAGCCCCCTGTGGTGCTAAAAAATACTACTCCTCAAGTAAACACTGACGTAGGGAGAGAGCACATGACACAAGGGTATCAGAAGGAGTATAAGGGAATGAGGTTACAAGCCAGGAATTATCACCCAGCCAGTAGGGAAGCAAGGAAGGTCCCACCTGACCCCAATAGGCTAGGGTGTGGTGCAGCTGGGGATTACGTAAATAATCAGCACAGCTCACAGGAGAGAGGCAAGGCAGAGAGAGCCGAAGGAGCTAGGGGAGGAGCTAGGAGAGGAGCTGAGGAACCTCAGAGACGAAGGAGATATCCAGACTGGGAAGGATACAGATATCCCAGGTCTCCACAGCAAAGCAGAAGGCACTGGCTGAATGAAAGTCTGAGTGAGTCTGATGAACATTTAAGTGAAATAAGCGAGCAGCTGAATTCAGACAGGGACAGTGTATGCAGCAGCCTTGATAGAAGCTATGCCTTAAGACACAAGCAACAAGCTAGGAAAAGCTATTCTGAACCAGATAGGAGAAATGCTAAGCTGATCTATGAGAGGCATTTGTATGAAAGACAAAAGCCTTATAATGCTAATTTAAGGAAAGCAGGAAAGCTCCAGAATCTGGGTTACAAACAGAATAGGGAACAAAGCTTGTTACCTTTGGGAGAGAATCCTTCAGAGGAATATAGTTGGCACAAGCCTTCACAGAAACTGCCGTTGGAGACAACAGCTGTTTACAAAGCTCCTGTTAAAACAAAACCCCGTGCAAAGGTTCCACTCTCTGATAGCTGGGCAGCTGACTGCTTTACTCTGCCTAATTACCAGAGGCAGAGGAAAGGCTCCTGGCTAAGCAACTCAAGAGAATACGGTAAAGCCAAACAGATACCTGCTATAGAAAGACAAGTACGTCACAAGCTGGAAAGTTTGTTAAGCAAGTTACCTCAGAAGAGAAGTAACGAAGCCTCTGTATCTGACAGTGTTCCCATGCAATGTGAGCCTTATGAAATTGCGGACAACGCTGAATTGCCTGTTGAACAAATGGACTGTAGTTTTTATAATAGCTGACCATATAGAGTCTCTCAGATAGAAGGCTGAACTATTCCTGAGAAGCCTTCATCTGGAAAGCTGACAAGCTGTATTTCTGTTTCATTCCTATTTTTGTTTGCTGAAAGGTAAAGCTATTTTTATTATAGTTCTTTTGTTTACCCGAGAAGGGTTATGTTTATTTGACTGTTATACTTTTGGAAAAGAATCCTACGGGACGGGGAATAAAACCCAGTTAAACCGATTTTCGGTGTCACAACTTATTTACATACTGGCAAGGACTATAAGTATTGAAAGGCCAGTACTATACACCCGGGTGCAGTACCAACTGTGACCATCAGGAGGCGCTGCACAGTAAAGGGGTGACACCACATACTTTTGCTTTGAATGTCATCCCAGGAAAACTCTGCGCACATTTGCACCTGCTATTTCTGGTGCCCAGTTTTTCTGGGTTAAAATATATGCACATATTGGAATTTTCAAAAGTATGCAGATAGGTGTAAACTAATCCCTACTTCAACCCTCAGGATCTCCCTTTCAGGCAAGTAGACTGTACGCATGTAACTTTCTCTGCGCATGGGGGATGGGGCAATTTTGTAAAAGGCCATTTCTACAGGAAAGCACTGTTTTACCTGTTGAAATGGCTTTGAAAATTATTCTCATAATTTGCAATGTGTGCAAACAGAGCTAGGAGAATAGATGTTACGTTCATGATAGTGCAAGTTTCAAACTTAACCAGGAATAATCTTAGACTGTTTCAATGGCTGTTTTTCCTGATCTAGTGTATTAAAGCTTGGCAAACCTCATGTGATCTGTTTCATATCCTCACATATTTCACATGTTACAGTGTGTCTTGATTAGACTGTAAGCTCCGGGCCATAGATATAGTGGTAGTAATCCGGCCAGCCAAGGATGCAATGTACCCAGTAGTGAGCGCATAGTTATGGAAAAGTTGTTTCATATGCTAGAGGGCACATAGTGCCAGGGCCGGCCCGTCCATTGAGCAAGAATGTTGTTGGCACAGGTCCCCGCGCTTCAGGGGGTCCCGCGCCAACAATATCTTGCACGCTGTCGGCTCACCTCCTTTAGCAGCTCCCGGCAGGCTCTGCAACAGCCGCCGAAGTGAAAAGCGTTGTTTCCTTCACTTCGGCAGCTGTATTGTAATGAAGATCGCAGGAGCGCTGAGAGCCGGGCACAGGAAGTGTCCTTTGACCTCCGGCGCGCCAGCGATCTTCATTACAATACAGCTGCCAAAGTGAAGGAAACAACGCTCTTCACTTTGGCGGCTGTAACGAGCTGTTGCTGAGCCTGCCATGAGCCACTAAAGGAGGTGAATGGGTGCCTCTAAAGCCTGCCATGGGGCTCTTCAGGGAGGGGGGGGCCTTGGGCTTGAAATGGGCTGAGTGGAGGGGTCTAAAATTGGAATGGGTTGGGGGGCTATAATTGGAAATGGGCTGAGTGGGGGGGTTAGGAATGGAAATGGTCTGAGGGGGGGGGGTGGCTAGGAAAGCAAATGAGCTGATGGGGAGGACTAGGACTGCAAATGGGCTTTTGGGGGGGGAAGGATTGGAAATGGACTGATGTGGTTCTAGAATAGGATTGGAAATGTCCGATGGGGGGGGGGGGGGAGCTACTTTTAGAAATGGCTGATAAGGGGCTAGGATTGCAAATGGGCTGATAGGGGCAGCTTGGACTGGAACTGATTTGATTGGGGGGGCTAGGACTGGAAATGAACTGATGGGGTGCTCGGACTAGAAATGGACTGAGTGTGGGGGCGCTTGGACTGGAAATGGGCTGAAGCTCCCCTACAATCGGCCCAATTTCCAGTCCAAGCTCCCCCATCACCTCACTGGAATAGGATTGGAAGTGGTTTATGGGGGGGGGGGCTAGAATTGGAAATGGCTGATGGGGGGCCTAGGATTGCAAATGAGCTGATGGGGGGAGCTTGGACTGGAAATGGGCTGATGGGGGTGGAATAGGACTGGAAATTAGCTGATTGGGGGGCTAGGACTGGAAATGGGCTGATGTGGGGTGGGGGAGAATGCAATTAGAAGGGAGCGGATGCTGAGTGGGGCTGGAACTAGAAGGGAGCTGATTTTGGGGGAGGACTAGAAGGGGATGAGGCTGGGAGGGAAGAAAAATCTACAAGTTGCTGGGTATTGGCAGAGTAAGTGGGGATTGAGGATGGAAGGGTGAAATTTGAGTGGATGATAAAGGAATAAAAAAAAATTGGGGAAAGAGCAAAAGAGGAAAGATCAGTATATTAAAGCAGATGTAGAAGATAGAATGGAAAAAATCTTGAAGAGAGAAGAAAGGACAAATGGACAGCAGACAATGGAGAATTAGCAGAAGACTGAAGAAACCAGAAGAAAGTGACTGGAGCAATTGCAATTGAAAAATAAAATGCCCAAACAACAAAAGGTAGAAAATAACTTTTTTATTTTGAATTTATTAACTGGAATATGTCAGCTCTGGGAAATGTGTATCACTAAAGTCTTTGCATTTTTGTTTAGTACAAAAGGAAATTAATTTATAGTGGTGTTGTACATCCCAAGTTTGGCTTTAGGGGTTGCCAATTTAATTATTGTCTTCCGATTTCTAAATTGTGATTCCTTGTTCTTTCTTTGGTGACGGTCTATGTTCTGCATGTATAACCGAGGTATTCTATTCTTGTAGTTTCTGTGTGACAGTTCCACTTGTTCTCTTTTCCCAGTAGGAGATGTATTGGTATTCTCTGAGATGTATTGATTTAATATTTGCAGTGTTGCCTTTTTAATAGGCAGGATTTGGTGCGTTGTGAATCCTGGTAGTACTGTTATGATACGGTGGGTTTTCTATGGGTTCTAAATGGTCAGTGTTATAGTACTTCCTAATGTGCCTAGCAGTTGGCACTGGAGTAGAGTAATGTAGAAATCTGGTAGTCTTTCTTTATCCAGACACTCATTAAAAGGTATGTTAACATTATGCTAATATTTATGCAAATGCGGCTTCTTATGCAAAAGAGGCCCCACAATGAGCCTCCGCACATGGCCCCGCACCCCTCTTGGGTCGCCCCTGCATAGTGCATATTATGTGGAATAATGCCCAGCATTTGCTCTGGAGAGGAGGGGGTGGATTTTATAAAGGCTTTTCTGCGTGTATATAAAGATAAGTGATATATTTTATAGTACTTACACAATGCAACTTTAGAACTGTTTGTTTAAAATATTTGAAAGATAAATGGGTGGATAATGGTTTTAGTAAGAGTTTGTAAAAAAGTAAATAAATAAAAAAATATATATACTGTGATAAGGAAGCTTATCATAGCTCGGGAAGGAGCTATAGAAAAGGTGAAGTGTCTCTGAACAAGCAACCTGTCAGTTCTGGTAGAAATAAGAAAACAGAATTTTCCCATAAAAGACTACCAGTCCCAGAATGCACCAGGTTTCCAACAGCCATTAGAGGAGCTGAAGTGGGGAAACGTGTGTTCAATCAGGAGGGCTATGAGGTAATCCCTAAGCACTCATCTCAAAGGGCAGGACCTGATTCAGCACAGCTGCGCTGTGTTAGGGAGGAGCACTCATCTAGGCAGATTAAAGGTAGAGTTTATTCTACAGAGAATTATCCTCATTATCCTGAGAATCAGCTTGAGCTTGATCATCAGTTTCATCTGAAGGATCATCAGAAGCAGAAGCCAAACGGACGGACGGAGAGGGAAAGAAACCCTTTGGAAGAAGGAAGAGAAAAGCCTTTGAGAGGTCTAGAAGAGTCCAGAGCAGTACGTATACTGGGAGGCATTTCAAGGGCCAGCATACACCATTGGACTGGGGAAAGCCAGAGGAATGGTGCTGCAGAGCTAGGAATCTCCAGACGCTACCTGTGAGGGAGACGGCTGCACGTGGAAGGGACCCTAAGACCTGTGCCAGAAGGTATGTGAAGAGAGATCCAGTGTCCAGGGATCTGGATTGGAAGGCTGGACATAAGAACTGGACTACATACTGGCCAGGCTATATAGAGAGGAACTCTAACAGCAATGGAAGCTCATGTATGAACACTGATCTATGCCCTAGCTATAACCTTGAAAGACAGCAGGGAAACAAGTATTCTCCTGAAAGTGCTCCATTGAGAGATTCATCTGTGCCAATCCATGATATTGAACCCATGCTTGTTGAAGAAGGGGGAATGATTGCAGATGAAGAATGTGTTTATATGGACTGCTCTCTGTCCAAACTCCTTTGGTAATTTTCTGTTATAAAGTACAGCAACCATCACAAAGAAATACAAACTTGTTCTTTAATCTACTCAGGAAAGCTCCTGAAGCAGGATTTGACCCACGCAGTAGAAAGCCAGCCAGCTAAGGGGTTTCAGCTGGATAACTGTTAGCAATTGAGCCTTACCTAATTGCTTGTGAGCTCTGAGAGAATCACTTCTGAATCTGTGTGAGAAGATATAAGAAGTTAACCTGAAAAGAAGTTTTTCTCTTCTTTGTGGATCCTGTTTGTTGTTTGATACACTGCTAAGAGAATATTAGCTAAAGCCTACAGAAAAGACCAGTTTGTTGCCAACCAGGTCTTTATTCTTTTGCTTTGATTGCCTGACAAGTTAAAATGTTGTTTTCCTGATTTTGTTTTTTTTCAAGTTTAACACTGAAAGCAAGTAACCTGATTTATGTGCTACCAAGCAAATCTGTGTTGGGAGAAATAACCCCATAAATAAATATCTTATTGGCTTTAACACTTGAGCACAACTAAATTATTGTCAGCAGCTGTGTCTGGTGTGAATGAACTACATTGCCCACAATCCCTTGCAAATCATATAGATATATGCACTTGCCAAGACTGTGAAGATTCTCACCCAGGCAGCCGTCTGACAATACTTTATTCAAAGAACTTTTACTCCTAACATAGGGGTCCTTTTACTAAAGTGCGCTGGGGTTTTGCAACTAACATGTCTACACACTGCATAAATCCCTTTGAATATGCCCCATGTGTTATAAAGTTAGGCCTGCCATTCATTTGCCTAACTTATGAAGCAGAAATCCTTTGAAAATTGGGCCCTTAAGTCAGGCTTTAGAGGCTTATATTCAAATAATGTATGCTATTAACTTCAGTGAGTTATGTTCCCAAACTGGGCTCTCTGAAAACTTGCTCCTAACTCTCAGTTAGGAGTATAAACACTTCGAATAGCAGCCAATAGGTGCATTCATTTGGCTGAAAATAGGGCCCAAATTTAGGGGCCTAAGTTTAGTAGTTCTTTTTGGATATCAGGCTCATATATAGATAGATGTGTAACTTTCCATCAACAAGAAAATTGAACACTTTTTTTGTAAATTAAGGGGTACATTTAGTAAGATAGCCCGGGTTAACCGTTAGCCTATCTGTTGCAGATAGCCCGGGTTAACCGTTAGCCTGGCTTAGTAAACATACCCCTGAGAGTCACTTTTGAATATACAGTTGAGAGGAAAATGGGATGTTAAAAATTTAGGTAGATGAATGACAGGTGAATGATTATAATAGTGCCCAGTTAGGGTTTCCATGCTGAGTAAGGGTGACCGTCCTAATGAAAGTAGCATGCTTGTCTTATGCTTGTATTTTTGTATTCATTCATTCATTACCAAGCCTCTTAACATCTTCAAAATTGATTCTGTTAAAGAATTTTTAAAATTCTTTTATTCTGTTTATTTTTGTCTTCATAAATATGTTTGTGTCATTTTATTCCAAATAACTATAGAACAGTAAGAAACGAGATGCTAGGACACAAAGAGGAAGGAAAACTAACAGAAAACCTAAGGCATTAATATGACTAAGAAAAGAAGCAACTTAATAATCTAAAACAATCCCTATATGCTATGTATAGTTAAACAGGCAATATCAAATAAATGTCCAAAATATCAACCTCCACTAGACAGTCAATGCATAAAGGCCGACCAAACAAAGAACAGATACTCTATAATTTCCATCTTTCAGGAAATGGAAAAAAGAGCCAAACGACGAAACCTGGAAACAGCACAAGCACTGGCAAGTCAAATGCAAGGCATTGATAAGGCAGGCAAAGGGAGAATTTGAGAAGAAGCTTGCTGCGGAAGCAAAAGCGTGAAATAAAGACTTTTTCAAGTACATTTGTAGCAAAAAACCTGTGAGAGAGTCAGTTGGTCCATTAGATGATAGAGGGGTTAAAGGGGCACTAAGAGGCGACCAGGCTATAGCGGAGAGACTGAATGAATTCTTTGCTTCGGTCTTTACTGAGGAAGAAATAGGGATGTTACCCATGACTGAAGTGGTATTTAAAGGTGCGGAAGAATTGAAGGAAATATCGATATATCGGGAAGATGTATTACAACTATTAGATAAACTGAAGAGTAGCAAGTCACCTGGGCCGGATGGTATACATCCAAGGTTGTTGAAAGAACTGAAATATGAGGTTGCAGACCTGCTATTAGTAATCTGTGAACTATCATTAAAATCATCTCTAATACCTGAAGATTGGAGGATCGCCATCGTAACACTAATTTTTAAAAAGGGTTCCAGGGGTGATCCGGGAAACTATAGACCGGTGAGCCTTACGTCAGTATCGGGAAAAATGGTAGAAACCATCATAAAGAATAAAATTCATCAGCATGTAGATAGTCATGGCCTAATGGGAGACAGCCAACATGGCTTTAGGCAAGGAAGATCTTGTCTTACTAATCTGTTATGTTTTTTTGAAGGTGTGAATAAACAGGTGGACAAAGGTGAATCGGTTGATATAGTGTATCTGGACTTTCAGAAAGCCTTTGACAAGGTCCCTCATCAGAGACTTTTGGCAAAACTAATGAGTCATGGGATAGGAGGCAGTGTACTATTGTGGATCAGGAACTGGTTAAAAGATAGAAAGCAGAGGGTAGGGTTAAAGGGCCAATTTTCCCAATGGAGAACGGTGAATAGTGGTGTACCCCAGGGATCTGTGCTGGGTCCGCTGCTTTTTGACATATTCATAAATGACCTGGAAAGTGGAATAACGAGTGAGGTTATCAAATTTGCAGATGACACAAAACTATTTAAAGTTGTTAAAACCCAGGAGGATTGTGGAAAATTGCAAGAGGATCTTTATAAATTGGAAGACTGGGCATCAAAATGGCAGATGAAATTTAATGTGGACAAGTGCAAAGTTATGCACCTAGGGAAGAACAACCCAAACTATGGTTCCTTTGCGTCCCTCTAGTCCAGTCCCGGAACCATAGAGTTTAGAATCTCCTCCAGCAGCCTTGGAGACTGAAAGACATCATCGCTTTGCTGGCACTAGTATAAGTAGGCAAGGACCGCCCCCTTTCTCCAGTACTTTCAGTCTCCAAGCAGCTGAAGGAGATTCTGAGCCTGGACCTGGGCTCAGTTAGAACAACTAAGCAGAGCTAGGCTTGTTAGGTCCCTTTAAAATTTTTAAGGGGTATTTGGTTTCTTTTGGTTCTATTTACCTTTTTCTATTTGTTTTGCAGGAGCAGTGCCTTAGCTGGGGATTCCTTTATTTGGCTCCATCTCTCTCTCTTGTTTTTTCTCCCCCCTCCTCCGCCCCTTTCTTTCCCCGTTGTCTAAACGAGCATTGGAGGGGAAGTGTTCAGCCTCTTTCTCTGTCAGCCTCCCTGCTCCCAAACCCACAATTAAGGGTGCGGAGCAGGTAGTAGGCCTCATTGCAGGAACCACCCTCCAGCAAGGCGATCAGGGGCGAAAGGCAACATTTCCCTCAGGGGAAGGATGGCGCCGGAGCGGAAGCCGCAGTCCGGCTGAGCTCCGACGCGGCTGCAGACTTTCTCTTCACCGGGGCTTGAGTTCAGTGAGGGTTTGGGCTGGTAAGTGCTATTTTACTGATTTTCTTGGGGAGAGGTTCACGGAGTGGTTTTTTAAGGAGGGAGGATCCGCCACGTGTTTCAGCGCGGGAAATGTGGCGGCGGCCATTTTAAAGACAAACCGCGTTTTTAAGTCTTTAAGTTTAAGTTTCTTTTTGCCTTTCTTTTTGCTTTTCTTTGCGTTTTTGTCGATTGGCAGCTTCGCTGTTGCCTGAGACTGCTGTAACTTGGCCAAAGGGCTTTTGGTGAAGGACGCGATCTGAAAAAATAAATAAATAAAAAAAATAAAGCGAAGGCGGGGTCCTGCAGCTGGCAGAGACGCCAGAGGCTGGGGTCTGCTTGCCGGAGGGGGTTCTCCTCAATTATGCTCTTTGTCTGGGGTCTGCGGTGGTAGAACCGCGGCATTGTGCTGGTATGCCGGCGAAGCCCAGGTGTTTAGTTTGTGGTGTGAAAAAGGGCACGGTGCTGGACTCAGGGGTGTGTGGGGCTCGCACTCGTCAAGCACAGGTTATGGAGAGACTGACAGAGGGGTCCTCAAGGGATTGGGGGGCGGTGCCGCCAGAAGGAGCCAGACGGCTTGCCCCCACTCCTTGATCCCACGGAACCACTGCCGGGGTTGTCATCTGGGGAGGGGTCTTCCAGGTCTCGGGAGCAGAGCCTAGGGGGGCCTGTGCCAGCGATCCCACCAGATTTCTTTTCCCTCATGCAGCAGGCATTTGCTTTGTTGCAGCCCGCGCTGGCGGCTCCTCCTCTGGGGTCACTTCAGCAAAAGCACCAGGAATCTTTGGATCAGACTGCGGAGGGCGTTCCTCCGGCCAAGAGGAGCAGGGTGGCTGGGGAGGATAGCCCTCCGTTTCGCATCAGAGAAGGTCTAGGGAGCCTGGACTCGGAGATGGAAGAACTCTCGGGGGAAGAGTTGGAGGAAGGAGAGCTGCCTGACTCAGAGCAGCAGAGCAGGGTAGTCAGGGTGTTTCGACGAGAAGAGTTGTCAGCCTTGATTGCCGAGACCCTTAAGACGTTGAATATGCCCTCGGAAGGAGTGGCGGAGGAGTCCTTGGAGGATCCGTTGTTGCAGGCGGTTCGTACGTCCCATAGGGTCTTTTCTGTTCATAGAGTATTTCGGAGCATGATTCAGGAAGAGTGGGATTTGCCAGAGTCGACTCTAAAAGGGTCCTGTGCCTTGACGCAGCTGTATCCATTGTCCAATCAGGATAGAGAACTGTTTCGTTCGCCCAAGGTAGATGCGGTGGTATCGGCGGTTACTAAAAAGACTACGATTCCGGTGGAAGGGGCCGCGGCGCTGAAGGATGTACAAGACAGAAAATTGGATACATTGTTGAAGCAGGTGTTTGATGTTTGTGCCCTCTCAATGCAGGCCTTGATAGCGAGGGCGTGGGTGGCGAGAGGCTGTTTGCGGTGGTCTCAGCGATTGCAGGGATCACTTGGGAGAGCAGGTAGAGGACGTAGCGTGCCTAGAATCCGGAACCACGTATTTGGCGGATATTCATTATGATCTCATCCGCGGCATTGCTAAGAGTATGGCCTCCGTGGTAGCGGCTCAACGGTACCTCTGGCTGCGTAATTGGGCGGCGGACTCTTCCTCTAAGGCTTGCCTCAGCAAGCTGCCCTTTAGGGGTAAGCTTTTGTTTGGAGAAGATTTGGAGAAGCTGGTCAAGGATCTAGGTGAGTCCAAAGGGGGTCGCCTTCCGGAGGATAAGCCTAAGCAAGGACAGAGTGCTGCGGGGTCCCGGGGGGTTCCCAGGGATTTTTGTAGATTTTGGGCCTCCCGCTTTATCCAATCGCAGCGAGGGCGGTTCCCAACTAGAAACCAGGGGTTTCGCGGCTTTCGAGGGGCCGGTAGAGGTTTTGCCCTCTACCAGTCCTCGGCCATTAAGAAGTCACAGTGAAATGAGGCGGACTCAAGTGGCGGTGACCCCGGTCGGAGGTCGATTGCGTGCGTTTTACCCCACCTGGGTCTAAATTACGTCAGACCAGTGAGTCCTAGAAATCATTCGAGAGGGATAGGCGTTAGAACTGCATCGGCTCGTGTTAGATTCCTTTGTGCAGTCTCCTTGCAGAGCTCCGCTAAAGTTTCGGGCGGTCTCGGAAACCCTGCAGCGGCTGCTGCAACTCAAGGCAGTGGTACCCATTCCTGTAGATCAATGTGGGTGCGGTCGATACTCCATCTACTTTGTAGTGCCGAAGAAAGAGGGCACCTTTTGACCAATTCTGGACTTAAAAAGGGTAAATCGGTGTCTCCGGGTCACGCATTTCCATATGGAGACGCTGCGGTCCGTCATAGCGGCGGTCAGGGCAGGGGAATACCTGACCTCGCTGGATCTAACGGAAGCATATCTCCATATCCCAGTTTGAAGGGAGCACCAAAGGTTCCTACGCTTTGCGGTTCCAATGGGGCATTTTCAGTTTCAAGCGCTGCCGTTCAGTCTGGCTACAGCACCTCAAACATTCACCAAGATCATGGTTGTAGTGGCGGCGGCGCTCCGCAAAGAAGGGGTGCTGGTGCATCCCTACTTGGACGATTGGTTAATTCGAGCAAAGTCGCAGGAGGAAAGTACCGCGGCCACCACTCGAGTGGTGGAGATGTTGGAATCCCTGGGCTGGGTGGTCAACTTTGCAAAGAGCAACCTGGTTCCCTCACAGTCTTGGAATACTTGGGGGCGCGTTTCGAGACACAGCAGAGCAGCGGTGTTTCTGCCAGCCCAGCGGGCTCAGGGGTTGCGAGAGCTCGTGAGGTGGTTTCTAGCAAAATCGGCGCAGACCGCGTGGCATTATCTTCAATTGCTCTGGACGATGGCGGCGATGATCGAGTTAGTGCCATGGGCCAGGGCTCATATGTGGCCGTTACAGAGCGCGCTTCTTCGGCGTTGGTCTCCTCAGCGGGATGCGTTATCTCGCCAGCTACGTTGTCTGCAGGAGGTGAGTCAGGCTCTTCTTTGGTGGTTGCGGCCGGAAGTACATACCCACCTTCTAAATGGACAATACATATAGCTTATACGAAACGATGATCCAAGCTCTTATACCCAAATACCTCCACATGTATATAGTTGCATATGTTATGTACTGTCTTATGCTGTTTTAGACATTACATTTGTTAGTTAATTGTTACTCACAATGCTCTAGCTTAAATATACTGTTTAGTTTATTACTCGTTGCTCTGTTTAACTTATGATGTTCAATGTAAAATTTTTAAGATGTTCTATGTAAAACAAACTGCGCTTTGTTAATTGTTGTTAATTGTACACCGCAACTGAACTTTGGAAGTTGCGGTATATAAATGAGTGTTAAATAAATAAATAAAATAAATACATACTATACACTGGGCCAGCACTCCTTGATGCCGCCTTGGTACCAATTTATTTTATTTATTTTATTTATTTATTTTATTTAACTGCATTTATATCCCGCTTTTCACCGGGAGCAGAAATATTGTAGGTTGTATTGGTATCTTCCAGCCCCCCATCTTTGAGTCGATTTTCCACTCCACTCAGCTCAGCACTCTCAGTAGCTCCTCTGATTACACTAGAAGCGATTTTTCTGCTGCTTCACCACTTGAAATACCGATTTTAGAAGAGAAACTTATAGGAGCCTCTTCTACAGACATCTGCTCACTCTAAACTCGTCACATGATACCACTATAGACAATTTTAATGATAGTTTACTAATAGTACAGCTGTAATTTCATTTTTTTAAAATTTTAAATCTTTATTGAAACTTTTTTTAATATAATACAATCATAACATGGGGCCGAAGTCCTTGCCAACCTTACAACTTCAAATATCCCCCTCTCTCCCACTGTTATGTCACATCGAGACTATTCCTCCTGCTGTGATCTTATACTTCTCATGTAGCCAGGATTTTCCTCCCCTGAATGCTTTACATCTCATCCTCCCCTTGCAATACACAGTTCCAACTTCATTTAATCTTGTCCCCCCTCCCCGTCCTCTTTTTAAAGCTGTCAACTTATGAAGCTTATAAAGGTCTGCAAGCCTTTGCTTATAACTAGCAAATCCTGGTAGGGTGGATTTATTCCAGTATGTAGCTATTTCACACCTGGCCACTTCATATTTAGATCCATGCCCAGTATCTTGGATAAAAAACACACTGCCTACACTACTATCCTACATTCTCCCAATAGTCAACCTTTCATTAACCCAAGGTTACCTCCCACCCTCGCTTAAACATGCACAAATACGCCCAATCCTAAAGAATTGCAATCTAGACAAAACATCTCCAGTATCTTACAGGCCCATTTCTAGCATACCATTTTTGGCCAAAATAATTGAAAAAGTAGTGCAATTACAGACACAGGAATACATAGACGCATCTTATCCACTTGATGAGCAACAATATGGATTTCGACCACGCCACGGTGTAGAAACACTTCTAACAGTATTATTCGATACTCTCCTAAGAGGAATCGACAATCACAAACAGGCTTTCATCCTCCTTTTCATTGACATATCAGCAGCTTTTGATAGTGTACATCACTCATTAATGCTCAAAAACCTACGTCAGATAGGCATAAACTCTACAGTACATAAATGGTTCACCTCCTATTTAAACAACAGAACGCAAAATGTAAGAATAGGCAATCAAACCTCCACTACATATAAGCAAGAAATAGGTTTACCACAAGGTTCAGCACTATCAGCCCTACTTTTCAATATTTACATAAAACCGGTCTGCAATATCTTTAAGAAATTTGGAATACAATATCACCTCTATGCGGATGATATCATGATGTACATCCCATTTACGATCCCTAACCTACCGTTACAACTCCTATCAGACTGCTATAACGAAATCACAATATGGCTAAAAACTCAAAATCTCCACATAAATCATACTAAAACAGAAGTCCTAATCGTAACAAAAAATCAATCATTTATCCCTCCAACTCACATAATACTACAAGACCAAGAAATTAAAGTAAAAAACGAAATAAGATATCTAGGTGTTATCTTAGATACACATCTTACAATGGAAACCCACATTAAAAATACTATAATTCCAAGGCCGCGGGCAGGGTCCCGGCGGCCGCTACTAACCGGGCGCGCGGCCCGGCGCGGGGACCCTGTGCGCGGCCTGGTTAGGACGTGTGCGCTCGGCCCAGTCGGGCGCGAGCGCGCGTCCTTTAAACTGATTGGCTCCTGTGGGTCAGGACCTGCGGGAGCCAATTAGCGCCTTGAGGGTTTGGGCGCGAGGGGGGATCGGGGCCGAGCAGCCTCCGCGTGGTCAGTCGCGCGGAGGCTGCTTCGGTGACGGCGTCTTCCTCACCTCGTGGCTTGGTGGTTCCCGGGCTGAGCGGTGTGTCGGCTGGGTGAGTGTGCTGGCATTCAGTGGGAGACGGTCTGTGCTTTTGGGGGTTGCCGGTGCGGCGGGGTAAACAAAAAAAAAAAAAAAAAAGAAAAGCGGAACAAAACATTAAATACATAATTAAATTATTCGTGGGATGCCTGGCAGGGCGAAGGCTGGGGGCTTGGCCCCGAAAAAGGCTGCGGGGCGGGGGTCCGGATCGCGGGGGGGCGCGGTGAGGCCCAGGCAAGTTGGTGAGGGGGGGACGAGGGGTGCTGCAGCAGGAGGAAGGGGAGAGAAAGGCCGTTGTGCTGGGGTGCGTGGCCGGAAAGGCAGGGGGGGTTCCCTCCCTCCCTGTGGTTTGCAGGGGGTTGGAGAGGGGTTGCTGGGGCCTGGAGAGGTGGGGGATGTTTGTGGGGGGGCAGGGGTGGGGGCTGTAGGGGGGGCCGGGGTGGGGGCTGTTGGGGGGGCAGGGGGGGACTTTGGGGCGCTGAGCCCTGGGGTGGGTTGCGGCCGATGGGGCGCCTTGGGTTGCGAGCTGCGGTGGGCCTGCGGGGTGGTTCTCAGGCCAGGGGGGCTTTGGCTCGCCGGGGGGGGCTTCCCCTTGGGAGCAGTGGATGTCTGGGGGCAGGGTACCTCCCGGGCGGGTTTGGGGGGTGCTTGGCCGCCGGCATGGCCAGTGTCGGTCTCCCCCCCTGTTTTTCCTTTTTTGTCTCCGCAGGGCTCGTTGATGGCACAGTCTTGGCCAGTGGGCACGGCTCGCGGCGAGAGCTGGGTGAGTTCCCCGGCTGGAGCAGAGTCGCAGCGTGGACTGACAGCAGAGGCGGCCCAGCGGGGTCCCAGGGATTTGGTCGTCGCAGATGGCGAGGACCTTGCGGTGGCTGGTGAGCGGCTTGCTTCGTCGGGTGAGTTAATGGGTGAAGGGGGTGAGTCGTTAAGGGAGGCGGGGGGGGGGCTTCGCGCAAGAAGCACCGGCAGTCGGGCGGAGCCCGATGTCCAGCGGGATGGTCGCATAACGCTGAGGCTCCCGAGAGGCCTACTCAGAATCCTGAATTAACACCGGACATACTTGAATTTCTGCTCTGATCTTGCCGGGGCACATTGGTGAGATGGCGGGGACCAAACCTACGCGCCTGGAATTTGGATCTCCAGCGGCTTCTCATGGCAAACGCTCCAAAACTGAACCCCCGTCCCCGCAGAAGGGGCTGGCTTTGCGCGAGGGCCCCGAAATGCAGCAGGAAATCCTCGCAGAGATTAGAGGGGTTAAGGACCTCGTGCAGTCAAACGGTGAAGCACTCCGAGCGGTGCGGGAAGATCTTGGTGTACTGCAAGGCAGGCTAGAGGGGCTCTCTTCGCGTCAGGACAAAAATGGAGAGCATATTAGACTCCCATGTGGTCCGGCTGTCCAAACTCGACAAAGTTGAACGTCAGGTGCGGGCCTTGCAGAAAGAAGTGGAAGATGGCAATAATAGAGCGCGCCGCAACAACCTACGACTAGTGGGCATACCGGAGGGAGCGGAATCGGGAGACATGAAGGAGTTTTTATATAAAATCCTCCCTTCCCTGCTCCAAATCACCTTTACCAAAGAATTGGAGATCGATCGCGCTCATCGTGTACCCACAAACATAACGCTCAACAGGAAGACCCCGCGGCCTATCATCTTTCGACTTTTGAGATATCAACATGTGGAGCAAATTCTCAGTGCCTCTCGGGCAAAGGGCCATATGGAGTTTGAGAGCCACAAGATCTCCTTCTATCCTGACTTGGCTAAACCCACGGTCGATCGCCGAAAGCGCTTTCTGGAATTCCGGCCGAGGCTTCAACAACTACAAGCACGCTATGGCCTGATGTACCCGGCCAAGCTCCGAGTCACGCTTCACAATCAGACAAGAACATTTGAGGACCCTGATCTACTAGCGGAGTTTTTGGATGCTAAAGAAGCCGACTTGATGCGCTGACTTCCAGAGTATTCCTGCCAGTGTTCTCATATCCGCTGTACCTGCCATATTGGATTTGCCACGGTTCAGCAAAGAGTCTGTCGAGGGCGGTTTGTTGCCTTATTTTGATGATATCCGTGACCCGACTCCATCTACCCATAGTAGCCTCGATGAGTATCAGAGACAGTGTTAATTATGGACTCTGGTGTTTCTTTTCTTTTTTTATGTCTCTATCTTCCTCTCTAGGGCCTCCTCCCGCAGACATATGGTCGCCATATTCATTGGGGGTTTTGCTTCTTCTCTAAGTTACTTTGGTACATGCTTTTCAATATGGGGTGTATTAGCCAGCATACTCGGTGATTATGTCATTGTTGTACAGATTCTGATTATGTTGTATGTTTTCAAGCGCCCTTACCTAAAATGTCTATTACCGATTGATGGCACCATGTAAGATTTTATCATTGAACGTAAAAGGAATCAATAATCCGATAAAACGGAAGAAAATCCTAAGCTATCTAAGTCATGAAGCTGCGGACCTGATTTTCCTCCAAGAAACGCATTTAAATTCGAAGGAAACTCTTAAACTCACTATTAAACCTTACATGGTGGCCGCCTATTTGGAAGATTGTGGGACTCCGCTCAGTGGCGGAGGTCCCCTCTCTTCCTAAGAAGGGTCGCTTTCTCCTTGATTTCATGCTGGGTATAGCCATATGTTTAATCACGAGGAATTGGAAGGATAGCTCTCGAATTACTGTCAATGAATGGTGGAACCTCGTCTGCTTATATAGTAAATATGAGCAGATATCTCGGAGAGCTATTCCTCATGCCCAAACTCACTCTCGCTTGTCTAAATGGCAGATGCTCAATGATAATGTACAATCTGCTCATTGCTCCGACATGTCTGTTTAATGTATACTCATCATGTTTCAGATCACCGTTAGGTTTTGTACCACAATAATGTCAGTACACGCCCGTTTCGGGAATGATTAGTTTTCTAGAGAAGAAGCAGGGGGGAGGGGGGTGGCAGGGGTTTACTTTGGTGTATGTATCACATTCTATGTATGTATCTGTCTTTTAGCTGTATGTCTTCCTTTCCTTTGTTGTTATAAAACGAAAATAAAGAATTAAAAAAAAAAAGAAGCACCGGCGGTCGTGTAGGCGTCGTTGCAGCTCCGACTCGTCCTTGTCTTCGTCGGTCTCGAGTAGTTCGTCCGGGGGGTCGGGCAGGAAGGGGGATCGGCGGCTTTCGGGTGGTGGGGGGGGAGTGGTTGTGGTTGGGGGGGGGTGCCTCTGCGGTGGTGTCGTTGCCGGAATTATGGGTGGGGGTACCTAGGAAGCTTAGGCGTAAAATCCGCAAGCGGCGATATATTGACATCTTCCGTTTGCTGGAGGGGCGGAAGCGCTCGGGTGAAAGCAGGAAAAAGAGGAAGGAAGACGAGAAGGCCGGGAGGGTTAGGAAGGTAGCGCGTAACGTGGTTAATTGGACGCGTTCCTTTTTACGGTTGGCCAGCGTTTGGGGGCAGAACGATCCGTCGCAGTATGAGATGTTGTTGGCGTATGCCGATTCCATCCTGGAGGCGTCTCAGACACACGAGGGATGGTCTTGGCTTAACTACGATGAGAAGTTTCGGGATCGGATGGAGGAAAGCCGTGCGCTTTCGTGGGGCACGCAGGATATTAACCTGTGGTTGACCCAGATGTCGGCGCGGTCCAGTGTGAGCGCGGGTGGTGGGTCCAAGAGTGGCGTCGGGGCGGTGGGGGGGACAGCACGGCCCTTTCGTGGAGGGGCGGCCGGGTGCCTGCAAAGGCAGTCCCGGCCGGGAGCGGTGACGTATGCTGGCGTTTCAACCGTTCCACCTGTCCCTTTCCCGACTGCAAGTTTTCAGCACGTCTGTTCCTTGTGCGGGGGTCCCCATGCCGCGGTCAAATGTATCAAGAAGGGCGCCTCTGGCATGGCCGCCCCTGCACCGAAAGGGCAGTGAGTGGCGCAGTCGCGCCCCCTCCCCGGTGCGGGTGGAGGCGTTGGTGGGGTGGCTAAGCCTTTATCCCCGACGGCAACTTTAGGGGTGGGGTTTCGAAATGGGTTTGTCATCCCGGTGAGGGGGGTGGTGTCGGCGCCATCGGCACGGAACTCTCCCTCGGTGCGTCGTTGGGCGTCTGTGGTGCAGGACAAATTGTTGAGTGAATTGCAGTTGGGTAGGGTGGCGGGCCCCTTTGCGGAGCCGCCTTTTCCTGACTTGGTGATTTCGCCTTTGGGTGTTGTGCCCAAGAAGGAGCCGGGAAAATTCCGCTTGATTCACAATTTGTCCTGTCCCGTCGGGGCTTCGGTGAATGATTCGATCCCGCGTCAGTTGTGTTCGGTTCGTTATGCTTCCTTCGACAAGGCGGCTTCGCTGGTGCGCGGGGCCGGACGGTCGGCGTTACTGGCGAAAGTGGATATCGAATCAGCGTTTCGTTTGTTACCTGTCCATCCGGCGTCCTTTCCCTTGTTGGGGTTCTGTTTTCAGGGCGAGTATTTCTTTGATAAGTGTATGCCAATGGGATGTTCTATCTCTTGCGCTTACTTCGAGATGTTTAGCACTTTCTTGGAGTGGGTGTTGGTTCGGGTATCGGGTGTGTCGTCGGTGGTGCATTACCTGGACGATTTTTTGTTTGTGGGAGCAGCGGACTTCGGGGACTGTCGAAGGCTATTATCCGGCTTTGGGCGGATGGCGCAGGAGTTCGGGGTCCCTTTGGCGGAGGGGAAGACGGAGGGTCCGACTACGCGGCTAACCTTTTTGGGTGTGGAGTTGGATTCGGTGGACATGGTGGCGCGGTTGCCTCCGGACAAAGTGGCTCGTTTGTGGATTTCCGTGGCCCATGTGTTGTCAGCTCGTAAGGTTTCCTTGCGGGAGTTGCAGTCTCTGTTGGGGTCCTTAAATTTTGCTTGTTGGATGGTTCCGATGGGGAGGGTGTTTTCCAGGAGATTGGCTTGTGCGACGGCCGGGGTGAGGAAACCTCATCATCGAATTCGGGTGACGGCGGCAATGCGTGCGGACTTGCGGGTGTGGGATTGTTTTCTTGTGGATTTCAATGGAACTTCAGTGTTGCTGGAGCCAGAAGTATCCAGTGATGATTTACAATTGTACACTGATGCGGCTGGGGGGGTCGGCTTGGGAGTGTATTTCGGGGGGGCCTGGTGCGCGGATCGGTGGCCGGCAGCTTGGTCTGCGGGGGGCCTGACCAGGAATGTTACATTCTTGGAGCTCTTTCCGATTTTGGTAGTCTTGGAGCTCTGGCCTGAGCGACTTCGGAACAGGTGGGTGCTTTGGTGGTGTGATAACGCGGCGGTACTCAGTGTGATTAACCGATACACCCGAGGTGCGTGTGGGGTGGCTAGTTTAATGCGGGAGGTGGTGCTAGTGTGTCTTCGGCTGAATGTGGTGGTGCGTGCGCGGCACATTCCAGGGTCCACTAACGAGATTGCTGATGCTCTTTCTCGTTTTCAGTGGGAGCGGTTCCGGGCGTTGGCCCCCGAAGTGGACGAGGCAGGAGCTGTGGTCCCAGAGAAATTGTGGAGCATTGGCCTCGAGAGATGTTAGACCTTCTGAGGAGTTCGGTGTCTTCAGGGACCTGGTCTGCGTACCGGAGGGGGTGCGACCGGGTGGTTGCTTTCTTGGGCTTGTGCGGGTGGCGGGCTGGGGCGGTCCCCGAAGGTTTGCTTGGCCAATATATTGTGGCGGCCAAGAGCGCGGGGTTTTCGAGGTCGGCGGTGCGCGCTCATTTGTCAGGGTTTCACTTCTTTGCGAGTGCGGTAGGTTGGGGTCTCCCGGCTGGGGGGGTGTTGACGCGGAGGTTGATGCAGGGTAGGGAGCGGGCGCATCCGACTCCGCGCGATGCGTGGTTGCCGATTACGCACGGGCTGCTAGTGCGGGTGTGCGGGGCCTTGGAGCAGGTGGCTTCGTCTGCTTATGAGGCCGTTTTGTTCCGGGCGGTTTTTTCCCTGGCCTTTTTCGGGGCGTTTCGGATTGGGGAGCTTGTGGCAAGCTCTGGGCGGGGCAGGGGCGTTGGGGGGCTGTTGGCTCGGCATGTCTGGGTGGCGGAGGGGGGGGCGCGGATTTTGTTGGCTAAGTCCAAAACGGATCCGAGGGGAAAGGGTTTATGGGTATGCCTGGGTCTGGGCGCAGACCCACGGACGTGCCCGGTGCGGGCGCTGCTCCATTATGTTGCGGTGCGCCCGGCGGGTCCGGTCAGGTTTTTTGTACACGCGGATGCGCGGGTTGTCACCCGTTTCCAGGTGTCTGCTGTGCTGCGGCTGGCATTGTCCGTGGTGGGAGAAGATCCGCTCCGGTTTGCTCCCCACTCTTTTCGGATAGGGGCTGCCACTAGCGCGGCGGCGGCGGGGTTGCCTGCTCCGGTCATTCAGGCCATTGGGAGGTGGCGTTCTTCTGCATTTAAAGGGTATGTACGTTTGTAGGGCAGTGGTGTTGCGGGGTGTGGGCTTTAACTGTTATTTCTTTTTCAGATGGGGGTGTCGGTCCTGGTGTGTGTGTTGGGTTGCTGGCCACTCGTTCGTCCACTGGGCGCATAAGCGTGCTGCGGAACGCCCTATCGGCGCCAATTTGGGATTGAACACGTCGTCGGTGGCTGTCCAATGGCTGGGTGTGCGAGGCATGCGGTGGTCGCATCTGCTGCCTTTGCTGCGACGCCACGGGAGGACGTCACGGTGGCCGGCCGCCCTGTTGGTGCATCTGGGTGGAAATGACCTGTCGTCCTGGTCCTGCCTGCAGCTGATTCGGGCGGTTCAGGATGATCTGGGACTTGTGTTGCGAATGTTTCCTGGGATTATTGTGATATGGTCAGACATTATTCCAAGGCCGGCCTGCCGGGAGCAGCGGCGCTGGTCTCGGGGATTGACCAAGGTCAATCGTCAGATTGGTCGTTGGGTCTGTGAGCGGGGCGGGTACCAGATCCTGCATGACTGGGTGGACGTGGGGTGTTCAGGGCTTTATCGGGCTGATGGGGTTCACTTGTCGCCTGTGGGTATGGACCTCCTTCTTAATGATTGGCAGGAGGCTTTGGAATACATGTCTGGCCATGATGTTCGCTGGTCGCAGCTTGGGGCCATGGGGGGGGGGGGGGGCGGCACATGAACAGGGGTATTTGCCGGGGGCGGGAAACCGGAGGGTTCCGGGGGCCCGAGCAGTAGGCTACAATTGGGCGGGGGCGGGGTGCCCTGACACGGTCAGACCCTCGGACGACTTTTGCTTAGTATGGCGAAGTCGGGGAGAGGGGTATGGTAACTTGCCGGGTGGCGAGTTACGGCTTTAGCGGTGGCAGGCACTTTGCTGTGGTATGGCTGGTGCAGCCGGGTGCCGCTAATTGAATGGCTTTGGAAATTAATTTGTAGGATTGTTAAATTGTTGGCTAATAAAAGCTGCGACCAGTTTCGTTCCATAAGACATTGTGTGTTGTATTTTGTGGGGAGAAGGGGGATGGGGGATTGGGGGGGGGGGGTGACGGGGTTGCGGAGCGGGAGGTGTAAGGCAGGGGCCTGCAGCGCCGGGTCCGCCTGCCTCGGTTAAGAAAATTTATTTCAAACTTAAAATCCTCAAACAACTACGCCCTCTAGTATTTATACAAGATTTTATTAATATAATACAGGCTACCATAACCCCTCACTTTGATTTCGCCAACTTAATACTAATGGGCATTTCAAAACAAACATTAAAAGAATTCAACTAGCTCAAAATGCAACAGCTAGAATTATATTAAAAATAAACTCACTCCAACACATAACGCCAATACTAGCATCCCTTCACTGGTTACCAATACAAAGCAGGATAATATACAAAACAATAATAACATTCAAAGCCTTAAATGATTTGGCTCCGACTACTCTATGTAATCTAATATGCAAAGAACCATCTAAGCCTACTCATAGAAAAGGACAATTAAATAAACTAAAGATTCCAAAAGACTTCATAAAAGCACATAAATTAACAAATAATAGAGCCTTTTCTCACATAGCTCCAACCATTTGGAATTCTCTACCAGAGGATCTACGATCACTAACAGAGATTGTGGAATTCCGTAAAAAATTAAAAACATATCTATTCACTAAACACTATAATACCATGGAAAACCTAGCACTCAACTTAGATAAAGGATAAACAGGTGCCCGACCACATTCAAGTACATACCATTGGGCTTTGGATTCCCGCCGATGGTTTGCCGCGCCTGCCATCTTATCCGAGGTTTTTTTTTGCTGCCTCGGCTCCAGTATACACAAACTCCTTCAGGTCTTTTTTGACTTTGCCACCATGCCTCAGTGTTATATACCCTCCAGCACCACTTTGTAGCAGTTTTTCCTGGGGCTTGCGCTTAGTTTTAGCTTTATTTATTGTGGGTCTGCAGGAGCTCCAGTTTAGACAGCCATCTTGCCCAGTGACGTCAACTGTCTCTTGGTAATTTCATTTTTGAGTTCTTTCAGTATCCTGGGATTTATGCCATCCAGTCTGGGTGATTTGCTATTCTTTAGTTTTGTCAAATTGCCCTTTCAGGTTCACTGAGATTGTTTCAATTCTTCCAATTCATTACCTTTAAATATCATTTCTGGCATGTGTATCTCCCCTATATCTTCAGTAAAAACTGAAACAATTAGTCTCTCTGCTATGGTCTTGTCCTCCCGTAGTGCCCCTTTTACTCCTTTATCATCTAATGGTCCAACTGATTCCCTCATATGCTTTTTGCTTTGAATGCACCTGAAAAAGCTTTTATTATGAGTTTTTGCTTCCATGGCGAGCTTTTTTTCAAATGCTCTCTTTGCCTGTCATATTAGTGCTTTGCATCTATCTTACCAGTGCTTATACTGCTGTTTTCTTCATTCAGATCCCTTTTCCACTTCTTGAATATGTTTTTATGGCTATAGCAGACTCTGTTACCTAACTTTTAAATCTCCCTTCTACCTTTTTAAAAGTGTGGAATACATTTTGTCTGGGCTTCCAAAATAGTATTTTTAAACAATGTATAGGCCTGATGGAAACCTTTAATCTTTGCAGCTGCTCCTTTTAGTTTCTTCTTAACCATTTTCTTAAAATTTTATAGCCTCTCTTTGAAAGTTAAATGCTAGTACAGTAGATTTCCTTGCTATTCTTCCTCCATTTATTACATCAGATTTGATCGTGTTATGATCATTATTGCCAAGTGGTCCCAACACCATAATCTCTCATACCAGATTCTGTGTTCTTCTAAGGATTAGTACGAAAATAGTTCCCCCTCATGTTGGTTCCTGAACCAGCTGCTCCATAGAACAGTCATTTATTTCATCTAGAAACTTTTATCTCCCTAGCATGTCCTGGTATGACATTCACTCAGTCAATACCAGAGTAATTGAAGTCAACCATTTTTACTGTGTTGCCAATTTTGTTAGCTTCCCTAATTTCTGTTACCAAGACAACATTTTTCTGTAACCAAAATAAATAATTCAATCTAACTCTAGTCCAACAATTAACTAAAAACCTCCCATAAACACCTCATATAAATATAGGATTGTTTGATAGTACCAGTTAATTTTCTTTCTAAACTAATCAAGTGTTTTTTGCTAATATGGTGCACCCTGTTGTCAACGTTCCATGTAATGCATATATGTTATAATGCAACTTTTGAGTTATTTGTAAACTGCTTTGATTTAAGAAAGGCGGTATATAAGTGCACATAAATAAATAAATATCATCTGTTCATTCTAGCCAGGCAGATAGTAATAGATCCCCACTGCCATTTCTTTCCCCTTCTCACAAGGAATTTCTATCCATAATGATTCTGCAGTGCATTTTGTTAACTGCAAAACTTGTATCCTGTGACTCAGGGTCCCATTTGTTATCCTTCTTCCACCAAGTCTTTGTTATATCAATTATATCTACCTCTTTGTTCAGTACTATATACTCCAACTCACCATTTTATTTTTTAGATTCCTAGCATTTGTATAAAGGAATTCCAATGTATGTTTTTGTACATATTGACTACTCACTTATTGGTTGACAGAAGTAATTTGGAATCTTTCAACTCTGTCTGCTGTTTAGTTAAGGGCACTTGGGCTACTTTTACCATCCTCTCTATGGGGATGCCCTAACCTCCCCTGTTTTAATAGCATCCTTCAAAGATAAGATTTTACAAACCATGTATTTCTCAGTGATTGTTGAAGGTCAGTGTTTTTTAAATGGCCGTCATGGCAGTCATTGTTTTTTTTATAACAGCTGCCGTGGGCGAAAGTGAAATCAGACATTCGGTGGAAGTACCGGGGTAGCAGCTTCTGCTGAATATCTGGTTTCAGCAGTGACCGCCGTGAGCTATCCGGATAGTGACAATATTCTGCTGCTATCCAGATAGCCAAACTGTATAAAAACAATGTGGTTTCTTATACAGTTAACAGACTAAACATGTATAGAGACAGCAGATGACTGACTGACTTGGGGGAGGCTGAAGCAGAAGAGTCTGGGAGAGGGGGTAGTGGTGATGGTGACCTTGGGCTGCATAGATTTTCTCTTCTATCACCCCTTACCCAAGGAAGAGGGTAAGAAAAAGGCATTTTGAGTATTCGTTATAACCAGCTAAGTTGTTTTGATTCTTTTAAACGCATTTATAAAAATTTAAAAAACTGGTTGGCAGGCCTATGATTGATAAAGTGGGAGTTACTTCTCAGAAACCTGTTTGCGTTTACAGCGCTTACCGTTTCTGTCTCCCCGTTTCACTGAAAATTTTCCCTTTACCTCTGAGTTTTGGTATTGGTTTACCTATGTACTATAAAGCATGCTATTGGTGTTTGGTTAGTGTGCATTCATCATTTTTGCCCCTTTATTGGTTTAATGTTTTATTATATTCTTTTCACTTTGGCTTTCATGCATCTTTGATTTTTATAATTAGTGAGGGAGCCGTCGGGAGTTTTTTTTGAGGTTTGTAGTTTCATTAAACCATGACTGTCTACATGTTCAGAAATTTTGTTCTTTATAATGATTTTCTACCATTTTTCCTGGTACTGATGTCAGGCTCACCGGTCTGTAGTTTCCCGGATCACCCCTGGAACCCTTTTTAAAAATTGGCGTTACATTGGCCATCCTCCAATATTCAGGTATTACTGATGATTTTAATGATAGTTCACAGATTAGTAATAGTAGGTCTGCAATCTCATATTTCAGTTCTTTCAACACCCTTGGATGGATACCATCCGGTCCAGGTGATTTGCTACTCTTCACCGTTAAGTGAAGAGCTGCCTGTCAAGCCAAAATAAACATAAACACTAAGAATTCACTAGTCCCCTGTTTGTTCTGACTGCCTGTCTGAATTAGCAGACTGTAAGCTCTGTGAAGCAGGGACATTCTTTTATGTGTATGTGTATAGCATTACGTATGCCTAGTAGCTCTATATAAATGATAAGTAGTAGTAGGAAGAAAGGGTTAGATAAGCACCTGACCTGCCATGCCACTGATTCCTCTTTTCTCCTGTTGTCACCTGGGATTGGGCAGCAGAGTGTGAGGAGGAATGTAGAAAGATGGGCAAGAAGAGAGGTGATGGACAGCGCCTGCGATCATTGGGCAAAGGCATTACTAGATACTGAAAGGAATCAGGGCTCAAGCCTTTAAAGCCTCCACCCAAGATTTTGATTACTAAAGCAACAATCCTGACACCCTCCCCCCACCCCTATCAAGATTGAGCCTGGAAAAATATATAATTGGATATCATACTGTAATATTTAATTGTAAATGAATATTTTAATTTTGGTGTCAGCTCTGAATCATCTCTCCTCATTTCAATCTGTTCGAAACTCAGCTGCATGGCTAATCTTCCACCATTGTCACTATGCTCATGTCACCCCTCTTCTTAAGTCACTTCATTGGCTCCCTATCTATTTCTGCATCCAGTGCAAACTTCTTTTGAACTGGATGAAGTGCCTTCATTTGACTGCTCCTCACTCCTTTCCTCTCATCTCTCCCTACACCCCTCCTTGGAAACTCCGTCCTCTGGCAGATGTCTTCTATCTGTACCCTTATCTTCCACTACCAACTCCAGACTTCGAGCTTTCTACCTTGCTGCTCCTTATGCCTTTAGCAAACTACCTGAGTTAGTATATCAGGCTCCATCTGTGGCCCAGTTAAAATCCAGGCTAAAAATTCACCTCTTTGAGACTGTTCTTGGATCCTGATCCCCTTAGTCTCCTGTTTACCTCTTATGTGTTTCCTTGCTGTTCTCCGAGATTTATCCTAGTCCCCAGTTGTTGTGTTGTCTTTCTTGACTAGATTGTAAACTCTTGCATGTCTCTGTACAGTGCTGCATATGCCTTGTAGCACTATTCAAATGATGAACAGCAGTAGTAGTAGTAATAGCAAAGCAACTTCCCTTCGGTTCCAACTGTCAGGTACATTATGAAGTAATACAAAACCCTGCAAAAAGGCCACTCAGAGCCCATAGCAAACTACCATAGCACAACAACACCAATCCTACCTATGAAAAGGCAGGATTACAAATATTACACTAGGCTCTAGAACATCAATGCACTTCTTACAGTGAAAAGAGAACAAGTAGATCTCTACACACACTACATGCTACCAGATCCCTCAGTTTGGTCACTCATGGAAAACAAGTAGACCCTCCACAAATATAGAATAAGGACCACAAACAAATAGAAATATACCGAAAAAATTAAATTGAAGCCTCTAAGAAGTCAGACTCTACATGCAGTGCAGCACTCACACGAGTGCTTGGGGTCCTTGGCCTCCCGTCTTTCCTCCCTTGGTACGCCACTGCTTCTCCCTCTGACCCTCATTCTTCTCTCTACACCTCTTCTGTTCTCTTCCTTCCCGACTATTTTTCCCCCATCTCCCTCACCCTTCATTTTGTCGACCACCCATTCTCTCCTTTTCTCTCTCTCCACCCTGCTGCAGCTACCCTGCCTTCCTCATCCTCCCTCCCCTCCCTCCCTCATTTCTCTTCTCCTTTCCAACCTCACCCTTATTTACATTTTCCTTACAAAGATCTTTAGCTGCCTCCTGTGCCGAGCTACAGCCATTTATACATTTCTACAATTAAACAAATACTGTTGCCCATAAGTGTTGCAGCCTCCAAACGATCAGTTCAAGCCAGTTCTACTTTTTTTCTAAATTAATTCATTTTTAAATGTGAAAGTAAGCTGTCCTTCAGAATGGCTGCCCAGTTTACCTTCCTGTTTTCTGCAGCCAATCAGCCCAGTCTGAGCAAGTCCTCCCTCCTGCAGCACAAGTTCCTGGGATAGGGGCATGCAGTCAGGAGAAGGAAATGCTGGCAACCAGCCGGTTTTAAAGCTGCTCACATTTAAGTTAATTTAATGGAATTTATGTGTTTATATTTCACAGTCAAAAGACTGTAGAGCACGGATTACAAATCACATTAAAACTTGTCATGCCCCAGCCCTCTGCCTAAGGCTTAGAGGGGTAGGGTTGCCATTAACTTCTCTTATAAAAGGTTGCATAAACTATCTTTCCCAGTGATGCATGCTGGGAGTTGTAGTTTTGGCCTTCTAAGATGAAGTATAGTCATGAAACTGAAAGTAAAGGCAAATGACAAAATTTATTCCCAAACGCAAACAGAGTCCATGTAGACTGTAACAGGATACTTCTCCATTTATTCGCTCAAGGATATTTACAACTTAGGCTGGATGAGCTTCACAGTCATTAATTATATACAGCTGCTTATCAATATAACGGATAAAGAAAACACAGCTTCTTCATTCAACAAAGTAAAAATATCTTCTTTTTGCCTTTGTCTTCATTAAGCATTCAAATGTACAGGCAACATGTATCTTCCCATTAAAAGAGCAAGTTCCTACCTTCAGTTCAGGCTAGGTTTCATTACTCTACTTTTCAGGAGACTTTATCTTTTCAGCTATTCTTTAGCAAAGGGACTCAATGCTAACAGCTTGACATAGAGTACAGTCCATGAGTACTTATGGAGGCAATAAATCCTGCTCAATAGGCTCAACCTGCATTTCCTCTGGCTCCGGTAATGCAGTGCCCTGCTCCGAGCTTTTAATGTATGTCTCAGGGAGTATTCTCTCTGAGGATCCCTGTGTCTCTCTTGAGCACAGCTCCACCTGGTAAGGATAAATTGTACCTGAAGCTGTGGACACTTCTCCCTGGCTGTGTTCACCAGTCTCCCTCCAGCTTCTGGGAAACAGTCCCTGGTTCACTTCCCTGAGTTCCTTCCTGGAGCTCTGCCACGGCTCTCTGTTCCAGGCTTGGCTCCTTTGACTCCTGTGCTAAGTCGTGGGCTCCCACCTCTGAACTCTCTGAACCTTCTGATCAGGAACTGGGGTTTGAAGCCTTCTCTGCTCTCTCCTTCCGGTCTCTCTCTTCCCGTGCTCTCCCTCTCTGGGCTTTCTCCCTCGGGGCTCTCCTCCCTGCTTTCTCTCTAGCCAAGGTTTATATCCCTGCTTCCAGGGCAGTGTCTCTCCCTCTCTGGACAAGTGCTTGCAATTATCCTTCAAGCCTGCAACTACGTCAGCAGAGCTTGGGTGTGGCAGCCTAGGTTCAGTTTCTCTCTGTTTGCTTTCTTTATGCCAAAGCTGAAACCTGTGCACTGCAGGGATGTCACTTTTCTTAAAGGCAAAATCATTAGTTTCTCCTATTTCCATAGGCTCACTGCAAGCTTCCTTAACACATACCCCCCTCCCTAAGATATTACGGGGTGGCGGAATTTCCCCCGCACAGTTCGTAATCCTTGATAGGGTGTCAGTATCTTGCTGTAATCTTCCTGCCTTATATTCCACTTTAGATAGATTGGCTACCGCTGTTCGTTCCCGCCAGGGCCTAAGGACATTTATGTGGTAAACCTGCTGGCGGCCCCTATTATTCTCTACCGCGTAGGATACCGGACCCACTTGTTTGACCACTTTATATGGTCTTTTACACTGGACCTCAAATTTTGGCGTGGCGCCTGCCACCATTACTATGACTTTCTCTCCTAGGGCTATTTGGCGGGGTTTCGTACCTTGATCATAGTGTTTCTTTTGGCGAATCTGGCTGGCCTGTAAGTTTTCCTCAGCCACTTGGGAGGTCCTGTGTAACCGCCTCCTCAAATCCCAAAGAAAATGGGGTACTCCCATAACTTCTATCTCGGGCTCGACCCATTGCTCCCGTAATATATCTAAAATTCCCAGTGGGGCACATCCGTACATGAACTCATAGGGGGATGCCCCTAAAGATGCCTGTGTCCGCTCTCGGCAGGCGTATAGAATGAAAGGGAGCATCACATCCCACTCGGTCATGTTACCATCCAAGCCTCACCTTAGCATCTGTTTCAACGTCTGGTTTAATCTTTCTACTAGCCCATTAGACTGGGGGTGATAGGCGGCTGTTTTTATGTGCTGTACCCCAAAAGCGTCCCACACCTGGGCCAAGTACTTAGACATAAAATTGGTCCCCTGGTCTGTCAGTACCTCCCGGGGAAAACCCAACTCACAAAATAGCTTTATTACCTCTAAGGCTATCATTTTTGCAGAGATGTTATGCAAGGGAATGGCCCACAGGAACCTGGTGGCTTGATCCACTATAACTAAAATATACTGGAAGCCTCGGGGTGTCTTCACCAGAGGTCCCACTATGTCCATTGCGATTCTTCGGATAGGCTCTGATATTATGGGCATCGGGATCATGGGCACCCCTGGTGGCCGGACAGTAGTGACCCGCTGACAAGAAGGGTATGACTCACAAAATTGGGTGGTTTCCTTGAAGACGCCTGGCCAGTAGAAGCAGGCAAGGATCTGGTCTAGAGTCCCCTGTACCCCTTTGTGACCTCCTACCGGGTGGTAATGGGCAAGCCTCAAGACCAACGTCTTAAAAGCGGCGGGTACCACCAGCTGCTTCCTGACCGTTCCTGTCTGGGGATCAAGACTCTCCCTGTATAGTATTCCCTTATCCAAGAGGAATCTTGGGAGGGCATCCCTCTCAACCTGGGCATATTCAAACGCCCGTGTAAGCGCGGGGTCTGCTTGCTGCTCGTTGGGAAAAGACGGGAACTTTTCAACCAATTCCGTAGGGACCCAAGGTAACCCTTGTCCAGCTTCCATCTCAGCTCTCCCTCGAGACCTACACTGTCTTTCACGGCGTTTCTCAGCTTTTCCCTTCTTACTCCTATCAGAAGGGGAAACTACTAGATCATCATGTGAGGGTAATTCGCCTAGGGATTCATCTGGGTGGTCATCCTCTTTGTCTTGGGCCTCTGACTGGGACCATGTAGACACCAGTCCAACCTTTTGATGTAGGCCCTTCTCCAATCCTCTTTTAAACTGGGGCCAATCCCTACCCAACACTAGGTCATGGGGCAGTCTCGGGACTACTGCTACCAGGACTTCCCTCTGTATCCCTAACCACTTTAGTAACACTTTGTACATGGGATAAAAGGAGGCTGCTCCGTGGATACATCTGATCCGGACAATTCCCTCTGGTCGGCTCGGGACTGACTCACTCTGGGCTTCTATTGCCCTCCAGAGTCTCCGTGAGATCATACTCTGGTCAGCACCTTAGTCGAGTAGAGCATTAGTAGCAATGCCCTGAATATCAACATTCAAAAGGAAACCCTCTCTTAGCTGTTTCACATTAGCACCTATCAATGCTGTTCGTGCTTTGTATTCCTTTTGTATGTGACCTAACTTTCCACATTGAAAACATATTTTTCTTGCCCACTTGCCTTCCTGCATAGGCAGATAAGTTTTCATACATTCCACATTTTTCCTTGGTCTCCTTTCTGATTGTTCAAAACTAACCTCTGCTGCTATTTTCGGAGCGCCCCCTTTTGGTTGACCAGCCAATTCTGCTTCTAAATAGTGCTCGGTCAGCAGGGTTGCTTCTCCTGTTTATGTTTATGTTTATGTTTATTGAGATTTGATATACCGCTCAGGCCAAAAGGCATTAGAGCGGTTTACAATACTATATCATTCAGGAAAATAGGAGAAGAACGCCATTTATATGATAGGACAGATTAGAGTGGAGACAGTCATACAGGCAAGATAAGGAGATAAACACTGAATAGTTACCACAGTACATAAGCACGGACAGTCCAGCCAAAGCCATGTACCTTCCAGCAGCAGACGCCACAGACCAACGCCTAAGGGCCACGCCAAAGGGTTTGGCAGTTTTGTAATATCAGAAAGGATTGGATTTCTTTAGGAACCGCAGCCATAAGCTGCTCTAACACAATTGTATCTAATACCATATCCATGGTTTTACCTTCTGGAGCTAACCATTTTAAAGTTAAGCCTCTGACCCTTTGGCACAAAGCCTTAGGTGTCTCACCAGCTCTTAAACTTGTAGCTCTCAGCAAGCGATGGTAGACCATCTGAGTCAAACCTAAGCGATCTCTGATAGCCTTTTTTAGCTCCCCATAATCTGTAGCAAGTGCCGCTGGCATGGCCCTGTAGGCAGCTAATGCCTCTCCCGTGAGAGAGGTGGCTAGCCGTACAGCCCACTGTTCCATTGGCCAACCTACAGTATGAGCAACTCTCTCAAAGGATTCTAAGAAATCGTCAATATCATCTTCTACTGAAAGTTTTCCAAAGGAAAATGTCCCACATGTCTGTGGCCCTACCATACAGGTATTTGGTGTCCCTTCTAGTCCCGATTGGGTTGGCAATGCTCCAGCTGACACTTTCTGGTTAGCGAACAACACCCCCATTAAGTCCAGTACTGGCTTCTATTGTGCCTGCAAAGTGGCTGCTGCCTGTTCTTGTGCCTGGTGTGCCATTTCTTGCTGTTTCTGGAATTGGGACGCCATCCATTGCAATATGTCCTTTGGATCCATCTCAGCAATTTCTGTAGGAGAAAAGAAAAAACAAAACCCACCAAGTGCGGTATCACTAAAACTCTGCTAGTCCCTTTTCAGCTGAATGCTTGGAATCTTCCACCCCTTTTACTTGAATCCAGGTTTAACCCACACCTAGAAACTCTTTACCTGAGGTTAGGTGTTGACTCTGGCCTTAAAAAGGGAGTGTCTCACTGGCCACCTCTGTCATTCTGGCTGACCCTGCCAGCGATTTTCCACTCTGCAGCTCACGGCACAGCTCAGCAGTTTGGTGTTGAAAAACCTTTAGGCGTATATCCTGAAGTGTTGTAAATCCTGATACAGGCGAGATCCAAACAACTATGCCACTTGTCACGCCCCAGCCCTCTGCCTAAGGCTTAGAGGGGTAGGGTTGCCATTAACTTCTCTTATAAAAGGTTGCATAAACTATCTTTCCCAGTGATGCAAATGACAAAATTTATTCCCAAACGCTGGGTGTTGTAGTTTTGGCCTTCTAAGATGAAGTGTAGTCATGAAACCGAAAGTATAGGCAAATGACAACATTTATTCCCAAACGCAAACAGAGTCCATGTAGACTGTAACAGGATACTTCTCCATTCATTCGCTCAAGGTTATTTACAACTTAGGCTGGATGAGCTTCACAGTCATTAATTATATGCAGCTGCTTATCAATATAACGGATAAAGAAAACATAGCTTCTTCATTCAGCAAAGTAAAAATATCTTCTTTTTACCTTTGTCTTCATTAAGCATTCAAATGTACAGGCAACATGTATCTTCCCATTAAAAGAGCAAGTTCCTACCTTCAGTTCAGGCTAGGTTTCATTACTCTACTTTTCAGGAGACTTTATCTTTTCAGCTATTCTTTAGCAAAAGGACTCAATGCTAACAGCTTGACATAGAATACAGTCCATGAGTACTTCTGGAGGCAATAAATCCTGCTCAATAGGCTCAACCTGCATTTCTTCTGGCTCCGGTAATGCAGTGCCCTGCTCCGAGCTTTTAACGTATGTCTCAGGGAGTATTCTCTCTGAGGATCTCTGTGTCTCTCTTGAGCACAGCTCCACCCGGTAAGGATAAATTGTACCTGAAGCTGTGGTCCGTTCTCCCTGGCTGAGTTCACCATCTCCCTCCAGCTTCTGGGAAACAGTCCCTGGTTCACTTCCCTGAGTTCCTTCCTGGAGCTCTGCCATGGCTCCCTGTTCCAGGCTTGGCTCCTTTGACTCCTGTGCTGAGTCCTGGGCTCCCACCTCTGAACTCTCTGAACCTTCTGATCAGGAACTGGGGTTTGAAGCCTTCTCTGCTCTCTCCTTCCGGTCTCTCTCTTCCCGTGCTCTCCCTCTCCGGGCTCTCCCTCTCCGGGCTCTCTCCCTCTGGGCTCTCCTCCTCGGGGCTCTCCTCCCTGCTTTCTCTCTAGCCAAGGTTTATATCCCTGCTTCCAGGGCAGTGTCTCTCCCTCTCTGGACAAGTGCTTGCAAATATCCTTCAAGCCTGCAACTATGTCAGCAGAGCTTGGGTGTGGCAGCCTAGGTTCAGTTTCTCTCTGTTTGCTTTCTTTATGCCAAAGCTGAAACCTGTGCACTGCAGGGATGTCACTTTTCTTAAAGGCAAAATCATTAGTTTCTCCTATTTCCATAGGCTCACTACAAGCTTCCTTATCACAAACTCCACAACATTATTAAAAACATAGGGCCCGATTTTCATCTGGGCATTGCGCGCATAGACCCCTCCCCTTCCGCCTAACATGGATTTTCAATGCTGGGGGTCATATGCGGCTCTGTCATTGAAAATCTGGGTCTTGCCACACAACCACAGGAGCTAGCCGGGTAGCACTGATTTTCGATGCTACCCGCTTAGCACCTGCGCCTGACAGGCGAGGAAAAAACTCACCTATCTTTAAGGCGCAGAGGGGTTAGCCCTTTCCTCCGTCCCTGCTCTGCCCCGGAACACCCTCTAACACGCCCTGATGCTAAGCGCGTAGCGTCTGGGCGCATTAGGGACATATCAGAATTTCTGAAGGGCATTACCCGTGTAGGTGCCTTTCGAAAATCCCAGATAAGGCATTTACATGGGTAGCTAGGGCAGTTACCTTTGGAAATACCTTCGAAAATCGGGCCCATAATCATCCTACAAACAATAAACACAAACTACTTTTTCTGTCTGTTCAATCATTATTCACATTTCACAATCCAACAGTGCTCAACAGCCCCCGACCTGCTCCTGCCTCTCTTGGCTGTTGGGCATGAGTATCCTGCTTTTGCCTGGGAGAACTGATGATGGCTCCCCAAAGCAGGATGTTTGGTAGGTCTTTACTTGTCTTAGATTTTAAAAAAAGTGCTAGGCTTGTTCCTCTTTCTATTTCTGTTTCTTTTTTTTTGGGGGGGGGGGGGGGGAGGCAGCCTGTGCCAGCAGCAGGAGGAGACCAGCTGTAGACTTGAGACTGTCAATCACGAATCACATGACATCAGGATGGAGACCGAGAAAGTGCGAAACAGCTTTCCCTGCTTATACCTCCCATCTCCTCCTTGCAATTTCTTCATTTGCCCAGAACTGACTTCCTGTCATGCAGCAAAAGAATAAAAAGTAAATCTAGCAAGACTTTGGCCAGTGTACCTACTTTCTGAAGGGTACACATACCACAGTTTGAGAAACCTTGGTCTACAGTAATCTTCTCAAATTTGGTCATTATGATTATGAAAGATACTCAGTTTGCATGATACCCACAAACAGATAGGATTAACCGGCCCCTGTGTTTAGTGGTCACTTAGCTGGTCAGTCTGGACAGGAGTGCATGCTAGGAAGAACAGTAGCAATACTGGAGCCAGACATCTTGGCATACTTCCTTTTTCCCTGCAGGCCATGCAACAGTATCCTACTGATGTGCTTTGCATCGTGAGACTGAAAATGCTTCATTCTGGCCTGAGCTAGAGGAAGTGGAGCCGGCCTGAGGTGGTTGACTCCAGCTTCGCTGCTCTCTGCTCTCTTCTTGGGGTACTGGGATTTGGGTTTGCTACCAGACCTGCTCTAATGGCGTCATCCTGCTGAAAGGACAGCAGTTGAATGATGTCATTGGAGCCCTGAGAAGGCCTATTGTAGCAGCTTTTCATTTACCAGTTTCCTCCTTTGGGGGAGTTTTATTAGGGTTTAACCACAAATCAAAAGCTCTATCTGTACTACACAGTAGAAAAGCTTTCATGTGCATTATTTGTTCATATTTTGTCTGAGGCATACAGAGTTAGTGGAGAGGACTGGAGTGTGCATCTCCAAATGGGTATGTGGTATATATAAAAAAAAGAGGAATTATAGAAAAATAAAGCATCTTGTTTGTAGTCACCAAACTGAAACCACAAACAGAACACAAAGTAACAAAGGGCCACTGAACTCACCCTGCAAAACTCATTCAGTCTCTAAGGGACTGATCTAGATTAGTGGTTTGTTTGCTGTATTTGCACAGATTCTAACCAAATTTTGAAGTGCTGTGAATCGCTGCATAAGTACTTAATTAAGAAAGTCTAAGGCAGTTAGTCATAATGCTTTTTTTGTTTACATAGTTTTTTTTTAAAGTTCTCTTCAGGAAATGAGATTTTTAAACAAAGTTGTGCTTAATGGAAAGAGGTTTTCTAATGTATAGGGTTGCCCACGAGAAGATCCCGAAAGCCATGGCAAACCTCCAGAGGCTTAGAAGGATGGAATGCATTTGAGCATATGAACTGAAGGCAGCTATTCTGCTTAGCACACCAGCTATGTATTTGCAATCGAGAGCAGCTCAAGACTATCTGCTTAATTTGGCCCAGATGATTCTTTTGTTGAACTCTTTTTTGTGGAAATAAGTTAACATCCAATACCATACTGCTTATGTGCTTAAAGTGCAGCCTTGATTAGTAGCGAATTTTAAACTATCCATGACCTGTGTGCTTTACAGTTTAGGACAACTCTAAAGCCACTTGACGCAGGTCTACATCAACAGGCTTTTCCAGTCCTAAGTGAAGGTCCCCACCCTGCCTCTGACACTTGATCATCCGAATGTGATCCATCCGCTTACGAAGCACACCATTCACTTTCTTCTCTTCCTTTTGCATCTCAGACACCACTTAAGCACAAGGAACCCCACCCGCAGATATTGTCTTGAATGACAATAGCCACAGGGAATTCAAGCTGCAAAATCTTGCAAGACGTTATGGACAAAGTTGAGTTCCCGGCACACTTCACAGACTGCTCACCCTCCTGTCCCTTCTAGGGGAGGATGGAGTCTATATATCATAGCTCTTTGTTGTGTGTCAGACTGCAGCCCTTTTTTCTTTTGCAATAAAACCTGTCCCCTCTTAATTTCTCTTGTTTATTTTGGAGTACACTATGTCCAGGCCCCAGTACACAGAGCAAGTGATCTCCTCGTCAAACTCCTTCTGGCTGTTGCAAAAATAGCCATCTATAACGAGGCTTCCTAAACCTGAGCCGGGGACCATAATGATTGTGCATGAGATCAATTATCATGTGGAGGATAATTTTATATAGTCATACCTAGTTTACATGCTTTTTTTATGTACCTATTTTATGCCCATTTTATAAAGTTTTTAAATACTAGGATAACTGGCAGAGAATGCGCCTTAAGTTAATATACGATGACTTACACCAGCTCTTGAGCTGATATAAATTACCACAGATGCTTAGTGCAAGAATGGAGATAAATTATAGCTTTCTATAATCAACACACACACTTACATGTTCTGCATATGCTCCGCTCAAGCTCCGCCTATGTGCACGCCCGCAGTGAAAGGATGCATGATGCAAACACCACCCATACTTTTATGCTGGTTGATCTTTTGTAACAGACCACTTCATGCATAGACAGCTCATAATAAAGTTATCACCATAATGGGTTCCCAAATATAAAAACACAGACAATAAGAGCAGAGAAAGACTGCGTGGCCTATCCAGTCTGCCCATTACGCTGTATGCAAATGCGACCCCTGGCTACAACAGCCAAGCAAAACACATTTTTTTCATGTGGGGTTCTTTGTAAAGGACAGATTACACCATTGACCCTCCTAATGATGATAGCTATCCCTTAATCACTCCAGTCCAACTCGGGACGATGGAATTGTGGTTCCATTCATAGTTCTTAACATATCCCATGAAACAGGAAAAGTATTATTTTCAGCAGAAGCTATGCAGCAGCCACTGAGTAGTCAATGCCTTATTCTCCTATACATGCAATAAAAAAAGGATAATAATGGGTAGATGAAATCAATTAACAGCCTGATACTCTCTATGTAAAAGTGAGATGGGTTAGGGACCGAGGGGGCAGGTCAAAAAATTATCCAGCTATCCATATAAGTTGTATCTTTAGTTTAGGCCTGCTTCACCACATCTATAGATAATGGTGTTGAATATATGGATTAAGCTAAATCCTGGTGCTTGATTTTTACTTAAGCTGATGACCATGTTGACTGAATACTGGGCCACGGGTATACTAAGCTGGACAGGCACTCTCCACTACTTCTCTTTATATCAAAATGTTAGTAGTGCTTAGAAGGCACACTTTCATGGGTCAGAAACTGGGTGAAGCAGCTCCCAAGGAGTCTATTAGTTCTGTTGAAAATTGGAAGAGTATTATTATCGCTTTGTGTATCTTCTCTTTAGACAAAATCCCTGGGGTAGTGGTACTCAGAGCCTCAGAAATCCACTCGGATGGTGAATACTTCTCCCGACCTCCCAAGCATTCTATACCAATTCTCTCTTCTTCCAATTAGTTGGGAAGACAAGCCAAGATAGCTAGTGTCATTTGGGTTTCTGCCTCATTTTGCCCTACTTTCTCTTCCTCAGTCTTTTGCCCGAGGATGAATCTGTTTCTTAACATCACATTTCCCTTCCATCTGCTGACAGAAACTGGTAATTTCTCCATTCCCAAAGCACCTCCTTGTTAGCTTTAGCCCTCAGACAGGGGTACATTTTTCCATGTGGCCTTTAGGAATGTTCACAGGGCAAATATTTTGGTTCATTTTCCGTTGACTTAGCCTTTTTTGCAAATTTTATTACCTTTTTTTTGTTTTCGCATTCCTTTTAATAAAACATTTTAAACATACGTTAGAGCTAACACATGTAAATTCATGAGGTAGCACACTAGCAAACCGAACGCCCTTACAAATGTGCATCCCTAGTGGCCTTTCTTCATGGAATATAAAACTCCATGTCATGTCTTACCCATGTTTTACTCACTTCCTACACAAAGTTCTCTCTTGCTTATTCATGGATATCCTGAATAAATGACTGGCTGTGATGTCCCCATGACAGGTTTAGGACGCTCTGTTCTATAAGACCAGGTAGTAGTGCTTGGATGGGGAGACATGGTTGGACTGTGGGGCAGTGTTCCCTCTAAGCTGCTTGAACCTATATGGGAGTCCTCCACCAGTGTTATTCCTGCTGGTGGGGTGGGGGGGGGACTTCAAGATTGCACTTTCAGTCAATTCAGTTGCAATTGAAGGCATCACCCCCCACCATCAAGAACATCAGTGGAGGACATGAATGTAGCTTCGAGCCAGTGACATTGTTGGCTACTCAGAGGGAACGTTACTGTGGGGTCCTATTCCGGTTGATGGTGTACGTCTGTCTCCAAGCACAGAACTATTTTCCTATGTGTACTGGTTCTGTAAATGCCTTCACCAACCAGTGGGTATTGAATAGTGTAATTTGCTAAGCATTTGTTCCCTGGATTATGTTTTGCATTTAAATATCTATCTTTTTCTTGCACTGTTTTTTTCATTATGATTCACAGTGCACACTGCATATCAGAACAGTTTGCTTTCATTTCTTATTCAGATAAACATTTGTTAGTTCCCTATAGGTCGGGGAACTATGTATGCACCAATTTATTTATTTATTTAACTGTATTTCTATACCGCTTTTTCTTATAATCAAGTCGGTTTCACAGCAAACAATCAAAAGGGGTGATAGTGTTTTTCATGCAGTGAAGGATATATCGTGACTTGTGTGTATGTTGTGTTGTGTGTTTGATTATGTTGAGCTATGTACATTGTGCGCTATGATACATCATGTTTTATAGTACTATAAGAACTATACCTGGCTATACTTTATTCAGGAAGGACAGGGTAGGAAGAAGAGGAGGAGGAGTGGCACTATATGTAAAAACTACTATTAAAGCTTTGGAATTACAGAGCTTAAAAGGGAGAGAGGAGGCATTGTGGGTTAAACTAGAAAGAGGGAAAGAGAAATCTATTTGCATTGGAGTGATATACGGACCTCCCTCACAAGAGGACGAGGTGGACAGAGAGTTAATTGAAGACATACGCAGCATTGCTAAGAAAGGGGAAGTGCTACTGATAGGAGATTTCAATATGCCAGATGTTGATTGGCACATTCCTGCTGCAGTATCATCTAGAAGTAAGGAGATCCTGGATTCTCTACAGGGAGAACTATTCAGGCAATTGGTAACAGACCCCACACGTGAAGGGGCCATACTGGACTTGGTGCTTACGAATGGTGAAAGTGTTTCTGATGTTGTAGTGGGAGATCATTTTGCTTCCAGTGATCACCAGATGGTGTGGTTCAGTATTAGGACTAGGCTGTTAGAATCCATTCCAAGGTGAGGATCTTAGACTTTAGGAAGACTAACTTTGCGAAGATGGGCCAATACCTCAGGGAGTCGTTAGTGGGATGGGAACAGCTGGGGGATGTAGAAAAACAGTGGGCAAAACTGAAAGGGGGTATTTTTAAGGGCAACCAACCTTTTTGTTAAAATGGTAAATAAAGGCAAAAGGAACAGGAGACCGCTATGGTTTTCGAAGGAAGTAGCTGAAAAAGTGAAGAAAAAGAGGGAGGCCTTCATGAAATACAAGAGATCACAGAGAGCAGAAGACAAGCATCTGTATTTGGAAAAACTTAGAGAAGCTAGCAAAGTAGTCAAGAAGGCAAAGATTCAAAAGGAGGAGGAAATAGCCAATGCAATAAAATGGGGGGATAAGACATTTTTCAGATATATTAGTGAGAAGAGGAAGAGCAAAAGTGGTATTGTCAGACTCAAGGGTGCAGGGGGGGAATATGTAGAAGCTGATAAGGATAAAGCGGAATTGCTTAACAAATATTTTGTTCTGTGTTCACAGATGAAGAACCAGGAGCGGGACCTCAGAAACGCCCACAATAGGAACAGAAGCGAGGGACATCTTGAACTATTTTCAGAAGACTGTGTTCGTGAGAAACTAGCTCAACTTAAAGTAGACAAAGCGATGGGACCGGATGGGATACACCCTAGAATACTGAGGGAACTTGGGGACGTTCTAGCAGCTCCACTGACTGACCTTTTCAATGCCTCGTTGGAGTCAGGAGTGGTGCCAAAGGACTGGAGAGAGGCTCATGTGGTGCCTTTACACAAAAGCGGAAGTAAGGATGTGGTTGAAAACTACAGGCCGTTAGTTTAACTTCGGTGGTGAGTAAATTATTGGAAACGCTGCTGAAAGAGAAAATAGTGAGGTTTCTGGAGTCCAGCGGATTACAGGATCCGAGGCAGCATGGATTCACCAGAGGCAGGTCTTGTCAGACAAATCTGATTGATTTTTTTGACTGGGTGACCAGGGAGTTGGACCGAGGGAGAGCTCTAGATGTGGTGTATTTGGATTTCCGTAAAGCCTTTGACACTGTCCTCACAGGCGACTTATAAACAAACTGAGCACCCTAGGGATGGACCCTAAGTTACTGCTTGGGTTAGAAATTGGTTGGGTGGGAGGCGACAAAGAGTACAAGTAAATGGAGCTCACTCTGAGGAGAAGGATGTTACCAGTGGTGTGCCCCAGGGATCTGTCCTTGGTCCAATTCTTTTTAACATCTTTGTTAGTGATATAGCGGAAGGGCTGTCGGGTAAGGTTTGCCTCTTTGCGGATGATACCAAAATCTGCAATAGAGTAGACACCCAGGAAGGGGTAGATAACATGAGGAGGGATCTAGCTAAGCTTGAAGAATGGTCTAGAATTTGGCAGCTGGGATTTAATGTTAAAAAATGTAAGGTCATGCATTTGGGCTGCAGCAATCCAAGGGAGCAATACAGTATAGGAGGTGAAGTACTTTTGTCCACTAAAGAAGAGCGGGACCTAGCGTGGTTGTGTCTGATGATCTTAAAGTAGCTAAACAGGTGGAAAAGGCGACAGCAAAAGCTAGAAGGATGCTTGGGTGCATACGGAGAGGAATGGCTAGCAGAAAAAAGGAGGTGATAATGCCTCTGTATAAGTCTTTGGTGCGACCTCATTTGGAGTATGGTGTGCAATTCTGGAGACCGCACCTTCAAAAGGATGTGAACAGGATGGAGTCGGTGCAGAGGGTTGCTACCAAAATGATTAATGGGCTTCATTATAAAGCATATGAGGACAGACTTAAGGATCTTAATATGTACACCTTAGAGGAAAGGCGGGATAGAGGTGATATGATTGAGATGTTTAAATACCTCCGTGGCATAATGTTCAGGGAGAGAGCCTCTTTCAATTGAAAGCAAGTTCTGCTACGAGGGGACATGGGATGAGGGTGAAGGGAGATAGATTCAGGAGTGATATGCGGAAATATTTCTTTACGGAAAGAGTAGTGGATCCGTGGAATAGTCTCCCAGTGGAGGTGGTAGAGATGAGGACAGTAACTGAATTCAAGAAAGCATGGGACCAACACAGAGGATCTCTAAAGGCAAAAAGTGGACTGTTGTAGTTGTTATGGAAGGACAGACTAGATAGGCCATGTGGTCTTTTTCTGTCGTCATATTTCTATGTTTCTATGTTTCTATGTTTCTATAGTACATTATTTTATACATTTAGTGTTAAGAAACATCATGTGCCGTTATACATTCTCTTTTCAGTGGGTCGGAGGGAGGTATGTTGGTTGATCCTGGTAGTTAGATCATGTGACGTGTCCATAGTGTTCTATGAACAGCGTTGTCTTCAGCTGTTTGCGAAAGTCTTTGAGGTCCGTTGTTGATCTCAGATCGTCTGGGAGGTTGTTCCAGATTGTAGGTGCAGCCAAGGAGAGTGCTCTTTCTGTGGTGTCCTTGCGTGTGTTTCTGAAGTCTCTTGGGGTGCTGACTCAGTTGGAGGTTCCGTTTCTTCTTGGGCGTGTGCTGGTGTCTGATTGTATGAGGGTGTGCAGGCTGTTAGCTGAAGTGTGTTGTTTGATCTTAAATATGTTTATGATTGTTTTGTATTTGATGCGTGAACTGATTGGGAGCCAGTGTAAGTCTTTCAGAATAGGTGTGATGTGTTCATGTCTTGTTGATCCAGATATTATGCGGGCTGCGGTGTTTTGTGCTAGTTGTAGTGGTTTGAGTGTTTGTTTTGCTAGTCCAAGGTAGATTGGGTTGCAGAAGTCCAGTAAGGGGGTTATTAGTGCTTGGCATACGGTACGGAAGTGCTCAGTGGCAAGGAGAGGTTTCAGTCTTCTGATGATTCTCATTCTGTAGTATGCATTTTTGATTGTTTTGCTTACGTGTGTCTTGAGGTTCAGTTCATTGTCCAGAGTCACTCCGAGGTATTTTACTTCCGATTTTATTGGTATGGTTGTATTTTGTATCTTGATGTCCGGTGGGTGGATGAAGTCTGGGTTACGAGTGATGATTAGTGCCGCAGTCTTGCTGTAGTTGATTGTGAGGTTGTTGTTTTGACACCATCTTGTCATTTGTGTGAGGCAGTTTGTTATTTTAGAGTAGTCCGGGTCGTGAACCAATAACTGTTTCCACTACTATTTGAGAGCAATTATATTCTCTCTAATATAGACCTGTTTTCAGAGCTCACATATTACTCCATTAATACTATCGTGCATAGGTATTGGAAAGGGGTGGGCCACACAGGCCCTGATCCCACCATTGCAGTGGTAGGCTGCCCATGAGGATCTCATCCTCTGTGGGCAGAAGAAGAAGAGAAGACCCTTCTTGTTTGCCCATGGGAGATTGGGTCCCTTTGAGCAGAATAGGAAGAATCTTTGCTGCGATCACAGCTTCTCCTCTTCTTCTGCCCGTGAGGGATGGAATCCCGTGGGCAGCCTGCTGCTGCGATCATGGCAATGACCCTTTCTGTTTTGCCCATCAGGATCCGATCTCCTGCAGGCAGACAGGAAGGGTCTTTACCCATGGGCTGGAGCATGGGGTGGAGTTAGGGTGGAGTTTGGGTTGTGCTTGGGCCCCTCCAAAATAAAAAGCCTCCAGTCGCTTGTTATCATGAATTCTTCTCATCATGATTTGTAAAGGGTCAGCCATTCTAATTATTATTCTTGGTACATGCTGGAGCTGGCTAATTTGACAAGAAATGTGTGATGAACAAAACACAAATGGAGACTCTAATTCGTGGAAGATAGATTGACATCTTATCAGGCAGAGATAGTAAAATAAAATATTTTAGCTTTAACTATGAGAATACAGACGTCAATGAACTATCTGAGAGGCCTTGTAGGTACAGTATGCGCCTTGACTGCTGTATCAGGAAAGGTATCTCAGTGGGCCACAGTCAGCACAAGACAGCTAATTCCTTTATTGAGAAACCTGCCATTGTGTGATGGTTTTGGTGTTTTGCTATGTCTATGGTTCACAGCGATTCTAGAGAACTGTCAGAAGTACCTCTGATTAATCAATCTGATTTGATGGTTTATTCTTTATTCTTTATTGGCAGAGTTTGATATACCGCTCATGGCAAGCCGTCAGGACGGTGTACAATAAAACAATGAGTTGGCTACAAGGACACAGAGAGGAAAGGAACGCCAATGGAGGATAGGAAAGAAGAGAGATAGAGAAAGAGTAGAAAATAGTTGAGAAGAGAATGTTCTGAGAGTGGGAGTTGCTAAGTGGCAGACTGGGGGGGGGTGTCAGACGAGGGGAGACCAGAGCCATCGGTGGGGAGAGGGAGGTCAAAAGCCTGGCAGAAAAGGTGCGTTTTTAGGAGAGCTTTGAAACACGGAAAGGAGAGTTCAATGCGGAGGGAGTGAGGGAGCGAGTTCCATAAGGCAGGGCCAAGAAAGAAGAAGGCAGAGTGTCGGGTGCTTTCAAGGTGGGCCTGGGAGGGGGAGGGAAGGAAAAAGGAAAAGACGGTTACCGTGTGCGGAACGGAGAAGACGGGGGGGCAGGCTGAAGATGAATGGTGTCGGCCAGGTATTGTGGGGTGCTGGTAAAGAGGACCTTATGGGTGATAGTGAGGAGTTTATAGATGAACCGGACTTTGATTGGAAGCCAATGAAGAGAGAGAAGAGAAGGGGTGATGTGGGCGGAAACAGGGGAAAAGGTGATCAGGCGAGCAGCGGTGTTCTGAACTAACTGGAGATGACGTAACTGGTGACAGGGGAGACCTGCAAGGATAGAGTTGCAATAGTCCAACCGGGTGATTACAAGGGACACAACAAGAGTGGTGACAGCAGAAGATGAGAGGAAAGGGCGGATTGATCTGATTCAGCGGAGATGGAAAAAGCAAGAGCGTGCCACAGAGGAAATGTGCTGGTGGAAAGAAAGAGTCCAGGGTAACACCCAGATAACGGAGGGAAGAGACCAAAGGAATAGGAAGAGAGGACATGGTGGGGGACAGGTCAGGGGGAGGGTTTAGAAAGGAGAACCAAATGGCGGAGGACTTGGACGGGTTGACGTGCAGGAAATTCTGACTGAACCAGGAAGCGATGAGATTAAGGCAATTGTTGAGAGGGGCAAGGTCAAGCGCTAAGGGGGAAACATGGTAAACCAGTAGAATATCATCAGCGTAAATATAGAAAGAAATACCGGTTTGCTGAATGAGTAAGGCGAGGGGGGCAAGAAAGACATTGAAAAGAAGGGGGGCAAGAATAGAGCCCTGGGGAACCTCACAATGTAATAGGAAGGACGGGGAGACGTCAGGGCCCATGTGAACAGTGAAGGAGCGGGAGGAAAGAAAAGAACGGAACCATTGCAGGACTGTACCATAAATACCCAAATCGGACAAACGTGATAGGAGTGTACGGTGATCAACAACATCAAAGGCAGCGGAGAGGTCCAGAGAAACAACAAGGGAAAGATCACCACGATCGTGAGAGCGATGTATCTCGGAGAGAAGTGCCAGAAGAATAGTCTCGGTGCTGTGACCGGGGTGAAATCCTGATTGGCGGGGGTGGAGAGAAAGTGGCATCAAGGTGGGTGGAGAGCTGGGAAAAAAACAATTTCTCGAGAACCTTGGAAAGAAATGATAGATTAGCAACTGGACGCCAGTTACCCGGGACGGCTGGGTCTAGTGTGGACTTTTTAAGGAGGGGCCAAACGATGGCGTGCTTCCACCTAGAGGGAAAACATCCGGTAGTGAGGCTAGCATTAAGGATGGTGAGAACAAATGGAATAAAGTGAAGTGACGAGTTAAGGAGCCAGGAAGAAGGGAAAGAGTCAAGAGGACAGGTGGTTTGGTGGGAGGAAGATATAGCCTTAATAAGCCCGGGAGAGGCTACGGGACTAAAGGTACCCCAGGTATGGGGAAAAGTGTAGGATACGGGCGGGGAGTCAAGGAGGGGGAAAGCGGGAGGAATGGGGGGGGGCAGGATAGAGGTAAAGGACAAGCCAAGAAGGACGAACAGAGAGAGGAGACCTTGTCAGAGAAAAAGGAGGCGAGCGTGGTTGGGCTAGGGGCTAGAGAGAGAGAGGAGGAAGAAGGGGCAGTGGAGGGAGAGGAAAGGGACTTAAGAACTTGAAATAGTCGCCTGGAGGAGTTAGAAGATGAGATAATGAGGTGTGAATAGTAATCTTTCTTAGCGGAAGTGATCGTAGATTGGTAGTGGAGTTGGGCCTGACGAAATGCTGAGAAAGAAGAAGGGGAGGGTTTCTTCCGCCAGTGACACTCGGCACGGCGAAGATATGTATGAAGTAGATAAAGTTCAGGATGGAACCAGGGGTGGTGGGAGGAAGGACAGAGCATGACAAGACGGAGCGGAGCAAGAGTATTGAACATGGCGGAGAAGGTGGAGGACCAGGAATCTACCTGCTGGTCTACAGTGAGGGAGGCAAAGTCGGGAGGAAGAAGGGAGTCAGCTGGGGGGGAAACAGTCGAGAGTGCGGGGGGTGAGGTGACGCCTGAAAAACTGTGAGGAGGTGTTGCTAGAGGGGGAGGCCGGCGAGGGAAGAGAAAGAGAGAATAACAAACAGTAGTGATCAGACCAGGGGAGAGGAAGGGAGCGGATGTTGGAGGGCAGAGAAGGGGAAGAGGTGCTGGTAAGGACAAGGTCCAGGGTATGGCCGGATACATGAGTCGGACAGGACACATGTTGAATAAAGGAGAGATCATGGAAGAGAGAGGCTAGAGCCTTGTCGCGAGGCTTGGATGGAGAGCTCAGGTGAGCATTGAAGTCGCCAGCAGGACTAGATGGGGGGGACAGAAGGGCAGCATCTGATAAAGACAGGAGCAGGGAGTCCCAGAGATCAGTGCAAAGCGAGGGGGGGGGGCGTAGATAAGAAGGAAGTGCAAGGGGGTAGAGGATCCGAAATGAAGAGAGAGAGATTCTGGATAGGGAGGGGGGAGTGGCCGGGGAAAAAAGAAGAGAGGACTTATAAATGAAGGCTATGCCACAGCCCGTCCGATGGAGGCGAGGTGTGTGTAGAGCCGAGTAGCCCAGAGGGAGACAGTGGTGGAGCAAAGCGTCGTCTCCCTCACGGACCCAGGATTCGGTGATAAAGAGGGCATCAAGGGAGTGTTGGGTGACAAGATCGTGAATTAAGTGAGTCTTTGCCCGTAGAGAGTGACAATTAAGGAGGGCAAGTGAGAGAGACAGCCAGAGCGTGGGTGGGAGAAGCAGAAGGGAGGAACTTGGGGACGGTGGACAGGGATGACAGGGATGACATGGGAGAAGATTGAGCAAGTTACGGGCGACAGGCCCTGGAGGGGCAGGGCCAGACTAGAGTGGACGGTGTCCCCACAAGACAGGGATGGCAGACATACCAGGGGCGGAATTGAAGTCAGCAAATTGAGGGGGGGAGCAGGGTAGGGAGAAAGAGGAACCGAACAAAGACAACAGACTTACCGCAAGAATAGCAAGGAAAGGAGGCAGGCAAGGCAGAGCAGGGGAATGATGGCACTGAGCACCCCCGTCGTCGCCCCAAGGAGCTCGCCCAAGGAGCAAAAACTGCACCGCGGTAATCTTTAAATATGATGGGGTACCTGGATCACCACGGTAATCTTTAAATATGATGGGGTGCCTCCGGGGGTCAGGAGGCAGGAGGCAGTATGTTCCAGTTGATGGGCAGGCAGAGGCACCTGAAGGGCAGAGGAACAGCAACAAAACAAGTACAGCAGGCAGCAATAGCGAGCAAGAGAAGCAACAAGGTAACAGCAGGGTCCAGGAGCAGCACGAAACGCCGCCGTGGTAATCTTTAAATATGATGTGGTACCTGGACGTGTTTCACGCGTCCGCGTCACTTCCGGGGGTCAGGAGGCAGGAGGCAGTACGTTCCGGTTGATGGGCAGGTAGAGGCACCTGAAGGGCAGAGGAACAGCAACAAAACAAGTACAGCAGGCAGCAATAGCGAGCAAGAGAAGCAACAAGGTAACAGCAGGGTAGCAGCAGGTTTCTTCTGGGTGGTGCCAATTTTCATTAACAAATGAGGAAGAGCTCATGTAAACTATAAACTTGTCTAACTGATGAATGAAAAATAGGGGTGATTAAACATTTTAGGCAACAGATTGCTCTCTGTTTGAACTGTATCATGAGTAAATTTTTACAGAATGGAGAATTACCTGAGTTACTGAAAAAGGCCCATGTTCATCCTAGTTGGAGAAATCCACAGAAAGGTACCTCTGACTGCTGTAATTATCGTCCAGTCTCTAGTATTTTTTTGGTAAACTGATTGAACTGATACTCTCATAGCAATTACAGCAGTTCATGCTGGATAGCAATCTTTTAGCTACCAGTTTAGTTTCTGTCAAAAACTTTGTTACTCTCATTGTTGGATGAAATCTTTAAGGGTTTAGGTTCCAATTGGTCTTATATATGGTTATATTCAAATATATCTGTTGCATTAAATACTATCTCACATGAGATTATGATCAATAGATTGACGGAAATGGTGGTGTAGTTCTTAACTGGTTCACCTCATTTTTTGCAGGACTGAAAGCAGAGTGTATAGTTTAATAATTAGATCACAGAATGGATGGCCCTGGTGAGAGGGGTCTGTTCCATTCTCCCTGTGTTGTTTAACCTGTATTTTTCTAAAGTTTTTAGAGTTTATTCTGTGATATCGGATATATGCTGATGATTTCAATCTTTTTACTAGTTGGAAATGGTTTTAATGGAGTGGAGGAGTAGCCTAGTGGTTAGGACGGCAGCCTGGAACCAGAATAACAGGGTTTGAATGCCATTGACATGCCTTGTGGCCTTGGGCAAGCCACTTAACTCTTGATTATCTGAGGTACAAACTTAGATTGTAAGGCCTCTGGAGATAGGGAAATACCTACAGTTGTGGTCAACATTATTGGAATCGTTGCAGTTCAACCCCTTAATGTCCAATATCTCCTAAAAAAGTGGGCAGTGAAAGGGCACACAAAAGAAACAAATAAAACAAGACCAATTAAAAAAGTAGGAAAATGTATGAAAACTGGGACATTGCCAGGACATGATTATTCCTAGATTAAGGTGACAACCCCATAATTATTCCTTAATAATTTGCCTACCTAAAAAACTAATCAATTGATCACTAAATTTTTTTGTCGGATTGCCTACCTTGAGAGGTTCCCCTCTCTCGTAGTAGGCCTTCCTTTTTAATCAAATTTGTGAAAGGCCAATGGCCTAAAAACATCACAAGGAAAGCTGCATGAGTGTGTCCTTCTCAACTCTCTTTATTGAAATTATTGTGGCATTAGACTTAGCTTGGTGATTAAAGTTCCTCGTCGTGCTGATTAAACTTGTCTTCATATAAACAGCACTGGAGTCACTTATGTCAAGGATCAGCAATGCTCCAAACGTCAGTCGACCAGGTACTTCAACACAATGTAGTGTTTCAAGCTTAGTGCCTTCTTAGCTCTTCTTCAAGCAAAGTAACCTCATTGCATATGCGGTTCCGGTTTTATATCTCTGAATATCATTGGGCAGCAGATAGAATAACTTCATTAAGTCTGGCATCTAATTGAGTGAAAACTAGTCCAAAAAAGGCCACTCTTCAATGTAAAGTCCACCAATCTATTTCTGAATTAAGGCCATTAGGAATCACTGATTACAATTTGAAAATCCAACGTTGTTCCCTATATTGCAATTTGGAGATCTGTTCACCCCACCTCAAATTATAGGGAACTTGATTGATCACCAACCACTTCAAATCCTCAAATTTGTGTGTTAATTGGAGACAATGTGAAACCATTGGAGTGGTCAAAACCTGAGAATTTATACGTGAGTATGACAGAAATCATACTACGTTAGAAGGTGAATATTGGACAGATTTACAATTGGGTATTATGTATGCATTACATCATAAAACTTCATGTTTGTCCTCTTTCATAGTATACGTTATCGTTTGCCCATGTCAGCTCAAATATGTGGGGAGAACCTCTTGTCCCATTAAGAGGCGTTTGTTGGAGCATCGGTCACGTATAAATTCTCAGGTTTTGGCTGCTCCAATGGTTTCACAATGTCTCCAATTAACACACAAACATCAAACTTCAAAGGGGTACAATGCCATCTCCAAAGATCTTCGCATTTTTGTATCTACAGTTCACAGTGTTATTAAGATGTTTTCTGCTCATGGAACTGTCAAGAATCTCCCAGGTCATGGTGAGAAGAGAAAAATTAATCCAAGAAGTCTTTGAGGTTAGTGTGAACTGTTGGAAAAACACCACATACAATATCCAAAGAGCTTAAGATTGACCTGGAGGAATCTGGAGTGGTAGTTTCAACCCACACCATACACTGCACACTAAACAAAGAAGGACTTCATAAGGTGAAGGCCAAGGACGACCCCACTGCTCAAAGATAGACATAAAAAGGCAGGCCTGATCTTTGCCCAAACCCATCTTGAGAAACCACAGTCCTTCTAGGAAAATGTTCTGTGGACAGATGAAACCAAACTTGAGCTCTTTGGCAATGCAGACCAGTGATACATTTACAGGCAAAGAAATGAAGCTGATAAGGAAAAAAGCTTCCTTCTTACAGTTAAATATGGAGGAGGTTCCATAATGTTGTAGGGCTGCTTTGCTGCCTCAGGAACTGGAGGCCTGGAACGTATTAAAGGCATCATGAAGTCAGAGGACTATCAAGGCATTTTGGAGAAAAATGTGCTACCTAGTGTCAGAAAGCTAGGTCATGGTCAAAGGTCATAGGTCATCCAGCAGGACAATGACCCAAAACATACATCCAAAAGTATAAAAGAAGGGTTAACAAGGAACAAATGGACTGTTTTAAACTGACCAGCAATGAATCCTATTCTTAATCTAATCAAGTACCTTTGGAAAGAGCTGAAATCTGCCATTGTTAAAAGGAATCCTGGAAACATTCATGAGCTGGAACAAATCGCAGTTGAAGAGTGGGAGAAACTACCAGCAGACAGATGTATGAAACTTATAGATGGCTACATGAAACGTTTGAAGGCTGTCATCACTGCCAAGGGTTGTGCAATCAAATATTAGTGAAGGATGCCATTAATCCTGTCCAGGTCATATTTTGTTTATTTTTTTCTCAGAAATTGTTACATTTAAGTTGCACAGACATCTTTTGTTTTTGTTGTATACCTTTGAATATGCTATTAGAATATTACGATGACATACAGTTAGAATATTTCCAATTATTTCTCAAGATATTGTACACAACATACCTAAAATGCAAGCATGCCAATAATGCTGACCCAATTGTAAATGTCTTTTAAATAAATACATGAACAAATAAGTTAGTATACTACATTTTTTTTTAGTGCCACCAAGTCAGTGCTGACTCCTGGTGACCCAGCAGCCCCTGGATTTTCTTGATAAGATACGACCGGAAATAGATTGCCAGGCCTTTTTTTCCTAGGCAAGGAGTGTAAAGTGACTTGCCTAAGGTCACAAGAAGTGCCAGTGGGAATCAAACCCAGATCTCTTGGGTGCATAGTGCATATCAAATTTTATGCAGCGATTTGAAGAGAGATACATAATAAACAGTTCCTTCTCTTCAGAGCATGCAATCTAGCAAAGATAAACAACAAGAACAAAAAAAGAGTTTAAAAAAAATCTAAGATAACAAGCGATCATATAATTTAGTATGGTAATGTCTGCCCCCCAAAATGTGGTGGGTGGATAAAGGGTATGCAGGAGTCCCCCAGATAGTTTGTGCACAACCAAAGAAGCTAGGCAGAGAGCTGAGAGAGCAGTTAACTTTTAAAGCTGGCAAATTCTAAATTTTTGTCTCTTTCACTACCATTCATTAATTTACACACCACTGAGGTTTGACATCCAAAGAGCCTTTTAACATCTCAAAAACACAAATCTAGTCAAGGCTGTATAAGATTGCTCTCCGCCAAAGAATTTAATGGGAGAATGGCTTGAATTTGTATTAAAAAGGGAGATGGTGTTCTTCCTCATTTATCTCTCTTTTTGAAACTTGACCATAAGTCCTCTTCATAACAGAGCTACTAAAGAGGAGTAAGGGTGTGCAGTCCAAAAATTTTCATTTTGTTTAGTTTCCCATGTTGTATGCAGTATTTTTAGTTTTGTCTTGTTTCAAATTTTGTTTCATGGGAAATGTCATTAACTTGTGCACAGTGAGCACTATTGCTTATTAGCATGCACTATTATTTATTTATTTAACAGATTTTATATACCGTCTTTCTACAAATCAAGACGGTTTACATAAAACAACGTGGCAGTATGTTTCAGCTGTTTACATGGAACAAAGCAACAAGGAAATATAGGAAAAAAATATAGGAAAACAAAGTGAACAATTACATGATCAGTCAACAACTATTTACAATGGTATATCCTGGGATATCATACGATCGCATGTTAAGGTTAGAGAGTGGTACACTATTAGCCCATAGTATGCACTAGTGCTCGATAGTGTGCACTGTTAACAGATGGAAAGTGATGACATTTCAGGGTGTTTTCTTTTGTTTTCATTCGAAAACAACATAAAATGATATAGAAAATGTTGTTGACATTTCCAGTGTTATTTCAAACGAATGTACATTCCTAAAGAGGAGCAATTCGTAAGAGATTTTTCAGGTCATGGCAACACATACTACAACTCCCTCCTGCCGCCCCATGTCCTTCCAGTAAAATACATTATTTATCCTGGCAACCACAGGGAAGCAGAAGGGTGGAATACCAGCTGCTCCTACGCTTGACTCAGCCCAGCTAGCACTAAATGAAAACCATTTTCCAGCCGTTGTGTCTGTAGTTTAACTTCAGTCCTGTGCCTCTGCTTGTCCTTGGTCTTCTCTTAAGCTTCCTATCTGCCTTCACGTTTCTTCTCCTAAGAATACTTTGCTCGTCTTTCTCTCATTTCTTCAATTTTTATTTTTCTTCATTAATCTCTCGCAATAGCTTCTCTCGCTCTTTTATAGTCTCACACACTCCTGCCATTTCCTTCATTCCCCACCTCCTCTTTTTCTTTCTTTTTTTACTTTTCAGAATTGGCCTGTTATGATTTGAATTGACATCGCGCATTCCTAATTAAGGTTGTAACGATGCTAACGGCTCATGATGGCACTGGGGCATCAGGCTAGACTTCTCTTTTTTCCTATTTAATTTCAATTTTAAATTTATTTTATAATTTGAACTTTTATGCTTATTTTCATGTAAAGTGTAAAATTATTGTTGTATTCTGTGAAGACCAGATTTATTTGAGCAATCAAACAATAATACTATGTTTAAAAACGGAAATTTGAATTTTTATCACATATTTTCCATTCAAACTGGTTCCTCATGCACTTTGCTAAGTTTGACAGTTGTTACATTAAAACAGCAGTTTCAAAATTCAATGCAAGACTGCAAAATACAAATTTTGGCCACAGCAAATAGGTTGAAAATCAGTGTGGTTTACTTAAAAAAAAATTCTGGCTACATATCTTATAGTACACTGGTTTTAAGATGCTACAATATGAAATATTCAGAAAAGCATTGCCTGAGGTGGATTCTCCCAATTCTTACTTGTCCCTTGTGAAAACCTAAAAAGCAGCTGTCATAAAATCAAATATTCAGGAGGTATTTGTAAAAATAAGTATATATATTCAAAGCATGCAGGAGAAAATGCCACCATAAACAAACAATGAATACCATTCATTTATCCACAGAGATGAGCACAAGAAATACAGTCAGAGACCAAGCAGAGATTAATGAAGAAAGACAGAGAAATATTTCCCATCATATTGGTGCTATGGGCCTGATTAAGAGGAATTTCCAATTGCACCTTGGCAAGTTGCCTATACATGTTACATCTTATGAACTCCAGTAAGAAGTTCTCCTTGCAAAATACAATGTGTGCCTTTGAGTCAATGGTGACTCCTGGCAATCCAGTAGCTCCTGGGCTTTCTTAGCAGTGTGACTGGAAGTAGATTGTCAGGCCTTTCTTCCAAGGCAATAGAGGGTAAAGTGGCTTGCCCAAGGCCACAAGGAATACCAGTGGAATCAAATCCTGGTCTCTTGGTTATCAAGCTAGTGCTCTAGCCATTAGGCTACTCCTTCACTCCATGTAGCTTAATGGTTAGAGCATTGACTTTGTAATCAGAAGACCAGCGTTTGATTACCACTAGCACTCCTTGTGGCCTTGGGCAGGTAATTTAACCCCCATTACCCCAGTATAAAGGCCTGTCAATTTATGCTTGGTCACACTGCCAAGAAAACTCAGGAGCTGCTGGGTCACCAAGAGTCAGCATTGACTTGAAGGCACACAGAATACTGAGATCATACTGCATACTCCCTGGTTTAGGAGTGAGGTTCATTGCTGTCATGGTATGTACAAAACTAACTCATTTGGAGAAACTGCCCACATGAGCACAAGCTGCTTTTTACCCAAATATGGAGTAGGCCACAGGGCCAAGCTCCTGGGGCTGATGGTAACTGGGGGCCTGGCACCTGTTGGCCCGAAGATGGTGGAGGAGGGGAAAAGGGGGGGGGGGGGGTGGAATCATGTGTCTAGGGCAACGGGGGTCAAGCAATTCAAATCGCCCTGCAAAGTGATGCAGGGTGATTTGATTGGCGGCCAGAGTGGTGTCAGAGGGGGAGAGGGCTGGGTGGGCTTAGCCCCGCTGGACCAGTCCCCTCCTATACCCATGAGAAGATGGGCAGTAGGCAGCAGCATTGAATGGCTGGCAGGCAAGAAGAGTGAATTTGCTGTAGGCATACCTCGCTTTCCCTCACCTGTGCCTGACAGCTTCGTTGCCGCTGTCGCTAACCACCCTCTGGAGCTGACCGCTGTCGCAGCGCCAGGGAAGCAGCAAATCACAGGCCTGTAGGGGCAGAGCAAGGTGATGGTGAGTGGGGTCTTATTCCCTGCGGCGGAGGCATGTGGCACAGCAGAGCCTTGGGTGAGACGGGCCAAATGTTGGCATGGAGGCCATATCGGGGCGCTGGGGGAGGAACCGGGCCAGCAGTGCACATGGAAGATTCAATGACTGGGCGCATGGAGGGTGGGACAGATGCATCGCAGGAGGTGGGAAATGTCCCCTTCCATCCTGCGGGGCACTCAAGGAGGTAGACAGGTGTGGGGAGTGTCGGGGGGGGGGGATACTGTGTCATTGACTAGTGCTGTGAGGGATTCCAGAAGGCAGGGACAGATGCCAGCAAAGGAAGGGAGCAGGAAGGGGAGAGTAGTGTGGAATGCAGGCGGACTTGTAGAAGGGAGAGGTGCTGCGGGTGTTAGTGGCTGGGGGCAGGGGGAGTAGGGGGCGAGGAGGTGTAGGGGAACACAGGGGAGTCTGGAATAGTGCAGGTGGGGAGGAAGCAGGAAGTGGTTAAAGTGGTCTAGGGGAGGGTCAATGGGTTGGTTCAGGAATGGGGTGAGCTGCGATGTGAGTCTTGAGGTGTGAGGGTCAGTACAGGGGGACAGGTGTTTGGGGGCATGGGGGCTGATCATCTGTGCTGGGCTGGGAGGGGAGTGGGCTGCATTGGCCCTGGGGCAGCCTGACTCCCGCATATTCCCTAGAGTTGATGACTGCTGCACCCCCGGGCCAGGGACCGTTGGTACCTGGGTACCCTGGGGGTTGGTGCTATGGAGTTGGGGGCTGGCCGCTGTCAGGTGATGGGGGCTTTGGGTCTGCGGCAGTAGATATAACTGCCTCCTGGGTTGTGGGGGGGGGGGCCGAGGTCTTTATCTATGACTTGGGGTGGCAAAATACAATGTGTGGGCATCGGCCGGGTGCAGTGTGCCTGGTACAGGGCCTGCCAGTTTTTGGACATTATCTTCTCCCCAGGTGGCAGTAGAACAGAGAGCCGGGATCAAATTCAGAGGGTCGGACTGGGCATTATGGAGCAAGCTCGCTTGGCTGCTGATGGGTCCTCCGATATGATGTCGGCACAGAACATCCCAGCACAGAGCAGCCAGCCTCCCGCGGAACCCAGGTTGTTGGCTCAGGTGACAGGTGAGCATGCAAATGAGGGTGGGCGTGGCTCCAGGTGTGACCAGGTCTCTGGGCTGGCACATGGGGAAGGGAGGAAGGCAAGGGCTAAGGGCAAACATGTCCATTGGTGTCGGCACAACATTGTTGTCATCTTCCACATCATCTAGCAGGTCATTGATAGCATCTAGGGGGTTGACTCGGGTGGACAAAGAGGGTGGCATGCCTACATTGTCACATATTTGGTACTCAGGGAAGGGATGCCATGAAAACTAGGGTACAGGACCAAGAAGAGGCGATATGATATTTTTAGGCTCCTCAAGGGGCGGAAGCATTCAGGGGAGAGCAGGAAGAAGCAGAAGGACAATGAAAAATCTGGCCGGGTGAGGAAGGTGTCCCAGTACACGCTTAACTGGACAAGGACCTTTCTGAGGCTTGCCAGCATGCGGGGGCACTATTTTCCAGAGCAGTAGAGTGCATTATTAGCATACAGGGATGCTATTGTGGCAGCTTCTCAGGCCCACGAAGGATGGGCCAGGTTAAATTATAACAAGGATTTTTGGGATGTGATGGAGGAAAATATCCATTTGTCTTGGGGGACGAAGGACATTAATTTGTGGCTCACACAAATGTCCGCTAAGTGTGGGTTGTTGGGTAGAGGGGGGGCCGGGCCCAGGAGTGGGGCCTCGGTACTACCAGCAGAGTCCCAGTCCTTTCGGAGCACAGTAGGGAGACTTGGGCCCCCCAAATGAGGGCTGGGGCGGGGACCTATGCTGGTACTTCAACAAGTCATCCTGTCTGTTACCGGACTGCAAGTTCCACTGCGCCTGTGTCATGCTGTATCCAAATGCAGTAGGAAAGGCATGAGGGGACCCCGCCTGCCGGCAAGTGACGACACAACATTGCAGTTGGCCCTGACCCCATCGAAGGTTGAGGTCTTGCAGCCCTGGCTCCTACTTTATGGGGAACAGGGAGCGGGGGTTTGAGCTTGGTTTCTCATTCCGTTTCAAGGTAGCGTGAGGGATATGACAGTGAAGAATGCTGCATTGTTGAGGCATCTTGTGGAGGTGGTGCACAGAAAAGTGGAGGCTGAGTGCACACTCGGCCAAATCATGGGGCCTTTTAAGGACTCCCTTTAAAAAGCCCTTTGTCATTTCCCTGCTGGGGGTTGTCCCAAAAAAAGGAACCTGAAAAATTAAGGTTGATACACAACTTATCCTTCCTGCCTGAAGATTTGGTAAAGTACCATATCCTGCCTGAGGTTTGTACCGTCAGGTACGCCTCCTTAGATGCTGCGGTATCCCTTGTGCGCAAATGTGGGACAGGGGTACTTAAGGCAAAGGTGGACATCAAATCCACTTTTCAGCTCTTCCCAGTACATTCGTCTGCTTTTCCACTGATGGGGTTTCAATTCGGAAATGGATATTATTTTGACAAGTGCATGCCCATAGGTTGCACCATATCCTGTGCCTATTTTGAGTCCTTTAGCACTTTTTTGCATTGGTTCTTGGTGCGGAAGACAGGCCTATCTGGACGATTTACTATTTATGGGATCAACCAGTCAGATACGTGCGCTACACTGCTAACAGTTATTGAGGGGATGGCTCTGGCAGCGGGGAGATGGGTCCGGCAACGTATCTCACGTTTCTGGGGATAGAGTTGGATTCTGTAGCGTTCGTGGCGCAGCTGCTGCAGGAGAAGGTAGACAAGCTGAGAAGATTGGTTTCAGTGGGGGGTCGACTTCCAAAGTCACACAGTAGGGGTTTCGGCCTATATTGCTAGGGTGCCTGGTGCATGGAGGCCTGGCCGATAGAGTGGCAGGCTTCAGGGTTGACATGCAATGTTGCCTTTTTAGAGCTCTTTCCTCTTGTAGTTGCCCTGGCAGTATGGCCTGATCGTTTGCGGAACAGGAAGGTAGTCTTTTGGTGCAAAAGCACGGCGGTGGTAGAGACTATCAATCGGCAGTGTCCCAAGTGCCCATGTGTGGCAGTGCTGATGTGGGTATTTGTGCTGTCCTGCTTACATCTCAATGTGACAGCATGAGCTCGTCATGTGCCAGGCATGCTAAATTGCATAGCTCATTCGTTGTCCCATTTTCATGTCTCCTAAAACATGATCAACTTTTATAGCTAATGCCAAGCATTAGTTGCAAAAGCCCCACAGAATCTGTTGGGGGGCATGCACAACATTCCTCCAGCAGATACTGCGGTGAAAACGCAGGGAGCGCAGCCAGCCATCAGTGCAGGTGCAGCTATCACTACCCATTGAGGTGGTGTTAGGTGTACTCACGGTGTCTGCAAATTCAGCAAATACCATGCATTGTTTACATTTGCGTTAATCACGTGTTACAGGCATGCCCACTCTCCACGCTAACCCGCCCAAGCCTGCAGTTACCATGCAAAATGCAGACCGTAGAAAATTACTGCAATGTCTGCATCTGGTCTGCATTGGCTGCTGTCATGGCACAATCATCTTATGTTATTGCCATGGTAGTAGCTAATACGCTTTAGTAAACATACCCCATAGTGTTATCACACATTGAGCTAAATAAAAACAAATTAAAACAAGCATTAAATACAATAAAACAAATTAAAATAGACATAGACATTTTCAGTGCCCAATGTTATATAAATCATCTTATGTCTATTTATAGAAAGCAAACCTGACATAAAGGGGTATGTTTACTAAACCTTCTTAATGTGCGCCCGGCGTTAGTGTGCAGGATGCCATATAAGGAGTGGGTGTTTCAGTCTAAAGTAGCAAAATGGGATTAGCGCGCGATAACGCACGCTGCTGCGCACATTATCGGGCAAAGCGCCGCTAAGCGCGTTACCGCGCGGTAATCTTAAGTAGGCGCACAGACACCCAAGCATAGAAACAGAAGTGTAGCACAATGGTTAATACACTGACTGATGTTACAGGGGTCATGAGTTTGATCCCCCAGTGTGCCTAATGCATAAGGCTGGCTGAGGCATCAGCTTTGACATGTAAGTATTGTTTCCTGAGGCATTTTATTTGTATTTTAATTATTGCTGCCAGCAAACACACTCTCACGTGCCGTAACCTAAGGTGCTGCATAAGGCACCCTATAAGGCACTCCATAAGGCACATTATAAAGTGCACTGTCCGCCACGGCACCCTATAGTGTCTCCTATAGGGCATCCTATAAGGCGCTCCATAGGACACCTTATAAGGCACCTTATACGGACTGTAACCATAAGATGCCTCAGAAGGCACTTTATAGGGTGCCCTATAAGGCGCCTTATAGGGTGCCTTCTGAGGCACCTTATAGTTACAGTACCCTGAGGGTGTTTTGTTGGCAGCACTAATGTACATTAAAAATAGACAATGCTTCGGACAGCCCTATCAAATAACCCCACTGTGGGTTTGAACCCATGACCTCTGGCTCCACAAGCAGTGAAGTAACCAGTGGGCTACAGCTCCATAGCTACTAGCAACCCCCTGGCTGGCTGCAGAAGGACTGCACATCACCACACAAACACTCTGCTGTGGTCACCAGGATAGGGTTAACCCACCCATACCCATGATGCACTGCACATGCAAATCAGAAGTCTACAGATGATCACAAGATGGGGTATGCACCCCCACAGCACCTCGGCCTGGTAGGGGGAACTGACCGTGTGTGGTACTGGCACAGAGTAGCTACACACCGTCACATTGTGCAGGTACTGTACTCACTCTGAGGGTGAGGTGGGGCGCCCAGCACCAGGTCCACAGCAGAAATAGGCCATGCTGCAGGACCCCAGCAGTGCTAATGTGTGAGATAGGTAGTCTCTGCAGACACACTTTGGATACATCTGTATTTCTCAGTCAAGGTTTAGCCCTTATGGACCCATAGGAGGATTATGTACCAACCCCCACTCCCCTGGGGCTGAGGGTGGTAAACAGGGTCTCCCACCAACAGATCCACATTCTACCTCCCTGCAATGGTGGCAGTAGAGGGGACCATCAACCCCAGTCCTGCTGGGGAACAGACACCCTACAAGGCAGTCAATGCAGCTCTGTACACATCCATAAAGCAATAGCAGACAGACATTAGGCCTGGATATGCTAAGCTGCACCCCACTACTATCTGATATTCTCCTGCAGCAAGCCTTCAGCCGCTGCACCCTGCAAGGTGTTCCAGCAAGACACACACCAGCTGCAGACAGTCTGCTAGCTAGTCCATAGTGCATGTTCCTGGTGGAAATGTGTGCACCCAGAACTGGGATGTCAGCATACACACCAAGCAGATAAGTCAGTGACTGGGCCCCAAAAGGGAACCCATAAATATCACATGAAAGAGATTCTACATAGCACTATGGGGGAACCTAACCATGCCGTGGTCACTGCTCAGTCAGGGTGAGAGTGATTTCCCAGCAGAACATGCTGTGGCCACCCTGTCTGTGCAGGTGGTGGCCGGGCACTACAATGTCCCAGCCATTGCCCTATGCCCTGTGCAGATGCATCCTGGCCAGGCCATCCTGTCCGGGCTATACCTATGGTACCTTGCTCCTCATTATGCACATTGGCAGGCCAATACTGGCAACAGTGCTGGCAGTGTGGGCTGTGGAGGGTGTTTACAGCCACCACACACTGGATAGACAGACACACACTCCCGCACCTATGCCAGCATTGTGCTACTATAGAGCTGTTTGGCAGCCCTGGCCACCACACCAGTCCTGGGCACAGTGCAGGCATGGATATGGTACGCAATACTGTTGGGGGTTACTCCCCAGGGTGGTAAACACTATCAGACACCAGACCTGAAGCACACTCCACAGACATCAGAAAGGTTGCTATGATGGAGCTCAATCAGCAAACCGTGCTTAACGTAGGAATTGCTATCTGCCAGTAATCATAGCTACCTTTTGATAGCTGTGTACCGTATTCCCAGGTTTAGGGTGGCATTGCTACGGTATGCAAGTGCTAGTATTGGGAGATGCACGCAGGGCCCAATGTCCTGCCTCTCCAGGAGGCATTGGCTAATGGAGCCTGTGGGTATGGGTGTGTCTGCCCCTGTTGGCTGCTGCTTTATGGCAGAGGTTCCCAACTCCAGTCCTGGTGTGCGAAACACTGTTCGGGTTTTCATGCTGTCCCTCATAAATATGCATGAGATACATCTGCATACCATGGGGGCGGTGCATAGATATGCAGCACAGGCATCTTTATTAGAGGCAGCATGGAACCTGAATGGTGTTTGGCCCTCCAGGACTGCATTTGGGAGACTCTGCTCTAGGTAATGCGCCTGTTTATGGTGTCTGTGCTCTGTAGGGTAAAATGTAGGTGTTTTGGGCATGTTTACGTCATCTGCAATAAAGGTTCTGTCTGTATTAGCACATTTTAGTAGTGGGTAAAAAATGGGGGCTGGCTTGGCAGGAACCACAGCTGAGACTTGAACCTGTGACCTTCTGCTCCTGAACACACTGGCTGTGTGCACTGCACCACCATGTTGCCATAGAGACAGTACATTCCCTGGGGATACCATGACTGTTCATCAGACGGGGTCTGTCTGTTGCAGTGCATGGCACCCACCTACACAGGGCTAGGCCATGGTCTGCTCTGGGCAGCTGCCACTGCCCCCTCCACCACCAGTGCCCCTCTGCCACCCTGCTGACATGCCCTTCTGCTGGTGGTGCTGGTGGAGCGCAGTCTCAGGCCATCCAGTGTGCGGGTAGGCGGCTGCCTATGGTGCGGGTTCTGGGGTAGGGTTGCCTGCACAGGTGTTCACGCTTCCCCCCAGCACCGCCTGCCACTGTTCTGTGCCCTTGGGGGTCCCTACTGGGTACTATCCCCTGTGACACTGTGGGAAGCACACTCGTGCCCATGCTGGGCCCTTATCAGTTGCTGTCTGGCTGCTCTACTGTTTCAGCATTCCTATGGGCCACCTAGGCATCACCTTAGTCTGCACTGTGGCCCAGCTGCAGTACAGCATGTGCCGTCTGCAGTCCTCTGTGTCCCCTTTCCCAGCATCTGTCCAGTTGCCCATTCCGACATGCCCGCCCTGCTGTTGTGGAACATGTGCACCCCATAGGAAACCTGTCCAATGGAGATGGAAACTCTGATGAGCGCAATTGCACTGTGGGATCATTCACCTTGTATGGGGACGGAGCGTAGACCCTTCCTAAATTTATATCTTTTTTTGGAGCTTTCTCAGGAGTGCTTTTTGATGTTTTCCATTAATATCACTATTGCCCAGCTTGGTTATGTTTTTTTTATATTTTGTTGGGGTCATTTTCAATGTTTCTTAGCACTTTTGTTCCTTGCACATGTATCACACTTATCACTTTTTTGTAGGTTTCCCTGGTTTTGCTGTACATTGCTGACAGAAATGGTTTCTCTCCCCTTTAAACCAGCTCTAATGCCAGGGTTTCACTGGCGTTAGTTTTGAGCCTCGGATTTCACATCGTTAGTGTGCGGGGAGTCTCTCCCCTCCCACTCTCCACCCATTGACCCCTTCTCTCCGCCCCTGGGGAGCCTTCCTCCGCCCTCCGGGAGCCTTTCCCCGCCTTCAGCGCTCATTTGCGCCGCTGCACGCGTTAACGCGTGCTAAGGTACCTGAGCGCCTGATAAAGTGCCATTAACGCGCGTTAAGGCACCTTAATGTGCGGTAACGTCATAGAGCGCACATTAAGAAGGTTTAGTAAACATACCCCAAAGTTTTCAGTCTCTTCAGGTAAATAATTATTTTCTCCCATAATTTTATCCATAAAAGACCAGCCTAAAATTATAGGCTTTCATCCTCCACTGGAACTCCAACAAATCCTCTAATAACCTCAGTTCTGATGACAGAGCTGGTTCTAAGCTAATGGACTGGCAACAGATAAGTTATGATTCAGCAAGTGAATTCCATGAACTTGTGCAAGAGATGGACAGGATAACTGCCCTCCCCCTTGTAATCTTAAATTCCAAGAGGGAGAATACATCTTCCAAGGAACCTTTAGAGTGAGATTTTATTTTATTTATTTAGACAGTTTTGTATACCACCTTATTCTTCAATCAAAGTGGTCACAACACAATTGGGGGATACATTTAACATGAGGGGATATGAGACACATACACTAATACTTACAAGGAACATGGACAATGGAGGGTTAAGTGGCTTTCCCAAGACCACAAGGAGCACCTGTGGGACTAGAAACCCCAGTCCTTCTGGCCAAAGGTTGCTGTCCTCTAGTGGGATTTGAACCACTGACCTTCTGGCTTGAGGTACCTTGCCACAACCACTAGGCCACTCCTCCCTCCCTAATCTCAAAACATTAAAGTCATTACCCTAAACTGGATACGATATTCAAAGGGCAAAAAATGCAAGGCCTATAGATGACAAGAGATATGCTCATATATTCTGGCACTTGTCAACAACCACTCTGCTGCATTCTGCACTTGTTGCAGTGGCCTCAGAGATGGGGCCAAAAATCCAAAGATAAGAGTATTATAACAATTCAGCAGTGATAGGATCAAGGATTGAATTATAGTCTGAAAATTCATGGATCTAGATAGTTTTTCAGTTTTCTCACTAATTGTAATTTATAAAAGGATCTTTTAGCCATCTTTCTTATAAAGAGATGAAAAGACACCCGTGAGACCAATAAGACTCCTAAATAATGAACTTGTTGGGCAGTATAAACCCTAAATTTACCAACATACACCATTGTTGAGAACCGAAAATCCAGATTTTGATGAATTACGAGCAGTTTGGTTTTCGATCAATTGCACCCTAGGCAGACCTTGAGCCTTACACACCCCTTGGCTGTCAGCATCTATTGTTTAGCTTTGAATGCCCTGTTCTTTGCTACACATACACACACACACCATAAGTTGCCACTCTAGGTGACCACCTAGTTTGTCTGATGGTCGACTCGGCACTGATTGCAAGCACTGAGCCTGCAACCAAAGTGCTAATGTTTGTTTGCAATTCACCATATCTTTAAGAACAGAATCAATCTTCTTTGGGGCAACAAGAAGCAACATAATATCAGCATATAAACAATACTCAGCCTTCAGCAATCTCATCATATTGCAGAGGGGCCAAATATGAAGATGAAATAGTAACAGATAAGGTAGAACCCTGCGGAAGAGCACTGGTCAACCTAAACCAGTCTGAAACTTTGTCACTCACAAATACTCTTTGCTTCCTATGAGAAAACTAGGATTGGAACCATTTGAAGACTGCTGTGGAATCAGTTGGACCACTGGATGATAGAGGGGTAAAAGAGTCGCTAAGGGAGGGCAACGCCATAGAAAGAGACTGAATGAATTCTTTGCTTCAGTCTTTACTGAAGAAGATGTAGGGAAGTTACCTGTGCCTGAAATAGTATATAAAGGTGATGTATCGAAGAATTGAAAGAAATATCGATAAATCAGGAAGATGTATTACAACTATTTGATAAACTGAAGAGTAGCAAACCACCTGGACTGGATGGTATACATCCAATGGTGTTGAAAGAACTGAAATATGAGATTGCAGACCTGCTATTAGTAATCTGTGAACTATCACTAAAATCATCAGCAGTACCAGAAGACTGGAGAATAGCCAATATAATGCCAATTTTTAAAAAGGGTTCAAGGGATGATCTGGGAAATTACAGACCAGTGAGTATGACATCAGTACCAGGCACAATGGTAGAAACCATTATAAAGAATAACATTAGTGAACATGTAGATCAGTGGTTCTCAACCAAGTCCTCTAGGACCCCCAGGCCAATCAAGTTTTCAGTGTAGATCTGCATACAATGGAAGCAGTGCATGTAGATCTATCTCATGCATATTCATTGTAGATATCCTGAAAACCTGACTGGCCTGGGAGTCCCAGAGGACTGAGTTGAGAACCACTGATATAGACAGTCATGGTTTAATGGAAGATAGTCAATATGGATTTAGCCAAGGAAAGTATTGCTTACTAATCTGTTATATTTTTTGAAGGTGTGAATAAACAGGTAGACAAAGGTGAGCTGGTTGAAATAGTGTATTGGATTTTCAGAAAGCCTTTGACAAGGTTTCTCATGAGAGACTTTAGGCAAAATTTAAAAGTCATAGGATAGGAGGCAGTATATTATTGTGGATCATGAACTGGTTAAAAGATAGAAAGCAGAGGTGGGCTAAATGGCCAATTTTCCCAATGGAGAAAGGTGAATAGTGGAATACCCCAGGGATCTGAGCTGGGCCTGCTGCTTTTTAATGTAATCATAAATGACCTGCAAATACAGTAGGAATAATGAGTGAGGTGATAAAATTTGCAGATGACAGAAAATTATTCAAAGTTGTTAAAACCCAAGAGGATTGTGAAAATTTTCAAGAGGACCTTGATAAAGTGGAAGACTGGATGTTCAAATGGCAGATGAAATTTAATGTGGACAAGTGCAAAGTTACGCACCTAGGAAAGAACAACTCAAACTAGAGTTACACGATGCAAAGTTCCACATTAGAAACCACCACCCAGGAAAAAGGTTTAGGTGTCATCGTGGATAATACGTTGAAACCCTCTGCCCAGTATGCAGTGATGGCCAAGAAAGCAAACAGAATGCTATGAATCATAAGGAAAAGAATGGAGAATAAAATTAAGGATATTATAATGCCTCTGTATTCCATGGTGTGACTGTACCTTGAATATTGTGTGCAATTCTGGTCACCATATCTTAAAAAGGATATATCTGAATTAGAAAAGGTACAGAGAAGAGCCACCAAAATGGTAAAGGGGATGGAAGGATACCCTATGAGGAAAGGCTTAAAATGTTAGGGCTTTTCAACCTGGAAAAGAGACGGCTGAGGGGAGATATGATAGAGGTCTATAAATTAATGAATAGAATGGAACAGATAAACGTAGATCAGTTGTTGACACCATCAAAAGTAGAACGACTAAGATCACACGCAATGAAGCTACAACGTAACCCATTTAAGACTAATAAGAGAAAATATTTTTTCACTCAACGTGTAATCAAACTCTGGAATTCATTACCGGAGGGTGTAGTAAAAGCTGTTCATGTAGATGGGTTTAAAAAAAGTTAGGACAAGTTCCTGGAGGAAAGGTTCATATACCATTATTAAAGGGGACCCTGGAAATCCACTATTTGCCCTGGGACAAGCATTGTGGAACCTGTGCGCCTTTTTGGGAACCCGCCAGGTACTTGTGACCTGGATTGGCCACTTTTGGAAACAGGATATTGAGCTTGATGGACTTTGGTCTGAGCCAGTATGGCATTTCTTTTGTTCTTATATTCTTATTTTTGCCAGTTCTTTAATCACTCAAACATTTGTACTTTTGACAATATTAAAATGCACATGTTGCTTCAGTCCCCATCCTATCCATGCCTCAGGGAACACCTTTGGTCAGTATGGGCAAATGTCTGAAGTATTTCCCAACGTACAAACGTTTACCTACACACAGGGTATATGATTTTCAAATAGCCCATTACAGTGCATAAAACATTGTTTTAACTGTGGAATGGCTTTGAAAATTATCCTCGCAGTGGGTAATAATACTGGGTGAACTACAGTGAGTTTATTTAATAAAGGGTGCTTGGATTTCTTCTGCTGTGAAATGTCCACATGTTCATAAAAATATTATTTTCAATTCACTTTTTTAAAATTTTATATTTATAAAGTATACAATAAGTCAAGGAGACCTTGAACATGGAAACACAATAATACTTGCAAAGAAATACAATAAGGAATAGAAATTCAAACATGAATCTATTGCAAGGATTATTCATTAGCCCACTATTGAGGGGAGAAAGGCAAACAGCAACAAAAATCTTAGGGGAACCTACCCCAAAAGGTTTCTAGGAAAAAAAACAAGACATAGGCAGTGCTCAAGGCTCCCTAAATTCACCATGGGTGTACAAATCCTAACTCAGGGGGAAGAAACAGTAGGCAACTGTGCACTAATAAAAGTAGATAAATCCTCAGGAGAAAAGAAAACATACTTCTGCAACTTATACCGGACTAAACATTTACAGGGGAATCTTAACATAAAGGTAGCCCCCAAACGAACCGCCTCAGGCCTCAACAAAAGAAATGCTCTGCGATTCATTTTGTATTTTCAAGGATTTGTACATTTGACCTTTATCATGTTTAAATTACTATATGCAAACTTTTAAATTAAACCATAAAAGAGGAAATACAAGTGGAATCTGCTCTAAACTTGGTTATAGGTCTAGTCCTGGGGCTCCTCTTGACTGCTTACCAACTAGAACGCCACATCCTACACCCTTGAGGATGTGAGAGGTTGAGGGAAAGACTTGTTTTCCAGATCCTGTCTCTGTAGTGTGCTTCTCGCCCCTCAGTATTTCTGCTAACTCACAGTTAGTTCCACAATACTCAGTGTGGGTTGACTCGGGCCTGACTGTACGCATAGACAGTGTAGGCAACTGCCCCTCTGGCACCAAATTTTGATTAACTTAATAGTATTTTTTACACCTATGTTTATTATGCCCTGCCTCATCTCTTTAACCCTCTTAGTTCACTGGAGTGATATTTATGGTACTATTAGTCTACTACTATTAATCATTTATATAGTGCTACAAAACGTACACAGCACTGTACAAACTTATAAAAAAAGACAGTCCGTGCTTTTAGAGCTTACAGTCTAATCAAGACAGACAGAATAATACAAGAGTAACAAAGGTAGCAGAAAATATATTGGCCTGAATGTGAGGTTTTCTTTGACCTACACAAGGCATTTAACCACTTCTTTCATACTCCTTGTTTGTCATTTATTGTCAGGGAGGCTACTTATGTCTGTCCTCTGGAACTGTTCTATTTTCCCTATCATTCATAAGGGAAAATAGAAAAGTTTGAGCCTCTTCTTAAAAAATTGACATGGTCTATTGGGGTTTTCCCTTCCTCTCCCCCCCCCTCCCTTTTCTCCTCAACCCCTTCTCTCCCTCCTTCCCCCATTTCCCCCTCTTCCACCCCTCCCCTTGTGAATTTCATTTTTATTTGTTTTCAGTTGATTTTTTAGTACCTGTTCGCTCTTTTGAAGTGACATATCCTGTGTTCTATCATTTTCACTTATAGAGAGAAGTTACATTTTGAGTCACTCTTAAATAGAGGTTCTATCCTACCTTTTTTTCATGTGCATTCTAGTTAAGATATAAATCATGTTGTATATGTACACATTTTTGACATGTATTTTGTTCTTATAACATCATTATGTATGTTTTATTTGTTTTAATATTATGATGAACATAATTATTGATGCTTTCCTTTAAATGAGGTTTTTATAGATATATGTTTCATATAAAAAAAAATATAAAAAACAATGAAAAACATAAGGTCCCATACTCCTAACGAAGGCTCCCACTAACTGAAACACAGCCCATGTAGGGAGGGACTTTTGAATACCAAATAAAAGAATTTTTGAGCCATTCCATGGTATGATTCATTGCCCTGCTCTGTTGTATCCTGGTACACCAGATTCTTCAAGATCTATAATTATCTATCTGGAAAACCACATCTTCTGTTCAAACCATTGCATGGAGGTTTGAAGTGCACCAGGGCATGGCTATACCCACCTCTCTCACCAGTCTGTGGTTGCCAAAGCAAACATAAAACATAATAAGTGTGCTAAATATCTAGCTCAAGTTCCTCTGGCAAGGATCAAAAACTACTAGACAACAATGGTAAAAAAAAAAAAAAAGGTTACCTAAGCGCAATGCTAGCGATGAAAATTGTGGCTCATCAACTTCAGATCCTAAATTACCATCAGGAACTGCTAAACCAGCTTGATAACCAGCATGAATCCTTACATGTAAATCTGCAAGAGTCCATTTATTTCATATGCTTAGTGTATGACACATAACACAATATCTAGAGCGTATTACAATATTACCCTAAGTCATATCCAAAATATTCACAATCTATACCGATCACACAGATTCCATATCTATACATTCTAAAGTTATCTGCTCTAGTTTACTCAAGATAAAGATATCAGCGATATATCTGGCCTCCCCCTCAGCGTATGGTGCCTCAAAAATAACCAGCGCCAAAAGCCAATAGAGAACAAACAATAAATGCCTTCCTCAACTTTTACAGAGAGATTGAATCCTCAGTTTTGACTACCCTCCAATCAGAGCAGAATCCTTCAACATAGGAAGGCTTGGGAAAAGAATCCCCTTAGACTGTTGGGTTCTCTTTATAGTCAAATATGGATACAAAATCAATTTTCTAATATCCCCCGCCACAAAAAAAAAAATCCTCCATACCTAGTCACAACCCACTTTGAACACAAGTGCATGCTAGCATAAGAGATGGAGAATCTACTTTGGAACTAGCTCAATAAAGTTGTTGTAAAGTCTCAAAGAGGCCAAGGGTTCTACTCAAGATTCTTTTTCATCCCCAAGAAAACCAGTGTACTGAGGCCAATCTTTGATCTTTATGATTTAAACAACTGTGTAAAGAGGGAAAATTTCAAAATTACCCCCCTGGCAACAATACTCCCTCTAATAGATTGCCCTGAACCTAAAGGATGCTTACTCTCACATAACCATTCATGTGAATCACAGGAAAAATCTGCAATTCATTTCCCAAAACCAATTTTCAATACACAGTGCTTCCTTTTGGACTGTCGTCATTTCCCAGAGTTTCATAAAATATCTCGCAGTAGCAACAACTCAGTTATGCAAAGGGGGCCAAATTCACACAAAGTGTAGCTTCAGGTGCCCCTGCAGTGGCCTCATGTGGAGCCTTGCTAAAGGCATAACATGCACAGCTGCTGACATGTGTCACTGAAGTTTGAGGACAAATAGAGCAGTAACATAGGAATTTTGGCTGAGGTGCAAGCTGAGTTGCAGGATCATATCTGGCCTTTCCCTGGGAAGGTGTGCTGCCTTGTGCTATGTACTGATGCGTGCTCTAATGAAAGTAATTTTTGAATAGGAGCAAGGGAGTGGAGTGGAGTGGAGGAGTGGCCTAATGGTTGGGGCAAGGTACTTCAGGCCGGAAGGTTGGGGGTTCATATCCCACTAGAGGACAGCAACCTTGGGCCGGAAGGACTAGGGTTTCTAGTCCCACAGGTGCTCCTTGTGGTCTTGGGCAAGCCACTTAACCCTCCATAGCCCATGTTCCCTGTAAAATAGTTATCTCCAAGTTATAATGCCCTGTTCAATGTAATTTCAGTTTGTTCAATGTAAACCACACTGATGCAAAATAGCGCAGTATATTAGAGAATGCTCTCACTTGGTTTGCAGCTTGTCGTGCTGTGAGGGCTTGCGTGCATCAGTGATGCTGAGAGCTAAACTATCGGTAGTTTAACTACTGGCAGGGTCTCCCAAGATGGACAGGTCTCAGCTGAGGTGCCAGACGAAGACAAACAACCCATCTGGGCAGCAGCAGAATGGGATAGTGTTGACGGCGGAGGATCACATTTCTGTGACAACGGCAACAACACCAAACTTAAACTGCGCGGAAGGAAGGCCCGGCAATCTACTTCTGTATCTTGCCATGAAAACCCAATGGATAGTTACAACAAAACAAATTGTGCTATGGTGCTGGAAGATGAGACTCCCAGGTCAGAAGGCACTCAACTAGCTACTGGGGAAGAGCTGAAGACTTTTCAGAGTAAAGCCAGCATTTATGATGTGGTTGGATCAAAGCCCTCGGGAAGTCTGACTGCTGATGTAGCTGTGCATGAAATGAGAGTCAGAAGCTGTTAAGATGTCTTACACATTGGAACATGGAACGTACGAAGCATGAACCAAGGGAAGTTGGAGGTGGTCAAGAATGAAATGGAACGTGTACAACTTGATCTGTTGGGTGTCAGCGAACTGAAATGGACTGGCATCGGGCACTTTGCATCAGATGATCACATGGTCTACTATGCTGGAAATGAAAGACAAAGAAGAAATGGTGTTGCATTTATAATAAAGAAGAAACTTGCAAGAACTGTAATGAAATACAATGCAGTCAGCGAACGCTTAATCTCTATTCGTCTACGAGGATTGCCTATCAACACAACTATAATTCAAGTATATGCCCCAACAACAGCTGCAGAAGAGAATGAAATTGAAGAGTTCTATGAACAAGTACAAGCTGAAATTGACAGAACATGCAAACAGGATATCCTGATAGTCATGGGTGACTGGAACGCAAAAGTTGGCAACAAAGAAGAAGGCAAAGTAGTTGGAAAATATGGACTTGGCACAGAAATGAAGCTGGAGAAAGATTGATAGAATTCTGCAAGACCAATGATCTATTCATCTCAAACACCTTCTTCCAGCAACACAAGCGGCGACTGTACACATGGACTTCACCCAATGGATTGTATAAAAATCAAATTGACTACATCTGTGGAAGTCAACGATGGAAAAGCTCTGTAACATCAACAAAGACAAAACCTGGAGCTGACTCTGGTACAGATCATCAACTACTAGTATGCAAACTCAAGCTAAAGTTGAAAAAGAGCAAACCACTCATGAATGCAGCAAAATATGACCTTGAGAATATACCACTGGAATTTAAAGACTGCCTGCAAAATCGATTTGCTGCTTTAGATACAAATGACAGAGCTCCGGAAGAGTTATGGAATGACGTCAAGAAGGTTGTGCTGGAAGAAAGCGAGAAGTCTCTACAAAAGGTGAAAAAGCAAAAAACGGCCAAAATGGATGACGGAAGAAACTCTGAAAATTGCCCAGAAACGCAGAGAAGCTAAAGCCAAAGGAGAAAGAAAGACAATCGCAGAACTCAACAGAGATTTCCAACGTGCAGCAAGACAGGACAAGGAAAAGTACTACAATGACACTTGCAAGGAAATAGAAGCAGAAACTATTAGAGGAAGAACAAGATCGGCTTTCCTAAAGCTGCGAGAGTTAAAGAAAAAGTTCCAGCCTCGAATTGGAATGTTACAAGATGCTCAAGGTTCTATGTTGAATGATGCTGAGAAGATCAAGAAAAGGTGGAAGGAATATACAGAGTTTTTATATGATAAAGATCAAGTGGACCAACAGCCGTTTCAACCTATACCTTATGATCAGGAACCATTGGTGATGAAAGAAGAAGTTGAAGCAGCATTGAAAGCCTTATCAAAGAACAAAGCACCAGGCATTGATAGCATTCCCATAGAAGTATTGCAGCAACCTGATGCAGCTGTTACCGTACTTACAAGGCTCTGCCAAGAAATATGGAAGACAACATCATGGCCAACTGACTAGAAAAGATCTGTGTTTATACCAATGCTAAAGAAAGGTGATCCAACTGACTGTGGAAATTATCGCACAATCGCTCTGATCCCACATGCCAGCAAGATTCTACTGAAGATTATTCAAAAGAGACTACAGCCATACCTAGAACAAGAACTACCTGAAGTGCAAGCAGGGTTCAGGAAAGGACGAGGAACGAGAGACATCATTGCGGATGTGAGATGGATCCTTGAAAAGACTAAAGAATACCAAAAGGATATCTATTTGTGCTTTATCGACTATAGCAAGGCTTTTGACTGTGTAAACCATGAGAAACTCTGGGCCACATTAAGAAGCATGGGTATACCAGAACACCTGATCGTTCTCTTGCGCAATCTGTACATTGATCAAGAAACAACAGTTTGAATGGAACAAGGAGAAACAGAATGGTTTAAAATAAGCAAAGGTGTAAGACAAGGCTGCATACTTTCCCCCTACCTGTTTAATTTATATGCAAAACAAATCATCAGAGAAGCAGGACTGTATGAAGACAACAGAGGTGTGAAGATTGGTGGAAGACTCATCAACAACCTTCGCTATGCTGATGATACCACATTACTGGCTGAAAGTGAAGATGATCTGAAACATTTGCTTCTCACAATCAAAGAACATAGTCACAAAATGGGCCTGCACCTTAATGTAAAGAAGACAAAGATCATGACAACTGGCATAATCAACAGGTTCATCGTTGAAGGAAAAGAAATTGAAATCGTGAACAACTTTAACCTACTTGGATCAACTATCAATAAAGAAGCAACAAGCTGTCAAGAAATCAGACGACGCATTGCTCTTGGCAGAATGGCTATGAAAGACCTAGATAAGATTCTCAAGAGCAGAGATGTCTCTCTCCATACAAAGATTCGACTTGTTCAAGCCATGGTATTTTCAATAACATCATATGGATGTGAAAGCTGGACAGTGAAAAAGACAGACAGGAAGAAAATTGATGCCTTTGAATTATGGTGCTGGCGGCGAATACTGTGTATACCATGGACTGCCCGAAGAACAAACCAGTCGGTACTAGAGGAGATCAAACCTAAGCTTTCTTTAGAAGCTCAGATGACAAGACTTCGACTTTCATACTTCGGACACATCATGCGAAGAGAGAGATCATTAGAGAAAGACATCATGCTTGGCAAGATAGAAGGTCAACGCAAAAGAGGAAGGCCAGCAATGAGATGGATCGCTACAATAACAGCAGCTACGGGTACCAGTCTGTCAACAATGAGCTGCCTGACTGAAGACCGAACACAATTTAGGATAGCTATCCAGAGGGTCGCCATGAGTCGACTCCGACTCGACGGCACTTAACAACAACATAAGAGAATGTAATAAATAAATAAGGGTCAATTTTTTCTGATTAAGACACCAAGATCCTTGAGAAGTCAAATGGTTTCTTAAGTGAAGCGGTATAATGCTTCTTCACTTGGGGCCGAAATGAGCCCCAGCTTTCCAGCTCTTTTCCAATTTCATCATTCCTTCAGCATCAGCCCATTTCCAAACTATCAAAAGCAATCGGTTTCCCTTAACTAATGAAGATCTCAGTGGTTTTCTTTCCTATTTATTACTTTTCATATTTTACAAGCTTTCTATACCTTTAAACACTTATCTGCACTTTAATTCTCTTAAGCACATTTATAAAAAAAAAGAAAAGCAGACTGCTTAATTTTATTCTAAATAACAATACTCATTCTTTCACTATTTTTTATCCTTTTAAAAAATATTTTTCAAAATTTTCTGTCATACTTTATAGAGCATGCTTTCAAACGTAGGCATTCCTTAGCAGCCAGCAATGATCTCCAGCTATAAAAGCTTTGGAAATTCACTCACTCCCCCTCCATCTAGTGGGTTTACATGGTGTTGCTAGGGATACTCCAATAAGACACTTTGTTTAGAGGTTTGGAATGTTGCTACACTTTGAACTCTTTTAAAGATACAGTAGACGGGGGTCATGTAATGCTGTGAGCTGAGGAGGATGTGAGCTCTTGAGCTCCGGGACCCGTACCATATCCACCGACTTTAATTGAACCTAATTTGGGTCCTAATGTGAATCGGAGCATTGTGTAACTCCCATGTTGCAAACTGGATGCACAGACAGTTGTTTGAGGATGGCGATGGCATCCAAAGTACCCAAAATAGACTGCGAGAAGGGAAAGACGGCTGGTGTCAAGATTGTGGAGGAGTTGTCAGCTCCACATTCACTGTGGCTGCAGAGGTAACTGTCGCTGTGGTGCAAGCTGTTGAGAGCAAATTTCAGGACTTGGCCACAAAGATTGATAGTGTGGCTGCTACTTTGGAAGCGAATGGTGGGCAAATGACTGAGGTGGAGCAGCATATTTCATCAATGGAAAATGAAATGCAGGCCTTGCATGTGGAGGTAGAAGCCCTCAAGCAATCTTTGGCTCAGACAGGCTAGATGATCATGAAAACTGATTGTGCCAAAATAACTTGTGCTTTGTGGTCCTTCCCAAATCCCTTCTAGAAGCAGAGCTTAGGGTCTTCTTGGAAACTTGGCTCCCTATGGAATTGAAGATTGGTGAGTGGGTAGCAGGACTGACTATTGAAAGAACACATTGTGTCAGGCCTTGCGGAGGGGCAGATTTGCAGTCCCCAATAGTAATCGCATGGTTTCCGAATTTCATCCGTAAGGAAGAAGTGCTTCGTGTGGTCACAGAAGTGCACCTACAGTACAATAGGAAAAAGGTGATGGTTTTTCAGGAATACTCAAGTAAATTTGCAGCATTGTGGAAGGTGTTTTCTGCAATTTGTGCACAGCTTCATGAATGGCATTTGCAATTTGTCTTGCTCTATCCAGCAAGGTTGAAGGTCATCATCAATAGACAAATGGAGTTTTCTATGATCTGTGGTTGTTGCTCCAGAAGCTGCTGGGCTGATTGGAGACTGAGGGGTCCACCGAGACATGATTTTACACTTGGCAGGTGAGCAATGATGGCTTTGCATGGGACAATGGATCTATGACTGACTGGTCTAATCATAGGATGGAAGGAGCTTCAGATTCTGCAGACTGCTCCTTCATCATGTTTATTTAACAGGTTTCTAATACTGCTTTATCATTTTAGTCAAAGTGGTTTATAATTTAACAAACATTAAACAGGGACATCAATAACTTGGATTCTTCTGAGGCAATGGAGGGTTAAGTGATTTGCATCCAAATTCCTCACTAGGGCAGCTTTTGATTCCTTTGAGGCCACAAGCAGGACAGCAGCAGCCTATATAGGGGCAAGAAGAGTAACTTGGCTGCAGGCCTTGGATCTAGAGCAGTGGGTGCAGGATAAACTAATTAACATCCCCTGCAATGGTGTGAATTTGTTTGGTCAAAGGTGGTGAGAAAAGGCAAGTGAAATTGAAACAGATGACCTGAATATGAAAAGGCTGTCTAGAAAGACTGCTGTTTCCACCAAAAAGAAGCCTACTACAAAGTCATTCTATTCTAAAAAGATGAGGTTTTACCCACCATACTCATACTCCTACCATTCTCAGCAATCACAATAAAAACAGCAAGGGCCCAGACAGCCTAGAAAACCTAAGACTCTTAAAGCCCAACCCACTCCACAGACTCAATCTCCATAGAGCTTTTGGCTCCTTCCCAAGGAGCATAGCCAGTTGGCCTCTACAATCTCCTGTCCCTCAACATATCCCAGGAAGATTGACTGTTTTTGCAGAACAATGGCCCATTATAACCTCAGAACCCTGGACCTTGCAGCTAGTCAGCATAGGTTACCAGCTACGATTCAAAGCTCGACCACCCACTTTCTTTGTGGGCCAACACTGGATGGATCTCCACTAGTCCACCCTATTGCAACAGGAGATCCATACTCTCCTCTCTCAGAGGGTCATCGAGGAAGTCCCTTCACCACAGCAAGGCCTAGGTTTCTACTCCAGTTACTTTCTCATTCAAAAAAAGTCAGAAGGTTACAGACCAATCCTCGATCTCAAGAATCTCAACAAATTCCTTGTAAAAGAAAAGTTCAAGATGATCTCACTGGACACTCTTCTTCCCTATCTACAGCAGAACAAATGGCTATGCTCTCTGGATCTGAAGGATGCCAAAACTCACATCCTAATCCATCCCACATACAGAACGTATCTAAGATTTGTCTTCCAAGGACACCACTACCAGTAGTATCACGTTCTCCCCTTTGGCCTAGTTTCAGCTCTAAGGGTCTGGCAGTCATAGCAACCTATCTGCTCACTTTGGGAATCTCTCTCTTCTTTTACATAGACGACTGGCTCATCAAGGAAGATATGCTGGAGGTTGCTACATCCCTTCAACAAACCATCCAGGTCCTACAGCATTTAGGATTCGTCATAAATTATCCAAAGTCGCACCTTACTCCAACAAAAAATCTAGAATTTATAGATTCTCACCAAGACACAGTACAGACTCGGCCCTTCTTGCCAGATGACCGCCTTTGCTGACTGATTTCTCTGGTCAGTCATTGTCAAAGCCAGACAACTGTCTCTGCCAGGAACATGCTGTGTGTCCTGGGCCACCTGGCCTTGACAGTCCATGTCGTGCCTCATGCCCAATTCAATAAGTACATAGAATATGTTAAATGTATATAGTTCCGATGTTCGATGTAAACCGCCTCTGATCACGGGAAGAGGCGGTATATAAAACTTTGTTAAATAAATAAATAAATAGGGCAGTGGAACCTATTAGAGCAGTGGACATAATCCACAGGTCACCCCTCCGACTTCATTACCATTTCATCTCTACTGGTAAATTCACTTCAGTGGTAGCACATGCCTCAAAACCTCATCGTAGGGTTACCTTTTCAAAAGTCTATCCCACAGTACCCTAACCACTGATGTATTGAAGCATGGTTAGGGAGAACACTTCGATGGCCTCACGACTCAAGGTCTGTGGTTGTGACAAGAGGTTCTACTTCACATCAATTTCTTGGAACTGAGAGTGATAACGAATGCCCTCTGTGTCTTTTGTCCCCATCTCACAGGACAGACAGTCTTGATTCAGACCAACAATCAGGTTGCCATGTTCTATGTCAACAAACGGGGAGGAAGAGACTCTCACACCTCTGCAACAAGGTGATCCATCACTGGAATTTTGCGATAGCTCATCACATTCATTTCCAAGCAGTTTACCTTCTAGGGGAGGAGAATCAGTTGGCCGACAGACTCAGCTGAGTCCTTCATCCACATGAGTGGATGCTCCATCGTCAGATGGCCCATCACTTGTTTCGTTTCTGGGCAACCCCCATAGTGGACCTCTTCGCTTTCCTGATCAACACCCAACTGCCTTGCTTTTGTTCCCCATACAGCGAGACTTCAGATGCTTTCCTCCCCCATTGGGGACACAGACTCAACCTCCATAGAGCTTTTGCTTCTGTATGCATTTCCACAAATTCCCCTCATTCCAAAAACGCTTTTCAAACTCCAGGCCCGCAAGGGGACACTGATTCTGGCTGGCTGCCCCCTTCTGGCCCAGACAACCTTGGTTTCCACTTTTTCTTCGCCTAGCTCAGGCTCCACCTCTTCCCAACCTTCTTTCGCAGAATCAAGGAACTCTCCTACACCCCATCCTCAAGTCCCTTTGTCTGACGGCATTGCCACTGAGCACTTCATCTTCTCAGACCTAGGGCTCCCAGAGGATGTCATGCAGGTCCTCTTATCTTCCAGAAAGGAATCCACTAGGTGCTCCTATGCATTTAAATAGCACAGATTTTCCCTTTGGTGTGCACAGAGGAATCTGAATCTGTTCACTTGTGTGGTGGAGCATTTGCTTCAATAAGAACATAAGAACATAAGATATGCCATACTGGGTCAGACCAAGGTCCATCAAGCCCAGTATCCTGTTTCCAACAGTGGCCAATTTAGGTCATACGTACCTAGCAGTTTCCCCAAAAGACACAGGTACCACAATGCTTGTACTGGGTCAAGCATTGATATCCTGGGTCCCTTCTTAATAATGGTTTATGGACCTAATATCTTCTACGTTTATCCTCATCTGGCCTCAAGACTAATTCCATCCAGGTTTACTTGAGTGTCATCTCTGCTACTCACTGCTCAATTGGGAATCATCCAATTTCTTCTCACTCATTAGTGCTGCGATTCATGCAGGGACTTTTATTAATGAAACCACCTTTGCGCCCCCCACCTACAATGTGGGATCTGAATGTTGTTCTCGCACAGCCTTTGCAACACCCTTTTTAGCCATTAGCGACAGCTCCTTTGAAGTTCCTTACTTGAAAAGTTATTTTTCTTGTGGTATTAACTTCAGCCTATAGAGTCAGTGAACTACAGGCTTTGGTAGACTATGCTCCATATACAAGATTCCATCATGATAAGGTTGTCCTCCGGACTCATCCCAAATTCTTTCCAAACGTGGTTACCTCTTCCCATCTCAACTAATCCATTTTGCTTTCCTTTCTTCCCTAGATCTCATGTGTCTCGGGCTGAAGCCAAGCTCCACACATTTGATTGCAAGAGTGTGCTTGCTTTCTATCTTGACTGCATTAAAAGTCATCGTTCTTCATAACTCTTTGTCTTCTTTGATGCAAGTCACCTTGGACTACCGGTTTCCAAGAGAACCCTCTCAAACTGGATATCAGACTGCATTTCATTTGCATATACCCAAGCTGGGTATATGCAAATGAAATCCCTATAGGATCATGTCACAGCCTATAATGTCTGATCTATGGTGGTCACTGTAGCCAATCTTCGTGCGTTCTCGATTCCAGAAGTCTGGCAGGCTGCCACATGGTCCTCCTTGCATACCTTCGCTGCTCACTATTGCCTGGACAAGGACTCCAGTTGTGATGCTCAATTTGGACAAGCTGTCTTAAGGAACCCCTTTCAGGTTTAAAGCAATTCTGCCCACCGTCCATTCCGACTTCCCGTGAGGAGTGTACTAAATAAGCTGAGTCTGCTGGATCCCTGCTATATCCCATGTATAGTTCTAGTCTCCTCCCTCTTGCTGGGTTGTCATGGGCTAGGGAGTCCCATATGTAAAGACTGCATTCCTCCTGGAGATAGCGTAGTTACTCACCTGTAACAGGTGATCTCCGGGAACTGCAGGAATCAGTCTTCACAACCTCCCCACCTCCCCTCTGAGTTGTTCTTTTCCACACACACTTTCTTTTTACAATTTTACTCTGCTCTATAACTGACTGAGGTAACTAGTTGGGAAGGCAGGAAGGCACACATGCAGGTGTGGAGCAATGCTCCCAAAAATATTCCTATTGGATGTTGTGGAATGTTCCTGCGCTGTGCTCCATCGATTCCGACGTCACCCATATGTGAAGACTGATTTTTGCTGTTCCCAGAGATCACAGGTGAGTGATTACGCTTTACCTAACACGGTTATGAGTCAGCACTATTACACTAAAGAGTCAATTGTTGTTTGGTTCGAAAAGGGGGCAGGTTGGGTGGGAATTGAAACTGTAAATTGTATAATATGGTTTTGTATCGTTGGCTTCCTGGTGTTGTACCAGAGTGCTCACATGATAGGAGTGTTTGTATGTTTGTACATAAACAGAGTTGAACTAACAATATTATGGAAGGGGGGGGGGAGGTGGGTTAGGTGTTGAGGGGGGAGGGTGAAAATGTAAAATTAAAAAGATGGTGCTCTGTTTTGTTTGTATACTCCCGGCACTGGGTAAGTGTGCCCACTTGCTGGGAGTGGTGTTTGTTTCAATAAAACAGATTTGAACTAAAGATACAATAGACCATTTCCAGTGGAATTTTACCTTGTTCATACAGCTCACAGCCAATGTTCCCTCTAATTTTCTGTAGGCTGTGTGCGCATAAAATATCAGCTGTGTGCAGCTTTTGAAGGAAGGTTAAATTTTTGTGCGCCACATAACGACACTCGGAGTTATATACTTTAAAATTTGACTACACGTCAGAATACAGTATGTACACCACATTGATTTTAATCAAATTAAATGAAAACAGACGATTACTAAATGAAGTGGGAAATTTCTAGTAATTACTATCATAACTTTTAAATTTTAAGACGTCTGTGTTGTTTTCTATCAGAATCAGAGCCGTAATTTTTGTGCGCTCTGTTGTAAAGTATGTGCGCTTGCTCGGCGAGGTGTGTGCGCGCGCACACGCGCACAGCTTAGAGGGAACAGTGCTCACAGCACTCATACTCCCACCACAATCAATCACCTTGTTCCCAATATACATAAATGTTCCCAGAACTCTTCTTCAGTCACTTTTTTCCCACCATTAATTCCCCTGCTCTCACTACCTTTTTCTCTCTCTCATGAGTCCTGTGGTTCTTTATGAAAACATTTTCTTTTTTTCCCTCTGCTTCTGTCCCTTACACAGCTCAGTCTTTAGCTAAGCTCAGCCTCTGTGATTCCAGCAAGCGCAGGGTTCCAATTTTTGTTTCATTTCCCATGTTCCTCTATGTGCGCCCCCTCACAGTCCAGGCTTTTTTAGTTATTTAAGACATCATCCCCTCTCCTCTTCTTTGCCCCTTTTTAAAACGGGGTAATTCGGTGCCTCTTCTGCTGCTATTTTGCTTTTCTGCAGCAAACTCTTCTCAAGCCTATTACCTGTTGTGGTCCCTTTAAATCATACATCTCTGCTCCGTTCTCTCACCTGAGGCCCAGCACCGGCCTCCCCAGCATCACAGGGCATTGCGGCCATCAGCGGGGTTCCTAGCCAGTATTATATTCTGTGAGATCCTCAGGGTCCTGAATTATTGCAGCTCTACAAATTGTGACAGCCCTTTAATTGATTCAGCCTCAATGCAGCTCTCAGGTTAAGCCTATACCAGGCCTGGTCTGCGCTTCAGTCCCCCACCACCTGTGTGCACAAACCACAGTCCTTGCATCTTTCACGACGCAACTGTCAGCACTGCTGCAAGCCGGACCATGGCAATGTGCAGGTTGCAAAGCACCAGTGCAGTGTGATATCACTTTCGATGCAGTCTGCAGGCTGCAGCACTGCTTCTGTCTTAGGGCTCTCTTTTTCACCACTCCCTTACTGCCAGCAGCCTAACTGTACTCCTATCCCTCACAACAGTTTGGAACTCTTCTCAGCTGGGCCCCGGCAACTGGCAAAATTCCCACAGGATCCCAGGTATTTTTCCACTTTTTTCCACTACACCTACAGTGTGTGTAGAGATGTATGTATGTGGAAGAAGAGAGAGGAGTAGAGCTAGTGTGCAGACATTAGAGCTCCAATCGGCTAAGAAGCCATTCAAGGAGGAGGTCACCTTAACCTGTGGCATGTGAGAATGAAAGAGGGGAAAAGGAGTTTCTCTTCTAGAATCCCGAAGAAGAAGTTCTAAAAACCCGGAGGCAAGTGCTACTGCGGAATCCCCAGGAAACTTAAGAAGTCAGAGGAGGGGTTTAAGCAAGCAACAGAGAGAACTAAGAGATTGAAGGGGTTATTTTAGAAGCCTTATTTGCAATTTACAAGTGTATATTTAGGTATGCACACGTGTAAATTGCATTCATGTGTAAATGGCCCCAATGTTTATTTTCCCCTCCAACATGAAATAAGGTCAAGATAGAGTCTCGTATAGTTAATTCAGAGAATCTGCACAATTAGGTTTGCAAAATTGCTCAGCTGCACGTGCAAGTGCCGACTTTTACTTGTGTAAGTTGCCTAGTTTCCTCTGTCTGGTTTTTCCCGTGTACGTTTATGAAATGAGTCTTCGTGCTGCATGTGGATCGGCATCCCTGTGCATTCTTGCACTCTCTTCTGTGTATTTTAGAAACAGAAACACCCAGTTTTGTTTGGAAAGAACCACCCAGTAAATTATCATTTTAATTCACAACCTGGTGTGCAGTGAGTTTAATTATAAAAGAATAAGGAAAAAAGTGCAGAGAGGTTGCAGTTATGCTCCACATTAGGGTCTTGGAGACTATCCCCCTTGGCTCCTCGGGATTCTAAACAAATAAAATAGTTTATGTAGTCTGCTACACAGAGATTCCAAGTCACACATTTTGAATATGTGACAAATGCATCTGTTTTTTTTTTGAATTAACTTTTCAACATTGCTTTATATAGAAGCAAAAGAAATGATAGAAATATATCAGGATACGTATCAAAACATAATAATCATATTTGTAGCCAACATCACGGAAGAAGATGTTACCCCAAAAGCAGGTGAGCAAATCAGAATAACAAAAAACTAGGCATTATCACCATCTCATAAAAACAGAAACAAGCAAAAAAAGAGCCACCATACCAGTCAAACTAAAATAAAGAAATTCTCTGTCCACCCCCACCCTACTAAACTGAAGCAACTACCTTAGCTTTTAGAGAGTTCTCAAGCTGTAACGAATCCAGAAAAACATATTAATTCTCCTGATATGTTACCAGACATTTACATGGAAATCTCAAGAAGAAACTTGCATCTATAGCCAAAACTTTACTTTTCATTAACAGAAAAGCTTTACTTCGCAACTGAGTAATCCTAGCAACATGCGGGAAATCATAATCCTAGCCCCACTGAACAAATCATTCTTCTGAAAATAAAGCTTAAGAACAGAAAACATCCCTGACAGTGGAGAAGGTCACCACCTGAGTAGACCGAGTACAGAAACTTCCTTAGATTCTAAAAACTCAATCAAATCCAAAGACTCCCTAGCCTCTGCTAACTCACGGTCACTCTCCAATGGGGGCTCCTCCAAACGTCTAGGAGAAACATACAGTTGTGGTCAACATTATTGGCAACCTTTGCAGTTCAACCTCTTAATGCCCAATATCTCCTAAAAAATGTAAACAGTGAAATGACTTTGGACTATATATGCACACATATTTGACACATAAAAGAATCAAATAAAACAAGACCAATTAAAAAAGGAAATAGTATAAAAACTGGGACATTGCCAGGACTGAATAGTACCATGTCATCAGAATGTGCTAAACTGTCCTTATCTCTCTATGAAAAGAACAAGCAGGTAACTATAAGTCTGTGAAGGGGACGATTGAAGCCAGAGGGGAGACATTTATTTGGGGGAAGGGGTGATTGAGTGAGTGTATAAGGAGGAGGCTTGATGGGGGTGGCAGTAGTGATAGAGGTAAAAGATGGTCAGCTGAGAGGGAATATGGAGTGACTGAGGACACAGGAGGCCGTGGGAGGATGGAGATTGAAGCAAAATAGAAGGGATTGCTTGGGAGGGTATGCATAGATTTATATTTCTGAAACACCACTGAAAAAATCTCAGTCACTGAGGTAGTAAATCTTAATCTTGGAACGGGCCACCCTTGATATCTCTGGAAAGTAGTACTACCATAGTCTAGCTTGTGAAGAATGTACAAATCCCTGTTCTCTAATAATGAACAAAGAAGATAGCTATGTCTGACAAAGAGACTCCTTTATTATTTCCAGAATATGCAGCCTGAAACTAAGCCTGGTGTCAAAACTAATACCTAGAGCAATGCTTAAGATGAGTGGGACCAGTGTAGGAGGCATTTTTGCTTTAGTAATCCAGGGAGTCTAGGACTTTTGTGGATTCAATTTGCGCCTATGATCGATGAACCAGCTGGTTGTATCATCTATACTGGCCTTTACACTTAAGTCTATTTATTGAGTAATCTCATTGCAACTCCTCTTTTACTTTACAACACACAAAAACTTTACATCTTAATTCTCCCCCTCCTCTTCCCCTCCAACCCCCTGCTACATTCAAATCACCCTATGCAACAACACGTACAACACAAAAAATGAAATTAAATATCTAGGAGTCACACTCGACTGCAACCTAAAAATGGATACACACCTACGTAAAACAAACAAGGCCATCTTCCATAAAATGAGGGTGATACAACCTCTAAGGAAAATAATAGAACCCTGTGATTTTCGGTCTGTTGCACAAGCACTCATTATGCCACACCTAGACTACTGTAATGCCATCTTACAAGGTCTGCCTAAAAAATCACTAAATATCCTTCAGATGGCCCAAAATGTGACAGCCAGGATCATAATGGGCACAAGCATTGCTGAACACATTACCCCCATTTTAATCGAGCTACATTGGCTACCAATTGCGGCCAGGATACAATACAAGATGCTGGTAACCACGTTCAAACTTATCAATAACATAGCCCCCTCATTCCTTTCCTCACTTATCAGCACGCAACCTACAAATAGGGACAGGAGAATCACCAATTCGGGCACCCTGCAAGTCCTCACCAACATCAGAACTGTGAAAACAAGTACGAGTCGCAGAGCTTTCTCATTCTCTGCGCCAACTATCTGGAATCAACTCCCATTTGAGCTGCGTTTAATCAAGGACATTACCAATTTCAGGAAGGAGCTAAAAACTCACCTATTCAAAAGTCACTACAATCAACTATGACTCTCAAGTTTCGATAGAGTCGTAGCAAAGCAATCAGATAATAATACGCTTTTTGAAACCGCTATATGTATAAAGATGTAAATATGTATGTATAAATGTAAAAATGTGTAGGCCTTTCCCCAATACACTAACCCTGTGTGCTGTGACATACCCTCAGATCTAATGTATATACTATCCCCTCCTCCCAGTCTTGATTTGACAACCCCCAAAGATGAAATCGAACCGCTGCTGATCGCTGGAAGTAGCGGTATATAAGTGTGTATTAAATAAATAATAATAATAATAATAATAAATCTCCAACATCAAATAGCGCGGTATATAAAAGATGTTAAATAAATAAATGAAGGCGTAAATGAGTAATTATACAGTTTTCATGGCATCACCATCTCACTCCACAATTTAGGTATCAAAGAAATCAGAAACAGCCGTCAGATCTTATGTACATCTCTTCGAACAAACACTGAGGAGTAGACTTTGGAACTGCATAACATAGGGAATATTGTCCCTGATGCAGAACTGTACTTCAAAAAACAATCTTTAGCGCAAGATTGATCCAGAATTTGGGAATCACAGACAAAAAAGGTTTTGATTGGGAAAGCACATTGATATGGTGAACTCAGATAAGCGCTTTTTTTGTAATGTTGATTCATTTGAGCACTTTACATTATGAAGAGGCCTGTGTCAGGGTGCTATATACACATGCATACTGCTGTGGATCCTACAGTACCTGTTGTTCGTTTGGATCATGATGACACAATGAAGTTTCTGTTGGGGTCACTGGTTGGAATGTTCTGTGGAACCTACTGCTTTTCCCAGGGGCATACATCACAACTCCTGCAATTAGAACATAAGAACATAAGATATGCCATACCGGGTCAGACCAAGATCCATCAAGCCCAGTATCCTGTTTCCAACAGTGGTCAATCTAGGTTGGAAGTATCTAGCAGTTTCCCAAAGACACAGATTCCACAATGCTTGTATTGGGGCAAACAGTGGATGTCCCAGGTCCCCTTTAATAATGGTTTATGGACTTCCAGGAACTTATCCAAACCTTTTTTAAACCTGGCTACACTAACAGCTTTTATTACATCCTCTGCTAATGAATTTCAGAGTGAGTAATGTTGAGTGAAAAAATATTTTCTCTTATTAGCCTTAAATAGGTTACCCTGTAGCTTCATTGCACATCCCCTAGTCTTTCTATATTTTGATGGCGTAAACAATTGATCTACGTTTACCCGTTCCACTCCATTCATTAATTTATAGACCTCTATCATATCTCCTCTCTTTTCAAGGTTAAAGAGCCCAAACCTTTTTTAGCCTCTCTTCATAGGCTTCCATCCCCTTTACCATTTTGGTGGCTCTTCTCTGTACATTTTCTAATAACACAATATCCTTTTTAAGATATGGTGACCAGAACTACACACAATATTCAAGGTGTGGTTGCACCATGGAATGATAGAGAGGCATTATAGTATCCTTTGTTTTAGTCTCCATTCCTTTCCTTATGATACCTAGTATTATATTTGCTCTCTTGGCCGTTAATGCATACTGGGCGGAGGGTTTCAACATGTTATCCATGAAGACGGCTAAATCTTTTTCCTGGGTGGTGGTTCCTAACGTGGAACCTTGCATCGTATAACCAACCATAGTTTGGATTGTTCTTTCTTAGGTGCATAACTTTGCACTTGTCCACATTAAATTTTATCTGCCATTTGGATGCCCGGTTTTCCAATTTATTAAGGTCCTCTTGCACTTTTTCACAATCCTCATGGGTTTTAACAACTTTGAATAATTTTGTGTTATCTGCAAATTTGATTACTTCACTCGTAACCAAGGCAGGCGGACCTGGTGCATCGGGCCCGCTTCCACCATCCCCCCAACACCCCCAATCTCCCGACCCCACAAAAAGACACCACACCAACATTTCATGGAACATAACTGGTCGCAGCTTTATTAACCTTTAACAATTTCACAATATGCCAACATGCTACACCTTCTCAATCGATTAGCGGCACCCGGCCCGCACCAGCCATACCTTAGCAAAGTGCCTTGCCACCGCTAACGCCATAACTTGCCCCCCCGGCAAGTTACCTAACCCTTCCCCCGACTTCGCCATGCTACTAGCAAAAGTCGACCAGGGTTTGTCCGGGTCAGGGGCACCCCGCCCCCGCCCAAGTGTAGCCTGAGGCTCCGGACCCCGGAAACCTCCGGGATCCCGCCAACCCCCCCCCCCAAGCTGCAACACCCCATAATCCACACCCCCATAAATATATATGGGCGGGTAGGCGGGAAGCCGGCATCCCCGAGCAGCCTCCGACACGAATGACCACGCGGAGGCTGCCCGCCGGCCCTCACCACCCACCACACCGCAAAGAACCACCCTGATTGGCTCCCGCGCGGCTGCCACCGCCGGGAGCCAATGATTTTAAAATACCCACGGCCGCTCGCAGGGCCCGCGCACCGGCCGCGCGCCCGGTTACGGTCGGCCGCCGGGACCCTGCCCGCGGCCTCTTCATTAACCGAGGCAGGCGGACCTGGTGCATCGGGCCCGCTTCCACCATCCCCCCAACACCCCCAATCTCCCGACCCCACAAAAAGACACCACACCAACATTTCATGGAACATAACTGGTCGCAGCTTTATTAACCTTTAAGAATTTCACAATATGCCAACATGCTACACCTTCTCAATTGATTAGCGGCACCCGGCCCGCACCAGCCATACCTTAGCAAAGTGCCTTGCCACCGCTAACGCCATAACTTGCCCCCCCGGCAAGTTACCTAACCCTTCCCCCGACTTCGCCATGCTACTAGCAAAAGTCGACCAGGGTTTGTCCGGGTCAGGGGCACCCCGCCCCCGCCCAAGTGTAGCCTGAGGCTCCGGACCCCGGAAACCTCCGGGATCCCGCCACCGGCACAGGTAACAACCTTGTTCCTGTGCCGCCCCCCCCAAAGCCAAGCTGCGACCAGTGAGCAACCCAACCAAAACACATGCCAAGACCTCACGCCAGTCCTAAAAGAGGAGAGCTCGCACTACTGTCGAGAACTGCTCCATCACCCTTATACAGCCCCGGCCTCAACCTCCCCGATAAGTCATCCTCTGATACCCCCATGTCGGCCAAGCAAGCTATTAGCCAGCCCCCGCGACCAACGCCGCTGGCTCGAACATGCAGGCCTCGAAACAAAGTCAGCCCCCAGCAACCTTACCCAGAAACGCCTGCAAAACCCAGCAACTCCCCCTGCGCCGCTCTGAGCAGATGCCGGCCTTACCTGGAACCCGATCATTGCATCCAACACAGCAGGCAGTCGCGATATCCGCCCGTGGCGCTCTAGCAAAGGAAGCCGCTGCGACCTGCGGGGTCCGCGCTCACCTAGCCATGATATAGCCACCAAACCCGGGCCGCTCCCCCATTGTCATTCGCCGCCTCACCAGAACTCGCCGTCCGGCTCATCGGACAAAGGAGTGAAGGATCCCCAACCTTCAGAAGGCTCCAGACCCCTCCTGCAAATTAAATGAACAATGAAAAGCCCCCAACCCCCCCGACCCCCCTGAGCCGGTACAGCCGCACTTAACCCCTACAAGCCCGAGAGCACCATCCCATGCCCTACAGGACCTGTAGCCACCTAGAAGGAAAAGAGTGCAGCGCAAAAGATGTAGGCTCACCCCCCCACCAAGCACCACGCCATTCCGACCACCTCGAGCGCCGGAACACCCCGGGCACCGGAAACAGACCAACACCCCCTCCCCCTAGAAGAAGTCCCGCACCCACCCGGGGAGCACCTGCAGGTATCGCCGCATGGCCGCCACAGGGACGACACAAAACCCTCATCCCCCTCCGACGCCCACTTGAGCCTTGTAGGAAACTTGCCCAAACATCCCAGACCGCCCAGCAAACCAAAAGTGGGACCGAGGAAGCCCTCCCCCGCCCCCAATCCCGACCGGAGCCGCCACCCACTCCCCCCATTCACTAAAAGGCCCCGAAAAAGGCCATACAAAAACAAAAAAAAAAAAAGAAAACTGCCCCAGACATGGCGGCTTCATACCCACATGCAGCCATCCGCAGTCTCATCGAAAGGAGCCAGGCCGGCACATCATGTGCGAGAGGCCGGCCGAGCACGCACCCCCCCCCCCCCGCAGTAACCTGCGAGCTACCAATCCCCCAACCAGCGATCCGCACCCCCACCGTCGCACATATGAACTCGTCCCAACTGCAGACCCCCCCGGTCTGAAAACCCCCACCACCCCCTTCACCACCACGATATATCCATCAAGCAAGGACTCCGGTTGCCGCCCGTTAGTCACCACCCCGCTGACACCCAGACCACGGCCCCTGTGATACCAAAATCATCAGTAAACTCCGCATGCATCCCCAGACAAGGCTCCATAAGGTCTCTGGGCCCCGGATCCCTCAATGTCCGCTTCCGGGCAAGATCCCGAAACCGGTCCCCCGTAACGCGAGAGAGCCTTGACCAACCCCGCCACACAGCCAGGGATAAGCCAAGCCTCCCTCCACACTCGCAAGTGTAGAGATGCCAACCCACTCCGCATTCGACCCGCCACGGGCAAACCCCCGCGGGAGTAGGATGTACCACCCTGCCCACCGCTGCATTGCCGCCCACCATACCACCTCACGGTTGCGGAGCCAATCAGGCTACAGCTCCACACCCACGCAAAGCCGACACTGCTCCAGGAAGGAGATAACGGCCGCCGAACCCGACACCAGCCAAGACTATAGGCCCCGCCGAAGTACACGCCCCACCCATCGCATTCGTGTCGAGCTGCAACCCTGCACGGGACGACTCCAACTCCATCAAAACCAATGTCCCTTTGAAATTGGCCCCGAAGCGACTCGAGAGACGCGAAATCGCGCACACAACTCTGCGGCCCCTTCTCCGCATGGTGAGGATTCTACGCCCCGCCCCGGGGAAACATCCGCACTGGCAGCCTATTCCCGCTGCAGGCGAGCTACCACATCCACCGAGTCCAACTCTATACCCAAGGTTAGTCGCCTTGTCGGACCCTCTTCCTTACCCAATGCCAAGGGCCCACCTAAATCCCGCGATGGTTCAGCAACCCCGTGAACATCGCCGGGCACAACACCGACTAAGCCACCCTTAAATCCAATAGCCTACCAGCAATGCACCTACCAGCAATGCACCCCCTACGCCAAGCCCCGAGTTTGTACAAGCAACCACTGCCCTGAACCATACCACGTACGCACCAGATACTGAGCAGCCCATAAGCATGCATTAGTAAAAAAGAACATGCCCCTTGAAACGGAAACCCCACAATGGAAATGCAGTTGGAGGCACAGGCAACCTGTGAAAAAAGGCCGCTTCACGATCAACCTCGGCCCACGATGCTACCCGACACGCCTCCTGCACCATCTCACCCGCCCGATCAAATGATACCCGCACCGTACACAACGCACACGTAACGTGTACCGTCGACAGCACCCCCAAAAAGCCCGGCCAAATTATGAAGTAGCCTGAACCGCTCATGCACCGTCTCCGTGACTAACCCCCCTAAGGGAAATCATCAAGTTCGGGAAAGGTGGATTCTGTAACAGGCCCACAACGCTGCCCCCACCCAGCCCTCAAAGAACCACCCCACCCACGGTACCAAACCACCACAGTGAAGGCGAACTCCGAGGACACGGCGCCACCACTACGCCCCGCACTGGAAAACACCGCCTAACTAAGACCGAACCCATAGCCGCGGATACCGCCGAAGCCACCCTTGCAACGTGTGACCCATAGGTGACCACACCTTAACAGAGTGCGGTCCGGACTTAGGCAGGTTGACTTCTGAAACCCCCAACCCGCGGTACTAACCCCCCCCCGCCCCATCTTCCAGCTGCAAACTGGCCGGTAGCCCCCACACCCTTTCTCCAGAACCCAACCAAACGGACATTGGAGGCAACCAGGGGTTACCTTGCGTGCCCCAAAATACTCAGCCGTTCCCTTCCATCCGTTCCAGGAACCATCCCACATAGCACAACCACGCTCCCCCCCTTGCGTGTCTGGGACACCGCCAATAACAAATCCGCGTACCCATAGCAACCCAGAATGCTCGAGCGTGCAATGTCCCCACACCCCGCTAAGCACCGAAGGATCAAGGCCAATGCCACACCTTGCGCACAACCTCCGGAACCCACCCCACATTATCATCCAGCATGCTCCCTGCTAGGCCCTCCCCCGTGCACTTCCTGCCCCCCAACAGACGCAAGACATCTATATACTGCTACAGACAGATCCTACGTCAAGGCGGTCCAGTACCCCTTCCCACAACTCCGAGCACGCGACCCCGACGGGCCCCCCCCCGCCCCGTACCCCCACCACCCCTGCTTTATCAATCCCCTTCCGCGGCAGCACCACCACAGCTGGCCACGACGCATCACCCGAGTAGGAGGAGGAGGCTGACCCAGAAGTCGCCGACAAGAATGCCGCCTTATCATCCCCGCCCTAACCCCCCCATCCCCCGACCATCAAGCCCATGCCATTCCTCGCCCGGTGGGCCCAAGCACTCACCTGCTTCTCGACCGTCTGCAGTCCCAGCGTCCAGCTGGCCGACTTCAACGCAGGTCTGCGTGCCCTCACTGCGCCTCACCGGATGCCTCCGCTGCAGCACCATGCCTTGTAGACTAGCACCAGACCTCCACGATGACTGCACCATCGCCGGCCCCTGAGGAGACATAAGCGAAAACAGGGGGGGGGGAAGGGGCTGCCGTAGACCACTCATGTGGCAGGGCCCACCTCGAACAGACCCAAACGTATCCAGCCCACCCCCTAGCCAATGCGCCACAGTCAAAGGCCCACCCGCACCCCCTAATTGGAGTGGAGGAGTGGCCTAGTGGTTGGGGCAAGGTACTCCAGGCCGGAAGGTCGGGGGTTCAAATCCCACCAGAGGACTGCAACCCTGGGCCAGAAGGACTGGGGTTTCCAGTCCCACAGGCACTCCCCGTGGTCCCGGACAAGTCATCCAACCCTCCACAGCCCATGTTCCCTGCAAAACAGCCATCTCCAATTTTTAATGCCCTGTTCATTGCAATTTCAGTTTGTCCAATGTAAAGAGAATGTAAGTAATGAAAGAAATAAAAAAAATAATCACCTTAAACTGTAGACCTGCCAGCAGGAGTAAGGTGTCCCCGACCCATTGCCCCCTACCCGGCTGGATAGAAAAACAACACATACTTCGTAAACTTAAAAGTTGTTGTGTATGTACGGTGCACGAGTTCTCCAATATGTTCTAGTGCAGGGGTCTCAAACACGCGGCCCGCGGGCCGCATGCGGCCCGCGAGAGAGGTTTCTGCGGCCCGCGATGGAGAGGAAACAAAAACCCCCCCCAAAGCCCTGGCTTCTGCCGCTGCCGCCGTGGCAGCGCCAGAATCAGCTGTCCCGCGGCCCCTTACCGTGTGTCCGGCAGAGCCCTCAGCTTCAGCAACATCAGCGGCAGCTTTCAGGGCCGCGAAGAGAGTAGTATTTCCCTCTCGCGGCTCTGTTAAGCCTGCCGGGGCTGATGGGAATTCCCATCAGCCCCGGCGGGCTTAACAGGCCGCGAGAGGGAAATTACTCTTCTCTTCGCAGCTTGAAAAGCCCGCCGCTGATGTTGCTGAAGCTGAGGGCTCTGCCGGGCACACGGTAAGGGGCCGCGGGACAGCTGATTCTGCCGCTGCCACGGCGGTTTGGGGGGGCTGTGTCGGATATGCCATGCTTTCTCTTGCACCGAGCGGGCGGGGGCGGGGGGCTAGGACTGGAAATGGGCAGATGGGGGTTAGGACTGGAGGTGGTCTGATGGGGGGGGGGGCTAAGACTGAAAATGGGGTTATGGGGGGGGGCTAATAATGAAAATGGGGTGATGGAAGGATTAGGACTGGAAGTGGGCTGTTGGGGGACTTAGGACTGGTAATGGGCTATGGGGGGGCTAGAACTGGTAATGGACTGGGGGGGTTGCTAGGACTGGAAATGGGCTGAGTAGAGGGGGGGCTTGAACTTCAAATAACTGATGGGGACGGGGTTTTGGAATGGAAATGGGCTGAGTGGAAGGGGGCTTGGAATAGAAATGGGCTGATGGGGAGGGGGGCTTGGAATGGAAATGGGCTGATGGGGAGGGGGCTTGGAAAGGAGGGGGCTTGGAAAGGAAATGGGCTGTGAGGGGAGGGAGCTAGGACTGGAAATGGGCTTAGTTGGGGGGAGCAAGGACAGGAAATGGGCTGATGGTGGGGCTAGGATAGGACTGGAATGGGCTGATGATGCGGGGACTAGAAGGGAGCGGATGCTGGGTGGGGCTGAAACTACAAGGGAGCTGATGTTGGGGGAGGATTAGAATGGGATAGGGCTGGGAGAGTAAAATGGAGAGGGGAAAAATATTTTGTGTGGGAGGGAAGAAAAATCTACAATTGGCCAGGTATTGGGTGAGTAAGTGTGGATTGAGGATGGAGGGGTAAAATTTGAGTGGATGAAATAGGAATGAGGAAAGAGCAAAAGGAAAAAGATTAGTATGTTAAAACAGATGTAGAGAGAGAAAGGAAAAAAAAACTAGAAGAGAGACGAACGGACAAATGGACAGCAGACCATGGAGAGTTAGCGGAAGACACCAAGAAACCAGAAGAAAGTGGCTGGCACAATTGCAACTGAAAAAAAATGCACAAAAGGTAGAAAAATATCTCTTTATTTTGAATTTATTAACTGGAATATGTCAGCTCTGGGAAATGTGCATCATTAACGTCTGTGCTTTATTTAATACAAGAGGAAATTAATTTATAGTTTTATTTCTACAGTGTTGTTGTACATTCCAAGTTTGGCTTTTGGGGTTCCCAGTTTAATTATTGTCTTCCTGTTTCTAAATTGTGATTCCTTGTTTGGTGATGGTGTATGTTCTGCATGTGTAACTGAGCTGAGGTATTCTGTTTATGTAATTCCTATTTGACATTGCCACTTGTTCTCTTTCCCCAGTAGGTCATGTATTGTTATTCTCTGAAATGTATTGGTTTAATATTTGCAGTGTTGCCTTTTGATAGGGTATGGTGCTTTGTGAGTCCTGGTAGTGCTGTTACGATACGGTGGGTTTGCTATGGGTTCTAAATGGGTAGTGTTTGTAGTAGTTCCTAATGTGTCTGGCGGTTGGCACTGGATTATAGTAATGTAGAAATCTTTTAGTCTTTCTTTATCCATACACTCATTAAGAGGCATGTTTACTAAAAGTTAGTTTATGGTAACATTATGCAAATATTTATGCAAATGAGGTCCCTTATGCAAATTAGGCCCGCCTCTTGTGCGGCCCCCGGGTTACTTTACAAGTCCTCATTTGGCCCTCAAAGCAATTTGAGTTTGAGACCCCTGTTCTAGTGCAAGCAATGTGGTGTACAGACTGAATTTCAACGGGTAGCCAATTCCAAAGCACCCAAATCCGAGTGTCGCCATGCGTTGCACGAAAATCCCTCCCCCCCCCTAAGCTGCACAGCTGACACCCCCATGCCCCCATCCCACGCAGAGTAGAGGGAACATTGGCTCGTGCCCCCCTCGCCTCCCCCAGAAATCGCCCCGGACCCCCCCGACCACTCAGCACCCCCGAGCAGCGCACCCCCCCACCCGCTGGGAGAGGCTCCACGCACAGCTCACCCCCCCGCGCCAACTAACTCCCCGCCCAACATCTGCGTCGCTGGGGGGGGGCACGCACGCCCCCGCCAGCCTCCCGCACCCCCAAAGCACCCGCACACGTAGCCCCACGCCCCCTCAGCGCCACCAAGCCGTCAGGCACCCCCCAATCCCAGTCTCGCCTGTCTCACAAGAACCCCCACAAAACACAGCCGGTTCCCCAGTACAGCAAACCCCCCCACCCCCCCAGGCAGGGAACTCACCAGCTCTCCTCATGTGGCACACTCTCCGGGCGCGCTCACCGGACCCCAACAGCTGGCGACCAGCCCGGCTCCGCCGCCGCAAGGCCGCTGCAGCCGCCGGGACCGGACCCCCACCGGGAGCCATGGCACCTCCCGCCGCGAACCCCGCCGACCAGGCCGCACCGAAGACCCGCAGCAGAAGCCGAAGCCGGCATCCCCGAGCAGCCTCCGATGCGAATGACCACGCGGAGGCTGCCCGCCGGCCCTCACCACCCACCACACCGCAAAGAACCACCCTGATTGGCTCCCGCGTGGCTGCCACCGCCGGGAGCCAATGATTTTAAAATACCCACGGCCGCGCGCCCGGTTACGGTCGGCTGCCGGGACCCTGCCCGCGGCCTCTTCATTTATTCCCATTTCCAGTTCTTTTATGAACATGTTAAAAAGCAGCGGATCCAGCACAGATCCTTGGGGTACTCCATTATTCACCTTTCTCCATTGGGAAAATTGGCCATTTAGCCCTACCCTCTTCTTTCTATCTTTTAACCAGTGATCCACAATAGTACACTGCCTCCTGTCCTATGGCTTTTTAATTTTGCCAAAAGTCTCTCATGAGGGACCTTGTCAAAAGTTTTCTGAAAATCCAGATACTCTATATCAAACGATTCATCTTTGTCTACCTGTTTATTCACACCTTCAAAAAAACATAACAGATTAGTAAGACAAGACCTTCCTTGGCTAAAGCCATGTTGGCTGTCTCCCATTAAGCCATAACTATCCACATGTTCAGTAATTTTGTTCTTTATGATGGTTTGTACCATTTTTCCCTGTACTGACATCAGGCTCACCAGTCTGTAGTTTCCTAGATCACCACTGGAACCCTTTTTAAAAATTGGCATTACATTGGCCATCCTCCAATCTTCAGGTATTACAGATGATTTTAATGGTAGTTCACAGATTACTAATAGCAGGTCTGCAGTCTCATATTTCAGTTCTTTCAACACCCTTGGATGTATACTATCCGCTCCAGGTAATTTGCTACTCTTCATTTTATCAAATAGTTGTAATACATCTTCCCGGTGTATCAATATTTCTTTCAGTTCTTCTGCGGCATCACCTTTAAATACCATTTCAGTCATGGGCAACATTCCTACATCTTCCTCAGTAAAGATCGAAGCAAAGGATTCATTCAGTCTCTTTGCTATGGCCTTGTCCCCTCTTAGTGTCCCTTTTACCCCTCGATCATCTAATGGTCCAACTGACTCTCTCACATGTTTTTTGCTATGAATGTACTTGAAAAAGTCTTTATTACGCATTTTTCCTTCCACAGCAAACCTCTTCTCAAATTCTTTGCCTGCCTTATCAATGCCTTGTATTTAACTTGCCAGTGCTTCTGTGGTTTCCAGTTTTCGTCATTTCGTTCTTTTTTTCCAATTCCTGAAAGATGCTCTTTTGGCAACAACAGGCTCTCTGACCTCACCTTTAAACCATGCTGGCAGTTTTTTGGACTTTGTTCCACTTTTTTCTTAAATACAGCTGGTCTGGGCTTCCAGGATAGTATTTTTAAGCAACACCCATGCTTGATGTCAATCTTTAATCTTTGCAATTGCTCCTTTTAGTTTTTTCTTAACTATTTTCCTCATTTTATCATAGGGGTATGTTTACTAAACTGCGATAATCGTACATAATGCGCGTTAATCGTAGTTAACGATCGTAAACTCCCGCGGCGGGGTAAAACACCGCAGAAGGTGGAGAGAGGGCGGAGAGAAGGGGTCAATGGGCGGAGAGTGGGTGGGGAGAGGCTCCCTTCACACTAATGCGCTGATCTGAAGAGCTGAATTCCAACGCAAATGAAAACCTGCCGTTAAATGCACATTACAGGGGAGAGAAACCATTTCAGTGTCAGCAATGTACAGCCCAGGCAGGGAAACCTAAAAAAAGTGATAAGTGTGATACATGTGCACAGAACAAAAGGGCACATAAACACTGAAAATGACCCCAACAAACTGGAAAAAAAACCATAACCAAGCTGGCCAATAGTGGTATCAATGAGAAACATCAACCTCTCCCCCCCCCGAGTAAGCTCCATAGAACAGATATAAATCGTGGAAGGGTCTATATCCGTCCCCATACAAGGTGAATGAGCCCACAGTGAAATAGCACTGCTCAGGGTTTTCCCCACCATCGGACAGGGTTTCTATGGCGTGCACATGTCCCGCAACATCAGGGCGGGCATGTCGGAATGGCAACTGGACAGATGCCGGAGAAGGGGATACAGAGGGCCACAGGTGGCACATTCTGTGGTGCAGCTGGGCCACAGTGCGGACTAGGGCGATGCCTAGGTGGCCCATACGAATGCTGAAGCAGCAGAGCAGCTAGACAGCAACTGCTGAAGGCCCAACATGGGCAGGACTGTTTCCCACAGTGTCACAGGGGATAGTACCCAGCAGCTACCCCCAAGGGCACGGAACATTGGCAGGCGGTGCTGGGGGGAAGCGTGGACACCTATGCAGGCACCCCCTACCCCAGAACCCACACCATAGGCAGCCGCCTACCTGCACACTGGATGGCCTGAGACTGCGCACCACCAACACCATGAGCAGACGGGCATGTCAGCATGGTGGCTGAGGGATACTGGTGGTGGAGGGGGCAGTGGCAGCTGCCCAGAGCAGACCGTGGCCTAGCCCTGTGTAGGTGGGTGCCGTGTACTGCAACAGATGGGCCCTGTCTGATGAACAGTCATGGTATCACCAAGGAATGTACTGAGTCTGTGACAACAAGGTGGTGCAGTGCACAAAACCAGTGTATTCAGAAGCAGAGGGTCACAGGTTCAAGTCCCAGCTGTGGTTCCCACCAACCCAGTCCCCATATTTTACCCACTACTACAACGTGCTAATACAGACAGCACCTTTATTGCAGATGACGTAAACATGCCCAAGACACCTACATTTTACCCTACAGAGCACAGACACCATAACATGCACAATACCTAGAGCAGAGCCTCCCAAATGCAGTCCTGGAGGGCCAAACACCATTCCGGTTCCATGCTGCCTCTGATAAAGATGCTTGTGCTGCATTTCTATGCGCCACCCCCATGGTATGCAGATGTATCTCATGCATATTCATGAGGGACAGCATGAAAACCCGAACAGTGTTTTGCACCGCAGGTCTGGAGTTGGGAACCTCTGCCGTAAAGCAGCAGCCAACAAGGGCAGACACACCCGCACCCACAGGCTTCATTATCCAAAGCCTCCTGGGGAGGCAGGACATTGGGCTCTGCGTGCATCTCCCAATACTAGCACTTGCATACCTTAGTAATGCCACCCTAAACCGGGGAATATTGTACACATCTATCAAAAGGTTGCTATGAGTACTGGCAGATAGCAATTCCTAGGTTAAGTACACTTTTCTGAGTGAGCTGCATCATAGCAACCTTTCTGATGTCTGTGGAGTGTGCTACAGGTCTTATGTCTGACAGTGTTTACCAACCTGGGGAGTGACTCCTACAGTATTGCGTACCATAGCCATGCCTGCACTGTGCCCAGGACTTGTGTGGTGGCCTGGGCTGCCCAACACCTCTATAGTTGCACAATGCTGGCATAGGTGTGGGGAGTGTATGTCTGTCTATCCAGTGTGTGGTGGCTGCCAACACCCTCCACAGCCCACACTGCTAGCACTGTTGCCAGTATTGGCCTGCCAATGTGAATAATGAGGAGCAAGGTACCGTGGGAATAGCCTGGATAGGGTGGCCTGGCCTGGATTCATCTGCACACGGCATAGGGCAATGGCTCAGACATTGTAGTGCCTGGCCACCACCTGCACAGACAGGGTGGCCATAGCATGTCCTGCTGGGAGGTCACTCTCACCCTGACTGAGCAGTGACCATGGCATGGCTAGGTTCCCCCATAGTGCTATATAGCATTTCTCTCATGTGATATTTATGGGTTTCCTTTTGGAGCCCAATCACTGACTTATCTGCTTGGTGTGTATGTTGACATCCCTGTTCTGAGTACATGCATCTTCTCCAGGACCATGCACTATGGACTAGCTGGCGGACTGTCTGCAGCTAGTATGTGTCTTGCTGGAACACCTTGCAGGGTGCAGCGGCTGGAGGCTTGCTGCTGGAGAATGTCAGATAATGGTGGGGGGCAGCTGAGCATTTCCAGGCCTGCTGTCTGTCTGCTATTGCGTTATGGATGTGTACCGCTCTGTCTGTTCCCCAGCAGGACTGGGGTTGCTGGTCCCCTCTACTGCTGCCATTGCAGGGAGGTAGACTGTGGATCTATTGGTGGGTGATCCTGTTTCCCACCCTGAGCCCCAGAGGGTGGGTTGTGTGGTGGTATATAATCTGCCTATGGGTCCATACACCCCCCCTTCACCTACAGCAGGTAACGATGGCACCAACACAGGATATGCACTATTCTGGGTGCAGCATCGCCCATAGGGACTAGACATGACCGAGACATAGAGCAGGACACAGATGTATCCTAGGTGTGTCTAACTGAACTACCTATCACACACTGATGGGGACCTGCAGCATGGCGTATTTCAGCCATGAAAGGTGCTGTGGACCTGGTGCTGGGCGCCCCACCTCAACCTCAGGGTGGGCACTGTACCCGCACAATGTGACTGTCTGAGGCTACTCTGTGGCAGTGCCACACACGGTCTGTTCCCCCTACAAGGCCAAGGTGCTGTGGGGGTGCATATCCGATCTTGTGCCCATCTGTCGACTGCTGATTTGCATGTGCAGTGCATCATGGGTACGGGTGGGTTACCCCTATCCTGGTAACCACAGCAGACAGTTTGTGTGGTGACGTGCAGTCCTGCAGCCAGCCAGGGCTTTGTTCACATCCTTATAAGGTGTCCTATAGGGGACATTATAGGGTGCCTTGGCGGACAGTACACTTTATAATGTGCGCTGTGGAGTGCCTTATGCGGCACCTTAGGTTATGCCACTGTGAGGGTGTGTTTGCTGACAGCACTAATTAAAATACACGTCACATGCCTCACCAATCGCTACTTAAATGTAAAGGGTGCTGCCTCAGCCAGCCTTATACATTAGGCCCACTGGGGAATTGAACCCATGACCCCTGTACCATTAGTCAGTGTTGTAACCATTGTGCTACAGCTCTGTTGCTGTGCTTATATGAACCTGCGCGCCTTCTTAAGATTAACGTGCGGTAACGTGCCCTGTAGCGCTCATTCATTTATGGTGCCTTGTAACGCACGTTCTCGGCACGTTCTCGGAAGCGATGTACCGCCCATGTCCTTATTTGGGGTTTCTGTCTCTACCGCGGCTCCTAACGCGAATCGCACTAACGCAGTTTAGTAAACATACCCCATAGTCTCCCTTTTGAAAGTTAAAAGGTAGTATTGTGGACTTCCTTACCATCCTTCCTCAATTTATTAAATCAAACACAATCATGCTATGATCACTATTGCCAAGTGGCCCCCAACATCTTTATCTCTTGCACCAGATCTTGTGTTCCACTATGGACTAAGTCCAAAATGGCTTCCCCTTTGGTTGGTTCATGAACCAGCTGCTCCAAGAAGCAGTCATTTATTTCATCTAGAAACTTTATTTCCCTAATATGTCCTGCCGTGACACTGACCCAGTTGATACCAGGGTAATTAAAATCACCCATTATTATTACCGTACTGTAACTTTTGTTAGCTTCCCTGATTCCTTTGAGCATCCATTTGTTCACGCTGGCCAGGCAGTTCATAGTACACCCCCACTTCCATTGCCTTCCCCTTCTGGAACAGTACACATCTGGCATATATAGGTGTATATGCTAGACGGTTCGCTGACCTGTACTTGATATATAGATTGATGGGTCTAAAAAAGGGAAGAGGGGAGGAGGTGGAGAGGCAATGGAGGGGGGTCTGGAAGTAGTTAAGAATTAGAGGAGGGGTTGGAAAAGGGAGGGTTGAATAAGATGAAGGGTACAAGAAGGGGAATTATCATGAGCTCCCTACTAAGGAGAAGTATACATGGGCCTCGTTACCTGTCTTGAAGTAGAAAAGGTATAAAAGGGCGGGAGGGAGGTAAGGGAGGGGATGAGAGGGAGAATAAAGGGGAGCAGAATGGATAGGCAATTTAGTTATTTAGTTCTGTATGGTATAAATATAAATCTGTTATCCAGTTTCCACATGGATAAATTATATTGGTTATGAGAGCATGTTTCTGGAATGTAATTGCTTGAAAAAATTTAATAAAGATTGGAAAATGACCCCCCCCAAAAAAAACCTTTAATCCTTTGTGACTCAATGCTCTCTCTAACATAGAGTGCTACGCCATCACCAATTTGATCTGCTCTATGATTATGATATAGTTTGTACCCAGGTATCATAGATGATATCTCAGAGACATGGTGGAAGGAGGACAAATCATATCTAACCTTTCATTTGGTGCTATATATTCTAACTCTCCCATCTTATATTTTAGACCGCTGGCATCTGCATACAAGCATTTTAGAGACTGTATTTTATTAATATTAATCTGGTTATTGGTAGGCAGGAGTAATTTGGAATCTTTAAGCTCTGTCTGCTCTGTAGGCAAGGGCATTTGGGCTACTTTTGTCTTCATTGGAATCTCTCTGTTGATATGCCCTAACTTCAATCTTTTGCTGGTATCCTTCCAGGATACATTGTTCTGAACCAATGCTCTCCTGGGTGACTATCGGCTTTCCTGTATTATCTAGTTTAAAAGCTGCTCTATCTCCTTTTTAAAGGTTAATGCCAGCAGCCTGGTTCCATCCCAGTTAAGGTGGAGCCCATCCCTTCAGAAAAGCCCCTCCCTTCCCCAGAATGTTCCACAGTTCTTAACAAATCCACAGCCCTCTTCCTTGCACCACGTCTCATCCACGCATTGAGATTCCGGAGCTCTGTCTGCCTTTTGGGTCCTGCTCATTGGCTTATCAATTATTTACTAGAATGTACTACCAGCTTTATGAAGATACTCACCCAAGAGAGTGTACAATAGATTACACCCCCGACACAGAAAATGTAAATTGTTGCAGGAGCATAACAATAATAAGATGATTTCATGTCAGCATAATAGGCAATTAGATCAGTGAGAAACTTGGAGCTAAGTAATATGATGCAATGTCAGTATTGTATACCTTAAAACAGCACAGTAGAACATTCAAATAACAGAAATATGATATGTCAGCAGAATGCGAATGATATACGAATGGTAGAACACTCAAATAATATAGATAGGATTCTTACAATGTCAGCACATTATAAATGTTGCACCATAAAAGGCAATTCGATAGAACATTCATATACTGTAACATAGATAGGATCAGGGCCAGCCCTAGCACTAGGCAAACTAGGCACCACCAAGGGCAGTACAATGCTAGGAGTGGCGCTGGTGCAGGAAACAGAGTTCAGGAGCACATCATCAATCATATGTTAGTTCTCAATATGGTGGCCAAGGCTGCCCAATACCCTGGCCACTGACATTGGGACTGCCAGACATTGAGCATTGAAGAATCATCCTCTCCTCTGTACCAGCCTCCAACGAGGCATCTCAGTAACAGTGACATTGTCGCACAATATAGTGATCCAAGGATGCGCCACGCAACCGCTAACTCTTCCTCTGGCAGGCCAACCTTCTCCTATACTGTGCATTTCTATTCAGAAATAGAAAACCTGCTAGTAGAGAGAGGAATTAGGCCATGGGGGTTGGCAGCATTGTGCATGTTCCAAGTCACAACAGCCTGAAAGACACGTGCAGCCAAATAGCATTCAGCACTATTGCCCCTGCTTGTCAACTGCCCCACAGCAAAGCTGACTCATTTCCTGCTTCTTGTCTGCTGGCACTGCAAGCTGCTCCCTCTGGATATACAGGAAGGGAGAAGAAATAGAAAGGAAGAGGGGAATACATGTGAGATATTAAGGAGGAAGAGGGGTCAGAGATGGGGCCAAAAGTGATGGGAGGAAGAGAAATGGAGGGAGTGATGGGAAGGAGTGAGATGAGGAGAGGAATATGGGGGAGGCAATATGAAAAAGGGGGGGGGGGGAGAGGGAAAATAAGTCTGAGAAGGAAGGATGTAAAGAACATAAGAACATAAGATATGCCATACTGGGTCAGTCCAAAGTCTATCAAGCCCAGATTCCTGTTTCCAACAGTGGCCAATCTAGGTTACAAGTACCTAGCAGTTTCCCCAAAGACAGAGGTTCCACAATGCTTGTATTGTGCTGGCTGAGAAAGAAAATGTAAAAGTGGAAGAAACAGAGATAATCTGATAAAGGACAGAAGGTAGAAAAGAGAAGGTGCAGTCATCAACCCCTTCACCCTCATTTAATTTCCAGCATTTAAACATCATACATCATAAATTACATCTATATGAGTTACATAAAAACATGCACAATAAAATTATGAAAAACATAAAAGAGTAATAAACACTGCAATGAAAACTATAAGTAAAACAGGATAAAAATTGGGGGAGAGACCACTGCTCATTCCATGAATCTTCACTGAGCTTCCAGACTGAGGATCCTTCAGGCAGAGCAGGGGAGTGCCGCAGCTCTGGAGTAAGTTCACAGCCCAAGGAAGACATCGGGCTTCCCTGCCCCAGCGTCGACACAGTCAGACTAACGCCGGTTTCCTTCCGATGACTCGGCAGATGCTGAAAGTAAGAACCCATCAGTCCAGGGGAAATCACACCGTCCAGAGAGTTTTACTGTGGAGACAATATGGAGTGCTATCTTGAAATTGGGTGAGCTAATGGTAACACAATCTAGTAAGATACTGTCACAGGTTAATGTTAATGTTTCATTAATCCAGGAAAATTCTGGAGCTACTGTATATCCGAGCTGAAGAAATCATTAGAAGAAGTTAAAACTAAAGTGAATCAGCAGGAGGAGCGATCTCTGGCTCTGATTAGACTTAGATTTAAATTTGAACTACTGGAAAATCAGGTTCGTGCATGTAATCTCCGCCTGATAAATTTCCTCAGATCATCGCTGATCTTAGCAAGAGAAATGTTTAAGAGTTATTTGCTTAATATTTTGGGGGTTTAGTTGAATCCCATCCTCCTCTTGCAAAAATTTACTATATATCTTTTGGTAAAAAGGTTCAAGAGGAAGAGATTACCCGACCTGTACCCCAGGGATCTGTGCTGTGTCCGCTGCTTTTTGACATATTCATAAATGACCTGGAAAGTGGGATAACGAGTGAGGTTATCAAATTTGCAGATGACACAGAACTATTTAAAGTTGTTAAAACCCAAGAGGATTGTGAAAAATTGCAAGAGGATCTTGATAAATTGGAAGACTGGGCATCAAAATGGCAGATGAAATTTAATGTGGACAAGTGCAAGGTTATGCACCTAGGAAAGAACAACCCAAACTATGGTTACAAGATGCAACGTTCCGCATTAGGAACCACCACCCAGGAAAAAGATTTAGGCGTCATTGTGGATACCATGTTAAAACCCTCGGCCCAGTGTGCAGCGGCGGCCAAGAGAGCAAATAGAATGCTAGGTATGATAAGGAAAGGAATGGAAAATAAAACAAAAGATATTATAATGCCTCTATATCGTTCCATGGTGAGACCGCACCTTGAATATTGTGTGCAATTCTGGTCGCCGTATCTTAAAAAGGATATAGCGATTTTAGAAAAGGTTCAGAGAAGAGCCACCAAAATGGTAAAGGGGATGGAAGGATACTCCTATGAAGAAAGGCTAAAAAGGTTAGGGCTCTTTAACCTGGAAAAGAGACGGCTGATGGGAGATATGATAGAAGTCTATAAATTAATGAACGGAGTGGAACGGGTAAACGTAGATCGATTGTTTACCTTATCAGAATATAGAAAGACTAGGGGACATGCAATGAAGCTACAGGGTAAACTATTTAAGACTAATAAAAGAAAATATTTTTTCACTCAACGTGTAATCAAACTCTGGAATTTGTTACCGGAGGATGTAGTAAAGGCTGTTAGTGTGGCTGGGTTTAAAAAAGGTTTGGACAAGTTCCTGGAGGAAAGGTCCATAAACCATTATTAAGAAGTGACCGAAGATATCAATGCTTGACCCAGTACAAGCATTGTGGAACTTGTGTCTCTTGGGGATACTGCTAGGTACATATGACCTAGATTGGCCACTGTTGGAAACAGAATACTGGGCTTGATGGACCCTGGTCTGACCCAGTATGGCATATCTTATGTTCTTATGTTCTTATGACCTTCTTTGAGAGATCAAAAGCATATGGATATTCTTAATATATCAGAAATACTGGAGTCTTCAGGATTGGATATGATGACACCGGTGACGCTCATAGTTAACTTGGCAATGCCCTCTGATCGAGATTGGCTACTCAAATTGTACTTTAAAAAATGTTTGGTAGCTTTTAAAGGTTTGTTGGTTTGTATCTTTCCGGGCTTGTCCCATGAGACACAAAGGAGAAGGAAAGAATTTCTGCTTTTGAGGCCTGGGGTTTTTCAGTTGCTTCCCTTGCAAATGTATGGAAAAGTTACACTCTGTAACTTATGTTTTTTATGATCCTGCCCAGCTGGTACCTCTATAAGTACCTGCTTGCAGCTGTCACCTAGGCTAATGGCTAGTTTAGCGAATAGATGCAGTATAGCAGATTAGATTCTGGTGATTGGTTGATGAAATGCTTTCCTTTCGTGTATACATTTATATTTTTCAATTTTGGATCTCTCTTTGTGTGGGCTTGAGGGATGGGTAATATTGTATTTCTGCTTGTTGAGTGACTCCCAGTGAGGTTTTGGGAGGTCTTGGTTTCTGATTGTCAGAATACCCACTCTATTCCTGTACAAGTATTTTTTGCTTGGATTATATTTGTAAACTTGTATAAATAAAAAAAGAGGATAAAAATGAAAAGCAGTTATTTAATGTTAGTTCTTTGTCATAAAACTGGCAAACAAGTGTGTCTATTGCATTTTAAGAAATAAGAAAACGTCTTGATTTATATGGGTGTCATTCGGAAGATTATTCCAATAATATGGGCCAGCATAAGAAATTGCTCTTTTTCTAGTCAATGTTTTGTTTACCTGTGAAAGTGATGGTAACTTAAGGATCATACCATCCGGCAGCACTGAAGCAGTGGTGTACCATCAGTCTCCACACTGGAGTCTGATATACGCCGCTGCTGCCGGAGGGAGAGACTCTGGGACTGCTGCAGGTAGGAGGAAGGAATTACAGTATGTGGTCAACCTATCTAAGACTGCTGGAGAGAGTGGCGATGCAGAGGTGGGGTGGGGTGGACAGTCGGTTGGGTGGGAAAATTGATGCTGAAATTTGGGTAGATGATAGGAGAGTAGGAAAGAAGGTGGAGCAGAGAGGGGTGTTTGAGGACAAGAAAGGAAGAGAGAAAGTATGGGACAGAAAGGTGAGTGTGGGGTTGGTGTGTGGAGAAAGGGAGAGGGATAGTAGATGTTTGTGTGCGGTGTCTTCAGGTCTGATGCAAGAATTGGAGGCACCCTAGGTGAGCCCTCCATTCAGCTGCCTTCTGTGGCCCCCCTCCCCGGGGCCTGCAGCAGCAGCACTAGCCCTGAAACCGCATTGTGACCCTTACTAACACTCCATTGCTGTGCCATGGTTTCCTCCTGTTCACAATGGGCCGTTTCCGCCCACCTCCGACACCACTACCAGTTTTGAAGACGGGTAGAAAAGGCACATTGTGGAACAGGAGGAAACTGCAACGTAGTGCTGAGATGTTAGTAAGTGCTACATTGCAGTTGAGGGCTATTGCCACCACTTCAGGCCTCGGAGAGGGGCGGTAGCGGTGGCAACGGGTGCCCTTGTAGGGCCAGCACCCTAGGTGACCACCTAGTTTGCCTGGTGGTGGCGCCAGTCCTGGGTGTCTTCTAGGGATGTGCAGTTGAACAGTGCAATCTGTAGTTAATAGTGTGTGCTGTTGAACAGTAGTACACACTATTGAACCAAAAGGGGTGTTGCTGAGTATGGTGTGCAGAGGAAAGAAGATTAATGAATTACTGCTACTTGGTGAGGGCAGGAGGAGAGTAGGCGAGCAGGGAGAGAAAAAAAAAGAGATGAATCTGCTTTGGAAAATACATAGAATGAAAGAGGAGATGGGAGTGCAGGGAACTGGTGATGTTTTTATGAGGTTAGGAAGATGTTATGTTGGCCCACTGAGCCTCTCTTCGTTTTGTGAGGGTTGAGAGATGATGTATTAGAGCTGTTGAGCCCCTTTTGTGATGTGGTGCCAACTATCCCCCCTCTTGTCAGCCTTTCCTTTCTTTTTCTCACTAATCTTCCATGTATGTGTGTCGCAATCTTTAGCCCAAGCTACTCTTTCCTCTTTCCCAGTTCATTCTGAAAAATGGGAAGAAGGGGTTACGTCTAGAGTGGGTGGGCGAACCTGTGCCGAGAGGGAGGGAAGAAGCTGAGTGGAGGCAGAAGGGAAGAAGGTGTGAGAGAGGACAGAGGAGAGGGTGAGGAGAAGGATGGGAGCAGATAGAAGTAAAAGGGAGAGGGAGAGGGGATGGTAAAGAGTGACACACTGCATCAAGCCACACAGGTGCTTAGTCACACCCCCTTGCACTCACATCCCCCTCCCCCAGCCAGGGCTGATGGGAACAGGCATTTCCTGTTTCCCATCAGCCCCGGCCAGCTTAACAGAACCTTGAGAGGGAAACCCTCCCTTTGCGGCTCTGAAAGCCATGCCAAGGAGAGTGATCGAGGGAGGGCTCTGTTGGGCGGGTGGGGGCCCACGCGGGAGACATTTGATTCTGCTGCTGCCACTGCAGCAGCAGCGGCAGCAGCAAGTTTGTTTTTTCTTTTAAAGTTTCCCTGGGCTGATTGGGGGGGGGGGGTTAGGACTGGTAATGGGCTAGGGGTTAGTACTGGCAATGGGCTGATGGGGGGGTTAGGACTGGTAATGGGCTATGGGGGAAGCTAAGACTGGAAATGGGCTGATGGGGGGAGTTAGGACTGGAGGTGGGCTGATGGGGGGTTAGGACTAGTAATGGGCTGATGGGGGGTTAGTACTGTTAATGGGCTATGGGGGGGCTAGGACTGGAAATGGGCTGATGGGGGGTAGGACTGGTAATGGGCTATGGAGGGGGCTAGGACTGGAAATGGGCTGATGGGGGGGTTAGTACTGGTAATGGGCTATAGGGGGGCTAGGACTGGAAATGGGCTGATGGGGGGGTTAGGACTGGTAATGGGCTATGGGGATGCTAAGACTGAAAATGGGGTGATGGGGGGTTAGGACTGGAAGTTTGCTGATGGGGGCTTAGGACTGGTAATGGTCTATGGGGGGCTAGGACTGGTAATGGGCTGAGTGGAAGGGGGGCTTGAACTGCAAATAGCTGATGGGGATGGGGACAGGGGCTTGGAATGGAAATGGGCTGAGTGGAAGGGGGCTTGAACTGCAAATAGCTGATGGGGAGAGGGGCTTGGAATGGAAATGGGCTGTGAGGGGGAGCTAGGACTGGAAATGGGCTGAGTGGGGGGGAGCTAGGACAGGAAATGGGCTGATGGAGGTGCTAGGATAGGACTGGAAATGGGCTGTTGTGGGGTGCTGAGATTGGAAATGGGCTGTGGTGGGGGCTTGGAATGAAATTGACTCATGGAGGGGCTAGAACTGGAAGTAGGCTCATTGGGGGCTTGGATTGGAAATGGGCTGTGTGGAGGGGAGCTAGGATTTGACATGGGCTGATGGTGGGGCTAGGAAAGGGCTAGAAATTGGCTGATGGGGGGCTGGGATTGGAAATGAGCTGATGGAGGAACTTGGATAGGACTGGAAATAGATGGGGGAGCTAGGACTGGAAATGGGCTGATGGGGCTAGGATAGGACTGGAAATGGGCTGATGGGGGGCTAGGACTGGAAATGGGCTGATTCAGGGACTAGAAGGGAGCGGATGCTGGGTGGGGCTGGAACTAGAAGGGAGCTGATGTTGGGGGAGGATTAGAATGCGATGGGGCTGGGAGAGTAAATTGGAGAGGGGAAAAATATTTTGTATGGGAGGGAAGAAAAATGTTCAATTGGCCGGGTATTGGGAGAGTAAGTGGGGATTGAGGATGGAGGGGTAAAATTTGAGTGGATGAAATAGGAATTAGGAAAGAGCAAAAGGAGAAAGATTAGTATGTTAAAGCAGATGTAGAGAGAGAATGGAAAAAAACTAGAAGAGAGAAGAAAGGACAAATGGACAGCAGATGACGGAGAGTTAGCAGAAGACACGAAGAAACCAGAAGAAAGTGGCTGGAGCAATTGTAACTGAAAAAAAATGCACAAAAGGTAGAAAAATATCTCTTTATTTTGAATTTATTAACTGGAATATGTCAGCTCTGGGAAATGTGAATCATTAACATCTGTGCTTTATTTAGTACAAGAGGAAATTAATTTATTGTTTTATTTCTACAGTGTTGTTGTACATTCCAAGTTTGGCTTTTGGGGTTCCCAGTTTAATTATTGTCTTCCTGTTTCTAAATTGTGATTCCTTGTTTGGTGATGGTCTATTTTCTGCATGTGTAACTGAGCTGAGGTATTCTGTTTATGTAATTCCTATTTGACATTGCCACTTGTTCTCTTTACCCAGTAGGTCATGTATTGTTATTCTTTGAAATGTATTGGTTTAATATTTGCAGTGTTGCCTTTTGATAGGTAGGGTCTGGTGCTTTATGAGTCCTGTTAGTGTTGTTATGATATGGTGGGTTTGCTATTGGTTCTAAATGGGCAGTGTTTGTAGTAATTCCTAATGTGCCTGGTGGTTGGCACTGGATTATAGTAATGTAGAAATCTTGTAGTCCTTCTTTATCCATATGCTCATTAAGAGGCATGTTTACTAAAAGTTAGTGTATGGTAATATTATGCAAATATTTATGCAAATGAGGCCCCGCACCGAGTCTCAGCACATGGCCCCCCACCCACCATGGGCCACCCCTGCCCCCAGCTACACACTTGAAGACAAGTCCCACCCACTCAAACACATCATACCTAGTCGCTCACACTACCAACCCAAATCCATTCAGTCACACACACACACATACACACACACATACACACACACAGAGCCCTTCACCCTCACCCTTTTACTCTCTCATGCACAGATTTGCACACACAGATCCCAACCCCTGCTCATTGAAACACACTATCAATCATTATCAATGCAGTCACTCCATCATGCCCATCTGCACTTATGCACAACAGACCTCAACTACACACTTGAAGAGGCCTCACCTCTAACTTACAAGTCTATGGGGTATGTTTACTAAACTGCGCTAATGTGCGCTACTGTGCGCTAATGTGCGCTGCGCAACGTTAGCCTGCACTAAGGTACCTTAGCGCACGCTAATGTCGCGTACGGGGCACAAATATGCACGCTCATGTGCACGGCGCTCATGTGCGCGGCGTGCTAATGTGCGATGAAGGCATGGAAAGGCTCCCGGAGGGCGGAGGAAGGCTCCCCAGGGGCGGAGAGAAGGGGTCAATGGGTGGAGAGTGGGAGGGGAGAGGCTCCCCGCACATTAGCGAGGCTGAAATCCGAGGCAAAAAATACCGCGAGTGAAAACCTCGCGTTAGAGCCGATTTAAAGGGAAGAGAAACCATTTCTGTCAGCAATGTACAGCAAAACCAGGGAAACCTACAAAAAAGTGATGTGTGATACATGTGCAAGGAACAAAAGTGCAAAGAAACATTGAAAATGACCCCAACAAAATATAAAAAAAACATAACCAAGCTGGGCAATAGTGATATTAATGGGAAACCTCAAAAAGCACTCCTGAGAAAGCTCCAAAAAAAAGATATAAATTTAGGAAGGGTCTACGCTTCGTCCCCATACAAGGTGAATGATCCCACAGTGCAATTGCGCTCATCAGGGTTTCCCTCTCCATTGGACAGGTTTCCTATGGGTTGCACATGTTCCACAACAGCAGGGCGGGCATGTCGGAATGGGCAACTGGACAGATGCTGGGAAAGGGGACACAGAGGGCTGCAGACGGCACATGCTGTACTGCAGCTGGGCCACAGTGCGGACTAAGGTGATGCCTAGGTGGCCCATAGGAATGCTGAAGCAGTAGAGCAGCCAGACAGCAACTGATGAGGGCCCAGTATGAGCACGAGTGTGCTTCCCACAGTGTCACAGGGGATAGTACCCAGTAGGGACCCCCAAGGGCACAGAACAGTGGCCATTGGACAGGTTTCCTATGGCATGCACATGTTCCATAACAGCAGGGCGGGCATGTCGGAATGGGCAACTGGACAGATGCTGGGAAAGGGGATACAGAGGGCTGCAGGCGGCACATGCTGTGGTGCAGCTGGGGCACAGTGCGGACTAGGCAGATGCCTAGATGGCACTTAGGAATGCTGAAACTGAACAGCAGCCAGACAGCAACTGATGAGGGCCCAACATGGGCACGAGAGTGTTTATCACAGTGTCACAGGGGATAGTACCCAGCAGGTACCCCCAAGGGCACAGAACATTGGCAGGCGGTGTTGGGGGGAAGCGTGGACGCCTATGCAGGCACCCCTACCCCAGAACATGCACCATAGGCAGCCGCCTACCTGCACACTGGATGGCTTGAGACTGCACACCACCAGCACCACCAGCAGAAGGGCATGTCAGCATGATGGCAGAGGAGTACTGTTGGTGGAGGGGGGCAGTGGCAGCTGCCCAGAGCCAACCATGGCCTAGCCCTGTGTAGGTGGGTGCCATGCACTGCAACAGACAGGCTGTGTCTGACAAACAACCATGGCATCTCCAGGGACTGCACTGTCTCTGTGAGCACAGTGTGGTGTGGTGAGCACAGCCAGTGTGTTCATGAGCAGAAGGTCACAAGTTCAAGTCCCAGCTGGGGCTACTGCCAATCCAGTCCCATATTTTACCCACTACTACAACGTGCTAATACAGAGAGAACCTTTATTGCAGATGACGTAAACATGCCCAAAACACCTACATTTTACCCTACAGAGCAAAGACACCATAAACAGGCGCATTACCTAGAGCAGAGTCTCGCAAATGCAGTCCTGGAGGGCCAAACACCATTCAGGTTCCATGCTGCCTCTAATAAAGATGCCTGTGCTGCATATCTATGCACCACCCCCATGGTATGCAGATGTATCTCATGCATATTCATGAGGGACAGCATGAAAACCCGAACAGTGTTTGGCACACCAGGACTGGAGTTGGGAACCTCTGCCGTAAAGCAGCAGCCAACAGGGGCAGACACACCCACATCCACACCACAGGCTCCATTAGCCAATGCCTCCTGGAGAGGCAGGACATTGGGCCCTGCGTGCATCTCCCAATACTAGCCCTTGCATACCTTAGCAATGCCACCCTACACCTGGGAATATGGTATACAGCTATCAAACGTTTGCTATGATTACTGGCAGATACCAATTCCTACGTTAAGCACAGTTTGCTGATTGAGCTCCATCATAGCAACCTTTCTGCTGTCTGTGGAGTGTGCTTCAGGTCTGGTCTCTGACAGTGTTTACCACCCTGGGGAGTGACCCCCAACAGTATTGCGTACCATATCCATGCCTGCACTGTGCCCAGGACTGGTGTGGTGGCCAGGGCTGCTAAACTCCTCTAGAGTAGCACAATGCTGGCATAGGTGTGGGAGTGTGTGTCTGTCTATCCAGTGTGTGGTGGCTGCAAACACCCTCCACAGCCCACACTGCCAGCACTGTTGCCAGTATTGGCCTGCCAATGTGCATAATGAGGAGCAAGGTACCATAGGTATAGCCCGGACAGGGTGGCCTGGCTTGGATGCATCTGCACAGGGCATAGGGCACTGGCTGGGACATTGTAGTGCCCGGCCACCACCTGCACAGACAGGGTGGCCACAGCATGTCCTACTGGGAGATCACTCTCACCCTGACTGTGCAGTGACCACAGCATGGCTAGGCACCCCCATAGTGCTGTATAGTATTTTTCTTATGTGATATTTATGGGTTTCCTTTTGGGGCCCAGTCACTGACTTATCTGCTTGGTGTGTATGCTGACATCCCAGCTCTGGGTGCACGCATTTCCACCAGGAACATGCACTATGGACTAGCTAGCAGACTGTCTGCAGCTGGTATGTGTCTTGATGGAGCGCCTTGCAGGGTGCAGCGGCTGAAGGCTTGCTGCAGGAGAATATCAGATAGTGGTGGGGTGCAGCTTAGCATATCCAGGCCTAATGTCTGTCTGCTATTGCGTTATGGATGTGTACAGAGCTGCATTGACTGCCCTGTAGGGTGTCTGTTCCCCAGCAGGACTGGGGTTGATGGTCCCCTCTACTGCCACCATTGCAGGGAGGTGGAATGTGGATCTGTTGGTGGGAGACCCTGTTTACCACCCTTAGCCCTGGAGGAGGAGGAGGAGGGTGGTGGTGGTACATAATCCTCCTAGGGGTCCATAGGGGCTACACCTGACTGAGAAATACAGATGTATCCAAGGTGTGTCTGCAGAGACTACCTATCTCACACATTAGCACTGCTGGGGTCCTGCAGCATGGCCTATTTCTGCTGTGGACCTGGTGATGGGCGCCCCACCTCACCCTCAGAGTGAGTACAGTACCTGCACAATGTGACGGTGTGTAGCTACTCTGTGCCAGTACCACACACGGTCAGTTCCCCCTACCAGGCCGAGGTGCTGTGGGGGTGCATACCCCATCTTGTGATCATCTGTAGACTGCTGATTTGCATGTGCAGTGCATCATGGGTATGGGTGGGTTAACCCTATCCTGGTGACCACAGCAGACTGTGTGATGACTTGCAGTCCTTCTGCAGCCAGCCAGGGGTTTGCTAGAAGCTATAGAGCTGTAGCCCACTGGTTACTTCACAGCCAGAGGTCATGGGTTCAAACCCACAGTGGGGTTATTTGATAGGGCTGTCCAAAGCATTGTCTATTTTTAAAGTACATTAGTGCTGCCAGCAATAACACCCTCAGCGTACTGTACCCATAAGGTGCCTCAGAGGGCACTTTAAAGGGCGCCCTATAGGGCTCCTTATGGTTACCGTCCATATAAGGTGCACTATACAGTATGCTATGGAGCGACTGATAGGGTGCCAGTCCGTATAAGGTGCCTTATAAGGTGTCCTATGGAGCGCCTTATAGGGTGCCCTATAGGGGACATTATAGGGTGCCATGGCGGACAGTGCACTTTATAATGTGCCCTATGGAGTGCCTTATAGGGTGCCTTATGCGGCACCTTAGGTTACGGCATGTGAGGGTGTGTTTGCTGGCAGCAATAATTAAAATACAAATAAAATGCCTCAGGAAACAATACTTACATGTCAAAGCTGATGCCTCAGCCAGCCTGCACTGTGTCCAGGACTGGTGTTGTGGGCAGGGCTGCCAAAAGCCTCTGTATTTGCACAATGCTGGCATAAGTGTGGGAGTGTGTGTCTGTCTATCCAGTGTGTTGTGGCTGCCTACACCTTACTGAGTCCACATTGCTTGCACTGTTTCCAGTGTTAGCCTGCCAATGTGCATAATGAGAAGCAAGGTACTGTGGGTATGGCCCGGACAGGGTGGCCTGGGCAGGATGCATCTGCACAGGGCATAGGGCAATGGCTGGGACATTGTAGTGCCTGGCCACCACCTGCACGGACAGGGTGGCCACAGCATGTCCTGCTTGGAGATCACTCTCACCTTGACTGAGCAGTGACCACGGCATGGCTAGGTTCCCCCATAGTGCTATATAGTATTTTTCTCAAGTGATATTTATGGGTTCTCTTTTCTGGAGCCCAATCACTGACTTATCTGCTTGGTGTGTGTGTGCTCACATCCCAGTTTTGGGTGTACACATTTCCTCCAGGAACATGCACTATGGACTAGCTAGCAGACTGTCTGCAGTTAATATGTGTATAAGCCCAAAACCATAAAAATGTATACCGAACCAGGTCAACAATAGAACCCAATAAAAAGAACCTGGTATGACCAACAAAACTACCGTTAAGTGTAAATTATTTTTGTCGGAAAAGCCGTCACAGTACAGGAGGACTCCACCCCCTTACCACTGCAGCCTATCCTTTTAATTTTATTAGAAACATTATCAACTTCTTGACGTTTCAAAAGTACTTAGCTGACAAGGCCGTCGTAAATCTTCAGCAGAGGACAACCCGGACGACGTGTCACGTTTCGGGGAGTGTATTGTACCCCCCTGCTTCAGGTCCAGTCGCCACAAAATAAACAGCCTCGTTACATAAAATGCCGAAGAAGGCGGTTTTTAAAGGCACCAAACACAGCTGTGTCAGTAACGGAGCCAGAACTGTGGGGAGCCCCGGTAAAAATCGGACCAGCCAATCAAAGCAGTTAAGGGAGGAACCACCACACAGGCCCCTCCCACTGAATTGACAGCGGGAAAGTTGAAACATTATTTAAACTGAATAGTGTGCCAATCCAACTGCATGTTTAAACCCCCGGGATGGATCGGGTCCAGCATGAAGATCCATTTTTGCTCAAGATTCTGTAGTGTTTGGATACGATTACCACCCCGGGGGTTCTGAGGCACAAAATCTATAACACGCCAACGTAGATCCTCAAATGAATGGGAATGAGTGAGGCAATGATCAACCAGGGGGGCCGACTGTTGTCGGGTATGGAGCCGAGAGGCATGTTCCCCCAAGCGTACCTTAAAAGAACGGGTGGTGCGACCCACATAGTTGAGACCACAAGGACAAGTGATTAAATAAACCACGTAGTCCGTGGTACAGGAAGTGCGCCAGCGTGTTGTAAAATCCAAACCGTACCCAAAAGAGTATTGTTGCAATATTGACACAATCCACAAGGGAAGTGACCGGGTAAAACATGAGAAGAAGGAGGACGATCTTCCAAAACTGTAGTCTTAACCAATAAATCCCGAAGGTTAGATTTACGAGAGAAAGCAGTCCGCAATGGTTTCCTGAAACAGGTATGTAAGCTCAACAATGGCCACAATTCGTGACTTATTCGAGTAACCGAGGCTGAACCACGCATGTATGGAAGAATTAACGTGACCTTCTCTTCATCCGAAGGATCTGTAGGCTTGTGATCAAAAAACCAGTTACGTTGAAAATAACGAGCCCGTAAATAGGCCGAATGAATTAGCTTAGGAGGGTAGCCCCGAGCAGATAAACGTGCACTCAAGTCCCGTGCATGTATTTTGAAATCCGACACTAAAGTACAGTTACGTCGCAGACGTAAAAACTGCCCATAAGGTAACCCTTTACGAAGTGCCAAAGGATGGAAACTATCATACCGCAATAAGGTATTTCTCTGAACCGATTTTCTGGGGCCCAATCACTGACATACCTGCATGGGGTGTGTGCTGACATCCCAGTTTTGGGTGCACACAGTTCCTCCAGGAACATGCACTATGTACTAGCTAGCAGACTGTCTGCAGTTAGCATCTATATGGCTGCACCACAGTGCAGCATGTGCACACTGACTGCCCTCTGCTGGTGAATGTCAGATTGTAGTGGGGGGCAGCTGAGCTGACTGGGCCCATACCTATCTGCCAGTGGCCCTGTCCCAAGTGCAGATCTTCAGCAGCTGTCTGTTCGCCACCAGGACTGGGGTTGCTGGTCCCACAGCCTGTCCTCATGTACCTCCACTGCCCCCCTTGCAAAGGGTGAGAGTGCGGGTCTGTTGGGGGGCAGATCATGTCCCCCACCCTGACCCAGAGAGGTTGGTTTGCTAAGTACATTGTTGCCATGTGAGCCCTGACACACCCCTGCTCCCTAAACAGGTGATATAGCAAGCACAGTGGATATGCACTATGTTGTGTGCATCATGGTCCACAAGGGCCAGACATGACTGGCAATTACAAATGGACACAGAGACCTCCTAAAGGTGTCTGCAACAAACACCTGTCACACACTGGCACTGATGGAGACCTGCAGCACAGCCCACCTCAACCAACCCGGGTACTGAGGACCTGGTGCTGGCCATGCCACCTCACCCTCAGGATGAGCACAGAACATGTACATTGGCATGGCCTGTGGGTACTCTGTGCCAGTAACATACACGGTCATTCCCCCCTACCAAGCTGACGTGCTGTAGAGGTGCATACCCCATCTGGTGAGCAGATGTAGATTGCTGTTCTGCATGTGAATTGCATTATGGGTACTGTTGGTTCTATGCTATCCTGGTAGCCACAGCAGACAGTTTTATGGTGACGTGCATTCTTTCTGTAGCCATCCATTGGTATGATAACTTCTATAGTGATGTAACACAATGGTTACTGCAATGACTTCAGTAGCAGAGGTCATGGGTTTGATTCCTCTCTGTTCCCCTTTTTTTATGGCCTACACAACTACGTTTCATTCGTATAACAGTCATATCTGTGCAGATCTGTGCTGCCACCACATTATACCCTCATCACTGTTGCCATCCATCCTTCTGTCTGTCTATGTGTGTGTGCCAGCTGTGTGGCGCCCTGCCCTAATGTGCAGGCTGCTACCCCATGTCCTGCACTGGCACACTTTTCTGCATTGCGGCTCTTCATGCTTGCCTCTCCTGTTTCTGCTCTGCATGGCACTGCTCTCCTCTGTCCTCCTGTCATTGCACTTATCCTGCCAGCTCTACCTCCTCTGGTGGACACGTATCCCCATCCTCTGCCACACACTGTCATTATTGCACTGTACATTACCATCACCCTGTACATCGGTACAGCTGTCCCTGATATGTTTGTCCACTTTACCTGCTGCCACATGGGCTGCACGCAGATTTGGCTGGTTCATGAGCTCCGTCATCTAGTTCCTTCCATCACTTGTTCATTGCCTTTCCTTGGTGCTCTGTGCAGTGTTATGGTTACATCTTGTTTGAGCCATACATTTCATGCTTGTGACTTTGGGGCACCATCTCCTGTGTCACCTTGGCATCCCTGGGGCATCTTTCGTGGCACCTTAGGTTTGGCCAGCTATGGGGCGCCTTATATGTTGCCTTGGAGGGTGCCAACCTTTCCTTCCGCCCTCTGGGGCACATTATGACCTGCCCTGGATGACATGGTGCTTTATGATGTGCCTTATGGTGTGCCCTAAAAGGTGCATTAGGTTGCGGCACTGGGGTGAGTCTTTTTTGGCTGGCAGTGCAAATTGTTGGGAAATGTCTGACTGTTAGAAGCAGGAAAAGGGATTGCCTCAGGCAGTCTTTTAACTGAGCCCACTGGGGGATCAAACTCATGACCACTGGATCAGCAGTCAATGTATTAACCATTGTGCTACACCTCTGTTGCTGTGTTTGCAGGTCAGCGCGCCTAATTAAGGCTAACACGCGTTAACGTGCCACGGCTCCCCTATCACACGATAACAGACTTTATGGCATGATAACACGAAGTGCTACCTTAAGACCGGAACGCCCACTACCTTATATGTCATTCGTCACAGACTGCAACTAACGCCGGTAACATTAAGACGGTTTAGTAAACATACCCCTAAGATTAGTAAGACAAAGACATGGGGAAGAAATAAAAATGCGTAACTAGATTGAGGGTAAATTATATATATAGATGAATGAGACAAGCTAGTCTTGAAGCACTATGAGTGAATGGAAACTTAGTTATCACAGCCATTAAAGGCTGGTGAGATGAGCCAGGCTTTCACCTACTTCCTGATGTAGAGAGAACCTTGAGTTAGACGCAGGTCCAAAGTGTGGGAGCTACTTCTGAGAATGCTCACTAGCAAGTATCAACGTGTAATTGCTTTTGGCAAGATTAGAGTTAGGAGTGATCCTCGAGGACTAATTCATTCTTTGTGTTCTGGCCTCTTTCATTTGAGAGCCTTAAAAATCAGAGAGAAAGTTTTAAATTTGGCTCTTCAGGCTACTGGTAGCCAGTGAAAGTTTTGCATAAAGGGTGTGATGTGGTCATGCCACTTGTACCCCTCTGAATCCTGCTGCAGCATTTTGAATTAATTGAAACTGGTGCAAATTATTTGTGGTCTGATCAATATACAGGGCATTACAGTAGTCTTTTTTATTTTATTTTAAGTGTTGTTAAGTCAATGCTGACTCGTGCCAATCCAGCAGCTCCTTGGTTTTCTTGGCAAGGTATGACCAGAACTAGATTTCCAGGCCTTCTCTTACTGGGCCACGAAGGAAGGAAGGAAGGAAGGAAGGAGTAGAGGGGAACACAGAAGGCAAGTAGGAGAAACATGAAGCACCTTGGTGGGGATAGTCATAGGGGAGTGGAGACTGAAGAATTAGGGTGAGTGAAAATGTGGAGAGAATGGTTGAAGGTGGGGGAGTGGAGGCAAAGGTATTGGGACTGGGAGGTGTGGAGTGGGGTGAAGAGCATGTGGGGAAGGGGGAAGGCAAGACTGAAGCTTAGATACAGTGCCTAATAATCTTGTACCTGCCCTGTCTGTACTCACCTTGCTACTGTGTCTATTAAAAGATGGAAAAACCCATATGGTCCATAGTGTTTCTAGAGGCTGAGATGCAAAAAAAAAAAAAAATTTATCCTGCTTCAAATAGGTTGTAGGATATATGAAGGAACTACATTAGATCAATGTTTCTCAACCCTCTCCTGAATGCACAATTAACCAGTCAGGTCTTCAATATTATCACAATTAATATGCATGAGATACATTTCCATATATTCAAGACCCATTATAGTAATATCTCTGTCATATATAATTATTGGGGAAATCTTGTAAACCTGACTAGCTAGGTGTGCCTCTAGCAGAAGCACTGAACAACTACATACTGTATCTATCTAAAGCTGAAGCAATTTAAATAAAACAAAGATTTTGTCATAACTCCTGCTGATGGTAAAAAATAAAATTCAAATGCAAGCAATTTTCAGGAAACAGGCAAATCAAGTCAAATTCCTATACATAATCCAGCATTAGCACAGAACCATACGCTAACATTTTTCTCCTTTCCTTTCTTTTAGTATAGGTTCATTTTATTCAACCAAAGAATGTTTCCCATAGTAAGTTTCTCTCTGGATTCCTTTCACCTTTTTTAATGTTTGCCTGATAGCTCTATAAAATCTATCTCATTGTGTTTCTTTTCTTACAGTTTTCAAACACTCTCAATGGAAAATCACACAAACCAATGACATATGTTGTGATACTTCTTTTACAGTTCCTGAATTTAACTCCCGTCATTTGTTATCCAGACCCACCATACAAGGCAAGCATGGTTCAAACCGTTCCCCAAACTTATACGGAATCATATAACTGAAACTTTAGCAGAGCACAGGGTTTGGTACTTTCATCTTTCAGTTTTCCTGGTTTTCTGCCCCACCCCACTTTAGGCTTGCCAAATGACTCCAGATGCACCCGACAGGCTTGATCCAGTCCTGGGTTTGCCCCATTGCATGCAAGGACATGTAGTTCTGATTTTTCCATTGCACTCCATAAGAAAAGCAAGACTACATGTCCCTGCATGCAGTGGAGTAAACCTAGGACTGGATCAAGCATGTCAGGCATATCTGGAGCCAGTTGGCAACCCTACCCCACTTCCAAATGTAGCCAATGGGTTGTAATCAGAATAAAAATAAAAAGTTTCTTGGGGGTTTCAGGTGCCTTTGGTTTGTTGTTGGTGAAGGCACTGGGCAGGAGAAAGCTGGAACCATGTCAGAAATAAAATAAAAGCAGCGCTGACAGGGCCACATGTAAACAAAAATGAAGCTGGACTTGAAGCAGTTCAGAGAAGCAGGGGTTAAAAATTGAATAATGCTCTACAGCTTTAAAAGAGAGAGATGACATGGCAGCTATTTTAAAAGTAAAATAAAGAGAAGGGCTGTAAATTAATGCTCAACATATTTTGAAGAGCAGGGCTGCAGTACAAAAGTAACTAAAGGTTGAGACTGGCTGGCTGCCTTTCAAGTAAGTAAATGGTTAAATGAAAGGGCACTGGGCTTCAGGTTATCAGGCAGAGCAGGGATCCCTCTGGAGTGCTCTGTTGGAGATTATTGCTGGCAGGAAGTCAGAATATCTGTGAGGCAGTTTGGTAACTGGTATTTTTAATTTAGGAGTGAAGGAGTAGCCTAATGGTTAGAGCATTAGCTTGCTAACCAAGCAACCAGGATTCAACTCCTTGTGGCCTTGGGCAAGTCACTTAACCCTCTATTGCTTTGGAAGATAGGCCTGGCAAATCTACTTCTGGTCACACTGCCAAGAAAACCCAGGAGCTAGCATTGATTTCTAACCTATTAGGATCTAAAGTAACAGTACTGAAATTGCCTGAAAAGAGTAATTAGGGGTTTTATGAGGGGGAAAGCTGTTTTGGAAGCATACTTTTCTGAGTGGCTTGGAATGCTGCAGCCCTGCTCTTCAAAACCTACTCAGCATTGATTTACAGCCCTTCTCTTTATTTTACTTTACTTTTAAAATAGCTGCCATGCTGTCTCTTTTGTTTTTGGGACCCTAGGTGCAGATAGAGAGAGGGGGGTTGCTTGCCGCAGTCATGAGTGAAGGTTTGATTTGAGGATTTTTGGAGGTATTTGGAGAGAAATTGGTAACTTTTAAGGAAATTGAAGTGGTCTTTTTAATTGTTGGGAGAGCAGGAAACTGGAAAGTTTGGCACTTTTGAGAGAAGAGTTATAGAAGAGATTTGATTTGAACATCTTTGAAGTACCTTCATTATGTGGGGTTCTAAGTAAAATTAGGCTGTCTAACATTTAATGGCTGAAAGCCTGAAGATTCCCACTAGCACTCCTTGTGGCCTTGGGCAAGTCACTTAACCCTCCATTGCCTCAGAAAAATCCAAGTTATCAATGTCCCTGTTTAATGTACATTACCAAGTTTAAGTAACAATGTAAACCACTTTGACTAAAACGATAAAGCAGTATAATAACCCTGTAAAATAAATAAATAAATTGTCTGGTCAGAGGGCTGATTTGCTGTTAAAAGCTGACAAGCTGGATTTAAGCTATTTGGAAGTAATAAACCTTGAAAGATTATACCAGTTTGAAATTGATTTATTCTGACTTTTGGTGGGTGTTTTTTAGAGAAATTAGTGAAAAGTATTTGTCAGCTTTAGGAGTCAAATGCTGAGAATCTGCCCTATGACTGTATGTTAGGTGCACAGGTTTCCAGAAATACTCCATTTTGAAGAAATTCTCTGGTTTTAAAAGTCTGGCTGGAGATTTGAGTCTGCTTTCACAGAGAAAAGGGAACTGAGGTCCTGGAGCTGTTTGTCACAATTTACCTGAGATTCAGTTACAGCTTTGATTATAATTTAAAAGCAGACAGCATTCATTATCCTGACAGCCTAGAGTGACTGCAGACACACAATTCTTTGTGCTATCTACAGCTGCATGTTGTGTGTGTGAATGTGAATGGGAAGGGTCAAATAAGGGATTATCTAATTATCTTTTTATTTAAGGGAAGTTAGGGAGTTTGCCTTAGAGAAAAAAAGGTGAAAAGGCATTACTTGTTCAGCCACTGTCTGATTATAATTACCTGAGGCAAAATAAGGGAAGAACAGAGTTTTGCAAAGTCAGGGAGTAGGACAAGACCAAATGAAGAGTTAACTGTGTGTTAAACAGATTGAGAGGACCAGATCCTGGACTGGACTGGACTAAAACCAGCATAGACATGGGCCCCAACTAGGGTTGCGCCCGACAGGCTTGATCCAGTCCTGGGTTTACCCCATTGCATACAGGGAGATGTAGTTTTGTTTTCCTTATAGAGTGCAATGGAGAAATCAGAACTACATGTCCCTGCATGCAATGGGGTAAACCTAGGACTGGATCAAACCTGTCGGGCGCATCTGGAGCCAGTTGGCAACCCTAGCCCCAACCCCAAGAAAGACGTTTTGGTTGAAAGATGAGTATACAGTGTCCCCTTCATCACAGTGCACTCTTATCTTTATTTGAGCTCAAATAAATACTTTGGGTTCTTTTGTAAAATCTGAGTCCAGGTATACTTACCTGTGGGCACTGACAAAAGAGGATATAGTTGGTACATTTTGAATTGCTGCAAAGGAATTCATATAACAATTATGAGTTATAAAATAAATACTTGCCTGTTTATAAGAAGATCATTTATTTTGAAAAGAAAAACATAATTTAAAGAAAGAGTCTTGTTCCAAAAGCTAGTATATGTGGTATTGGCACTTGAACAATTGCATAAGGGAATACTTATCTGATATACTGTTGTCTTGATGGGAAGTATTCTGTAAAACAAGAAAGAAAGCCTAGTTAGATTGTTTTAATATTAGCTGTGCTCACTTGTTGCTACTTAGATACTGTAATTCCTATACTAGGTGTTTTAGGTATGCTAGTTAATAAACCATTTTAAAGTTTTTACTTCAAAAGGACTCTGGATCCTGATTTAAAGTTACATATTGTAAAAGATTTTGTCATCTTACCTGCACATTCAACAGTAATAACATCTTAGGCTTTACCATCCAAAACTTATCCTGAATTTAGGTTTTGGCCTTGTGGCCTTGGGCAAGTCACTTAACCCTCCATTGCCTCGGTGACACTGCCAAGAAAACCCATGAACATCTGGGTCGCCAGGAGTCAGGACTGACTCGAAGGCACACATTGCATTTGCATTTGCTCCAGTGGGTTTGTTAGCTCATAAGAGTTGCTGAATGGTAGTCTTTTTCCACTGTACACTGTGTATGAGTTATAGTGTTATGCAAATGATCAGTAGTAGTAGTGCCCCCTCCAGAGGTGTTCTAGCCTGGGGTACAGTAACATCTAGCAGGGTATAAGTAAGGCTGGTACGCCGGAGGGCTGGTTACACAAAACTTCCTTCCTTTTTATCCCAGCAAGAAGGGGAGTCAGTACCTTAGGGCTCTAGCCTTACTATTCTTCCTAGAGATGCTTCTTTGGAACATCCGTAACATTTCCTGAATGGTTTTCCATCAGGTTCATTTGCATATGTTTGCATATTTCCCTCTCCTTATAAAAGATTGCCTCCTCCCATCTTTCTTTTCAGGGATGTATAATCCACCATATCCTTGTTCTAGGGAGCAGATACTGAAACAGATGCAATAAGCTGCGCTGCCCTTTAGAACGGTGGTTTACTTCCAGTTTTTCTGCGTTGCTTTTGCTTCCAACAAAGTATGAATTTTTGATATGGAAAAATCAGCACTAAAACCACTATACTAAAGGGTTGTGTTGTGGGCATGCAGAATACATGCAAAAAAGGCCAAATTTGAACTTCCTCCTGATATATAAATTACATCCAATTTTGGCATGGTGTTTTTACTTATCTTTCTTTCTTTCTACAGACAGACAGTTAGTTTTGTATACCACCTTATCCTTCAATCAAAGTGCTCACGACACAATTGGAAATACATTTAACATGAGGGGATATGAGACACATACACTAATACGTACAGGGAACATGGGCAATGGAGGGTTAAGTGTCTTGCCCGAGACCACAAGGGGCACCTGTAGGACTAGAAACCCCACACTGAATGTTTACTCCATCGCAAGGCTGGAGCAGATTCCAGCATGGGAGCAAAAGCTCAAAGTGCAGTTCTTCATCTCAGATGATGCTAGTCGGCTAAGTTACCTGATGGGTCAAGTGAGCCACAGATAGTTCCCACCAAGGGTGGCCCAAGGGGGGTGCAGGGCCATGTGCGGCAATTAATTGGGGAGCCTCATTTGCATAAATATTTGCATAATGTTAACATGTATTTTTAGTAAACATGCCTCTTAATGAGTGTCTGGATAAAGAAAGACTAACAGATTTCTACATTACTATATTCCAGTGCCAACCGCCAGGCCCTTTAGGAAGTACTATAAATGCTGACCATTTACAACTCATAGCAAATCCACCATATCATAACAGCTCTGCCAGGACTCACAAAGCACCAAACCCTACCTATCAAAAGGCAACACTGCAAATATTAAACCAATACATCTCAGAAAATATCAATGCATCCCCTACTGGGGAAAGAGAACAAGTGACACGGCCATATAGAAACTACATGAACAGAATACCTCAGCTTGGTTAAAATGCAGAACATAGACCGTCACCAAAGAACAAGGGATCACAATTTAGAAATAGGAAGAAAATAATTAAACTGGGAACCCCAAAAGCCAAATTTGGGATGTACAACAAAACTGGAGAAATAAAACTATAAATTAATTTCCTCTTGTACTAAACAAAACATAAGACGTTAACGATGCACATTTTCCAGAGCTGATATATTCCAGTTAATAAATTCAAAATATAAAAGTATTTTTCTAACTTTTCTTGCTTGTGCATTTTCTTTTTCAGTTGCAATTGCTCCCTTCACTTTCTTCTGGTTTCTTTGTGTCTTCTGCGAGCTATCCATTTGTCCTTTCTTTTCTTTTAGTTTTTTTCCAAATTTTTCTCTATATCTGCTTTAACATACTGATCTTTCCCCTTTTGCTCTTTCCTCCATTTCTTTCCTTATTCCTTTATCATCCACTCAATTTTCACCATTCCATTCTCAGTCTCCACTTACTCTTCCAATACCCGGCCCATCGTAGACTTTTTTCTTCCTTCCCAAACATAATATCTTTTCCCCTCTCCATTCTCATTCTCCATCCCTTTCTAGTCCTCCCCCAAAATCAGCTCCCTTATAGTTCTAGACCTACCCAATATCCGCTTCCTTCTAGTCCCAGTCTCCCAAGCTTCCACATCAGCCCATTTCCAGTCCTAGCCCCTCATATGCTGTTTTCCAGTTCCATTCCAGCCCCCCCCCATCAGCCCATTTCCACTCCAAGCTCTCCCATCAGCCAATTTCCAGTCCTATTCCAGCCCATTACCCATTTGCAGTCCATGTTCCCCCGTCAGCCCATTTCTAGTCCTTTTCCAGCTCCTCATCAGCCCATTTCCAGTCCTAGCCCCCCATATGCTCTTTTCCAGTTCCATTCCAGTCCCCCATCAGCCCATTTCCACTCCAAGCTCCCCCATCAGCCAATTTCCAATCCTAGCCCCCTCGTCAGCCCACTTCGTCCTATTCCAGCCTCCATCAGCCCATTTCCAGTCTTAATCCAGCTCTTCATTAGCCCATTTCCAATCCAAGTTCCCCCCCCCCCACCATCACAGCCCAATTGCAGTCCGTTCCCCCATCACAGCCCATTTCCCATCCGTTTCCCCCCATCACAGTCCTATTCCATCTCCTCATCAGCCGACTTCCAGTCCTGGCCCCCCATATGCTCTTTTCCAGTTCCATTCCTCATCTTCCTCCCCCCTCCTCAATTCTCCCCCCTTCCTTAATTCTCCCCCCCTCCCATCCATACTCTCTCTGCTACCCTCTCCTCCTTCCCTACGATCTCTGAAGAGGAAACCACACTCCTTCTCGCCTCCTCCAAACCCACCACCTGTTCTTCTGACCCTATCCCCACCCATCTCCTACATCCCATTTCCTCCACCATTGTCCCCTTCATCTCTTATATTCTCAACCTTTCACTCTCCACTGCAACTGTCCCAGTTGATTTCAAACATGCTGTTGTCACACCTCTCCTCAAGAAACCCCTCACTTGACCCCACCTGTCCTTCTATCGACCCATCTCCCTCCTTCCCTTCATATCTAAACTACTAGAACAAGCAATCCACCGCCACTGCCTTGACTTCCTCTCCTCCCAGGCCCTCCTGGTCCCACTACAATCCAGCTTCCATCCCCTACACTCCACTGAAACGGCTCTTACAAAAGTCTACAATGACTTGTTCCTTGCTAAGTCTTAAGGGCCTCTACTCTGTCCTCATCCTTCTCGACCTCTCTGCTGCCTTTGACACTGTTGACCACAATCTTCTCCTCACCACCCTCTCTTTGCTTGGTTTCAAGGGCTCTGCTTTTATCCTGGTTCTCCTCCTACCTCTCCCATCGTTCCTTTAGTGTATGCTCTGGCGGCTCCTCCTCCTCTCCCACCCCGCTCCATGTTGGTGCACCCCAGGGATCTGTCTTGGGCCCCCTCCTTTTCTCTCTCTATACCCAATCCCTGGCACGCTTATCTCCTCCCATGGATTTCAGTACCATCTCTATGCCGATGACTCCCAAATCTACCTCTCTGCATCCAATATCTCTCCAGCAATCCATACCAAGATCTCTGCCTGCCTTTCTGACATTGCTGCCTGGATGTCTCATCGCTGCTTGAAATTGAACATGACCAAGACTGAACTCCTCATCTTTCCCTCCAACTCCTCCCCTCCTCTTCCCCCTTTCTCATTCTCTGTGGATGGATCCACGATCCTCCCTGTCCCCTCAGCCCACAATATGGGGGTTATCTTTGACACCTCTCTCTCCTTCTCCACACATATCCAGCTCGTAGCAAAGACCTGCCGCTTCTTTCTCTACTTCAGCAAAATCCACCCCTTCCTGTCTGAACATACTACCAAAACGCTTGTCCACTCCTTAATCTCCTCTCGCCTCGACTATTGCAACATACTCCTTGCTGGTCTTCCCCACGAGCCATCTCTTCTCCCTTCAATCTGTACAAAATTATGCTGCTCGACTAATATTCCACCAGTCTCGCCATGCCCACATTACTCCTCTTCTCAAGTCGCTTCACTGGCTCCCCATCCAAGCCTGCATCCAATTCAAACTCCTCCTACTGACCTATAAATGCATTCACTCCACAGCCCCTCAATACTTCTCGTCTCTTTCTCTCCCTACATCCCCACTCGGCAACTTCACTCCGCTAACAAACTACTTCTATCTAGGCCTTTCACTTGCACTGCCAACTCCAGACTCCGCTCCTTTCACCTCGCTGCACCCCACGCCTGGAACAGCTTGCCTATGTCTATATGCCAAGCACCTTCCCTGGCCCTCTTCAAATCCAGGTTAAAGAGCCAACTCTTCGCTGTCACATTCAGATCCTGACTTCTATCCTTCATCTTAACCTAACCCTCACCTCATGACCAAACTGTAAAAACCATATAGTACTTTGCACTGATTGAATTATGCTCTGTATTGTCGTGACTAGATTGTAAGCTCGGATGAGCAAGCCTTTGACAAGCAGGGACTGTCTCTTGTATGTGTGTCTGTACAGTGCTGTGTGCGTGGCGCTATATAAGTGTTAAATAATAGTAGTAGCATTCCAGTCCCCCATCAGTCTATTTCCAAACCTAGCCCCCTCGTCAGACCACTTCGTCCTATTCCAGCTCCCATCAGCCCATTTCCTGTCCTAATCCAGCTCTTCATCAGCTCATTTCCAGTCCAAGTTCCACCCCCCCCCCACCATCACAGCCCATTTTGTCTGTTTCCCCCACCATCACAGCCCATTTGCAGTCCGTTTCCCCCCCCCACACACACACATCACAGCCCAATTGCAGTCTGTTCCCCCCCCCACACACATTACAGTCCTCCTTGCAGTCCCCCATAACCACAGCCCATTTCCTGTCCATTCCCCCATCACAGCCCAATTGCAGTCTGTTCTTCCCCTCCCCCCACATCACAGCCCACTTGCAGTCCCCCCCCCATCACAGCCCAATTGCAATCCGTCTCCCCCCATCACAGCCCACTTGCAGTCCTCCCCCCATCACAGCCCAATTGCAGTCTGTCCCCCCCCCCCTCACAGCCCATTTCCAGTCCTATCCGCCCCCCCCCCCCCTCTGAAGAGCCCTGTGCCGTCTAAGGGGCTGCAGAGGGAGCCTGGGAAGCCAGCGCAAGGCCCCGGCTCCCTCTGCACAGCCCGACAGCATGAAGAGCCTTTTCCTTCACTCTGGTGGCTGTTTCAATGAAGCCGCGAATGCTGGGAGAGGTTAAAGAGCATTGTTCAATGGTTAAAGGGTATCATTCAAGGGCAAGGGCAAGGGCAAGGATTAAAGGGTATCATTCAAATCAATCATTCACAAATCACACAATTTAGAAAAGCACTAAAGCACCACCTTTTTCTCCTGCACTATGCCCAGGCTAACAACACATCCTTACCTGACACAACCTTACGACCCAATTTACACCCCTGTACATAACTTGCAAGGAAAACCTTGTTACCATAGCTGCGCAGCGACTTCCTGCCCACACTGTATATAGACTGTATTTACCTCCCCATGGTTATTAACCCAAGTTGTATTTCCTGTTCAATGTAAGTGCGAAGCAGGCTCTTCCTGCTCAGCACAAAATGTTATTTATTTAGCTGTATTTATATCCTGCTTTTCACCGGGTCAAAGCGGTCAATTGGGGGATACATTTAACACGAGGGGATATGAGACACATACGCTAATACTTACAGGGAACATGGGCAATGGAGGGTTAAGTGGCTTGCCCAAGACCACAAGGAGTGCCTATAGGACTAGAAATCCCAGTCCCTCCGGCCTGAGATTGCTGTCCCCAGGTGGGACTTGACCCCCCGGCCCTCCGGCCTGAAGTACCTTGTCCTAACCACTAGACCACTCCTCCCATCTCTTACCTGTAAACCGCACTGATTTTAAAGAGCGCTGTATATAAAAGCATTAAATAAATAAATAAAAAATTCTGGTATAAATTCAAACTTCAGAAAACAATCAAAGAAGAATGGACTTCCCAATGCTAAACAAAATACCTTTCTCTCTATTTGCAAAGCACAGGAGGAGAATCATGCACAAACGGGACCATATCAAGCTAACAATATGCCCTGTGTGATAAGTTAACTTGGTGTCCCCGCCACCCAGCCAGTTGCCTTTCAGGCTTTCTGCAAGCCCTGTGAAGACATCAGTGCCCCTTCCATACTTGTGCATTGTGCGGTTGCACCACTCACACAGTCCTTGGTACAGCCCTGTGCACCAACACACGCAATGGGCATCATTTGTTAACAATGTGTACTATCTGCTGCTGAATTCCACTTTTTACTCTTCTTATTTTCCATTACAGCTTTATCCAGTGGTCCCCTTCCTTAACATTATAGAAATAGCAGCTCAGCATAATTAGGTGCAGCTCGGTCCTCTCCACCATATAAGTGAAGGGGGTTGGTAAAAATCCTGAATTTTCACATTTTGTACTGTCCAAGACAGGTGCTTTCCCTAGTTTGAACTGCTCTTATCACCTTAATGCCATCTGTGCTTCAACTATGACAAGCCCCAAAAGCTAGGGCCAGTACAATTCAAAAGTTGAGTCTTCTCTGTATTCTCCTTATTTGAACTTCCACAGTTGTTCTTCAAACCGACTCCTGCCTTTAAGTGCATTACTTACAAGTGCCTTCTTCACTCAATAACTCGCTACAGTGTGTGTTTACATATTTATCCAATCTGTAGAGATGGTTTGAGGTACAGGGAAGTACCATGCTATGAAAACAACTCATCCTAGATGCCTTACCGATCATCCTGAAGCCCACTAATGCCTCCACCCCAACACTCCCAAACAAGACAATACTCAAGGTGGTTCGAATGAAACAACATCTAGCTATGTGTGCTTTTCCGCTGCTTTTACTGACATTACAGCTGATCAGTATCAGAAAATCTTCACTGATTACTGTAACCAGAGGGTTTTAAATAAAATATTTACCCTTTGTGCTGCCAGATAGAGAAGGCAGGAGGGTTTGGTAGCAGGCTGGTCCTGGTGGGCAGGTTTCTGTATGCTTTGTTGAGGGGCACTGATTTGTAGACTGTTGTGGGGCCAAGTGAGCGGCAAACCAGGAAGTGAGTTGGTGGTGCTGGGAGCTATTCTGGGCTGGTGCAGTGACATGGTGGGAGTGTGCCTGTCTACCAAGGAATGGTGATAGGGCTGCCGAGAGTGATGAGTTTTGAGGTGGCCGCTTATGTTCAAGTGTTTGTGCATGTGCGGGGAAAAGCACGCTTGGGTTGGGGATGCTGGTGTAATGGAGTGTGGCAAGAGGGAAACGTCTTGAGATCTGAGATGCTGGGGACTGGCAGAGAGAGTGGAGTCTTGGTTGGAGCGACTGTGGACTGAGCCCAGAGAATGTTGATGTAAATCGTGCATTGAAATTGAGAGGCCGTGGGTGTATTGGGTCAAGTAGTGAACTTGCTGTCTGCCTGAAAGAGGGCTCATGCAGAATTGGAGACAAGATCAGGAAAGGCTCTCACCAAAGGACTAGATTCTGAGTCAGAGGGACAGAGAAGAGTTGGGGAAACAATGTTGGAGAGAGGGTTGCATTGGGGAACACTAGGAAAAAAGCCTGAAAATTCTATCTGGTGTAAAGTTGTTTGTCTTGTGGAAAAATTGTATGTGTAGACCTGCAGGGAACAGAACTTTTTTATGGGTGCGTTTTATCCCATTGGGTTGGCATTGTTTCGGAGCAAGTGTTAACAAATTCTGTTGGCCCTGTACGGAAAATCTAACGTAGACAGGTAGAACTTTCCCTCAGTTCCCCTGACTGTCAAATCACTGCTTGTTCACTCACACAAGAACTCAGACAATGCTTCATAAGTGGGTATAATTGGCCACAGCCAACTTTATTGTTACCAAGAACTGATGGAGCAGGGGACCTGCTTGGTCACCCGAGCCAATGCAAAATTGCCTGCCATACCGTCCTGCTAAGAATGTTGTTCATTTAGGCATGGTGGAGGTCCTGCCTTGCTATGTTGAGCTAGGCTCACACACTACCTGCTATACTGCCACACAGTTTAGCTGCCCGCCTTGCCTGGAGGGCCATGCTGGGCCACCCTGCCTTGCTGCCAGCTAGACTGGCCAGCCCCTCCCTCGTTGGGATCTGTGCATAACTGATATTCAGCTTGGGTACCCACCATGGATAAGGGGAAGCACAACTTCTCCATGTTCCCATCAAGGTTCCCGCCCAATAGCTGTCAGACTGTGGGACCAACCTGAGGAACTGATTCACTGAGGCACGACGGTCGAGATGGCCAGCAGGGTATGAGGTAGCATCCTAAGGGGACTGTCAGTCCTGGTGTTCGAGATTGGTGTGGCCCTGCACTGCAGTGAGGAGGGTCCTAACTGGCACCACTGTCTGGAGGGCTCCCAAGAATGGAGTATCTGACCACCGTTTCCAGATTTCTTTTAACCCTGCAAGGTGACACCATTCCGGAGTAGGCACCCAGCAACTGCATTGAACGCCCTCCTAACTGGCCAGTGGGCAGGCGCAAGCACCAAAGGTCCACCTGCATGATACGTCGGCCTCTAATTTTAGTCATTTCTGCGAATCCACTTGTGGGAAAACTGGCAGTCCTCATGCACTGACATCATTGAGGAATATGGCTGGTGGTATTTTCTCAGTCCTCAGCTACTAGGACTCTGGCGGGTTAATGGACTGGGTGGGCCATGCGGTCCCTTTTTAGCAGTGGGTCCAATGTGCGATTACCCTGGGTGCAGTCCGAGCGCTGATGCTCAGGGCAGCACTTAACCTAGTTATATGGTCCGCCTGTGACTCTTACGGTTCTCAAATATCAGCACATGACTTTGTGTTCAGGCTCTACCAAATACATTACAAGTTCTCTGACTGCCCAATTAGCCAGCGTCCTTTCTGACACGCTATGGCAACCCCTCCCCCCATCCCCAAGCAGAGGTCAGTGTGCTAGAGAGCATCCTGTAAATATAGCAGACCTTTCTCATTGGCAGCTGCGGTGCTGTGTAATATGGCCATACTGTGTAACAGGCCTCTTTGCTTAGGTATCCTGATGATGGCCAGTATGTGGCCGAGGGGGGGGGGGGGGGTGCAAGTTGTGCTCAGTTCGCGGCCGGCTGCCATGTCAAATTCGTGCCTGGCTACTGTGCTTCTGGAATGTGTGGCTGACTGCTGTGTCCAATTTGTGTTTCGCTACTGTACTTCTGGAATGTGTGACAGGTTTTACTCAGCTGTTGCTGCTGTGAGGTATGCTATGGCCACTGCATCAGGGTCTCCTGTTGGATAGTGTTCGGCCGAGGGGGCTACAGGGGAGCCCGGTTAGTGTCTGGTGGCTGGGCTCCAGGGAGTCCAGGCTGGGATCGCTGCCACCCAGTCCTAGACACAACATCAATTTACACTTAAGAGTTCCCCTGTGCTAACGGTGTCTCCGCCAGCTGCCAATGGATCGAAGCCACTTTGACACCCCCCCCTGCGGGTATTTTAGGTCACCTTTTTCAGGCTTGGGGTCCATAAACAGGTGTAGTTATATTGCTAGTCATACCCACCTTCCAACTTCATAACCCCACTAGAGTCTGACCTGCACATCTAATGCCTATGCCCATCATTGAAAACCCAACTGAAAGAATGGCCATGGACCTAGTAGGACACTTGGAGTGAACCAACCGAGGCAACAAGTATATTTTAGTTATCCTGGACTACTCTACCCACTACCCAGAGGCTATTGCTCTAAGGCAGGGGTGGACAATTCCGGGCCTGGAGGGCTGCAGACCAGTCAGGTTTTCATGATGTCCCTAATGAATATTCATGGACCTATTTCCATACAATGGAAGGCAGTGGATGCAAATAGATCTCAGGTTTTCATGATGTCCCTAATGAATATTCATGGACCTATTTCCATACAATGGAAGGCAGTGGATGCAAATAGATCTCATGAATATTCATTAGGGACATCATGGAAACCTGACTGGTCTGCGACCCTCCAGGACCGGAATTGCCCACCCCTGCTCTAAGGAATATGAAGACTACTATGATCGTGAATGCCTTCTGGGAAGTACTCTCACAGGTGGGAATACCCAATGAAATCTCGCAGATCATGGAACAACTTTTGTATCCAAGATGATGAAGCAAGTGTGTGCCTTGGTGAAGGACAACATGCTGCGAACATCAGTATATCACCAACAGACAGATGGCCTCCTTGAGCGATTCAGTAAAACTCTGAAACAGATGCTAAGGTTTGTGGAGGAGAATGGATAGAACTGGGACATTCTCTTACCCTAGTTGATGTTTGCCATCCATGAGATATCTCAGAGTTCCATGGGGGTTTTGCCTTTTGAGTTGCTCTTCGGAAGACAGCCAAGAGACATATTAGATATGGTAAGGTAAACCTGGGCGTAATTCAATGGAATACCTTATACAAATGCCAGATCAGATGAGGAAAACTGGAGAAGTGGCCAAACGCGGTCTGGAAAAAAGTCCAAGCCAAGCAAGCCAAATGTTACAATTGGGCAGCTGTGCACAACACCTTCCAATAAGGAGAAAGAGTTTGTCTTGCTGCCCTCTTCTGAGAGCAAGTTTCTTTGTAAATGGCAGGGGCCATATGAGGTGGACTAGAAAGTGGGGTCTGTTAACTACAGGGTGGCCCAGGCAGATAAATGGAAGAGAGCCAAAATTTACCATATCCACCTATTGAAAAAGTATACTCCAATGATTGTTGTAATGGTACAGACTGATGATTTTGGGCTGGATACTTTAGCCTCATCAGATCCAGCTCAAGTCCTGATTGGTGACCAGTTCTCTGCTGTCCAGAGAAGAGATCTCGAAGGTTTGATCCACCAGAGTCTAAAGGTGTTCTCCACCCACCCGGGAAGAATCCACCTCATTTGTCATTGTATCGTTACTGACCCTGGGGTGGTTATCTGGCAACAGCCCTATCGTATTCCGGAGGCCAGTGTCGGGCCAAGGAGCTGGAAGGGATGCTTAACCTGGGTGTTATAGAGGCACACATTGCATTTGCATGAGTGACTGGTCATCCCCCATCATCTTGGTTCCTATACCCGATGGAAGCATCATATTCTGCATAAACTTCCAGAAGGTCAATGCAGCTTCTAAACTTGAAGCATATCCCATGCCCAGAGTCGATGAACTTATCAAATGACTAAATGGAGCATGCTTTATATCAACCTTGGATTTGACCAAGGAATACTGGCAGGTGCCCTTGACTTTGGCTGCCAAGAAGAAAACTGCGTTTTCAACCACACTAGGTCTATTCCAGTTTACAATGCTGCCCTTTGGATTACATGGGGCTCCAGCCACATTTCAAAGCCTAGTCTACCACCTGCTGAGACTGTACAAGGATTATGCAGCTGCATACCTTGGCGACATCATCTACAGCAGAGACTGGACCACCCTTCTAACCCAAGTGCAATCCATGTTGACCAAACTGCGGAAGTCTGGGTTGACAGCCAACCCCAAGAAATGTTTTCTGGGAGGTTGGGATGTTCAATATCTGGGATATTTAATCGGGAATGGGCAGATATGACAACAATTATGGAGGTTGTAGGCCATTGCCAAGGTCTCCACCCCGAAATTGAAGAAAGAGGTTCATGCCTTCCTTGGATTGATTGGCTATAGCTGCCAGTTCATCCCTAATTTTGTAGAGGTGGTGGAACTGTTAACCAGTCTCTTCCAGAAGAGAGCTCCCAAAGGGATTCAGTGGTCACCATACTTGGACCTGGCTTTCCAGCATCTCAAGAAGGCTGTGTACTCTGAACCCATCCTAATTAGCTCTGATTTCTCTCTACCACTTATTGTGCAAACTGATGCCTCAGAGGTGTGCTAAGAGCCGTTCTGGCCCAGGAAATCAGGGTGAAGAACATCCCATAGCATTCATCAGCAGGAAGCTGCGTCCTTGGGAGAAGCATTATGCGGTGATTTGAGGAGGAGGGCCTGCCTGTCAAGTGGATGCTTGAGACCTTCAAATACTACCTGCACAGCCATCCGTTTATGCTGATAATAGACCACCAACCCCCTCAAGTGGCTGACCCTATATAAGGAGTCCAATGGCCGTCTTATGCCATGATTTTAGAGTCTCCAACCCTAGCAGTTCCAAGTCTGCCATAAGGCTTGTTGTATTAACCTAAATGTGGATTTCCTTTCCCTGGTGGGGGTCCTGGGTGAGGCAGGTACTCAACGGGGCGTGGTTGAGTTGAGGGGAAGAGGGTATGATGGGATATATAGAATTTTACCCAGCTCTCTCCACAGGGGTTATCAACAGTCCCCCTTTGAAGAGAGTCTGCAGCCCAGAGTTCAGGGCTGGGAGGGCATGGCTCACAGAGGCTAGAGGAGGGAGCAGGGCCAGCCTGTCCATTGTGCAAGAATATTGCCTGCACATGGCCCTGCACATTGGGAGGCCCTGCGCCTGCCTGACCAGCTTCAGAAGGAGCCAGGGAGGTCCAAAGCCTGGTGCCCCGGCTCACCTCTGCAGAGCCGCGAGAATGAATGGCGTTTTTCTTTCTTTCCCACAGTTCTGTTAAAGATGAGCCTGCTGGCGCACTGAGTGTCGGGATCTTAAACGGGGGCATTTCCTGTCGGTCTTGTAAGGAAAATCTTGCTATGTAGTGTAAGTGAAGTTGTAAATGAGAGAAGAATATCACATGAGAGAATTTTAAAACATTATGGTAGTTGTGGCAAGTGTGTCTGTTTATAACAGTGGTGCGACTGTCGTTTTAAAAACTGAAACCTGGGAAATCTGAGAGAAACTTTTTAATGAGAAAGTTCCATAATTACTACCTCTAAAGGAAATTTAAGAGGAACAGAAGTGCTTATTCTGACTGAGCTGTAATTTTGCCCTGTTTCAGCAAAAGCAGCTGACTGAGTGGAACCTGAACATTTTTGTGATGACAAAAATGGAAATGTTGATGTAAATGTGTGTGTGTAAGCTAAATTTTCATCAGTAGACTCTGAGTTTGGAAACTAATATTTTGCTTGAGAGTGTGAAAGGAAACTGTACTCTATGATTCTGGGCAGACAGCAATCTCCAAATAGTGTATTAAAATAAGGGTGTTTTAGTCAGGTAATTTGTATATTTTTTTTAGCAGGGCTTCACATCAGTTTAGTACCTTTTCTATCTAGGATCAAGTAGAGCTTTTATCTGTCTGTACATATGCCTATGTTTGCCCTTGCTAAAAGATTAGAGGAAGTCTGTAGCTGTTTACTCGCAGGAACCCCCATATTGTGCAGGTAGAACAGGAAGGGAAGCCACACTCTCTGCCTGCAGCAATGAAAAGGTTAGATGGGGGTGGGAGGAATAGAAAAGGCATCAAAAATGTAAATGGGCAGTGGACTTTGGTGGGGGGGGGGAATGGACAGCAGAGAGAGGGAGAAAGGGAGAGTAAGGGGAACAGAGTAGGAGGGGGCTGGCAGCAGAGGGGTTGGAAGGTGAGGGAAGAGTTCAAGGTGTTTGGAGGATAAAAGGATAAATGATTGGGGACATAAGAGCACAATGTGTACTGTATATGCTGAAATGTGCATTCCCCCCCACACCCAAAACACACAAATGGCATCCCACCCTTGCACCACACACCTACAAACACAGGCACCCCACCTCTGCACCAAAAACAGACAGGCGTGCGCACACACACACAATCACACAGGCACCCCAGCTCTACACTCCATACTCACATGCAGGAATCCCTTCTCTACACCACAGACCTCACTCACATTCACACCTAGACACAGGCACCCGACCTCTGCACCACATATACACAAACCCCACACCCCTCCCTCACAAAGGCACCCTCCACTGCATTCCATGCACATTGCAGTTGAACTGCCAAACTTTTTTATTACTGGTATTGGTTTAGCTTAATGTGTTTTGCTGTATTTATTTTATTATTTATTTATTTATTTATTACAATTTCTTATATACCGCTCTATTCGGTATCAGCGCGGTTTACATTATAACACAACGACCATAACAACAAGCTGTTTGGTTTTACATAGAACAGGATTAAAAACTTGGATAACAGGGGTGAACTATATACATGAGATATTTATGCAGAACAAGGTTAGGTAAAAATAACATACTAAAAGTGAGGGTCATTGTATTGTATTGAATGTTTGAAAATAGTAATTCAATGAGAGAGAGATTTCTGGATTTTATTTATTTAACATCTCTGATATACCGCTTTTCAACTTTATCAAAGCGGTTTACATTGAAACATAATGAGATTACATAGAACGGTACAGTAGCAACTATTGACATTGAACAATTAACGATCAAATTAATTACAATGAGCAGTTAACATTCTCTGTGTGTTACAACAATCTTACAGTATTTTAACTGATTGTGACTTGGTTAAAGGTGGACATGGTGGGGATGGGAGCTGCTGATTGGAAATGTTGTTGTTATGGTTGTGGGTTGTCTGTGGTGTTGAAGTGGTCTGTGAAAAGGTGGCTTTTGAGATGTTTTCTGAATTCGGTGATGTCAGAGAGTGCTCTCAGGTGATATGGGAGTGAGTTCCATAGTGCTGGGGTATAATATTCAAATACTCTGTGAAAGACTGATTGAGAGGAGTAAGTAGTTATGGTAGCTTCCATATTTATCCTTCCTATCCCTGACAGCAGCCAAACTAACATACACGAGGCCCTGCACACTCTCGTGCTTTGCACCAAAAATACATAACAGCACATCTAATGTTATGCTTGGAAACTTGTTACCTCACCTGCCAACAAAATCAATATTAACACACTTCACCTAGTGTCCTCGCCAAGGACTCATCCTATATTTCCAACTGTTTGAATAGAAGTCCCTTCCCCTTCCATCCTGGTTGCTTCTCCCATGTTGGTACTCAATGTTCTTGTATCTTCCTATGAATAACTTATTTCTTATTTACATAAATGCATTATTATAGGCTCAATGTACTCACTCTTATGTACTGTATTCCACCCTGTGCCTTACTCTGTCTATCTCGTCTGTCTGTATGCATTATTCTTGCGCTCATTATCTCTCTCCTTTTTATGTAATTTACCTTCTCCTACAAAGAGGCAGAATATCAAATTCATATAAAGAAACACAAAAAGTAAATGTGGTTCCTATTTAAAAGGCTAGATTCAGAAGAAGGCGATCCTGCTAAAGTAGAAAGCTGATCTAGTCACTAAAACACAAAGGGGCCTTATGTTAAGCTACTGTAGAATACTTGTGGGACAGGGAACAGTCCCACTATGGTTACCTATTGGTGTACAAATACTTGTTGTGTATGTACATAAGGGGCTTTTACTAAAGGCCACTAGTTCATTAACATGTAATTTAGTGTGTGGTATCTGACAGCTGAGAATGCTAACACTTGTGAATGCCAGCCATCTGCCGCTACAACGCAAGTTAAGTGGCCATCATGCACTAGGGAGGAGAGCAAGTGGGTTAGGCGCACAGTGTGGGCTAGGGGAGCACATTGCCACTTGCAGGAGGGCAACTGCCACACCCTAGGTGACAAGAGGGGCGAAAAACCCTTCTGAGCTATGGAGAGTACTTATGTCTTGGCGCCGTCGGATGACGTCACCAAATGTGGCTGACTCATCCTGCTTGTCCTAGGAGAAAGAATGCTACCCATCCCTCTCCAAAGAGAGTCTGTAGCCCAGAGTTCAGGACTGGGAGGATGTGGCTTACAGGGAGAAGTTAAGAACCCAGCAAGCTGCGTGAGGGAGAAAGGGCCCGTGGAGCCAGGAGTCCTTCCAAGGCAAGCCATGCAGAGGAGTTCTGAGGTAGGAACTTTAACTGAGGCTGGAGGAAGGGCCGGGAGAACCAGCTTGTGGAGGCTTAACGAGCTGGGAGAGAATATAGGCCAATTTTGTTTCTCTTGAACTGCTGTCTGTTCTGTTTTAAAGAAAACCCCTTTCCACTGCACAGCACACTACCACCTAAGGTGGCAGCTTGGGGATTTCCTCTAACCATGTGACAGAGGGCAAATCCACATCCCTCCAGGATTGGGCCTCTGTAGTCAGTCAGGATTATTTTGTTTGTTTGTATGGGTTAAGAGGGTTAGCCTAACCCTAATTAGGGAGTTAGAAGAAGGTATAGACAGTGTCGGACATGCAGGCTTTGTTTTGATGACTAGTGGCTGCTAAATGTTTGTTGGAGTGGGAATAGTTCATGGTTAACTCAGCTGCAGAAGAGTGATCTATGATTGTGTTTTGCCAGTGAGCAGTGACAAGCCAAAATGGACTGAGTCCTCCAGATGTTGGTAGAAGGGCAGCAATAACAACCATAACAGCAGCAGCTACAGAATCTTGCTCAAGTGTTGGGGGAGCTACAGATATGTTTCCAGGTTCAGGTTCTTTCCAGGCCCTGCAAAGAACGGAACTCCACACTCCAGAGCAAGCACTTCTCAAAATGATGGCAGAAGATAAAGTTAGGTATCTCTGAAGTTCCGATCTCCTGCTCGTTATTTAAAAAGAGAAAAATTTTTTAACTGTGTGTTATTTGTAGTATGTAGGGATGTGAGTAAAGTTAGTTGAATAGATGACGTCAGTCTTTTTGTGAATGATTCTATTGGTGGTAGTTTGGTTTAAAAACAGCTGACATCAAATGCTGGGAATATGGTAATGAGAAGCATGTTGTGTGCTCGAAGACATTCTTAGCGTTTGGTGAATCTTATAGTTCTAGTTATGCTTTTTTTCCTTGTTTCCTGCATGCTGAGGGTGACATTGATAGCAACAGCTCGGCCCTGTGTTCTGCCCATTGGACACTAATCCTCCAATAATAATGCAGGTTAGTGGCCAGTGTCAATATGTTGCTGCCATAGATAGTCACTGCAGTGGGAGTGTATAGGTTGGCGTGGACCCCAGTGAGTAGGCCATGAATGACTGCTGCCCCAACCATTGAAAATTAACAATCGACTACAGCACAGTCAGAAAGACTGCCCGGCTGCCCTTCACTGGGCTGGTCAGCCAAGTACAAACCAACTACAGTAGGTGTGCTGGTCAGCACGCATGACATGTGCGTAGTGTGAACACGAGCACTCTGCTTTGGGATACTCAGCATTGACACACAGTCATTTATGCAGTGATTAGCATCCTGAGACAGAGAATGCATCCACATCATTGGAGCCAAACATTATAATAGCTCTGTGTGAATACATTGAGTGACCATAGCACGGCTTTGGTCATAGTGAGAGTGCCATCTCAGCATGACATACTGTGGCCACCCAGGCAATGCACATGGCAGATGGGCACAATGGCGTCTCAGCCAGTGACCCTACCATTGTGGCAGACACATCCAGGTCAATCTGTGCTGTTTCAGGCGATGCCTATAATCCTCTGCCTAGCCTTATTCACTTTTTCCAAACAGGCTGGGAAAAACTCAGATAATGTGAGCCAACGTGCAGTGCAGAAAGCCACAGGACAAAGGGGACACACACACACACACACACACTCATTGGCGCACTGAGCAAAAGTGGAGATGATTGGCATTCCTCCTTGACACTCCTATCTCAATGTCAGCTCAAGGATTGATAATATGTGCTCTGTTTGCTATATTACCATGTGCTATTAGCCTCCAACCAGCTGTAGGCTATATTACCATGTGCTATTAGCCTCCAACCAGCTGTGGATAGTGGAGCCTGTCAGTGCTGCTGGTGGGTATTTCTACCCTTGCTGGCCATCTCCTTGGGGGTTGCACATGCTGGAGCTGTACTTATACTGTCAGCTAAACCTTGTCCACAGGAATATGCAATATAGAAACCCCAGCAGGGACCTGAATCTGTGATCCTCCACACATATACACACCAACTGTGTGTGTTGCACCACAGTGCTTCCTTATGGAGATAACAGCTCCTGTTTCTGACATGCTTCCCTTTAGCTGACCTTCGGCACATGCTGCAATGCACATGGTATATATGACCAGAACAAGGCTTCTGTCTGCTGCAGGCTGGTACCACTTCCCATGCCACCACCAACATCCCACCATACAGACATGCCCATGCACTGTCAGTGGTGGTGGTTGCAGTCCCAGCATGTTAAACATGCGGGTTTGGCGAGCGCCTTGGACACGAGGTATGGATGGGGGGGGGGCAGGGGCACACATGGATGGCAACACAGCCCCCCCCCCCACCAGCTGCCTATGCATGGGCCCCATCACCACCTGCCACCGATATGTCTTGGGGGGGAGGATGGCAGCCATTGCTGTTGTATTTCCCCGGGCACCAGCATTTTCCAGCTACCTGGAGGGCTACAAGAGAGGTACTCAAATCCAGTTCTGGAGGGCCGCAAACCAGTCAGGTTTTCGGGATATCCCTAATGAACATGCATGAGAGAGATTTTTATGCACTGCCTCCATTGTATTTGAATCTATCTCATGCATATTCATTAGGGATATCCCGAAAACCTGACTGGTTTGCAGCCCTCCAGGACTGGATTTGAGTACCTCTGGGCTACAACATCTGGCACTATTGGCCTCTTCCCCCACAGCTGGGTTCTGCTAGGACCCTTGGACCACCCCATGTGGCACATTGCCTTTCTGCCGCAGTAGCAGGACTGTGTGCTGCCACTGTCACTGTGGGATCATGACGGACATCACAGATGGTTCTGTGGATGGCAGAATACTCCTTTGTGGAGAGGTTAAAAAGGTTGAGGCTCATCAATCTGGGGAAGAGACGGCTGAGGGGGGATATGATAGAGGTCTATAGATTATTGACTGGAGTGGAACAGGTAAACGTAGGTCGCTTTTTTATGCCATCAGACTGTGGACAGACTAGGGGTCCTGCAATGCGGCTACAGTGTAACCCATTTGGGCCTTCTAGGTGAAAATATGTTTTCAGTCAACATGTAATCAAACCCTGCAATCCATTACCAGAGGATGTGGTAAAAGCTGTCAGTGTAGCTGGGTTTAAAAACTTTTGGATGGGTTCCTGGGTAACGGTCCATAAACCATTGCTAAACAGGATCCGAGCTATGAACTGCTTACCCCATTACAATTATTGGGGATCCTGTGTGTCTTTTGGGGAAACTGCTAGGTACTTGTGTCCTAGATTGTGCACTGTTGGACACAGGATACTGGGCATGATGGACCTTGGTCTGACACAGTTGGATATATTTTGTAGTCTTATGTTCCTTTGTGCCATCTAGGCAGCAGCCCCCACTGCAAGACCCATGTGCCATCTCCTTGCCCCCATTTGCACATGAACTTAGTTCCCTTTCATACTTGGGCACTATGCTGTTGCTGTAAATGGAGCATTACTATCACTCTTTTGGGCTCCCCTGTCTGTGCATCACATTGTAGTCGTAAAATAGACTCTCTCTCCTCAAACACCCTTTCCGCCAGGTATTGAATTGCATTAGGGTTCCTGCTATTATGGTGCCTGCATTAAGGTAGCAAACCTTGTTTCCGTCCACTCCCCACCCATTGACCTCCACTCTCCGCCCTGTGCACACCACCTCTCTACCCACAGGTACTGCTAGCATGTGCTAAAGTGGATTTTTGTGCATGCTAAGTGGGCACATGCACAGCTAGCACGTGCTAACAGCACACTTGCTCCTTTACTGCGGTTTATTAAACATACCCCTATATCTGGATTTTCAGAAAGCCTTTGTCAAGGCCCTTCATGAGAGATTTTTGACAAAGTTAAAAAGTCATGGGAAAGGAGGCAGTGTACTGTTGTGGATCAGGAACTGGTTAAAAGACAGAAAGCGGAGGGTAGGGCTAAATGGCCAATTTTCCCAATGGAGAAAGGTGAATATTGGAGTACCCCAGGGATCTGTGCTGGATCTGCTGCAGGAGGGGAGAGAGCACCCGTGGAGCCTGGGGTTCTTCCAAGACAAGCCGTGCAGAGGAATTCTGAGGTAGGAACTTTTAACTTGGGTTGGAGGAAGGGCTTGGAGAACCAGCTTGTGGAGGTTTAACAAGCCGGCCACCACGGTCCGATTCAGCGTCCCTCAGCAAAGGAGTAGGGAATGCAAGATTCTCCAGCCCCTTTGCTGCTGAAAGCCAATCGGAGTGCAGCTACATCTCAAGGGACTCAGCAAACTCCGGATAAAAGAGGGAGGAGTAGCCTAGTGGTTGGGGCAAGGTACTTCAGGCCGGAAGGTCGGAGGTTCAAATCCCACTAGAGGACAGCAACCTTGGGCCGGAAGGACTGGGGTTTCTAGTCCCACAGATGCTCCTTGTGGTCTTGGGCAAGCCACTTAACCCTCCACTGCCCATGTTCCCTGTAAGTATTAGTGTATGTGTCTCATATCCCCGCGTGTTAAATGTATCCCCCAATTGTGTTGTGACCGCTTTGATTGAAGGATAAGGCGGTATACAAAACTGTCTAAATAAATAAAATAAATAAAATAAAAGCCAACACAGCTCAGGCACGCCCGCGCCTGAGGGCCTTGCCAGAGGGCCCTTTGGTGTGGACCGTAGCCATGGACCAGACAACTCTCCAAGCAGAACTTAACTCACAGCACATCCATTAGGCCCCAGGACTTCCAATTTGGTTCCATACAAACAAGCCCAACACTGACTATACTAGGACAAACATCAAACTGAAGCAACGCTAAGTCCAGGGTACGGTAGATCGAATGCCTCCCTTTTTCATCATAGCGTACTGGACATCAACTCTCCCACTTACACAACCATACAATGCATACAAGGCATTTACAGAATACAACCCAAAATGCATAAAATACAACCCAAAATGCATGACCCACAACACACTAGTAAAAACCAATGACATCACATGCTACCAAGCACCATCTCCCTCGAAGACTCATTCACATCCCACTTATTCAAGGGCACTCCGCATCATTATCACAATGCAAGCTATCAACATCTCCCTCATAACTGTACTCTCAGTGAGGAATAAAATCCTCATATTTCAATACATCATCACTTCCCAGCAAATTGATGCTCTCTGCAGAAGAGAAACATGGCTGGCAGAACATGACACTACTTATGAACCAACTAATGCCCAGTGGATACAGCCTTTACAACTGCTCCAGAACACACTCCAGGGGAGGAGGTGCAGCTATTATAGCAAAATCTAGCCTTCACCTCCGAATCCATGCAGCAGAATCCACTGAAGAAACAGACATGCTCACAATCACCAGCAAGAGTCTTTTACTTTGCTTTATATACAGGGCACCTACAACAAACTTGGACTTATCAGATACCCTCAAACATATATCGAATACTGGCAATAATGCAAAGAACCAGATAATCCTGGTTGACTTCAACCCCCCTTCCGCACAAGAAAAATATGCCAATGCAGTCCTGGAAGCAATGGATGCAATGGAGTTGATATAAATGGTCAACGAACCAACACATGCAAAAGAAAACACCCTGGATCTCATATTCCTTAGCTCTCAATTCACCTCTACCCATAAAAAACTAAAGATCACACCTGTCCCATGGTCGGGCCACTACCTCATCACCTTCTCCAGCTCCTTTCAATCAACATACAACAGAGAAGACACACAAGAGACAAGAAGATTCAGACCATTCAACAAAGAAGACCTCCAGTCGGATCAATCTGACCCTGAAATACTAACCACTAATTGGAATAATACAATAACCAATGCGGCTCACTCAATAACAGCTCATAAAGGAATCAAAGTAAGATCAGCAAGAGCGTGTTGGTTCACATCCACCCTAAGAAAACTGAAAACACAGCTTTGGAGAATTGAAAGGAAATGGAGAAAAACAAAGAGCGACGCTGACAGGATAAGATACATGGATGGCCTAAACCACTACTGAGCTGCGACAGACAATGCAAGAAGAGCCTATCACTCAAAACTCATAAATGCGTCAATCAATAGGCCACATGAGCTCTTCAAGATCATCAAACAGCTCACCAAAACACCCAGCCACACAAATCAACTCCCGGACATAGCACCGCAGCATCTCGCAGCACAATATAAACAGCTACTAAAGACACCCATCACACAATCAGTGTCTACAGATGAGTCCAAAAATACTGCCCCTGACATAAAATAGGCTACCATTGAAATGATTTCCAAAGAAAGAATTGAGACCACCATATCAGGACTCAACACAACTACCTCCCTCCTCGACCCCTGTCCGGTAAACTGGATAAAACAGATGAAACAAGAACTAAGCCCAGCACTTGCCATCATTACAAATGAATCCCTCAAACAGGGGTTGATACCCAACAGTCTCAAGATGCCCATTATCTGCCTGACTCTCAAGTAACCTCATCTTGACCCAATGGATCCTGCCTCATACAGTGGGCTCTCTCCTTAATACCGACCAGTGGCAACTCTCCCATTTACTGCAAAAATTATTGAGAAAATAGTTCAGCAACAACTACAGGACCACCTGGATAAAACCAGCACCCTCGACCCACAGCAACATGGATTCCGACCCTCTCATGGGGTGGAAACACTCATGATATCATTAATAAGCACTCTGACCAAATGAATACAAAACAAAGACACTGGATACACCCTGATTTTCTTGGACATTTCAGCAGCCTTTGACACCGTCTCTCACAACATCCTCCTAAACAGACTGCGATAAATCGGCATACAGGACAAAGTTTTCACAATGGTTCAAATCTTACCTAACAGATATCAATGAATCTGAACCCGCACTGCTATGTCCTCCCCATTTCTACAAACCCAAGGTATACCACAAGGCTCCACTCTGTCGGCCATACTGTTTAACATTTATTTGCAACCACTCTGCACTCTAATATGGACCCATAATGTCAACTTCCAGATATATGTGGACGACATTATGCTTTAAGGCCCCTTCATAGATACAAATACGATAAATACACAATTAAAAAAGTGCTTCAATGATGTATCCACGTGGCTCCAGGCAAACAACCTTGCCATAAATCTCAGACACATCTGTTTAAAGAGCATCTCAGAATGAAATAGAGCTTCACTTAATAAGCTTCTTACCCACACTGTTCATTAGACAATCAGATTCCCCGAACAGATGTTATGTACAGACATGCCACTAAGACCTGATACATAATAATAGCAGAACGGTAAATATGTTTGAGTTCCCTGGTGATGGGTCCCCTCCCTTCCTTTTTAGACTATCATCTATTGTTTATTGTACCCCCTTCTGTTTGTCTATTGTAAACCACTGTGACCTGGTGAAAAGCGGTATATAAGTACAGCTAAATAAATAAAGTTGGGACAGAATACAGTGTGATTTTGTTTTCCCTGAACTGCTGCCTGTTCTGTTTTTTTTTTTTATTTTTTTTAATTCTTTATTTTCGTTTTATAACAACAAAGGAAAGGAAGACATACAGCGAAAAGACAGATACATACATAGAATATGATACATACACCAAAGTAAACCCCTGCCACCCCCCTCCCCCCTGCTTCTTCTCTAGAAAACTAATCATTCCCGAAACGGGCGTGTATTGACATTATTGTGGTACAAAACCTAACGGTGATCTGAAACATGATGAGCGTACATTAAACAGACATGTCGGAACAATGAGCAGATTGTACATAATCATTGAGCATCTGCCATTTAGACAAGCGAGAGTGAGTTTGGGTATGGGGAATAGCTCTCCGAGATATCTGCTCATATTTACTATATAAGCAGACAAGGTTCCACCATTCATTGACAGTGAGTCGAGAGCTATCCTTCCAATTCCTCGTGATTAAACATATGGCTATACCCAGCATAAAATCAAGGAGAAAGCGACCCTTCTTAGGAAGAGAGGGGACCTCCGCCACTGAGCGGAGTCCCACAATCTTCCAAGAAAGAGGCTCGTGAAGGTGTAAGATAAGTTGAATACGACCCCAGACCCGCCCCCAGTAAACCTGTAGTTGAGGACATTCATAAATAACATGAGCGAGGGTTCCCACAGCAGAATGGCAAGACCAACACTGGTCCCTAGCAGTTGTGTTCCATTTGGCTATTTTTTCTGGAGTATAAAAGCATCTATGTGCAAAAAAGAAGAGAGTTTGGGTAACTGAGGCAGATCGGGAGACCCGCACTACTTTGCTCCAGAAAACGCTCCATTGCACAGGGGTTAAAGTGGTTTGCAGTTCGCGCTCCCAGGCTTGTTGGGCTCTACAAGTAGCAGTATCTGCACCCTGACATAATAGTTTATAAAAGTTAGAGGCTACCCCATGTGTACTACTAATAGAGTGAATTAGTTCTAATAGCCCGTCCTCAGTAGGGACAGAGGGCGGCAGGATTTGAGCACTTTTGAGGCAGTGTTGAAGCTGCAGCAATTGAAAGTAATGTTTCGCTGGTAACGCAAATTCCTTTTGTAAATCAGAAAAGGTTTTCCAACGAGCTGCAGAGAAGAGCTGTTGGGGTGTCCAGATCCCCCTAGAGTACCAGGGTTTCCATGCTATCGTTCTATTTAGGACTTGAATTCTGGAGTTATTCCACAGCGGGAGTCCGTCCTGAGGACATACGTTTGGGCCCAGTGATAGAATGAGAGTGTTAAAGGCCGCAAGAGTATCGACAATCATTGGGGGATGGCGGGTGTCTACTTGATGGGACATACCGGGGAGATGGATCAACGGAATTGGGCTACTAAGCTCCTCTTCTATGTCAAGCCAAACTGGTCTGCTGTCTGTTGAGGCATCTAGCCATCGGGCACCTTGTTTAAGTAGGAAGGCTTGGTGATATCTGAGAAAATCAGGAAAGCGGGTACCCCCGAGCTCCTTCGCAGACTGTAGTTTTTGTTTAGCTATCCTTGGTGGTTTGCCCTGCCAGAGATAGCGGACGAGAAGGCCCTCAATATCTTTGTAGGTGCGTAGTGGGAGTAAGCATGGCAGCATTTCTAAAATATAATTCACTTTGGGGACTATCATCATTTTCACAGTTTCTAAGCGGCCCCACCATGTAAGGGATAAGGGAGACCAATGATTTGTGAGCTCACGGACTTTGGAGACTACCTCTTTGGCATTAAAACTAATAGTGTCTTCTAAAGGAGAACAGTAATGGACCCCGAGATATTTCACCATGCGGGATTGCCAAAGGAAAGGGAAGGCCTGCATGTCAGCCTCATGTACCCAGCGGTTCAGTGGGAATGCTACAGATTTGGTCCAGTTTATTTTATAGCCCGATAATTGCGAGTAGCCATCAATCAGATCCAAGATAGCTGGAACCGAATCAAGGGATACGAAGAGCATAAGGTCATCTGCATATGCAGAGAGTTTAATCTCTCTGTGACTGAAGGGGACACCTCGAATACGTGCGGATTGTCTAATAAGGAGGGCGAGGGGTTCAAGAGCTAGATCAAAAAGCTAGGTGATAGGGGGCAACCTTGACGCGTGCCTCTTTGGAGATTAAAAGGCTGAGACTTGAGAGCATTCACACAAATACTGGCAACGGGTTGAGTATACATGACTTGGAGGTATCGGAGGAAGCCCTCTCCAAAGCCATACCATCGGAGAACTGCAAATAAGAAGGGCCATTCTAGGCGATCAAAGGCTTTTTCAGCATCTAGGGAAAGACCCACCCATGGGTGGTCTAAATTGGCAGCACTGGATAGCACATGGCACAAGGTCCGAGCATTGTCAGCGGTGGATCGGCCGGGTATAAAACCGCATTGGTCGGGATGGACTAAGGTGGCCATCCTGTCAGATAGCCGGGTGGCCAAGATCGTTGCGAAGATCTTATAATCGGCATTAAGTAGGGAGATTGGACGGTAGTTGGCGGTTAGCAGCGGGTCTCTACCTTCTTTCTCAAATACTACCACATTAGCTGCAGAAAAGGATCCCAAAGAGGATGTATCTACCGCAAGGGCAGTAAAATAGAGTTTTAAGTAGGGAACTAAATCTGCACTGAACGTTCTGTAGAATTCGGTCGGGAGACCATCAGGCCCGGCGGCTCGACCCGAGGCTGTTCGTGTTAGGGCAAATTGGATCTCTGAAGTAGAGAAGGGTTCATCCAGCGCATCCCTATCCGCTTCAGAAAGGGTCGGCCGCTGAATACCAGAAAACAATCGCTCGAAGGTCTCTGATGAGAACTCACATTCGGATTGATATAGACGGGTATAGAAATCCCGAAAGAGTTTTACGATATCGGAGTCTGTGGTCAGTATGCCCCCTCCCTGTGGGGCTCGAAGGGCCGCCACGCGTTTGGCTTCTTTTTGACCTTTCAAGGCGTTGGCTAAAAGTCGACCGGCTCGGTTGCTTTCACGGTAGTATGTTCCTCGCTGAAGCTCAATACTCTTAGAAGCTGCAGTTGAGAGGATTGCATTATATTGAAAACGGAGACGCTGTAAGCGAACTAAGACGCATGGATCAGTACGTGAAGTTAGAACTCGTTCGCCTGCTTTGATTTGTTGGTCTAGTATAAGTAGCTGCTGTTTACGTTGTTTCCGCAGGCGAATTTGATAACTAGTGATCGTTGCACGAATGGCCGCTTTGAAACCCTCCCACCAAGCCCAATTAGCAGTATCCTGGGGTAAATTAAAATGGAAGTAATCCTGTATGGCTGCGCGAATTTCTAACTGGAACTCTGGCTGATTTAAGAGGGCTCTATCAAAGAACCAGGCCCCCGAATTCCCTTGGGGTGCAGTAGTATGTAATTGAAAAGAAATAGCAGCATGATCTGAAATATGTTGGGTGTGAATCTTTGCAGTGTCCACCTGAGGAACTAACAGTTTCGATATTAGAAAGAAATCTATACGAGACTGGGATTTGTGAGGGGAAGAGAAGAAGGTAAAGTCAAGCTCATTGGGGTGTAGTAACCTCCATAGATCGACTAAAGCAAGATCTTTGATCACAGAGGTAAGCGTGGCGTGACTCTTGGGGGGACCACTTGTCCTAGGCGGCTGTTTGTCAATCAGGGGATCAAGAACTAAATTGAAATCCCCCCCAATTATCAATGAAGTATTAGCAGAGGCCTGCGCAACCTGAGCAATGGTAGCAAAAAAGGCAGGGTCATCCACATTAGGAGCATAAAGGCAAATACATGTAACTTCAAGGTTACCTATCTTGAGGTGAACTCTGGACCATCTACCTGCTGTATCTGAACTAGTCGCAATAATAGTAGCATGCAGAGATTTCCTAACCAATATGGCAACCCCACATTTCTTAGAAACGGCTGGGGAGTAGGCGGCCACCATGTAAGGTTTAATATTGAGTTTAAGGGTTTCCTTCGAATTTAGATGCGTTTCTTGGAGGAAAATCAGGTCCGCAGCTTCATGACTTAGATAGCTTAGGATTTTCTTCCGTTTTATCGGATTATTGATTCCTTTTACGTTCAATGATAAAATCTTACATGGTGCCATCAGTCGAGAATAGACATTTTAGGTAAGGGCACTTGAAAACATACAACATAATCAGAATCTGTACAACAATGACATAATCACCGAGTATGCTGGCTAATACACCCCATATTGAAAAGTATGTACCAAAGTAACTTAGAGAAGAAGCAAAACCCCCAATGAATATGGCGACCATATGTCTGCGGGAGGAGGCCCTAGAGAGGAGATAGAAACATAAAAAAGAAAAGAAACACCAGAGTCCATGATTAACACTGTCTCTGATACTCATCGAGGCTACTATGGGCAGATGGCGTCGGGTCACAGATATCATCAAAGATAAGGCAACAAACCGCCCTCGATAGACTCTTCACTGAGCCGCGGCAAATCCAATATGGCAGGCACAGCGAATATGAGAACACTGGCAGGAATACTCTGGAAATCAGCGCATCAAGTCGGCTTCTTTAGCATCCAAGAACTCCGCTAGTAGATCAGGGTCCTCAAATGTTCTTGTCTGATTGTGAAGCGTGACGCGGAGCTTGGCCGGGTACATCAGGCCATAGCGTGCTTGTAGTTGTTGAAGCCTCGGCCGGAATTCCAGAAAGCGCTTTCGGCGGTCGACCGTGGGTTTAGCCAAGTCAGGATAGAAGGAGATCTTGTGGCTCTCAAACTCCATATGGCCCTTTGCCCGAGAGGCACTGAGAATTTGCTCCACATGTTGATATCTCAGAAGGCGAAAGATGATAGGCCGCGGGGTCTTCCTGTTGAGCGTTATGTTTGTGGGTACACGATGAGCGCGATCGATCTCCAATTCTTTGGTAAAGGTGATTTGGAGCAGGGAAGGGAGGATTTTATATAGAAACTCCTTCATGTCTCCCGATTCCGCTCCCTCCGGTATGCCCACGAGTCGTAGGTTGTTGCGGCGCGCTCTATTATTGCCATCTTCCACTTCTTTCTGCAAGGCCCGCACCTGACGTTCAACTTTATCGAGTTTGGACAGCCGGACCGCATGGGAGTCTAATATGCTCTCCATTTTGTCCTGACGCGAAGAGAGCCCCTCTAGCCTGCCTTGCAAGACACCAAGATCTTCCCGCAGCGCTCGGAGTGCTTCACCGTTTGACTGCACGAGGTCTTTAACCCCTCTAATCTCTGCGAGGATTTCCTGCTGCATTTCAGGGCCCTCGCGCAAAGCCAGCCCCTTCTGCAGGGACGGGGGTTCAGTTTTGGAGCGTTTACCGTGAGAAGCCGCTGGAGATCCAAATTCCAGGCGCGTAGGTTTAGTCCCCGCCATCTCACCGATGTGCCCTGGCAAGATCAGAACAGAAATTCAAGTATGTCCGGTGTTAATTCAGGAGTCTGAGTAGGCCTCTCGGGAGCCTCAGCGTTATGCGACCATCCCGCTGGACATCGGGCTCCGCCCCCCCTGTTCTGTGTTTTTTAAAGAAAACTCCATACCACCACATGCCACACTACCACAGCTTGACAACGCACGTTGATTGCGCTTATGCGTTTTGCCGCTTATCGTGCATAAATGCATGCCTTTAGTAAAAGGGCCCTTTAGATTCACTAAGATAAGAACAGCAGATATGCCATACTGGGTCAGACCAAGGTCCATCAAGCCCAGTATCCTGTTTCCAACAGTGGCCAATCTAGGTCATACGTACCTAGCAGTTGCCCCAAAAGACACAGGTTCCACAATGCTTGTACTGGGTCAAGCATTGATATCCTGGGTCCCTTCTTAATAATGGTTTATGGACCTTTCCTCCAGGAACTTGTCCAAACCTTTTTTAAACCCAGCTACGCTAACAGCCTTTCTTACATCCTCCAGTAACAAATTCCGGAGTTTGATTACACGTTGAGTGAAAAAATATTTTCTTTTATTTGTGTTAAATAGTTTACCCTGTAGCTTCATTGCATGTCCCCTAGTCTTTCTATATTCTGATAACGTAAACAATCTATCCGTTACCCAGAGACGCTACACTTTGTCCCTGGTTCTGATTTGGGCAAGTTGGAAAATTGGATCATTCACCTGGATAGAGATGCTTCTGGAAGTAAGCAGTCAAAGCAGGAATTAGTTTAGAATAAAGGTTTTAGTTCTAATTATTCAGTAATGCATGAAGAATACAATAAAGCAGATGTTATGCTGAAATATTAATTGTTTACTTAAGGCATTTTGAAACAAAATTGTAAGTTTGTAAGATAGTTTGAGTTATTTGTTAAGCTGACAAGAGGTAAAAATATCATATGTAAGTTAGCACCAGATTTTTGTCACGGGGCCCCATGCTGTTAGCACACTTTAGTAAACATGTCTCTAAATTAATAGATTGCTGTTTGTTTTTCTCCTTTAGCGTCAATACCAGAATTTTCATATTCTTTCACCAGTGAAGCAACTTTTTTATTACAATATAAGTACTAATTCTACAAATTTATATATTTAGGGCCCAATATTTGAAAGGCATGTACATGGTTTACAACCCCATAACCTGAGTAAATGCCTCTAACCGGGATATTCAATGACACTAATATGGTTGGTACTGCTGAATATCCCCGATCTTCTCCCCTACATGCCCAGATGCCAACTGCTTAGCACTGGAGTGTGTTGTGTGTGTGTTCTGGAAAGGAGCAGAGGCAGCAACAGTCGATAACCGAGAAGCAGCGATATTGCATGCTGCCCGGTTAGCTCCTGTATCTGAAAGATAGACGAGCTTTTGCTTTGCCTACCTCTTAGATACAGCAGCTAACCGGGCAGCATGCAATTTCGCAATTTCAATTACTGTGACAGGGATGCTGTGCGGCAAACCCGGATATTCAAGGCTGGGGCCGCATAGGATCCCGGCATTGAATATCTGGGGTTAAGGGTCGGCGCAGGCGACTATATGTCACTACAGCACTTAGCCAACCTAGATGAATATTGGGCCCTTAGGGAATAAATCCTATTTAAAGGATTTGGTTCTTTCCATTAACTATTGTTTCTTAGTTTCATGTTTACTAGCGAGTATGCTGGAAATGTGTGATTAGAGTGCGAAGCTATTGCTGAGGACCGTGCCGGCTTCAGGGGTCACGTAATCCATCCCCCTGCAGCATTAATTCACGAGCTAACTGCCAATCGCGCTTTGGGGTGGTGAATGGGCAGGTTAGGGGGGGGGAAAGCGGGTGTGGAGAGCACATTGCAGTTAATGTGGGGTTCCTATCACGTGCTATCAATGTTGAAATGAGTACAGGTGCAATTAATGCCTCAATAGGTGGAATTAGGTGCACCCATGGAAACTGCACCATGTGTTGGGATATGCATCCACATGTTAACTGCTGAGAACATATTGGCCACAACAGTTACCACTGAGGCTTTGTATTTATTGCACATTTAGTTTTAGCGCTAAATGCATGTTAAGTACAAAAATCTAATGCCTATTAGCAAAAAGGCCCCTAAGTGTTATTGTATGCATCTTTTGCTTAAAATATGCTTTTCTCGGAGAACTGCTTGCCTGCTGTTTCCTGGGTTCCGGTGCGGCGTCGGGTGGAGGAGGAGATTGGAGTCCCCGCCCCCCCTTCGGGCCGCTACTTCAGCGTCGGCCTTCCTGCTGCCCGGTGAGAACTGCTTGCCTGCTGTTTCCTGGGTTCCGGTGCGGCGTTGGGTGGAGGAGGAGATTGGAGGCCCCGCCCCCCCTTCGGGCCGCTACTTCGGCGTCGGCCCGCCGCGGAACGCAACCCACGGGCGCGTACCCGTGGGCGCGAGCCCGAAGGGGCGTGACCAAAGGGGCAGGCCACGCCCCTTTGGAGCCCCTTCGGAGCTGTGAGGAGCTGTTCAGCACGATCTCATGGGGAGACGGAGGAAAAAGGTGTTTTCATCAATACCTGCTAAAGTTGGTAAAACTGTTGGGCCCATGGATCGCCATCTCGTGGGTGCTACTTCATCTCCCTCTCAGGAAGAACACTCGAGGGAATCCGTGAGTACTGTGTCTGAATCCTCCTTCAATACGCATGGGGTTGCCCAACCCGGAAGGGAAGAAGTATTGGAGGTTATTTCTGCTCGGGAGGGTTCTCCCGGTGGAAACCCTCCTTTAATTCAGAAGTCTTCATCTTTGCTGACTTTCAAAGAACAAGGAGCTATGTTTCCCACTCCGGTTAAATTTTCATCTGGTGTAGTGGATGTGGCTGTACCTGCGGAAGTTTCCTTGAAAGATATTTGGGAGTTGGTAGCGCGTATGGACGCTTCCTTTCGTGCTTCTTTCTCCCAAGTAGAGCGTTTTTCCAGTGAAGTGGTACAGAAGCTCTTAGACCATGAGGAATCGCTTATTAAACAGGATAAGTTATTGTCTAAATTGGAGGGTCGCTTTTCTGTATTAGAGGCTACTGCCTCTTCCTCTATGAAAGATAGTGTTATGGTTCATCATCAGTTGGAGGCTTTGGAAAATAGTAGTCGTTTGAAAAATTTACGTTTTTTAAATTTTCCGTGTACTCATTATCTTGCTCCTTTGATTTTGCTACAAAAATATTTTAAAGAAGTGCTGCTTATTGATGATGTAGATTCTATTAAGTTTTCTTCTATATATTATATTCCTATGCTTCCTGCAGTAAAGGCTTCTTCTCCTGTTGCTTTACAGGAAGGGGACCCCAATGGCGTAGGGTCTTTGGATCTGTCTCAATTTTTGGAATCCTCTAATGATTTAATCTCTCAGCGAGCTACTTTGTTAGTTTCCTTTATTTCAATTCAAGATAAGAATATGATTCTAAGTTTATATTTTAAAAAAAAGAATCAGGTGTTTTGTGGAGCCCCCATACAAATTTTTCCTGACGTGTGTAGGAGCACCCAGGCTCGCCGGAAGGCATTTTTGGGTTTAAAAGCACGGACCCTTGCCATTGGTGCGTCTTTCTTTCTGAAATACCCTTGCAAATGTATTGTAGTTTTAGAAGGGGTTAAATTTGTTTTTCTTGATGTTGGCCAATTTGAGGCATTTCTGATTAGCAAAGAATCCTCTTGATATTTTGTTCTTCTCTTCCATGTAAATTGGGCTTTGAAATATTGGGAACCCGTTGTTTGTTTTTGTTTTTCCCTTTTTTGCTTTTTCTTGGGCAGGTTGATGTCTCCTAGACGTGGACTTGATTGTATTCCTGCTTTATTTTTCAATAAAGAATTGTTTAAAACTTAAAAAAAAAAATGCTTTTCTCTCTGTGTATCTATTAAAAAAATAAAACAGTCAAAAATTGTTCTGTGAAGTTGAGGTGCATTAGGCACTTTTTTAGTCTTATTCAAATTCTTTCTCTCTCTGAACGTTTCACCAGTCTGGCAGACAGATGTGTACTTGCTACTCTATTTTTTTAAGCATGCAAAGAGCGAGATTAACTGAATTACATCACCATCTTTCACGACATTAGTATAGATGTATGAATGAATTTAGCTCAAGTATAAAACTGTTTTGGGAATCTACTGTAGCTATTTAAAATAATAAAAACGTGCATATCTCTGTCTTTTGTTCATGAATTGAGTGAGCTGTGATAGTAAACTATACTTTTTTAAAAACTTTTTAATTTCAACAGATCAGGCTGCACACTCCAGGCATCAGAAACATATCTCCTCGAATACAAAAGATGGATGGTACAAAATTCCAAGAAACAGTACTAAACGTCTCCCTCCGAACAGAGCCCCATACAGAAGATAAAAAAAGCAAGCCCTTAACCACCCACTTGTTCTTCCCTCTATTTCCAATATTTCTCCCAAACAATCAGATTTTCCAATATCAATCAGATTTTCTCCGCAGCATGTAGGACAACTCTGTTCCAATATTTCTCCCAAACAATCGATTTGCTGCTTTAGATACAAATGACAGAGCTCCGGAAGAGTTATGGAATGACATCAAGAAGGTTGTGTTGGAAGAAAGCGAGATGTCTCTACAAAAGGTGAAAAAGCAAAAACGGCCAAAATGGATGACGGAAGAAACTCTGAAAATTGCCCAGAAACGCAGAGAAGCTAAAGCCAGAGGAGAAAGAAAGACAATCGCAGAACTCAACAGAGATTTCCAACGTGCAGCAAGACAGGACAAGGAAAAGTACTACAATGACACTTGCAAGGAAATAGAAGCAGAAACTATTAGAGGAAGAACAAGATCGGCTTTCCTAAAGCTATGAGAGTTAAAGAAAAAGTTCCAGCCTCGAATTGGAATGTTACAAGATGCTCAAGGTTTTATGTTGAATGATGCTGAGAAGATCAAGAAAAGGTGGAAGGAACTCTGACACTTGCTAACACACATACGGAGGAACCTCTTTCCAATGGGTTGCAATCATAAATGGGGCCAACAACAGCTAGTTTAATAAAGCCTGCTCCTCTCTGGACAACATGACATCCTGCCAATAACCTACCAAGAACAACAAAGGTGTGAGCATTACATGTTTTCCCAACATTCCCCTGTACCCTTCACTAAAAGGACACCACAAGAGGACAAGTTCACCACGTGAAAAAAGTCTGCATAGAGTCCACATCCCTGCCAGCATTTCCCTCACTCAGCTCTGGCCCAACATAAATAAAACAGAGGAGTGGTAAACCCAATGTAATGACCGCACCATGAGCTCCACCCACCTACCACACATAAACATCGACTGAGTATTTGCCTAGATCACCTCCCAATCCAAATCCTCCAATTCCTCCTGTAAATCTTCATTTCATTGCTCATAAACCCATGCAACTGCGGAGAACAGTAATTGCACAGCACAACACAGATATCCATTTGTGATCTCCATCAACTGCACATGGAAAAGTCTCTAGGGGAGTCAAAGCACGATGCCGCTCCCCTCAGCTGATAATAAAGCTACAAGAGTGGAAGGCAAGATGATGCTGGTTTGGAGAGATTGAGGTATGGCATCCATTTGCTCGGCGAGGTACCAACCTACTTTTGTGCTGGTATGCTGAAGTGCAAAGGCAAGCAGGCAAGCTGGCCTGTGGGAGCAGCTGTGGGAGAAACTGGTCAGTGGACCCTTGTTGAGCTCGGCGTCCGGCCGCTGAAGGAGGTGACTGCCTGGGGCTGCCCTGGTGTTGACTCTGTGGGGCGGAGCATGGAGGGGCTTCGTTGAGCCTCGATGATCGGTCCCTTCCCCGGCAAACCAGAAGCGCTCTGTTGGGGGGAGTAGATTCTCCGTTTTTTGGCAATGCTGTACAGTTGGTGGCGGGTTTGCTGGGTATCCCCCTTGCACAGTCTTCTCCTGATGGCATGAATTCTGCACAAGTTGTCAGAGGAGTGTCTGGGATTCAATCTGAGAGAGGACGTGGAGAGTTTTCTGGGGGGAAGGAGGCTGGTGTAACCTTTGGGTTCCATAGCACCTTCATCAGGACTCTCGATGGATCTCTTTAATATTAATTTAACAAAACTTTCTTCTAAGCTGGATTCTCTTACAGAGCTTGTTTCTGCCCAGAGGAATGAAGTTGCGCAACATGAGGTCAAATTGGAGCAACTGCGGGGCCAAGTGGCTGAGATGGGTACCTTTTTAAAGATGCTCAAGTGAAGGAGAGTTTTGGGCTCTGGAGGAAGCTGGAGTTTTTGGAAAATCAGTCTGAGGAATAATTTGCGTTTCCTGGGGTTTCCCCGATTTCCCTTTGCTAGGCCCTTTGGAGTTGGTCAAGAAGTATTTGATCGAGATATTGGGCTGGGCATCAGACAATCTTTCTCCTGTGGATAGAGCATTCTATGTGCCCTTCTCCAGTGGAGGTTCTGTGAACCGTGGTCGATCACAGGAGCAGTTGAACCTGACCGGGTTCCTGGAGAGATCAATGAAGCTGGTAACATCTCGCTGTACATTGTTGGTGACTTTTACCTTTTGAACAAGATAAAGTCTCTGTTTTACGTTTGTACTTCAGACATATGCAAGAACAGTTTATGGGTTCTGTAGTTCGTATATTTCCTGATGTGTCTAAGCAGACCCAGGCTCGGCGGAAGGAGTTCTTGGTCTTGCAGCCTCGTGTCCTTCAGCTTGAGGGTACCTGGCTGCTGAAATTTCCTTTATGTTACGTAAGTTTTGGGGGTCAGAATTATTTCTTTATGGAGCCTAAACAGCTCTTGGAAGTAATTGTTTCTAAGGAAGGAAGCCTGGGGGTTACAGGGGAGGTATCATAGTGTGTGTTCTGCTGGCAGCACTACTTCACTTTCTTTCCTGGTTAGTAATGTATTTCTTTATTTGTTTTTGGCTTGTCTTCCCTACATGTTGTGGTCTGATGTATTGGCATGAGATATATTTCCTTATTATGCTTTTATTATTATTGTCTTATAATAATGTTTGTTTTAAAATTCAGAAATAAAAAATTTAAAGCGACAAGAGTCTGCAATTCCAAAAAATATTCCTTGGCCAAGTCTTCAAATTCCTGATGTACCTCACCTATCCCCAATTGCCAAAGAAATCACAGACCATGAACTTCCCAATGACTCATCTTCAGATAAAGCATGCAGTATGCCAATTTAGAATTCTTACTAATTGGAACAATAGGGGACATCCCTTCCTCTGGAATATTGAAGTACTGACATACTCAACAATAAATCCATATCGTATGAACTAGGATGACATTCTGTCGGAGATCCTTATCACTGGCCATCTCCTCAAACACTGCAAACCCACGACGAGAGAACTTAGCAGCCCTTTCCCATTACCCCCAACATGTCCACAGGTGGGAACCAAATTGGAACCCTTGGGCCACGAATGGTGCCAATACCCCCTTCTCTAATCTCACAACTATACCTAAGAAATATTTCTTCCCACCCTCCCCTATCTTAACAGTTTGCATCAACACCCCTCCTTCCAACTACCACACCTTCAGACAATCATTCCAGCACCTCATAACTTCCATTCTTTCCCATCCATACCTCTTTACTCCCCTCCAAACCTCCTCTCCAACCCCATTCTCCATCATCCAAGCAGTTCTGAATGCCTCACACAGCCAGCCAACACTCACACCCAATACTAACCCCAACCAGTGTCAATTAACCATCCACATACAGACCAACCACCCATCCCCCACCCTTCCACCATAGCCCTTGATACTTAAACAACATCATCAATAAACAAACAAAAGCAGAACGTATAGCCCTGAAATATCAGGCCCATTGCTTCAGAAACTAAAAATATACAGAAAATAGGCAAAGCAGGACCAGCCAATACTCCCCAGCAAGAATCACAGAGACCTCCCTCCGCTACAGCCCGGACCATAAGCAGACACAGTCACATAATCTGCAAAGCGAGGAGGCCCTCTCCCTCAGAAATATTTCCTGCCACAGTCACAGTCAAGGGGGAGCCTCTCGAAGGGCCTGAATAAATTTCTTCACTGCTGAGACTGAAGTCAGGCTGGGTAGAGCATCGCATAGCTGTTCCCATGTTCGTACAGAGCCTCCTTCACAATCTGGAATTCCTGATGTTTCCATTGTAAAGCCGCAGAAAATTCCTAAAAAATGTAGATCTGCTGATTTATGGAAACAAAAAGGTCTCCTGCTTTACAAGCCGCTTCCAGTATCCTTTGCTTGTCAGTGCAAGTGCAAGCGCCTGATGTGTACAATCTCATTTAATGCACCCCTATGGCACCTCCAGGCTCAGCAACTCAGAAATCCAGGCAGAGAACACCACCAGGTCAGTCCCCTCAAGTTTCTCTAGCACTTTGACCAATCTTAAGTTCTGCTACTGGCTCCTGTTTTCATCACTGCTGTTACTCAATTGCTTTTGTCACTGCTCTAACACCTCATAAGAACATAAGATATGCCATACTAGGTCAGACCAAGGTCCATTAAGCCCAGTATCCTGTTTCCAACAGTGGTCAATCTAGGTCACAAGTGCCTGGCAGTTTCCCAAAAAGACACACAGGTTCCACAATGCTTGTATTGGGACAAGCAGTGGATTTCCCGGGCCCCCTTTAATAATGGTTTATGGACCTTTCCTCCAGGAACTTGTCCAAACCTGTTGAGTGAAAAAATATTTTCTCTTAAATAGGTTACATTGTAGCTCCATTGCATGTCCCCTAGTTTTTCTATATTTTGATGATGTAAAAAATCGATCTATGTTTACCTGTTCCACTCCATTCATTAATTTATAGATCTCTATCATATCTCCCCTCAGCCGTCTCTTTTCCAGGTTGAAGAGACCTAACCGTTTTTTCATTAGGGTATCCTTCTATCCCCTTTAACATTTTGGTGTCTCTTCTCTGTACCTTTTCTAATAACACTGGTTTCCACAAATTCCTGTAGCTTTGGCTCAAAAAAAAAAAGAAGAGAGAAAATGCTTTCCTTTATAGGAAACATGACATTTAGAAGGAAACTTAAATAAAAAAAGAACCACTGATGGAAATAGTTCCTGAGATATAGATCCAGGGTTATCTCCTCCTTGTCTGGGTATCACAAGCCAAATTTGAGAAAATGCATACAAATGAGCCCATAAAGTGCACACCAAAATTCTTGAAATAAGATCTAAGGATTAAAGATTTATCTGATTCCAGAATTAACGTAATAAGCAGGCTAGAGCGACCCATGACCACCTCCAATGAGCTCTCAAGGAACCCAGTAAGGTCCCCTACTACATTGGAGGAGTCACCCCCAGCAACCGAAGGGGTAGGGCCAAGGGAGAGGTACTGAGGCTTACTTGGGGGGGGGGGGGAGAGGGGGGAGAGGGAGGAGATGCTCCTGGGAAGGCTGTAAAACTCCAAAGTATCTCCACACCCTCTCCTCAGGTGAATACATAAGGGAAGGAGGAAAATTCAATAAATGCAAATTAAACTTCCTAGTCTGGTTCTTCAAGTACTCCAGCCTTCTGGAGAACACAGTCTCATCCTTAATTCTGGCATCCTGCACTTCCCGAAGCTGCTTCAGTTCTTCAGACAGTTGGGTAAGCCTCCCCGACTGTTCCACTTGAGTTCTGAAACCTCTTGAAATTGAGATTTAAAAGTCACCAACTTGTTACTCACAGTACCAGCCACCAGTAGTAGGGAATTGTTCATAGTTGCTACTGCATCCCACAGCGTTTCCATTGTAATATGTGCAGGTTTGTCTAATCTCCCGACACCTAGAGCTGCCTCTCTTCTGTTGCTGCAGCACTCGGCATCCCACCTTGCTCTGAAGTTCCCGCTGTTCCACCTCTGTCTGCAGCTAGCAGTGAAGGAGAACCTGGTACCGGTGGGCCCTTTTCACCTCCCGAGACGGGTGTGCTCTCAACCTGACTCAAAGGAACACTCCACTGCATACCGCAAAGCTTCCAGGTTGTAATGGGGGAGTCTGCAATTCAGGGGATAACCACACCCCCAAAAGGCTCAGCTCTGCCAGTATTACCCTTGGCAAAGCTGCTGAAGATGCCGCTCCTTCACCCCTTGGCGTGTACCCAGCATCACCTGAGGATAGGAACGCCTGTTTGTGCTTTCTCCAGCCCATTTTCTTCAGCCAAATCAGCGCCACTCACATCAATGAGAACACAGTCTGCAAGAGGTATGTGCCACGGGCTCACACAGCCGCCATCTTGCCCCCTCACATGAATCCCATGACTCCCTTTATCGCACCGATCAATTCTGGGGAGAGCTCGCCCTCCACCAAGTAATCCTCCTCCTCTGGCAAATCCTCCGTCAGTGTGGCCTCCTGCAACGAGGCCTTTATTTTGCTATTGCGCTTCGGCTTGGTATCCATCTCTCCCCACAACTCTGGCAGAGTGCACTTCCCACTCTCTTTGGCCATATTTCCAAGGGAAGAAGAAGGTAATTATGCTAAAAAGCAGGATAATTTCAGGGCAATGGTGGGAGCTTTGCGAGCACACGTCTGCTCGTGAGTGCCCTACCCACACTTCTAACAGTCTCTATCTTTATACATTTCATGCAAGAGTGACTCACTCACTCATTCATCCCATTCTGTACAAAGGGCTCTCCTCAGGGCTCTGTTCAGCTTGTGCAGTTTGACAGTTTTTGAAACCTTTTCAGTAGAACGTGATGTGCTGTGCACCCTCTACAGTCATTTGCAAATCAATTTTTTCCAGGGTTGTATCCCTTTTTCATAGGTTTGCCAATTCTAAAGCAATAAGAGTCAAAAGGGCAGACTAGATAGGCCATGTGGTCTTTTTCTGCTGTTGTGTTTCTATGTTTCTATTTGTAGCCTTTTTTGACTATAGACTGTTTCTCCCCTCTTAAAACTCAAATTCTCCCGCCATTAACAGGATTATCAAGCTAATTTCATTTTTACTTTTAACTAGAAAACTTAATTCTTCTTCCTGAAGGTCAGTTCTTAGCTAACTTTGTTTCTCTGCAGTTTTTTAGTAATATGTATGGTAGAAAACTTCCACAGTTTGCCATGAAAACATAATTACTATGTTTTCTCTTTCCTTTCGTTCTTTGCTACTTGGTTAGAAAATATATTCAAAGCCAATCACTCCCCATCACGTATTTCAAATGATTTTCCTTTAATGCCTTTCTATCACTTAAGAGAAAGTCAGATTTTTCAGTCAGAGTCTTAAACTTATTTTTCTTTAAAGGCCCTTTTAGGCACATTTTGCTTAAGTGACAGCACCCACTGGAGAGGGTCCATCCATCTTTCTTTCTGTTTGTCCATCTGTCTATACACATCTGTCTGTGCATGTGTGGGCAATCAGATCTCTAGGGCTTCACTCAGCAAAGAGCCAGCAGGAGTCCCCAGGTCCCACCAGCAAAGAGGAGGTAGCGCATCAGCAATGACAGAAACTGAACAGCTGTCAAACTGAAGAAGAGAAGGCAACCTACAAAAGACAAGGAATTGGAATTAGACAAAGGCCAAATGACAGTCCATCTTCAAAGAATTAAATTTATTAAAAGACCTGACTCAGCTGAGTTTTGGCAAACTCGCCTGCATCAGGGGTCAGGATAAGTATTCACCAAGTATTCAAATAAGTAAACATGAGGGTTGTTCTAGGTAAAAACATTTCCAGCTTAATCTTTTCTAGGACAGGGAGGGATATGCTGGAAAAGTTTTACCTAGAACAACCCTCATGTTTACTTATTTGAATTCTTGGTGAATACTTATCCTGACCCTGATGCAAGCGAGCTTGTCGAAACGCAGCTGCGTTGGGCCTTTAATAAATTTGCTTCTTGCTTTGAACAGCGACTGTTGTTTGGAAGTTGAACAGATGACAGGAGTCCCCTCCTCCTCCTCCTGGTGAAAAATAATTCAGAATGATGGCAACAGCTGAATTTTAAGAGCTGGCAGGAATACTCGCCTTCCAAGGGCGCAAAAGAAGACAGTAACAATGTGCATCTAGGTGACCCCTTTTTAGGTTCCCAGACATTTGGATGACTGCTATAAATAAGTCTCAAAGTACTGATGAAAATGTTTATAACCCTAAAAGCGTAATTTTATAAGCGGGCACCTAGTTTAAGGCATCGAAAAAAGGGGCCCATTTTACACCTATTTATAAAGAAAAGAAGTATTTTATAAAAAAAAAAGAAAAGAAGTAATCTAAAGTGGCCAAAAACATGGTTTAAGTTCAGGTGCAGACATTTTACACCAACCATAGAGCTGTTATAAATGCCTGTGCCTGGATATTTCAACTACACAGGTAAATTGTAATATTTCATAATCTACACATGTATTGGGTGCTTTGTCCATACTCCACTCAAACCTTACTCATGTGCATACCCATAATGAAAGTACATGCCATGCAATGCACGTCTGCACTTTCAAACTGGTCGACATTCTATAAGAGCTAATTTAGGTGTGTGAGGGGCCACTTACTTGCATAATTGACTAACATTCTAACATTTATATGCCTTCTTGGTTCCTCCTTATACTGCTATACTACCACCTCAATGGATAGTTATACATTTCATAGTCATATGGTTGCTGTATATTTTTAGACTTTTATAATAATGTCCTATGTGAATATTCAGCAACGGTCACTATCTGGATACTGGCACTGAATATCAAGATGTTATTTAAATATTGCAGCTGGCATTGTAAAAAACATAAAATGCCAGCTGCAGAGTTTAAATATTGGCCTGGAAATGTTTCCTTGCTCATTAGTAGCCAGCTTGGTGAAATACAATTTTAAGTTCCGCTTGACTGTAATGAAAAGTTGCAGAATCAGCATGCAGAGATATGGGATCCCAAGTTGGAGACCACAGCCCCCAGATTCCATGGCATCCTGACTTGTGCACCCCACATGCCCCTCATGCAAAACACCATGTCCAGGGGGACTTATTCTACCTCTAAGGTGGAATAAGTCCACTGACTAGTTCTGAGGCCCTGGATGTACAAGGCTGACCTCTGAATCGAACCTGTATGACTGGGGTCATGGCCCGCCCATGCCCTGCCCTCGCTCTGTCTCTGGAATGCCCCCTCCGACCCCCGTCTAGGCTTCCCTGTACAAACCCGCTATTCATATGGGGGGAGGCTTTTGCCTGGGCTGGCAGGGGGTCAAATGACCCCCTTAGGGAAGAACAACCCAAACAATGGTTACATGATGCAAGGTTCCACATTAGGAACCACCACTCAGGACAAGGATCTGGGCATCATCATGGATAATACATTGAAACTCTCTTCCCAGTGTGCAGCCAAGAATGCTAGGAATAATAAGGAAAGGAACAGAAAATGAAACCAAGGATATTACAATGACTCTATCATTTCACGGTGCGACCATACCTTGACTATTGTATGTAGTTCTGGTCACCATATCTTAAAAAGGATATAGCAGAATTGAAAAAGGTAAAGAGAAGAGCAACCAAAATAATAAAGGGGATGGAAGGATGCCCCTATGAGGAAAGGCTTAAAAGGTTAGGGCTCTTCAACTTGGAAAAGAGACAGCTGAGGGGAGAAATGATAGAGGTTTATAAAATAATGAATGGAGTGGAACAGGTAAATGTAGATCAGTTATTTACTCTTTCAAAAAGTAGAAAGACTAGGGGACATGTAATGCAGCTACAATGTGGCACATTTAAGACTAATCAGAGAAAATATTGTTTCTCTTAGTACATAATCAGACTCAAATACCAGAGGATGTAGTAAAAGCTGTTAGTGTAACTGAGTTCAAAAGAGGTTTGAGTTCCTGGAGGAAATGTCCATAAACCATTATTAAAGAGGACTGGGGAAATCCACTGCGTACTCCTGAGATGAGCATCCTGGAATGTATATACCTTTGGGAACTGCTGGAAACCAGGATACTGGGATTGATGAATCCTTGATCTTGACCCAGTATGGCATATCTTATTTTCTTAAATACCTTAAAATTCTGAGAAAGGCATGAGCTAAATCCTAATTCACTATGCTTAATGTTTGTGCACTTCTTGTACTATGTTTTGCTGGCATAGTAAGACTCTTACTGTTGTGCAGGATGCATCCATTTCTACGATGACCTATCTCACTAGATCTGAATGGTTTCTTCTTTTTTTTTTTTAATGATCACCACCTTGAGTAAATTAATGGAAGCATTGCTAAAACAGAGGATAGTGATGTTTCTGGAGTTCAATGAATTGCAGAATCTGAGGCAATGTGGTTTTACCAGAGGTATGTCTTGTCTGACAAATCTGATTGAGAGAGTTTGACCACAGAGTTGGACTGAGGGAGAGCCCTAGATGGATTTGCATTTCAGTAAAGTGTTTGACACCATTCTAGACAGGCAACTAATAAATAAATTGAGAAACCTAGGAATGAACCCTAAAGTGACTGGGTTAAAATTTTGTTGAGTGGGATGTGACAAAGTATACAGGTAAATGGAGCTCACTCTGAGGAGAAGGATGTTACCAGTGGTGTGCTGCAGGGATCTCTCCTTGGTTCGATTCTTTTTAACATCTTTGTTAGTGATATTGTGGAAAGGATGTTGAGTAAGATTTGCCTCTTTGAGGATGATAGCAAAATCTGCAATAGAGTAGACACCCAGGAAGTAATAGATAACATGAGGGATCTAGCTAAGCTTGAAGAATGATCAAGAATTTGGCAGCTGAGATTTAATGCTAAAAAAAATGCAGGGTCATGCATTTGGGCTGCAAAAATCCAAGAGAGTGGTACAGTGTAGGGGCAAAGTATTTCTGTCCATGAAAGAAGAGTAGGACCTGGGTGTGATTGTTTCTGATGATCTTAAAGTGGCTAAACAAGTAGAAAAGGTGACAGTGAAATCCAGAAGGATGCTTGGGTGCATAAGGAGAAGAATGGCCAGCAGAAAAAAGGAGGTGATACTGCCCCTGTATAAGTCTCTGGTGTGACCTCATTTGGAGGACTATGTGCAATTCTGGAGACTACACCTTCAAAAGGATATAAACAAGATGGATTAGGTGCAGAGGGTGGCTATTGAGATAGTCAGTGTTCTTCATTATATAATCATATGGGGACAGACTTAAAGATTTTAATATGTATACGTTAGAGGAAGGTGGGATAGAGAATATATGATAGAGATGTTTAAATACCTCCATGGCATAAATGCATAAAGGAGAGCCTCTTTCAATTGAATGTAAGCTTTGCAACAAGTGGGCATAGGATGAGGGTGAAAGGGGATAGACTCAGGAGTAATATCTGCAAATATGTTTTTGCGGAAAGAGTGGTCTATGCGTGGAATAGTCTCTCAGAGGAGGTATTAGAGATGAGGACAATATCTGAATTCAAGAAAGCATGGGACAAAGATAGAAGATCTCTAAAGGAAAAAAAGGGGACTATAGTATTTGATTTGGAAGGGCAGACTAGATGGGCCATATGGTCTTTTTCTGTTGACATGTTTCTATGTTTTGAAAAAAGCTGGATTATCAGTTTCAATAAATTAACATAAACATAAGCTCATATTGGGAATTAAGTAAATAGCTTTTTTTTAAGGACTTGAATGCTTCCTCAAGTTCCCCTGTCTATGTGAAAGGTGCATCTTTGTTTAGGATTGTAGTCAAAGGTGTTAACAATATTTGAAGGCCTTTTAAGTACCTGTCTTAGTGCAATGCTTCTTAGAAACAGCTTATCTTGATATTTTTGGTTAAAAAATAGGAAAAAGAAAAAAATAAGAATATAAGGTGATACTTTTTCATTGGACTAATAATCCATTTTCTGACTAAGTTTCAAAAGCTAAAACCTTCTTCAGACCAGGACAGTATGCGCAAAAGATGACCATGCAAGAATATATACATGAGTCACAAAGGCATTGCAGTGAACCTAAGAGGGAAAAGTGGGAGTGAGGGAGGGGTAAAAACAGTGGGAGCAATGGATGGACAATTGGAAGGTGGCACAGGAGTAAAAAAATGATGATTTATAAAGTGATAAAAAACCAAGGACTGGATATTCAAAGGCATTTACATGATTGACAGACCTGTAAATTGTGTAAATGACTCTTAAAGGGATATTCAGCAGCACAACATGGTTAGTGCCGCTGATATTGAACATATCCTGATGCTAACAGTGTGGTATCAGGGTGTGCTGTGGCATTCTGGGGTGGAGCTTGTTGCTACCCAGGCGGCAGTGATGTTGAACCACAGCCCGGTTAGTGACCTGCGGGTAAAGATAGGTCCTACAAAAGCTGGCCTATCTTTACCCCTAGGAGCTAACTGGGCAGTGGCTCAAGATCACCGCTGCCTGGTTAGTTTCTGTGCCATGCATGCTGTGAGGCTGACCTGCATATTCAGTGCTGGTGGCTGGATATGGCCCAGCATTGAATATCTTTTGTCAGGTTCAGCAGGGACGGGTATGCCCTATAGAAGCACATAGACATTGCCGTTGAATATCGGGCCCAAAGATCTTTAAGCTACTTTGTACCCCAAACAAAGGACTTATCATTCTAACTTTAAATGTCTTATATTCCTAAATTGTTTTAAACTTCCTTTTTAGAATTCTGACCAGAAAGTCATTGATGCAGTGGTCTGATCTTGAGAAATGTTTTCCCATGGAAGTGTCACCTTGGTTGGCTTTCTGATGTCTGATGTGATGTCTGTGTGAATTGATTCTTGTCCTTAATATGTGGCCATTTGAATACTGGCCATATATTCTTGGGATCCTCCTGCAGACCCCTGGGCAAAATTGCATAGTTCACAATGTCTACTTTTTTTCTGTTCAAGACATACTTTTCTAGTTTAGTGTACGCTTTATGTTCCCTGAATCTCTTCAACAGCTCTTGATCATGATTCTCATGTGTTGACAGATCTTCTAAAACAATCAAGATGGATGGTCGTGAGTTGCTCTAATACTGTAGGTCTAAAAAGATGTCTTTAAAGATGCTTTGAAAAGTGGCTGTGGTGTTCCAAAGTCTCAAAGGTTAACCTTGTATTCAACATGTCCATAATATCTAGCTATCTGGCTCCCTGGCATTCCCTCCGCAACCCAGTCTAACACCTCTCCCACCCAGACAGATTATACCCATCCCAAGTTCATATCCCTCCCCAGAAGCTCCCTCATATATGGACCTTTCTCCAGACTATGTATCCTGCAACCCATTCCTCATAACTAATTGCTCTGTATATACCATTTGATGCAGTAATGTTACTCACTGCAATTACACATGTAAATTATTTGTAACCCCATATAATCATCCAAGTTTAGCACTCTTGTTCTATGTAAATGTCTTCTTGGTTCATGTTATATGAAAAACACTTTGAAGCCTATGATAGGGTGGTATAACCCCCCCCCCCCCCCGTAAAATAAATAAATAAAATATGTCCAGAATACTATTTTCCACTTGTCATCGTTGTAGATCCAATTGTGTAAAAGATCTTTTCCAATCTTAAGTGCTCAAATAGTTCATTAATTAATGGAAAGAATTTGCAGTTTTGCATTGAGCATTAAATGCATGATAATAATCAACACCATGAGCAGAATGATTCATCTTTCTGTGGTAGAAAAGCCATACGGGGCATGTTTACTAAGCTGGGTTAATGGTTAGTTCACACTGTTTGTAACTAGGTCCTATGTTATTCAATGGGACCCAATCAAAAATAGCAGAAACTGTTAGCCTAGCTTAGTAAATATGCTTCTAAGTGTATCTCCCAGTAACGGTTGGATGAACCCTTTGGCCAGATTTATTTATTTATTTAACTGGTTTTGATTATACCATTTTTCTACCAGTCAAAACTGTGTACAATCAATTAGGGGGTAATATTAACAGGGGCACAATATGTAAGGGGAGGCAAGGCAGTGAGCAACAAGTAGCAAAGGAACATTAGGCAGGGCAGTGTAAATACAATTAGCAAGGGTGAAATAAGCGAAGCAGGATACAACAACAATTAGCAAGGGGTACAATATGCAAAGCAGAGAACAACAATAATTAACAAGATTTCTTTAAGGTCCTCCCACAGGGTCTCTAATTCTGCTTCTGCCAGGAAATTGATTCTTCCAAACAAAATTTCTGCAGGTCAACAAAATAGTTATTTGACCTGTGTGGAGGAAATGCTTCTGCTGCTCTTTTATCAATCCATAACATACTCTGTTATGTCTCTTTTATCACCCATTGTAGAAATATAGCGTTTGTCCCATGTCTGTTGCAGTTCCCCATACTCAAAGCCTTCTATCTATTTAGGATTTAATAAAAAGATCTCTTGACAAAAATTTGAAGAGAATGCGGTTTTCAGTTCCTTTCAGCTAATATGAGGAAGATGCTACTTCAACCACACTAGTCCCATAATTACTGGGAAATGAGGGATAGGATTATGTCAAATTGTATGACTTTCTGATGACTCTCGGAGGTACTCCTAATCAGCTAATCTGTCTCAGAGTAACATAATCAAAAAGAAGTCACCATCCATCAACAGGTTCTATTATGACAGCAGCTTTCTTGGGTAAAAGGGGAATGGCCATATCCCTTAATGAAGGTAAGATCTAGAATGTTGCTTCATATTTCTGAATCCTACATTGCTTCTAGAGAATTTTTCCTGTTTCCCATGTGAGACAACAAGGGTGCATAAATATGATGGATGGGTTCTGGTGGACAGATACGGGGTTCGGGGAGGGGGGGGGGGGGAAGAAGGAAGGGCATATGCAGGGGAAGGTTGAAAGAGATGAAAGCAGGGGAAATGTTTATTGGAGAGGCAAGCAGACAGGCAGATGCTGGGGTAGGGCAGAAGGCCAGTAAAGGTGAGTGGCAGGGGCAATGGATCTGGGGAAGGGTGAGAAAAAGGCAAGAGGGCACGTATTGGGGACATAGTGACACGGGAAAGCAGGGATTCTGACCTAGGCGAACACTTTAGGTTTGGGTGAGAGACCAGAAGAAGATAGACTTTAAGTTTGGCTGGGTATTGGGGGTGTAAATAGGGACTTAGGGCCTAGATGGGATTGTGAATGACAAAGGTAGGGTGGAAGAATGATTACCTGGGCATTAGCTAGAGGGATAGTGGGGAGAGCAGGGATTAGGAGGACAACGTGGACTTGGTGATTGAATGAGGAATATGAGTAGGGCTGTGAAGCTTAGTACAGAAATATGGGGAGGGAAGCTAGTTTGCAGGACCTGGAGATGATGGGAAGGTGTTAGGAGACAGTTGAAAGGGACAGAGGGCTATGGAGAGAGAGAGAGAGAGGGAGAGAGAGAAAGGAAGCAGTAGGTCTTTGAAGAAAGTAAGAGGATGGAAAAACGGAGGGTAAGATTCAAGAGAAGCATAATCAGAGCTGTTGTGAGCTCTGAATAAAGCCAGTTTCTGAGTGTAGGGCTATGGCTGTAAGTTATTAAACTTACATGGAATAAACAAAAGAAAAAATAAACTGTCAGTGGCAAGTTATGGAATACTAACTGAGTCTGACAGCACTGGTGAGTGGATTGAATATGTGGCATATTTGTGACATTTTTTAAAGCAAATAAAACCCTGATGAGGACTGGCAATTGTTCATTTTCATCACAGTCTGTGGTCAGAATACTTGCTTGTTGATTCGGAAGCTGGGATTGCTCCAGCTCTACCTGACACAAACACCCTGAAAGAACTATGTGAGCTGTTCCAGAACCACGTTAACCCCTAGCCCTCTGCTATGATGCTGACAATACCAGCCAGGGGAGTCCATCATTGCTTAGATTGTGGAATTGTACTTTTTAGCTGACTTCTGGGACTTGGTGAATGGGGTCTAAGATGGACACATTCAGCAGCATTTGTTAGTAGACCTCTGGGCTGGATTTTTAAAAAGAGAAAATGGAACTTGCATTAGGTATGAAAGCTTATTCAAGACAAGCTTATTTCTTATAAACCTTTGCCAGCCCCAAATCAGCTGTTCATCATGTGACATGATGTTGGCAGCCTTCTGCTTCTTCATCTCCAAGCCCACACTGGGTGTCGGATATTTGTCAATGGCTTTCACAACCAGAGGGGAGGGGACCAGCTTGAATGCTGTTTCTTCTGTGGCGACATCCATATTCTCCAGTCCTGCAGATTTGAAAGGAAAAATGCTGCTTTGCCACCACCAGGGCCAAGTTGTTTGACTGTACACCTCACAAAAAATGGTTCTTTGTTTAGACCTTGCTAAACCCATGCTGACTCATTCCCTTAAGCCTTGCCTGTCATTATGACCAGTACTTTTGTTCTTTAGAACAGTATCTACCATTTCACGAAGGCCAACATCAAGCTCCTTGGTCTCTAGTTTCCCTTTTTAAAAATTGACATTATATTGACTACCTTCTATTCTTCAAAGACTGTGGTTATTTAAATGATAGGTTATAGATTGCTAAACAGATTAGCAGACAATAGGCAAGATTGCATACAGGTTTTGCTGGGGTGCTCTAAGGTGTAGTACTAGTGGTCCTTGTACTGTAGATTTATTTGTTTGTTTGACAGGTTTATATACCATATTTCCAAAGATCAAGGCGGTTGACATGAAACACAACTTTAACATTACAGTAAACATAGTGACAGTGGGAGGGAATAACTCAGATTAACATAACAGTAAACATGGTAACAATATAACGGGGAGGAAAGCAAAGGTTCTACAGATGCCCGTCCTAAATGGCTTGAAAAAGAGGTGAGGTTGCTCATTACCTCAGCTTCAACATTTTTTTTTTAACCCACAGGTTGCTAAACATCTATGTTACAGTCAGTGGTCCCTCATTTATCTCTGGAGAATTTCAGGACTTTATATACCAAATACACACTGCCTCATACCCTCTCAAAAAAGTCATTGGTGGCTCCTTGGGCCTCCACCTACCTTAGCCCACCCTCACATACCCCCTAATCTCCCCCACAGTACCTTTAATCAAGTAGAAGGCAAGAACGATGCCCACGCTCTCCTGCCTCCTTGCTGTCGTTTTTCAAAATGGCCGTGCCTGGCCCCGTGCAGTACATCCTAGAGATGCACTGCCATGGGGTGGCTTAGTCTTCCAAATAAGGAAAAAATGTCCTTATTTGGCAGACTAACACCCCCCCCCCCCATAGTGCATCCTGGGATGCACAGCATGGGGGCAATCAATCAGCATGTTCCATGTGATTAACATTCCACTGTGCTATGTTTTAGTTCAGTGGTTTTCTGGTGATTTTCCCATGGTAACTTGCTTTCTGCATTGGAGAGCTGGCTGTAGCCTAGTGTGGAAAAATCTCCTGCAAAATGTTGCGCTAGAGCAGCGGTTCACAAACCTGTCCTGGGGTCTCCGCAGCCAGTTGGGTTTTATGGATTTCCACAATGATTATGCATGAGAGAGATTTGCATACAATGGGGGCAATGCATGCAAATCTTTCTCATGCATATTCATTGTGGTATCCTGAAAACCTGACTGGCTAGGAGGCAGGGTTGGGAACCCCTGTGCTAGAGCAAGCACAGTTTCTGCATAGGCCCCTTTGGTCAGGGGTGGCCAACTCCAATCCTGGTGCACCACAATCCAGTCTGGTTTTCAGGATATTTGCACACAATGGGAGGCAGTGTCTGCAATTTTTTTTTTGTGCCATCAAATCAGTGCTGACTCTACCTCATGAAAATTCATTAGGGACATCCTGAAAACCAGGCTGGATTGTGGTGCACCAGGACTGGAGGTGGCCACCCCTGCCTTAGGTTGTAAGTCCTCTGGGGACAGGAAAAATATCTACCGTATCTGTGTATAGCTGACCTTGAACTTAAGATGGGCTGTGCAGCAAGGGATAATTAATCTTTGAATAAAAGCAGTTTGTAAGCATACTATAGTCTCTAGGTTATTATAGGGCAATGTTTAGAAAAATTCTGCTTTTTATTGTCCAGCGTTCAAAGCTATTTTGGTAGAATCAAGCTCAATATTTGTAATGAAGAGCTGTTTTTTCTTTCATTGTGATGCAGAATTCAATACCAATGCACAGTAAGACTTTTGCTTTCCCCTCTATTAGCATGTAGAGATAGCAGGTAGGAAACAGAAAACAGTTGAACTCGGAGAACCTTTGGCTCACGTTCCCGCTATGAAATTATGGTCTTAGTTCTGCAAAATTCAGAAATTACGGCCCTCAAGAATGTGGAATCACCTCCCCAGAGCACTCTGTCATCTAAGTTTTTGAATTGTAGACATGTTTGGAAAACATTGTTGTTTTATTATTCTTTTCTGTGTAGGAAGTGAATTGCAAGATGGAGTCTGCTGATAGGGATTTTCTTTTATGTCTGAAGAGTCAGTTTAAATATGAAGTTATTGCCTCGGTTGATTTCTTTTATGTTTGTTTTGTTTGCCACTGATGTATTAATTATTATATGTCTCTTTGCTTTTATAAGGGCAATATTTCTGCTTATATTGTGTTATTTATTGAAAAATGCTGATGTTTCCCTCTCTGATTTACTGTTGTAAAGTGTAATTTGAAAAATAGCTAAGAAACTGAAATGAATGAAATGGGACGTGAAACAATGGATGTGGGAATAAATCTCCACATGACATATCCAAATATGCCTGGAATTTCCATATCTTCAGAACGTTGCAAAATTCAGGCCTAGCTGCATCTCACAAACAGATGAAGTTACCTCTGTGTTTCATGGGATTTTCCATGTCAAAACTTTCTTAAATAAATATACAGTAACAAGAACACCAGGTCTCATTCCCCAGATGCGAGTCAATACTGAATCTGGTTCTCATGATACTAATATTTTTCAATGTGCTTGTTTAGGTAAACCCAGTGAAGGTCCTGTAAAGTGAAAGCAGTGCTCTTTGGAGCAAGCATTGGCAATGATCTTTCTGCCTAGAACGATGAAGTTCAGGAAACCATTTCTAATTAAAAACAAACTCATGAATTCGTGGAATGCTCATCTTTTGAAAATGATGTATTTTTTGGTCTTCATTCAGCATGGGCTGGGTCTGTTTGCAGAGAGTTTTAATGGAGGTAGAGGAGAGAATGCAACCAAGCATAACTATAAATAATACTGGACATCTTATGCAGGATTATAGGTCCATGCTGATCTTTCCTGGCACACAGAAGCAAACCTATTCCTACTGCTTGCACCCCTACAGTGAAGGAAAGGGAATGACTTTTGGTATTTGCCTGTCCCCAGAGGGTTTACAAGCTAAGGGCCCAATATTGAATTGAGCCGGCTATGTGCCACCACAGTGCACAGCCATCCCCACTGACCTTTAACCCCAGATATTCAATGCCAGAGTCATATGCGGCCCCGACCTTGAATATTTGGGATTGCTGCACATGCCCCGGAGCCGCAGAAGCTAACCAGGAGCATCGATATTGCACCACTGCCCAGTTAGCTCCCGTGGGTAAAACTAGGCCAGCTTTTGCTTTGCCTAGTCTTACCTGCAGGTCACTAACCAGGTAGTGGTGCAGTATCGTCACTACCCAGTTAGCGACTGTCACCACCTCTGCTCCTCCCCGGAAAGCCTACGACATGCCCGGATGCTAAGCAGTTAGCATGGGGGTGTGTAAGGGAGATAATCCTGGATATTCGGCATTGAATATCCCATCCGGCGGCATTTGCATGGTCTGTAAACCGTGTAAATGCCTTTCGAATATTGGGCCCGAAGACCTGAGGCAATGGAGAGTTAAGTAACTTGCCCAAGATCACAAACTGTGGAGGCGGCTTAGTTTTGAATTTGCTACCCTAGTCTTCTCTCCTAGGAAGGTTTTCTGAGATTGATATGACAACCTTTTCCTTTACCCGGCCAGGGACTTTGTTATCCAATCCTCAGAATGCTTCAATGGGAATCCACTTTCAGTCTCTTCTCCTGGGATCCGACTCTTGCATCATCTCTCTATGAGATTGTTGAAAGAAGACCTACTTCAGCAGCATCTAGAAGTTGGCAGAGAAGGCATCAATATAAACAGTCTGAATCTGGTTCTCCTAAGTTTCCTGGATCTTCTGGAGAACTCAAGGACTTCCTATCCTGCTTCCAAAATTATGGTTCCAGGGCCCAGCACAGAACTCTGAAATGCGCCTATTTGGGATGATCGCTGTGCTAACAAGTAACTACTGAGGGAGGCAGCGTTTTGAGCCTTTACCTTCCCATACTCCCAGCATATATGCAGACCTGATTCTTCTATTGTCCTCTCATGATCAAATCCCTGGTCACCCTCCAACTTATCTCTGAAATGCATTATATATGTAGTTCAAAGAACAAGGCAGCAATGCCGCCAGCCAGGACAGAACCAGTAAGGCAGCAGGATGGAAATAAGTTGCTTTCCTCCTCGTGCAGTTTCTCCAGTCTCAGGTGGATAGGCAGCAGAATGCGATGGGCCAAAGGGGCCGTGACCCCCACCGATATTTTGCCCAACATAGCATCAGCAATTAGAGAGCTTGTTTGACCCCTCCAACCAAAAGGATATTCCACTGCCCCTGTAAGAAGGGTTTGGAAAAGTCTGGAGACTGGGTGGAGCATTCTTGATTTGGAGGGGTAAGACCTGACACCTTTGGAGGGTAGAATGAGGGGTAGATATGTGCATTTAGGAAGCTCATGGCCCCCTAAACCCTTGCTAGGTATTTTGTCATTCATGCTTATTGGTCACAGTTCTCTGGGCTGGTTAACATTATCTACAGGGGATACCACAGAGCAGCATGGTCATGTTAAAATGGCAACATCCCATATAGAGGTTTTCCAAATTTTGCTGGTAATACATATGAAGCATCTCGTGATCTACCCCTCTCTGCATCTGATTTCTGCTGTGCAGGAGAGCAGGGCTGAAGCTTCAGGGAGGCAACGCTGTCTCTTCTCAGGTTTACTGCTCTGGGATTCTCGGTTCCCGGTCAGGATCAGCTTAGCTGGGAGGCCATTGGCTCTAAGGATTCTCTCTCTCTCTCTCTCTCTCTCTCTGTCACTCACACCCACTTCTACAAACTACCAGTCCAGCCCAGGGAGTGTTATGAACCAAAATTTACTAAATGTTTAAGTGTCAGAATGTAATACAAAATCCCATTAGCATGATATGAAAGCATGTACAGGCAGTTTACTTCCTCTGGGACTCTTCCTTGTGGATGGGGAACCTCTACTCATTTCTTTCCCATGAACACCATGTGGATCTGGCACTGGTGTCAAATATGAACACAGGCACTGAACTCATGTAGAACCTGACTTCCTTGTCTCAGCTTCAAGGGACATCCACTGTATCCTCTGCTTCTGTCCAGGATCAGTGGCTCCCCTTTCCTTCTCAGTCTACAAAGATGTCTTCTTTCCTCTGATTCATTTCACTCCTTAATTAGCAGTGGTGTGACATGCAGAGGATTAAGCAACCCCTGTCACTACCCAGAAAAAAACAACTGCATTTACGGTACAGTGGCTTAGCCAGCCAAAGACAAAAACTGTCTTTGGGCTGCATTTTTATATCAGTACATTTCCCTCCATGTAATGTCTCCTCCTACCATTACTTCACTGGTGCAGTTTACCCTCCCTCGTCCCCCCCCCCCCCCCCCGTTCTGCAAACGATAAGTGGCACAAAGAGGTCACCATACACTATTCTTATAGAGCCACTAGAGGTCTTTACGTCTTTACTACCTAAGCAAGGCGGAACCTTGAGGATCTCTGCAATCCTCTCTGCATTTTTCCCCCAAAATTGTGAACTGCACAAACAGAAGAGGCAAAATCCAACCGCAGACAAATGTCAACAATGAAAAAGAGCAAAGGAATAATGAACCAGTGAGGATGATAAGAAAAATTTTAGTGTCAATGTCCAACAAATTAAAACAAAACAATTCTATCCAGCAACAGTGATGTAAAAGAAGCCCACCACATTTATTATCTCATTCAGTAGCCCGACATGTGTTGACACATGCGCTGCATCAGGGGCTGACATAATCTTTCTTGACCACTGGACTGTGCTGGTAAACCAACTGCCTTAGTATAGAAATAATTAGGAGCCAGAACAAAGAACAAAAGCAAAAAAAAAAAAAAAAAAAAAAAAAGACAGAGAACTCGAAAAACTTTAAAACAAAAGAACAAAATTGAGGGGAGGGGTTGGAGGGGAGAAAAAAAGGAAGGAGAAGGGAGCAGAGGAAAAAATGAAAACAAAGAAAGGGGGGAGGGAAGGGTAGGAGAGAGAAGAGGAAAGCCACCCTGTGAAGATAATTCTCCTTTTCTGAAAAGATTTTGTGATTTTCTGAATGAAATAAGAAGTTTTTTGAAGGAGAGGGGAGATGACCGAGCAGAGTTGGAAGATGAGGAGTGGTTATGTGATCTGGCATTTCTTGCTGACTTTACAGGTGAACGAAGTGATATGGACCTTGAACTACAAGGTAAAAACAATTGCATTGGTGAGATGATGAGTACAGTTTCATCCTACAAGGGCAAATTTGAGCTAATGATGACTGACCTTGCAAACAACACTTTTGATCATTTTCCTAATACGCAGGACCATCTGGGACAATATCCAAATTTTGTTTTTCAGAACAAGAAGTATGTGACAGAAATCTGTTCTGTTATCCAGGAATTTGAAAATAGATTCTGTAACTTCCAAAAAATTGGAACAGTTGTGGAGTACTTGTCATACCCATTCAAAGTAGATGTGGACATTAAAGAAACTTCAGCTGCTATCAGTAAAAATTACTCATGAAAAAGCCATCTCATGAAAACGAAATATTAACCCTTAAAAATGACATTTTTCTCAAGACCCGTGCTGAGCAAGAATCGTTTTGGAAGCTAGTGCCTAGAGACAAATTTCCCAACTTCAGAAGATGCAGTGAAGCTGTACACTCCTGTTTCGGTTCAACTTATTTGTGTGAATCTGTGTTTTCCCATCTGAAAATGACAAAGAGTACACAACGTTCCAACATGACAGATGAACATCTCCAGGATTCCCTGAGACTGGCCCTCACACAATTTTCACCTAACTTCAAAAAGCTGGTGGATGACATGCAGGCTCAGATGTCTCACTAATGAGCAAGAGCAAAATATTAAAGATTGTGCAAGATCAGCCGGGATCAATACTTGACCTAAATTTAACATAAATTACTCAATAAAAGTTAAAGAAAGTTATTAAGATAGTAAAAGAAAGTTAGTTATTACTCAAGAAAACTTTAAGAAAAAATGTAGTTTCCATTTGCAGTTCTTACTGGATCTTCGTCTCTCTGTTTTGTTTTTGCTTAATTTGCTTAACAGCTGATCACATCCAAGTAAATGACAGAAGGTTCATTAAAAAATGGAGGGGGGGGGGAATCCTCCAACTTTATTGGGTTAAAATTTAATTTGAAACTTAATTTTCATGGTGGTAGATCACCGGCACTTTTGGTCTGAAAAAGTAGATCACGACCTGTTCGAAGTTGGACATGCCTGCTTTAGGGTATTAGTCTGCACATATGGCAACAAGAGTTGTTGACTTCTGTCTTAAGTGGCTGGTGCTATATAGCCCTATGAAGTCTCTCATTTTTCTTGGTATGTTTTCTGACTTTGTAGTTGTTACATTGGAGCTCTTCCTCTCTTTTTTATTTTCGTTTTAATTTTGTAACAATGATTTTGTTTCTTCCACCTAGCTGTAGGATTCTGATGCTGTTCTATCTGAGCTTTGGGCATCAGTTATAGTATTTTGGTGCCTTAAAGATAAAATACATTTTTATGTCCCATAGGAGGTGTGTGTGTATGTATTGATATATATATATATATATATATATATATATATATATGGGGAAAACACACACACACACACAGAGGAGGAAGGGGAAGATAAAAAAGAATACACACACACATATCCACTGTGTGCGTGTTCTTTTTTATCTTCTCCTCCCTCCTTTTCCTCTTCCCCTTACCTCCCTCAATTTAGTTCTTTTTAAGTTTGCTTTAAAGTGTTTTCAGTTCTGTGCACTTTTATGTTTTTGCTTTCCTTTGTTTTTTTTTGTGGGTTTTTTTGTTTGTTGTTCTGACTCTCAAGCATTTCCATACAAAGGAGGTTGGTTTACCAGCAGTCCAGTGCGCTAGAAAGATTACATCGGCCCCTGATGTAGGTACATATGCAGAAACATGTTAGGCTACTAAATGAGTGAATAAATGTAGTGGGCTTGCTTTTGTTTTAATTTGTTGGGCATTGGTATTAACGTTTTTCTTATCATCCTCACTGGTTCATTATTCCTCTGCTCTAGAGAACTGCACATTAGAACCATTTTTTTCTTCCAAAAAAACTTCACCTAATGCAGTGGTTCTCAACCTTCTTTGTACCGTGAACCCTTTTACCATTGGTCAACTTGTGGTGACCCCCAATGATAAAATCAAATGCGTCTCTCTTCCTTTACCGTTAACGCATTGTCGCAGTAATCATTTGTTGAATTATTAATATATTATAGGCCTTTGCAATATGTTTTTATTTATAAAATTTACTTATTTAAACCACAATAACTAATCACAACAAGTAACAATATTTGATTTCAAAATTATGATGATTTTGTAGTCAAATCACTAATATGAAATAAAATTATTTTTTCTACCTTTGTTGTCTGACCAATTTATTCTCTGATCATGCTGGTCCCGATCTGAGGCTTCTGCTTTTCTGTCTTCTCTTAGCTCTCTTTCTGTGGTCTATGCTCCACCTGCCATTTCTTATCTCTTCTTTCGTTTTCTTCACTTCTTTCCATCAGCCAATTTCCAGTCCCAGTAACCCTCCCCAGTATCAGCCCCTTTCCAGTCCTCACTCTCAGTACCTTCCAATGTCAACTTGCATTCCCATGACTGCCACTGGTGTGCATTCCCTTCCAGTCCCCCTCCTTCCCCACTGACCAGTCCCTTCTAGTACAAATACCATGCCAGCCCCTCTCAGATCCACTCCCTTCCAGTTCCATTCTCCCATCCCCTCGTATCAGCCCATTTGTAGCCTTAGCCCCCAGTTTTCTTCCAGGGCCAGCAGCTCTATCCTTCCCTCCCCACAATCAGCCCATTCCCAGTCGAAGCCCCCCAATCAGCTCGCTTCCAGTGCTAGTCCGCCCTCAACCCCATTACCAGTGCTAGCCTCCCCTAATCAGCCCAATACCAGTCCTACCCCCCCATCAGCTCATTACCAGTGGTAAAATAAAAGTGAAGTCTAGGTTGAGTATATTGATATGGTATTATCCGAGAGTACTGAAGGAACTTGAGGAAATTCTAGCAGCTCCACTGACCTTTTCAAAGCTTCTTTAGAGTCGGGAGTGCTCCCTGAAGACTGGAGAAAGGTGCACGTGGTCCTTTTACACAAAAGGAGCAAGTAAGGATGAGGATGAGAACTACAGGCCAGTTAGTCTGATCTCTGTGGTGAGTAAATTGACTGAAACACTGCTAAAATAGAGGATCGTGAGGTTTCTGGAGTTCAGTGGATAGCAGGATCCGAGGCAGTATGGGTTTACTAGAGGCAGACGTTGTCAGACAAATCTGATTGATTTCTTTGACTAGGTGACCAGAGAGTTGGACCAAGTGAGAGCTCTAGATGTGGTGTATTTAGATTTCAGTAAAGCTTTTGACATTGTTCCACACAGGAAACTTATAAATAAATTGATGGACCCTAGAGTGACTGACTGGGTTAGAAACTTGTTGGGTGGGAGGCCTCAAAGGGTACAGGTAAATGGAGCTCACTCTGAGGAGAAGGATGTTACTAGTCAGGGCCGGCGCTACCCAGTAAGCGAGGTAAGCGTGGCAGGGGGTGCCAGAAAGAGGGGATGCTAATGCTAGCCGTCCCCTCCCTCCCTCCCTCTTTCCCTCTCTCTCCCACCCCACAAACACAAGATCCTGCCCGCGGAAACAGCAAGAATTGTGCAAAGCCACCCGAATGGAGGATCCTACACCCGCGACTTGTACAATTCTTCTGCCTACAGGAGCAGCAAGTTTCGCAGGCAGGATTTTCCATTCAGGGCTGCGACTGCAGCCTTACACAATTTTTCTACTTGTGGGTGCAGCAAGGCATAGTCGCGGCCCTGAACATAAGATTCTGCCCATGGAAGCAGCAAGTCCCACAGCAGAAGAGCTGCCGGCCAGAGTGCGCCGGCTGCAGGGCCCAAGGTAAAAATACAAGATGAAGAGCAGAGGAGGTGAGAGTGCAGAGGTGAAGTGAAAAAGGCAGAGTCAGGGAAGGGAAACAGAGTTGGGAGACAGTGGGAGAGTGGAAGGAAGCTACTGGACATGGGGATTGACGGCTAGGGTGATGGAGGTACTGGACGCAGGGGGAGCATAGGAAGTTGGAGGAAAAATGAAGATGGAGAGAAAATGTTGGACTTGGGGTATCAAGGGAAAACAGGGCAGATGCTGGACAAGGGAGGTCCCAGGAAAACAGGGGGGATGCTGGACATGGTGGGGCATTGGCAGGTGGAAGGGAGATGCTGGATGTGGAGTAGCAAAGGGAGACAGAGGGGAGATGCTGGATGCAGGGTAGAATAGGGAGGCAGAGGGGATGGCTAGACATGGGGGCTAGGGAGATCAAGGGGAGATACTGAACATGGGAAGTGGGCACAAGGAAAAGCATGGGGGTAAGTAGGGCGAGAAAGAAACAGAGATGCTGGGCATGGGAATAATAGGGGAGGGGATGATATGAAGATGGGGGAGATGCTGGACAAAGGGGAATTGGAAGGGGGAGGGGGATATGGAAGGATAGAGAGAGAGAGGAAATGTTGGGTGGAGGGAAAGAGCGAGAGAGAGATACTGGATGGGGGAGGAGAGAGAGGTGAGTAAAAGATTGGGGAATAATGGATCAGGGAAGAAGAGATGGAGAATGAAAGGACTGTGGTGAGGGTTGAAAAGTAGTAAAAAAGAGGAGGATTGAGGACTGGATAGTAAGAAGTAGTAGTGAAATCTGAGTGGACAGACAAAGAAAAATAAATGGAAGAAAGCTGAAAGGAAGCAATTAATATCCAAGATGGAAAGAAATGAAAACAAAAGGGAAGACAGGAAATGGTAGATGGACTAGAGACCATAGAGAGAGAGTTAAGAGAAAACAGAGCTAAACAGAAACCTGAGGATGAGGTCAGCTTGATCAAAGAATAAAATGATCAGACAACAAAGGTAGAAATAATAATTCAATTTTTAATTTAGTGATCGGACTTAATGTTATCGTTGTATTGTACACAGTATAGGGAAATACATCTTCTATTTCTCTAGTGTTGCACTGCATGTAGAGTCTGGTTTCTTGGGGTTTCAGTTTAAATTCTGTCTATATATTTTTTATTTTTAGGTTGTGGTCACTTATTCTGTACTTCGTGAGGGTCTGGGTTCTGATTGTGTGACTGAGTTTGCACATAGGGGTCTGCATTGTAGTAATTTGACTTGTTCAGCTTTTCAAATAGGTGCATGGATGTTCCAGGGCCTGCTACATTATTTACAGTGCTGCTTTTTTCTGGGTAGGCTCCTTATGAGTTTTGGAAGTTGGTGCTAGTATAGTATGGTATGGTAGATTTGCTCTGTACATCCTCAGTGACTTTTGTAGGGTTTTGTATTAGTTCACAATATGCCTGGTACTGAAGAATGTTTACATTGTTGCTACTGAAATCACTAGAATCTGATTTTTAAATATATATATATATTGAGTTCTACTGGTGAATGTCCTACTTCTGCTCTGCACCCTTGAAGAGGGAGAGGTCTCTGTGGATGCAGAATATATATTCAAAAAGAGAAAGCAAGAACCATAATGCAATTTATAACAAAATAAAATGAGTTATAATCTGGTGTTATAAACTGCACTATGGTCCTCGCTTTTTCTTTTTGTTCCTTGATGTGCGAGCATCTTGCATTTCTGTTGTTTTTTGCAGAATATTTATTTACATTAAAACCATGCTGGTTCAGTGTGCAGCTTCAGAGGAGTTATGTTGGGGTTGCCAAGCCCCTCGTGTTGTCTGGCACATTTAGTGGCATGTTTACCAAGCTCTGCGCTGCTAACGTGTGTGCTGCGATACCAGTGTGGTGCTGTAGGCTAACTGCAGGAGGGAGCAGGTACATCCCTCTGCAATTACTGTGCTTTCGATGGAATGCTACGTGCGCTGAGCCATTATGTTAGTTTCTGCTGACAATGCAAATGCTTGTGTGTGAGAGTTCTTTCTTTCGCCTCGCTCTGGAGGAAAATATAATTTTGAGCAAGAAATCCTGAAAACCTAGGAATAATGGAAAAAACATGGCTCTAACTCCCTGGTCCGGCCGGAAAGTGGCCGTGTTATTCTCACTTTTCTCCCATTTCAGCTTCATTTCCTACTGATAGTACTTCGACTGCGTGACCGCCAGTAGGAAGTGAAGCTAGAGTGAGAGAGAGCCAGAATAACAGAGGCTGGATCAAGAAATAAAAACATATTCTACTGCCGCTCAGGCGGGAAGACCAGCCAAAGCCACCGCCATCTTCTTGATCCCCCGATCGGGGTAGAGCCCCTGAGCGAGCCAGCAAGCCTTCCCGCTCAGGTCTCCAGCCCAATCGGGGCAGTGGGAGGAGGAGCAGCAGCCTTTAAATTCTACCGCCGCTCAGGCGGGAAGACCAGCCGAAGCCACTGCCATCTTCTTGCTCCCCCGATCGGAGTAGAGCCCCTGAGCGAGCCAGCAAGCCTTCCCGCTCAGGTCTCCAGCCCAATCAGGGCAGTGGGAGGAGGAGCAGCAGCCTTTAAATTCTACCGCCGCTCAGGCGGGAAGACCAGCTGAAGCCACCGCCATCTTCTTGCTCCCCCGATCGGGGTAGAGCTCCTGAGCAAGCCAGCAAGCCTTCCCGCTCAGGTCTCCAGCCCAATCGGGGCTGTGTGAGGAGGAGCAGCAGCTTTTAAATTCTACCTCTGCTCAGGCGGGCCTGCACCTGAGGGCCTCGTCAGAGGGCCCTTTGGCACGGCCCTTAGGCGAAGGCCCGCAAGTGAGTCCTAAGCCAGACGAGAAAGCAGAACCATCATCAGCTAGAGCTCCCCACCCTAGGTCGAGCTTGATCTACTCAGATGCCACAGGACACCAATCAAAGACCCTGAAAGACTATCTAACCAATACATAAAGAACCTGGTGAGCTCTCACACCCCTAAACCATCACTCTGATCCCCGGTATGCCAATAACCGGAGACTGTGTTAGCACCCATGCTATTAGTCTGCGGTTCAGTTTCCAGCTGCAACCACAGCTTAACAATGAGTGTTCCTACCTAGCTAGCAAATCTACAACATTGTAACCACCTAGCTAGCAAATCTGCAACATTGTAACCATAGTACGATACCCTGCCTACTATAGTCTAGCCAGCCAATAAGCCAGGATACACTGTGTCTACTGAATGATTCATTACCTACTGCTGCCTAGACAACCAACCCGAAGCCACTATCTACTGAATGATATCTTACATGTTACTGTCTAGCTAGCTACCGAATGACTCTATGCCTGTTACTGCCTAGATAGCCAAGCTGAATACTCTGTCTTCTGAATGTTCCCCTACATGATACTGTATAACTAACTAACTAGCCTGAACTACTCTATACCTGACCCCAAGACAAACAGAACTGCCCGCTATAGCAGAGGAAATCAACCCCCCCTAGCACAACAGCCCACTATGCTAACACCCACAATGAATCACTACTCCATATTCACCACCTGCTGCATTCTCCTAGCACTCACACATAACACCCTAGCCCTCATCTCCCATTATAACTCCATCCCAGTGCTACAAAGCTCATGGAAAAGTTGGGCAAGCCCCCCCTGTCACCAATCTAGCGCATCAGAACGTCTATCTGGCCCTCACCTAATCTACGTTGCCTTTCAGCAAGGCAAATCCTCCCAAGGTAAACAAAACACCCACCCCCACAGCCAGAAGTGTGCACTCATAAATGCACGATCGATCCGTAACAAATGGCCAGCAATGACTGACCTATTGTCCACCCACGACCTGGACATCCTACTCATCACTGAGACCTGGCTATCCACTACGGACGCTGTTATCCTCCATAAACTAGTCCCTCCCAACTTCGACATCCACCCCTGCTACAGATCTGACAGAAGAGGTGGAGGAGCCCTCATCCTAACAAAGCAAGAACTACAATACCAGCTAACTACAGCTAGTAGCACTATAAACCTCGATTCCATCACTGTATCAAACAAATACAACAACATTAGCTTGTTCTATAGGGCTCCATCTCCCTCCCCAGATGACTTATCCACCATCATAGACATTGCTGGAAACCCTCAGAACCTTCGTGCTCAAAACTGGGTGATGGGGGACTTCAACCTCCCAGCTCTACAAAATACTCACTCCGAGGCCTTCACTGAAGCACTCACTGAGTTAGGTTACATCCAACTGGTCAATGCCCGGATGCACATAAAGGGAAACACTCTGGACCTGATATTCACCCCAAAAGATGTCATTGATTACACACACAAAACAGACCTTTCCATAAGCCCTGTTCCATGGTCCGATCACAGCCTAATAAAGTTCCAGATGCCATCACACCATCCGGAAAATAAAATCCAGGCCTCAAATGAACCCATCGAATCATTCTCAAAACGGTTCCGGCCTTTTAACAAGGAAGACATCTTGGACAGAATTCAACCTCTCCAAAACCCCTCAGATCAATGCCTCGATGATATGATCGTCACGTGGAATTCCTGCCTTTATGCCACAGTCAGTATACCCGTCACCAAGAAAACTTCGAGAACAAGAAGGAATGCACCCTGGTTCTCCCCCGAACTCCGAACTTCACTTCTTATACTCAGGAAGTTTGAAAGAAGATGGCGGCGATCTTGATCAGCTGAGAGCCTTGAATTATATAAAGATCACCTGAAAAGACACCGAGCTGATGTCACAAAGCGAATGAAACAATATCACGCGGAGAAATTACAACGTTCTCTAAATAAGCCACACGAGCTCTTCAGCCTAGTCAAGTCATTATCAAAGGAGCCCACTTCCACACAACTAAGCCTCCCTAACCCTCAAGAATATGTGGACTACCTGCATGCCAAGACAGCTCAATCTAACACACATACCCCGTATACTTCCACCCAACCATCCCTACCATGTACCGCAATTGCTGCCGCACATGACAACAATCACATCAACACCACTTTTTCCGCTCCAACCGATAGAAGCATACAAGACATCATATCCACCATAAATACCACCACAGCACATAATGACCCCTGTCCAGCATTTTGGATAAAATCCCTGCAGACTGAGCTTAGCCCGTTCCTCTCCAAACTCATTGGGCTATCCTTCTCAACGGGGACCTTCCCCCAAAGCCTGAAGCAGACAGCAATAAGACCACTACTAAAAAATAACAAACTAGACCCAGTGAGGATGGATTCCTAAAGGCCAATATCAAGTATCCCGCTGTTAGCAAAGATCATCAAGAAGGTTGTACACCGGCAACTTGATCAACACATCGAGATCAACGCACCCCTCGACCCTTGCCAACATGGCTTCCGCGAATCACATGGAGTTGAAACATTGCTGACCACATTACTCAACACTCTGACCATTGGGATGGATAACATCAAACAGGAATTTGCCCTGATCTTCCTGGACATTGCTGTGGCATTCGACACCGTATGTCACGAAATACTCCTCACACGTCTCAGTGAGAAGGGCGTCCAGGGTAACGCACTATCATGGTGCGCCTCGTACCTAACCGATAGATGGCAGCATGTGCGCACTGATCCCACCACCTCCTCTCCTTTCCTCCAAGAAAAAGGAGTCCCACAAGGATCATCGCTGTCAGCCCTACTATTTAACATTTACATGCAACCTCGTCCGCTCGTTCAACATTAACTGCCTAATTTATGCCGACAATGTTCTTCTATATATGCCTTTCCTATTAAACAAACTGGACCTATCACCCCTGACCGCCTGTTTTGATACCGTGACAGATTGGCTACTCTCACAGAAACTAAGAATAAATTTCAAGAAAACAGAGGTCCTCTTCCTCACAAGAAATTCAACATCCATACCACCCAGCTCCCTGAAGGTCAGGGATGCGGAGCTCCTAAGTAAGCATACAATTCGGTACCTTGGAGTTACGCTTGACCAACAGCTCAACATGAAGGCCCAGATAAGCAATATGGTGAAGGCAGTATACAACAAAATTAAGACACTTCGCCACCTGAGACAACTACTAGAACCAGAAGACTACCGGACAGTTTATCAGGCGTTAATAATCCCGCACTTTGACTATGCAAATGCCATACTACACGGCCTTCCAAAAGACATCTTAAATCCACTTCAACTAGCAATGAATGTGGCTGCCAGAGTGCTGCAAGGGGCATCAAGGAGGGAACATATAACCCCAATCCTAAAAAACCTACATTGGCTCCCAGTCCAATGCAGGATCGCATTCAAGGTGCTAACGCTGACTTACAAAGCCATTAACAAATGCTCCTCCACCTCACTCTCAGATCTCATCCATACAACACCCCTAAACAGAGTAAGGAGATCAGCCGCCATCAATACCCTGAACATCCTGAAGGAAATCACGAAATGCTCACAATCAGCCAGAAACAGAGCATTCGCGCTTTATGCACCGACCTGCTGGAACGCCCTACCTCCGGCTATCCGGGCCATAAGTGACCTCTCCCAATTTAGGAAGGCACTTAAACACCACCTGTTCCTACAATACTATACGGACCCAGGACACCTCCCTCTCCCAGTCACGTCCATGAGCCCATGCAAACAACCTCCATGTAACCGCCACGTAAGACAGAAACCTATCCCACCAAGCACCGACCCGCCCGACAAGTAGTACTGCACTCATTACACTGATAACACGCACATAACGGAGCCAATATGTAATTAGTTGAACGATCCATGTACATATGTTAATAATTTATTTGTATTTACCTGCATATAGTTACCCTGTTTGAATCCTGTACAAAACCCCCTGTTATATTGTAAGTTCAGTGCAGGCCCCCTGCACTGCACAATTATGTTCCATGTAAACCGCACTGGTGTAAAGAGCGCGGTATATAAGAAAAGTTAAATAAATAAATAAATATTCTGTGATCCAGCAAGGAGAAAGCATGGATTTATTGGGGAGGCAAGGGCAACTGATATTCTGACCCCCATTGTAGCTCTGGGAGCTGTTTAAAAGATGCTGGATCGGGATCGTCTTTTGCAATACCGGTTGGCTGTTTATGGATGCGACTTTCATGCTTGAGAGTCTGCGGAAGGCTGTTTGTCTTCTCAAAGCATGGCACAGTAAAAGATTTTAGGGAAAAATAGTCATCAGATTGCTTTAACATATTTTATGGACACTAATGTTTGGGCTTCCCGGTCCAATTTATTAAACAGTGAATTGTCTGGGCACAGCAAAACATTCTAAAAAGCTGGCATATGAATTAATATATTCAGAGTATATTTTCTTATTTTACAGCAGTCTAATGACATGCTTATATAGTCTTGGCCTATTTTACTAATTATTCTTCACAGTGCTATAACTTGTAACCTACTGGTTTGTTGTTGAAACCTGCTTAACACATGCGGTTTAAATTATAATTAGCAGTATATTAATGTTGTTACTGTTTTCCTACAGTGACAGACTGCACTATTCGTCAACATTATACTAATTGTCCTTATTGTTTCTAGATGTACGTTGTCTGCATGGCTATCATGTTCTTGATTTCCTACATTCTGTATAAAATCTTTCTCCTGCATATTTTATCAATGAGTAGAATATTTCTGAGCTGTACATACTGCTGAGTGCTTTTCTTTTGATCCATATCTAAAATTTAGCATTCTTTTGAACTATCACAGTCTGTTCAAATGATGCTAAGTATTTATCCTTGAAAAGACTAAAGACTACCAAAAGGATATCTATTTGCGCTTTATTGACTACAGCAAGGCTTTTAACTGTGTAAACCATGAGAAACTCTGGGCCACATTAAGCAGCATGGGTATACCAGAACACTTGATTGTTCTCTTGCACAACCTTTACGTTGATGAAGAAGCAACAGTTCAAACAGAAAAAGGAGAAACAGAATGATTTAAAATCAGCAAAGGTGTACGACAAAGCTGCATACTTTCCCCCTACCTGTTTAATTCATATGCAGAACAAATCATCAGAGAAGCAGGATTGTATGAAGACAACAGAGGTGTGAAGATTGGTGGAAGACTCATTAACAACCTCCGCTATGCTGATGACACCACAATACTGGCTGAAAGTGAAGATGATATGAAACATTTTCTTCTCAAGATCAAGGAACATAACCTTAAAATGGGCCTGCACCTTAATGTAAAGTAAACAAAGATCATGACAACTGATCAATAAGTTCATCGTTGTTGGAGAAGATATTGAAATAGTGGACAACTTTAACCTACTTGGATTAACTAGCAATAAAGAAGCAACAAGCAGTCAATAAATCAGATGACGCATTGCTCTTGGCAGAATAGCTATGAAGGACCTAGACAAGATTCTCAAGAGCAGCGATGTCTCTCTCAATACAAAGATTTAACTTGTTTAAGTCATGGCATTTTCAATAACATCATATGGATGTGAAAGTTGGATAGTGAAAAAGCTAGACAGGAAGACAATTGATGCCTTTCAATTATGGTGCTGGCGACGAATACTGTATGTACCATGGACTGCCCGAAGAACAAATCAGTCAGTATTAGAGGAGATCAAACCTAAGCTTTCTTTAGAAGCTCAGATGGCAATACTTCAACTTTCATATTTTGGACACATCATGCAAAGAGAGAGATCATTAGAGAAAGACATCATGCTTGGAAAGGTAGAAGGTGAATGCAAAAGAGGAAGGCCAGCAATGAAAAGGATTGATACAATAACAGCAGCTATGGGTGCCAGTTTGTCAACAATGAGCCGCCTGACTGAAGACCGAACACAATTTAGGACAACTATCCAGAGGGTCACCATCAGTCGAAACCTACTTGATGGCACTTAACAACAACAACATTTACTGCTCAGTAGTTATTTTTATTCTGGCTATGCATTTGCCCCTTCACCGCAACTTCTTACAACATTGGATTTGAAGGAGAAATGCTAGCATCATGTGAAAAAGAGTTCACAAAGGAGTTTGGGTGCGGTGTAGCCAGCATTAATAGTAATGAAGGAGGGGTACCAATCTATAGGTTGCAGGGGGTGCTATAAACCCTAGCACTGACCCTGTTATCAATGGTGTGCCACTGAGATCTGTCCTTGGTCCGATTCTTTTTAACGTTTTCGAAAGTGATATTGTGGGTAAGGTTTGCCTCTTTGCAGATGATATCAAAATCAGCAAAAGAGTAGACACATGAGGCAGGTTCTAGCTAAGCTTGAAGAATGGTCGAGAATTTGGCAGCTGAGATTTAATGCTAAAAAATTCAGGGTCATGCATTTTGGCTGCAAAAATCCAAGGGAGCAATACAGTATAGTGGGTGAAGTACATCTGTTCAAGAAAGAAGAGCAGAACCTGGGCATCATCATTTCTGATTATCTTAAAGTGGCTAAACAGGTAGAAAAGGCACCGGCAAAAGTCAGAAGGGAGAAGAATGGCCAGCAGAAAAAAGAGATGATAGTGCCTCTATATCAGTCTTTGGTGAGACCTCATTTGGAGTATTGTGTGCAGTTCTAGAAACCACACCTTCAAAAGGATACAGTATAAAACAGAAAGGAATCGATGCAGAGGGTGTTCAGTGGTCTTCATTATCAGCTATATGGGGACAGACTTAAAAATCTCAATATGTATACTTTAGAGGAAAGGCAGGATAGAGGATGTATGATAGAAACATAATGGCAGAAAAAGACCACATGGCCCATCTAGTCTGCCCTTCCATATCAACTACTGCAACAGTCTCCATTTTTTCTTTAGATATCCTCTGTGTTTGTACCATGAATTCAGATACTGTCCTCATCTCTACTACCTCCACTATTTCATGCATCTACCACTCTTTCTGTAAAGAAATATTTCCACATATTACTCCTGAATCTGTCCCCATTCACCTTCAACCTATGTTAATCCTATGTTGCTTGCTTTCAATTGAAAGAGGATCTCCTCTTGTGCATTTATGCCATGGAGGTATTTAAACATCTCTATCATATTTCCTCTATCCCACCTTTTCTCTAATGTTTACATATTAAGATCTTTTAAGTCTGTCCTCATAAGCTTTATACCAAAAATCACTAACCATTTTAGTAGCCACCCTTTGCTACTATCGAGATGTTTAAATACCTCTGAGGCATAAATGTGCAGGAGGAGAGCCTCTTTCAATTGAAAGAAAGCTCTGTAATGTGCGGAATGTAGGATGAAGGTGAAAGGGGGTAGTCTCAGGAGTAATCGATGAAAATATTTATTTATGGAAAGAGTAGTAGATGCGTGGAATAGCCTCTCAGTGGAGGTAGTAGAGAGAAGGACAATGTTTGAATACAAGAAAGTATGGGACAAACACAGAAAATCTCTAAAAGGAAAAACGGGACTATAGTAGTTGATATGGAAGGGTAGACTAGATAGGCCATATGGTCTTTTTCTGTCATCATGTTTCTATGTTTCTATATTTATCAATCAGTTTCAGGGGGTTAAATGATTGTGAGAGGTTATAAATGGGTAGTTTTTTTGGGCAGTTTCACATGCTGAGGAACTGTTTCATTCTAGGTTTTTCATAAGCACTTTATTGCCATTGGTAAAATGCATTATATTTCAGTTTTTGCCTTATAGAAGAAAGTTTTGGACGTTTTTCTGATGTAGCTGTTCTTTATGAAACATTGCCATGTCAGAGTGTTTAGGGAAGGACTTTCATTAAAATGTAGAGAATAACTTTTATTGGAAATATGAAAAGACTCTCTTCAGTTCCTACTTGAACTAAACTTTTGGAATGTAGGCTCAAGATTTTCTTTAGTTAATGTAATCCTAACAACTTATACATTACATATTTAGTGTCCAAATTTTCACAGCTTGTCAGTTTTCAAGGTTATTGTAGTTTCAAGTCAAATGATAGCTTTCAATATCTCCTAGAGGGTGATTTGTTACTACGGACCACCAAGAGTTCACAAACTCTTCTGGCAACCATAATAGTCGATGCTGAGCCATCCATCTCCCAAACAGGCCGAACCTCTTTGTCAAACTTTGCTTGGGCTACTCCAGTCTATTCTCTTCCCTTAGATTGGTTGTCATTGAAGATGTAGGTAGCTTTGGGAACCAAATGAAACAAAGGCTGGCTTAACCATTAGGCAATATAGGTGGTTGACTTGGGAGGCAGCTTCTGGGCTGGGGGTGGAAATGAGCAGCAGCAGTCAAAGCAAAATAGATTTTGATAGCCACATAAGCTCAGAAAACCATCAAAGTGTGTTTTTAACTATTTAATATTGAAAAGTATGATGTCCAATTATCAGAAAGATGATATTCAGGTAATCATGACTTGAGTAAAATCTTGGAAGTGTGTGGGGGGGGGGGAGCTATAAGCATGAAAGATAATTCTTGAGGACAAGGCTGAAGGTTCATCAAGGGCAGGGTTTGAGAAATCCGATTCACTAGGTTGCCATGGTGTCTGCCTACAAACTGCACCCTGACACCTGGGATTTCAAGGTCCTGAAAAGTTCAGTCTTTGTGCTTCCTCAGTCTACTGTGATCTGTTCTCTACAAAGAACTTGAGCCACCTGTTGAAGTTCCTTCTAATCTCACCATTTTAAGTCTTGTGAGAAATGGACCTGGGGTGATGGCTGAGGGTGTAGGGGGGAGGGGGGTAATGAAAGAGAGAGAGAAAGAAAGTGGGTAATGACTGGGGAGGAGGGGGGAGGGTTATGAGAGATACTAGGTAAAGGCAGAGTGTGGGGTCTATGGGAGATTTTTTTGCTTCATGTATTATCAGGCCATGGTCTTATGTGAAGCAAAAAAAGAAGTTGCCTCAGGTGCAGCAAAAAAGCATCACCAATATACTGCTGACGAGGTAATGATTGGGGTCAGTGGGAGAGGGAGGAGGAGAAGGGTTATATTGGCAGTGTGTAATGCCCTGTTATGGGCCTGATTTATTAAGCTTTCTTTCCCCATAGAAAATGGGAAAACAGTAGATCAGGCCCTTAAAAAAGGAGTTGCGATACACCTTTGTGGAGGTGGGACACTGACCGAGATCTCAGCGGCCAGCACCTCAATTTTTAGGCTGGCTCCTAGATTCCAAGAAAATTTGTCAAGGCCCAACCTAGGGTACCTAATGCCCCTGCATTTGCCCTAAATGAAGCCATAGGAGCTTTTATCCATTCAGGGATGCCAGATCCTGAAGCAATGCTGGCACCTGTTCATCACAGGATATCATAGGCAGCAGAAGGCCTTTATTGCTAAGCATGCAGCCTAGATTGAAGACAGTGGTTGCAGCAAATTCTGCAAACTCACAAAGTCAGTCCAACTGTTTGGACTGATTTTGTGAGTTTGCAGAATTTGCCAACTGTTGGCATGACAAAACAACCCAGAGTTCTCCAAGGAGCAAACCTAAGGTTTCCCCTTTTTTTGATTTGATTACAGTGTTGAAAACAGGCTCCAAACATGTATTAAGACTGCCAAAATCCAGTTTATTTTCATTGTCAGGCAAGATTCACCTGTAGCCATCAAAACTATGCAGAATTCAATCTGGGCCGTTAGAGCTCAGTTGTGCCTCCAGCTTGCCAGGCGCCACCTGCCATAGTTTGTTTTAATTCCAGAGATCTGAAGACGATCCGTTTTTAAGTTTTTGGCTGTCGCTGGACAATAGACTGCTAATTATGGCCTATATAGGGAAGAAGAGGTAAGAATCAAGACAAGCTTTCAAAAAGAGAAAACCAAGTCATATCACAGGGAGAGGTTTATAGACCAGTAACTACACTGTTACTTTACTCACTACTACTTCCTTAGCTGGAATAGCAGAAACATCTGCCTCTTCTCCTTCAATCAGGGTAATCCTTCATGAATCCCAGATTTACAAACAGTATCGGTTACATGCAGTAAACCTCACTCCAGGTCTGATTAATTACTTATGATCAACTTGTCCCTCGGGCATCATGGTTACAAAAGTATGCTGACAATCAACTGTGTGATGAATTTAGACGTTAGGAGACTTATTTAACAAGCCGCAGCCTTTTGAAACATTTTAAAGTGAAACCACCTTTATGAAGCAGCTGTGCTCTTTCCTTTGTGGATGTGGGGCAGCAGGGGGGGCATATAGCTTGTAATGAACTGTATGAGCAGAGGTAACAAGATACAATATTCATTTTCATGCTGATTGAGGAACGTTACACTAGCCCCTGACTGCTTCTTACCTGGGTATGGTCACACGGTTTCAGCAGCTGAAGGTCATTTAAAAGAGTAATGGCAGGAATGAAAAGGGCAGGAAGTTGTATTGTGATGAGAAATTGCTCTTTTGTTTCTGGTTTTAAAATAGCTGGGACTAGTTCAGTAGAACTGGATAATTGTAAAGATCAGACTTGGCGGCATTTTTTATTCCAGCATATTAAAAACACAAGATACATGGCAGCAAAAGAAGGCCCCAGTGCCGCTTCAAGCTTTGCGGATTTGGCACGATAGAATAACAAGATCAATGTTAACGGGTTTAAATAGCTCGCTCTTAGAAATCAACATTCAAATGCAAAGATGAAAAAGAACTGAGGTTTTGTCAGGACCAGAAAGGAACTTCATCCAATGCACAGGTTAACATCTTAGGCTTCTTAAGTTCTCTGTTTTACAGTATAATTGCACATACTGGGGACAGGCAACTCTGGTTCTCAAGTGCTGCAGGCTAGTTGGAGTTTCAAAATCATCACACAGAAAATGCACGAGATGTGTTTACATGCATTGCCTCCGTTTCATGTTGATGCATCGCAGGAATAGTTATCGTTGATGTCCTGAAAATCTACCTGGCTTGCAGCACTCAAGGGCCATGGATGCCCACCTCTGGCCTATCTAATCAAGAGCTTGGAAAGGGTTTCCATATGAAAATAATAAAATCAGGTAAGTTCCCTAATGGATTCAGCACCAATTCAGATAAAATGCCAGATTTTGCAGTCTGTAGGTTCAACGTGTGCTGATGTTCATGACTGCAGTAAGTGAATTACATTGATAAAGAACATTATTGCCACTTTTAATGCAAAATATGTATACGATAGGTGATGAGTTAAATAATTATATAATCAACTCATTACCTGTGAACACACAAATATGCAAATATGAATGCACATCTATTAATGCGAGATATTTAATTATACCTTGCGGAGGTGCAGCTAAAGGGGTTTTTTGTGCTCTGTTCAAGGCAAGAAATGCAAGGCAAGGCCTCTTCGAGGCAAGAAACTGAATATATGGGTGATTTGTATGTCATTAGCATGAGTCATGAATGTGCGATAATTAGCACTCATGAAGAACACATATTAATATACTATGGTTCATTGCTCTCTTTTGCAGAATTTACTTATTTATTTATATATATATGTCCGATGTTATATACTGCCTGTAGAAATTTTGGAACATAGGAGGCAAGACACCAATCCCTGGAACAGCATTTACACCTTTATTACAAGAAAGAATAGAATGCAGCTCCGAGTGAGATGGGAGTGTTAGCCAGCAGCAAAACCCCCCCGATCGGAGCTAGAAGGCCCAGTGCAAGAATAATATAGGGGGTGGGTTTTACAATGTCATCATTACATTTACTAATCCCTACCGCCCACATACTTATGCCCCTAATCCACCTTACATGGAAAGACTCAAGTTTGGCTCTTAGCCAGTCACAGTGATATATTAATATACTTCCCTTGTATGGCAACTACATCAGTTTAGCACAGTGCTTCTCAACCCAGTCCTCTGGGACCCCCAGGCCAGTCAGGTTTTCAGGATATTGACAATGAATATGCATGAGATAGATCTGCATGCACTGCTTCCATTGATTACAGATCTATATCATGCATATTCATTGTGGATACTCAGAAAACCTGACTGGCCTGGGTGTCCCAGAGGACTGGGTTGAGAAGCACTGGTTTAGCACATGCTCACTAGGGTTTTCCTGGTTCTCTTCTACTACTACTCATTTGTATAGTGCTACAAGGTGCACGCAGCAGTGCACATGTGCTGTATATATAGATGTAAGACCCAGGGCCAGCCCATCCACTAGGCAAGCTAGGTGGCCACCTAGGGCAACAGGCCTGGGTAGGCAGCGGCACACATGACCGGTTGTGCTGCCCTCCCCAACTGTCATCGCTGCTACCGCCCCCCCCCCCCCAGTTGCTGCTGATTCCATCTCAGGAGGGGGAGGCAGCAGCTGGGGAGGCGATGAGGCCTGGGCTTTTGCCTAGTGCAGCAGAAACCCTTGGGCCGGACCTGATAGGACGTAGTCCCTGCTCATCAGAGCTTACAATCTAATCAAGACAAAACACACAGTGAAACTGGGGACTAGAATATAGTAAGATACACACACATAGGCAGTGGACAGGAGAGTAAGAAGCATCAGGATCCAAAAGCGGTTTCAAAGAAGTGGGTTTTTAGCCTGGATTTGAATAGGGCTAGAGAAGGGGCCCGACACATAGACTTGGATAGTTTGTTCCAGGAATATGGAGCAGCAAGATGGAATGAATAAAGTCTGGAGTTGGCAGTGGCAGAGAAGAGCACAGATAAAAGGGATCTGACAGAAGAGTGGAGTTCCCAAGGAGGGGTGTAGAGTGAGATAAGAGAGGAAACGTAGTGAGGAGCCGCAGAATGAATGCACTTTGTAGGGCAGTAGGAGAAGTTTGAATTAGCTCTGGAAACATAGGGAGCCAGTGAAGTGACTTGAGAAGTTGGGTTACATGAGCTTATTGAAACTGGTGGAAGGTAAGCCGTGCATCTGAGTTTTGAACAGATTGAAGAGGAGAGATGATTGAGAGGAAGACTAGCGAGGAGCAGGTTGCAATAGTCAAGGTGGGAGGTGATTAGTGAGTGGATAAGGGTCTTAGTAGTGTGAGTTGAAAGGAAGGGACAAATTTTGCTGATGTTATAGAGAAAGAAACATCAGGTTTTAGCCATCTGTTGGATGTGCCCAGAGAAAGAGAAAGTAGAGTCAAAGATGATCTTAAGGTTGCGAGCTGAGGAAACGGGGAGGAGTGTAGTGTCATCTGCAGAAATAAAGAAGGGAGGATGGGGGAGGTGAGTTTAGGGAGAAAGATAAGGAGCTCAGTTTTGGCCATGTTCATTTTCAGATGACAGTGAGACAGCTAGGCTGCAATGTCGGATAAGCAGGCAGAGATCTGAGACTGGATTCCTGGAGAGATCTCAGGTGCAGAGAGGTACATAAAGATGGTACTGAAAACCATAGGAGGAAATAAGTGCACCAAGGGACTGAGTGTAGAGAGAGAAAAGTAGAGGTCCCAAGACAGAGCCCTGAGGTACACCAACTGAAAGCGAGATGGCAGTAGAGGAGGATCCACCAGAACATACATTAAAAGTGCACTGGGTGAGATAAGAAGAAACCCAGGACAGAACAGAGTCCCTGAATACAAGCGAGAACAGGGCATCAAGGAAATGGTGGTGATCAACAGTGTCAAAGGCAGCAGAAAGGTCAAGAAGGATGAGGATTGAGTAAAGGCCCTTGGATTTGGCAAGGAACAAGTCAATGGAGACTTTGACAAGAGACATTTCTGTGGAATGTAGGGGACAAAATCCAGACTGCAGTGTATCCAAAAGGGCTTGAGAGGAAAGAAAGTCAAGATAGCAGTGGTAAACCTCTAGTTCAAGTAGTTTTGAAGCAAAGGGGAGGAAAGAGATAGGCAGGGACGTCTCTATAATGAGGCAGAGTGAGTCGGTGGCCTCAGGTGGCAAACTTTAGGGGGTGGCAAAAATGCCCCCAAAACAGACGCCTCACTCTGCCTTCAGTTTAAAAAAAAAAAAAAGGTGGATAAGCTGCTGCGGCTGCGATAACAGTAATTTAAAATGAAAATGAAACTGGTGTGGAGCCTCACAGCCTTATGGAACCCCTGCTGCTGCATCCCACTCTAGTGTCACTTCCTATTGAGTGTGGAATGCAGCAGCAGGGGTTCTATAGGACTACCGGTAGAAGGCTGTGTACTAGTTTGCTTTTCATTTTAAATTATTACTGCTATCGCAGCCACTGAGGAAGGGGAAGGAGTTGACATGGGTGGCAGGAGGGGGAGCGGAACGGAGCTGACATGGGTGGCAGAAGAGGGAGCGGAACAGAACTGCATGGGAGGAAGGAGACGGAGCAGAATGGAGTTGACAGGAGTGGCAGGAGGGTGAGTGAAATGGAGTTGCATGGGGGGAAGGAAAATGAGCAGAATGGAGCTATATGGGGGCAAGGAGAGGGAGCCGAATCGAGCTACATGGGGAGAAGGAGAGGAAGCAGAATGGGGCTGACGCAGGGGGAAGGAAAGGGAGCTGAATAGAGCTGACAGAGGGGGAAAGAGTGGGCTGGAAGGGAGCTGACAGAGGGGGAAAGAGAGAGCTGGAAGGGAATTGAAACAGGGGAAATAGTGGGCTGGAAGGGAGCTGACAGAGGGGGGAATATTGGGCTGGAAGGGAGCTGACAGAGGGGGAAAGAGAGCTGGAAGGGAGCTGACAGAGGGGAAATTGTTGACTGGAAGGGAGCTGATAGAGGGGGAAGAAGATGGGGGGAAGGTGAGGGCTGGAAGGGAACTGACATGGGGGGAAAGAGGGGGATGGAAGGGAGCTGACACCTGGGTATGCTACTGGAGGGGGACTGGAAGGGAGCTGACACCTGGGGGTGGGACTGAAGGGAGCTGACACTTATGGATGGGACTGGTAGGTGACTGGGTAAGAGGGAGGAGGCTATAGAAAGACCATAGAAAGAGTGCTAAGAGAAGACAGGAAAGCAGAAGCCTCAGATCAGGATCAGCATGATCAGAGAAGAAAATGGTCAGACAGCAAAGGTAGAAAAAATAATTTTAATTTTAATTTAGTGATTGAACTTTGCGCTATCTTTATATTTTACACAGTATGGGGAACTGCATCTCTTATTTACCTGGTGTTGCACTGAATCTGGCTTCTTGGGGTTTCAGTTTAATTTTTGTCTAAATATTTTATTTTTACTTTAGATTGTGATTATTTATTCTATACTTGGTGAGAGTCTGTGTTCTGAGTGTATGACCAAGGTCGTGTGTTCTCTTAACATGAAGTTTGTATGCAGGGATCTGTACTGCAGTAATTTGCCTTGTTCAGCTTTTCAAATAGGTGTTAGATGTTCTAGGGCCCACTGCAGTATTTATAGTGCTGCTTTTTTCTGGATAGGCACCTTGTATGAGTTTTTGAAGTTTATGCTGGTATGTATGGTATGGTAGATTTGGCCTTGTAGATCTTCGGTGACTTTTGTAGGGTTTTATATTAGTTCCCAATATGCCTGGTACTGGAGAATGTTTGTTAGTGAGATGACCAGAATCAGATTTTTTTATTTTTATTTTTAAGAAATTGAGTTCTGTGGGTGAATGTCCTAGTTCTGCTCTTCACCCACTGTTGGAGGGGGTTCTGTGGATGCAAAATATGCATTCAAAAAGAAAAAGCAAGAACCATAACGCAGTTTATAACAAAATAAAAATGAGTTATAATTTAGTTTTATAAAGTGTGCGGTGGTTCTCACTCATTCTTTTAGTTCCTTGGTTTGCAAACATCTTGCATTTCCTCCATATTATCTAATCGGCTTTTTGGTTTGGTTCAGTCCCTGACTAGGGTTTTGAGAAAGCCCCCCCCCCCACTACGTGGGGGGGCATCTCATCCCTCGCCTCAGGCAGCAGATTACCTTGAGCCGCCCCTGGAGATAGGCCGATAGGACAGGCAGGGACTAGTGAGGTGTAACCACAGCATGTTTGAAGGCCACAGGAACAGTTGCAGGGGAAAGTGATAGGTTAAGGATATGACAAATGGAAGGAATGACGGTGGTAGAGAGAGAGCTTAGTAGATGGGTGGGAGAGAAGATTTGCGGTTTTCTCCTTGATGATTTCAGAAAAGGTTGAGACAAGGTGAGGGAAGGATTTGTGATTGAAGAGGGGGAGATGAACCTGTAGAGAATTCAAGGCTAATCTTTTGGACTTTGAAACAGCCGGGCAGCCTTCTTCAAGCACATGGCTTTAGCTTAAGTTACGGTCCCAGTTTAGATTTATGTCTTTAATACTTACTTACTATCCTCATGTCTTATACATATAATCACAAAGTGATTCACAATTAATCAATTAGAGTTCACTCATGATTTGAGGAACATTTCAGGGTTACTGTGAGGTTTCTGTCAGTTTCCTCTTATTCCTTTGAGCTTCCAACTTAATCAGAGCTGCTTTAACCTATGAGCAAAGAGGGCAGGCACACAGTGCCCTGCATAATAAGGGGCCTATAAGTGAAAATGGCTTAGAGTATTAACACATTGGATCAAGTCTGGGGTACTAAAAATCCTACCTGATCTACTGAACTGCAATGCCATCTGTTTTGCCCCTCCTCCCCCGCAGGAAGAAGCAGGAGACACATTTATAAGTGCATGTCATCCCCTGTGAGATTTGGAGCCTCACCCTACCAGACTGATTCCACAGCAGGAAATGACGTGCAGTTAAGCATCTTTCCCATAGGTGGCTCTATAATGAGGCCAAGTGAGGTGGTGGCCTCAGGTGGCAGCTTTTTGGGCTTTTTGGGGGTGGCAAAAATGCCCCCACAAAGACCGCCGTCACCGCCTCACTCGGCCTTCAAAATAAAAAAAAAACTTCAGGCGTAAGAAGCAGCTGCCGCTGCCACTCCAGTGGTGGCAGCGGCAGAATGAGGACCCCTGCGACCCACCCACCCACCCCCCGGAGAGCCTGCTGGTTTCCCCGGCTCTGCTTTGCAGAGCCGCGGCGAAGGGACAGTGTTTACCTTAACCGCAGCTCTGTTAAAGCTGAGCCTGAGGTGCTGATGGGAAACAGGGGGGGTGGGTGGGTGGGGGCCGTGGGGAGGGGGGGCGGGCGGGCGGCCATGGGGCTCCTCATTCTGCCGCTGCCGCCGCTGGAGCAGCAGCTTCTTACGCCAGAGTTTTGGGGGGGGGGTCAGTTTCCCTTGCTTTGGGGGGTGGAGGGGTCTGAAAATGGGCTGATCAGGAGGGGGGCTAGGACTGGTAATGGGCTATGGAGGGGTTAGAATTGGAAATGGGCTGATGGTGGAGTTAGGACTGGTAATGGGCTATGGGGTTAGTACTGGAAATGGGTTGATCGGGAGGGGGCTAGGACTGGTAATGGGCTATGGGGGGTTAGAATTGGAAATGGGCTGATGGGGGGGGTTAGGACTGGAAATCAACTGATGGGGGTTTAGAACTGGCAATGGACTGATCAGGAGGGGGGCGAGGACTGGTAATGGGCTATGGGGCTGTTAGAACTGGAAATGGGCTGATGTGGGCTTAGGACTGGAAATGGGCTGATTGGAGGGGGCTAGGACTGGTAATGGGCTATCGGGAGAGGGCTAGGATTGGAAATGGACTGATGGGGGTTTAGAACTGGAAATGGGCTGATGGGGGGTTAGGACTGGTAATGGGCTATGGGGGGGTGACTAGGACTGAAAATGGACTTATTGGAGGGTTATGACTGGTAATGGGCTGATTGGGGGGCTAGGACTGGGGTGGGCTGATAAAGGGGCTAGGACTAGAAATGGGCTGGGACAGGAAATGGGCTAATAGGGGAGGGGAGGAGAGTGCTGTTGGCCCTGGAAGAAAATTAGGGGCTAGGGCTACAAATGGGCTGATGTGGGGGGGGGGGGGGATGGTAGAATAGGACTGGAAGGGAGCGGATACTGAGAGAGTCTGCCAGGGGAAGGATGGGGCAGGAAGGGAAGGAGGGAGCTGCAAAGGAGCTGACACCTGGAATGTACCGAAGGGGGACTGGAAGGGAGCTGACACTTGGGGATGGAAGTGGTAGGTAGCTGGGTAATAGGGAGGAGGCTGGAAGGGAGCTGACATGTGAATGGCACTGGAAGAGAGATGGACAGAGGGTAGTGTGGCTGAAGGGAGCTGACTGGGGGGGTGGCACTGAGAGTGAACCTGAGCTGATACCTGGGATGGTATTTGGACTAGAAGGGGCTGGACAGTGGGAAAGGAGGGGGACTGGAAGGGAATGGACACAAGTGGCAGTCATGGGAATGCAAGGTGGTTGACATTGGAAGGTACTGGGAGGGGAGGACTGGAAAGGGGACTGATACTGGGGAGGGTTACTGAAACTGGAAATGGGCTGATGGAAGGAAGTGAAGAAAACAAAACACGAGATAAGAAATGGCAGATGGACCATAGACCACAGAAAGAGAGCTAAGAGAAGACAGGAAAGCAGAAGCCTCAGATTGGGACCAGCATGATCAGAGAATAAAATGGTCAAACAACAAAGGTAGAAAAAATAATTTTATTTAATTTTGGTGATTGGACTTTGTGCTATTTTTATATTTTACACAGTATTGGGGAGCTGCAACTCTCATTTATCTGATGTTGCACTGTATGTGGACTCTGGCTTCTTGGGGTTTCAGTTTAAATTTTGTCTACATATTTTTATTTTTACTTTAGATTGTGGTTACTTATTCTGTTCTTGGTAAGGGTCAATGTTGTGAGTGTGTGACTGGGGCCAGGTGTTCTGTTAACATGTAGTTTGTACATAAAGATCTATACTGTACCGTAGTAATTTGACTTGTTCAGCTTTTCAGATAGGTGTATGGATGTTTCAGGGCCCACTGTAGTATTTACAATGATGCTTTTTTGGATGGGCTCCTTATGTGAGTTTTGGAAGTTTGTGCTGATATGGTATGGTATGGTATGGTAAGTTTGCTCCTTGCTGTAGGGTTTTGTATTAGTTCACAATATGCCTGGTACTGGAGAATAGTGGTTGTTGTTGTTGTTAGTGAGATGATCAGAATCAGATTTTTTTTTTTAAATATTGAGTTCTGTGGGTGAATGTCCTGGTTCTGCTCTGTACCTACTGTGGATGCAAAATATATGTTGAAAAAGAAAAAGGGAGAACCATAACGCAGTTTATAACAAAATTAAAATGGGTTATAATTTAGTTTTATGAACTGTGCTGTTGGTTCTTGCTCTTTTGGTTCCTTGGTGTGCAAACAGGACCGTACCAGCCCTGTGCAAGTGGTGCAGCCACACAGGGCGCAAAGGCTTGGGGGGCGCATTTTGGCTCTCTGCTGTTGCCCTGCTGCCGCTGGCAGGACAATAGCAGGCAGTTAAAATGCACCCAAAGCCTTTTCGTAGCACTTTAAGCAGGTCTGGTCCCTCCCTCCTCCGACACGATGTCAGAGCAGGGAGGGACATATCTGCTTAGAGTGCCGGCACCTTTCAGATCGGGCACATGCCCCCCTCCTCCTCCCCATACCTCCGTCCAGTGCTGCCTGCTCTTTCCCTGCTGCCGTGAAAAAAACAGCAGCAGGGAAAGAGCAGGCAGTGCTGGATGGAGGTATGGGGGGAGAGGGGGTGTGTGCGCCCGAGTTGCAAGTTGCACAAGGCGCGATTGCAGTTCGATACGGCCCTGTGTGCAAACATCTTGCATTTCCTCCATATAATCTAATCGGCTTTTTGATTTGGTTCAGTCTCTGATTGGATTTCTGAAAAAGCCCCGCCCCCTCTAAGGTGGGGGGGGGGGGGGGTGCGTCATCTCATTCTTCGCCTCAGGCAGCAGACTGCCTTGAGCCGCCCCTGATCTTTTCTGCTGTCAGCCAAGCTGAGCTTTGAAATTAGGATCACTGAGAGTGGCTACAAGAGCATGAGGTAGGAACCTCTGGAAAGAGCGAAGGGGGTCAGACTTAAGGAAGGGAGTTAGAAGGAGCAAAGTGGAAGGGGCAAGAAGGGGGCATGAAAGGCTGGAGTGCCACAGCCTTCGCTATCTACAGATGATACAAAATACAGCTCTATGATTATCTGAAAGCTTTGCGCTGGTTGCCTATCGAATGCAGTGTAAAATCTAAGATGCTGGCCTTCATTTTTAAGGTACTTCAGGGACTGGCCCCAGTTTATTTACAAGAATGGCTGACCTGTTAAGTGTCAGGCAGGTACCTTCGTTCAAGATGAGTCATGCTGGGAGTGAACAGGATGCAATTGACTGGTCGTAGAGAGAGGACTTTTTCTGTAGCTATTTCTACTGTGGGAATGTGGTACAAAAGGAGATTCGGGGTTGCTTGGCGTATTTACAGTTTAGGAAGAAGTAAAGATGTGCTTATTCAGGAATGGTGGTGTGAGTTTGCCAGTGTAGAGCTTTATGTTAGGTTACCAGATGTCCCCAGTTTTTAGGGACTGTCCCTAATTTTTGAGCTATGTCCCCGATTCCCACCTGTTTGGCAGCCTCCTCTCTGTGATTACAGTAATGGTGAGAGAAAAAAAAATATTTTCAATTTAGTGAAAATAATTTAGAATTTACATTCATTATCTCTCTATATTTGTATATATTTATATATTCATTATCTCTCTATATATTGTGCAATATGTTCATTTGTAAATAGTTAGTACCACAATTTCATGCAAAAGTTGTTTGTAAATAGTTACAACTGATGTTCCTTGTGAAAAATTGTTCAATTGTTCTCTGTAAACCGCCCTTGATCTCTGTAAGGAGCGGTATAGAAGAAAAGCATAAATAAAGAAAATAAATAAATATATATTTGCACAGTACAAGTGAACTGCATCTGCTGGTCTGCTTGGAAGTGATACTGTTGCTATCATGGGATGGGGGGGGGGGAGGGGTAATGACCCTTCTTCCCTCTTCCACACCTTGTTGTTCAAACCTTGAATTAAGGTGCCCCTTCTTCCCCACCGCCTCACACATACCTCCAAATACGTTTCCCAGGTTTGCCTGCAAAAAAACCTGGTAACCTTAGTTTTCTGATGAGGAGTCACGTGTTTCTATAAATGGCATAATGCTGCTGTTTATTTGCCAGGTTGTGCTCTAGCACATGCACATTACATTGCTCCGGCACGCTCCCCCTGCCATGTTTTTCAGCACTCTCAGAAAAGCCTCAGAATAGTTGTGAGGGCTGTAAGATGAAGAAATGAGCATAGGTTCTTCACCAGCTCTGACCGCAGGCCGAGCTAACCTTTAGAGCCTCCGCAGACCTCGCGCTGAGCTCAGCCTTTGGTCTTCTGCACACCTATCTGTATTTGGGCTGCGGAGCGAATTGCTTCACTGCCATCCATTTAAGTGGTTTAAGTGCACGATGTGCTGTCATTAGCACATTCTTTATACTTGTGTTAGATTCCTTCCTGCATTCTGCACCCACACTAATGCCAGACGTTCTGCACAAAAACTGCACTATTGGCTATGGGGTAGATTCTGTGGGCCGAATGGACATCCAACCCTCGTTCAGGGCCAGGACGCGATTCCCTGCACAGCGCTCCCCGCACAAACAGAGGTCCGCTTTGGGCCTGTCCATTTTTTGGATGGCCCGACGGCCTAGACGTGCCCGTGCAGAATTGCCCTCCATGCTAATAGAAGTGTACTTTGCTGCATCAAGCAGTGAGTGGGGAATGGTATGAGCAGGGAGTAAGAAATAGGATTAGGGATGTGAAATAAGAAATGGAGGGTGGAGGAGGTCTGAAGGTTGGGAAGGGACTAGTGAAGGACAGAGATGGGTCAACGGGAAAGCTAGTAGGTAGGCTAGAGGTCAAGAGGAATACTATAAAGCAGTAAAGCCAATGGGGGATGAGACAAAGATGGAAGGGGGGGATGTAGATTTAGGATTGTAGATGGGAATGGTGCAAAACAATAAAAAACATAGAAGAGTAGCAAAGAGAAGGGGTAAAGAGATTGTGATGGAAAAGTATGCAAAGGGGTGACAGGTGGGGATGAGAGAATGTGGATGGAGATCAGTAGAAAGGAATAAGAAGGAGAACAGGATTAATTTGGTTACAAAGATAAAATATGCAGACAAAGCTGGAAAAGGGTTTGTTTGTTTGTTTGTTTCATTTTAGTGACTGGAGTATGTCAGTGTTAGGAAGGTGCATCCAGTATTATCTTTTTGGATTTTGCACAGTATAAGAGGACATGCACTTCTGGTTGTGTTTTTCTGGTCTTAAACTGCATGCAGAGTCTGGCTTCTTAAAGTTGTGGTTCAGTTTTTGCCTGCATATTTCTGTTTAATTTGTGATCCCTTATTCTGTTCGGTAAGAATCTGTCCATGTTATGTGTGCGTGTGTGATTGCATGACAATAAAACAGCAAAGCAGCGCTTACCCAGAACCTTTAAACTGCTGTCCTGAGCTCTGATCAGCTGGTCCTGACCTCGTGCAAACAGGAAGTCCGCATCAGAAGAGGCAGGAGTGGCTGGTTAGGGTGCAACATCAAGAGCATGCTGCTTCAAGGGCTCTGGGTACTGCTGCTGCTGCAGGTTGTGGAGAGGGGTTTGGGAGAGGTGGGGGAAGGCGGCAGGAATAAAAGGTCACCTAGGGAGTCTCATATCCTTGCACTAGCCACACCCCAGAGTCCAGCATCTCACTGCTCCTTCTCTTTCCACCATACTCCAGCATCTCCTGTCCCCTCCACCTTTCCTCATGACCCAGCAATTTCTTCCTTTTTCTTCTCCTTCCACCGCCCTCCCTGGAAGTCCAGAATCTCTCCCATAGTCCAGCATCCCATTTCCTCCTACCTGGTGGTCCATAATTTCCCCTTTCTCATACATACAAGTCACTCTCATTTGCCATATCTCTCATGCTCACTTTCCAAAGCGCCTTCCTCACATGCATTTTAGCAGTGAGTTCTTTATCTTTATTGAGTTTCTTGCTATACCGCCCCTTCTCTCCTCTAACTGCCCCCTCCCAGCCCTGTTGCAACACTAAAAGTAAAATAAGGAAATAAATTGATCAAAAAGCATCCAGCATGTGGAGTCTGTGCAAGGCTTAGTGTTTGCCAGTCATACCCCGTCTGACCTCCAGCACAGGATGTCTCCATTGGAGGGGGGACGGGACCAGCAGATGCCGAACTCTGTGCCGCCCTTTCCTGTTGCTGGTTTTGCCACAGACCTCAGAGGACAGTGGCAATGGCAGCACGGAAGACCAAATAAAGTGAGTGGGAGATGCTGGGCTGAGTGGGAAGGAACAGAGGCAGACGTGAGGAGGGAAGTGAGCAGGAGATGCTGGATGAGGAGAGACGGATGATGGACATGGGGAAGGGAAAAGATAGTGAAGAAAGGGCAGAGATGCAGGACATGGAAGAGAGATGGAAAGAGAGGGGAGACCTAGGGGGTGACAGGGAAGAGAGAGGGGGGATATGCTGGCCATGGATGTGGGGAAGAGAAAAGAGAGGTGACATGTTGACACTGGGTTTGGGAGAGGGAAGGGAGAGGGGATATACTGGCTATGGGTATGAGGAAGGAGAAGAGGGATGGGAGATGGAAAGCTATAGACAGATGCAGTAAAAAGAAAAGAAATGGAGCTTGAAGCCTGGATGGTGAGAAGAAGGGGTGAAATCTTGGTGGACAGAAAAGCAGAAAAATAAATGGAAGAAAGCTGGAAGGAAAAGATTAATGTCAGAGATGGACAAAGGGAAAGAAGGGAAGACAGGAAGAGCAGAAAGAAACAGCAAATGGACAGGAGGCTCTGGAAACAGAGTTAACAGGACAAACAGAGCAGAGTAGGACCAGAGACTGGCACCGATATGATTAGAAAAATAGAATCAACAGAATGCAAAGGCAGAAAAAATCATTTTGGGGGGGATTTTCAGCGGCAGTGGCCAGCACACAAAGCGGTTGGCTGTCGCCGCTTTCATTTTGCTCCAGATATTCAATACGGAGGCCATATCTGGGTTGCTCGGACTGCAATTTTGCAATATGGTCAGTGGCGAGATTCAGTTGCTGGCCAGACTGCAAAATTGGCTAAAGTTGGAACAGTCATTCAGCTGTCCTAACTTTTCATAACTTAAGAACATAGGGCCTGATACTGCAAGGCGTTTACATGGTTTACAGAGCTGTAAATGCCCCTAGTGCTGTGGAATACCCCTGAGTAGCACCACTATATGCCCCGATGCTAACCGTTAGCATCAGAGCGTGTCCGGGCATAACTGGTCAGCAGCGACATTCAGCTACTGCTTGGTTATCCCTCATTGGCAACGGTTAGGCACAGCAAAAGCTCTCCAAACATGCCCTCTGGTTTTACAGTTTCCCCGTCTTTGGAAGAGGTTTGTTTGTTTATTATTTCTCTTTAAGTATTTAAAGGTCTGAATCATATCTCCCCTATCCCTCCTCTCCTCCAAAGTGTACATATTTAGGTCTTCAAGTCTCTTCACATAAGGCTTCTGACGCAGGCTCCAAATCATTTTGGTCGCCTTCCTCTGAACAGTATCCAGTCTTTTTACATCCTTTGCAAGATACGGTCTCCAAAACTGAACACAGTATTCCAAGTGAGGCCTCACCAGTGACTTATACAGTGGTATTAGTACCTCTTCCTTTCTGCTGGTAATTCCTCTGCGAATGCAGCCCAACATCCTCCTGGCTTTTGCCACCGCTTTGTCGCACTGATATGGTCCCAGCATTGAATATTCAGGTTAACCTTTCAGCGGCAATGGCTAGGCACTACACTGATGCTAGCCGCTGTTGCTGAATAACGGACCCATAAGAACTGCCATATTGGGTCAGACCAAGGTCCATCAAGCCCAGTATTCTGTTTGCAACCGTGGCCAATCTCTTAGCTCCTAATCCAGGTTCTCAAAAAGATACATAGGGTGCACAGTGCTTGTCCCGGAGGAAGCAGTGGATTTCCCAGGTCCTCCTTAATAATGGTTTATGGAACTTTCCTCCAAGAACATACCCAAACCTTTTTTAAATCCAGCTACATTAACAGCTTTTACTACATCCTCCAGTAATGTATTCCAGAGTCTGATTACGCATTGAGTGAAAAAATATTTTCTCTTATCAGTCTTAAACGGATTATACTGTAGCTTCATTGCATGTCCCCTAGTCTTTCTACTTTTTGATGGCATAAACAACCGATCTACATTAACCCGTTCCACTCCATTCATTAATTCATAGACCTCTATCATATCTCCCCTCTGCCGTCTCTTTTTCAAGTTTAAGAGCCCTAACTTTCTAAGCCTTTCTTCATAGCCTTTTTTTAATTCTGCTACATCCTTTTTAAGATATGGTGACCAGAAATACCACAATATTTAAGTTGTTGTTGCACAATGAAATGATACAGAGGCATTATAATATCCTTCATTTTATTCTCCATTCCTTTCCTTATGATACCTAGCATTCTATTTGCTGTCTTAGCCATGACTGCACGCTGGACAGAGGGTTTCAACGTATTATCCACAGTGACATCCAAATCCTTTTCCTCAGTGGTGATTCCTAATGTGGAGCCTTGCATTGTGTAACCGTAGTTTGGGTTGTTCTTTCCTAGGCGTATAACTTTGCACTTCTCCACATTAAATTTCATCTGCCATTTGGACGTCCAGTCTTCCAGTTTATCAAGATCCTCTTGTAATTTTTCACAATCCTCTTGTGTTTTAACAACTTTGAATAATTTTGTATCATCTGCAAATCTGATCACCTCACTCATTATTCCCATTTCCAGGTCATTTAGGAATATGTTAAAAAACAGTGGGCCCAGCACAGATCCCTAAGGTACTCTGCTATTCACCTTTCACCATTGAAAAAATTGCCCATTTAGCCCTACTTTGTTTGCTATCTTTTAACCAATTCCTGATTCACAATGGTACACTGCCTCCTATCCCATGATTTTTAATTTTGCCAAGAGTCTCTCATGAGGGACATTGTCAAAGGCTATCTGAAAATCCAGATACACTATGGCCGGCATTCTGTCCTGTGAATAGTGGGGTTGGATCTGTGGGCCGGACGTATAGTCCATGCTCAGATGCTGACCCCCGATTCTGCCGCCAGCGCTCCTCGCACATTCAGAGCATCTGTGTGAGAAGCGCTGTACATGGGCAGGTAGGGGTGGAGGCGGAGCATGGGAGTGGACAGCTGCCAGGACGTACAGGGCCTATTCACGATAGGCCCCTGTATGTCCACCGGCAGACATCTGCACGCCCGGCTTATTCCATACCGAAGGTAGAATAAGTCTTGGGTGTCCCTCTACATTGTGGGCTGCACACCCCTGCACCACAGTCCTATGACCATGCTGTGCCCCTGCAGCTACGATCTGGCCCATAGCAGCTGCCGGTGACGGCCAGATAGTGGGCTGTAGGGACAGATGTATACCATGGCATTCTGAGCCATCCTGTGGACAGCTCGTTGCCATGGTACCAGGATGCCACTGCACCCTCGCACCAGCAGTGAAATTCTGGAGTCAGGATGGAAAGCTCCCCATAAGTCGATCTGCTTGGCATATGGGGAGTGCCCAGACGTTTATGTCCCCGATTCTGCCATCATGGGTACTTTCGTGCTCTGTGGCAGCAGAATTGGGTATATCTCAGGCATGTCTATGCGTTGGGCGTGCAGAGCGGCCAGACTTGCGGGGATCGGAATCAGCCTCTAAATCTGTCCCTGCAGCCCACTATCTGCAAATGGCTCACCTTTATCTACCTATTTATTTATACCTTCAAAAAATATAACAGATTAGTAAGACAAGATCTTCCTTGGCTAAAAACATGTTGGCTTTCTCCCATTAAACCATGACTACCTACATGTTCAGTAATTTTATTCTTTATAATGGTTTCTACCATTTTGTCCGGTCTAACGTCAGGCTCATGGGTGAAGTTTCCCAGATCACCCCTGGAACCCTTTTTAAAAATTGGCATTACAATGGCCACTCTCCAATCCTCAGGTACTTCAAATGATTTTAAGGATACTTCGCAGATTACTAAAAGTAGGTCTGCAATCTCATATTTCAGTTTTTTCAGCACCCTCGGATGTATACCATCCAGTCCAGGTGATTTGCTAGTCTTTAGTTTGCCAAATAGTTGTAATATATCTTTCCAATTTATCAAAATTTGTTTCAAATCTTCTGATACATCACCTTTAAATACCATTTCAGGCATGGGTAACTTCCCCATCTCTTCACTTTGGCCTGATAGATGATAGTACACCCCTACTGACATTGCCTTCCTCTTTTTATATGGAATTTCTATCCATAGAGATTCTATAGTATATTTTGTTTCCTGCAAAACTTTTATCCTGTGTGACTCAATGCTATCTCTAACATAGAGCACAACTCCTCTACCAATTTGATCTACCCTATTATTGTGATATAGTTTATACCCAGCTATCACTGTATCCCATTGGTTGTCCTTCCACCGGGTCTCTGAGATGCCAATTATATCTACCCTTTCATTTAGTGCTATATATTCTGTCTCTCCCATCTTATTTTTTAGACTTTTATCATTTGCATGCAGGCATTTTAGAGGTTGTATTTTATTCATATTAACAATCTGGTTATCAGTTGACAACGGCAATTTTGAATCTTTCAGCTTGTCACACCGCCCCCCTGGTGGCACTTGGATGTCACAGCAGGGAGGGTGGACACAAAAATATTTTATGGTGGAGTTTAGCTCAAAGACAGGGCCCAGGTTTTTATAGTCCTGGTAGCCTTCTGGGTAACGAAAGCTCCAAAGAATATAACAGTCCGAGTGTAGGGAGAATAAAGACTTTTATTTCCCGTATTGCAAATAGGTTCAATAGCTCAGAATTTATATCAACACAAAAATGTCCTTGCTTCAGGTTGAAAGAAAAAGAAACATGAACTGAGTTAGGCCTGTTAACTTCACAGCAGTACTATAAGAAACACAGATTCAAACCTTCCCCCAGACCACAGCTCTACTCCTCGGCTAAGGGCTCAAAGCTTTCTGCCAGGCAATAGCTGCAATCCATCTCGGGGTCCGAAAGGTCATCCGGGAATTCCACCTGCATTGGTTCACAGTCAGGAATATCTAGTGGCTCGCATTCAGGCTTTTTATATAATGTTTGTACGATGTCCCAATGCGCTGCATCCAAAGGTAAGCCTTGGTTTTGTACACCTCTAGAGTGAGGACAGTTTCTCTCGCCTACTGCTCTTTTACTAGAGAGTTTCTTGTTTGGCACAGGTTTGTATTTTGTAGCACAAATAGTTCTAGAAGGACAGCATTCCTCTAGGCCCTGCTCCTCCTGCGTCACAGCATTCATAAAATCACAATCAGTAAAATAGTGATTACCTTTCCTTTTGGGTTTATCCCAGCCAAGTGAGGGTTGATGCTTGTTCCTGCTGTGGTTTGGCTTCTCTGACACCAAGGTAGGCCTCCAGTTCTCCGGCCGGCCTTCTGCTGGGGTTAAGCCACACTTGCACCACAGCTTCTTTCTCTTTGTGCCAAGAATGTTACCTTTCAAAGTACTTCTTTCACCTCCTTCTTGGTTACTCCTCGTTGTGTCTTTCAAAGGTTGCTGGCCTCTGCCAGACTCAGGTCCAGGACTCTCTGGCACAGTCCTTCTCCTTCCAGGGTTAGCTTCTTCTTTGTATCTTTCCCACTTGGAAAGCGTATCCTCTCCCCTCTTGGGATATTTGAAGTGGATTCCTTCACCTGGTTCTGCTGAGTCTGCTGGGCAGGTTCCTTCTGTCAGGACTCCTATTCCCTGGTCCTTCTCTCTTTCCAGGAAAGCTCTCCTTTCTCCTTCCAGGGTTAACTTCCTTCCTGTGTCCCTTGTGTCTCCTGTGTCTGGGCTTTTTAAAGGAATTCCTCCCTTTCTGGATTGGGTGCAGGCCGGTATTGCATCATTGGCTCTGGGGTGTGGCTCCTCAGTCCTCCAGAGGTCCCTCTTGCTCCCCCTATATGGCTCCTCGCGATGCTGCAGCCGGTGTTTGCCTCTTTTTTCTAAGTTAAAAGCATTTTCTTCTGTCTGCAGAGGGTCTGCAGTACCACAAGCTCTGTCTGCTCTGTACTTGAAAGCATCTGGGTTACTTTTATCTTTATTGGAACCTCCCTATCAGGATGCCCTGACTTCCTTCTTTTGTTAGTATCCTTCAAGGATACATCCTCTTGAATTATGTGCTCTTATGCGACTGTTGACTTTCCCACATTTTCTAGTTTAAAAGCTACTCTATCTTCTTTTTAAGGGGCAATGCCAGCAGCCTGATTCCACCCTGGTTTTGGTGGAGCCCATCCTTTTGGAAAAGCCCCTCCCTTCCCCATAATGTTGCCCACTTCCTAATAAATCCAAAACCCTCTTCCTTGCACCATCATCTCATCCACACATTGAGACTCCAGAGCTCTGCCTGCCTTTTGGGTCCTGCACATGGAATAGGAAGAATTTCTGATGATACTACCCAGGAAGTTCTGGATTTCAACTTCCTACCTAAAAGAAACCTCCCCCCACCAGAAACCTCCCCCCACATTTTCCTATGTCATTGGTACCAACATGTACCAAGACAGCAGGCTCCACCACAGCACTATCTAAAACCTTGTCTAGATGGAGCGTGAGGTCTGCTACCTTTGCACCAAGCAGGCATTTTACCAGGAAATCCTCACGTCCACCAGCCACCCAGGTATCTACATGCCTAATGATCGAATCACCAACTATAACTGCTGTCCAAATCCTTCCATCATGGGCACATGGCCCTGGAAAACCACTTCATTGCAAAAGGACAGGTCCTAGCTGCAGGATCACTTCCTGCCACACCAAGGTGATACTATCCTTTCATGTGACCTCTGTCCTCCAAGGCAACAGAGAGCTTACCAGACTCGAGGTGAGACTTCAGTACTATGTCCCTGTAGGTTTCATCTATTTACCTTTCTGTCTTCCTCCAAGTCTGCTATTCTAGCTTCCAGGGATTTGACTCATTCTCTGAGAGCAAAGAGCTCCTTGTACCTAGTTGCACAAGTAAGACTCCTCACCAACTGGGAGAAAATTGTACATGTGACACAGTGCATCAGACATTGCCCCCATCTTGCTGCTGGATTGCTGTCTGCATCTTAGTTTTAAAGATTTGTTGTAGATATTTAAATTTGTTTACTTACTTAAAGTTGCTAGGAATACTTGTACCAATACAACTATACCTAATAATTTTGGGACTTTGTTCACCGCAAGATTAATTCATTTCAGGGTTTTAATTCATTTCAGGACCTTAATCAATCTATTTCTGATAAGAGTAACCAGCTGAACCCGTAAGTGAATTTGACCATCTCTTTCCCTTTAGTAGGTTTAAGAGCCTATAAATCTAATATTATGCCTGAGGTGGGTGGGAGTCAGGGTGGGTGGGAGGAAAAGAATATTTAGCAAAAGCTGGCTTGCTACACAGTGCCCTGACCTGTGCTTATAGGGTAATCTCTTAAACATTTCTTGGGTGGTTCACATAGCCCTTGGTTTGATAGAGGGAGTCTTTCAAATTGCTCCTTTGATCTGGCTTTAGCACCTATTTAAAACAATTTCACAGGTCTCTTGCCTGCTAACAGGAAGGCCTCTTTGTAAAGGTCTCTAGATACAATTTCTTTCTTTCTACTTGAATATTTACCCTTTTCTACTTTCTATGCTAAGAAATGCTAAGAGTGCTTTAAATGAAAAGCACTCTGGTGGTACTTAACCCTGAGTGACTTAACAAAAACACGGAATTCTAAAATACAGATTTATCTGCGTTAATCCAAAGAATTACCTTTTCCCCAAGATTGAGAGAATTTTCCAACAGGTAAATACATACAAGTGCAGATTTCTTTTCAGCAGTAGCAGTCCCTTTTGGTAGTCATTCAAGACTCAACTTTAGTTAGGTAGGGATAACTGGATAGCAGCTGAATATCACCACTGCCCAGTTAACCCGTGGTGCCTTCCACACTCCACATCTGGAACACCCAGGTGCTAGCCACTTAGAATCGGAGCATTTAATGGCACAAACCTGGAATATTCAGCAGCAGAAAACTTGTTAGAGCTGCTGAATATCCCAGTGAATGGCATTTATGTGGTTTGCAGGTATGCAAACCGTGTAAATACCTTTGAATATCCTCCCTTTGTTTTCAATTTATTGATTGGATGTGCTAGTTTTTAGGCATGTTTCAATAAGGCCTAGGCCTATTTTCGAGGATTTAGCTGGCAGGAAAATTGTCTATATGCATGTTATGCATGCGCACACAAACATGTGTATTTGAGCCAATGCCACGGTTCAGGCTTCCTTCACTGTGATCAGCTGTCTGAATGATAGAACTATAGGGTGCAGGGAATTAAGGTTGATCTTCTGGTTTGAAGTCTCGCAAGACTTGAAATTGAGAAATCAGCTCAAACTTCCTGCCTTGTGTGGCTCCAACATTCACAAAGCCGATCGTGGTAGTAGAAGCCTGAACCATGATGTTTCTGAGATGCTGCAGCCAGGGTCAAGAATAGGTTCGTGAAAGAGGGACTAGATAAGGGAGGGTATAAGAGAGAGAGGGTGAAGCCCTGGAGTGGGAGTTATGAGAGCAAAAGAGAGATGAGATACTGGGTGAAGCCTGGAGGAGGCATAAAAGAGAGAGACTGGAGGAAGGCTGGTAGGGGGGGGAAGAGCTTATGAGAGAGAGACACTGACTGGGGAGAAGGCTGGGGGGTTATGAGAGAAAGAGAGAGAGATTGGAGGATGCCTGGGGGGGGGGTCATGAGAGAAAGAGAGACATACAGATATGTACGCAGCCCCAACATTTCACATGCCGCACACACAGACACACACACGCTTGCACACACATACACACAGAGCCCTCAACACTCCCCATGACACACATACACACACAAAGATGTAGCACCCAGCATTCCCTATTACACACACACACACACACACACTAACACATACAAAACCCCCAACAGTCCCCATGACACACACATATACTCACGCAGCTCATGACACTCCCTATGACACACACAATGTACACATGCATGCATGCACGAAGCCCCCAACACTCCCCATGACATGGATAAATGTACAAAGCCCTTGACATTGCCCATAACATACACATGTATACACACAGCCCCTGACACTTCAAATGACACAAACACACACACGTACACATGCATGCATCCCTCAGGACACACACACATATGCAGCCTCTGACACTCCCCCCTCTGCCTCCCCCCCCCCCGAGAAACACAAACATGCCTCACCCACCAACAACTGCTATGAGACAAACAAATGACTCCCCCACATGCCTGATTCAGGAAATTAGGGAAATGAGCCATTATGTCACATGCTTCAATTTGTTGGAAATTACATTTGCTATCTTCATATTTTGTACAGTACAAGCGGAAATGGATCACTGTTTCTATTTCTCTGGCGTTGCCCTGCATATAGAGTCTGGCTTCTTGGGTTTTTAGTTTAATTTTTGCCTACATATCTCTTTTTAGTTTGTGGTCATTTATTCTGTTCTTGATGAGAGCCTTTCTGTATTTAGCATGTATGACTGAGGCCAGGTATTATTATTAGCACTGAGTATCTGGTTAAGGATCTGTAGTAATCCAGCTTGTTCAATTTTTCCAGTAGGTGGAATTGGTGTTTTAAAGCTCATTGCAAGATTTATAATACTGACTTTTCCTAGGTATGTCTTAGCTGGTGCTGTTAAGGAATGGTAGGTCTTTTCTATCCTGAGAGACTTTTGTAGGATTTTGTATTACATCACAATACGCTTGATAATGGAGAGCTTATTCTGCTGTTACTGAGATGAAACCAGAATCAGACTTTTTTTTTGTATGGTAAGTTCTACAGGGAACTGTCCTAGTTGAGCTCTGGAGAGAGGAATTGAAAAATAACAAGTTAAAATAGAACCAAAGAAAGCTAAGGGGCATGTTTACCATGAGCGGCCCAAGGGCGGTGCACAGCCATGTGCGGAGACTCATTGCGGGACTTCATTTGCATAAGGAGCCTAATTTGCATAAATATTTGTATAATGTTAACGTGCACTAACTTTTAGTAAACATGCCTCTTAATGATGTATGGATACAGAAAGACTACCGGATTTCTACATTACTATACTCCAGTGCCAACCGTCAGGCACATTAGGAAGTACTACAAACACTGCCCATTTAGAACACATAGCAAACCCACCGTATCATAACAGTACTCAGGACTCTCAAAGCAACAAACCCTACCTATCAAAAGGCAACACTGCAGATATTAAACCACTACATCTAAAAGAATATCAATACAACTCACTGGGGGAAAGAGAACAAGTGGGACTGTCAAATAGAAACTACATGAAGAATACCTCAGTTCAGTTACACATGCAGAATATGGACCATCACCAAACAAAGAACAAGGGATCAAAATTTAGAAGTAGGAAGACAATAATTAAACTAAGAACCCAAAAGCCAAACTTGGAATGCAGAACAACACTGCAGAAATAAAACTATAAATTAATTTCCTAAAATTCTAAACAAAATGCAGATGTTAAAAACACACATTTCCCAGAGCTGACATATTACAGTTAATAAATTCAAAATTACTGCAATTACTTCAGTCACTTTCTTCTGGTTTCTTCTTGTCTTCTGCTAACTCTCCATTGTCTGCTGTCCATTTGTCCTTTCTTCTCTCTTCTAGTTTTTTCCATTCTCTCTCTACATCTGCCTTAACATACTGATCTTTCTCCTTTTGCTCTTTTCTACATTTCTTTCTTTATTCCTTTTTCATCCAATAAAATTTCACCCCACTTACTCTCCCAATACCCGGCCAATTGTAGATTTTTCTTCCCTCCCACACAAAATATTTTTCCCCTCTCCATCCTCACTTCACCAGATCCATCCCATTCTAGTCCTCCCCCAACATCAGCTCCCATCCAGTTCCAACCCCACCCAGCATCCGCTCCCTTCTAGTCCCATTCTCCCATCCCCCCTCATCAGCCCATTTCCAATCCTAGCCTCCCCATCAGCCCATTTCCAATCCCAGCCCTCCATCAGCCCTTTCCAGTCCTATCCTAGCTCCCCGTCAGCCCATTTCCAATCTTAGCCCCCATCAGCCCTTTCCAGTCATATCCTAGCCCCTCCATCAGTCCATTTCCAATCCAAGTCCCCTCATCAGCCCATTTCCAGTCCTAGCTCCCCCACACTCAGCCCATTTCTAGTCCAAGCTCCCCCCACTGAGCCAATATCCAGTCCAAGCCCCCTCCCCATCAGCTATTTCTAGTCTTAGCTCCCCCACTCAACCAATTTCCAGTCCAAGCCCCCTCTAATCAGCCAATTTCCAGTCCAAGCCCCCCTCCCCATCAGCTATTTCCAGTCAGCCCCCCCCCCCCCCTTTGAAGAGTCCCACGGCTGTCTAACAGGCTTTAGAGGGAGCCAGAGAGGCCCTGGCTCACCTCTGTATTGTAGTATAGGACGCTGGCATGCTGAGCTCAAAAGGGACTTCCTGTTTCCCGGCACTCAGTGTGCCAGCGTCCTATACTATAATACAGCAGCTGAAGTGAAGAAAAAAGGCGCTCTTCACTTCGGCGGCTGTCAGAGGTGAGCCGGGGCCTCTCCAGCAAACTCTGAAGCCACCCTGCCTGCCGGTGCCAAATGCGAGATGTTGTTGGTGTGGCCAGGCTAACGGTTAACCTAGGCTATCTGCAACTAGGATCCATGCTATTCAATGGGACCTAGTAATAGATAGCCTGGGTTAACCGTTAGCCTAGTTTAGTAAACATACCCCTAAATATCATTTTATGGTGTTCCTTACATTTGTGAAGCAATACAACATGTAGATCTTCCCAAATTTATACTGGGAATGCACAGTGAGAAAAACCTCACTCATTAGTCTTAATCTCACAGTTTGGGTTGAGCCACCTTTGACAACTCTACTTTCTTCCTCTCCCGGCCCTTGACTCTGCATCAGTGCTGGGACAGATGGAAGAGCTAGAGCTCAGCTGGCAGACCGGCAGGTAACAAATAAGGAAATGTGGGGCCTCAGCATATGCTCATGCCCAAGACTTCTGCACCCCATCCACTCTGCAAAAAGAAGCCTACATTGGAGTGGGCAGGGTGCAGGAGGCCTTCAGCATGCATATGCCAAGGCCCCATGCTTCCTTGTTGTATACCTGCTGGTCTGCCTGCTCATTCCGGTTATTCCTCTCACTGCTGACTGAGAGGGGAGAATTTTAAATATCTCTCCAGGCTGCCTGCTGCCATCTGCTGGCCCTTCACAACTCAGCGCTCTAGACAACTTCCTAATTTGCTTATAAGAAGCACCAGCCCCGGCTTTTTGCCATCTTTAGACTGGATACTTATGTCTCTCAAGATGTTTGATATGACAAAGCAAAAAAATATATAAAGTTAATGACGCCTCAGGGGGTGATTCAGTATTTATGATTTGGGAGAAAGACATTCCCTCCCCTCCTCTCCCATGAGACTTGGACCCAGCAGTAGGTAATGCTGCTCTTAAGCACACCTATGGCTGCCAAGCAGAAATAAAGTATTGAATTAAAAAAATATTTTGGAAGGCAGCACAACAACATTATTGAAATCTAAGTTCAGTGTTGCCATGCTCTGCCTTTATCCCCACAGTGCAGGGGTCACTAGGCCCCCCTCTCTACTGGGTCCTCTCGCTGTAGGGGCTACTTTGGCAGAATTTATACCACTTGTCTTACTTCTAACTTTAGATGATTGCTGTGGGGTAACACACCACTATATCTGGTTTCTCAGCTGCTTGTTAAATTAAAACGTCCATTTCCAAAATTCAGTAAAAATTGTGTATTTTTATTACAGAGTTGACTAGGATGAACTTTGCATCTGCATATTAAATTACACTGCTGTTTTTTAATTTAAGGGTGAGCATTCTATGTACGAGTACTTATAATGTACTTTAAAAAAATATAACTTAGAGTTGCAATCATTAGATCTATCGATACGTGCATGCATTTATATGTAAGTGTGTATACTCATGTGATTGATAATATTTTTAAATGTTAAATTCTTTGTAGCATACATCATATTTGTTTCTATTAACTAACTCGAAATGAAAAATTAAAGGCCTTATTACTGTTGCAACCCCTGAGTTAATCCCATTTGGCTATTACAAGACCTAAATAGCAGGGCGGAATAAGAAGAGCTTAAGAATCTAGACTTTATCTTTTCCAAATACTAAAGAGACCACAGGAGTGGTCTGGCACCTCTTCCTCCTAAGGGGATTCCAGGAATGGAGACAAGTCCAGAACTGTTGACAGACAGAAGACCCTTTATTGTTAAGCCCTTCCTAGCTTCCTTCCGATGAGCCATAGAAGACAAAACACCTGGGACCTAGGAAGATTTCCTTCCTTAATGGAGGATTTTCTTGAGGTAACGTGTAAATGTTTCTGGGGCAGAGATTTTGCATACTAGAAGAAAGTTGATAAATTGTGGTTCATTTTTCCTAGAAGAGGTATCCCTACCCTCTAATTTTGCATTATGGCTAAATCATCTACTTATCTTTATTCAGTGGACATTGACCCCACAGTTTTTCAGCATGGTCTTTCGGAGCTACATGCTGATTAGAAGCCTGGGACTACATTTTTTTAGTAACTTAGACTAATTAAGTAAACAACCTGCTACTGTTGATGTCAGCTTAATGCAAGTCGTACTTCTTTCAGCATAATCACTGCGACATGGTGATGCCACTTTTCCATTCAGTCCACTCAACATACGAGAATGAAGCAAACCCTTGAAGAGAATCCTACATAACACCTTTAATAGTCCGTTAACAGAAGCATAGCAGAACAGCCTCAAACTATAAAGCTTTTGCTTCGGTGAGGCTGAAGAGAACTCCATTGCTTTGGCTGGATGAAGCAATGCATTTCTCATGGTTTCCTGGGCCTTTCGATAACAGCAACATCTGGGGTTTTCTGGCTGTTGGGCAGTGTTTGCATACTTTACCCTGTCCCCCTAAACATCAGATCCCCTATCCAAAGCTAATTAAAATTAACCCCCCATCTTCTCCATTCCTCCTCCCTTCACCTCCCTCCCCCCTACCACTCATCTCCCAATGTAAATATGTAAATTAGTTCTTTTGAAAATAGTTCTACTGAAAAGGTTCTACCATTCTTCTAATCGTTGTTGTGCCTAGTAAAACAGCTGTGAATACACTGTTACAAACTGTTCATTGTAAACTGTTTTGAATTGCAGAAAAGCGGCATATAAAAAATGTTAAATAAATAAAATAAATCAGATGCTATGGGGCATGGGAAGTCAATCCATCTGCTGGGCTCAGTGTGACCTTGGCATCCATATGATACTTGGGCATTTTGGCACAAAGGAGGTAATTTTAGAAAGCTTTTTCTATGTGTTTTACACCAAGAAAAGGGCTTTTATAAAAATGCATAGCCACATAGATACATGAAGCATCGGTAAATGGAAAGGGTGTCTGCTTACATGATCTGCACATAGACATTCCCTGGGACAGGGTTTGGCTAGAGCGGAGGCAATGTATAATTCTATCTTATAATGTACAGAGGTACACATGTGAGGTGGAATTTTAGAAAGGATGTCTAGGAAGAATCTGGAACATCCAGAGCACAACGTTCAAAAATCTGGCAAATGGCAGCAATGCAGGGAGGCATATATAATACCTACTCAAATTACTCTCTCTCCATCCCAAAAAATGAATATCCCAGTAATTGGTTCTGGAGACAACCCTGTGTGAATACCAAGGCCGGCTACATGCACGGATATAGGCCATTTCACAAATGTGGACACTCACAGAACCGGGTACTCGCCAGGTACTCAGAAGAGGGATGTCTATGTTAAAAGACCAGCACATCCTGACCTGCCATTTCACTCAGACTAATATGTTTGCATTTAGGGCAGGTTCCTTTGGCCAGGAAATATTAACCACTGTGATGCAAGTGCATTTTGCTCTTCCCCCTGAAAGCATTGCAGCCAAGAAAAGATCACATTTTTACACCTTATTCGTGGTCAGGAGCGGGTATAGGCACAGATGCCTTAACAACCAGGGCCAGATGTGCTTTGCCTTTCTAAAATTGCACCGTGATGTGCATCTTCCTTGCTCTGCTGAGAGCATGCATCCACACCCTCCCTCCCTTCCCCAGTTCTACATAGATGTTCTCACATCCTGATATCTATATACCTACTTTCTAAAGTGGCTCTGGGGACATAGCCATGATTTGCATGTCCAAGTGCCCATTTTCACATGAACAGGGTTTCTAAAATGATCCCCAGAGTACATGCACACATTTATACCTTTTTTTGGGGCAGGTGTAAATCTCTGTGCACATATCAGTACGCTATTGGGACTTCTAGGTACATCTTCCCATGCCCCATAGCATCTGATTTATTTTATTTTTTTAACATCTTTGTTAGCGATATAGCGGAAGGGCTGTCGGGTAAGGTTTGCCTCTTTGCGGATGATACCAAAATCTGCAATAGAGTAGACACACAGGAAGGTGTAGATAACATGAGGAGGGATCTAAGCTAAGCTTGAAGAATGGTCTAGAATTTGGCAGCTGGGATTTAATGTTAAAAAATGTAAGGTCATGCATTTGGGCTGCAGCAATCCAAGGGAGCAATACAGTATAGGAGGTGAAGTACTTTTGTCCACTAAAGAAGAGCGGGACCTAGGCGTGGTTGTGTCTGATGATCTTAAAGTAGCTAAACAGGTAGAAAAGGCGACAGCAAAAGCTAGAAGGATGCTTGGGTGCATACGGAGAGGAATGGCTAGCAGAAAAAAGGAGGTGATAATGCCTCTGTATAAGTCTTTGGTGCGACCTCATTTGGAGTATGGTGTGCAATTCTGGAGACTGCACCTTCAAAAGGATGTGAACAAGATGGAGTCGGTGCAGAGGGTGGCTACTAAAATGATTAGTGGGCTTCATTATAAAGCATATGAGGACAGACTTAAGGATCTTAATATGTACACCTTAGAGGAAAGGCGGGATAGAGGTGATATGATTGAGATGTTTAAATACCTCCGTGGCATAAATGTTCAGGGAGAGAGCCTCTTTCAATTGAAAGCAAGTTCTGCTATGAGGGGACATGGGATGAGGGTGAAGGGAGATAGATTCAGGAGTGATATGCGGAAATATTTCTTTACGGAAAGAGTAGTGGATCCGTGGAATAGTCTCCCAGTGGAGGTGGTAGAGATGAGGACAGTAACTGAATTCAAAAAAACATGGGACAAACACAGAGGATCTCTAAAGGCAAAAAGTGGACTGTTGTAGTTGTTGATATGGAAGGACAGACTAGATAGGCCATGTGATCTTTTTCTGTCATCATGTTTCTATGTTTCTATATTTTATCAAGCCACAGAGGGGCCTAGGTTGTCTCTGTAAAATAGGCTTAAAATATGATCCTTTTTGAACTTTTCACTTAGGTGCCCCCTAATTAAATTACCCCTTCAGTTCACTTTTCTATGCACCCATGGGGGTTCAGATTTATTTATTTATTTATATTCTCTTATATACCGCGCTATTCTGCATCAGTGTGGTTTACATTGAACAAACTGAAATTACATTGAACAGGGCATTATAACTTGGAGATAACTATTTTACAGGGAACATGGGCTATGGAGGGTTAAGTGGCGAGCCCAAGACCACAAGGAGCACCTGTGGGACTAGAAACCCCAGTCCTTCCGGCCCAAGGTTGCTGTCCTCTAGTGGGATTTGAACCCCTGACCTTCTGGACTGAGGTACCTTGCCCCAACCACTAGGCCACTCCTCCACTCCACAGATAAATGAAACAGGACCAGGCATCTGCATAGGGCATCCAAGTTCTAGGATGGTGGTGGCACAGCAGGATGGGGTCTGGTCCCTCCCCTCCTCTACTACTGCAGCTGCCATGACCCCTTCTCTGCCTGGCCACCCTGAAGCACTATAAACCAGTGTGCTTGGCATAGGACCTTTGAGTATGGGCATGTGCTTAAGTTCTGCTAAGTCCTGCTCCCTACGACTCAAGCTTCCTGCCAGGGATTGGCATCAGCAGAGCTTGAGTGTATGCCTGTCAGAGGTCCCATGCCACGCACACCATTTCCGAATGCTTCAGGGCAGCCGGGATAGAAGTAGTATAGCAGCAGTGGCGATAGTGGGAGGAGGGTGGAGCAGCTCCTCCTAGGGACAGAGATAATGTGGGTGAGTTGCTGGAGACAGGGGAGATTGAAGAAAAGGCGACATTGGGAGGAGGGCGGGAGGAAGTACTTAATCGTTCCCATTGTCTCCGGCTTTTGTTCTAACCTGTGTTGGGGGCGGAGGAACGCGGCAAACAGGGCTTTGATGTTTTAGAAGGCATTCTTCCCAATTATATTTCCAATGCAGCCAACCAGACAGGCTTGCCCTAGTTCAAACAATCTGAAAGTAATGCAGAATATTCTTCTTTGAATACAAATTCTATGCTAAATGCAGCGAGCAGATTCTTTCCACTGACCCTACGAAATTTGAAGCAGGTGCTTCATGGATCTATGAATATTCCGTAGGGGCTCTCTGCAGTACAGTAGGGTTCAAGCTTAGGGGGTTAAATACACCAAGGATGTCTCAGAACAGAACTATATGGCCTCTATGTGGATAGCCCCAAAAAGCAAACGAGCCCGTTTCTTGGAAACTAGACAAACTGGTGAAACAGATTTATATCAATTGTTTGAAAAGTTCTTATCAACAATGGCAAATATTTCAAGGGCACAATGGTCATTTTTGAAGTTACCATTGTGCCCTCAGAGCCCCAACAAAGTCTTACTTCATGATTATTCAGTTCAATTTTGAGTTGATCTGCAGAGCAATCGCTATGGGCATTCTGCACACTAAAAGCCAGAGCTTTTCACAGTCCTTGAGACCTGTTTACCAAGGACAGAAATTTTGTGCCCTTTTTCATCCAAATGAGAATTGCTTGAAAAGACAACCCTAGTGTCCAAATATCTACCCAGATGCTGGTGTTATTTTAAGAAGCAATTCCGTTTTTGTTTACTGGCTTGAAAATTCGGCTTGTTAACTGCTGGGTCCCTGCATCTTGCGCCTGGCAGCGGAAACAGATAGGTTGTCTGGTCCTTCCATCTCGTCAGCCAAATGGAGGACAAGGCGAGGACAGTCGTGCTGGTGTGTTGGTGCGTTACATAAGATGCTGCAGCCAGTTCACAGGTAAAAAGCACAGAGCGCACGCACTTTTCAGGCAGAATTGATTTGTTTTTTCAATTTTGTCTTGCCAAGTAATCCTTAAAGGCAGTTTACAGCATTATTAGCATTCAGATAGAGAAAATATTATCCTCTAAGAGCTTACTACACAAATAGGTGCTTGAGGCTACAGGAGATAAATCACTTGTTCCAATGAGTTTGGAATTTAAACCCTGATTAGGCTGGTTTTAACCCATGTTCAGCCCGTTGGCCATTTATTTTCTCTTGGTGCTAGAAGCAGGTGCTTAAAAAGGAGAGGTAAAGTATAGAGGTAATTCTGTCCACAAAAGAGCAGGACTTTGGAGTAATTGTGTCGACGATCTTAAAGTAGCTAAACAGGTAGAAAAAGCGACAGCAAAAGCCAGAAGGATGCTTGGGTGCATAGGAAGAGGAATGGCCAGCAGAAAAAAGGAAGTGATAGAGCCTCTGTATAAGTCTCTGGTGCGACCTCATTTGGAGTATTGTGTGCAATTCAGGAGACTGCACCTTCAAAAGGATATAAACAGGTTGAGGTCGGTGCAGAAGGTGGCTACTAAAATGGTTCATTATGTAGCATATGAGGACAGACTTAAAGATCTTAATATTTATACTTTAGAGGAAAGGCAGGATGGGGCGATATGATAGAGACATGAATGGACAGGAGGGTCTCTTTCAATTGAAGGTAAGCTCTGCTACCAGGAGGACATAGGATGAGAATGAAAGGGGATAGATTCAGGAGTAATATGCGGAAATATTTCTTTATGGAAAGTGTGGTGGATCCGTGGAATAGTCTCCCAGTGGAGGTGGTGGACACAAGGACAGTATCTGAATTCAAAAAAGCATGGAACAAACACAGAGGATCTCTAAAGGTAAAATGTGGGTTACTGTAGTTGATATGGAAGGGCAGACTAGATAGGCCATGTGGTCTTTTTCTGCCATCATGTTCCTATGTTTCCTATTATGGACACCGATAGGGGGGTGGTGCTGGGAAGGAGGGGAAGGAGAGATGCTGGCCACCTATGGAGAGGGTAGGGCATAGGTTTTCAACCCAGTCCTCGGGGAACACTAGGCCAGTCAGGTTTTCAGGATTCCCACAATGAATATGCATAAGATAGATTTGCATACAATGAAGGCAGAACATGCAAATCTTTCTCATGCATATTCATTCTGGGAATCCTGAAAACCTGACTGGCCTAGGGTTCCCCGAGGACTGGGTTGAAAACCCCTGGGGTAGGGAGGGGAAAGGGAGATGCAGGATTCGGAGGGGGGGGGGTGCACGGGGTCAGAGGGTGATGTACAGCCCTAGGCACAGCCCTGACTTGAAGCCAGGATCATGAAGAGGCTCATTATATCTGCTGAGGAAAGAGCATGCTAGAGGGAGACTGAGTTTTTCTGTTCCACTCAACCATAAGAATAGTTGGCAAAATGTGGAACCACAACTGCAGATGTGATTTAATTAGCCACCATCTTGAATCCTACAACATATGATTTTGATACTGAGTGTGCTTAGAATAGCAAATGTGCTTGCAGTGATTATGTGTCTTTGAGTACATAAGTTTCAGGGATTCTTTGAGTCATGCTAGACTCATAGCCATAATGCAGGCTGTGTGTGAGCCCGAATGATGGGCATGAAGTAGAGAGTTTACATACACTCCTAGCGTGTGAGTACTGTGAAGATGATGTAAGATAGGAAGGGAAAGTAGCATGAGGTATATCCTAATTCTAGGCTAGCTGTCTAGGGCGTTAGGTGTAGGGTCTGGCAATGTGTTTTTAGAAAGCTGAGTACAGCAACCTATTTCTAGAAAAGCAGCTTTGTCCATAAATAAATTAACTAGTTGTTTAGAGGCTGCTTTGAAATCGTAACCCCTCCTTCTCCTGTTCATAACCATGTTGGTTTTTAACCATTTCCCATTATAAATGAAACTCCCCAATTCTCTTATTTGTCCTATTTGTCTGTTTTGAATAGACCTGAAGATCTACAAAGAGGTGTGTCTGTACGGTGCTGTGTACATTTACTGCAGCTACAGAAATGACAAGTAGTAGTCATTGTTGTTGCTTTACATTACAGTAATACAACTTTTTTGTTTACTTTTTCTTGTGTGACGTGAGAGTACAATGGTGTGCACGGTTTACACCATGTTTGGTGCTTTTAGCATAAGAGCACATGACAACATTGTTCCATACGTACTACTTTGAATTAAGCAGATCCACAGAACGCTTCCACTGAACTAGAATAAATCTGTAGAGGCGGAGGGCTCCATGAGGCAAATCAAACATGTTCAAGCAAATTTATTTATTTATTTATTTATCTATTTCTTCTATACCGCCCCTTCCAGAGATCAGGGGTGGTTTACATGGAACAAGTAAACAAATTTGTATACTAATGTATACATTACATGGAACAGAGATTTTTTAACTTTATACAGATAATAGTTATTATATTACACGGAACAGAGATTTATAACATTGTAACTTTATACAAATAACTGTGCATTAATTGTCGGAACTATTTACATTTTATATACATTAATAAGTTTCTGTATCGTAGTGTTGATCAGAATTTTTCTACCTTTTTACAGGTAGTCAGAGTTTTCTACCTTTCATATGTGTGTGTGGAGGAATTTATTTCCTTTTTTTTTTTTTTTTCATCTCTTGAGAGTATTTTGGGGTGTATGTGGTGGGAGTATGTGGTGGGTGTATGTGTGTGGGTAGTTGAGTGTGATTTTAGGGCTTTGTGTTTGAGTGTTTGGGGATGGTGTGTGGTTGGACTTGGGGGTATGGGATTTCAAAGTGTTCTGAGAAAAGGTATGTCTTGAGTTCCTTTCTAAATTGGGTGAGGTCTTTTATGATCCGAAGGTTTATTGGGAGATTATTCCAGAGCATGGGGGCAGTGAATGAGAAGGCTCTGGTGCTGGTGGATTTTTTAGTTTTTTTGAATGAATTTGGTATTTCAAGTGAGTGTGTTGCGTTTAGTCTGCGAGTTCTTGATTCTGATGGGGCATGTAATAGCATGGATAGATATGAGGGGGCGATGTTGTTCAGGAGCTTGAATGTGATTAGGAGGATTTTAGATCTGATTCTGCTGTTTATAGGGAGCCAATGCAGTTCCAGCATTATTGGGGTTACATGGTCTACTAGGCGGGCTTTAGTGACTACTTTGGCACAGATGTTCTGTGGGCTGGTTTGTGGGCAGAGGGGAAAGTGGTGAGAGAGTATCATTGGTGGTACCTCTTCCTGTGCTCCGTACATATCTTTTGGAGCCATTTCTCAGACTCCTTGTGCCAGCAAGGGAACAGTGAAGCCCTAACGTTTAAATATTCTGATAAATCAGAGGCATTTCCCTTGTTGGATTAATGAGGCGAGTCCCTGGATAGTGTCAGTCCCCAGAATAAGAGGCCAAGTTCCAACTATTTCACTTTCCTCAGTTCCTGTGGGTGCTCTGATGCTTCTGCTAAACTCCGTTGTTTCTTTTGAGGACTTGAATGTGTTTTTGGATGTTTTTTGATTTGTTTCAGACATCTGTTTTGTTGCAAATAGTTTAATAAATGTTAGAACTTTTAACGCATGCACGAATTCGAAGGTTAGCATGGGTTATATCGATTTTGCGCACATTATATATTTTAAGGCATTCTAAGTAACCAAATGCATGCTAATGAATGCACGTCCCTACTAACCTGTCAAACATGTGACCATATGGCTCTGTTAGGTATCTCAGAGCCAAATGGAATCAGCAATGTTCACAATGTTCTTGTAGTTGCCAACAGAGCTGCACAGCCAAGAGTGGCTGCTCAGTTGTTCAAAGAAATGCATTCAAAATATGTTTGTGGGCATCAGGCCAGCTGAGAGTCAAACCAATGACCCAACAGGCTGATGACTCTACGCTGGGGCTGCGGAGGACACATAGCCTGAGCCAGTATCCATGGAAGTTAGAAACATAGAAATATGACGACAGAAAAAGACCACATGGCCTATCTAGTCTGTCCTTCCATATCAACAACTACAATAGTCCCATTTTTTCCTTTAGAGATCCTATAGAAACATAGAAATAGTTAACCTAGAGACCGTGAAGGAAGATGCCCATACCCTTCCCCCGAAGGAGCCCATTGGACCAGCAAGAGGTGTGTCTTATGCAGGACCTGTGCAAGGACTGGAGGTGCCCTAGGCAAGCCCGTCATCCTGCTACCTTCCGCTGCCCCCTCCCCATGCCCACTGCCATCGCTGCTGCTCCTCTCTGGGGCTGGCAGCAACAGCAAAAGCCCTGAAACGGCAATATGGTATGAACCCACCATCTTGGGGGCTGTGTTGCCGTTTCTCTTGCTTCCACCACCTTCTGATGCTGATTTCGGATAAGTGCTGCGTCATGATTTTGGGGCCATTGCTGCTGCTGTTAGCCTCGGAGAGGGGTAGCAATGGTGGCAATGGGCAGCAGTGGGCGCCTCCAGAAAGTCGACACTTGAGGCGACTGCTTAGTTCTCCTAATGGTGGCACCATCTCTGGTCTTATGAATGACAGACAGACAGACACAGCCTTGCTGCATCTCTTAGCTCACAATTACTGAGTGCCCAGCCGAACAACCTTTAGTAGGCAGGCAATCCTCAGCCTGTAAAAACAAGTTGCATCTCCAATTGCAGGTAGAGATGGCAAAAGCAGATGCCAGTAATAGTGTGCATTTCACCACTGTCATCCGGACTTGTCAAAACACTACACACGCTATCTCTTCCTGACAGCACACTGGTGGCAGTTGTACAATGTAGGAATGGACTGCAGGTATAAGCAGGGGGGGAGGGGGGGGGGAGGGGGGGGAGGGGAGCAAGAGAAGGAAACATAGAAACAACGGCACAAAAAGATCACATGATCTATCTAGTCTGCCTTTCCATATCAACTACTATAGTCCCTTTTTTCCTTTACAGACCTAATGTGTTTGTCCCATGCTTTCTTGAATTCAGATACTGTCCTCGTCTCTACTAACTCTAGTAGGAGACTATTCCACAGATCCACTACTCTTTCCGTGAAGAAATATTTCCGCATATCACTCCTGAATCTATCTCCCTTCACCCTCATCCTATGTCCCCTCATAGCAGAGTTTGCTTTAAGTTGAAAGAGGCTCTCTCCCTGAACATTCATTTACGGAGGTATTTAAACATCTCAATCATATCACCTCTATCCCGCCTTTCCTTTAAGGTGTACATATTAAGATCCTTCAGTCTGTCCTCATATGCTTTATATTGAAAACCACTAACCATTTTAGTAGCCACCCTCTGTACGGACTCCATCCTATTTATATCCTTTTGAAGGTGAGGTCTCCAGAATTGCACACAGTACTCCAAATGAGGTCGCACCAAAGACTTATACAGAGGCACTATCACTTCCTTTCTTCTGCTGGCCATTCCTCTCCGAATGTACCCAAGCATCCTTCTGGCATTCACTGTCACATTTTGATAACATTCGGCTGTGCTGCACAGTCCGATACTAGATGACAGAGAAAGCCCAACTCTGCTAGAAAAGACCAAGATGGAGCACCACTTTTTTGAACTGTTATCAATATCAAGCCAGATCTGCTTTTCGATTGTTTGGCCGTGGTATTTGCCCTCCGCTGGTTTTCCAGATACTAGATGACAGCCATATGTGGACCCATATCTTAGCAGAAATCCAGACAATGCTGCAGGGTTGGTACACAGGGCAGAGACGGCACCAGGCTTCCAGATTTCTTTGTAACAGATGGTGGGATGAGCATTGTCAAGGTGGTGTAGGATGGGAGTGTGAAGAAGATCAGATAATTTGGACACTTGCTGCAACTGGTTGTCAGAGATCCCTAGGCCTGGGGAGCAAGGAAAGTGGCAGCCCTGTCTTACGGCAGCCGAAAAATAGCAGGATAATTTCACTGGGATCTGAAGGCTGGGCATGAGCTGCGTGAGAAGCAGGAAAAAAACAGAGGCACCTGCACACTGGCTCAAGCAGGATGTTTATTTATTTTATTTATTTAGCTTTTTTTTTATACCATCTTATGTGGTAATCAGGGCAGTTTACAAGGAGCAAGCACTCAAACAGGTTTACATCAAACATTTAGATAAATAACAGCTGAAATGTAAAGACAATTGAACTTATATAGAGCAAACTATGTACAGGGAGGGGGTGGGGGACGGGAGTGATGGGAGGATTGCAGAGTTGGATATGCATGTGTGTTCACTGGGTTGTTGAGGGCTTTTGGTGCTCCAGGGGCAATGCTCAGGTGTAATATGTTCCTTAAATTGGAATGTCTTAAGGTCCTTGCAAAATTTCTTAGTTGCTGGGGAGTTTGCTCCACAGGTTGGGTGCATAAGTGAAGAAGGCTGTGATGCAGCTATTTCTGCTGGGAAGTCAAGGAGGTTGGTGTTACCTTTCTGTCTTGTGGAATTCTACTTATGACATACTGGAGAGCTTAGAGAAGCAACGGGTGACCCTGCATCAGATGTTGGAGAACAAGATTAACACTGATAAGTCACCAGGACCAGACAAATACTACGCAGATGATCCTAAAACCCTTTAAGGATGCTGCAGAAGAACTGAGTTCCACAAGGGCTACCCAGAGCCTTCTCATCTCAGTGGCGAATATTTTCCAGGTAAGGTTAGAGGGTTTATAGAGCAACAGAGTTTCATAGCAGAGGTTTTGGTGATGTTGGACCTCTTGCACGATCAAGTGGCAAAACAGGTACAGCTCCTTTTAAAGGAGGATGCTGATATGCTAGCTGGTCTCTATGGCAGGTGGGCAATGGAAGTGTGGAGATGCAGCTGGGAAAATAGCATACTTATCAGCAAGCAGTATTGGTACCAAGAGCACCATCCTATCACCTACTGCTCCCCCCCCCCCCCCCCCCCAGTTTTACATGACAGTGGCCCATGAGCCCCAGTCACGGAAAATCTTTGGTGACCGTAGTTACAATGCATAGCTCCAGAGATCAGCCTAGCACAAGTCAGACTTCCACATGGATTTCAGCGACACGCTAGCTTGCAGAGCCCATCAAAGCCATGTGCACAGATCCCTTGACATACAGGGCACACAAGTCAGTAGTCCGGCCAGCCCTGCCCTCCAGCCAGTGTGCCCTGTGAATGTATATTCTCCATGGTAGGAGATATTGTGGCTCCCCAGCATTCATTTTATGTATCCTAACAAATGTATCCTAACAAATATATTGGGAAGACAATTCGTAAATTTAGAATCCGTATGAAAGAGCATGAGAGTAGGATTAAGTGCAAGAGGGTAGAAGCTCCCCTAGTAACTCATTGTATAACTCAAGGACATTGTTTTGAACACCTACGCTGTTGGTGCACTGAACAAGTACAGACAGGGTCATGTGGTAAAACGAGAGATCAAACCTTATTGGTTAGAGAGCAGCGCTGGATACACCGGTTGGGGTCGGTTCACCCCGCGGGATTAAATCTAGCGATAGATTGGGGAGTTTGTTTTTAAAAAAATAAAGAAAACACTTCTTAAAAATTAAATAAGTATGAACAGGAAAAGAAAGATAAAAATAATAAAGAAGAGCAAAATGATAGTATAAAGCATTCTATGATAGTAGTTTTATATTAAATATGAGTATAACTATCTTGCCATAGTTTTTAGTATTGGATGGGAGGAGTCTAGAGGGGTTTAAATTAACAAGATTAAACCCCAGGTCCGCATGCGCGGCGTTTTTGAAGACCGGAAAAAGAGTTTCCGTGAGGAACCAATGGTCTGTTAATTTTACGTGGGCAGCATTATTCACTCAAGGTAATTGATTTGAAGTAGCACATTTGGAAAGATAGTGGAGGTTTAGTAAGATAGTAGATTGTATTAGTTTAACTGTGGATGGGTGTTTTTGTTTTTGTGTTTTTCAATACAGTAGCAACAATTAATGGTCCCCTGAAGAACCATATTAGAGAAACGCAGAGGCGCTTCAAATCATAGCGTCGGGACTTTCAGTTTCAAAGGAAAGACTGCAGTACCTTTATAAAACTCCATGGCATTGCGAGCTAAGTAGAAATCTAAAAGCATTTCAATATTTTGGGACTTTTTGTTTCAATGGAATGACTGCAGTATTATAACATTGTGAGCTAAGTAGAAAATTTAAAAAGCATTTTGACACTCTTGCTGGACATATAAAGAAGGGAGGAGAGTATAGATGTTATGAAGGGTCATTGATGCTAACAGGCATGTTAATGGGGAGAAAAATAAACCCAGAAAACCATGCCATTGTAAGTCTGAGACCCGATAATTGGCAAACCTCCTCATTGGACCCAGCTCCATAGGACAACTGCATATAAATAAAGTGATTGAGCGTAGGGATTTAATTGATTATATAGTCCCCAGTATTCATGGCTAGCACTGGAATTGGTGGAAAAGCTTGGTTTCTCTTCATTTTCATGCCACTGTGAGAAGAAATGAATGCAGAGTTATACTGAGGGGTAGTTGCCACACTCTCTGCCTTCAGTGTCGGCTGGCTGTATTTTGGCAGTTTGCACTGCAGTATCTCTGGGATGGTGACCATTTTCCATAGTGGCTACCTTTCAGCCCCCGATGCCAAAACTTAAAAGAAATAAAGAAGAAATAAATACAAAAATAAAGCAAAAACAGAAACAGAACAAAAACAAAAAGAACTGAAAAAAGCCTCCCTCTGCTGCTGATGCCATTCTCATCATCCTGTCATACCTGTCACCAGGGGCGGCGGAAGGGCTCTTTCTTTGGAGGGGCCCAAGCATTACCTCTAACTCCACCCAAACCTGCCCTGCAGGCAAAGACCCTCCTATTCCCAGACAGGAAGGGTCTTTGATGCAATTGTGGCTTTTCTTCTGCCCACGGGGAATGGGATCCCCATGGGAAGACTGCTGCCTGCAGGCCATAGTCATTGCAAAGACCCTTCCTGTCTGCCCACAATCCTTGCAATGATGATTACGGCCTGCAGTCAGTACTGTAGACTGCCCACAAGGATCCTATCCCCCATGGGCAGAAGAAGAAGAGATGCTGCAATTGCAGCAAAGATCCTTCTTGTAGGTCTGTGGGGATCCAATGTCCTACATTTACACAGTTTGCATGTCTGAAAACTGTGGAAATGCCTTTAAATATCAGGCCCATAAGTGATAAATAACACAGCTTAAAATAAAACATTAAAATGTAAAACTGAAAAGCAGGAAAGGCCTGGCTGAATTAAGAACCCTTCAAGTTCTTTCTAAAATTCCAGTGATTGCCCAACAATCTCATATTAACAGGAAAGTATTCCACAGTATTGGTACTGACAATGGCATACCAAGGGCAGGCGGTGGATGCGGGCCATCCCAGGTGCTGGCTGGTAAGGGGATGCACCTTCCACTGGGCCCTACTGTGGAGGCACTGTGGCAAACTTACCTTAAAGACAGGTGCTTTCCATGCTATCTCCAATCCAGGCCGGCTCTTCTCTCCCGAGCCAAAGGCTTGCAATTTGTGAGACGTCAGCCGGGAGAGAAGAGTCGGCCTGGTTTGGAGACAAAGCGACAAGCAACCATCTTTAAAGTAAGTTTGCCATGCTGGCTCCAAAATACAGGCCCAGTGGAGGGTGCATTGTGTCATAGTGTGCTATGTGAAGGTGCCAGTTTCAAGGGGGTGCCCACCCCGGATACAAAGGGAGCTGGGAACTCCACTGGGTACTGACAAAGAAAAAGCCCTTTACTATACTTGCTGAGTCATCGACTAAAGAAACTCTTAGCTTCTTTTGAATAGCTGGAGTACACTATCAGGAAGGATGAGCATCGAGTGGCAAGGGAGGAAGGGCATGTCTGCCTAGGCAGTCTGATAGCCAAATCAACCCTAGCTATCTTAGCATGACAGATAGCTCTCGCTTCCACCATCCTCTATTACTATACCTGTCAATAATTGGTCTTTTGCCACAAGCATTGTTTCATTCACCCGAGGGGGATCTTCCTCTGTACTTAAGGTTCCTATGCTGTAACCCAAGTCCTCAGTGGCAGGACTCTAACTTGTAGGCACACAACTTAGCTCCCGCGACCTGGGCTCATGTCTTCTCTTCAGCTGATGTGTTGGCTCTCCTCTGGTGTTTTAGGGTCTTGCAGCCAATATGGGCGCTGTACTGGTCCCCTTGGCATGTTTAAGGCATTGCTACTGATCTGGTAGCTGTGCTGGTCCTCAACATAATTTATACCTTTGCAGCCAATCTGTATGCTCTGCTGGACCTCTTAGCATGATCTGTGTGCTGTGCTGGTTCCCTTTGCATATTTAAGATTTAGTTACTGATCTGGAATACTATGCTGATCTCCTTGGCATGTGTAAAGGCATTTCAGCCAATCTGGGTGCTATGCCAGTCCTTCTGGCATAATTCAGGGTCTTGCATCGAAATGAGGTGCTGTGCTGATCCCCTTGGCATGTTTATGGTATTATAGCCAATGTGGGTGCTGTGCTGGTCCTCCTGGCATAGTTTAGGGCCTTACAGCTGATCTGGATGCTGTGCTGGTCTCCTTGCCATTTTACTCCTCTCAAAGTGCTTTAGTGTGCATCCGCCAATCGTGGTGCTGCTTTGCCCTCTTCCGCTGTCTTCATTGCACTTTTGTACTGCTTTGCCCTTCTGATGGTAGCTTCTGACTCTTCCTGCCACTGTACGTCCCTCTTCTGATGCCTCCGGTGGTTTGTGGCACTCTTGATGGCTTGTGCTGTTACAGATGCCTGCCATCAAGTTTCAAAAATGAATACTCCTAATGCAGCACTAGTCAATGTAATAAGCTCTATTAATGTCGTCTGATTCTACTGTTATTAACAGATAGTAATACAAATCTTTTTTTGTTGGACCGTTTATCAGAGACCGTTTATAACGAAGCCCATTAATCATTCTAGTAGCAACCCTCTGCACCGACTCCATCCTGTTCACATCCTTTTGAAGGTGCGGTCTCCAGAATTGCACACCATACTCCAAATGAGGTCGTACCAAAGACTTATACAGAGGCATTATCACCTCCTTTTTTCTGCTAGCCATTCCTCTCTGTATGCACCCAAGCATCCTTCTAGCTTTTGCCGTCGCCTTTTCTACCTGTTTAGCTACTTTAAGATCATCAGACACAACCACGCCTAGGTCCCGCTCTTCTTTAGTGGACAAAAGTACTTCACCTCCTATACTGTATTGCTCCCTTGGATTGCTGCAGCCCAAATGCATGACCTTACATTTTTTAACATTAAATCCCAGCTGCCAAATTCTAGACCATTCTTCAAGCTTAGCTAGATCCCTCCTCATGTTATCTACACCTTCCTGGATGTCTACTCTATTGCAGATTTTGGTATCATCCGCAAAGAGGCAAACCTTACCCGACAGCCCTTCCGCTATATCACTAGCAAAGATGTTAAAAAGAATCGGACCAAGGACAGATCCCTGGGGCACACCACTGGTAACATCCTTCTCCTCAGAGTGAGCTCCATTTACTTGTACTCTTTGTCGCCTCCCACCCAACCAATTTCTAACCCAAGCAGTAACTTTAGAGTCCATCCCTAGGGTGCTCAGTTTGTTTATAAGTCGCCTGTGAGGAACAGTGTCAAAGGCTTTACAGAAATCTAAATACACCATATCTAGAGCTCTCCCTCGGTCCAACTCCCTGGTCACCCAGTCAAAGAAATCAATCAGATTTGTCTGACAAGACCTGCCTCTGGTGAATCCATGCTGCCTCGGATCCTGTAATCCGTCGGACTCCAGAAACCTCACTATTTTCTCTTTCAGCAGCGTTTCCAATAATTTACTCACCACTGAAGTTAAACTAACCGGCCTGTAGTTTTCAACCACATCCTTACTTCGCTGTTCAGCAAGTTGTACATAATTTAGAAACTCGATCACCCCCTCGATGATTGAAAACTATTTTATCGATAACTCTCCAAGAAACATGTTGAAAAGAATGATCTGTTTGTAGGCAATGTTGAACTACCGGGGCAGTTAGAATCTTGGTCTTAATTCGAGAGGCATGTTCTGTGAGCCAGGTTTTAAAGGGCTGGGTGGAGCGGCCATCTTATTTCAGACCACAAAGGCATATAAGGAGGTATAGCACATAATCAGAATCACAAGTGGTATGCCACCAGGCGCGATAGCTCTTCTGAGTGGCCGGATCAACCCAAGTCTCACCACCAATAGTACGATCACAAAACCAGCAATCAGAAGAAGAAAATGCCCTCAAAATGCCATTAAGTTTCAAGCAGGTTTGATTGAAAAATAGATGGCAAACCTTCCTGTTCCATTGTAATAGACTTTAATGGTGATGAATAGGACAAATGAACGAATGCTTCGGTTCCTGAAGACTAACCAAATGGCATCTGACGAACAAAAATGAGCCGCAAAAAATCTTTACGTACACTTGCCTATGGACAGCACAGAACCTTGAAGATGGGCCTATTCCTGTTCTTACATAAGATAGAGGCATGCATCTTTCCAAAGTATAATAAAAACCCAGGGATATATTTGAAGAAACGGATTACAAAAACAATACACAGCATTCCTAAATTGTTATATGTGCTGATAGTCTGTCCAACAAATTATTAATTTATTTTTATAATGATAATCATTGATTTTCTTGTTAATAGCACAAAGGCAAGTAATGAAATCAGTGGAAATCGTTTTCATGGCTTATTTTATTAAATGGAAATTATCTTGATATAATCATTTTTCTGGTGTGTGTGTGTGTGTGTTGTTTTACGGTTAAAAAAGAAAAATCCACACAAGGCTGGAAGCTTCCATGCCAACTTTCAGTCTAGTTTGTTTGAAACCACTGAGATATTACTTCTTAAAATAAGGAAGCACAATGGAAAGACTTTCAGCTTAAATTGGAGTGGTACAGTATTCATCAAGCAAGTGGCCTCGTCTCTCAATTTGAGCTATTTGAGACTTTCTTAGAGAAGCGCCTGTGTTTCTGAATAACTTCCTCATCAAAAAATAATTATTGAACAGATGTGTCTTAAATTGCCCTGCTGTCAGCCCCGACAATTTCTTTTGGGCTGTATTCTGTTACACTGTTGCCCAGAGGCAGCTAACTGCTTATCAAACTAATTTATGGTGGATTACTGGCAATTCTGAGAAAACGTCAAGCCCATGCCAGAAAGTAGAAATCACTCTTTAGCATAATGGTACTTGCCAGGGAAAGACACTCAAAGTTACTTAGTCACCACCAAAGCTTTTTGTGCTTGTCCTATACTGATTTACTTATCAAAAAGATACTGTAGTAACAATAGGATTGATTCACCCCCTGGAAATTTGTTTCTTGGCTAGATGCAAAGCATGGAAAAGAAATATACAACCCCCCCCCCCCAGAAAGAGACTAAAACTATATAGTGAAAGCCTATCACAATACAGTTACTGCAAATGGTGAGCTGAAGGATACTCCACATGCATCTGTGAAATAAAAGTATATTTAACATCTCTACAGAGTTAGAAAGAAGTAGGGAGATCCTGGTTGCCTTTCATGGTGTTCTGCTCAGACAAATGGTGGAAGAACCCACAAGGGAAGGGTGCTAAATTTCAAAAATGCTGACTTTAATAAATTGGGGAAGAACTAACAGGATAGGAAGAGATAAGGGAAGTAGAAAGTTAGTGGGCCAAGCTGAAAGGAGCTATAAACATGGCATCAGATCTTTATGAAGGAAAGTAAATAAATGCAAAAGGAATAGGAGACCAATATGGTTTTCCAAGGAAGTAGTTAAAAAATAAAGACAAAAAAAGGTAGTGTTCACAAACTATAGAAGAGGAACACAAAAAAAAATGATACCAGATAAAGCTCAAAGAGGCAAAGAAATAAGGATGGCAAAAGTGCAGGCAGAAGAAAAAATAGCTAAAGGTATAAAGCAAGGTGACGAGATATCTTCAGGTGTGTCAGAGAGAGAGGAGAAAGGTAAGAGGAAGAATTATAAGACTGAAAGATGCGGAGGAGCGATGAGAAAAGAGCAGAAATGCTAAACAGAAAATCCCGGAGAAGGAGCACAACTGCTCTGACAAAGGTGCATATGGGAACAGAGTAGATACCACAGTGTTCATGGAAGAAACTTTTTATGAACAATTTGAAAACCTGAAGGTGGATAAAGCCATGGGGCCAGATGGGATACATCTCAGGATTCTGAGGGAGCTCAGAGAGGTTCTGTTGCATCCTCTTAAGGATGTGTTTAATAGCTCCTTAGAGACAGGAAAGATTCTACGGGATTGGAGAAGGGCTGATGTGGTCTCTCTTCATAAAAGTGGTAACAAAGAATTGGTGGGAAACTACAGGCCAGTAAACCTTACCTCAGTAATTGGAAAAGTAATGGAGATGCTGCTGAAGGAAAGAATAGTGAACTTTCTACAATCCAATGGATTCCAAGATTCGAGGCAACATGGTTTTACCAAAGGTAGATCTTGCCAGATGAATCTGATTGATTTCATTGACTGGGTGACTAGAGAACTGAATCAGGGGCATGCCCTGGATGTAGTTTACTTGGATTTCAGCAAAGCCTTTGATACTGTTCCTCACAGGAGGTTCATGAACAAACTAATTTAGGGCCCAAAGTGGTGAACTGTATTAAAAATTCATTGACATACAGTCAATAGAGAGTGGTGGTACATGGAAGAAAGAAAAGGATCAGATCTGGGGCTGATTTTGTACAGTATCTTTGTGAACAACATTGTCAAAGGGTTGGAAGGAAAGGTTTGTTTTTGTGGATGACACAAAGATTTCCAACAGAGTGGACACCCTGGGAAGAGCTGAGAACATGAGAAATGATCAACAAAAAGTAAAAGAATAGTTTATTTTTTGGCAATTAAGATTTAATGCAAAGAAGTGCAAAGTGATGCACTTGGGATACAGAAATTCAAAGGAGCAATATGCGATAGGGGGCAAGAGGCTGACATGCATGGACCAGGGAAGACCTTCGGGTAATAATGTCTGAGGACCTCAAAGTGGTAAAACAATGTGAAAAGGCAGTGGCCAAAGCCAGAAGGATGCTAGGCTGCATAGAGATGGGCATAACCAGCCAAAAGGAAGAGGTGATAACGCCACTGTACACGTCATTGTGAGGCCTCACTTAGAGTATTGTGTTCAGTTATGGAGGCCATATGTCACTAATGATATAAAAAGACTCAAAACAGTACTGAGGAAAGTAACCAAAATGGTAGGGGTTTGTTCCAGAAGCCATATGAGAAGAGACTTGAAAACCTAGTTATGTATATCCTACAGGAAAGGATGGAGAGGGGAATGTAGTTGGGTTTAAAAAAGGTTTGGAGAAATTCCTGGAGGAAAAGCCCATAAACTATTATTAAGGTAGACAGAGAGAAAATCACTGCTTATCCCTGAGGATAAGTAGCATGGAACTGACTACGTTTGGGATATGCAAGCTATTTGTGATTGGATTGGCCACTGTTGGAAACAGGACACTGGTCTGGCCCAGTATGGCAGTTCTTATGTTCTTATGATGTCCTGCAACCTTCCCCATTAGTATTTTTGTTAGAATCTTGAAGCCCAGTCCAACAGAAAGATTACTCTCTATGACTCACAGTTTGCATGGTCTTTACCTACCTTGAGAATTAAATAATTCCTGCCAGAAGCACTGAGTCCAGAAGCTTCTGCTCCCTCACCAGGAGTTATAGGGCTTGACCAGTGGCTCTACTAAAAGATTTCTGAAGGCTTTATAAAAGCCAGCTGGGAAGCCATCAATACCTGACACTTTTCCCATCGGTAAAGCCTTGATTGCTCTCAGTACTCCTAAGGCTGAAATAGATCTATCTGGAATCTTCTATACCCTCTCTTCAACCGTTGATAACGCCAATGAGTCAGGGTAATGTTCTATTTCACGTCTCCACTCTTTCCTCTATGTGTAGAATTCCTTATACAAATCAAATTGCCTCTTAATGTGTACATTTTCAAAGGTCTGTCCAACTTTTATTTTTAATTTTAATAATGCTGTGCCTTTCCTGAGCTAATTTAAGTCTCTTTGCTATTAGTCTGCTGGTCTTATCTCCTTATTTATATTATTTTGGCACAGAAAGTGTAGTTATCCTTCCACCTTATCTATTTTCAACTCCCCATGTTCTTTCCTAGCTGTCTCCAACTGTGTGAGAACCTCACTTTGCCCCGTGTCTTTTTTATGAGTGGTCTTTAGCGCCTGAATTTTTAACCTAAGCTCAGCCACTCTAAAATGTTTTTTACCTTTTTGTTACAAAAGCTACAAGAGATATAAATTTCCCTCTGACCACTGCTTTCAGTTAGTCCCAAAGCATACCTGGCCTTATGTCCTCTGAGTTATTTCACTGCAAATATTCTCCAATAGTGGAGCTATTTGTTTCTGTTATTTCTTTGTCTTTTAATAAGCTCTCATTGAGCCTCCATAATTTACGCTCCTCATCTGTCTCTATCTCTACCCAGGTTGGAGAATGGTCTGACCATGTAATGTTATCAATCCCACACGCTTCCACCTGCTCAGCAGAGAGTCCACCAGGAGTAACATATTTATTCTCGAGTAATTCCCATGAACCCTAGAGTAAAAAGTAAAATCTTTCTTTCTCATGCTGTTGTTTCCAAATATCTCTCAGACCAAAAAGACTCATCAAGTCTTTCAGTTTATAACAGGCCAAAGTGGTAGTTCTAATCTTCCTATGAGAATTATCCAGAACTAGAGAGACAGAACAGTTTGAAAATCACCCCTAAGAATCAAAGCCCTATCTGCAAACTGCAAGAAAACCTTTGCCGCTGATTCAAAGAATATCCCTTGATGTTCATTTGGAGCATATATGTTTATTTTATTTATTTAAACATTTTTCTATAACGCTTTGTCCTTCACTCAGAGCAGTTTACAATACAACTTAAACATAATGCATAGAACAGTTGAACAGTGATCACCATTATCCAACATTATACAAGGCAGGAACAATTGAACATTAAGTAGGGGAAAAGGTAGTGTGAGAAACTATGTATATGGTCATGAGAGTATGACCAAACTATATACAATTTTTGCATCATATTTAGTGTTTACTAGTCCATTGCTATGGGTCAACAATCAGCAACTTGGATCATGTTGTTGCTTGGGTGGTTAGGTTATATGTCCAAAGTGATTTGTGTAGAGATACGTTTTTAGCTTTTTTCTAAAGTCCTTGATGTCTGAAGTTGCCCGCAAGTCATCTGGGAAAGAGTTCCAAAGTGATAGAGCATAGAGTGATAGTACTCTTCCAGATGTGGTTTGTATGGTCTTTTGGTATCCAAGGGCTGTGATAATCATATTCTTTTTGTTATTTCTTCTGGGCTGGGTGCTTGTGTCTCTTGTTATAGTGTCTTGTAAAATGTATGCCAATAGTTGGTGAATGATCTTGAATATGATTAATGTTGATTTATATCTGATACGGGACTGGATTGAGAGCCAGTATAATTGATTAACTATTGGTGTGATGTGGCCATATCTGTCTGTTCCTGTGATTAGGCCAGCTACAGTGTTCTGCACCAGTTGGAGTGGTAAGATGGTTTGCTTTGGGAGTCCCTGATATAGTGAATTGCAATAGTCGAGCGTTGGGGTGATGATTGCTTGGCAGATGGTTCAGAAGAGATCATGGTCTAGAATTGGTGCTAGTCGTCTTATTATCTTCATCTTATAGTAGGCATTTGCGGTTGTTTTTGCTATGTGTGGTTGCATGGTCAGGTTTTGGTCTATAATGACTCCCAGGTATTTAACTTCTTTTTTGACTGCTATAGGCTTTTACAGTATTTTGATTGTTTGTATTGGGGTAAATGATGTGTCCCTAGTGATAGAGTGCCTCTGTCTTTTTGTAATTTATTGACAGGTTGTTGTTATTAAGCCAGTTGATCATGTCTTCTACGCAAGTTATGTTCGAGAGGTCAGGATTGTGTATTTAAGAACATAAGATATGCCATACTGGGTCAGATCAAGGTCCATCAAGCCCAGTATCCTGTTTCGAACTGTGGCCAATCTAGCTCATATGTACCTAACAGTTTCCCGAAAAGACACAGGTTCCACAATGCTTGTACTGGGTCATGCATTGATATCCTGGGTCCCTTCTTAATAATGGTTTATGGACCTTTCTCCAGGAACTTGTCCAAACCTTTTTTAAACCCAGCTACACTAACAGCCTTTACTACACCCTCCGGTAACAAATTCCAGAGTTTGATTACACGTTGAGTGAAAAAATATTTTCTTTTATTATTTTACATTCTCTTATATACCACATTATTCTGCATCAGTGCAGTTTACATTGAACAAACTGAAATTACATTGAACAGGGCATTACAACTTGGAGATAACTATTTTACAGTGAACATGGGCCATGGAGAGTTAAATGGTTTGCCCAAGATCACAAGGAGCACCTGTGGGACTAGAAACCCCAGTCCTTCCGGCCCAAGGTTGCTGTCGTCTAGAGGGATTTGAACCCCTGACCTTCTGGCCTGAAGTACCTTGCCCCAACCACTAGGCCACTCCTCCCCTCCATTAGTCTTAAATAGTTTACCCTGTAGCTTCATTGCATGTCTCCTAGTCTTTCTATATTCTGATAACGTAAACAATCGATCTACGTTTACCCGTTCCACTCCGTTCATTAATTTATAGACTTCTATCATATCTCCCCTCAGCCATCTCTTTTCCACATTAACGAACCCTAACCTTTTTAGCCTTTTTTCATAGGAGTATCCTTCCATCCCCTTGACAATTTTGGTGGCTCTTCTCTGAACCTTTTCTAATAACGCTATATCCTTTTTAAGATACGGTGACCAGAATTGCACACAATATTCAAGGTGCAGTCTCACCATGGAACGATATAGAGGCATTATAATATCTTTTGTTTTATTTTCCATTCCTTTCCTTATGATACCTAGCATTCTATTTGCTCTCTTGGCTGCCGCTGCGCACTAGGCCGAGGGTTTTAACATGTTATCCACAATGACACCTAAATCTTTTTCCTGGGTGGTGGTTTCTAATGTGGAACCTTGCATCGTGTAACCATAGTTTGGGTTATTCTTTCCTAGGTCCATAACTTTGCACTTGTCCACATTAAATTTCATCTGCCATTTGAATGCCCAGTCTTCCAATTTATCAAGATTCTCTTGCAATTTTCCACAATCCTCTTGGGTTTTAACAACTTTAAATAGTTTTGTGTCATCTGCAAATTTGATAACCTCACTCGTTATTCCCTTTTCCAGGTCATTTATGAATATGACAAAAAGCAGCGGACCCAGCACAGATCCCTGGGGTATACCACTATTCACCTTTCTCCATTGGGAAAACTGGCCATTTAGCCCTACCCTCTGCTTTCTAACTTTTAACCAGTTCCTGATCCACAATAGTACACTGCCTCCTAACCCATGACTCTAGTTTTATCAAAAGTCTCTGATGAGGGACCTTGTCAAAGGCTTTCTGAAAGTCCAGATACACTATATCAACCGACTCACCTTTTTCCACCTGTTTATTCAAACCTTCAAAAAAACATAACAGATTAGTAAAACAAGATCTTCCTTGTCTACAGCCATGTTGGCTGTCTCCCATTAGGCCATGACTATCTACATGCTGAGTAATTTTGTTCTTTATGATGGTTTCTACCATTTTTCCCAGTACTGATGTCGGGCTCACCGGTCTGTGGTTTCCCGGATCACCCCTGGAAACCTTTTTAAAAATTGGCGTTACATTGGCGATCCTCCAATCTTCAGGTATTACAGATGATTTTGATGAAAGTTCACAGATTACTAATAGCAGGTCTGCAATCTCTTATTTCAGTTCTTTCAACACCCTTGGATGTATACCATCCGGCCCAGGTGATTTGCTACTCTTCAGTTTATCTAATAGTTGTAATACATCTTCCTGATGTATCGATATTTCCTTCAATTCTTCCGCACCTTTAAATACCACTTCAGTCATGGGTAACATCCCTACATCTTTCTCAGTAAAGACCGAAGCAAAGAATTCATTCAGTCTCTCCGCCATCGCCTTGTCACCTCTTAGTGCTCCTTTAACCCCTCTATCATCTAATGGACCAACTGACTCTCTCACAGGTTTTTTGCTACGAATGTACTTGAAAAAGTCTTTATTTCGTGTTTTTGCTTCCGCAGCAAGCTTCTTCTCAAATTCTCCCTTTGCCTGCCTTATCAATGCCTTGCATTTGACTTGCCAGTGCTTGTGCTGTTTCCAGGTTTCGTTGTTTGGGTTTTTTTTCCATGTCCTGAAAGATGCTTTTTTGGCAACAACAGCCTCTCTGATCTCACCTTTAAACCATGCTGGCAGTTTTTTTGGACTTCCTTCCATTTTTCTTAAAGCGTGGAATACAGCTGATCTGGGCTTCCAAGATAGTATTTTTCAACAACACCCAAGCTTCATGTAAGTCTTTAACCTTTGCAACTGCTCCTTTTAGTTTTTACTTAACTATTTTCCTCATTTTATCATAGTCTCCCATTCGAAAGTTAAAAGGTAGTACTGTGGATTTCCTTACTCCTCCTCCTCTAATTAAATCAAACGCGATCATGCTATGATCACTATTGCCAAGTGGCCCCAACACCCTTATCTCTTGCACTAGATCTGGTGTTCCACTAAGGACTAGGTCTAATATGGCTTCCCCTCTGGTCGGTTCATGAACCAGCTGCTCCAAGAAGCAGTCATTTATTTCATCTAGGAACTTTATCTCCCTAGCATATCCTGACATGACACTGACCTAGTCGATACCGGGGTAATTGAAATCACCCATTGTTATTACTGCGCTGTAACGTTTGTTAGCTTCCTTGATTTCTTTGAGCATTTCATCATTCATTTGTTCATTCTGGCCAGGCAGTCGATAGTACACCCCCACTGCCATCGCCTTCCACTTTTTACATGGAATTTCAATCCATAGAGATTCTACAGCAAATTTTGTTTCCTGCAAAACTTTAATCCTTTCTGAGTCAATGCCCTCTCTAACATAGAGCGCAACCCCTCCACCAATTTGATCAGCTCTATCATTACGATATAGTTTGTACCCAGGTATCACAGTGTCCCACTGGTTGTCCTCCTTCCACCATGTCTCTGATATTCCAATCATATCTAACCTCTCATTTAGCACTATATATTCTAACTCTCCCATCTTATTTTTTAGACTTCTAGCATTTGCATACAAGCATTTTAGAGGCTGTATTTTATTCAAATTAATCTGGCTATTGGTAGACATGGGTAATTTGGGATCTTTAAGCTCTGTATGCTCCATACTCGAGGGCATTTTGGCTACTTTAGTCTTTTTTGGAACCTCTCTGCTTTTGGTAGTATCCTTCAAGGATACATTCTTCCGAACCATGCGCTCTTGGGCGATTGTCGGCTTTCCCCTATTATCTAGTTTAAAAGCTGCTCTATCTCCTTTTTAAAGGTTAATGCCAGCAGCCTGGTTCCATCCCGGTTAAGGTGAAGCCCATCCCTTCGGATGTCTACAGGAGTGTATACCATGATGTGATCAGCATATTGTTTTTTGTGTTTTTTTTGATAATTTCACATATTGGCTTTATGTAGATGTTAAACAAAATTGCAGAGAGGGATGATCCTTGTGGGACTCCTTGGTTTATGGGGAAGGGCTTTGATTTGACAGTACCACATTTTTACTTGTTGTTGTCTGTTGGAGAGGTATGATTTGAACCATGTTAGCGTGTTGTTATGTAGGCAAATTTCTTGTAGGCGTTGAAGTAGGATACTGTGGGAGACTGTGTCGAAGGCAGAGGATATGTCCATGAAGATGAGGATAAATTCTGTTCTCATGTTGTCTATCCCTCTTATGATGCTGCCGAGCAATGATAATAGGAGTGTTTCTAGAACTCCATTAAAAGTCATTTTATCAAAAATATATCTCTCTTCCCTATCCCTTTGAACACTATGGGCCCGATATTCAGCAGTGGCAGCTAGTGCAATTATAGTTGCTAGCTGTCAACGCTAAACACTGAACCTGCACATTCAATATCAGGGTCATATCTGGGCACCGTCATTGACTATCCGGGTCAGCTGCTGAAGCAGGAAGCTAACTGGGCAGCGACGATATTCAGTTGCTACCCTGTAAGCTTTGGCAGTAAAATTTATGGCAGCCTTTAATGTACCTAACTTTTGCCACCGAGGAATAACCAGGCAGCGGCTGAATATGGCCCACAGAATGTCCCCGGAACGCCCTGACGCTAACCGGTTAGCAATGGAGTGTGTAGCAGCGGTATCCATGGATGTTCCGCGACATTATTTGGGCCTATGTATCTGACATGATAAAGGGGTCATTTTAGAAGCTCTATTTGTGCTTTGGGTGTCTGAAAATGGACATTCAGATGTGCAAATCATAGAAACGTCCCTGAACCCATTTTAGAAAGCTAGGTATATGGATAGCCCTGGTGCAAGCACGTCCAAGTAACATGGGGCATGGTATATCCTGAACCCTTTACAGCTGTACTCTGAATTGGCACCCTTGCAGTTTAACCCCTTAATGTTCAATATCTGCTCAAACAAAGTGGCCAGTGAAATGGCTTTGGACTATATTTGCATGCATATTTGACACATAAAAGAATCAAATCAAACAAGACCTATTAAAAAGGAAATAGATATAGTATAAAAACTGGGACATTGCCAGGAAATGATTATTCGCACCCTTATAAACAATGCAAATCAATTTCCCATTGTAGTAAAATTAGACGCACCGGTGATCAATTGTAAGTAGTCACATGACTTGAAACAACCAATAAATGATGACTCTAATGTTTCAAAAGGCCACATTTACTCCTTGTTCCATTTTCACAATGATGAAGACAAGAGAACTGCCCGAGACCATCAGAAAAGCCAATATCACCAAACATCAAACTTCAAAGGGGTACAAGGCCATCTCTAAAGATCTTGGGATTCCTGTGTCTACAGTTTGCAATGTTATTAAGAAGTTTTCTACTTATGGAACTGACAAGAACCTCCCAGGATGTGATGGGAAGGGGAAAATTAATCCAAGAAGTCTTCAAAGGTTAGTGTGAACTGTTGGAAAAACATCACATATGATATCCAAAGACCTTAAGGCTGATGTGAAGCAATCTGGAGTGGTGGTTTCATCCCCCTCCAAATGCCGCTCCCTTCATGGGCAAAGGCCAAGGAGGACCTCACTGCTCAAAGACAGACATAGAAAGGTATGCTTGATCTTTGCTCAAATCCACCTTCAGAAACCACAGTCCTTCTGGGAAAATGTTCCAAGGACAAATGAAACCAAAACTGAGCTCTTTGGCAATGCAGACCAGCGATACATTTACAGGCGAAGAAATTAAGCTTATAAGGAAAAAAACACCCTTCCTACAGTTAAATATGGTGGAGGTTCCATAATGTTGTGGGGCTGTTTTGCTGCCTCCAGAACTTGAGGCCTGGAACATATTAAAGGAATCATGAAGTCAGAGGACCACCAATGTATTTTGGAGCAAAATGCGCTACCTAGTGTCAGAAAGCTAGGTGTAGATTGAAGGTCATGGGTCCTCCAGCAGGATGATAACCCAAATATACTGTGATAAGGAAGCTTATCATAGCTCAGGTAGGAGCTATAGAAAAGATGATGTGACTCTGAACAAGCAACCTGTCAGTTCTGGTAGAAGCAAGAAAACAGAGTTTTCACATAAAAGACTACCAGTCCCAGAATGCACCAGGTTTCCAGCAGCCATGAGAGGGGCTGAAGTGAGAGAATGTGTGTGCAATCAAGAGAGCTATGAGGTAATCCCTAAGCACTCATCTCAAAGGGCAGGGCCTGATTCAACACAGCTGCGCTGTGTTAGGGAGCAGCACACATTAGAACAGGATAAGAATAGAGCTTATTCTTCAGATAACAGCTTCAGGGAGAGCTTCAGCAAAAGCTACAGAGGGAGGAAGAGATACAGAGACAGCAACGGCTACAAGCTCAAGCACCAGTATCACCTGGAGAAACAGAAGCCAAGCCAAGCGGATAGAGAGAGAAGGAAACTCTCTGGAAGGAAGAGAAGAAAGGCCATTGGAAGGTCTGGGAGATTCCAAGGCAGTACTCATACTGGGAGGTATTCCAAAAGCCAGCAGAGTCCATTGGACTGGATTCAGCCAGAGGAATGGAGTGGCAGAGATAGGAATCACCAGTGGCTACCTGGAAGAGAGAAGACTGCATGTGGAAGGGACTTTCAGACCAAGGCCAGAAGGTATGTGAGAGAAGATCCAGTGTCCAGGGATCAAGATTGGAAGGCTGGACATCAGAATTGGATTACATATTGGCCAGGCTATACAGAGAGGAATAATGATAGCAGGAGAGGCTCAGGTATGAACACTGATCCAGACCCTATCTATAATAGAGAGTGGCAGCAAGGGAATGAGCATTCTCATGATAGTGCCTTAATGAAAGACTCGTCTGTGCCAATGTATGATAGTGACCATATGCTGATTGATATAGCAGATGAAAATACAGTTTATATGGACTGTTCTCTATCTAAAAGCTATTACTAGTTTTCTCTGAGCAAACACATCAGCCATCACAAAGAAACCTAACTTTGTTCTTTATTTCCACTGCAAACAGCTCTTAAAGCAGGATTTGGGCTCACACAGTAGCAGCCAGCCAGCTAAAGGCTTTCAGCTGGTCCATTGATAGTAATTAGGGCTGCACCTGATTGTGTGTGTGAGCAAGGGAGAATCCCTGCTGAGATCGGCATGGAAAATAAGCAGAAGTTAACCTAACCAGCAAAGTTTATTCTTTACTTTGTGCCTTTGTATTTGGTAATTATTTGCTAAGAAAACATTAGCTAATTGCCTGACAAGCTGAAGGTTGTTTCTGGTTTACTTTGTGACTTTTTGTTATCCATTTTTAAACACTGCAAGCAAGTAACCTCATTTATAGTGCTATCAAGCATACATGTGCTGGGTGAATTAAACCCCATCAATAAAAGAAGTATTTTATTGATCTTACCACTTGGTTTCACAACTCAAATTATTGTCATCAGCTGTGTTTGGGAGTGAATGAACTACAATACCCACAATACCTTGCAAGAATCATATGAATATATGCATCGTCAAGATTGTGTAAGTTCTCACCCTAGGCAGCCGTCTGACAATACATCCAAAAGTACAGTACAAAAGAATGGTTAATAAAGCAAAAATGGACTGTTTTAAATTGGCCAGCAATGAGTCCTGATCTCATTCCAATTGAGAACCTGGAAAGAGCTGAAATCTGCCAGTGTTAAAAGGAATCCTGGAAACATTCATGGGCTAGAACAAATCGCAGTTCAAGAGTGGAAGAAACTACCAGAAGAGAGATGTACAAAACTTATAGATGGCTACAAGAAATGTCTGGAGGCTGTCATCACTGCCAAGGGTTATGCAACCAAATATTAGTGAAAGATGCCATTAATCCTATCCAGGTCATATTTTGTTTTTTTCTCAGAAATTACTATGTCTAGGTTTTTTGTTGTATACCCTTTCAACATACTATTACATTATTATGATGACATATAGTTGCAATATTTCCAATTATTTCTCAAGATATTGTACACAACATACCTAAAAGGCAAGGGTGCCAGTAATGTTGACCACAACTGTATTATCCTGTTTACCACTCTTGGTGTTCAAATCATTTCCTTGCCCATTCAGACATGCAGATCACATTGACATCCCAAGAGCCATTTCAGCCCCTCCCCCCAAATTTACATATATCTGGTGTGATCATGTCCATGTCACATGGGGGTATACTGAAGCAGTACTTGCGGCATTACTTAATGGATACACATGTTTGCCTGATTTTAGGATAACATGGCACATAGGAACTCACCAGTGCACATATCCATGTCTATACATGTCCCTGGGCACGAATAGGCATCAGAAAAGTGCTTGTTTCAGCAACCTATCACCTATGGAGAGAAGAGGAGAAAGCCCTCTCCTTTCCACAATACTTTTTGCTATACTAGAAAAGCATGTAGATAAATAAAAAGACTGTATTTGTGGCTGCCACACTGCTGCATGTCTCTGCTTGTGGCATCTGAGTGACGTGCCCATTCTGAAACACCATCGTAGACATGTCCGTCACCCAAGCTGTCACCTGACATCCTTTTCAGACATACACATTTCTAAAATCAGCTGGAGAGTTGTACATGCCTGATCCATTATTCTGTAGGTCCCTGTTTGTTTTTGTTTTCCGGAAACATTTATATTTTAGGGTGGAGACAGGCCGATTTTAGAATGCACTTAAACATGCTCACCTTCTCTGCTGCCTCTCCCTCGGAATTTCAGACATTCTGACTTGGACATCCCAGATTGCACCTACATGGCCTTTCTAAAATGTGTCTTCACATGTTTGGCCACCAAAATCCCCACCCCTTTGATTTTCTTCTCTGTTTTATTAGAGGCCAACAAAACAGTTAAATGCCGTATATTTTATTAAAGACTCATCTCTTGCTGTTAAATGTTTCTTCTATCAATAGTTGTCTTTTCTGTGGGGAATTCCATGCACATTCAAAGTAATTACACACAACAACCTTATAATACTTAACACTTTCCTCTCATCACCTCCACACACTCACTCATAAAGGCTTCTCTCCTTCGTTCAGAAAGCGTCTTTTTCCTCCATCTACAGTTAATTTCTTCTTCTCGCCCATTCCCCACCCCCCTTCCCATCACTCCACCCCAATTGTACCACAACCACAGAACAAATGACACCTCAACCTCCAAGCAGACCATTAACATTCAACCATCCACCATATGCCTCACACAGTCATAATCAGGGGCGGCCCAAGGGGGGTGCAGGGCCATGTGCGGAGACTCGGTGCGGAGCCTCATTTGCATAAGTGGCCTTATTTGCATACATATTTGCATAATGTTACCATACACTAACTTTTAGTAAACACGTCTCTTAATGACTGTATGGATAAAGAAAGACTAAAAGATTTCTACATTACTATAATCCAGTGCCAACCGCCAGGCACATTAGGAACTACTACAAACACTGCCCATTTAGAACCCATAGCAAACCCGCCATATCGTAACAGCACTACCAGGACTCACAAAGCACCATACCCTACCTATCAAAAGGCAACACTGCAAATATTAAACAAATACATTTTAGAGAACAACAATACATGACCTACTGGGGAAAGAGAACAAGTGGCAATGTCAAATAGGAATTACATAAACAGAATACCTCAGCTCAGTTACACATGCAGAACATAGACCATCACCAAACAAGGAATCACAATTTAGAAACAGGAAGGCAATAATTAAACTGGGAACCCCAAAAGCCAAACTTGGAATGTACAACAACACTGTTGAAATAAAACTATAAATTAATTTCCTCTTGTGCTAAACAAAGCGCAGACGTTAATGATGCACATTTCCCAGAGCTGACATATTCCAGTTAATAAATTCAAAATAAAGAGAGATTTTTCTACCTTTTGTGCATTTTTTTTTCAGTTGCAATTGCTCCAGCCACTTTCTTCTGGTTTCTTCGTGTCTTCTGCTAACTCTCCATCATCTGCTGTCCATTTGTCCTTTCTTCTCTCTTCTAGTTTTTTTTCCATTCTCTCTCTACATCTGCTTTAACATACTAATCTTTCTCCTTTTGCTCTTTCCTCATTCCTATTTCATCCACTGATATTTTACCCCTCCATCCTCAATCCCCACTTACTCTCCCAATACCCGGCCAATTGTAGATTTTTCATCCCTCCCACACAAAATATTTTTCCCCTCTCCATTTCATTCTCCCAGCCCCATCCCATTTTAATCCTCCCCCAACATCAGCTCCCTTCTAGTTCCGGCCTCACCCAGCATCCGCTCCCTTCTTGTCCCTGCATCAGCCCATTTCCAGTCCTAGCCCCCCATCAGCCCATGTCAAATCCTAGCTCCCCCCACTCAGCCCAATTCCAATCCAAGCCCCCCATGAGCTTACTTCCAGTTCTAGCCCCCAAATGAGTCCATTTCAATCCAAGCCCCCACCACAGCCCATTTCCAATCTTAGCTCCCCCAACAGCCCATTTCCAGTCCTATCCTAGCTGCTCCATCAGCCCATTTCCTGTCCTAGCTCCCTCCCCTCACAGCCCATTTCCATTCCAAGCCCCCTCCCCATCAGCTATTTGCAGTTCAAGCCTCCCCTTTCACTCAGCCCATTTCCAGTCCTAGCAACCCCCCAACCCATTACCAGTCCTAGCCCCCCATTAGCCCACTTCCATTCCTAACCCTCCATCACCCCATTTTCAGTTTAAGCCTCCCCCATAGCCCATTACCATTCCTAACCCCCCATCAGCCCACTTCCAGTCCTAACCCCATCAGCCCATTTCCAGTCTTAGCCCCCCATAGCCCATTACCAGTCCTAACTCCCCATCACCCCATTTCCAGGCTTAGCCCCCCATAGCCCATTACCAGTCCTAACCCCATCAGCCCACCTCCAGTCCTAACCTCCCCATCAGCCCATTTCCAGTCCTAGCGCCCCCATAGCCCATTTCCAGTCCTAACCCCTCCATCAGCCCACAGCCCATTACCAGTCCTAACCCCCCCCCCATCGGCCCAGGGAAAATTTTAAAAAAAAAAGGGCTGGCTGCTGCTGCTGCTGCCACCACGGCAGCAGCAGAATCGACTGTCCCGCGGGGCCCCCCCTGCCGGGCTGAGCTCTCCCTGCCCAGCTGAGCTTCTCCGCGATGGCTTTCAGATCCGCGAAGGGAGTGTCTCTCTGTCTCCTTCACGGCTCTGTTAAGCCTGCAGGGGCTGATGGGAAATTTCCCATCAGCCCCTGCAGGCTTAACAGAGCCGCGAGGAGACACTCTCCCTTTGCGGATCTGAAAGCCGTCGCGGAGAGGCTCAGCCAGGCAGGGAGGACTCAGCCGGGCAGGAGGGGGGCCCCGCGGGACAGTCGATTCTGCTGCTACCGCGGTGGCAGCAGCCAGCTTTTTCTTTTTTTAAATTTAATTTATTTTTAAAGCAGAATGTTCTTTGCGCGGGGTCCCCTGAAACGCGGGGCCCTGTGCAAAAAACATTCTTGCTCAATGGACAGGCCGGCCCTGGTCATAATTATGCAGTCCTCACCTTAGGCGGACCGTGCGGGACCGGGTTATCTGCTGTATTTGGTTTGCATGCCATGACGAGCGGGACGGTGGAGGAATGATGCTGACGTCGTAGGCTGTGAGTGAGAGCTCTGCCTCATCTGCTTCTGTCAAGTATATCCAGGCAGCAGAGGTTTATAAGGAGCCATTTTTGCGGCGTATTTCTGCCTGGCTTGAATTTGTGATGAGTAGCGATTATGGTCAAGTCTGTTTGGAAGGACTGAACTGTGGTGGTATGATATTCTGCCTCTCTGGTGTTATAATGAACCTTTCCTCTTGTCTCTTCTATTTCTTTGACTATCACTATCTCTTACTCTGTCCTATCTTGTTAATGGTGTTCTTTTCATATTTTCAGTATCATTTATGTAGTATTGTAAACCGCTCTAATGCTTTGGCCTGAGCGGTATATCAAATGTAATAAACATAAACATAAACATAGTCATCCATGTGTATCCATTCTTCACACATGCCAATCATTGAGGAATAGTTGCCACCTAGTATCTAGCACTAAATAAGCAGTTCATCCTCATGTGACTGGCTCTCTAACAGCACTATCTTCTCTCACTGGAACTGCAACTGTCTATGAAGACCTTTGTTCTTGCTGCCCACTCATTGCCACTTGACCAAGCCTCCTTTTAAAGACCCTTTCATTACTTCCTTAGTTTACGGCATCACTAGCGCATCTTTTATAGCCACTTGTTGTAAGACCCTAACTGCCTTCTTTACTGTTCTCCCTTTAGAGGTCGTCCCAGTGATCGTGAATTCTCAGGCTAATGGGTGTAACCACTGGTATCTTATCCACTCCCTCTGAAGTTTCTTGGTAATGTTTTATAATTCTCCTCACTGTTTTAAAATCAGCACCAATGGATCTGCATGAAACTTCTCACTTGATCTGCCGCAGAGATTGGGCTGCTTTCATTAGCTGTTCTTCAATCTTATATTTGTGGAAACAGGTGATAATGCCCTGGGGGTGATTTACTGAAGCAAGGTCTCAGTGCTAAAGGGGCCCTCTCTAACCAATAATACAGTATACTATCATTGAGGCATGCAGCTTTTGCAATTGCTTGGGCCATGTTCTTGATCACCCTCATGTAGTTTTCATTACCCTAGACCTCTAAGATTCCCCCAAAATGCACATTACCTGCATCATATTCAATGCTCAATATCCTCTAATTCATCAATGACCAAGTCATTCACTTGTTCCAGCTCAGTCATTCATTGCCGCAAGTCCAACTTATTATTCACATAGCCCTTCATTTGCATTTCCATATCTTCCACTCTGTGGCCAACATCTGTCAACGCCACATAAACGTCCTCCAACTTGCTTTGAATATCTCCATGAAAGTTGGCTACATCCCGCTCCTCATAGGAACTGATTGCTCTGTATATGCCATTTGCTGCATTAATGATACTCACTGTTATTACCTGTGTGAATTATTTGTAACCACATATAATCATCCAAGTTTAGCACCCTTATTCTATGTAAACATCTTGGTTCATATTATATGTAAACCGCTCTGAATCCTATGATAAAAAAACCTGTTAAATAAATAAATAAAACAAAATACATCAGTCTTCAGATCCATAAATCACATTTGTACCTCCTCTCTCAAAGACTTTTCAAAGACCTTTCATTCCCTCATTGCCCATAAGATGTGTTTCTGCTAAAGTGGTCCCCACTCTTCACTGCACCAGCATAAGAAAAAAGCCATTCGGCACCTTTCATGGAACTTATTTCTACCTGCTATGGTGAGGGATTTTTCATAGGTCAGTCAGAGCTCGGAACCTAAAATCATATCTAAATGGAACTTTTCTTATTATCGGACTTCAAACTCTTCCATCATTTAGAAAATTCAGTATCAAGACTGTATCAAGACAAAAATGACTTTAATTAATTAATTAATTAATTGATTTAACTTTGTTTTTTTTATTTTTATATACCGCTTTTCAGATTCTCAAGGCGGTTTACAGTGAACATGACTTTGCTTACATGGAACTTTTCCTCAGAACTATTTACAATGTTAAGTATCAACAGTGCTTACAGATTACAGATAACACTTTAACTATTTACATGAGAGGTTGAGTTCTTACAGAGGCTTACGGTTTTACCGGTTGTCTATATGCTGCAATAGCCGGTACAATTGCTTGAATAGTATGTATTGTGAAGTGCTCAGTAAATAGATGTGTTTTCAAGTATTTCCTGAAGTCTGTAATATCATTGGTTGCTCTGAGTTGGTGTGGAAGGGAGTTCCATAGGGATGGTAAGTAGAGTTTGAACATTCTATGTAGTGCATTCTTAGAGGTGCCCGTAGATATCATAGAGGTTGCAAGGGAGTTTAGGTCCTCCTTGATATGTTGGGGAACAACAAAAAAAAAATATAGGTAAAGACTGCTTGGATGTCAATGCTTTGGGCAACTGATACCATCCAATGTCCCTACCAGAGTATTACAGTATAGGCTGGAGAGGAAACTAGCATTTTCAAGAGGTCTCTAGGTTACCAGTTGCATCATTCTGGGATGAGACTCCTCTGGAAAGGAAAAAACAAATGATATATAACTGTTCCCAAAGGCAGAACTCTGTCTTTGGCATACAGCCACTGTACCATGTAAATTTAAGGAGGTTGACCTTAAGGGGCAGGAGAGGATGACTTTTATCCAGCTCCTAATACCATCTGAGGGGAGCTACAAGCACAGGAAAAGCAGAGGAGGGGGCAGAGAGGAATGTGTCTGTGCAAAATCTGCCACACACTAGCCCCAGGAACTAGATTTTGCCAGAGAAAAGACTAGGAGGAGGAGTTACGGGAGAAAGGTTCCAAGTCATCCAATTTTACTACCCAGGCACACCAAAGCAAAAGGCACTTGCAATATAGTAGAAGGGACCTGCAATTACAGGGCAACGGAACCACAAGGAGATACCTGTTCTCACTCACAAGAGAGCCTTGAAGGAGACCCAGAACAGTAGCATGGAACAGTGCTTGCATTAGCATCAGCTCCGGGTACACTGAGAAAGAAAAATAAATTCAAGGACTGTTTCCACTCAGAGAGACCACAAGAGGTACCAGTAAAGAGACAGATTTGGATTCTCATCCAGTCTAAGAGTAAGAGTGCTTAAACCCTACCGAGTACTATAACGAGACTGAAAGGGTGAGAAACGCTTTATCTACTTTTTACTATTAAAAGGGAAGAGGCATAAATTGTTTGTAATATAGTTATATTTTTCTGTATTTGCCAGTTGGGTTTATTGCTATTGTTCAGAGACTCTAAAGTTAAATAAATTATTGGTTTAGAACCCAAGCTATGGACTGGAGTCGGTTATCTGAGAAGGAAAGACGTGTGAGTGGAGTAAAGTGCCAAGGGTCTCCCAGCACATGCTTGTCCCTATTCAAAGAACCTTGATTTTTAAATTTCAGGAGTTGAGCTTGAGTGACTGTATTTGCTCCTGAAATTGTGTGACAGCCCATCTGCCAAACAGCATAGATGCAAAAGGGGGGGGGGGGGGTGTTATCAAAGCATCTTATCTTCTTAAATCAGAAGTTCTGTTTATCACAAAATCAGATTTTTAAAAGCTGGGGGGTTTTCAATCATTTGTTAAATTTATTTTTATTAAATGAACCTGGTGTATCTTTTCCACTCTGTATTCCCTTTAACCTCCATCTTGAGGCAGATTAATTTTATTAAGTTGCTTTAAATAAATCAATTATAAATTAACTGCAGAAAGAGGAAAAAATGGGAGAATTTCTCAGCAAGAAGCTCCTTCAGTAAATTCTCAGCAATGAAGAATGCAACATACTCACTGCTGAATCGATCCTTATATCTTCAGAGAACCATAACTGAAAAGACCTTAGGCACTAAACAGAATTAGAAAGGATTGACGAGTGTACTGTAGCCTGGGAGATTAATGGGTCTTATTTGTCACTCCACAGTAGCATTAATGCTGAACATTGAGGCATGAACGTGTCAAATGCCCTCAGCCCATCATGTTGACACAATGAAGATGCTGCTTATGCCCATGTAGTGTTTCCTTAGGACTTGAAAGTTTCCAAGTTTGGGAAAAAATAAGGCATCATTTAAGCCAAGGATGGTAAAATCTGATCTTCCAGAGCAGCCAAAGGTCTAGTTTTCAGGATAGCCAGCCTGCGCAAAAGAATCTGCATCAAAAGTATGCAAAATATTTCTTCTGAATATTCATAGTGCAAATAGTGAAAGGTAGCGGCACTCTGGGATCAGAATTTGCCATCACTCCTGTAGGCGAGGGGCTCTTAACCCAATCCTTGGGACACAGCCAGCCAATCAGGTTTTCAAGATATCCACAGTGAATATATATGACATTTATTTGCATGCACTGCCTTCCTTGATGCACATCTACCTCATGTTTATTCGTTGTAGATATCTTGGAAACCCAATGAGCTGGGCGTGTCCCGAGGACTAGACTGAGAATCATAGCTATAAGCGAGCAGAAACTGCATCTCTATGTGTATGGTTTATAGTTTCTGATTTATTTGTTTCTTGTTACAAAGAACTCCATTGCATCAACTAGGATAGCAGAAATGCACTAAAGATAAGAGAAAAATAAGAGAGGAGGCAGAGAGGGGTCAGGGAGCAGCCAGGACTAAAGGTCGCCTCAAAAAGACAGGTTTTGAGAGAGGCCGGAAAATGGCAATAGGATTGTTCCAATCGAAAGTATGGTGGTACTATTCCACAGTAAAGGGACCTTGATAAAGAAGGTGGACTGCTGGGTGGCTTCATATTTCATGTAAGTAGGTGAGGGTATGTGCAAACAGTTTCCATAAAAAGAGCATAGCGCTCGAGCAGCAACAAAATTCACAACAAATGATATTCGGGAATGCCTTGTTCATCAGGGTCAGGAGCTTGAAAGAGATCCTAGAGGGGATAGGACAGAGTGCTGTTGAATAAAGTGCAGTGTAATGTGATCGTATATCTGAGCTTTTGACAAGATTCAAACAGCGGTGTTTTGAATAGTTTGAAGGTGTTTTTTCTCATAAGCAGGTAGACCAGAATAAATAGAATTCAAGTAGTCAAGATGCGTAACGACAAGACTGAGAATTAGAAATATTAAAAAGTACGGGGGCCTGCACAGAACTCTGAGGGACACCAAAGGTAAATGGTTGGTGGGGGAAGTGATGAGTCAGCAGACACAGCGAAGAATGTGCCGAATAGGAAGGAAACAAATGTGGAATATACCATTTCTCTGAGTCCAATAAGATAAAGTCGCCCTAGAAGGATTTTATGATTAGCTAAGAGCAAAACCATATAAAGATATCCTGAAACTAGATGTCATCTGGATCACACAATGAGCATTTCATTCCCTTTCTTTCATCCTTCTTTTTCTTTAACTCCAGTAGATGCCACTGGCTCTTTTGTCGCTGTAGAGTAACTACATATCACTTTCACCTTGCATGAAGTCAAAGCCTACAGGCCCAGCTGAAACCTTTTCAGAGATTGATTGCTATCACTTCATTCATCTTCTTCGGGGACATGAACAGTGATTAGAAGTGTGTATTCAATCCGATAATAACTCTATAAGCATCTCACGGAGAAGGATTAGCTGGGAAAATTCATTTAGCCTGTTCCACACCTCCATGTGTGCCTTTTTTAAATGACTTCATCCCAGACAGGGCCCTGCCGTGGAAGAGGCTTTCTATGGCCTAGATTCTGAGGAAGTAACTTCTGCTGCCCTCTGACTTATCAATCGCAAAGAGATGCCAAAACCTAAGGACAGATTTTCTATCTTTGTTCGACAGGTTTTTTAAAAATACAACCCCACATATCTGAGATTCTAAGCATTTTGTTGTTCTTTTTATAAACATGTCTTATTTTGTGTTCTATAGTAAAAATCATGTGAGACCCTGCTTGGGAATAACTATGCTCTGTTGGGTCAGATTCTGGTTAGTAGCACCTGCTAATAGGATAAGGGCCACTGAGAGTGACCTTTAGCAGCACTGTATGGATGGGGCTGCTGAATATTACCTCTGACTGTCTTGACCCTATCTGGCAGGCGTCTGGACAATTACAGGGTCAAGCTGCAATTTATACATATAATGGCGATTTTCAGCAAAAAGCTAGTCATCTGTGCGGAGGGCAATTTTGTAAAGCGTTCATAGGTTAATGCCCATTTTTACATGTGTATTTCACATCTATTTGATAAAGTAAGACACACATGTACTTTACATTATAAAATAAGGGCATAAGTGGTTGAAAATGTGCATTAATTTAAGCCATGAGCACTTAGACTAGTCTCATGACTGGTCGAAATGCCCACATCTAGATTTTTCCAAAAATGTGCATAAATTATAGTATTTTTATAATCTACACATGTAGCTTTGTAGTCCATCCAAGATCTACCCAAACTCTACCGCTCTACATGCACACAATGAAAGCATGTGCAGTCATCTTGATGCGCGTACTTTCAAAATAGCAATGATGTCAAATACATGCGCAAATTCCTAATTACATGCATATATCACTAAGGGGCCAGTTTGCAAAGCCCCGCACCAGCAATGTGGGTTTGGGCCGCATTAGATGCAGGGGGGGGGGGGGGAATTTAACGCAGCTCATTACGGTTGTGCCCAGAACCCGCCCAGGTGCACGCTGTGGTACTTTGTAGTGTGCTGCCAAAAAGCATGCTCTACCCTTGCGTTACCCAGGTAGCATGTTTTAGTAAACCGGCCCCTTAAGTACATTGTTCCTGCATAAATAGGGGGTTTTAAATAAAATTTTCCCCATAGTGGCCCTAAAACGTTGCCTCTATACAGATAGTGTGATCACTGACCTCAGCGACCAGACATTCAGCACCATCCATTATCTGGATACTGGCGCTGAATGTATGTTTTTTTATTTAGCTGTGTCGGTCAGTGTTGTAAAAAAAAGACTGACCCTGCTATGGCTAAATATTGACCCATTTGTCGAGTGCTAATTAAAACTATCTTAAAGGTCAATATTTAGCAATTCCATCAAGTAAATCTAAATGTTGAAAGCTTTCAGGATTCTCAATAGCAGAGTAAATTGTATTCTCTTCCAAAAGATCACCTTGAATTGTTTAATGAAGGCGGTCAGTCTATTTTTTTCCAGGTTTCTGTTCTACAGTCTTTTAAATTTTAGATTTGCAGGCCAATATTTAAACTCTGTGCAGGGCATTTTGCAAATACTTAACACAGCATTTAAAAATGAAACCTGATATCCAATGCTGGAATCCGGAGAGTGGCCAGTGAATGCCAGCACGATCCGGACAGGGGTAATATTCAGCAGCTATCTGGCTAGGAAACCTCAGGGCATGTTTACTAAGCCCAGTTCTGGTAATGCGTATGGGCCACATTACCAGTGTGAGGCTTTGGGCTAACTGCAGGGGGGGGGGGGCTATACATCCATCTCCATGCAACTACTGCACTGTAGCATGGCGAACCTGCCACGGGTGCAACTAATTTATTTATTTTTATTCTCTTATATACCGCGCTATTCTGCATCAGTGCGGTTTACCTTGAACAAACTGAAATTACATTGAACAGGGCATTATAACTTGGAGATAACTATTTTACAGGGAACATGGGCTATGGAGGGTTGAGGTGGCATTAGTTGCGCCCATGCTGCCCGCACTAAATGCAGGTAGTACAGGTCACAAACGTCCATGCTAGCTGTACCGTACTGGGAAAGCACCCCCCCCCCCATCCTTCCCAGTCACCATCCTGATGTGCACTAGCAGAGTAGAACAGGGGTTTTGTCATGGGGTCCAGTACCATCTTTTAGCATGGAACCAAAACCACATGCTAATACACACTAGCTGGTAGTGCATGTTAGTAAGCATGCTTTCACAGTCTAACTTTATCCATTTGTTATCCATTTAATGGTCTGAATATTGGCACTAACCAGATAACCCCGAATTCCGTCCAAGCTCGTCCCAGTAATATCCAGAGGGTGCCAATGTAGTCAGGAAATATTTAGCGGCACTGTTGAATATCATACTGGCCAGTACTTATCCGGTTAGGGGGTTCTGCTAAGCGGATAAGTGCTTTTGAACAATGGATCCCTAGTTTCTTGTCTTTTCAAGCCGATGCTCAGATGATTTGCAATAGGTAGGTACCTGCCCTAGAAAGCTTGCAATCTAAGAACCTCATTAACTAAGAGATGACGATCAGTTAATGTGTGTCAAAGCACTTGAATGTGATTTACTATAGGTTAAATAACACAAGCCTCATTATTCTCAGTGAGGCCTATTTCTAAGTGCTTGCCTTGAGTTAACCAGTGTTAATGTGCATTAACATGAGCCCACTGGTTAATGCAAGTAAATGGGGTCTTATGGGTACTTGTGGCAATGGAAGATGAAATGATCAGCAAAATGTCACAAGGAACTTCAATGGAAGGAGTAGAATCTCTCCAGGTTCTCCTTTTGCTGCTCACCAAGCCACTGCTCAGTTCTGCAGTTATAAATGTTGCATCCAAGAATTAAACTTGAGACTGTACCTGCACTCGCTGTTAATGCACGCCATTTGTAGCTAGGTCTTGGATGCAACTCGCTTTGGTCTCCCCCTGGAAAGGAGTGAGCTAAATACTAAAATTAAAAGAATATATACTTAGACATTGCATATCGTATGATTTCAGCCTTGGGCCACCAAAATGACCAGATATCTGAAGATATTTGTCCCAGTCCCACAGTATTTTTCTTTCTCATGCAGCAAAAGCCTTATTTAGGCTGGCCCTGGTGATAAGTGTGAAATGTGCAAAGGTAAAAAAAAAAATCAGTTTTCATTTTTTCCTGAATTTTTCTCAATTTTTGGGTGGTTTCGGTTGGTTTCACACTTCATTTTAATAGCTATTTTTAACATGCACTATAGAGGTATGTTTACTAAGCCAGGTTAACAGCTATTTGTAACTAGATCCCATTGAATAACATGGGAGCTGGTTACAAATGGCATGCATTAACAGTTACTCCAGCTTAGTAAACATACCCCATAGTGTTTTGACATGCACTATTGGCCATTTGCATTAATTCATAGGTTAATATACCTCAAATCATTTTAGCATGCACTATGGTTTTTAAGGCCTACTAATGAAGCGAATGTGTATTAAGGAATACACACCCTGCTGAGATGGGGTACATTTATTAGACGTGATTAATGCTGGGATGCATTTGTTAGAATGTGCTCATACAGTATGTCTGAATCGTGGCTTTGCATTAAAGAGGTGTGACAAGAAAGACATTGCCTGTTCATTGCTGGGGTTTGCCCTTCCATCCTAGAGCATTGTGATGTTTCTTCCAAATGCAAGAACCCATATGCTTTGGACGAAGGAATCAAAAATTCGGGGCTGGACAAAACCTTTCCCCCCCAAAACTGATCATGTCACCTCCGTGATACCTTCCAAAGTGTTTGGAGGGTATTTCCAAATATCTAAAAAAGTCATTTCTGTGACCTTGTTTTTGTTCTGCTTTTTAGTTGTCGGTCTGTGTAGTGTGCTGGATGCTGTACATGAGCACAAGGTTTCTACTGGGCGCAATGTTAGTTTTGCGTATACCATGACACTCTTTTGAGTCTATTCTCATCACTTCGCTAGGAGGGCCACCGGATCCAAGTCAAGGTTGAGATGCTGATCCAGTCTCGTTTTGCCCCACTGTAACCCTGCCTTTCCTAGAGAAATTACAGAAAATCAATCGAGGCAATGGGAGAAAACCCAGAAATGGTTCCACTTTTGTACCTAAGAATCTATGACATCACCTTCCACTATTGTACACCACCACAAAAAATTCCGCAGATATGATTATGAATCGGTGCCCTATGCCCCAGTGTCCAAGGTTAAAGGGTCTCTGGCTAACGGGGATGGGTATGGACAAAATATCCGCTTCCTCTTTGGACAGTTTCCAGACGTTTTGCCCAATTTCTGGCCATTTTTCCAGCTCGTTTCACACATTTGGTGAAATAACGATGTTTTAAAGTGGCATTGGAACGTTTTTATGCATGCACATAAATGTTACGCGCATTGAGCAGTATAAATAAATACAGTACATACCTACATTTCAAATACGAACATGCCCGAAGGGATGATATGAGAAGAAGATCCCACTAGGTGGCGCTAGAAGTCTAATAGAAATGCTCGGGGCTCAGCCCTTATCTATGGCTGAAGGAAGTCCTACGAGAGAGGAGTGGTTAGGGGATTCGGTGCTAATGCAAGCAGCCCTCCAGTGTGGAGTTTGGTGGTGTTACTCTGTCCTGGGTGAAGGCTACATCTCGCTTCAGTGCCCCTTGCACGGCAGCTCTAGCTGAGGAAAGACGCTTGCAGCCCGAAGCACAAGATCCGTCAGTGCTGGGAAGAAAGAGACTCCTTCAGAGTCATTTCTGCACTTTGAAAACAAGTTACATGGGGGATGCAGAGAGAGGCAGGGGTGTCTTGTCCTTGTGTGGATTATTCTGTAGTGGAACTTCTTAAACCCGGTCCTCCCGTGATCACGTTGCCTGGAAACTTTTTGGGAGCTTATTTTTTGTTGCTGTTGTTTTGGTTTTCCCATACGTAGAATTTTTTTGTTGCTGTTCTCTTAAGGAAAGTGCTGGGAGGCTTTTTTGTTTTGGGTGTAATTATTTTGGAGGAAATGGTTGCGCCTTTGGTCAGGTCCAAGGTCCGTATGCTGGTTTTGGTGACGGGAGCGCTCCGAACTGGGACCATGATGGAAGTATGAAGCCTGCAGGATGGGAGCAAACAATGGCAAGCAGTATGGCAGTGAGGGTGAGTGACATGGTGCAAAGCCAGATCCACCTACGGGCACATGCCTGGCTCTTAAGTAGAGGAAAGGGTGAGGGGGGGGGGGGGAGCGAGGAGGTCATTGTCCAATTCCCCACACGAAACAAAACTTTTTCCAGCTGTCCAAATTAACTTCTGCCATTCTCAATGACATGAGATGAGGAGAGAAATGGACTTTTGAAGAAGAGGACCCTGGAGAGAATACGTGCATGCTGTAAAGTCCGAACAGATTCCTCTTTCCCAATTCTGACAGGCCCTGCCCATGCGCATGGAGATGAATGGCCTGTCTCCCCCTCTCTCCCCCCCCCCTTCCCCCCTTGCCGTATGTTTTCAGTCGCCCATCTCCTCCACAGTATTTGCAGACACATTTGCCCTTTCCAGGCTTGAGCTGCTTAAACACAAATATTGTTTTAATTGTAAAAAATGTGTGTGTATTTTTTAAAGCAATTTGCAGTTAGTGTTGAAAAGGGCCTCCTGTCCTTGCTGCATTTCTTTGACGGTACAGTCTTGCATGGCTTTAGATTTGGATTTTAGCTTTTAGTCGTCCTTTGTCCAGATTTGAGTACATGGCAACTTCATGCACGGTATGCACCATAGGTATTTCACCTGCCCCAGAAGGCTTACAGTCTGCTCTGTGATCAAGAACTCTCAGACATAGCAATTTGCTGTCAGAGTGCATCTGTGTTTGTGTTTTGTGTTATCAATTGACTTTAGAAAGCAGAAAAGTGTAAAATGAAGTTCCAGTTGAACATTTTTCAAGAAATGGCAGTTTTTTCCTTTTAATTAATTAATTTATTTATTTACATTCTCTTATATACCGCGCTATTCTGCATCAGTGCGGTTTACATTGAACAAACTGAAATTACATTGAACAGGGCATTATAACTTGGAGATAACTATTTTACAGGGAACATGGGCTATGGAGGGTTAAGTGGCTTGCCCAAGACCACAAGGAGCACCTGTGGGACTTTTCCCCAATGTCTGTTGCCATATTCTGATCAGCCACTTTATTCCCAGGAGAGCATGTTGGGAGAATGCATTCTTGTTCTGTGGGTTACAAACAACTTAAGTGTGTCATTTTAAGCTCTTCACCGTTGCCTGAAAAATGCACAGAAAGTTTCTAGTTTGTATTTCTTAACTAGCTGCGCTGGCTTATTCCTTACTTGTTGCTCTATTTTCTATCCTGTGTGACAAACTGGGACCAGTATAGACAATTTAAGTCAGCTGCAGACAACTGATGGCTTTAAATTGAGATGAATCACAGCAATTTACAGCAGCAGTGAAAACTTTCGTGTCCTATAATTTCGAGTGCTTGTTCGGTCATTTCGTTACTGCCTGGGGCAATCCAGGGAAGGGGAAGATGCTAAAGTGCATTAGTTGTCAGTGGGGCTGTGATTGTTTCAGCTCTTAGTTTCTGCTGCTAATTCCATAACTGGGTTTTAGAACCAGATGACTTTTATTGGAATCCTGGTAGTACGGAATTTTACAGAGCGCTCTCTGGTCCCTGGAAGTTACAGCTGCTCCTGCAGCGGGACCTGAAAGGCAAAACTCTTTCCCTCCTGCTCCAAAGCCCAAGCAACCATTCTGCCAAGGACAGCGTGTAGAACTGTTCCCAAACGTGGGGTCATATCATCAGCGGATCATATCATCAGCGGATGGGGTCACAGAAACATGGCCACTTCACTTTCTCTCTGGACTTTCTCTGTGACCTATGCCAGGTATTAGCAATCAACAGTCAGCATATGGTCTGTGAGCATTCCTCTTAGACTGGAAGCCTGTGCTGACTACTGGGGTCTGTAAGCACATACTGCTCGTTGACACAAGGGACCCTGTGCTGACTGCTGCTACTGTTGCTGCTGCCTTCCTGCTTTAGATGAGTGCAGGGAGCAAAAGGAGGCTGTAGACCTACTATTTTGATTTCAGCATCTAGGGTCACGTGAGTTTTTATTTGCTAAAATGGGATCATATGGGATAAAAGTTTGAAAGGCGCTGGTATAGAATGTTTCCTTCCAGTGCCAAAAGAGGCACATGAAAGGCCTTAAGCCAAGGGTGTTAAATAGTAATCCTGGAGGGCTACAAACCAGGCAGGTTTTCAGGATATCCCTAATGGATATGCATGAGGTATATTTGCATACACTTATTTCCATTGTATGCAAATGTATCTCATGCATATTCATTATACAGTAGCTATCCTGAAAACCTGCTTGATTTTGTAGCCCTTCAGGATTGCAGTTTGAGAGCTCTTCCTTGAACAGACTAAACCAGCCATTGTGGTAGAGATGAGATCCTTAAGCCCAAATTTAGTCAGAGGTTTTGCAGGGGGCAGGGAATGGAAAACCTCTCTTCCTGTTGTAGCAAAACCAATGGAAATAGGACTGCAGCATTGATGGGGAAAGGGGAATTTGGGGGAACGGAGAAGAGGAGAGAAAGGCGAGTCAGGCAGAAGACAGAACTGGATTGGGATCTATGTTCTGCTCCTGCTGATTTCCTATGGTTGGGGGTGGCGATTGGGAGGGGGTTGAAGAGGACAGTAGAGGGAGACAGTACAGGACAGTGATAGTATGGGATGGCAGCGAAAAGAGAGAAACTTGGGTGGGGCAGTAGAAAAGTGAAACCAATGAAAGGGCGAGTCTGGGATGGAGAGGCTACACGTATTGCACTTCAGCCCCCACCACGGGCTTCATTTACATTATAAACCTAGTTATCATTTGTCTAGCCCTGTGAATGCAGGATAAATAGTAAATTATAACATCTTTGCAGCAATCTAAGCATGAGCACAGCAAGGGTTAGACAGTGCAGTAAGGGGAGTGAGGACCAGAGTCGGTCTTGTGATATCATGGGTGAGGTTACCAGACGTCCTGGATTTTCACGGATTGTCGCTAATTCTGGGGTGGTGTCCCAGACTCCATAGATGCCGCCCACCTCCTGTACCCGATCTCAGTGGGGACAGAGGCAGAGAGCATTGCTTCTCCTGCATCCTTCTAATGCAGTCTTTTCAGTCCTGGTAGGAAAAGATGTAAAATTAACTTACTTTCTGAAGGAAGAAGCGGGAATTTAGAAATATATAGAATATTTATCTAGATGCATAAAATTAATTGTATCCAATCAGAAGAGAAAACAAGATGGCATCTGATTTATTTATTTCTAGCTTTTCTATACCGCGCTATTTGACATCAGTGCGGTTTACAGTTAACAATTTCGCACAGGCAGGGGGAGGTGCCACGTGCTTACATCGGACAGGACATAGTAACTTGGATTCATAACATTGAACTATTTACATCTAAACAATGACAGAATACTATTGAAGTCACAGCCCTTACTGCTCCTTGGTGTTCTTGCTTCAGGCGTTGCCATGATGGCTAAGTAGTGGAAATCCAATCTCTTTCCCTCCAGTGTTGGACTTTCTGTGGCAGGGGCACAACAAACGCTGTTGGAGTGTGTTGTGGCTTAGCCCCATGAGACGGAACTTTGGCGGGGCTGGCGTTGCTTCAGACGTCGGCTGGGAGTAGGGCATCTCTAAGGGGCATGTTTACTAAAGTCCGCAAAATAGCACCCCGCAAAATAGCGCACGGCAACGCAGCACTGAAACGCGCAGAAACGCGTTTAAACGCCCCGCACATGTGCGTGTCACCCCCGCACAGGTACGCGGCTCACTAATGGGCCCCGTACAAGTGCGGCCCGCAAATTCCTGATAGAGGCGTGGAACGGCGAAAGGAGGGCGGAGGAAGGCTCCGGAGGGGCGGAGGGACGGGGTCAATGGGTGGAGAGTGGGAGGGGAGAGGCTCCCCGCACAGTATCGGGCCCGAATTTGCATGTAAAAACTACCGCGAGTGAAACACTCGCGGTAGAAAGCATTTAAAGGGAAGAGAAACCATTTCCGTCAGCAATGTACAGGAAAACCGGGGAAACCAGCAAAACGTGAGCAGTGTGATACATGTGCACAGCACAAAAGTGCAAATACAAATAGAAAATGACCACAACAGAACTATTAAAAACAGTAATTCAGCTGGGGAACAGTTATAGTGATGGGCAAATACAGAAAACACACCCAGCAAAGCTCCAGAAAAAAGAAATGAACTTTTGAAGGGTTTACGGAGCCGAGTCTCTTCCAAAAAACATTTCCTTTGTTTGGAGCTTTCCTGGGAGTGTTTGGTATGGTTGCCCATTAATATCACTGTTGCCCAGCGCGGTGATATCTTGTCCCCCATTTCCCGTAGCCATTTCCGGGGTTTATGTGCACGTCTGTCACCAGACAGGGTGCATATGCCCACAGTAAAATTGCATAGAGCAGGGTTTGTGACTCCAGTCTGCTAAGCTTACTACCTCCAGGGGCTGCACTGTTTCTGTGGCCATAGTGTGGTGCAGTGGACAGAGTCAGTACCTCTAGAACCAGAGGGTCAGAGGTTCAAAGCCCAGCTGGGGTACATGCCAGCCCAATCCCTATATTTTACCCACCACTGAACACAGATAGCGCAGACACCCCTGTATTGCAGGGAACATAAGCATGGGGAGAGCACCCATATTTTACCCAACAACACGCACACACACCACAACAATGGGCATTACCTACAGCCAAGTCACCCAAATGCAGTCCCGTACTGCCACATTGCAATCAGGTCATCTGCTTTTTCTGAGAGAAGCTCATGCCAGCATGTTGGCGGACGAGGACATGTGGTGCAGGGGGCAGTGGCTGCTAGCCACAGAAGACAGAGGCCCAGTCATGTGCAGGCTGGCACAGTCCACTGCAACACAGGCCCTACCGGATCCACAGTCATGGACATTCCAGGGAAATCACCCAATCTGTGGATACACGGTGGTGCAGTGCACACAGACACTGTATACAAGAGCAGAGGGTCACAGGTTCAAAGCCCAACTGGGGCAACCACTAATCTTTTTCCCCCAATTAAACAGTGATAGTAAGGGCACACCTTTCCTGGGGAGGACATATGCAATGGCAATACGTCTATCTGTACCCCACTGAGCACACACACCATGAACAGGGCCAGTACCCAGAGCAGAATCACACAATGCAGTCCTGGTGGGGCACACACCAGTCAGGTCCCATGATGGCACTCATACAAATGCCTGTGCTGTATATCTATGCACCACACCCATGGTATGTAGATGTAGCTCATGCATATCCATGAGGGACAGCAGGAAAACCAGAACAGTGTGATGCAAACCTGGACTGGAGTTGGGAATCTGTGCCGTAAAGCAGCAGCCATCAGGGACAGACACACCCACACCCACACCCACAGGCCTCATTGACCAATGTCTCCTGGAGAGGCAAACCATTGAACCCTGCATGTCCTACCAATGTCACCCTACACCTGAGGTATATGATACACAGCTCTGAGATGTTTGCTAGTTCCACACATACTGCTAGTTGACCCCATCCGAACAATCTGTTAGGTGTTTGCGGTGCGTGCTCCAGGCCTGGCCTCTGACGCTGTTTACCACCCTGGGGAGTGGCCACCAGCTGTACTGCCTACCATATCCATGCCTTGCCGTGCTCAGGAGCGGTCTTGGTGGGCAAGGCTGATTACCTTCTCAATAGTAGCACCATGATGGCATAGGTGTGGAAGTGTGTGCTTGTCTATACCGTGGGTGTTGGCAGCAAGCCCCTTCCACAGCCCACACTGCCAATGTGCATAATGAGGTGCACGGTACCATGGGTATAGCCAGGACAGGGTGGCCTGGGCAGGATGCATCTGCACCGGGCATAGGGCACTGGCAGGGACACTGTAGTGTCCGGCCACCACCTACACAGACAGGGTGGCCAAAGCATGTCCTTCTGGGAGATCACGCTCACCCTGACTGTGCAGTGACCACAGCATGGCTAGGCACCCCCATAGTGCTGTACAGTCTTTCTCTCATGTGATACATATGGGTATCTATTTGGGGCCCAGTCACTGAGTTATCTGCTTGCTGTGTATGCTGGCAGCCCAGTTCTGTGTGCATGTGTCTCCACTGGGAACATGCACTATGGACTAACCAGCAGACTGTTTGTAGATGGTATGTGGTTTGCTGCAATGGCTTGCAGGGTGCAGTTGGCTTGCTGCAGGGGAATACCTGGTGGTGGGGTGCAACCTACCATACCTGGTCATATGTTTGTCTGTTATTGTGTTATGGCTGTGTGTGGGGGGTGTTCCTCAGCAGGACTGGGGTTGATGTTGCCCTCTACTGCCACCTTTGCAGGGAGGTAGAGTGTGGATCTCTTGATGGGGGACCATGTTTGTCTCTGGGGGCAGCCTGGGGGGGGGGGGGGCGCGCGCGCAATGGCTGTGCCTGACTGGGATATCCATGGTGTTTGTGCGGAAACTAGCTATATTACACATTAACACTGCTTTGGAACTCCCGCTTGGCCTCCATCAGCCATGGAAAGTGTTGTAGACCTGGTCCTGGGCGCCTCATTGTACACTCAGGGTGAGGCCAGAACCCGCACGATGTAACGTTGTGGAGCTACTTTGTGCCAGTAAAACACCCGGTCAGTGCCCCCTACCAGGCCGAGTTGCTGTGTGGGTGCACCCGGTAACGTCCCCCAACAGGGCCGAGGTGCTGTGGGGGTGCATTTCCCATCTTGTGTCCATCTGTGGACAGCTAATTTGCATGTGCAGTGCATCATGGGTACGTGTGGCCTAACCCTATCCTGTTTACCCTGGCATACTATCTGTGAGATGACGTGCAGGCTATCTGCAGCCAGCCAGGGGCTTCCATACAGCTATGGTTAGGTCACTGCCTGTGCAGCCAGAGGTGATGAGTTCAAACCCACATTGGGGTTCTGTGAGACAGGTGTTCAAAGCATATTTTTTTAGTTTACTGTACATATGTTGATGTCAGCAATAGCACCCTCAGTGTACTGTACCCATAAGGTGCCTCTGAGGGTGCTTTATGGGGCGCCCTATAGGGCACTGTATGGTTGCCATCCATATAGGGTGCACCATACATTATCCTGTGTCGCAACATACATGCTGCCCTATAGGGGACATTCTAGGGTGCCTTGGCAGACGGTGCACTGTAACATGTGCCTTATGGGCGGCCCTATATTAATATGCTGTGAGAGTGCGTTTGCTAGTAGTTATCATAAAACTAAAATTATAGAGCCTCCTACAGCTCTCCCCAACATAAAACATACTGCCTCAGCTAGCCTTTTTCTCTGGGCTTTGTGAGGGATTGAACACATGGCCCCTGCACCATTGCTCAGTGTCTTCACCATTGTGCTGTGGCTCTGTTCCTGTGTTTGAGCAGCAGCGCGCAGCCTTGTAGCCATTGGCGCGCCGTCTTGTGGCGCACAAAATTACAATTAACAGCGCGCCGCCTTCTGGCGCGTAACATTAACAGCGCCCAACATGGGCATGCCCCTTAAAATACTGCCTCAGCCAGCTGTCTTCAATGGGCACTGGGGGGAATTGAACCCATTGTGCCTGCATGGGTGGTCAGTGTCTTAACCATTGTCCTATGGCTCCATTCCTGCTATTTGCACATCAGCGCGCCACTTATCCCTCCCACTATTGGGCTGCCCCCTCACACATCAGCGCGCCGCCTTCTGCCCACCGGCTCGCCGCCTTCTGTTGACCAATTTTATCAGTGCGCCGCCCTCTGCCGCCCAACCTTAACAGCACGCCGCCCTCTGCCGCCCACAATAAACAGTGCGCCGTCTCATGCCGTTTAAAAAAATAGGTGCGCCGCCTTCTGCCGCCCATAATCAATATGCCTCCTACACCACTTTTGCCCATAAAATTTGATGCCTCAGCTGGTCTTTTTTGTTGGGTGCAATGGGGGTTTGAACCCCTGAACCCTGCACCATAGGTCAATGTCTTCACCGTTGTACTACGGCTTTGTTGTTTGGTTGTGCAGCAGCGCCCCACTTAGCCTTCTCACGCGCTAATGTGGGACCCGCACATTAGCGCGACTCACAAACCTACGGTCCGTTTTTTTCCTTTTTCTGCCTGGCCCGCCCACTCCTTATATGGCACCAGCACACTAACGGGGACCCGCACAGCAACGGACTTTAGTAAACATGCCTGTAAGCCTCAAAGAAAGGGCCGCTCCGCTTCAACTGGAAGCTTAGCAGGTAGAGCCATACCTTGGAGGACAACCTCCCTGATGGAAGGAGGACCAGAAGAGTGTGTGGAGGGGGCTCCTGTAGCGGTGTCTTTATCGCTTGATCAGCAAGGGGTATCAGCTGGTATTGTTACTTTTGGAGGAGCCTGGCCCTGCAGCGGAGAGAGGAACGGTGCTTTCAGCTCCTGTGATACTTTTGAAACCCGTGGTTGTAACAATGGATTCGTTATGGGAGATGGTGGATATGGTAAACTCTTCACTATTGGCAATGGCAGGTTCTTTTTCTCGAGAAGTGCTTAAGCTGAAAGATATGGATTTGGTGCTGTCTCAGGAACAGGTAAAGAGTGCGGCCAGATTGGATCTTCTGGAAGCCCACCATGGTGAACATCAAGAGCTAGTGAGTACCCAGATTAAAGATTCTTCTATTATGGCATGCAAGTTTAGAGTACTTGGAAAATTTACAAACCAAAGGTTGTTTCGTCTGTATACATTCTCCAAGTCCCCCCTTCTCGCTCCGGCTGAGATGGTAAAGAAATACCTACAGGAGCTTTTGGCTATGCCTGGTGAAAATTTGCCACCTATCACAAGAGCACACTACCTATTTTTGCAGCCAGAGACTGGGTTTATTATGGAAGAGCAACGACAACTACAACCCCAACAGGGGCTGTTGGATTTAAGAGCATTTTTAGAAAGCTCCCTGGAAGTAGTCATGGGTAGATTTACTTTGGTGGCTAGCTTTGCCCTTGAAATGGATCGAAATACTATGTTACGTCTATATTTTTGCAATATGCATAAGTTGTTTATGGGGGGCTAAAGGGCAAATTTTTCTTGACTTTTCAAGGACCACCCAAAGAAGATGTAAGGACTTTCAGGAATTGAAAACCAGAGCCTTTACTTTGGTTGGGTCATTTCTTCTAAAATTTCCTTGTAGATGAATGATCTTCATAGATAGTAAACAATTTATTTTCTTATTTTCCTACTTCTTGTTTCCTCTGTATGAGGGTTATTTGTTTGATTTTTCCTTAATGATTACTTGTGGATAATTTCTAGAATTGTATTTGTTATACCCTTGTGGATTTCCTTTTCCCTTTATTGGGAAATGTATGTATGAAAATTTTATAAAGAATAATAATACCCCCCCCCCCAATGTATCCAATCATCATTCACACATGACAATACTAATCAAAGCTGTAAAACATTTTTATTTGTCAGACCAATGTAATTAATTCAGTAGCACAATAACTACCAGCAATTTTTTCAATAGGTCCTTTTTTTTTCTTAAATGTTTTAATCCCCGAAGCAGAACTGTGTATTTAAGATAGCTTGAAATGTGTAAAGCTTTGGGAATGAGGTATTAATCAAAAATAATCTTCTGCACCTATTTTTAAAAAACAACAACAATAAAACAGTAAAAAAAAAGACCTATTGAAAAAATTGCTGGTGATTATTGTGCTAGTGACTAAATTACATTGGTCTGACAAACAAAAACTTTATACAGCTCAAAATAAATTTTAAGCATAGATGTATGTATTTGTACTTACAACTCAAAGGACTGCTACTGTCTTTTTCTAAAATGTTGAAATTACTGAATGCTACTTAGAAATATATGAGGAAGAAATGCACGAAGAAACCAATGAACCCCTGTCCCTCCCAGCCCAGCTCAACCTGCCCAGGTGTCCCAGATTATTACTCCAAGAATCTGGTAATCCTAATCGTGTGGTAATGTTCCTTGTACAGGTCTCTGAGGAAAACTAGTCTCATTGGGCTGGATTTTCAGCCATAGTCATTGGTGCTTAACATTAGCCATATATTTGGTACTACTACTACTCAGCATTTATATAGCACTACCAATCGTATGCAGCACGTTATCCGTAGAGGCACTAAATATATACAGTGACTGGTGACCACGCTGACACTAGCTGATTGGTGGATAATCTATGGCACTGTCTTTACTCCTTCCCTAACCCGGTATCAGACAGTCTAGTGATTGAAACAGCTCAATACTATTGGCATAATTTCTGAAATTCTATGGACTGGGTGTTGGGCACCTGTTGGCCTGGTTATTTCAAGAAATGGTTGGTTTTTTCAAGAGACTGCTGGTTGTGAAGGACGCCTAGAGGATTTTCAGCAAAGAAATGAAATACATTTTGTTTTGGAAATAGGCCTGTGTGCGCTTTCCAGGGGATCAGTCTTTGTTTTTTCCTTCAGTGTGAATGAGTGCCCATTTGAATGACAGACATTCTCTTGGTGGATGATGGAGGTGAACCAATGGGTTCGTGTGTTCCCACCCTTTGATACTCCCTGGGAAGTCACAGTTCTGAGTAGTTCGCTTTCCCTCCACCACATCCTCCATAGAGTCTTCTGCCTGCTTATCTTTCTTTTTTCCCATTGTCTCCTTATGGTACCATTTCCCTTTGATTTTATGTCATGCTACAAGTGACGGGTGGGGGAGGAGAGGGGGGGGAGAGTTCTGCTCTCCATTCCTAGTTTAAAACTTGTCTTTCCCTCATCTTTTCTAGAATCTCGATCCTTTTTCTCCCTCTGCATAGACCCATCACTCTGCACTCTGTGCGGTTCTTGCCCTATACTTGTTGTTCTGAAGTTTGGGTGTCTCTTTAAGAAGGCGGGAGTGACTATTCAGACTTTTGCTTGGGGTATTTCCCCCCTAGGAATGAGCTGAAAAGTTGAAAGCACGTGGAAATCCTTCTTAATGCTCTACCATTTGCCCTGGCACTTTCTGCTGTAGAGAGGGAATTCCTGAGCTGCTGTTTAGGTAGGAGTTCTGGTTACTCCTTGTGCACCCCTGCAGGGGCTGGCATAAAAGCAGCCTAGTGAAGCGAGCGTGACTAGAGCTTGCCGGGAAATCCCCCCTACTCCTTTGCAGTTTATATCTGAAAACGTCTTATATTATATAGACTGGAAGATGGTAGCTTCCTGTCTGAGTAGCACGAATTGAGGTCCCAGGGGTTAGAGGGGGAGAGAGATAAAGGGAGAAACAAGGGGGGGGGGGTTAGAGAACTACAGTAATGTTCTCCAGCTGTGTCCTGTAAATGCTGCCTGTGCAGTTTTGCCTTCAGCTGAGGAGAAGTTTTGCTTGGATCAGATTTACAGAGGTTGTGTCGGTTTCAGGGGAGGAGCTGATGTGCTGGGATCAGTGGGAAGCAGAAAGTCTGGAGTGGATTTCAGGGTGGATGCTGTGCCCGTTCTCTTTAAAAGAAGCTTGTGCAGAAAGGCATCGAGCACCTCCTTTTGCTCCGCGCAGCACTGTACGGTTGACTTGGTGTCCTGTCTCCCTGGGTCTCAAGTTAGAGGGTGGGGATGGACACGAAACAAAATTTTCAGTTCTTTTTTGAGCAACTTTCAGACTTTTCCTGATTTTTGGGCATTCCAGTTCATTTCACACATTTGCTTTAATAAAAATGTTTTAAGGTACATGAGAACTGCATGGGCATTAATTTGTAGGTCAATGCACGTTTAATTTTGCAAGTGATTAATTATTTTTAGGTGTGTTAATAAACTCAGTGCACATCCCTACTAGCTCGGGGATCCTAGGGGTTGGACTGCCAGAGCAGAAACCTGATAATTTTTTTTTAAATTCTTTTGGCAAGTTTTTTACATCACATTTAAAGAAATATCTTGTTATCATTTCTCAAGAGGCTTAACTGAAGGAGACTATAGACAGCTATTGCTTATGTTAGAAAAATTGCAGTAGGTGGTAGTTGCAATATTAGAGTAGCAATTTTAGAATAAATCCCAAATGTAGTATACTTAGTAAGGGCTCTTTAAGTGCAAAAGTTATTCTTTCAATTCTGGCAATATTAGCCACTCTCCTATCACAGAATTCCAGCTGAGCACCAAGATGCAAAAAAAAAAAAAAAGACTATTGTTAGCAAAGGGGTTTATCAGTACTTTCATATCAGCAGAAAATACTCTTATCTGCTCAGTAACCTAGCAAACCTATCAGAAGGGCTAGAAAGATTTAGAGGCCTTTAATGTCAAGAATAACATTTTCCAGTGAGGGCCAGAAACTTTAACATAAATACAGTCCCACCATACCGAGATATGCGTCTCTTTGCTCCATCTCCTCCAGAAGGAGGGTTAGACCAGTTGAACTTGGCAAACACAGGGATCTGTATGCCCTTTATAATATTGACAGATCAATCAAATGCTTCTTATTAATGGCATGTAGAAATAGTTCCGGCATTCCACCAGATCACTGACCTTTTCTTTAATCCAAGAAATCATGAACTCATGTAGCAATAAGGGTACATCCTTTTCCCTTTCTCCTACATGCTCTCTGTAGAGCAGAGAGATTACTGTCAGAACAGGATCTGACTTGGGCAGAACACACTCTGTATCACCCCTCCATCTAGGAGTCCAGTCTGCCCAAAGTAATGGAGCAGAACTTGACTGAAAACCATAGTGGCTTCTTTTTCAGCAGACGGTACTTCCTACCTTGGTGTGCACTGGACCCCACACTACCCAGTAGCGTACCTTAGTAAACATACCCCTTAATGCGGGTCAGTAAATAAGCCCTTTATAGTGGAGCACATTTTTGTGCTAATGCACAATATTATAGCAGAAATTATTTTAGTGCTAAAAAGTGTGCTGTTGATAGTACTCTATGACATCGTCCTCTGAGTGATTCTGTTAAGTTGAACTTGCATAACACATTTAGGGTTAAATTTACTATAGAGTGTTATCACGTTCTCAGGTGCCGACACGCATTAGTACGTGTTGTGCTCTTTACTGCAGCTCCCAGTTTGTGCCATGAGACTGTTTACTAATATTGGATGATAGCAGTATTAAGGATCTAGATACAAAGGTGCATAAATGTTGTTTTTTTAGTGCCATCAAGTCAGTGTTGACTCATAGCGACCCAGCTACCTCTGGGTTTTCTTGGCAATGTATCACTGGAAGTAGATTGCCAGCCTTTTCTTCTGATGTAATCACACTTCCTCTATGGTCAAATTACTGAACGTCTCAATCACAGCTTTCACAAGAAAATACGTTCAAGTATAACTGGATGCTTACTTTGTCTTCAAAGATTATACCAAAAATATATATACTTGTGTTAACTATTGAGGTCTCAGACTTATTGTGGCTCTGCCATAGGGACTAAACGTCCGTTATCATGGCAGCGAGCCCTTTTGCATCAACGACCTCGTGAGTATGAGTGGGTTAAAAAACACAGCCCTAAAGTCCCAAATCAATAATTTAAAATTCCAAAACTCGTGTTCTTATCTGTGCTATAAAACAGCCCACTCTCATGGATTTGAGCACTGATCCCGACGCCTGCCTTTGGTACCAGTCAAGCGTTTCACAACGCTAACTTTCATCAGGGGATCTGTCCAATACTCCGATCCAACTCTGCGGTTCCTAATAAACCAAACATAAAAATAATCAACCCTCTATTAAAAACACCCTAAATTTAAAACTTGTTTATGCTTCTAACCACCCTAAACCAATATCCCAGCTACTAAAAAGAAATAAACCCACCTTTTAAAACTCCATAGCTGCCCACGTTTCACCAAGAAATCTCCGAATCAATGAAATGGTAACACGAAACGCCGCGCATGCGGACTAACGAACGCATCTCCTATCTTATAGGAGCCACTCCTACTCATACAGCCAATCAACTATCTCAACATCACCATTGGCTACACCTACTCACAAAATGTGTCTCAGGCAAAATGCACTACAGCTACCAATCCCACACTTAACTCCCGATAAACAAAAACTCAGGAATCCCCCTCCATTAGCACCATACTCACAGCAAACAATCTCTGAAAAACAATTCCTAAAAAATGATGGCAGTACCCATTAATACATCAAGTACCTAGGGGTCTCTCACTCGAAACCTATCCGTGGATATCTCCCATCTCCCATTTAATCCATTATCAGAGACATCGAGCCCATTGGAGATATCCACGGATAGGTTTCGAGTGAGATTCCTGAGTTTTTGTTTATCGGGAGTTAAGTGTGGGATTGGTAGCTGTAGTGCATTTTGCCTGAGACACATTTTGTGGGCAGCTATGGAGTTTTAAAAGGTGGGTTTATTTCTTTTTAGTAGCTGGGATATTGGTTTAGGGTGGTTAGAAGCATAAACAAGTTTTAAATTTAGGGTGTTTTTAATAGAGGGTTGATTATTTTTATGTTTGGTTTATTAGGAACCGCAGAGTTGGATCGGAGTATTGGACAGATCCCCTGATGAAAGTTAGCGTTGTGAAACGCTTGACTGGTACCAAAGGCAGGCGTCGGGATCAGTGCTCAAATCCATGAGAGTGGGCTGTTTTATAGCACAGATAAGAACACGAGTTTTGGAATTTTAAATTATTGATTTGGGACTTTAGGGCTGTGTTTTTTAACCCACTCATACTCACGAGGTCGTTGATGCAAAAGGGCTCGCTGCCATGATAACGGACGTTTAGTCCCTATGGCAGAGCCACAATAAGTCTGAGACCTCAATAGTTAACACAAGTATATATATTTTTGGTATAATCTTTGAAGACAAAGTAAGCATCCAGTTATACTTGAATGTATTTTCTTGTGAAAGCAGCCTTTTCTTCTGAGGCAATGGAGGGTAAAGTGACTTGACCAAAGTCACAAGGAGTGCCAGTGGGAATTGAACCCTTGATCTTCTGGGTACGAGGCAGTTGCTCTAACCACTAGGTTACTCCTCCACTTCAAATGTTGGTCCCAAATGTGTCCAAATGGGCACAAATGTTAGCGCAGGTTAATTCATGGTTAATGCTCATTAGTAGTAGCTAGCTCTTATTAAATAACAGGGCTTGTGCTAATGGAGCACAGTACTGCACCCTAGTAAATCTAGCACTTTAGAAGGTACTTTTCTGGCTGCTCACATTGGTACAAAATTGTGGGTCCTTTTTGCCATGTGGGCTCAAATTGTTTCTGAACAACGAGATGCATGCACATATTTATTTGGATTGAGTTTGGGCCTTTTTGAAAGTAGCTCAAGGCAAGTTACATTCAGGTACAGTAGATATTTCCCAGTCCCTGGAGGATTTACAATCTAAGGGGCAGGTTTTCTAAAGCGAGCTACTCTGCTAGCGCACTACTTTGCTAGCGTGCATGTTTTTGGCACCATGCTACGAAGTAGTGCAGAGCCATGCACTACCTGGGCAGAGCTTGTCTGGGCGCGGCATGGATGTTCCTGCTACGGCACTGCTAGTGTGGACCTAGAAAGCCAGCACTGCTGGTGCTTGGTGGTGAGCAAACTATTCCAGCCCCGTGGATGGTGGTAGTTGCTCCCCATGGTGTTATTAACGTCACGAGCTGTGCCCTCCCTGCCCCCTGCATCTAGCGCAGTGGCTCGTGCTAGTAATGCTGACCAAACTTGCATTATTAGTGTAGGGCTTAGTAAACATGCCCCTAAGTTTGTACCTTGAGGCACTGGAGGGTTAAGTGACTTGCCCAAGGTCACAGGGAGCATCAGTGGGAACTGAATTCTGGGTTTCTCTAGCTCTTAGCCTACTGATCCGACCACTTCATAAGAACATAAGAACATAAGATATGCCATACTGGGTCAGACCAAGGTCCATCAAGCCCAGTATTCTGTTTCCAACAGTGGCCAATCTAGGTCATACGTACCTAGCAGTTTCCCCAAGGGACACAGGTTCCACAATGCTTGTATTGGTTCAAGCATTGATATCCTGGGTCCCTTCTTAATAATGGCTTATGGACCTTTCCTCCAGGAACTTGTCCAAACCTTTTTTAAACCCAGCTACACTAACAGCCTTTACTACATCTTCCGGTAACAAATTCCAGAGTTTGATTACACGTTGAGTGAAAAAATATTTTCTTTTATTAGTCTTAAATAGTTTACCCTGTAGCTTCATTGCATGTCCCCTAGTCTTTCTATATTCTGATAAGGTAAACAATCGATCTACGTTTACCCGTTCCACTCCGCTTATTAATTTATAGACTTCTATCATATCTCCCCTCAGCCGTCTCTTTTCCAGGTTAAAGAGCCCTAACCTTTTTAGCCTTTCTTCATAGGAGTATCCTTCCATCCCCTTTACCATTTTGGTGGCTCTTCTCTGAACCTTTTCTAATAACTCTATATCCTTTTTAAGATACGGCGACCAGAATTGCACACAATATTCAAGGTGGGGTCTCACCATGGAACGATATAGAGGCATTATAATATCCTTTGTTTTATTTTCCATTCCTTTCCTTATCATACCTAGCATTCTATTTGCTCTCTTGGCCGCCGCTGCACACTGGGCCGAGGGTTTTAACATGGTATCCACAATGACGCCTAAATCTTTTTCCTGGGTGGTGGTTCCTAATGTGGAACCTTGCATCGTGTAACCATAGTTTGGTTTGTTCTTCCCTAGGTGCATAACCTTGCACTTGTCCACATTAAATTTCATCTGCCATTTTGATGCCCAGTCTTCCAATTTATCAAGATCCTCTTGCAATTTTCCACAATCCTCTTGGGTTTTAACAACTTTAAATAGTTTTGTGTCATCTGCAAATTTGATAACCTCACTCGTTATTCCACTTTCCAGGTCATTTATGAATATGTCAAAAAGCAGCGGACCCAGCACAGATCCCTGGGGTACACCACTATTCACCTTTCTCCATTGGGAAAATTGGCCATTTAGCCCTACCCTCTGCTTTCTATCTTTTAACCAGTTCCTGATCCACAATAGTACACTGCCTCCTATCCCATGACTCTTTAGTTTTGCCAAAAGTCTCTCATGAGGGACCTTGCCAAAGGCTTTCTGAAAGTCCAGATACACAATATCAACCGACTCACCGTTGTCCACCTGATTATTCACTCCTTCAAAAAAACATAACAGATTAGTAAGACAAGATCTTCCTTGTCTAAAGCCATGTTGGCTGTCTCTCATTAGTTCATGACTATCTACATGCTGAGTAATTTTATTCTTTATGATGGTTTCTATCATTTTTCCCGGTATTGACGTCAGGCTCACCGGTCTGTAGTTTCCTGAATCACCCCTGGAACCCTTTTTAAAAATTGGTGTTACATTGGCGATCCTCCAATCTTCAGGTATTAGAGATGATTTTAATGATAGTTCACAGATTACTAATAGCAGGTCTGCAATCTCATATTTCAGTTCTTTCAATACCCTTGGCTGTATACCATCCGGCCCAGGTGATTTGCTACTCTTCAGCTTATCTAATAGTTGTAATACATCTTCTCGATGTATCGATATTTCCTTCAATTCTTCTGCACCTTTAAATACCACTTCAGTCATGGGTAACATCCCTACATATTCCTCAGTAAAGACCGAAGCAAAGAATTCGTTCAGTCTCTCCGCTATCGCCTTGTCGCCTCTTAGTGCTCCTTTAACCCCTTTATCATCTAATGAACCAACTGACTCTCTCACAGGTTTTTTGCTACAAATGTACTTGAAAAGGTCTTTACTTCGCGTTTTTGCTTCTGCAGCAAGCTTCTTCTCAAATTCTCCCTTTGCCTGCCTTATCAATGCCTTGCATTTGACTTGCCAGTGCTTGTGCTGTTTCCAGGTTTCGTCGTTTGGCTCTTTTTTCCATTTCCTGAAAGATGCTTTTTTGGCAACAACAGCCTCTCTGACCTCAACTTTAAACCATGCAGGCAGTTTTTTGACTTCTTTCCACTTTTCTTAAAGCGTGGAATACAGCTGGTCTGGGCTTCCAAGATAGTATTTTTCAACAACAGCCAAGCCTGATGTACGTCTTTAACCTTTGCAACTGCTCCTTTTAGTTTTTTCTTGACTGTTTTCCTCATTTTATCATAGTCTCCCTTTCGAAAGTTAAAAGGTAGTACTGTGGATTTCCTTACTATCCCTCCTCCACTAATTAAATCAAAGGCGATCATGCTATGATCACTATTGCCAAGTGGCCCCAACAACCTTATCTCTTGCACTAAATCTGGTGTTCCACTAAGGATTAGGTCTAATATGGCTTCCCCTCTGGTCGGTTCATGAACCAGCTGCTCCAAGAAGCAGTCATTTATTTCATCTAGGAACTTTATCTCCCTAGCATGTCCTGACGTGACACTGACCCAGTCGATACCGGGGTAGTTGAAATCACCCATTATTATTACTGAGCTGTAATGTATTTTATCCATATTAATTTGTCTGTTAGACATGAGTAATTTGGGATCTTTAAGCTCTGTCTGCTCCATACTTGAGGGCATTTGGGCTACTTTACTCTTTTGTGGAACCTCTCTGCTTTTGGTAGTATCCTTCAAAGATACATTCTTCCGAACCATCTGCTCTTGGGCGACTGTCGGCTTTCCCCTAATATCTAGTTTAAAAGCTGCTCTATCTCCTTTTTAAAGGTTAATGCCAGCAGCCTGGTTCCATCCCGGTTAAGGTGAAGCCCATCCCTTCGGAAGAGCCGCTCCTTTCCCCAGAATGTTCCCCAGTTCCTAACAAATCCAAACCCCTCATCTCTGCACCATTGTCTCATCCACGCATTGAGACTCCGGAGCTCTGTCTGCCTTTTGGGTCCTGCACGTGAAACAGGAAGCATTTCGGAGAATGCTACCCTGGAGGTTCTGGATTTCAACTTCCTACCTAAAAGCCTAAATATAGCTTCCAGAACCTCCCTACCACATTTTCCTATGTCATTGGTACCAACATGTACCAAGACAGCAGACTCCTCCCCAGCACTATCTAAGACCTTATCTAGGTGGCGCGTGAGGTCCGCTACCTTCGCACCAGGCAGGCATGTTACCAGGCGATCCTCACGTCCACCAGCCACCCAGCTATCTACATGCCTAATGATCGAATCACCAACTATAATGGCTGTCCTAACCCTTCCCTCATGGGCACATGGCCCTGGAGAAACTTCCTCGGTGCGAGAGGGTTTTACATCACCTGGAGGACAGGTCCTAGTTACAGGATCACTTCCTGCCACACCAGGGTGATGCTCTCCTGTCACGTGACCTCTCTCCTCCATGGCAACAGGGATGCTGCCAGAATGGAGGTGGGACTTCAGGACTATATCCCTGTAGGTCTCGTCTATGTACCTCTCTGTCTGTCTTATGCTTTCCAAGTCTGCTACTTTAGCCTCTAGAGAACGGACTTGTTCCCTGAGAGCAAAGAGCTCCTTGCACCTAGTGCACACGTAAGACCTCTCACCAACTGGGAGAAAATCATACATGTGACACTCAATGCAAAAGACTGGAAAGCCCCCATCCCGCTGCTGGACTGCTGTCTGCATCTTAGTTTTAAGTTTGTGTTTAGATCTAAGTTCTTTACTTACTAAGGGTTGCTATGGATATTTATACTAATAAAACTGAACCTAATACGTGTAATATACCTTGTTCACCTGAAGCTTAACTAATCTCAGGTCCTTAGTGTATGACTGATTTGGGTAATGAGCTTCACCTGAGAGCACCTCCTGTCTTTTAAGATGTGTAAGTACCTATAAAGCTATGATTATCCCAGGGGTGGGAGGGAATTAACACTTATTAAAAGAGGGCTGCTACACAGTACCCTGTCTTGTGCTGCTGAGGTAAGCTATATTCTGATTTGATTTAAATTATAGCTCTTAGCTGCTGCTAGGCTCTAACTTCTTATGAAATTTAAAGTACAAGCTCTCTGCTGTGTTCTAAATTTAACCAGAAAGCTCTTTTCTGTGTTGTAAATTTAAGCTAAAAGAACTTTGCTGATGCTAGGCCCTGAGTGACTATTAAATGTAAACTACAAGCTCTCTGCTGGGTTCCAAATGTAACCAGAAAGCTCTCTTCTGTGTTTTAAATTTAAACTAAAAGTACTTTGCTGTTACTAGGCCCTGAGTGACTATTAAATTTAAAGTACAAGCTCTCTGCTGGGTATGAAATGTAGCCAGAGAGTTCTCCTCTGTATGTTAAATGTAAACTTAAACTGCTGCTACTAGGCCCTGACTGATTTAACAAAAATAGTGGATCACAGATTAATTAGCTTTAATACAAAGAATTCCTTTTAGAAAATTACCAGAAGTAAATACTCACAGTTGCAGATCTCCCTCCAGAAGCAACAGTCCCCCTTACCAGTCTCTCAAGACTTCGCTATTCCTCCAGTAAAAAGACCCCTACGCCAGGAGGGTGCGTGCACCGGAAATGGAACTTACCTCTAAAAGTGCTACAGCTTTATTTCATAAGTTGCATTTTGCTTTTGTTTCCTCATTTACAAGTTTTGCTCGTTTCGAGTGTGACTGTATGTTTTACGTACAACAGTTATGTCAGGTTTTTCTAAAAAAAATTTTTTACAACTTTCAAAGAGTCAATCCGCAAAGAAAATACAGAAGACAGTTGAATACATAATATAAAAAGCAAGTATGTTTCTTAACCCACATTAATGAAAGAGAATCTTCCCCACCTGTATAGAAATTTTTTATGTGCCTTCAAGTCATTGTTGGCTCCTGGTGACCCAGCAGCTTCTGGGTTTTCTTGACAGTATAACTGGAAGTAGATTGCCAGGCCTTTCTTCCAATACTCTCACAAAAATCACCAAATTAACCCCTAAAAAGTGACAATTTTGTTTTTTTGTCGGATACCACTGAAAAAGGCACACACTTTATACTTAGTGCCCTCCCTTCAGTTGTCTCCCTTTTAATCAAACATTAAAAAGTTCAAAGCTACTTAGCTTAGCAACAATGCGATTTCCTCAATCACTCGCTTCAAATCCAAGTAGAAGGTTAGCAGCAACTTGACTCAATCATCCAAATGTAAATGCAGGTCTCAACGCACGACGTGCACGTTTCGGGACAAATGCCCCTGTATCAAGTGCCAGCAGAGATTAGCTGAATTATTACAAGTGCTGTCTTCCAAACTGTTTTCAACTGCCATACAACGCTGTAATTCAACCAACAGCTGATTCTTTAAAAGGGCAGAAAACTTGTAATTGGCTATTTCGTAGCTTTCTTTCAAGACATCAACCAATGAGAATGAAGGGGTATCCCACTGTCTAAGGGAATCCCTTCGTCTCTTGGATGACTTCACATAAGGCTGGACCAATCAATCTCTTTGTTGAGACCCAGAGGGTGTACAGATTTTAAACGATAGATCCACCTCTGTTCACAATGTTGAAGCTTGCCAATCCGATCTCCTCCCCTGGGATCAGGGGGGATATGATCAATAATGGACCACCGAAGATCCGAGAAATCATGGGTGTGTTGCAAACAATGCTCTACAATCGGGGCTGATTCAATTTTGCGTCGGAGCCGCGATGCACGTTCACTCAACCATATTTTGGCCATCCGTGTCGTTCTGCCGACATACACGAGAGGACACGGGCACTGTATAACATAAACCACAAAGGATGAAGTACTTGTAATAATTGAGCTAATCTCTGCTGGCACTTGATACAGGGGCATTTGTCCCGAAACGTGCACGTCGTGCGTGGAGACCTGCATTTGTGCGTGGAGACCTGCATTTACATTTGGATGATTGAGTCAAGTTGCTGCTAACCTTCTACTTGGATTTGAAGCAAGTGATTGAGGAAATCGTATTGTTGCTAAGCTAAGTAGCTTTGAACTTTTTAATGTTTGATTAAAGGGAGACAACTGAAGGGAGGGCACTAAGTATAAAGTGTGTGCCTTTTTCAGTGGTATCCGACAAAAAAACAAAATTGTCACTTTTTAGGGGTTACTTTGGTGATTTTTGTGAGAGTATTATTTATTTATCACTGAATTGGGATTCTTTTTGGTTGAGGTCTTTCTTCCAAGGCAATGGAGGATTAAGTGACTTGCCCTGACAGTTGTTTTTGTTTAAAGCAATTTTGGTGGAATTTGGACCCGTTTGGGAAATGGTACGGTAAAATAAGGCAATGTCCTTACATTGTTTCTTGAGCTACGATTGCCATTTCTTTTTGACCTTGAATTTAGTTTTACGTGTTACGCATCTAGCAAATCATCATATCTAAAATGCTGATGACTTATATCTTTCATTCTTTTGCATTTTGTATTTGCTTTGTATCTTCTTCCCTCCTCTGTCCTTGTGACAGCAGCGATGGCTGCAGGTAGGGATGCGCATTTGTTAGTATACATTGATTTTGTTAGCTCACCTTAAACCAGTGCTCGAGAAACCCAAGGCACCAGGCTGCCTTTGTGACTATAAAATCGGACCTGGCATCTGGGGCTGAGAGCACATGGCCAGTACCAGCGATGTCTGCCCATGGGGATCCTATCTCCCACAAGCTAAAGTGCAGTTGTGGCCAGGATTGGCAGTATCTGCCCGTGGGATATGGGATCCTTGTGGGTAGAAGTGCAGTGTCTCTCCAGCGTGTTTAAAAAAAAAAAAAGAGAGAGGGAGAAGGCAGCAGATAGCCACCAGCCAAGGGACAGCAAGAAAGGGGGCGGAGGCTGAAGAGATGAATGCTGGGAAGTAAAGGTACGATGTGTATGTTCAAAAGGCGCTCCCCTTTTGCAACACACACACGAGTAGCTCAAAGGGTCAGTGGGGGTGGTAGGGAGAAGGAGGCGGAAGAGTGGGGCCAATGCCATCTGTTGGCACTGCGCAGTGGCCCATTAAGAACCTGATTTATTAAGCTTTTTCCCATAGAAAATGGTTAAATGTGTAGTAAATCAGGCCCTTTTTGGGGAGCAGAGGCATGCACTGTGACCTAGGTTTCCGCAGCTGGCTGCTCAACTTTTAAGATGGCTCCTAGATTCCAGGAGAATTTGTCAGGGCCTGCCTTAAAAAACGTCACTGCGTGCAGAATCAGCGTAACACATGAATCTGCAAATTAATGCACGTTAAGTCGATTAGCCCATGTTAAATAAGATCTCACACACATTCATTTTTTTTTCTAAAATTAATGTATGACATGAACTGAAAAAATGTCTAAAATTTTGAAAGTCCAAAAACTACCCAAAAATGAACCGTTTTTTTCCTTGCCCATTTCTAGTCGGAGGGGCCACATTGCAAAAACAGTAAAGAAACCTTTTGTGCTCTCTTGTATATATTCCGTAGAGCTAGAGGGGAAGCCTGAGCTTGCATCCTTAGATCATTCTGAACTCTTAGTTCAGGGCACCTATCACTGGACCTCACCTCCTTCCTGCCAGTGAAAACAGGATGAAGGCTCCTCTATACCAGCTCTTTTCCCGCTAGCTGTTCCTTGGATCAAAGTGACATAGCACCAGAGGATACTGACAGCACACATAGTAAACTGCATGTTATTCTTTTTTCTTTCCAATATTTATTTCCAGAAAGGGTGTGTGTATATCTTTGAGTGTGAGTTTGGTCGTGCAGAGCTCAAGCAGCTGAAAACTGGGTTTTTGCAGCAACATAAAAATAGTTCAGAGATGGTGTGCATGAGCTTTGAAGCCTACATAGGTCCCATCTTCAAATCAAGTGTGAATCTGGCAATAGCCTAATTAGGATAACCCATATTTGACTTACTTTGGGGGGGAAGACTCCCTGTCATTCAAGAGGGTGCATTTGTTAAAGGTACACACATAGAGGGTCTTTCATTAAAGGGCGTTAGCTGATGATGCGTGTTCTGGCGTGCGCTGAATGCACGTTGGAAGATGCATTGCGAGCTATCACAGGGCCATGACAGCGTGGGACAATTCCGGTGCTGTCTAACTCTCGTTAGCACCAGATGCTAACTGCATTAGCGCAGTATCACCTAACGCCGCCTCAATAGCTGGCGTGTGCAAAGAGACAGGGCTCCGCATTAACTGCCAAGGAAAGACTTTCCACGCCCCCAACAGTTAACGCAGTGATGTTGCTCCTAATGCGCCATAGTTTTGGCGCTTTTGGCACATTTGGTACAATACCCTAATGCCCTTTAGTAAAATAATTTTCCTGTGCGGATGCAGCTGGATTTTTAAATCGAAAGTATGTGCTTACTGGCACGTTGAAAATGACCCCGGCATGTGCAGCTGGATTTTTAAATCGAAAGTATGTGCTTACTGGCACTTTGAAAATGACCCCGGGAAGGTATGCGCATACGTATAAACCTGTGCATTGGCAAGACAGATTTTCCGGGTTAATCTGTATACATATTCTTGATTTCCCAACAGGTAGGTGCAGGCCCTTTTCCACCCTTCCCCCAGAAATGCCTTTGCTCAGTCTGGCTAAGCTTGTGCACATACCGTACAGACTGTGTACATCTAAATTTGCCTGTATATCTGATGAGCAATTTTATGACAGCCCATTTCTGTAGCCAAAGTATGGCTTTGCCTTCAGAAATGCTTTGGGAAATTTACTTTTAAATGCATTGTAATTTCTGAATGGTAGCAACCTCTTTGAGTCCCGTGTACAGGATCTAGGGTGCATTGGATCTAGGGTGCCGAACTCTGGTTTTCAAGGGTCACAAACTGGTGTGTGGTGTTCAGAAATGTTTAATGAATATGCATACCATAAGAGATTGGAATTCAACTGAGGCAGTATGCATGCAGATTTGTCTCATACATATTCGTCAGAGAGAGCCTGAAAATTCAAATGTCACACCTGAAGAACAGAGTGGACACTCTATGTTTAGATAAATCCTGTATGGATATTACTGAATAAATTATACACCAAGGTAAATTTCAGTGATGTAATATCATAACATACAAATAAACAATCGCTGCTTCATTTCTCTTTACACTGTATTACTTCCTCTAATGAGAGTGGGGGAAAAGACCTCGGACCATGTCCTTCAGTCATTTCTAGACATAAATTGCCCCTCATAGAGCTAATAACTGGCTACAAGGACCATTCGTCATAGCTCAACAAAAAACTCTCATTACTTTTATTTATATTATTTTTCAGTTTTTATTTCTTCTAAATAAATATTGTTCTAGAAGAAGTAAAAAGTGAAAAATAATATAAAAAGTGAAAAGTAATATAAGTAAAAGTAATGAGGGTTTTTTTTCTTGACCTATGATGAATGGTTCTCGTGGCTAGTTATTTGCTCCGTGAGGGGCAATTCATGGCTAGAAAGAATTGAAGGATGTGGTCTGACTTCTTTTACCAACTCTATTGAATCTACTTTTGAGATTTGGAGGTGATACAGTGTGAAGAGAATTGAAACAGTGATTGCTGGATTTCCAGTGACGTCAAGGAGCATGATGGATGCGGCTTGAAGAAGCTCCATCCAAACCCCAAAGATAATGCTGCAATTCACACACATCAGTGCCCGTCATCATGAAAACTAGCTGGACTCACAGCCCAAATGTCAGTCCACAAGAAGTTGGACAAAACAGCAGGCAGAGTTGAGGTCACTTGCACTTTATTAGTTATGCGAACCCCGACGCGTTTCGGCAGATGCCTTCATCAGGGGGCTAGAGGACTGCAAACAAATAAAATATTTATCATAAAACATTGTACCTTAAAACTAAAAACAAATATAATAAAAACATAAATTTAAAAACATAAATATGAATAACCATAAATAGTATAAAAGGACGAACATGAATAAGTATAAAAACAATCATGTACTCACGAATTGTATTATATCAATACGTTAGATGAAGCGCATGGAAGTGTTTAACAACATATGGCACAAAACCAGTAATGCAGTTGGTAATGCTGGAAAACAATAATACCATTAATACACAAAAAATGAAATTACAAATAATTAAGCAAGAGAACAAAAACATTGGGAAACCCAGGCCCAAGGAGCGCAAAAAATAGAGGATGATTTAAGACATCGTGCAGGAAAAAAAACTAGTGCCATAGGGCAAGTGTGGACAATATTCAGACCCTAAATATTGGACACAAACATTGTTAAAAACAAACACCTTTGTTAAACAACATGTCTCAATAATCAATATTTAGACAGCCCATAACTTCAAAGACAATACATAGTAAAATAAAATAAAACTAATGTCAAATCAAGAACATAGTGTTAAAAAATGATCACAAAGTTGTGACATAAAATAGCATATCAAAATTGTAGGTAACCAAAAAAATGAAAATAAAAGAAAATTGTATAGTGTTGAGGCCAGCGCTGTGCTAATCGCAGATATGCTATTATTTAAAAATCATATGAAAACCAACCTCAGACATACTAAGCGTGTAGAACAATCAAAAACCTGATTTTGTAAAAAGGACGCCGGAAATCATGACCATTTAAAAAGAAAAATATTTTGTATTTTTTATTATATACACTATACCATACATCTATTTCGCAGGGACATTGAACCAATGTTAATTGGAGCAACAGGGAATCGGGCGTGTGGACAAGAGTGAAATGAAACTCAAACCGTGCCTTCAGCACTGCAAATGAAATAGAAAAGGCTTTTGGTAGAACGCTGAAATTGGGTGCACTTGAAAGGTCGGAACCAATTTATTGCATATATACATATGTGTAAAAACCACAACGGTATGATACTCCAACGGTGCAATGCTGCCTTTATAGAAGCATATGTGAATGGAGCATTTTAAAAGGCCCGTAACTTAAAAGCCAATTGTTAAGAATGAAACCAATGGAAGGAGAGGTATTGTATTGTGTAACCCCATTAAGAACAGCATTATACAGATCGCAAATAATATTATTTAGAAGACCATGCTATATTTAAAAAAACATCTAGAGGTGTAAGAACACACCAGACAATCATAACTAAGTGAAAATATAAAATCGTATAGTGTTAAGACCAGTGCTGTGCAAATCGCAAATATGCTGATATTTAAAAAACATATGAAAACAAACCTCAGAACTACTGAGCGCGTAGAACAATCACACACCTGATTATGTGAAAAAGACGCCAGAAGTTATGACCATTTAGAAAGAAACATTTTTCAAAAAACTGCAGACAAATTGTGTACATTATACCACACCTCTATTTAGCAGGGACATTAAAACAATGTTAAATGGAACACCAGGGAGCCGGGCGTGTAAACGAAAGTGAAAATTAAAACTCAAGCAATACCTTAAGCACTGCAAATGAAATAGAAAAAGCTTTTAGTAGAACGCTGAAATTTGGCGCGCTTAAAAGGTGGGAACCAAAGTTTGCATATATACATATGTATAAGAATCACAATGGTATGATACTCCAACAGTGCAAACAATGCTGCCTTTATAGAAGCATATGTGAATGGAGCATTTTAAAAGGCCCGTAACTTAAAAGCCAATTGTTAAAAATGAAACCAGTGTGTAAAGAAAGCAAGAAGGAGGAGAGATTGTATTATGTGACCCCGTTAGGAACACCACTGTCCAGATCACAAATAATATTATTTAGAAGACAATGCTATGTTTAAAAAAACATGTAGAGGTATAAGAACACACCAGACCATTATTACTAAGCAGAATTGTATAAAAGAGAATTGTCGCCCGGAGTGGTGACCGTGCTAAAAGGAAAGTTCTAAAAACAACTGTGTACTATATCAAACAAATATGGACAAAACATTCACCTGCCGTAAAAATGAAACACCTGAGGCCTGGCGTGTATAAAAACCAGAAAACAAGGCTCAACACATACCTTAGCACTGCCAGTAAATTCTAAACAAACTTTGGAAGGACGCTGAAATTGGCGCGCTTTAAAGGTCAGGAATCAAATTTGCATATGTATGAGGAACCGGTGTAGAACATAGGCAAGAAATACAGCACCAAATTCATATTAATTGTACTTTAAATAAATGATGAACTAATGTGCTTTTTAATAAAAAAGGAAAGAAAAAGAATAACAGGAAAAAACATTGTGCTATTGTGAAATTTAAGCGACCGTACTTGAATAAGCATTTTAAAGTAGTTATCTTGAACATAAGACAAACATTAATGTGAATAGCATGTACACTATAAAAAACAAAAAGAAGCAGAATTAAGGCTATAATTGCTTATTAAAAGACTGATAAGTTGAGGTCCTGATTAAGACCATGGGGCTCAATGGAATGTAACTCAGGACCTCAACTTATCCGTCTATAGTGTACATGCTATTCACATTAATGTTTGCCCTGTAGGTCCCCCTTTTTCCTCCCCCCTCACTCCCCTCCTCTATATTCCTTTACTATTGTCTTATGTTCAAGATCACTACTTTAAAATGTTTACTCAAGTACGGTCGCTTAAATTTCACAATAGCACAATGTTTTTTCCTGTTATTCTTTTTCTTTCCTTTTTTATTAAAAAGCACATTAGTTTGAAGTTACGGGCCTTCTAAATGTTCCATTTATACATGTTTCTATAAAGGCATTACTTTTTAACAGCATTGTTTGCACCGTTGGAGTATCATACCGTTGTGGTTTTTACACATATGTATATATGCAATAAATTGGTTCCGACCTTTCAATTGCGCCAAATTTCAGCGTTCTACCAAAAGCCTTTTCTATTTCATTTGCAGTGCTGAAGGCACGGCTTGAGTTTCATTTCACTCTTGTCCACACGCCCGGTTCCCTGCTGCTCCAATTAACATTGGTTCAATGTCCCTGCGAAATAGATGTATGGTATAGTGCAGTGATGGCTAACCTTTTTGAGCCCGAGTGCCCAAACTGCCGCACAAAACCAAAGAATTTCCTCAAAGTGCCAGCACGTCAATTAAAGCCCCATTTGCATAAGGTGCTTCATTTGCATAAATATTTGCATAATGTTACCATACACTAACTTTTAGTAAACATGCCTCTTAATGAGTATATGGATAAAGAAAGACTAAAGGTTTCTACATTACTATAATCCAGTACCAACCGCCAGGCACATTAGGAACTACTACAAACGCTGCCCATTTAGAACCCATAGCAAACCCGCCGTATCCTAACAGCACTACCAGGACTCACAAAGCACCATACTCTACCTATCAAAAGGCAACACTGCAAATATTAAACCAATACATCTCAGAGAACAACAATACATGACCTACTGGGGAAAGAACAAGTGGCAATGTCAAATAGGAATTATATAAACAGAATACCTCAGCTCAGTTACACATGCAGAACAGACCATCACCAAACAAGGAATCACAATTTAGAAACAGGAAGACAATGATTAAACTGGGAACCCCAAAAGCCAAACTTGGAATATACAACAACACTGTAGAAATAAAACTATATATTAATTCCTCTTGTACTAAACAAAGCGCAAAAATTAATGATGCACATTTCCCAGAGCTGACATATTCCAGTTAATAAATTCAAAATAAAGAGATATTTTTCTACCTTTTGTGCATTTTTTTTCAGTTGCAATTGTTCCAGCCACTTTCTTCTGGTTTCTTTCGTGTCTTCTGCTAACTCTCCATCTGCTGTCCATTTGTCCTTTCTTCTGTCTTCTTGTTTTTTTTTTTCCATTCTCTCTCTACATCTGCTTTAACATACTAATCTTTCTCCTTTGGCTCTTTCCTCATTCCTATTTCATCTACTCAAAATTTACCCCTCCATCCTCAATCCCCACTTACTCTCCCAATACCCGGCCAATTGTAGATTTTTTATCCCTCCCACACAAAATATTTTCCCCTCTCCATTTTACTCTCCCAGCCCCATCCCATTCTAATCCTCCCCCAACACCAGCTCCCTTCTAGTTTCCAGCCTCACCCAGCATCCATTCCCTTCTAGTCCCTGCATCAGCCCATTTCCAGTCCTAGCAGCCCCCCAACCCAATACCAGTCCTATCCCCCCCTCATCAACCCACTTCCAGTCCTAACCCCCCATCACCCCATTTTCAGTTTAAGCCCCCCCCCTATAACCCATTACCAGTCCCTAACCCCCCACTTCCAGTCAGCCCCCCATAGCCCATTGCCAGTCCTAACCCCCCCATCTGGCCACTGTCCATTACCAGTCCTAACCCCATCACCCACCTCAAGTCCTAACCCCTCCCCATCAGCCCATTTCTTGTCCCAGCCCCCCCATAGCCCATTATCAGTCCTAAACCCCCCCATAGCCCATTACCAGTCCTAACCCCATCAGACCACCTCCAGTGTTAACCCCCCATCAGCCCATTTCCAGTCCTAACCCCACCAACAGCCCACCTCAAGTCCTAACCCCTCCCCATCAGCCCATTAGCAGTCCTAACCCCCCCCTAGCCCATTAGCAGTCCTAACCCCCCTCTCTAGCCCATTAGCAGTCCTAACCCCCCCCATAGCCCATTACCAGTCCTAACCCCCATCACCCATTTCCAGACAGCCCCCATCAGCCCACAGCCCATTAGCAGTCCTAACCCCCCCTAGCCCATTAGCAGTCCTAACCCCCCCTCCTAGCCCATTAGCAGTCCTAACCCCCCCCTAGCCCATTAGCAGTCCTAACCCCCCTCCTAGCCCATTAGCAGTCCTAACCCCCCCCAGCCCATTAGCAGTCCTAACCCTCCCCTCCTAGCCCATTAGCAGTCCTAACCCCCCCCTAGCCCATTAGCAGTCCTAACCCCCCCCTCCTAGCCCATTAGCAGTCCTAACCACCCCTCCTAGCCCATTAGCAGTCCTAACCCCCCGCTCCTAGCCCATTAGCAGTCCTAAACCCCCCCCAGCCCATTAGCAGTCCTAACCCCCCCCTCCTAGCCCATTAGCAGTCCTAACCCCCCCTCTCTAGCCCATTAGCAGTCCTAACCCCCCCCCTGCCCATTAGCAGTCCTAACCCCCCACACCCCATTTCCAGACAGCCCCATCAGCCCACAGCCCATTAGCAGTCCTAACCCCCCCTAGCCCATTAGCAGTCCTAACCCCCCCCCCTCCTAGCCCATTAGCAGTCCAAACCCCCCCCCCAGCCCATTAGCAGTCCTAACCCCCCCCCTAGCCCATTAGCAGTCCTAACCCCCCCCCCTCCTAGCCCATTAGCAGTCCTAACCCCCCCCTAGCCCATTAGCAGTCCTAAACACCCCCCCCCCGGCAAATTTAAAAACAGAAAAAGCGGGCTCTGGCTGCTGCCGCGGCGGGGCCCCCTCCGCCCGCTAAGCCCCTCTGCAAGGCTTTCAGATTCGCGAGGGAGACAGCGTCTCCCTCGCGTCTCTTGTTAAGCCCGCAGGGGCTAATGGGAAATTTCCCATCAGTCCCTCGCGTCTAAAGGGCTGATGGGAAATCTCCCATTAACCCCTACGGGCTTAACAGAGACGCGAGGGAGACGCTGTCTCCCTCGCGAATCTGAAAGCCCTTGCAGAGGGGCTTAGCGGGCGGAGGGGGCCCCGCGGGACACTGCATGCTGCCGCGTCCGCGGCAGCAGCCAGAGCCCGCTTTTTCTTTTTTTGCGGACCTTCACGCGTGCCAGCTGCAAGGCCTTCGCGTGCCACAGCTGGCACGCGTGCCATAGGTTCGCCATCGCTGGTATAGTGTATATAATAAAAAATACAAAATATTTTTCTTTTTAAATGGTCATGATTGCCGGCGTCCTTTTTACAAAATCAGGTTTTTGATTGTTCTACACGCTTAGTATGTCTGAGGTTGGTTTCATATGATTTTTAAATAATGGCATATCTGTGATTAGCACAGGGCTGGCCTCAACACTATACAATTTTCTTTTATTTTCGTTTTTTTGGTTACCTACAATTTTGATATGCTATTTTATGTCACAACTTTGTGATCGTTTTTTAACACTATGTTCTTGATTAGACATTAGTTTTATTTTATTTTACTATGTATTGTCTTTGAAGTTATGGGCTGTCTAAATATTGATTATTGAGACATGTTGTTTAACAAAGGTGTTTGTTTTTAACAATGTTTGTGTCCAATATTTAGGGTCTGAATATTGACCACACTTGCCCTATAGCACTAGTTTTTTTCCTGCACAATGTCTTAAATCATCCTCTATTTTTTGCGCTCCTTGGGCCTGGGTTTCCCAATGTTTTTGTTCTCTTGTTTAATTATTTGTAATTTCATTTTTTGTGTATTAATGGTGTTATTGTTTTCCAGCATTACCAACTGCATTACTGGTTTTGTGCCATATGTTGTTAAACCACACAATAATTAACCACACCACTCAAATATACAGATGACGACTCCCCCAATTTAATTATATTATCTGCCACATTTAGAATAATTTATGCATCACAATTGATCTATGGTATAACTTGTAAGTATCTACAATGTAAATATGTTCTAACAGTTTACTGTCCAAATTTTATATTGTTACTTGTAAATTGTTCCACCTGTTCTATGTAAAACGACTAGGTATGCTATTTCACATACCATATAATTTACTGTTCATTGTAAACCGCACTTGATACTTGGGAAAGAGCGGTATAGAAATAATTGTTAAATAAATAAATAAATAAACACTTCCATGCGCTTCATCTAACGTATTGATATAATACAATTCGTGAGTACAACATGATTGTTTTTATACTTATTCATGTTCGTCCTTTTATTCTATTTATGGTTATTCATATTTATGTTTTTAAATTTATGTTTTTATTATATTTGTTTTTAGTTTTAAGGTACAATGTTTTATGATAAATATTTTATTTGTTTGCAGTCCTCTAGCCCCCTGATGAAGGCATCTGCCGAAACGCGTTGGGGTTCGCATAACTAATAAAGTGCAAGTGACCTCAACTCTGCCTGCTGTTTTGTGTTTTCTGAACCATTTCTGCAAGCAGGAGCTCTTGTTTGTGTTTGGTCACAAGAAGTTGGAGGCATTCCAATCCTCGTACACCAGGAGAGAAGTAGCAAGCGAACAATGTAGAGCGGAAAGATGGATCATGTAGCTCAGAGGACTCCGAGATAGAGAGGCCAGTGCGGAGCATGCTGGTGGGTAGTGAAGAATTTTATGGCTGGTTGCAGGAATTTAAGAGATCAAAGTAGATTTAAAATCCATGTGGGCAGACTTAAGAGACTTTGACATCTATACAACAGGATTTAGGTGCCCTGGGGAACCGCATGGTGGAAATGGAAGATAATGTGGACAGACACATGGCAGAGCTAGACAAAATGGCAGATGGTTCTGCAACCCTTAAGGCCCAAGAGGAGGCTATACAATAAAAAATGGAAGATCTCGAGAATCGGGTATGGTGCTGTAACCCCAGGTATGGGGGATATGGGAAGCTGAGGAATTTAAAGATTGTACCTCAGTGGCTCAGAGACTCTTTGCGCATATACTGGAGCTAGATTCAAACAGTGAAGGTGCAGAAGGTCTGGTGGGAATCGAACGGGCCCATAGTAGCCTGGGCCCCACTAGGGATAAACGCCACTGAGGTATAGTGATATGCCTCAGTTCCTTTCCGGTAAAGGAGCATTTGTTCAATATTGCATAAACGTTCAGAAGAATAGCGTGGGAGAGCTGTGAAGTAGAACTGTAAAATGACCTCTTACAGGGTACTTTAGGGCGGGGGAGAGCCTTGCAGGAGGTGACTACTTATTTGCGCCAAAGAGGTCTGCGATACTGCTGGATGTTTCTTCTCGGCCTCTTACTAACTGTCAATGGGGCTTCACGGAAAGTCAAGGAAGAACCCGAGGTCTGGAGAGTATTGCAGGAACTGGGATGCGAGGGGCTCCCTAAGACTAAGTCGGCTATACAGAGCCCTAAGGACAACCTGGTGGTACAAGCATCCCAGTCTCAGTCACAGTGGGTGGCTGCAAAGGAGAAGTTTTATAGCACTTTATCATTTCAGTCAAAGCAGTTTACATTGTGACTTAAACTTGGTAATGTACATTAAACAGGGACATTTATAACTGGGATTTTTATGAAGCAATGGAGGATTAAGTGGCTTGCCCAAGGCCACAAGGAGTGCTAGTGGGAATTGAACCCTGTGCTCTTGGTTCCCAAGCCAGTGCTCTAACTATTAGACTACTCTTCCACTCCTGAAGAGACTCTCCATGGAATAGCAGCAGAATTGAGGGGTAAAGAGGGGGATTAAAGGAGAACTGCTTTTCATTGCCCCTAAGGGCTGGACACTGGACTTTCAGGGCCTACTGGGGGGTGGTGGGGATGGGAATTATTGTTGGGGCAGTGGGGCTGGATGGATGAAGCGGGATGGAAATGGAGAGATGGAAGATAACATGCATGAAGGGAATGACTAGTGAGATTAGTGGAGCTGTGGTGATGAAAGACTGGGGAGGATTGAAGGGGTTGAGGGGTATGTTGATGGGGAGGGGTAGGGTGTATAGCTGGGTGATAAGGTGGGGGATGGGCTCATTGAACTCACTTGGAAAGTTGGTCCTGATTGAGGGGTGTAGGGATCAACAAGGAAGAAAGTAGGGGGAAGGGATAGGGCAGTGGTTGTGGGGGGGGGGGGGTGGTGGATGAGGGGTGGGAGAGGCGGGCTCCAAGAGCTAGGCTGGAGGCATGAGGGATAGGTTGATGATTTGGATCGGTTCCTTGAACGTTAAGGGATTGAATTCCCCTATGAAGCACCAGCAGCTGTTTTGGGAGGCCGAAAAGGGTCAATGGGATATAATACTAGTGCAAGAAACTCACTTGAGAAGTTGGGATGTGGGAAGATTGAGAAATCGCCAATACCCAGATCAGTTCTTTTCAGGGGCAAGAATGGGGGAAGAAGAGGGGGGATGGTGATTTTTGATCAGACAGGGAAGTGGTGTTCAAGTACAAGATGCCTTTCAAGACTCAGATGGGAAGGTGGTGGGGGTGCAGAGAAGGATTGGAGGAGAGGAGGTCACTCTAGTTTCAGTGTATAAGCCGAATGGAAGTCAGGTGGAATTTTGGAGGAGGGTTAGGAAATTATTGGGGGAATGGATTAAGGGGAAGTTGATGATCCGGGGGGGGGGGGGGGGGAGGGGATTTTAATGTGGTAATGTGCCCCAAACAGGATAGGCAGGCTAAGGCTCAAGAAGGGGGAAGAAAAAACAGGATGAGTCTATGCCAGTTGGTGCGCTGTTTCCATTTGGTAGATGCCTGGCGGGAATTAAACCTGGAGGGTCGAGAATACATGTTTTATTCAAACCTCCATGATAGTTTTAGTAGAATTGACATGTTTCTCATTGATGAGGCCTGCATGATGGAGGTAAAGGCAGTAGAAATTGAATCAATTACCTGGTCGGATCATAGCATAGTATGGGTGGAGTTGGACCAGAGGAAAGTAGGGGGAACTAAATTCTGGAGATTGAATGAAGTCTGTTAAAAATGAAAGAGGTGGTGGAAGATGTCCGATCAGCCATCCAAGAATACCTGACCCTGAATGATACAGGTGAGGTGATGGATGTGACACTTTGGGAAGGACTTAAAGTGGTAATAAGAGGGAGATTTATTATGTAGGCTGCTAAACTTAAAAAAATAGGATGCAGCAGGAAGATGAGTTTACAAAAGCAATCAAGACAGCCTCACTAGAGTATCAGCGGATGGGGGCTAGGCGGGCGTGGAAACAACTGGGACAATTATGGATGGAACTACAAAGACTATAGGCTGAAAGGATTGCATTTACGTTGCAGCAGACCCAACAGGTCTTTTATGAGTTTGGGGACAGAGCCGGTCGATTGTTGGCCAGGATGTTAAAGAAACGGATGGCCCAAGCCATGATATCCCAGATTCAGGGGGGAAATGTGGTCATCTACAGAGATGAAAAATGTATTAGAGCACAATTTGCGCAGTTTTACCAAGAGCTATGTAAGCAGTAAGGGGAGATTAGAAGTGAGCAGATAAAACAGTATTTGGAGAGATTGAAGCTCCCCACCTTGTCGGAGGAGGCACAAAAACTTTAGAGGGGGATATCATGGGAGAGGAAATACGGTGGGCAGTCCAAGGGATGGTAACAGGGAAAGCCCCGGGATTAGATGGGCTTCCGGGGAGGTTCTATAAGACCTATCTGGGAGAGGTAGCGGGGCTCATGGGCAGGGTGTTCAATGGGGTGTTGGTGGAGGAAGAGGAATTGACGGGTGATATGCTTATGGCGGGGATAACAGTTCTCCCTAAATTGGGGAAGGGCCCTGTGAAATGTGGCTCCAACGTGGATGTTAAGATCCTAGCCAAAGTATTGGCCACACATTTAGCACCTTGGATGGGGGGATTGATGCAACAGTCCAACAAAAAAATTACTAGATAGACACAGGGTCATAGTATAATCAGGTCTTATTTAATTTACGAATAATCATGTGCTGGCAGTGTCCCAGTTTTTATACTATTTACTACTATTTTCTTTTTTTAATTGGTCTTGTTTTATTTACTTCTTTTAGGTGTCAAATATGTGTACATATATAGTCCAAAGCCATTTCACTGACCACTTTTTTTTAGGAGTTATTGGACATTAAGGGGATGAACTACAAGGGTGCCAATAATGTTGACCACAACTGTAAAACACTGCTCCGCACATTCAAATCACTTATAAGGTCCATTTGCATGCATCGCGAACGCAGGGTATGCATTAAATATTACCCTTATGTAGAGACCTCTGGATTTTGTGTACTGAAATCAGTAGCACCACCCAATGGCTCTATTAGTATTGATCAGTAGGTTTGAAAGGGTATGGCAGCTTCTAGATTGAGGGCAGCTCTCTATAGCAGTCAAGCTTGCACCGGGAGGAGACTCCTTTGAGAAGGAGCAGCCCCCAGGTTATAAAAAAACCTAAGCCAGAGATATTTTTCTGTCTTTGGCCCCCAAGCCATTGCAACATGCATTGTTGAATAGGAAGCTGCCCTACAGGGGCAGCCTTGCCAGCTTTGCCAGAGCTGGTTCACCAAGACCAGGACAGAAAAAGAAAGAGTCTTAGAGCCACTGTCTATAGCTGAAGAACTCAGCCTGAAGTGGAGGTCCCTGAAGGGCATCTGCACCAGTCCATCCAGACTTCATCAGTCAGAGCCCTTTTTATAAGGAGCCTGACATGGAACAGACACTAACTACATCTAAAGGTACTCGTACAAAGAGGTACACCAGCACATGGGCCAGGGAACTGCAAGGTTTGAGCCACTGAACTCCCGAGAAACTGATTCAGGAAAAAGAAGCTCATCAAGTGATCGACATAATTGGAAAAATAGCTTCACCTACTTTTATTCTGTTTGGCGTCTAAGAGATTGAAAAATTGAAAGTGCCTTCCACCAGAAGGACTGGGGTAACAAAGATGCTCAAACTTGGTTACAGGAAATTGCCTATTTTGTAACACAGTTTATAAGTGATGTTTACCTAAATTTATTTATTTATTTGACAAGTTTTGTATTCCGCCTTTTCCTTCAATCAAAGCGGTACAGAACATGACAAGGATATACAAAGGAAGGGCAACATACACCGCTTCATCATTACATCAAGCAGTAAGCAGTGGGGGCACATAACAAAGGGGAAACAGTATAGACATCATATAACATTTAACATTTAACCTAAAACAGGCATACCAGCAAAGTAAACCATTCATAAAACAGCCGTTTCTCTGGTCCCGCTCGGTCCAACACCTAAGGGCCACGCCAAAGGGCCCTCTTGCGAGGCTCTCAGGCACGGGCCCGCAAGGCGCGGGTGCACCTCCGGAGCGGCGGTTTGAAAGCTGTTAGGCAGGGAAACTGATTGGCAGTTGGCTGTAGTGAGGGGAAGCTCCCGCCCACAGTCCCCGATCATGGCTGCTGCCTCCGCTGATCTCTCTGTTCCACTAACCCTCTTAAATGTTATTAATTGCTGTATTTATCAGTGATCCTGAAGTTTAAGTAAACCCTTGGTTCAGAATACAACTTTCTGGCCTGAACTCTAATTATTGGAAAGGATGAATGAGAGTGTGTCACGTGCCTAACTTTAAATATTGGTTGCCAGTCAGAGATAATTCCTCCGCTCAAGTCTGAACCCTGATATTTTCAGAGCAAGAGTTCAGAGAACCTCTGCTAATAGCTCCTGGTTCTGGTGTGCTTCCCTTGCCTGCCTGACGGTTAAAAAACATCTGCCTGGACCACACAGAAAGGGAGGTTACGAGCTTTCCTTGTTTTATATAATTGGACACCCTTGTTCTTTCTTCTTTTTTCTTTTTTTTTTTGCTGTTTTGTATGCAAAGTTTGCTATGAGACATTTTGATGTGACTTAGAATATGGTATACTGTAATACAAAGCGGAATTCCCTTACCTAATCTATAACAAACATAAAATAAAAGTTCCTAAAGGCTCTGATACGAGTTAATCAAAGATTCTGCATGTTAAAAATTTTCTCTTCTGTTTCCTTTAGATTTTTTCTTTTATTGGTGGTAAAAAAATTGCTGCCCTTATGTAATGAGTTCTAAAGAAGGGACCCATGTGGTCTTCTCTGCTGATGGAGAGATCTTTTGGTTAGTCGTATGGTCAGGGCCGGATTTACCTTGAGTGAGGCCCTATGCCAACAAAAATTGTGGGCCCCAGCAGGGGCGGCCCAAGGGGGGTGTGGGCCTCATTTGCATAAGGGGCCTCATTTGCATAAATATTTGCATAATGTTACCATATACTAACTTTTAGTAAACGTGCCTCTTAATGAGTGTATGGATAAAGAAAGACTAAAAGATTTCTACATTACTATAATCCAGTGCCAACTGCCAGACACATTAGGAACTACTACAAACACTGCCCATTTAGAACCCATAGCAAACCCGCCGTATCCTAACAGCACTACCAGGACTCACAAAGCACCATACTCTACCAATCAAAAGGCAACACTGCAAATATTAAACCAATACATTTCAGAGAACAACAATACATGACCTACTGGGGAAAGAGAACAAGTGGCAATGTCAAATAGGAATTATATAAACAGAACACCTCAGCTCAGTTACACATGCAGAACATAGACCATCACCAAACAAGTAATCACATTTTAGAAACAGGAAGACAATAATTAAACTGGGAATCCCAAAAGCCAAACTTGGAATGTACAACACTGTAGAAATAAAACTATACATTAATTTGCTCTTGTACTAAACAAAGCGCAGACGTCAATGATGCACATTTACCAGAGCTGACATATTCCAATTAATAAATTCAAAATAAAGAGATATTTTTCTACCTTTTGTGCATTTTTTTCAGCTGCAATTGCTCCAGCCACTTTCTTCTGGTTTCTTCATGTCTTCTGCTAACTCTCCATCGTCTGCTGCTGTCCATTTGTCCTTTCTTCTCTCTTCTAGTTTTTTTCCATTCTCTCTCTACATCTGCTTAACATACTAATCTTTCTCCTTTTGCTCTTTCCTCATTCCTATTTCATCCAGTCAAATTTTACCCCTCCATCCTCAATCCCCACTTACTCTCCCAATACCCGGCCATTGTAGATTTTTTTATCCCTCCCACACAAAATATTTTTCCCTTCTCCATTTTACTCTTCCAGCCCCATCCCATTCTAATCCTCCCCCAACATCAGCTCCCTTCTAGTTCCAGCCTCACCCAGCATCCATTCCCTTCTAGTCCCTGCATCAGCCCATTTCCAGTCCTAGCCACCCATCAGCCCCATTCCAGTCCTAGCAACCCCCCAACCCAATACCAGTCCTAACCCCCCATCACCCCATTTTCAGTTTAAGCCCCCCTATAACCCATTACCAGTCCTAACCCCCCATCAGCCCACTTCCAGTCCTAACCCCATCAACCCATTTCCAGTCAGCCCCCCATAGCCCATTGCCAGTCCTAACCCCCCCATCAGCCCATCAGCCCACAGCCCATTACCAGTCATAAACCCATCAGCCCACCTCCAGTCTTAACCCCCCCTGCCCATTTCCAGTCCTAACCCCCCCCCCATAGCCCATTACCAGACAGCCCCCATCAGCCCACAGCCCATTACCAGTCTTAACCCCCCCCAAAGCCCATTACCCGTTCTAAACCCCCCCCCACCGCCCATTCCCAGTCCTACCCCCATCAGCCCACCTCCAGTCTTATCCCCCCAGCCCATTTCCCGTCCTAGCCCCCCCATAGCCCATTACCAGACAGCCCCCATCAGCCCACAGCCCATTACCAGTCTAAACCCCCCCAAAACCCATTACCAGTTCTAAACCCCCCCCCAACAGCCCATTACCAGTCCTAACCCCATCAGCCCACCTCCAGTCTTAACCCCCCCCAGCCCATTTCCAGTCCTAGCCCCCCCCCCATAGCCCATTACCAGACAGCCCCCATCAGCCCACAGCCCATTACCAGTCTAAACCCCCCAAAACCCATTACCAGTTCTAAACCCCCCCCCCAACAGCCCATTACCAGTCCTAACCCCATCAGCCCCACCTCCAGTCTTAACCCCCCAGCCCATTTCCAGTCCTAGCCCCCCCCCATAGCCCATTACCAGACAGCCCCCATCAGCCCACAGCCCATTACCAGTCTTAACCCCCCCAAAGCCCATTACCAGTTCTAACCCCCCCCAACAGCCCACAGCCCATTACCAGTCCTCCTCATCAGCCCACCTCCAGCCTTAATGACCCCATCCCATTTGCAGTCCCAGTCCCAGCCCATTTCCAGTCCAGTCCCAACCCATTTCCAGCCCCAGTCCCAGCCCCCCCAATTACCAGTCCTACCCCCTCCCCCTCCCCCTCCCCCGGCCTAAACTAAAATTTATTTTAAAAAAAAAAACCTGCTGGCTGCCGCCGCGGGGCCCCTCTGCTGCCGCGGCAGCATGGACTGACCCGCGGGGGCCCCCTCTGTAAGCTCGGTCCCTCCCTCCGTGCCTCCGTGTCTCCCTCCGTGCAGGCTGTTAGAGACGCGAAGGCAGACTGTCTCCTTCGCGTCTCTGTTAAGCCCGCAGGGGCTGATGGGAAATTTCCCATCAGCCCTGCGGGCTTAACAGAGACGGGAAGGCAGAAGGAGACAGTCTGCCTTCGCGTCTCTAACAGCCTGCACGGAGGGAGACACGGAGGCACGGAGGGAGGGACCGAGCTTACAGAGGGGGCCCCCGCGGGTCAGTCCATGCTGCCGCGGCAGCAGAGGGGGCCCCGCGGCGGCAGCCAGCAGGTTTTTTTTTATTTTATTAAAAAAAAAAGCCTAACTACTTCAATTTTTGTGGGCCCTTTGCAGCTGTGGGCCCTACGCCATGGCGTACATGGCGTATAGCTAAATCCGGCCCTGCGTATGGTAGTTCAATAGATGATATCAAAATGTACAAAGCATTCAGTTCCCATATACAACTAAATAGTCGTAACATTTAGGATGGTGGTAGTCTCTTTCAGTCCTCGAGGAGTGCAAACAATTCAGTTTTCCAGGATATTTCCTAAGTTATGGGGGATGCATAAAACAGATTTAAATCAACCTTTTTGTGCAGGTGTTCTCAACCCAGTCCTTGGGAAACACTTAGCCAATCGTGATTTTTAGGATAACCACAATGAATATGCATGAGAGAGATTTACATACACTGTCTCTGTTGTATGTAAATCTCACTCATACATATTGTCAGACGGCTGCCTAGGGTGAGAACTTACACAATCTTGACGATGCATATATTCATATGATTCTTGCAAGGTATTGTGGGTATTGTAGTTCATTCACTCCCAAACACAGCTGATGACAATAATTTGAGTTGTGAAACCAAGTGGTAAGATCAATAAAATACTTCTTTTATTGATGGGGTTTAATTCACCCAGCACATGTATGCTTGATAGCACTATAAATGAGGTTACTTGCTTGCAGTGTTTAAAATGGATAACAAAAAGTCACAAAGTAAACCAGAAAACAACCTTCAGCTTGTCAGGCAATTAGCTAATGTTTTCTTAGCAAGTAATTACCAAATACAAAGGCACAAAGTAAAGAATAAACTTTGCTGGTTAGGTTAACTTCTGCTTATTTTCCACGCCGATCTCAGCAGTGATTCTCCCTTGCTCACACACACAATCAGGTGCAGCCCTAATTACTATCAATGGACCAGCTGAAAACCTTTAGCTGGCTGGCTGCTACTGTGTGAGCCCAAATCCTGCTTTAAGAGCTGTTTGCAGTGGAAATAAAGAACAAAGTTAGGTTTCTTTGTGATGGCTGATGTGTTTGCTCATAGCAAACTAGCAATAGCATTTAGATAAAGAACAGTCCATGTAAATAGTTTCATCTGCTGTATTTCCCCCTGCATCAACAATCATAGGGTCAATATCATACATTGGCACAGATGAGTCTTTCATTAAGGCACTATCATGAGAATGCTTATTCCCTTGCTGCCATTCTCTATTATAGATAGGGTCTGGATCAGTGTTCATACCTGAGCCTCTCCTGCTATCATTATTCCTCTCTGTATAGCCTGGCCAATATGTAATCCAATTCTGATGTCCAGCCTTCCAATCTTGATCCCTGGACACTGGATCTTCTCTCACATACCTTCTGGCCTTGGTCTGAAAGTCCCTTCCACATGCAGTCTTCTCTCTCCAGGTAGCCACTGGTGATTCCTATCTCTGCCACTCCATTCCTCTGGCTGAATCCAGTCCAATGGACTCTGCTGGCTTTTGGAATACCTCCCAGTATGAGTACTGCCTTGGAATCTCCCAGACCTTCCAATGGGCTTTCTTCTCTTCCTTCCAGAGAGTTTCCTTCTCTCTCTATCTGCTTGGCTTGGCTTCTGTTTCTCCAGGTGATATTGGTGCTTGTAGCCGTTGCTGTCTCTGTATCTCTTTCTCCCTCTGTAGCTGAAGCTCTCCCTGAAGCTCAAACTGTTTCCTGAAGAATAATCTCTATTCTTATTCTTTCCTAATGTGTGCTGCTCCCTAACACAGCGTAGCTGTCTTGAATCAGGCCCTGCCCTTTGAGATGAGTGCTTAGGGATTACCTCATAGCTCTCTTGATTGCACACACATTTCCTCACTTCAGCCCCTCTCATGGCTGCTGGAAACCTGGTGCATTCTGGGACTGGTAGTCTTTTATGTGAAAACTCTGTTTTCTCACTCCTACCAGAACTGACAGGTTGCTTGTTCAGAGTCACATCATCTTTTCTATAGCTCCTACCTGAGCTATGATAAGCTTCCTTATCACATACCCCCCTGCTTAAGTTATTACGGACTGGTTTTACTGGTGAAACTTCTTCTCTACAGTCCGTAATACGGGAAAGTGCATCCGCATTCTTGTGTAACTTCCCGGCACGATGTTCAACCTGAAAATCAAACGCCTGTAAGGCCATGTACCAGCGTGTCAACCTGGCATTGTGGTTCTTCATTTGCTGCAACCACTTAAGTGGGGCATGGTCCGTGACCAACTGGAACTTTCTCCCTGTAAGGTAAAACCTTAACGCCTCCACTGACCACTTGATAGCCAAACACTCTTTTTCTATCGTGGAATACTTTTGTTCAGCCGGTGACAACTTCCTGCTCAGGTACATCACAGGATGCTCCTCCCCATCATGGCACTGGGATAGGACCGCTCCTAGCCCTACATCCGATGCATCGGTTTGAACCAGAAATGGTTTCTGGAAGTCTACTCCTTTCAGTACCGGTCCTGTACACAATTTTTCTTTTAATACTGAAAACGCTTTTTCAGCTTCTGGTGTCCACTTTATCTGGTTTGGACAATTCTTTCGCAGCATATCTGTGAAAATGGCACTTTTCTCTGCGAATTGCGGTATAAACCGGCGGTAGTATCCAATAAGTCCTAAGAAACTTCTTAGTTGTTTCTTGGTTGTTGGAGGAGGAAAATTCCTGATGCTATCTATTTTGCTTAATAGAGGTTTAATTTTTCCTCTTCCCACTAGGTGGCCTAGGTATTTTACCTCCCTATTTGCAAAGGCACACTTCTTCGGGTTTAAAGTGATTCCCGCTTGCTTCATAGAGCACAAGACTGCCCTGATCCTCTTCAAATGCTCCGCCCAGGTGTTACTATGGATTATGACATCATCCATGTATGCAAAAGCATAACTTTGGTGGGGTCGAAGTACCTGATCCACTAACCTTTGGCAGGTAGCCGCTGCTCCATGCAGTCCGAAAGGCATCCTCTTGAACTGGAAAAGGCCAACGGGGGTGCTGAACGCAGTTTTCGGCTTCGACTCCCTGGTGAGCGGGATTTGCCAATATCCTTTTGTCATATCAAGGGTGGTTAAGTATTGAGCCTGTCCCAGCTGGTCTAGCAGCTCCTCAATTCTTGGCATTGGATATGCATCAAAAACTGATATGGCGTTTACCTGCCGGAAGTCAATACAAAATCTTAAGGATCCATCAGGCTTCGGCACCAGGACTATGGGGCTATTCCAGGGACTCTTTGACTCTTCTATTACCCCCATGTCCAACATCTCCTGGACTTGTGCCACTACCTCCTGTCTTTTGGCTTCAGGCAAGCGGTATGGCCTTTGACGAACCAACTTCCCAGGTGGAGTTATTATTTCATGGGCCACCAAATGGGTCTCCCCTGGTATGGGTGTCAACACATCTGGGAATTCCTTAAGCAACTTCCTAATTTCTTCCTGTTGTACCATTGTCAGGTCCTCACCTATTTGGGGTTCTGATCTTTCTTTACAATCAGATACCTGGGGTCCCAAATCTTCCTCTTCACTCACCTCCCTCTCTTGGGCACAGGTGGCAGCTAAGCTTTTAACCCCTTTGACATCAGTAGAACCAAAACCTTTGGCTCCACGTTCAGAATTCTCTAGGGATGTGACCTCCTCCACAGGTGGAAAACCCAGCCTCTCACAGATCAATTGGGCAATTTTGTCTTCTGTCTTCACATGATACTCATTCTGTCCAAAGTTAAACAACAGAACTTTAATATTGCCCCTGTAATCGGGATCAATTACTCCCGCACCCACATCGATGAAATATTTAAGGGCTAATCCGGACCTTGGGGCTACTCTCCCATAACATCCAATTGGTATTTCCACTTGGAGACCGTGTCAACCAGGGCTCTCCCTTGGCTAGGTACAGTCACATTTTCTATGCTGCATAGGTCAAACCCAGCAGACTGAGGGGTTGCCCGCTTAGGAGCTTGGGCCTTCTCAGAGACCTTATGGTACTTTAGGACGAATATCTGCTTTGGGGTAGCTTGGTCTTCTGGACGCTTAACCATCTTTTTAGCTGGGGTCTGAGGACTTCCAAATAAAGGCCCGGGAGCTACTACCATTAAACCTTCTCCCTCCTTCTTTCCTAGTCCTTCCACTAGACCCTGCTTAAATCTTGGCCAGTCTCTTCCTAGAACCAAATCAAAGGGTAGCCTAGGCACCACTGCTAATAGGACTTCCTCTTGTTTCCCTAGGCACTTAACCTTTAGCCTATAGGTGGGATATGATGATGCAGCACCATGAACGCATCTGATGTGAACTTGGCTTTCAGGGGTTCTAGGCACAAATCTTTCTTGGGCCTCTATCCTCTTCCAAAGCCTTTTTGACATCATACTCTGGTCTGCCCCAGAGTCTAATAATGCATTTGTGGTAATTCCTTGCACATCAACCATCAAAAGAAATCCTTCCTTGGGCTGTTTTAAATCCAGACCCATTAAACTAGTGTGTGTCTGGCATCTCTTCTCTAAGTGTCCCACTTTTCCACATTTGAAACATTTCTTTCTATTCCACTGTGTCATCTGGTTTGATACAGTACATTCATTTTCAGAAACATTCTTAATTATTCCTTTTTCTGATACAGCACATTTAGCCTCAGCATCCATCTTTAGAGGGCCACCCATTCTATGGCAAGCCTGCGTGGCTTCCAAGAATCTCTCGGCTAGCATGGTTGCCTCTCCAAGATTTTGGCAATTTTGCTGTATAAGAAAAACATTCACATCTTTAGGTACCCCAAGCATAAATTGTTCCAGCATTATAATATCTAATAACATTTCTACTGTCTTTTGCTCAGGCTCCAACCATTTTACAGCTAAACTTCTGATTCTCTGACTCAGAGCCCTGGGTGTCTCGCCCACTTTCAATGTAACAGCTCTAAACATTCGCCTATACTCTGAAATAGACAACCCTAGGCGATCTCTAATAGCTGCCTTTACATCCTTATAAATCAAAGCCTGGGCTGCTGGCATTGCTCTGTAAGCTGCTAGTGCCTCACCAGTTAATGAGGCTGCCAGCCTTACTGCCCACTGGGTCTCTGGCCATGCTAAAGCCTGTGCCACTCTTTCAAAAGACTCTAGAAAATCATCAACATTATCTTCTGGAGTTAATTTCCCAAAATTAAATGCCCCAATCCCTTGATTGAGTCCCACAGTGTTCACATGTGGTGTACCAGTACTAACTGCTGGTCTTGCATCTGTTCCACTTTGGCTCTGCAGCTGCACTAGAGCTTGCACCAGATCAAGCACTGGTTTCTGCTGTTCCATTAAGGCCTTCATAGCAGTGTCCTGGGCCTGCTGTGATAGTTCCTGCTGCTTGCAAAATTGGGCTGCCATCCACTGAGCCATCTCCCTCGGATCCATCTTGACCCCTGCAAGAAAAGAGAGAAAAAACAAACAAACCAAAGAGCAGCACCTTCCAACCAGGTGTGGTTTTTTTGTTTTTTTTTTTTCAATTACCCCCTGTGCTTACACACATCCACCACTAGACATGCCCAGGTACATATTACCTTGTCTCAGTGATGAATCCAGCTTTGCACAGGGTCTTTTCATCCGGGACAGCTTCCTGGAACAACCACTTTTCTTCCAAAGTGCAGATGAGGGAAAGAAATCTTCTTACAGCTTTAAACTTGACTTTTATTTGTAATCCACAACAAGTAAATCCTCTTGGTGCAAGAGCAATCCGAAAAACTACGCCATTTGTCAGACGGCTGCCTAGGGTGAGAACTTACACAATCTTGACGATGCATATATTCATATGATTCTTGCAAGGTATTGTGGGTATTGTAGTTCATTCACTCCCAAACACAGCTGATGACAATAATTTGAGTTGTGAAACCAAGTGGTAAGATCAATAAAATACTTCTTTTATTGATGGGGTTTAATTCACCCAGCACATGTATGCTTGATAGCACTATAAATGAGGTTACTTGCTTGCAGTGTTTAAAATGGATAACAAAAAGTCACAAAGTAAACCAGAAAACAACCTTCAGCTTGTCAGGCAATTAGCTAATGTTTTCTTAGCAAGTAATTACCAAATACAAAGGCACAAAGTAAAGAATAAACTTTGCTGGTTAGGTTAACTTCTGCTTATTTTCCACGCCGATCTCAGCAGTGATTCTCCCTTGCTCACACACACAATCAGGTGCAGCCCTAATTACTATCAATGGACCAGCTGAAAACCTTTAGCTGGCTGGCTGCTACTGTGTGAGCCCAAATCCTGCTTTAAGAGCTGTTTGCAGTGGAAATAAAGAACAAAGTTAGGTTTCTTTGTGATGGCTGATGTGTTTGCTCATAGCAAACTAGCAATAGCATTTAGATAAAGAACAGTCCATGTAAATAGTTTCATCTGCTGTATTTCCCCCTGCATCAACAATCATAGGGTCAATATCATACATTGGCACAGATGAGTCTTTCATTAAGGCACTATCATGAGAATGCTTATTCCCTTGCTGCCATTCTCTATTATAGATAGGGTCTGGATCAGTGTTCATACCTGAGCCTCTCCTGCTATCATTATTCCTCTCTGTATAGCCTGGCCAATATGTAATCCAATTCTGATGTCCAGCCTTCCAATCTTGATCCCTGGACACTGGATCTTCTCTCACATACCTTCTGGCCTTGGTCTGAAAGTTCCTTCCACATGCAGTCTTCTCTCTTCCAGGTAGCCACTGGTGATTCCTATCTCTGCCACTCCATTCCTCTGGCTGAATCCAGTCCAATGGACTCTGCTGGCTTTTGGAATACCTCCCAGTATGAGTACTGCCTTGGAATCTCCCAGACCTTCCAATGGGCTTTCTTCTCTTCCTTCCAGAGAGTTTCCTTCTCTCTCTATCTGCTTGGCTTGGCTTCTGTTTCTCCAGGTGATATTGGTGCTTGTAGCCGTTGCTGTCTCTGTATCTCTTTCTCCCTCTGTAGCTGAAGCTCTCCCTGAAGCTCAAACTGTTTCCTGAAGAATAATCTCTATTCTTATTCTTTCCTAATGTGTGCTGCTCCCTAACACAGCGTAGCTGTCTTGAATCAGGCCCTGCCCTTTGAGATGAGTGCTTAGGGATTACCTCATAGCTCTCTTGATTGCACACACATTTCCTCACTTCAGCCCCTCTCATGGCTGCTGGAAACCTGGTGCATTCTGGGACTGGTAGTCTTTTATGTGAAAACTCTGTTTTCTCACTCCTACCAGAACTGACAGGTTGCTTGTTCAGAGTCACATCATCTTTTCTATAGCTCCTACCTGAGCTATGATAAGCTTCCTTATCACAATATTCATTGTGGTAATCCTGAAAAACTGACTGTATTGAGAATCCCTGCTTTTAGAAACATGACGGCAGAAAAAGACCACATGGCCTATCTAATCTGCCCTTCCATATCATATCAACTACTACAATAGTCACCTTTTTTCCTTTAGAGATACTCTGTGTTTGTCCCATGCTTTCAATTCAGATACTGTCCTCATCTCTACCACCTCCACTGGGAGACTATTCCATGCATCTACCATGCTTTCTGTAAAGAAATATTTCCGCATAATATCCCCTTTCACCCTCATCCTATGTCCCCTCATACCATTCTGCTCCTGTGCGTATGTGCCACAGAGGTATTTAAACATCTCTATCATATCTCCTCTACCCCGCCTTTCCTCTAATGTATACATATTAAGATCCTTAAGTCTATCTTCATATGCTTTATAATGAAGACCAGTAAAAATTTTAGTAGCCACCGTCTGCACCGACTCCAACCTGTTATATCCTTTTGAAGGTGCGGTCTCCAGAATTGCACACAATGCTCCAAATGAGGTCACACCAAAGACTTATACAGAGGCATTATCAACTCCTTTTTACTGCTGGCCATTCCTCTCCTTATGCACCCGAGCATCCTTAAATGCATGACCCTGCATTTTTTAGCATTAAATCTCAGCTGCCAAATTCTCGACCATTCTTCAAGCTTAGCTAGATCCCTCCTCATGTTATCTACTCCTTCCTGAGTGTCTACTCTATTGCAGATTTTGGTATCATCTGCAAAGAGGCAATCCTTACTCGACAGCCCTTCTGCAATATCATTAACAAAGATGTTAAAAAGAATTGGACCAAGGATGGATCCCTGCGGCACACCACTGGTAACCTCCTCCACCTCAGAGTGAGCTCCATTTACCTGTACCCTTTTGTGTGCCTCAAGTACCATCAGTGAACAACAGGGGCTGGTTTAGGATCATTCTGTGTGATCTCTGTAAGTGAGATCTTAGTGGTAATAAAAGAATGGGACTTTCCGCTGGGTTTTAGTCAGTGCTCTTGTACACTTGGGTTGCCATTATTTTTTGTTTTTTAAATGAATTGTGTCTCCCTTCCTTTAAAATAAGTGTACTCGTAGTGGTGCTCTTTCTGCATCTGCTAGTGCATGTGATTTTGTCCCAGTTTGTTCTTATGACAATTCTTTTTCATTATACATGGACACTGATTGCTTTATCCAGCTGTTCATTAGATGAGGGGAAAGTCTGAGTTTACTAATTCATATGGGTTCACCGTGACTGACTGTATGAAAGTAGGAGACTGGAGCCAAGTGTTGTGTAGGAGGTACTCACCAAGTCTGCATACCTCTGTCTTAACTTGCATTATCTCTGATTGTTAGGGTCACAAGCAGAGCAGGAAATGCTTTCTGGGTCAAACTGCCAGGGGCTTTCTGATGTGGGGATAATTTGTACAGAGGACTTTGCTGAAGAACTAGGCTGAAATAACGTTGGTTTACCCGCAGCATGACAAGGTCAAACATTAGTGCATGGCATTATAAGCTCTTTCAGAAAGTGATTGTGTTTTGTTGTGGGGCTGTACCATACACAAACTTAAATCAGGGTTACAACTGAAAGATGACATCATTGGGGGGGAATGTCCTGTAGCATTTCTGTTTTGTGGAGGCCAAAAGTGATTTGGAAGACTTTCAGGGGGTCGGGTTTCCTTCCTCTCCTTTGAGCTTTCAGCTCCATAAGAACTGGCATCTGTTAGGCCTTCATTATAGTTACCTGAGGAGTTTTTTCAACTAATTTGTATTCCCCATTTTATATCCTCCCAACTCTGTTCAGCCCTTGCAGCAACAGTACTTGGTAGAGGGCCACAAATTATAAACTTGACTAATCTTGAACCTACTTTGGCCACTAGGTGCTGCTCTTGTGTGATGGCTGAGGTTTCTACTTCCACCTTTTCCTCAGGGGCTGTGAACACTGCATCCACAGTATCCCATCCCTGTCTGGCTCAGGAATCAAACCCAGCTCCAATGAACTGGCCCTGTAAGTTATTTCATGGGGGATGGCCAGAGACTTGGAAAGGTGTAACCCATGTCTTCAAAGTGACACTCAACAGTTAGGTCAGCTGAATTTTCTGCTAACACTCTGAATAGTATGGATCACAATTTTTTTTAACTGTCAGTGACCCTCCTGCTCTTTTATGCTTTCAGCTCTGTAGGAACCAAGGCTGGGATCCGGCACAATGAGCTTTCATTTGCAGCTATCCTACAGTTGTGGTCAACATTATTGGCACCCTTGCATTTTATGTATGCTGTGTATAATATCTTGATAAATAATTGGAATAATTCCAACTGGATGTCATCTTAATATTGCAATAGTATGTTGAAAGGTATACAACAAAAAAAGAGATGTCTATGCAACAAAATATGAGCTGGACAGGAATAATGACACCCTTCACTAATATTTGGTTGCACAACCCTTGGCAGTGATGACAGCCTCCAAATGTTTCTTGTAGCCATCTGTAAGTTTTATACATCTGTCTGCTGGTAGTTTCTCCCACTCTTCAACTATCTTTGTTCCAGCACATAAATGTTTCCAGGATTCTTTTTACCAATTGCAGATTTCAGCTCTTTCCGAAGGTTCTCAATTGGTTTGAGATCAGGACTCATTGCTGGCTATTTTAAAATAGTCAATTTGTTCATTTTTAACCGTTCTTTTGTACTTTTGAATGTATGTTTTGGGTCATTGTTCTACTGGAGGACTGATGATCTTTGACTGAGACCAAGCTTTTTGACACCAGGTAGCATATTTCACTCTAAAATACCTCGGTAGTCCTCTCGCTTCATGATTCCTTTAATATGTTCCAGGCCTCCAGTTCCTGAGGCAGCTAAACAACCTCACAACATTATGGAACCTTCACCATATTTAACTATAGGAAGGGTGTTTTTTTCCTTATAATCTTCATTTCTTTGCCTGTAAATGCATCGCTGGTTTTCATTACCAAAGAGCTCAAGTCTGCTTTCATCTGTTCACAGAACATTTTCCTAGAGGCATTGTGATTTCTCAAAGTAGGTTTGGGCAAAGATCAGGTGTGCCTTTTTATGTCTGTCTTTGAGCAATGGGGGTCTTCCTTGGTCTTAGTCCATGAAGTCCTTCTTTGTTTAGTGTGCAGCGTATGGTGCGGGTTGAACACACCACTTCAGATTGCTCCAGGTCATCCTTAAGCTCTTTGGATGTTGTACGTGGTTTTTTTTCCAACAGTTTGCACTAACCGTCGAAGACTTCTTGGATTAATTTTCCTCTTCCCACCACATCCAGGGAGGTTCTTGACAGTTCCATGAGCAGAAAACTTCTTAATAACATTGCAAACTGTAGAGACAGGAATCCCAAGGTCATTGGAGATAGCCTTGTAACCCTTTGAAGTTTGATGTTTGGTGATCATGGCTTTTCTGATGGTCTCAGAGAACTCTCTTGTCTTCATCATTGTGAAAAGGGAACAGGGAGTGAATGTGGCCATTTCAAACACTAGACTCATATTTCATTGGTTGATTCAAGTCATGTGAGCAGGCCGGCCCGTTGACTAGGCAAGCTAGGCAGCTACCTAGGGTGGTTGGCCCAGGTGGGTGGCAGCAGCAGCAAGGGTGGGCAGTGGTGGTGGAGGCAGCGGCGCTCATGGGCAGCCATGCCGCCGACTCCTTCTCAGGAGGGGGAGGTGACGGTGTCAGTATGTCAAAAAGCAGTGGCAAGAAGTCGCTGATTTTGGAAATACTGCCGCTGTCCACCACCCCACCTGAGACAAATTCAGCAGCAGTTGGGGGGAGGGGGGCAGCATTAGTGGCAGGGGGGTGGCGAGGCCAGGGTTTCTGCCTAGGGCAGCAGAAACCCTTGGACTGACCCTGCATATGAGTACTAATAATTGATCACAGGTGTGTCTAATTTTACTGCAGTGGGAATGTGGTTCTTCTGTTCAAACTGATTTGAATTGTTTATAGGGGTGCCAGTGCCATGTGCCAAGGGTGCCATGTCCTGGCAATGTCCCAGCTTTTATACTATTTCCTTTTTTAATTGGTCTTGTTTTACTTTGATTCTTTTATGTGCCAAACATGTGTGCATATATAGTCCAAAGCCATTTCATGGGCCACTTTTCTTTAGCAGATATTGGACATTAAAGGATTGAATTGCAAGGGTGCCAATTATGTAGACCACCACCTATGTTATATTTCCTCCGCCACCCTCCCCAACATACAGTGAGGACTCTGGACTCAGAGATGTGCACAGGGCCCCTTCTAGAATCCTAAAATCATGGGCCGAGAATTTGGCACCATAATTAAGGGAGCAGGAAGGTACCAATTTGGTGCCATTTTGTAAAGACATATGGACACCTTTGCGACTTTATAAAATATTAGCACAAATCCAGCATTAATAGCTCCTACATTCAAGGCATGGACCTTGCGAGCGGGTGTCCATATTAGTGCGTACTTTTTACACCTATTCGTATGACTCCTCCTGCGCTCTGTGCAAACTCCGCCCCTGTGCACACCTACTGTACAAGTACACATTGCCTTACATTGCATGTACTGTTAAGCATGCACTGTGACCTAATTTTATAAGAGCCTATTTAGACAAGTAAAATGCTGTGTTATGCACAAAAATGGCTTATAAAATTGCTCTCCAAGTGCCAACCTAAAGCAATTCTCATGACTTCAACCTCTCCCTAAACCTCTGGAATTGGGAACATTGCCTTTGCAGCATCCCCAGTCTCAGCTGACCCTGGGAGCACCAGACCATCGTTCCCACAAAACTGCACGGGAATCTTCTACCTGCAGTGCTTCCCGTGGAGAGGAGGTGCTTCGATATTGTGCTTATTATCGTCAACGGCAGGCACTGCCTGCTCCTTGCAACAAAAAGCGCAATATCACAGAACATCTCCTCACTAGTGGCAGCATGGACAGAGGACTCCCATTCAGATGTGCAGGAACGTTGCACAAGACTCAACATGGGGATTAAATTTGGAATCTCTGGGATGATAATGCCCAACACTACCTCTCAACTGACCATACGGGTCACTACTGCATTTTAGAGGATGCTTCGTCTCCTCTCTGTGCTGAGGAGACAGACATGCCAAAGTGTAACGTTGTATAGTCCAGCTGGACCCATGATGAAGTCCGATAATATTTTGCAGATGATGTGTTTATAATGGATGAATCAGCGATTAAGCAAGTTATGAGGCTATTCTGCTATTTGTGGTCAGTTCTTACAGACGATTTTGTTACACATGTTTACATTATTTTGAACCACTTCACTATTTTGCAGTTATATCTCCCACGAAACCTTGATCTTTTCCAGAAGTGACTAGAGTAGTCACAACAAACAGGCATTTCACTTAGAGCAGGAAGAATGCTCCACATTAGCAAAAAATCCAAACCAGAAACTGTGTAGAACAGCTAGAGAGGGGAATCTGGCCCTAGCCACACAGAGAAAACCTCTCTTATTCCTGGCATTTTTTTTCCTGTTCTCCTTTCGCAGGAACTCCTGTGTAGAGAAAGGAAACCAAGGCTTCCCTGAGAAACCACTGGATCATGAGACGGTAAGGTAGGGGCAAGGAATAGTCAGAGACCACGTCTGTCCATAAGAGCTGTGAATAAGTTTGGTTTTCCAAACATCTGCAATCAGTGGCATGAATAAAAATCGAGGGCCCCCAAGCAAAATATCTGAAAGAGTCACCAAAGCAGGAGGGACTCCACCTTAGAATAAATGGGAGCAGCTGCAAACGGGCCTCCTTTTTTTGCTGGACCCCTGTGCCGCATGGGCGACTTGAGTCCTTCATGAGAGACTCTTGGAGAAATTAAAAAGTCATGGGTTTGGAGGCAGTGTAATATTGTGGATCAGGGCCTGGTTAACAGAAAGCTGAGAGTAGGGCTAAATGGCCAATTTTCCTAATGGAGAAAGGTGAATAGTGGAGTACCCCAGGGATCTGTGCTGGGTCCGCTGCTTTTTAGCATAGTCATAAATGACCTGGAAATAGGAATAACGAGTGAGGTGATCAGATTTGCAGATGACACAAAATTATTCAAAGTTGTTCAAACACAAGAGCATTGTGAAAAATTGCAAGAGGACCTTGATAAATTGGAAGACATCCAAATGGCAGATGAAATTTAATGTGGACAAGTGCAAAGTTATGCACCTAGGAAAGAACAACCCAAACTCTGGTTACACGATGCAAGGTACCACCTTAGAAACCACCACTCAGGAGAAAGATTTAGGCATCATCATGAATAATATGGTGAAACCGTCCGCCCAGTGTGCAGCAGCAGCCAAGAAAGCAAATAGACTGCTAGGAATCATAAGGAAGGAATGGAGAATAAAACCAAGAATATTATAATGCCTCTGTATCATTCCATGGGGCAACTGCACCTTAACCGCCTATCTCCACATATACTGAATCTAATCAACTCCTCCTTAGAGCAAGGTTATATCCCAGCGGAACTAAAAAGCGCCTCTATCCGCCCCATCTTCAAAGTCAAGGATTTGGACAAATCTCAACCAAGCTCTTACAGGCCCATTTCAAGTCTGCTATTTATGGCAAAAATCCTAGAAAAGGCAGCACAAAATCATCTTCAAAACCATGTAGACAGCCACGCTCCACTTGACCCTCAACAACACGGGTTCAGATTAGGACATGGAGTGGAAACCCTCCTCATGGCTTTAATAGATAAGCTGCTAAAAGGCACTTAAAAACCAAATGTTGGTTTTATTCTAATATTCCTAGATATTTCAGCGGCATACGACTCAATATAATGCATGATTATCTCACACACAGATTGCAAGAAATTGGGCTTAAAGACAAGGTTTTGTTATGGTTTAAATCCTACCTAACAAACAGAAGCATTCAAGTAAAAATGGGCAATAACATGTCAAAACCATTCTTCCAAAGTCAGGCATACCCCAAGGATCTGCTCTATCATCGCTTCTCTTTAACCTATACATTCAACCTATCTGCAGCAAAATCAAGGGGCATGACATATATTATCACTTACTGTATATGCTGATGATATGTTATACACTCAATTTAACACTAAAAGCCACATTTTCATAAAATAGAAGGATGTCTCAATAGCACCACCACCTGGTTGGCAAACCACAACCTCCAGCTAAATCTCAACAAGACAAAAATTCTGTTTATCACAAAAGACAGCTCCTTCACACCACCGGACACAATTATGTTAAACAAAGAAAGCTTCAAAATTAAAAAAGAAGTGAGATACTTGGGGGTCACACTTGATTACCAGCTCAATTTCAGCAAGCACGTGAGCAACATAACAAGGGCCATATACAATAAGCTAAAAATGCTCCAACATTTAAGACCTCTGCTCTCCACAAGCGACTTCAGAATAGCAGTACAAGCAATTATCTTCCCGCACCTAGATTTCTGTAATGCCTTACTAAAGGGTCTCCCAAAACAACAAACAATCCGCTGACTACAGCTAGCCCAAAATACAGCAGCTAGAGTGATCTCTCAAGTACCAATCAAAGAACACATTACACCAGTATTAAAGCATCTTCACTGGCTCCCAGTAGAGAGCACAATAAAATTTAAGGTTATTCACACAATATTCAAATCCCTCCAAGCTGATTCATCCACCTACCTGAAAACTCTGATGACATTCACCCCAGAAAACAGACCAAAGAGAAGCAACAATAAAGCCCTTCTCGTGGCACCCACCGAATTTAAGAACTGCAAATCTACTACTTCCAAGAGAGCCTTCTCTCTATACGCACCACAATTATGGAATTCTCTTCCTGAAAATATAAGAGCTACCAAGGATCCAGTAGCCTTCCGTAAGCATCTAAAAACATATTTATTCAACAAACATTTTGGTGAACTAATTACCTAAACAGAAAATCCATACAGAATAAACTCCATACACATTATTTGAATAAAGAAATATCCATACTCACATTACATGATGGCTATTAAGAATATATCGTCACCGACAAGATTGCTGCTTTCTTATAAATAGTTATTAGAGGACTTTAGCAGTTGCTATTTAGTTGTTTTTCTTTTACCTCTCTCACCCCATGTTAAATTTTATTCATGTAAAACTGTTTAATGTATAATTCCGTTAACTCTGTTTAATGCAATTTTTACCTGATTTGAGTTCTATGTAAACCACTTTGATTCACGAAAGGCGGTAATAAATACAAATAAATAAATAAATAAATATTGTGTTTAATTCTGATTGTCATTTCTTAAAAAGGATATAGCAGAATTAGAAAAGGTACAGAGAAGAGTGACAAAAATGGTAACGAGGATGGAAGGATACCCTATGAGGAAATGCTTAAAAGGTTGGGACTCTTCAACTTGGAAAAGAGATGGCTGAGGGGGGATATGATAGAGATCTATAAATTAATGAATGGAGTGGAATGGATAAATGTAGATTGGTTGTTTACGTCATCGAAAAGTAGAAAGACTAGAGGACACGAAATGAAGTTACAATGTAACCCATTTAAGACTAATAAGAGAACATTTTTTTTACTCAATGCATAATTAAACTCTGGAATTCATTACCAGAGGATGTAGTAAAAGCTGTTAGTGTTTAAAAAAGGCTTGAACAAGTTAATGGAGGAAAGGTCCATAAACCATTATTAAAGATGATCCGAGAAATCCATTGCTTACCCCAGGATGAGCACCGTGGAACCTGTATGTCTTTTTGGGAACTTGCCAGGTACTTGTGACCTAGATTGGCCACTGTTGGAATCAGGATACTGGGTTTGATGGACCTTGATCTGATCCAGTTTGGAATTTCTTATGTTCTTAGTGGAATTTACCATTCTGTCAGTGATGCATATTTATCAAATATAGTACATCAATAAACGTTTGGTCTAGGAATCCAGTTTTACATAGTTTGGTTGTCTGAATATCAATCAAACTTGTTTGTGGCTCTTGAGGATTGCAGTTGGCCAGGCCTAGCTTCACCATTAGGCAAAACTAGGTGGTTGACCAGGGCAGGAGCTTCTGAGGGGCGGCAGAAAGCAGCAGCAGTCAAAGCAAAGCAATATATTCTGTCAGTCATAGAGACTCAAAACACCATCAACACATCCTTTTACCTGTTAAGAGAGCACCTCACACATGCATACAAAGCAAAGTTTAATCATTAATAGTATGATATTCAGGTTTTATGGGTTTGTTGTGGAAGAGGTTGTGCTGGAATGATCATGATCGTTAAGTTTGATATTAAAATCTACACTGCTCAGTATCCTTTCACTGGTCCTGGATTTGACCAGCCCACCAGGATATATGAGAGAGAAAAGGAGAGAATAAACTATTATGCAAAAAGCCAGTAGGAATGTATTGCTGTAGAACAGGGGAAGGCGATTCTTCTCTTTGAAAGCCACAAACACAGGGCTTTCAGACAAAACGGTACCCCAGGCCTCACCTTTTGTGCTGACACACTGGCAAACTGACTCAAATGAATGGCATGTCCCCCTCCTGGGCTTGTTGCCCTGAGCGGTCACACTTCTTACACAGCCTTTTTTATAGCTTGCTAATAACGAAGACTTAGAGGACTTCATTGTTGCTAATGCATTCTCCAGCCACACAGGCTGCTATTAAAGAAAAGTTGATTCTTATTTTAATTCAGCCTGAGCTGTGAGTGTTCTAAGAATTTACCAGTGAGATTTCATAAAGAGCTTCACTCACCCAAATTTAAGATTTGTTGTTGTTGTTCAGTAAATTAAAACAATCACATGATAAATTACGAAAAACCATACATCCGAGGTCCTGTTTATATTAATATTAGAATACCCTCTGTTTGGAATTATATAATTCAGTATTTGCTGCATTGTAATACACATGAGCTCCTTTATTCATCTGCGTCTGGAATATACTCTCCTGATGTTGCAAGATCTGCGACTGGGTGTAGGAATTCCACTGAGCAAACATCATCTGTTAGGCCAACCTCAATGAAGGGCAACAGGTCAGAATTGTACACATGGCACACTCAGTGCCCTATACGAGTGACTTTTTAAAGGTTGCACGTACCACCTTCATAGGATAAAGGGAAATGGAAATCTGTAATATTTGGTTGAGAAAGTTCTCGTCTGTACTAACTCATAGAATCATGGCTCACCAGTTTCATAATTGTATGTCTCTAAAAATTATGGGTCTGATATTTAGCGGTGGTAGCTAGCGCTTATAAGTGCATAGCCATCGCTGCTGAACTTTAACCCCAAATATTCAATGCCAAGGCCTTATCTTGGAAGCCCAGACCAGCTATATTCCACGCTTTAAGAAAAGTGGAAGGAAGTCCAAAAAACTGCCAGCATGGTTTAAAGGTGAGGTCAGAGAGGCTGTTGTTGCCAAAAAAGCATCTTTCAGGAAATGGAAAAAAGAGCCAAACGACGAAACCTGGAAACAGCACAAGCACTGGCAAGTCAAATGCAAGGCATTGATAAGGCAGGCAAAGAGAGAATTTGAGAAGAAGCTTGCTGCGGAAGCAAAAACGCGAAATAAAGACCTTTTCAAGTACATTCGTAGCAAAAAACCTGTGAGAGAGTCAGTTGGTCCATTAGATGATAAAGGGGTTAAAGGAGCACTAAGAGGCGACAAGGCGATAACGGAGAGACTGAATGAATTCTTTGCTTCGGTCTTTACTGAGGAAGATGTAGGGATGTTACCCATGACTGAAGTGGTATTTAAAGGTGCGGAAGAATTGAAGGAAATATCGATACATCGGGAAGATGTCTTACAACTATTAGATAAACTGAAGAGTAGCAAATCACCTGGGCCGGATGGTATAAATCCAAGGGTGTTGAAAGAACTGAAATATGAGATTGCAGAGCTGCTATCAGTAATCTGTGAACTATCATTAAAATCATCTCTAATACCTGAAGATTGGAGGATCGCCAATCTAACACCAATTTTTAAAAAGGGTTCCAGGGGTGATCCGGGAAACTACAGACCGGTGAGCCTGACGTCAGTACCAGGAAAAATGGTAGAAACCATCATAAAGAATAAAATTACTCAGCATGTAGATAGTCACAACCTAATGGGAGACAGCCAACATGGCTTTAGACAAGGAAGATCTTGTCTTACTAATCTGTTATGTTTTTTTGAAGGAGTGAATAAACAGGTGGACAAAGGTGAGTCGGTTGATATTGTGTATCTGGACTTTCAGAAAGCCTTTGACAAGGTCCCTCATCAGAGACTTTTGGCAAAACTAAAGAGTCATGGGATAGGAGGCAGTGTACTATTGTGGATCAGGAACTAGTTAAAAGATAGAAAACAGAGGGTAGGGCTAAATGGACAATTTTCCCAATGGAGAAAGGTGAATAGTGGTGTACCCCAGGGATCTGTGCTGGGTCCGCTGCTTTTTGACATATTCATAAATGACCTGGAAAGTGGAATAACGAGTGATGTGATCAAATTTGCAGATGACACAAAACTATTTAAAGTTGTTAAAACCCAAGAGGATTGTGAAAACTTGCAAGAGGATCTTGATAAATTGGAAGACTGGGCATCAAAATGGCAGATGAAATTTAATGTGGACAAGTGCAAGGTTATGCACCTAGGGAAGAACAACCCAAACTATGGTTACACAATGCAAGGTTCCACATTAGAAACCACCACCCAGGAAAAAGATTTAGGCGTCATTGTGGATACCATGTTAAAACCCTCGGCCCAGTGTGCAGCGGCGGCCAAGAGAGCAAATAGAATGCTAGGTATGATAAGGAAAGGAATGGAAAATAAAACAAAAGATATTATAATGCCTCTATATCATTCCATGGTGAGACCGCACCTTGAATATTGTGTGCAATTCTGGTCGCCGTATCTTAAAAAGGATATAGCGATTTTAGAAAAGGTTCAGAGAAGAGCCACCAAAATGGTAAAGGGGATGGAAGGATACTCCTATGAAGAGAGGCCAAAAAGGTTAGGGCTCTTTAACCTGGAAAAGAGACGGCTGAGGGGAGATATGATAGAAGTCTATAAATTAATGAACGGAGTGGAACGGGTAAACGTAGATCGATTGTTTACGTTATCAGAATATGGAAAGACTAGGGGACATGCAATGAAGCTACAGGGTAAACTATTTAATACTAATAAAAGAAAATATTTTTTCACTCAACGTGTAATCAAACTCTGGAATTTGTTACCGGAGGATGTAGTAAAGGCTGTTAGTGTAGCTGGGTTTAAAAAAGGTTTGGACAAGTTCCTGGAGGAAAGGTCCATAAACCATTATTAAGAAGTGACCGAAGATATCAATGCTTGACCCAGTACAAGCATTGTGGAACTTTTGTCTCTTGGGGAAACTGCTAGGTACATATGACCTAGATTGGCCACTGTTGGAAACAGAATACTGGGCTTGATGGACCTTGGTCTGACCCAGTATGGCATATCTTATGTTCTTATGTTCTTATCCGGCCACTGGCATTGAATATCCGGTTCTGTGACACGGTTCCACATGTCACGGAAGCTAACTAGGCAGCAGCGATATTGAGCCACTGCCCAGTTAGCTCCTACTGGTAAGAATAGGCCAGCTTTTCCCATGCCTGTCTTTACCCGTGGGTTGCTAACAGGGCAGCGGTTCAATATTGCTGCTACCCGGTTAGCGACAGATGCTGCTTCCGCTCTGTCCCGATGCTACATGTTAGCATCCGGGTGTGTAGCAGTGGACCTCGAGGCTATTCCCTCTATGTCCCTCTAAGCGGCATTTACATGCCTTTGAATATCAGGCCCTATATTTCAGAAGCATGACTTGTAACAGTTATTTATTGATTTACTAGAAGGGCCCATTTACAATGCCCGGATAGCCACAGAGTTATCCGATAAAAATAAAACACAATCATTTTAGAAGGGTTGCACAGCATCTGCTGTGTAAATTAGTGGCATTTGCTGCCATTTACACATGCAGATGTCTCAAGATGCATAGATTTGGTGTGTTATGGTTATGGTTTCGGTGGTCCAAAAAATATTGGTGTATTTCCACTTTACAGTGGGAATACATGTGTCTTTTTAAAAAATTCTCCACTGACATTTACAACTGCTCCTTTGGATCCTGAATCTCCACCAGTGATGTGCAGTTATGAAACAAAAAGTTATTGCACTCAGGGGCATGTTTACTAAAGAGCACTAAATTAGCATGTGATTGGGTTGTACAAGTAGTGCGGAGGCCCTTGCTAGCTTCAGGAGGCATGTTCCCACCTCCCCCTGCTGGTGACATATTGCAGCTGCAGGGCACTGTACTAACCGGCACACAAGTGCACTTAACGCCACCTACTGAGGTGATATTAAATTCGCCAGTACTAATGGCAACAGCCATGGTTATTATGCACTAAAGACATCTGCACTATGTGCCGCGCTGTCAGCACCCATCTTCTGCCTCTAACCTGCCCAGTCCCCTCCCAATCATGACCGTTAATGTGAGATTTTTATTGCAGGGTTTTGGGCTGTTAGCATGGTGAGATGCCTGCATGCTAAACCCCACGCTAATGGTTAGTGCGCTTTAATAAACATGCCCCTTGGCTCCTTAATAGCTCCTCTTGTATACAGCTCTGTAAAAGCCGGCATCTGTTGGCAGCAACTGCATGTGTCTGTGTCAAGATCAGTGCTCACAGTGCTTTCACGTGTACGTAAAGTCCCAAATTATGCTGCTCGCTCTTTGAATGTTTATTTTTTGTAATGACAATTTCTGCTGTGCATGCTATGAAATACAACTATATTTGCCGGCATCCATGAACATATATTTCAGATGGCTCCACATTCAGCAGAGTCTTTTTTAAAATATTGGAGAATTGTAAAGGTCCCATCTTGGACATCCCAGTTCCTACCTAAAATGTGGCTTCACACATCTCAAATCATTCTGGATGATTCATCTCCACAATACCAACATTGTCATCATATTGGCAACAAGGGAGTCCTATGATTGATCAAGCTTCCGCATTTCCTTCAGTAAGGTGTATTGATATACAAAACAGAATTTTGCATTGAGAAATGGATCTAAATACCTCTGTATTTTTATTGTCTGAAATCTCTTGAAGAGTCCATGGGAAAAAATGGAGGTTCTTCAGATTGGTACAGTGTCAGACCCACTCTTTCTGTCTGTTCTCAAAACGTTGTCCCTTTTTGCATTTAGTTTAGTGCTTATGGCAGACTGACTGTGTGCAGGTGATGAGATTACATTTATGATATATTTAAGAATATGAAAACATAATTTCAGAACTGTTGGATAACAATTATTTTTTTAGAGTGATCACTACTCTAATGGGTCAATATTCAAAGGGACTTATACATTTAGTGGTGGCTACTAAACGTGTAAGTCCCCATGCATGGATTTTCAGCAGCGCCATTGGGAGAGTATTGCTGAAACTCTAACAATCATGGTACTATACATATAATACCAGGGCAGAGATAGGAACGAGTGGGGACAGATGCCGAACTATACAAATAGCTACGATATGCAGCTAGTCTGTAGTACGAAGCAGTTTAGAACAGGAAACAAAGCTGCCTTAAATTCTGGGCAATGGCTGCATGAATTAAAGGGCCTCATGGCCTGAATCAGAGTCTCCTCCAACCTCCCCCCCCCCCCCGCCCTCAGGATCCTTGATGGTATAGTGAACACTATACTTCCTCACCCCAGCCCCAACATGTTGGATGAATGGTGAAAAAAAGTCCCCTGCACTTCTTCCCAAGGGGTACTTATAATTCCTGGTTGTTTACTGTGCCTCCTATCCCACTCCCCCAGGCCTGAAGAGGGACACAAATGGGGAAGTGAACACTCCCATCGAAACCCCAATTCTGTTGAAAGCCTGCCATTTAAAACCACCAAGAAAGCGAGGGTCGATCCTTCCTCCACACCACATAGACTGACCTACCCAAGGAGTTCTTGGGATAAGGGGAGCAGGAGCAATCCTCACTCACTCCTTCCTCAGCAGATGCCGCTGTTAAAATGGCACTGCCTGACTCCTAGTGGTACTCTTATGGTACTACTGCTAGTGGGTGATTTAGAAATGTGGAATTCTTTTAACTAGTTGTACCAGAGTTATTTATGATTATGGCACTTTTAGAAAGTTGTTAAAAAGCTCCCTTTTTCTATCTGCTTTTCTTTGATAGTTGACCCATTGTTGTTTCTACCAGTTTGGTGATTTGGGTTGTATTCCCATTTTGTCTCATGTTACTGAGATTTGATATTGCAGGGTTGGCTTAATTGCTCATGATTTTATGTTCTTAGTTATTTCTGTTGTGTCCTGTGTTACTGATAGATTCTTGTGTATTATTGGGTTTTGTTGTTAATTTTTATGTGTGTATTATTTGTATTTTTGTATATAAAGTATGCCGGCCCTACTGTATATACCACTTTAGGCATTTTTTGGTGTAGAGACTTATGAAATAATAAATAATTAATAAATATTCATAATGCATTAGTAGGTGAGACTGAGATGGAGAAATAGAGTGAACTGCACTAGACCTCAAAAAGTCAGAGGAGGAGCCAGGATAATAATTCTCAAGTTCCCAACTCTCCACTATTTAAAGTCAGAAATAATTTCTCTTGGCCATCTAGAATCAGGACATGATGTAAGCTGACTATCTAAAAATATTTAATGCCAACGCGGGATTGATTTCGACATGCTGGGATTTTAATTGTGGTTCATTGTTCACATTTGCAGATGGTCAGTTTGGATGACAAAACCTGATGATGGAAATTCCACAGCTGTTGCCCATGTCTTTTCAAAGTGCAGTGGTTTGAAGACAGATATTTCTGGGTAGAGTACAGATTATTGGATTTATTCTATAGGAGTCTGCCTTACAAATTTGGAATCACTTCTCCAACACTGGAAATACCAGTTTGCAAACAAAACTTGTCTAAAGCCAATGAGCCTGCTTTAGAATTTACCTGAAAGTGATTGAAGCCAGTTTCAGTGGCACTCAGAAAGGTTCCACTGTCTTCTTGCGGATTATGCTGACTTTGCAATTTCAGTTCCCAAAACTTTGTATCGAAGAAAGTGAGTTGAGGCGGCCTTATTAACTTGTGCATTCTCTGGTGGGTCCCGAATTGTATAATTGGAGTATGCTACTGTAGGTGTGTAGGTGTGATGGGGGGGGAGGGCAGTGCTATAATGGCCTTTGGTTTGCACATTTCTGAAAGACGTAAACAGCCAGGCTTTGCTTTTGGCTGTCAGAGAGGAGTATGCCTGCATCCCTTGCAATCCTTAGATCGAACATTTCATATTATGCATCTAGTAGCTTCCTGGCAAGACTTGTTAGCAGATGGGGATGTGCATCAGAGTGCAGTTAGGGCTCTTCAACCTGGAAAAGAGCCAGCAGAGGGGAGATATGATAGAGTTCTATAAATTAATGAATAGGGTGGAACGGGTAAACGTAGATTGATTGTTTATGCCATCAAAAAGTAGAAAGACTAGGGGACATGCAGTGAAGTTACAGGGTAACCCATTTAAGACTAATAAGAGAAAAGATTTTTTCACTCAACACATAATCAAACTCTGGAATTTGTTACTGGAGGATGTATTAAAAGCTGTTAGTGCCGCTGGGTTTAAAAAAGGTTTGGACAAGTTCCTGGAGGAAAGGTCCATAAACCATTATTAAAGAGGACTTGGGAAATCCACTGCTTGCCCTGGGACAAGCATTGTGGAACCTGTGTGTCTTTTTGGGAAACTGCCAGGTACTTGTGACCTGGATGGGCCACTCTTGAAAACAGGATACTGGGATTGAAGGTCCTTGGTTTGACCCAGTATGCCATTTCTTATGTTCTGAACCAAAAACAAGTTTCCTTATTATCATGGAAAGTTTAGGCGGTATCAGAGTACCTTCCTCTCTATGCCCTCCAGGTGTCTGGATGGCAGAATGAGAGCTTTTCTGATGTCTATTAATGTTCTGGGGCAAGAATAGATATGGACAGTTCCACTAGTGGGTGGGGACATGCTTGTCATTTCTAAAATCAGGCGCATACGTCCAACTTGCCCAGAACGCCTCCGGTAACATCTCCGATCATGTCTCCGTCATGCTCTGTCATGCCCCTTCTCGGCTTGGATGTCCTTGTGTTGGGGTTGTCTATGGAACTGGCTTCTAAAATGGCTCTGGGGATGTCTCTTGATATTGGAGTGCCTGCATTCCCATTTTCAGACATCCAAAGCATGAATAGGACTTCTAAAATACCTCCTGGGTTAAATTCACTTTAATGTGCAATATTGGTATCATCCATATTCAAGGCTTGCATCAAAAACCATATGACATGAGACTTGCAGACCTAAATATGTTTACCCTTGATGAAAGGAGAAGCAGGGGAGATATAATGGAGAATGTCAAATATCCTCTCCTGCTGCTAGTCTGGCAGCCCTTTTCAGCAGCGGTCTGGAGGAAGGGGAATGGTCAATGTTACTAGTGAATATTTCTGTCGTACACAGAGAGGATAATGATATAAACTCCCACCTAGTTAATGTGCATTTTTAGGCATGTATTTCAAGTGTGTTTTATAAAGTCCAGTGCTTGCATACTTGATTTTATACAATATTGGCGTAAATGGCCCAAAACGCGCATCAATTTAAAGCACAATCACTCATGCCATCCCCAGGGCTGGAGTGTAAATGTCCATGCCTAAACTGTTAAGGAGTGTGCATAAAGTATAGGATTCTATAATTTACGCATATCACCTTACACTTCTTTTAAACTCCACCCCACTGAAAGTATGTGCGTTCAGCCCAAAGCACAGGCTTAAAAAATAGTGACCGGCTAAAGTACGCACATAAATGCCTATCTATGCACTTAAATCACTAAAATACTGTGATTGACACACGTCGGTGGCAAGTAACTTTATATGGCTCTTTATAAAATTACCCCTGAGTGGGTAAGGGCCTAACAGAGTGTCACACATGCAGGCTTTATCTCTTTTAAAACATGATATAAAGGTTCGGTCAAAGTGTTGTTTCATAGTTTGGTGTGGCATCTTACATCTTTAATCCAGAGAGATCAAACAGAGATCGTCATAAAGCATATGAGGACAGTCTTACAGATCTAAATGTGTATCCTTTGAAGGAAATGCAGGTCAGGAGACATAAGAGAGGGACATTTAAATGCCTCCTGGGTATAAATGTGCCGGAGATGGGCCTCTTTCAATTTTACTTATTTGTGCATTTATTTATTTGCTCATTTTGACTTATTTATCATCTCTAACAGCTACTGATGAGGGATTTACAATCAATTAAACATCACAGTCAACACCATTCATTTTAAAAGAATAAGGAAGCAAGGGCACATAGAATGAGGATGAAAGAGGATAAACTCAGGAGTAATTTAAGGAAACATTTATTTATGGAAAGAGTAATGGATGTTTGAAACGACCATCTGATGGAGATGGCAGAGATGAGGATGGTATCTGAATTCAAAAATGCATTGGACAAGCACCATGATCTCGGTGGGTGAGGAAGATATTGTACAGCTGAGCAGCTGGAGTGGGTAGGCAGATTGAATAGGTCATGTGGTCTTTATCTGCTGTCCTTTCCTTATGTTTCTACATCATAAAGGTACAGATGATGCAAGATGCACAGTGAATATATTGCATTCTGCATATAATATAGAAAAGGAGATGCATAAGTATTTTAATCAATGTTGATTCAGCAAGAAAAAATCGACTCCCTCCTTTCTCCCAGTAATGGCACGCTTCCAAATTCCCCTGAAAGAATCAAGCCATTACTTAGGTGTTCCACTGGACAGCTCATTATCCATTATTCCATAGATTTCACTCTTGGTGAGGAACTCCTTTTATGTCCTCAGGTTAATTAGATCCCTGAGAGTTCTAGAATTCATTGCCAGAGGATGTAACAAAAGCTGTTAGTGTAACTGGGTTTGAAAAAAGGGTTGGTCAAGTTCCTGGAAGAAAAGTCCATAAACCATTATTAAAGTGGACTGGAGAAAGCCACTGCTTACCCCTGGAATAAGCAGTGTGGAATCTATCTACCCTTTGGGAACCTGACAGGTACTTGTGACCTGCATTGGCCACTGTTGGAAACAGGATATTGGGCTTAATGGACCTTTGGTCTGACCCAGTATGTATTTCTTATGTTCCTGTATTCTCAAGCAGGATACCCTAACATCCCAGAAGAATATTATCAAAACAGAGAAGTCACTCCGAACGACGAGCACTTTTGGCTTTCTCTCAGGTTCTAGTTTATAAGCTACTCTATCTTATTCTTAAATGTCAGCACCAGCAGCCTGGAGCCCATCTTTTCAAATAGGTTTTCTCTTCCCCAGAATTTTGCCCAGTTCCTAACAAATCGAATCCCTTTTCCCTGTACCATCATCACATCCATGCATTGAGACTCTGGGGCTCCACCTGCCTGTTGGGTCCTGCACATGGAGTGGGGAATATTTCTGAGAATGTTACCCTGGAAGTTCTGGATTTCAACTTTCTGTCTAAAAGCCTACATTTGGCTTCCACAATCACCCTCCTGCACTTACCTATGTTAGTGGCAGCCACTTGTAGCCTGCTCCTCTCTTTGTCCACCAGTGACATTTTAGATTGCCATGTTTCTGTTGGATATTGGAAGGCGGTGTGCCTGCCACTATTACTTTTGAAAATGTAAAGTATTAGAGCAAGGTAAAAGAAAAAAAAAAGAACGATAAACCACAGTAGATATAATGGACCATCTCATCCTCCTGATCATATGTTCCAAACCAGCAGAAAGAAAGGTATAAGGTGAAGCTAGAAGCAAAATGTTACAGAAGCCAACTCCAGCGATATTATGTAGTCTGCTAGCACATACGGGCCCTCACAAATAGAAGCAACACAATTAAAGAAAACAAGCCTTATCAGCTGCCTTCCTTGTGTTTATTAGCATTAGGGTCATAATCAACGTGATCAAACTCAGAAACTCACCTCTACCATTACTTTTCCTGATCCTTTCCTCGTCTGTGCCTGGGAGCTGCAGTGCGTAGCAGATGTGACATTACTTGCTTGCTCATTTTGATGAATGTAGGCCTCTGCATTACAAGCGGACAATTTATTTTGACAGTCTTGTTATTATAGACCTAGCAGCATTAAACACATGCTCTGCAAGAGCTTTAGCTGATGGGGAGCTACGTGGTTCCATGGCAGTTTATACAAGCGTGACCTAGGTCACTAAAATACCCCAGTGATTTAATAACGTATGCCTCGGTTAATAACTCAGAAGTTGATGACAGTGTGTATTTATGTACTGCAAGGTATCGATGACTCTGGTAGCTGTATAAATGAAAATGTGGGAGTATGTATGTAGATGACTTTCCCACTAGGAATGGCCATGGGAGGAGATAGTTTGGAGGGAAAATTATCTTTTGCCTCTATTCTTCCATGCAGAAAAAGGCTGAGAGCTAAGTAGTCAGGAGTCATAGGCTCTATGTTGGTTGAGTCCTGAAATACCAAACCCATAGAAGTTAAGGAAAAAGAGAGGATTCCTTTCTTGTTTGCCTCTTTCCTGTTTATCCTTAGACAGGTAATGAGCTGAAAGAATCTAGAGTTCCAGGCCTAGAAGTATTGGGCCATGCTTTTCTCTCCTATTGCTAACTCCAGACTTTGCTCCTTTCACCTTATGCCTGGAACAAACTACCTGTGTCTGTACGCGAGGCACCTTTTCTGACCTTTTTCAGATCCAGGCTGAAAAATCACCTCTTCGCTGCCGCTTTCGGATCATGACTCGCCTGATCTCCTTGGTGTTTCCTTACCATTTCCCCTAGATATATCCCTGTCTACACCTACTGTGTTGTCTGTCTTGACTAGATTGTAAGCTCTGATGAGCAGGGACGGTCTCTTACATGTCTGTGCAACGCTGCGTACATCTTGTAGCGCTATACAAATGCTCAGTAGTAGTAGTAGGGTAAAGGAAGAGGGAGGCAAATCCTTCATCCCAGGCAGAGTGTCCTGGAGAGAAGTCTCAGGATTTGGGAGGAGCAAGTCCTAGTTCCAAAAACCTGCATTTGTAACGTCAGTACCCAAGGTCGGAGCGGCTCCCTATTCAGGGTTCTAGCAGTCAGTCTCTGCAGAATGGAAGAAGCTCGAACATGTAGTCTCATGGAAGCTCAGGCAAATGTACTCAAAGAGAAATGAAGTGTTGGGAAGAGTGCCTGTTCAGAGATCCCTTTGGGTTCAAGGAGCCCTGTGGGAGAGTTAGAGTAAGGAGATGCTTTGATGTGTCTTACTGGCTAGGTGGGTGAATTCTTGGATTTAAGAATAGACAGGTTGCTGTTTGAAGTATCTTGCAGGTCAGAGGAGTGAGTGCTTGACTGTGAGCCTGGAGTAAAGAGGAATCCTCCTCTTAACATCTGGAGCAGGAGAGGCCCTGGCTGCGATGATGGAAGGAGAAGTCCCTAGACCAAGAGAGTAGAAGAGAGAAAATCCAGCTTTTCTACTTATTCTTTGTCTTTCTATTTGTGTCTGTGGAGATCAAAGTTTTTACCTGATTTTAATCACCCAGAAAGTGAGTGAGGAGTGCTTGCACAGAGAGAGAGAGAGAGAGAGAGAGAGATACACTGTGTCCACATAAGGCATCCGCTGGACATAAGGCCTTGAAGTGACTCTTCTTTTTCTCCAGCTATCAAGGAGCCAGAAGGTACAGTAAGGGGCTGGGTCTCCTCCTTCACCCTTAGATTGCCTCTGGATACTGTGCTGGAAGGTTCACCACACAAGCACCAGCACACACCTGTTCAGTTTTCCAGGTATCTAAAGACGCATGTGCTTGGCATGTATGTGGCCACTTTTGTATGACTCTTCCCGTCATGGCTACTACTGCTGTCATTACTATGTATCATTTCTATTGCACTATTAGGCATATGCAGCTCTGTACGCATACACATGAGAGAGAGTCCCGCTCGACACAGCTTACCAACTATTTTAAGGCAAACAGGGCCCGGGGCAAACGTTTCCGGCAGGGTCCCCTTGGCCGGCATGCCCGCCCTCTTATCCATGGACCCCCCTTCCCACCGCCGCTGCTCTCCGGGACGTGCAGTGGCAGAAACACATTAAAAAGGCACCGTGGCACTGGAGTTATCTTCTTTTCTGGTGCCGTTTGGGCTTCCGCTTCCACCCCCCCCCCATGAATCGGGGGGGAGGGGGGCAGAAATGGAAGCCCAAATGGCACTGAAGCTGGCCCCCATTGTGCAGGGGCCTGGAGCAGCTGCCCCTTTTGCCCATAGGTAGAAGTGGTACTGCAGACAAATAGAACAAGGAACTAGGGAGTTTCATTCTAAGCAAATGACTGAGAATAAGGGGGGTCAGGTTCCAAAAGCAACACTGCTGTCTGACAATTTATCAACAGCAGGTCCCATGGAGAGCTGCTGTTACTATGAGTACTGCCATGAAGACAGGTTGATAAACAACTGCCTCTCCCCTCTTTCCCCCCCCCAAAAAAACATGTACAGCTGCTTTCTGAATCTTTTCCTAGCCTCCGCTTGCTGATTCGTCTCTGACTTAGCCACCTTGCTCACTGGATGCATCAATTCTTATTGTAAGACGTTCCTGCATGTTTTAGTCTCCTGTCTTCATCCCTTAAATTCTGTCTTAAAATGAGGGCTTGCTAAAGTGCCCATTTAATAGTCCTTTCATGGTCATTGCTTGCAGGTTTGACCCCTTTGTAGCAGGCTGTTGGCCAAGTCTAAAAGGTTGGTACTGCCGGGCTTTTTTTCATTCAGTTTTCATGCTGTTTCCTTTTCTCCAGTAAGCATGTCAGTGGAAGGACCTCACTGAGACACACTGTTCAAGCGGAGCCAAGATGTGTCTCTAGGACATTACACATGCATCTCATTAGGTATCACTGCATAGACAACAAGGAAGCCCGTTCCAGAGACTTTGGCGTTAATTTTAGAAGCATCCCAACGTGCAAATAGCAGCATAGACGTGATTTAAAATCATCCCCATTTTCATACAGCATGCGAAAGAGGAAATCTAAGACTTTACACTCCTGTGGGGATGAGGGTCATCAGAAATCAGTCATCAACTCTCCCGACAGGTCCATTGCATGCCCACACATTTTACGAACCTAAAGCTGTATCAAGGGAGTCAGTGAGTGTACCATCTCGTAGTGTAGTTGAAATTCAAAAGTAAATACTTCAGAAAAGATTCTCTCCCAAACAGCTTCTTCAGCAACTGAAACACTAATCTCCTGCCTCAAGAATAAAAGAATAAAATGAGACCACTGATACTTGGTTCTACCTAGAAAATACTGGTGGATCAGGTATAATAAGGAGTCCAACAAATAATCTTTATTTAATGTATATGAAGTTCTTTTGGATTAATCTTGCCCTAAGCAAAGCCAGATTGGTTATATATGCAAATGAATGAATAGGAGCCACCTTTCCTTGTTTCAAGCGCTTTGCTCTTCTATCTTCAGCAGGGGTCCTCACTACAGACGTTTGAGGTCTCACAACACTTTATTACCAGCAGCTTTCAAGCAGGCGCTGGAGTGAAGTGAGAATGGTGGGGTTACTCTTTGCCTGTCGTAATGTAGCTATATCTGTGATGCATGTCTTATTTGTTGAGTGAACTATTGTTTTGTTTGTTTTCATTGGTTAATTTGTATATTAGTTGACCATGTTTCTTGGGCACTTATTATGTATTATGTATTTTGACTATGTTTTAGTATGAAAACCACCGAGATGGCCTTTTCTAGCCTGATAAGCTAAGAATATTTTTTGAAATAAAAATAAAATAGAATAGAATAGAAAGATTATCAGCTGACACAAAGCAACCAAAGATCTGTGGACCAATAATGGTCTGCCAGCCTGCAAGACCCATTAGCTGCTTGAAGCTCTGCATAGACAAAGTTGCTTTGCAACTATGATAATGACATCCTCCAGGCCCTGGGCCCTGGTGTTGGTGGTGCTCTTTGCAAAATGGTGCTTCTAACAGTCTCTATAGTGGGAAGAAATACTCAATAAACTGCCACAATCATGTGGTCAGTGCTCTGTTTGCAAAGAGGTGGACCTTTCTGCTTCTGATTTTTGTAATGCCATGCATAGTGATCTGTAAGCTGTCTGTATAATTTACTGTCTCTAGTGGAGACATAGGTCCTACTGGGAATCTGCCAATGGGAAGTAGATTATTCTGCCCTGTTTCTTGACAGAGAGAACAGGAGCAAGTCCACTGCTGACATTTTTGCAAGTTTGACATTCCAAAGATGAACTTGTCATGTTTTTCATGAGATTTTTGGCCCCTTTCAAAAATTCCTTGATCATTGTCTGTGACATGACTGTTCATTGGCATTTTGCCTGTAGCATTTTCCCGGCTGCCTTTGTGATTGCGATCACAATCCTTTCACTGTTCACAGTGGCAAGAGCATCACTGAGTGACGCCGACATGGGATGACAACGGTCACCTTCCTTAACCTTATCATCTGGCCCTCCACACATTTTGGAGGAGGTGCTGCTGGTGTTCTTTCTGCACCAGTCATACATGCTTTCCTTAAATATAATATGCCGTCTGAGCACAGAGATATCAAGGTGGCTACCAGGTTTGCCCCTGCTCACAACTGTTGACCAATGAAGCATGTGGCAATGCTGTTACCTTGTAAATTTAAGTAGAAGGAAGACCCATTTACAGTATGTACTGCAGACAGTTCTTTAAGCCCTTTATAAAACAGTGCCACAGTCACTTGTGGAGGGTAAAGTTTAAAGTTTATTGTATTTGATATGCCCCCTCTTGTCAAGAAAACATCAAGGTGGTTTGCATAGCAAGCTAAAAAAAAACCTCCAAAAGGGAATAACATGTTAATATGAAATCTAACATAGACTGAGACACATGGAACCAGCTCTAACAAATGCATTGCAGTAATCCCCCTCCTGAAACAAGAGATAAGAGGAAGTACAAGGAGTATCATCAACTAAACTACCTGCTCCAACCCGCGCATGCCAGCTGCGGCACTCCTCACAGTGATTACTAGACCAAACCATCAACAATTCTAGAAAAGAAGCAAGTCTTTAAGGCTTTCTTAAGTTTTATAACCGGGCGCCTAGATTAATAGGGCAGGGAGGTGCCTATTTTTAGTTTGCTTTATAAAGGTGCATAGGCACCTATGTGTCTTTATAAAATACTAGCACAAATCCTGCAGTAATCACACCTACATTGAAGGAGCAGACATTACACCTGCTTGACAGCAGGCATAAATATTAGCACATATTTTCTCCGGGGAAAGGCAGGAAGTAAGTCCTGAGTATGGGTGACATCATTGATGGAGCCCTGCCGGGAACGCTCCCCAGCTTCTATAGAAGCTTTTGGGAGGCACCATTGCGCATGCACGGCTATCTTCCCACCTGCCGCAGTGCCATCTTCTCCAGTCTTCTTTTTTCCGCAGAGCCCCTAGGACATGTCCTGTACCATCAGAAAAAGGTTTTCTTTGTTTTGCCTTTTCGGTCCTCTTTTATCTGTTTTTTACTGCCTGTCGTCAGTAGCATCAGTCTCTTTCTTTTGTGCGTTGCATAACTATTTCTTTCTTTTTTCTTTTCCTTTCCCACAGCTGGCATCATCAAGTCATTTGACTTGGCCACGGCCGTGTTCCCGGACATGTCCCAGAAACCAGCCAGCGGGTTTAAAAAATGCACCAAGTGTGTCTGGACTATCTTGGTCATGGACCGGCACAACTGGTGCCTGCAATGCCTGGGCCTCAATCACCAGCCCGCCTTGTGCAAACTGTGCTTACAGATAACTTGAGGGGCCTGAAGGGTCGGGAGGCGCAGCGGGAGTCCCCCAGTGCATCTTTGAGTTCGGCATCAACCCCAGTGTCCTCGGGCACTGCGGAGGCATAGACATTGAAGAAGGCATGAGCGAACTCTGAGCTGAGGGGCCACAGGCCCCTGGAGTGAAGACTCTGTCGACCTTTGCCAGGAATCGACTTCATCATCATTGAAGAGGGCAATCGAGCACTGGATCAAGGTCCACATGCACCAGCATCGGAGCCCTTCCTGATGCATCGTGGAGAGCGATGGCCAGGAGTGGCCCGCTAAACTACCGCGATGAGAGAACTCATCATCCAGAGTACTGGAGGGGCTATGGAAATCCAGTGATGTTCCACCATAATGGATTTCCTCACAGAGGTGCCAGAGCTGGTGGTCAAAGTTGTAATTCTGCCACTGATGCCTATAAAGACAGCATTCTTGGAAGAATGCCTTTGGGCCCTCGAAGCCTACTTGGCAGTGGTGTTGGTCATGCAACCAGTGGGCCCTGCGGTCCCTCAGGTATTGCCACTGCAGGCAGTGCAGCCAATTCTGGAGACCTATGCACTGCCCACTGATGCAGGTGTATTGGGCCAGCAATCGTTATTGATGCCAGTTCTGACAGTCATCTCCCTCTGAAGTGTATCGGGGTTAGAAGCCTCGGTGAGACCATGGAAGCATTCAATGAACCATCAGTTCCAGAAGCACTCTTCCTCTTAGTACAGCTGGAGCCGACTCTGGGATGATGCCCATTGCTACTTCGACTTCCTCTCGGAGTTGGACTCTGATGGCTGGGAGACTGAGGCAGAATCAAAGGTGTCTGAGAGCAGATCTCCTGAGCTCTCCTTCTCACAAGCAGTGGATAACGGCCCTGGAGGATATGTCCTTCCAGGACTTCGAGTGGGATATGGCCAAGGCCACTCCCTTCTCCCTGGAGTTGGAGGACAAGCCCAGGGCAGAAGAATTGAAGATCCTCCAGTATCCTTCAGTCTCCAAGGATGTGGTGCCAGTCCAGTGCACCAGATCCTACACAGGTTGCAAATGAGGATGTGGGAGAACCCACTCATGGTGCCAGCGGTCAGCAGACGGCTGGACTCGATCCAGAAGGCCCCAGGGTTCCAGAAGCCTCAACTCCCACACCATTTTCTGGTGGTGGAGTTGGCCATGAAGCGAATAAAGAGCAACAAGACAACTCCTCGGTTCCCCTGGATGGGGAGGCAAGGAAATTGGACTCCTTTGTCAAGCGGTGCTTTCAAAGCACCATGCTGGTGGCCACATCCTTTCATACCAGTTATACATGGGCATATTCCTCAAGGATATCATGTGGGATTGGCCGAGCTTGGACCGCTCCTTCCCCTGAGCATCTGGACATCTTCCACACCCTGGTGGGTCATGGCAAGGACTGTTCTAAGTTCATGGGCCGGGTGACTTATGGTACCTTTGTGTTGACCTGCAGGGCTGTGGCAGTGGGCATTGGGGCCTGCCACCTTGTCTGGCTTCGGTCCTTGGACCTGGAGCAGTGGGTCCAGGATAAGCTGACTGACATGCCATGCTGGGGCGAGAGCCTCTTTGGGAAGCAGGTAGAGACTAAGGCTGGTGAGATTGAGACACAGCATGTCACCCTCACCAGACTTTCAAGGAAGATGGCCAATCCATCTTGTAAGAAGTACCAGGTCAAGCACCGTTACTGCTGAGCCCACAGGGCTTTCAACAGAGAACACAGGCTCCATATCAGCAGTGCTGTGAGAGGACACAGAAAGACTAGCAGGCCCTGCATTCCAAACAGGGCTTAAAAGGGGGAGAGAAGGCACTGTGGGTTAAACTATAAAGAGGAAATCAATTTGCATTGGCGTGATATACAGACCCATCTCACAGGGAGAAGAAGTAGGCGGAGATTTAATAGAAGACATACGCAGTATTGCTAGGAAAGGGGAAGTGCTATTGATAGGTGATTTCAGTATGACGAATGTTGATTGGAACATCTCTGCTGCGGTGTTATCTAGAAATAAGGAGATCCTGGATTCTCTACAGGGAGAATTATTCAGGCAACTGGTAACAGAGCTCACACATGAAGGGGCTAAACTGGACTTGGTGCTTACCAAAGGGGAATATGTTTCTGATGTTATAGTGGGAGATCATCTCGCATCCAGTGATCACCAGATGGTGTGGTTCAGCATTAGGATTATGGCTGATAAAATCTATTCAAAAGTGAGGCCTTAGATTTTAGGAAAACTAACTTTGCCAAGATGGGTCAATACCTCAAGAAGTTGTTAGTGGGATTGGAACAGCTGGGAGATGTAGAAAAACATTGGACAAAACTCAAAGGGGATACTTTAAGGGCAACCAACCGTTTTGTTAGAAAGGTAAAGAAAGGAAAAAGGCAACGGATGCTATGGTTCTCAAAAGAAGTAGCTGAAAAGGTAAAAAGAGGGAGGTCTTCATGAAATACAAGAGATTACAGAGAGCAGAAGACAGGCATCTATATTTGGGTAAAATTTAGAGAAGCTAGCAAAGTAGTCAGGAAAGCAAAGATACAAAAAGAAGAAATAGGCAATGCAATAAAATAGGGGATAAGACATTTTTCAGATATGCTAGTGAGAATAGGAAGGGCAAAAGTGGTATTGTCAGACCCAAGGGTGAAGGGGAGGAATATGTAGAAGCTGATGAAGATAAAGCCGAATTGCTCAACAAATATTTCTTTTCTGTGTTCACAGATGAAGGGCCAGGAGCAGGACCTCAGAAAACACCCACAAATAGGAACAGAAGTGATGGGGATCTTGAACGATTTTCAGAAGACTGTGTTCGGGTGGAACTAGCTAAACTAAAAGTAGACTAAACGATGGGACCGGATGGGATACATCTGAGAATACTGAAGGAACTTGGGGATGTTCTATCAGCTCCACTGACTGACCTTTTCAATGCCTCTTCAGAGTCTGGCATGGTGCCAGAGGACTGGAAAGAGGCACGTGTGGTCCCTGTACACAAAAGCAGAAATAAGGATATGGTTGAAAGCTACTGGCCTATTAGTCTAACTTCTGGGATGAGTAAATTATTACAAACACTGCTCAAAGAGAAAATAGTGAGGTTTCTGGAGTCCGATGGATTCACCAGAGGTAGGTCTTGTCAGACAAATCTGATCGATTTCTTTGACTGGGTGACCAGGGAGTTGGACTGAAGAAGAGCCATAGATGTGGTGTACTTGGATTTCAGTAAAGGTTTTGACACTGTTCCGCACAGATGACTTATCAACAAACTGAGCACCCTAGGGATGGACCCTAAAGTTATTGATTGGGTTAGAAATTGGTTGAGGGGGAGGTGACAAAGGGTACAGTTAAATGGAACTCACTCTGAGGAGCGGGAGGTTACCAGTGGTGTGCCACAGGGATCTGTCCTTGGTCTGATTCTTTTTAACATCTTTGTTAGAGATATTGTGGAAGAGCTGTCAGATAAGGTTTGCCTCTTTGCGAATGATTCCAAAATCTGCAACCAGGAAGGTATAGATAACATGAGAAGGGATCTAGTTAAGCTTGAATGGTCTAGAATTTTGCAGCTAAGATTTAATGCTAAAAAATGCAGGGTCATGCATTTGGGCTGCAGAAATCCTTGGGAGCGGTACAGTGTAGGGGGGCAGTACTTCTGTCAACAAAAGAAGAGCGGGACCTGGGCGTGATAGTGTTTGACGATCTTAAAATAGTTAAACTGGTAGAAAAAGTGATGGCAAAGGCTAGAAGGATGCTTGGGTGCTTAGGGAGAGGAATGGCCAGCAGAATAAAGGAGGTGATAGTGCCTCTCTATAGGTCTTTGGTGCAAACTCATTTGGAGTATTGTGTGCAGTTCTGGAGACCACACCTTCAAAAGGATATAAACAAGTTGGAGTCGATGCAGAAAGTGGCTAATAAAATGATTAGTGGTTGTAATTATAAAGCATATGAGGACAGACTTAAGAATCTTAATATATTTACTTTAGAGGAAAGGTAGGATAGAGAAGATATGATAGAGGTGCTTAAATATCTCCATGGCATAAATGCAAAGGAGGAGAGCCTCTTTAGATTGAAATCAAGCTCTGCTATGAGGGGACATAGGATGAGGGAGAAAGGGGATAGACTCGGGAGTAATATGCAGAAATATTTCTTTATGGAAAGGGTGGTAGATAGAGATGAGGACAGTATCTGAATTTAAAAAAAGCATGGGACAAACACAGAGGACCTCTAAAGGAAAAGAGGGGACTATTGTAGTAGTTGATATGGAAGGACAGACTAGATAGGCCATGTGGTCTTTTTCTGCCATCATGTTTCTATTTTTCTATGGTTCCTCCAGAGCATATCCAACCTGCCCGTCTCCTCAGGAGATAACCCTCCTGTTGGGGGGGGGGGGCAGCTCGTCCGATTCACCCACAGGTGGCCTGTCATCACCTCGGATTCATGGGAGCGGCAGATAGTTGGAACTGGCTACAGGCTACACTTTGCCAAGCTGCTGCCCCCTTTCCCCCCAAGGCAGTTCCCTCTAGACCCTCTGCATCTCAACCTGCAGCAGGAAGATGTCTCTGCCCTTCTGGCAGACTTTGCCATTGAGCCAGTTCCTCTGGCTCAGGTCAGGCAGGGGTTCTACTCCAGGTACTTCCTAGTCCCCAAGAAAACAGGAGGGTTTCAGCCCATCCTGGATCTCAGAGACCTCCAACACCTACCTAGTATGAGAAAGGATCAAGATGGTCTTGCTGGGGACCCTACTTCTGTACCGCCTAAAGGACGATTGGCTATGCTCTTTTGATCTCAAAGATGCATATACACACATATTGATCCATCCCGCTCATATGAAATACCTCGGGTTCATCCTGGGAGACTGGCACTTCCAGTACCAGGTTCTGCCCTTCATGCTGGCATCAGCACCTGGTGTTTGCACAAAGTGTCTGGTGGTGGAAGCTGCTTACTTGCAGATGCTAGGGGTGTTCGTCCTCCCATACCTGGACAACTGGCTCATAAAGAGCTCCACTCCAGATGGTGTCCGCTAGTTGGCCTAGCTCACTATCATGACTAATAAATTCTATGCCTCTAATTCCTGAGACAGCAAAACAGCCCCGCAATATTATGGAACCTCCACGATATTTAACTGCAGGAAAGGTGTTTTTTTCCTTGTGTGTGCGTGCCTTTGAATTAATGCCAATTCCTGGGTTTCTTAGCAGTGTGACGAGAAGTAGATTGCCAGTCCTTTCTTCTTAGGTAATGGAGACTTAAGTGACTTGCCCAAGGCTACAAGGAGTGCTAGTGGGAATCAAACCCTCTCTTGGTTACCAAGCCAGTGCTCTAACCATTAGGCTATTCCTCCACTTCTTACAAGCTTTATTTCTTCATGTGTAAATATATCGCTGGTCTGCATTGCCAAAGAGCTCGTTTGATTTCATGTTTTCCCAGAAGGATTGTGGTTTCTAAAGGTAGGTTTTGGCAAAGATCATGTGTCTTTTTATGTCTTTCTTTGAGCAGCAGGGTCCTCCTTGGCCTTTGCCCATGAAGTCCTTCTTTGTTTAGTGTGCAGCATATGGTGCAGGTTGAAACCAATACTCCAGATTGCTCCAGTTCAGCCTTAAGCTCTTTGGATGTTGTACATGGTGTTTTTTCAACAGTTTGTACTAACCTTTAAAAACTTCTTGGATTCATTTTCCTCTTCCCACCACGTCCTGGGAGGTTCTTGACAGTTGCATGAGCAGAAAACCTCTTAATAACATTGCGAACAGTAGACACAGGAATCCCAAGGTCTTTATAGATGGTCTTGTACCCATTTGAAGTTTGATGTTTGGTGATAATGGTTTTTCTGATGGTCTCAGACCTCTCTCTTGTCTTCACCATTGTTAGACTGGAACAGGGAGTGAATGTGGCCATTTATACATTGAAGCCACCATTCATTGGTTGATTCAAGTCATGTGGGTACTGACAATTGCTCATAGGTTTGTCTAATTGTACTGCAGTGGGAATGTGGTTTTTCTGTTCAAACTGATTTGAATTGTTTATAAGGGTACCAATAATCATGTCCTGGCAATGTCCCAGTTGTTATACTATTTCCTTTTTTAATTGATCTTGTTTTATTTGATTCTTTTATGTATCAAATATGTGTGCATATATAGTCCAAAGCCATTTTCCTGGCCACTTTTATTTAGTAGATATTGGACTTTATGGGGTTGAACTGCAAGGGTGCCAATAATGTTGACCACAACTATAGATGTCTGGAATGCCCTCCCACTGGATTTGGTGGGGACAAAGCAGTGATGGAATTCAAAAAGTCATGGAATAAGCACAGAGGATCCCTACATAAGAAGAGGCAAAACTTAAGTGACTTTCACACTTCAAAAAAAGCAGAGCAGGGGTAGCTGTCATGGATCGGGAGACACAATCCAAAGTAAAAAGCATAGAGTGGGGATAACCTGCACGGAGTGGAAGTTGCAGCCCTAAACAGCTTCCTGGGCAGACCAGATGAGCCACGCTGATCTTTATCTCCGCTGTCCTTCAATATGTTACTGTATTACCTCCAAGAAGTAATGTTAGGATCCTGGCAGAGACCTTTGTTCCTTGACGGTGAAGATTCAGAAAAGGCCTGTTTCATCAACACTGAAAATTTGTTTATGCTGTATCCTCATTCACTGATTTTCTTCAGAAATTCATGATAATGAGATGCAGTGTCTGTCAGCGCTGGCTCCCCCCCCCCCCCCCCTTATCGTGCTATACAAACCATGGCATTTGAATCTCTGAAGCCATTCTTTAATAGAAAGGAAGACTTCCTTTTGAGAGCTTTCTCCGCCTTCACACTGTAAGGGGCTCTTTTTCTGAAGCATGATAAAACTTTGCAGTTACCGTACATTATTTGCAACAGTTAATATGCGGTAACTGTTAGCGTAGCTGCACGTGGTAATGCCCGCAGGAAGGACCAGTAAGTTTTCCGACATGCTGCGCACCTCTTTCCTGGTGATCATGTTGGTCCTGATCTTTGACCTGTATATTCAGCAGTCTTTCCATGTTCTCTATGATATCACTCTTGTCATGAGGTAGCTTAGCTGCACGTAAGGGTGTTCCCGTTTGTGAATTCGCTTTTATTTTGCCTTTGCATTCGTGAATTGTTCCCATGGATTGTTGAAAGCACTAATGTTTTTGACGTTTGGGTGAGTATTTCGCTAGACTCAAGCATCTTACATCTAATTTCACATCCAAGGTAATTTGTTTGCAATTTCTGCTCCGACCTGCAAACAGTGGATGTTATGCAGACATGTCTACTTAACTTTGCTTTGCTTGTGTCCCACAGGATGAGGCGAAGTGTGGAAATATATGACAGATTTGTTGACTATGGGCCGAGTCTCTGTATTTCTCTGCTGCAAAAAGGACTGTAGCAGGCTCTGTAGCTCCATCAGAATTAAGGGATAGTCTGCAGAAAGCTCAGTAGTATAGGAAACAAGCCAGGACAAATTTTCATTATAGCAAATCTCTGTGTTCTGTCTAGCAAATCCAGGTCCCAGTATGGAAATTCTGTTCTAACAAAATGTTTCTAAATGAATTTCCAGATAGCGAGGTTGCTGATGAATCCTGCCAAAGTGGTGGCAGTTCCAACCCTGCTGGTTGGAAGCGAGACCTCAAAGGAGGACTGTTCTCCCAACATTTTCCTAAATAAAACACACATAAAAAATAGTTGGACTGATATTCAGTAGGAGTTATGCATTCAGTGGTGAGTGCCAAATGCGTAACTTCCCTATCTGTAAATTTCTAAAAATTATCGGGCCAGTTTTTAAACCATAAGGTCACCATTTTTTTTAAATATTCACATATATTCATCGCTCTTATACATGTGAATGCACATTATAAAAAGGATGTCTAGCTGCAAAACAGGACATCCACATCAAAACGCATGATATACAGCAGGAGGGTTAGCCAAGAAGGTGGTCACATGTAAGTGCCTTGTAAAACTAGACTTTCTCCACCCTGAGAGATAAATGTGTCTGCTGCATAAACAGCAAAAACCAGGATGCAAAGAGCTATGGGTTAACCATGTGCAGGAAGTCTCTGCATTTTAGAAACTTGAACATCTTGTATATGTGTGTCCACTGGATAGGGAACATCGATGTGCACGCTGCTCTATCACAGAATGCGACCGTGGATCTCTCTCACTTGCATATCCCAGCCTGCCATTTTGCAAATGAGGATGTGTTGCAGGGTGGGAACCTAGAGAAATGCGTTTTCTACATACTGGTGGGTATCTTTGAACGAGTGAAAAGTATCGGAGGAGTGAACGGGCATTTCCCTCTTCGTCATACTGTTGTGTTTCTGAAATAAGCATCTTTACTATCCTGTTTGTGCCCTGGAGCAGGTATAGCCATGGACGTCCCTCATGGTGATCTCAGATGTGCAGCTCTGGTCTGAAATCATATGTGCACATGTATCTTTATTGACCTGCCCTGGCCACGCCACAGCCGATGGCCACGATTGTGCCAACACATGTATCTTTGGGTTTTCTAAAATGGCTCCGGGGACGTCTTTGTGATTTGCACGTCTGAATGGTCATCTTCAGACATCCAATTCACGAATAGAGCTTCTAAAATGACCTCCATAGTCCATGGCGCTGAATATACATATGACTACAGCGGTATACATATAGTGGCATTATTCAGCTGCTATCCAAATAGCTAAGCGTTGTAATTTAGAACAGCCTTTTTTTCATCCTGTATTAAACCACTTAGCTAAGGGGGGGGTCATGTGACGTGGTGAGCCTGGAAGCTCCAGGGCTTGCCTTTTATCCGCAACCATCTGTACTATTTAATGCAGTCTATATCGCCTTTATCTAATTGCTTCTCCTTTGTAATGATGAGCTGAGGGTAGGGGGAGAGAGGGCTTGGGAGGAAGAGAGGGATGCGTTGAGGGAAGGGGGAGGTACAGCGACAAATGGGCACTGGGTTAAATCACGGGAAGCTTAAGAGTTTTGATTGTTGCTGTACCTGAAGTTGATTGTACTGTTACTGACTGATTTTCACGTGAGCAGATTTAAACCTGAATGGGGGAGGGGGGGGAAGGGGGGAGATAATACATGTATGTTATTTGACATACCCGGCACTGTGTAAGAGTCCCTACAGGCTGGGATTCTATGGTTTCTTGTTAATAAACATGATTTAAACATAAACCACATAGCTATATGTATAGCAGCCAAATGTTGCTGGCTTTCCATATTGATGGCATTATACATATTGGGCCCGATTCCCTTTGGGTTATGTCCGTCTCGTCCAGATGTCCAAAATCTGGATGGACTAGATTTGCACCCGATTCTGCACCCGCAGGATTTAGATGTTCCCATTTACACATGTAAATTATAAAATACTATAACTTATGTGTGTTCTTGAAAAACCTAGCTGCAGACATTTACACCAGCAATTAGGATGGTACAAGTGCTCGCAGTTCAAGGTGTGTTTTCACAATTTACGTCCCTGTCCTATAAAGTACGCATTTACCTTATTTTATGAAATAGAGCGACATACTCGCTTAGAAACACGCATTAATTAGACGCGCCTTATCAAATTACTCTCCATAGGCCAGATAATAGCTGCTTAATTAGGTACCAGGTTGGGAGGCGGTCACACCTGAATTTATACAGTGGATATTGTTGATATAGTCACTGCTCAATGCATATCTTCAGCGCTGGATAGTGGTGCTAAATATATGCATTAAGAGAGGCGCCACAGTCTGCGCTTAACCTAATTTCATGAGCCTGCCGACTAGATATCAGCCCTGTATGGTTTGGGTGTTTTTTCAGTTCATTTTACACATCCATTTTAATAACTTTTTTATACGTGCAGATTTATTTATTTATTTAATTCTTTTTTTTTTATACCGCGCTCTTAAAAATCACTGCGGTTTACAATAAACATTAGTTTGTACAATGCAGGCAGAACATACATTGAACTTACAGAGAACAGGTAAGACAACTTGGCTTAAATGGGGAGAAATAAATAAGTTAAGTAATTAAAGCAACTAGTATGATTATGATAATGTGACAGACATGAGGGATGAACTTGTTTATGTAATGTCACCGGCCTGAGAATAGTACTGAATGAAAAGGTGATGCTTTAGGTCCTTCCTAAATTGTGCGAGGTCAGTAAGAGACCGGATATGGGCAGGAAGGGAATTCCAAAGTGTGGGCGCATAAAACACAAAGGCTCGGTTCTTGGTCGCAAGGGAGCATTTTATTATAGCAGTAGGGACAGTGAGTGTGTAAGCAGCGATCGATCTTCTGGATCTATTCTGAGGAGTGAGGTGAACAAGATCCATGAGGGAGGCAGAAGAAATCTTGTTAAGGGCTTTAAAGGTAAGCAGCATTACTTTAAAGATAAGCCTGCAATGGATGGGAAGCCAATGAAGGTGCTGTAAAATGAGAGTTATATGGTCCTTTCTCGAGGCTCCATGAAGGACATGAGCATCGGCATTTATTGCCAATTGTAGCAGAGTAAGAGTGCACCTAGGGAGACCATGTTGTATGGTGTTGGCGTAGTCAAAATGGGGAGTTACTAGGGCTTGAAAAATCGTACGGAAATCAGCAGGTTTCAGTAGGGGACGCAGATGACGAATTGTTCATATCTTGTGGTAGATTGCCTTGGTGATATTGCTGATATGTGCTTTCATGTCCAACTGCTGGTCTAGAGTAATACCCAAGTAGTGGATGATGGGTTTACATGGGAGCTCTGCGTCTCTGACCTTAATCGAAGCAGGGGGGTAAAGGATTGATTTCTTGTGATGAATAGAACGTCCGTATTACTGAAGTTGATTCTGAGGCTTTGTGTGCAGAGCCAGTCTGTAACAGCATCAAAGCAGCTTATTATTGGCAAAAGGTCAGGCTGGTCAATAGAAAAAGGTGTGAACAGCAGCACATCATCAGCATAAACAAGGCAGGAGATATTAAAGGAATGGATAATTGTACAGATGGGCTGCATATAAATGTTGAAGAAGAGGGCGGAGAGAGAGGAGCCCTGAGGAACACCTTGTTTTTGTTGAAGGCTCAGAAGTCATAGAGCCAATTTGTACCTGTTGCCATCGGTCTGATAGGTAGGACTTGCACCAGCTCAAGGCAGAAGCAAGAATTCCCTTCTCTTGAAGACGTGTAAGAAGCAGCTCATGGTTGACTGAGTCAAAGGCAGAAGCAATATCCAAGAAGATTAGAACATATCCGTGTCTAATATTATCAATTCCAGTGAGTAAGGTGCTGAATAGAGTGGTGAGAAGTGTCTCAATGCTATGGTATTCTCGGAAGCCATGCTGGCATGGGTCGAGAGAAACAATAGTCTCGATGTGATGTTGAAGTTGGAGATGAACGACCTTCTCAATTATCTTGGCCAAAAGGGGAATGCTAGAGATTGGCTGATAAGATTCTATCTTCTGAGGGTTCAGCTTGCTGTTCTTTAGAAGGGACCTAATGGAGGTTTGTTTTAAAGTGAGTGGGAACATCCCTGTTAAAAAGGATAAGTTAATGATCTTAGCTAAAATTGGGCTGAATTCAGCACGTAATGATCTTATCCAGAAAGCTGGGCAGGGGTCATTGGGAGAGATAGTGGTATTGATGGAAATGATGGTGTCCTCAATGACCTTCTTGGAAGGGGGCGTGAAGGAGGTCAAAGGTGATAGGAAGCCTGGTATATAATTTGGTGTGGAGGTAGGGAAGGAGGTGATGGATAGGCTGGCTTTAGCACATAGATAATCAGCAAATTCCTGAGGGTGTATCAAGTTAGGTTGAATGGTAATAGGTTCCTTAGCAAGCGACTTAACGATGTTAAAGAGATCACAAGGTCTGTTTAGGGAGTGGAGCAGGGGATCAGAATGGTATTCCTTTCTTTTCATGACAACTGCACTACGGTGTGTCTCAAGGTGAGAGATATAAGCAGAATGATCATCAGAAGACCGTGAACGTCGCCAACGTCTTTCGAGCTTCCTGAGTAGGAGTAGGGAGGTCCGTAGATCAGAAGAGTACCAACGTGCTGTATGTTTTCTTCTTGGTGGGTTATTCGATGCAGGCCAAAGTGCAAAAGAGCTAAGGCTGTCATTCCATGTAGATATCAGTGAATCAAGATTGGGTGATGTAATGTTGAGGTCTGGTAAAACTTTGTCAATGATCTCCTCTTTATTAAAGAGTCGGAAACATCCTGAAGGAACAGAAGAAGCATCCGCAGCATTCCGATGAGTATTGTGAACCTGAGGAAAGGGCATTTGAAATTTGATTAAACTATGGTTGGACCATGGGACCGGGGTGATAGAGGGAGATGAATTATTAATTGAACTGGTAGCTGAAAGTGGTGCAAAGACAAGATCTAGTTTATTTCCCTTAGAATGGGTAGTGGTATGAACTATCTGCTTATAACCTAGCTCAACAAGTGCTTCAAGGGAAGCATTGGAGTGGGTGCTTTGGAGAGCTGGCAAGTTAAAATCACCCAATACCCAGTTTGGTATATGTGAGTTCGTGGGGTTACAAGCAAGGTCTAAAATAGTTGAAAGGTCATCAGGGGAGGAAGACAGAGATCTGTAGATAAGGCAAATGGAAATGTATTCATTAGTTATGATAATGGAGTCAAGGTGCATGGTGTCTACTAAAATGATTAGTGGTCTTCATTATAAAGCATATGAGGACAGACTGAAGGATCTTAATATGTATACTTTAGAGGAAAGGCGGGATAGAGGTGATATGATTGAGATGTTTAAATACCTCCATGGCATAAATGTTCAGGGAGAGAATCTCTTTCAATTGAAAGCAAGTTCTGCTACGAGGGGACATGGGATGAGGGTGAAGGGAGATAGATTCAGGAGTGATATGCGGAAATATTTCTTTACGGAAAGAGTAGTGGATCCGTGGAATAATCTCCCAGTGGAGGTAGTAGAGATGAGGACAGTAACTGAATTCAAAAAAGCATGGGAGAAACACAAAGGATCTCTAAAGGTTAAAAGGGGACTGTTTTAGTTGTTGATATGGAAGGACAGACTAGATAGGCCATGTGGTCTTTCTGTCATCATATTTCTAAGTTTCTATGTTTCTATGTTTCTAAGAAAGTAGATGGAATTGAAGATCCGTCCTTACGAGGATAAAAGCACCTCCACCTCTGTGACTGGATCTATTGCAAGTGTAAATTGAGAAATTAGGAGGGATGAGATGTTTAAGAAGGACTGAGTCAGAGAGTCAGTCAGCCATGATTCAGTGACTAGGAGGATGTCTAGGTTGTGGGTGGATATGAGGTCAGAGATAGCTGGCCATTTCTTAAGTCCATGCGTTTATGAGAGCACATTTCAAACTGCGAGGATATAGGTGCTTTTCTGACCTTTTGGACTTTATGGTATGCTGAAGGGCTATATAGTGCAAACGCCGGTGTGGGTTAGGCTTAACATCTATTAATAACCAATAGGAGCCATTAAAACATCTCTTTCCTAGGCCTTGTAGAATTGGATTCTTTATATTATGTTATTTTATAAGTTAATATGTGTATGATCGATTTTGCGTGCACTAAACATTTTTAAGTTGGATGCTAATGAATGTACATCTCTGCTGAAGAGTGGCCTCTGCAGTTATGCCTCTTCCCCTGCAGTTACCTCCTCAAACTTACCCAAAGATTAATGAGCTGTAGAGGCTAGTGGTCTTCCTGTTTATTAGTGCAATTACATGCTCGTGTGTTTTTAGGTGATGATAATGTGACAGTAATTGGCATTTGATACTCCTAAATTGTGGCCCTGTTTTACCTCTGCCATTAAGTTCTTTCTGTGACAGTGCTTTGGGCATTCCTAACTTGCTGTCACATGGCCCATCCTGTTTCTCTGTCTTGCTTCACATTCAGTCCAGGCACTCCTTTTCTCACTTGTCCTCCACACGGCCCAGTCTCTCTCGCTCTGTTTCTTTCCACTCTCTTCTGAACATTTCTGAGCATCTATCTCCCTCTACGTTAGGCCCAGCTTCTCTCTCTTTTTTATATTTTATACCCCTCATTTGGTCCAGATTCCCTCTTCCTTTTCTCCCTGAGCAGTTTTTCAACCTCCTTCCCTTTAGACTGTTTTTAACTTACATGCTTCTCCTGCTCCAGTCTTTAGTAGCTAGCAGGTGGGCTCTGCCAGTTACCTGAGCTTTCTCCATTTCCAGGGCTGACATAACCTTTAGGCAAACTAGGTGATCACATAGGGCAGGGGTGGGCAATTCCAGCCCTCATGCACCACAATTCAGCCTGGTTTTCATGATGTCCCTAATGAATATTCATGAGATCTATTTGCATCCACTGCCTTCCATTGTATGGAAATAGGTCCATGAAATATTTGTTAGGGACATCATGAAAACCAGGCTGGATTGTGGTGCACGAGGGCTGGAATTGCCCACCCCTGACCTAGAGTGACAGTTTCTAGGGGCTGGCAAAGTGCAGCGAAAGTCAAGGCAAAACAATAGATCCTGACAGCCTCAGAACTCAATGCTCAAAGAACTAACAATGCTTACTTTTGCCTGCAGAGAGATGGGCAATTTGAAAGAACCATTTATTTATTTAACCAGTTTTCTCTACCGCTTATTCTTCAATCAAAACGGTTTACATTATAACTTGGAACTGTTTATCTAAAGTAGCCATTCAGCCATGGTAAATGGTTTCCGAAATTGCCTTCATTACAGACAGTATATATATATTTAAAGACTATAATTATAAAAATAAAATGTAATACTTAAAAGCGTGATGTCCAATTCTGCATTTTTACAGTATTGTTCTGGAAAACTTGATGTTGGAGTACTCATATCTGTTGAGTTTAATTATCAAAATGTTGGGAGAGAAAAGGTCGGAACTTAAAGATAATTGAGGTGGGGAGGGGGCACATGGATAAAGGTTTGTCTAGGACACCAAAAGCCTTTGCACTGGCTCTGCCCATTTCTCTGATATTTGAGGGGTGGGTTCTGTCAGCTGCTGTGCTGTGTGCATTTTAAAACTTGTAGGCCCACACGTCTTGATTTGTGCTATCACAATGCATGAAACCTGGAGAGGTTTTTGAAATGTGTAAGACTGACAAGCAGATGTGGGCAGGAGTGATCTAAGCTATGCAGTAACAGTGCAGGAGGCCTGTTAATATTTCTGTAGGTAGTCTGAAAAATCACATTTGTCTATTAAATAGTTGCATTACCTTGCAAGAGATGGATTGACCACGCCTGACCTAAGGCTTTCTCCCCATTCTGTGTCCATGGGGGAAAGAAGCATAGTAGATCAGGTCCTAAATAACATGCATGGGAAATAACTTGCTGTTTGTTGGATTTCCTTAATATTCTATTATGCAGCTCCAGCTTAAACAAAATACGACTGTGAAACTGATGTATTTTGCAAATTGTTCTGACCATGTGACATCTCATCCAATAATAGAACACTGGTTGCCAGTATTGAGTCAATTAAATTGAAAATTCTCATGTTTGCCTTTTGTTCCTTTTATACAGGTTATCCTCTCTATCTCTCCCCACTTTTCATACCATACTCCCCACAATGCTAGTTAAGATCACCACAAACTCATCTGTTGGTTGTGCCTTCCTTTCAGAAGCTTAGATATGAGTGGATCAGAAATTCCACCTTTGCACACGCTGCCTCCTTCACTATGGAACTCTTTGCTGGTGGATAGTAGATCAGATAGTTCTTATAAGAATTTTAAAACGCTTGTTAAAACTTGACTTTTTTCAGACTTCATACGGCGACTATCTTTGAACTGGGCCTCTTCTCCTGTCCGTCCCTATTGTGTACTGCTGTTTGCCACTTGACACACAGCCTCAGGTTGAAATTGTTGTTCATGCATCTCTTTCCTTTTGTTGCCTGCATTTTGTGTATTTTGATGAATGTCTCTGGTGTGGATTATTTCCTGTATGGATGTTGGTGTTTGGAATTGTTTAGTCTCAGTTGGATACACATATGCTTGTGAACCACCATGACGTCAATTTGAACCTATGACAGAATACCAAATGCCTCAAATCTATAAATTAAATAAATAAATAAGATAACTAGGAAACATTAATCTCCAGGAACAAGCAGGAATGAGTCTTCACATATGGGTATGTCGGTACCGACGGAGCCCGCGCGGGAACGCTCCCCAGCGTCCAAAAAGAAAGCTTTTGGGAGCACCCCACACGCATGCGCGCTGCCTTCCTGCCCGTTCACTTCCCTCTCATCAGTTTTCTGTTTTCCGTGGAGCCGGCAGGACGTATTCCTGTCACCGCAGAAAATTCTTCTTTTTATTCTTACTTTCTTGTGGTCGCGTCTGCCTTCCCTCGACGCCACCAGTACCGCCGGTGCTTTTCTTTCTTTTACTAAAAAATGTCTTCTTTTTCTATGAAATTTTTTCCTGTTTAGTGCCTGTCAGTTTCTAGGCCACTAGGCCTCTATCCTTCCATTATGGAAAAGCCGGCCACTATCCTTACGAAATGCTCAAAGTGTGGCGGTACAGATATATTTTTGGACACTCATACTTGGTGTCTAAAATGTTTAGGTCCTGACCATTGCCCACTGGAGTGTCTCTCCTGCTGGAGCTCAAACAGAAGAAGTCTTCAGAATCGAGCACAACTCGATACCCGGTTCACATCGGACTCGATGTCACCAGCCAGAATATCTTCTTTTTCACAGGATCAGGTAACCAAACAAAAGTCTGTAAAGACTAGTCAGTCCTCGAGTGGTAGATCTCCTTCTAAGCATCAAGATGCCTCTGGCATTGCCCTCGAGGACATTTTGGCAATAAAGCCCCGGCGGGAGTCTTCGGGCTCCAAAGCATTAACGGGGCTTCAGGTTGTTCCCGAGGTTCTTACCTCGATGAACATACCTGGGCCATGCTCGGTGGTTGTGGCCGCTTCGAGCGGTACCGACACCCCGGCATCGGCTATGGTGATGGATGAAACACTCCTCACCGATGAACGTAGTCTAGCGCTCTCAGCTACTTCGGTACCGCTAGAGTTGCTACAGACCGTTCCTCGAGTATCGGTATCGGCTTCAGTACCGGTACCGTTATCGACATTGGCACCGGTGTCGGTACTGTCCATGCTTGCTTCGACAGACTCACTTCCTTCGATGCCGAGCCTGGAATCGCTCTCTAGCATGGAGGATTCGGTACCGACTTGTCTTGGTACCGACCTCAGCCGGTACAGAAGACATCGCTTTAAAGAAAATCCGATGCTTCATCCTTTCAAGTCTTCTGATCTCGATGACTGGGATGAATCCATCGGTACCAAGGCTGAATTCTCAACAATTCTAGCCTTTACCCCTCATTTTAGGGGGTCCTCCTCAGGGGAGATTTCTTTTCAAGCTTTTCTGCTTGATATGGCAAAGTTACTTGCCATTTCTATACCTGGTGAAGAATCCATACCAGGAGATTCAGAGACTCTGCAATCCCCCTGGATTCCAAAGGAGGTGATCATGCTTCCTTTGCATTAGATCTTACAGGATCTACTATTAAGAATGTGGGAAACTCCTTTAACGGTATCCCCATATTCTAAGACACTTGACACTATGTACAAGGTGCCACCTTCTCCAGGTTTTCAAAAGACTCAACTTCCTCATCATTCTATTGTTGTAGAATCAGCAATGAGGCGTATTAAGAGTGCAAAGAAGCACTCCTCTTATCCGCCAGGTCGTGAGTCTAGGACTTTAGATGCCTTTGGACGTCGATGCTTCCAGGCATCCATGCTTTCAGCAGAATTATCGCATATATTTTCTATATGGGATTATCTCTTGAAGTGGTCACAAAGAACCTAAAGCTTTTGAACCCTTTTCTTCAAGAACATAAAAGAGCAGACTATTTCTTATTAGTCAGTCATGCTCAAAATGTCTCTAAGTTCCTTAATCGTGCTTCCCTGGACTGTTTTTGAGTCTATTAGCAGAACTCCTGCTATAGCCATAGGGGCACAACGCATGGCCTGACTCCAAGCTTCAGACTTGGACAAATGGGTACAAGAAAGGCTGGGAAATACTCCTTGTACTGGTGAAAATCTCTTTAACAAGGATGCTTTATTCCAAGCTAATCAGTTAAACACTGATATTGTTGCTTTCAGAGGATTGTCAAAACTTTCCTCTATCCCAGCTACTAAAAAATCTCCTAACAAACTTTATCCCCCTAAGGGGAAAAAGTTTTATCCATCTTCTACCCATCATGCAGATGTTTCCAAAGAAGGGCAACATCAAACCAGGCTAAGAAAATCAAAATCTCAACAGGCTCAGCAAACCCAGCAGTTGCAGAGTTTCTGATATTTTATTCATTAAATCTCTTTTTTCTGTTTGAGGTTTAGAACCAGTAACCTACTTCTTATCAAAAGAAGCACCTACAGTTCATCTCATCCTTACTGAGATATCAGTGATACACTGACTCAATCCTCGACTCTAGGCATGAATCTCTTGCCACAAGAGAAATCCATTCTTTTAGCTCCAAGAGCTATTGAGGACCATCATGCCCTACAGGTAACAGGGTTCTCCTCTTCTTTTTGAAGAAAAAAGAGGAGTAACAACTAACAACAAGGTAGGCTATGTCCTTCATCTTGACAGTTTTCCTGTACGAGGATATCTCTTAGTTTTGGACTGCAAGGGGCTTCACCTTTTCAGGGACTTACCAAATTGTAAGTCTTCTCAACTCTGTATTACTTCTATCCCTCTTAGTCGGGACATTTAGTCTCTAAGAGTGATACTATTCAACTGGAGGGCTTACTTTTTGAGCCCATAGGTTTTCTTCAATACCTACTCCAGTAACTGGTTTCCATACAGAGTTTTCTTCCCCTTTACAATCTTCTCAAATATTTCTTTTAAGACAGCTTATCAGACAGTAATTGAGTTTTACCACTCCTAATTATGTCTGTCGGTCCTTTTCCAATCTATAGGACCTAACTTTTCCTGCTGCCTTAATAACAGATAATTCCAAGAGAGGTTCCACAACCCACTTGGACAATTTATCATTGCAGGCAACCGGCCTGTCTACTATTCTTAGCCATCTTCAATTCTTTTTGGCTCCAACAGAATAGATTAGGTTGCACACTGGCAATTAAACAGCCAGATCTCACCTAAGCAACCTAAAACATGCTCTCTGCAATTATATAAAAAAGCTCTGCAACTATGGGCCTTTGCTAGAGAGCGTCAGAGCCATTCCTAGTAGGTAGCTTCTAGATGGTTAAAAAGGCTTTGCCCAGTCATGCTCCTACATGACTGGTTTTCTCCTACTCTTACCATCTTCCTTAAAATTTCCTTTTAAGGAGAAGGAACCAGGGCTTAGACCATGTGAAAACATAAAGAATTGCTCAATTCCCTGGGTTGTTCCACATCTCCAGTGGAACTCTTACAATAGGGATGCATTCTTTTTCACTGCAGTTGGTCCTTGTCTACTGTTTTCCTTCTAATTCCCAAAACTTCATTGAAGCTTATGCTGAACAAAGAACGCATAATACTCATATTGCCCTCATAGAGGGGCAAACATGGTATCCCCTTATATTTCGTCTTCTTCTCCAGCTACTACACTGAAGTTATAGAAAGATCCAGACTTGCTGTCTTAAGACTAAGGATCTCCTCTGCACCCCTTCACGTAGGTCTCCATTCCTGGTTATTCAAAGGCTAGATTTAAAAAAAAAAAAATCTAGACCTCTCCTTATAAGTAAGAGCATTCCACTGTTTTCCATGAAACCTTCTCCATGGCTCTCCACTTATAACCAGAAAGAGATTCTCTATCCATATTCTCAAGCAGGTCTTACCCCTTCTTGTTATTAAGCGAATCTCTCTCTCTCTCTCTCTATATATATATATATATATATCTATATATATATATATGACTTTGAAAGATTAGTGACTGTCCATATTGATGCTGTTCCAGCATACCATACAAGTTTAAATGGACAACCAATTTCTATGGTAATTAGAAAATACCTTCTTTTACCTTAACTTTTCCGGTTACGTTACATCTGAAGCTCTCCATGTAAAGTCATTATCCTAAGTGACATCACTTAGGGAAGACATTACTGATCTTCAAGAAATTGGAGGCTACACCGCCTACTACAAATGTTTTTTTCTTTCGTTTGGATAAAGGGGTCTTAAAGACCCATCCTTTTTCTGCAAGGCGTATTTCTACCTTTTCGTCCAAACCAGTCAGATTTATCTCCTCTCTTTCCTAGAGCCTTATTTTGCTCCAAGGACAAAGAGCTTTAAACTTTGGCCTGCAGAAGCTTCAGCTTTCCTCCAAAGTCCATCCTCTTTAAACTCCCCCAGTTTTTCTTCTGGGATTAGTTCTAGCCATTAAGGCTTCTGACCTCTGCCTGTATTGCAAAATTTATTTTCCTCTACTTTACAGTGAGGTAATTTCTTTGAGGATAATCTACTGGCTCTTACCAGCAGACCCATATTAGCCTCAATAAACACTTTTACAATACTTTTGAGTAAGGTCCACATTAGAAAATTGGAATTCAATATTTGCTAACAAGTATGGTCTACACAAGGACTCCCCTCTAGACGCCTTGTTTAGTCAAGCTGTTCCACAGCACACCCTTTTTTTATTCAACTCCTACCCTCCATCCCTTGGATGCCTGAGGTTCTGGGAAATAGCATGGCCCATCCATTAGATTTGCAACATGCTGGGACCTCCTCTAGGCATCTCTAGCTTGGGAGTCCCCATATGTTAAGACTCATTCCTGCTTGTTCCTGGAGATAGCACAGTTACTTACCTGTAACAGGTGATCTCTGGGAACAGCAGGAATAAGTCTTCACAACCCACCCACCTCCCCTAGGAGTTGTTCTCTCTCTCTCTCTCTCTCTCTCTCTCTAATTTGTCTACTTCCCTCCTTCGGACTCAGCTACAAACCCAACTGATGAGAGGGAAGTGAATGGGCGGGAAGGCAGCGCGCATGCGTGTGGGATGCTCCCAAAAGCTTTCTTTTTGGACGCTGGGGAGCGTTCCCGCGCGGGCTCCATCGGTACTGACGTACCCATATGTGAAGACTTATTCCTGCTGTTCCCAGAGATCACCTGTTACAGGTAAGTAACTGTGCTTTCTGTTCAGAGCATACATTGCATTCAGAAATCAGACATTGTAAACTATTGAAGCACAATGTGCTACAATCACCTGCCCTGGGCAAATTACACAGATAAAGTCAATATATCATCATCCCATATTCGTTGAACTCCAATGACCTGAGAACTATTGTTCTGAGCCACTAGTTTGTAATATTGGGAAGCCACCCCAGAGGCTATACATATTGAGCTTATCTTGTTCATTAACCCCCATTCGTCAGACAATGAAGTAATATCTAAACTGGGATTTTTCCATACAGTGCCTCAGCTGAATCCACTGAAAATATAGAGACTGAGGTAGACCAAATTCACTTTGCAACGTAGGAAAAGGTTTCCACTTACCATCCAATATTAGTTGGCCAACGCTCCAAATGCCCTTGCTAAAACATTTTTGCCATGCAAATGAGCTTTGATTAATTTTAAAAAAGGGACTCTGCCAGATGGGTATTAATTTCGATAAGCAATCGTCTTTGGGAATTGCACTTGCTAACAGCTGAAAAGCCTTTTGAGTGTCCGATATAATTCTATGAGACTCCAACCTCTTAATAGACACCATGCCAGGAAGAAGATTCAAGGGGAGAGGAGAACTCAATCTCTCTTCGGTCCAGACTGTTTTCAATGTAAGCCAAAATAAAGTCACTTAAATATATTTAGTGCCCAAGAAGAATCTCTGAGTGTGTTGAATGTGTATTAATAGGCAGTAATATCAAGATGAAAGACTAGTTGTGTGTAAAAACTAGCATAATTGTTTAAATACATTTGAAAGAGGTTACAGATAAAAAAAATAAAGGCTGGAGAAGAAACAAGATAATGTAATGTGTACAAAAGAGAGATGTAAATGAAAAAAAAATTCCAATGTTATGAACAATGTCGTAGATCACTAGTTTTGAAACTTGTTCTTGGGGGAACATTAATCAGTCTGGTTTCCAGGATATCTGCAATGAATATGCCCAGGTTGATTTGCACACCCTGCCTCCAATGAAAGGCTGTTGTTCCCCAAGGACAGGGTTGAGAACTACTGCTGTAGATGAAACACAGAAAAATATCTGGCCCCATGGATCGTCATCTAGTTTCTGTGTCTGGAAAGGAGGGGGAGGCCATTCCTGTAATCCCCACTCATCTTCTCAGTCATGACTCCTCATGTGCATCGGGGGTTAGTATCTCTTCCCCCTCTGCTGCTGTTGTTAGTGCTGGTCCCGTTACGTCCTCCCCAGTGAGGAGGGCTGCACCACTGCAATTGGACGTACCATCTGTTTTATCTGCCTCTGGTCCTGTGTTGGATACCGGGAGGGTAGCTCTGCCCCGGATCTTATCAGTTCCCGAGTGTCCTGCATTGGAGCGACGGGACGGTGTTACCTCATCAGGGGATCCCAAGGATGTCTCTCTCTCAGATATTTGGCTTGTGCTTTCTCGGATAGAGTCTTCTTTGAGTTCCGTTGTTGGTCAAATGTCGGACTTCACTAAAGACTCTGTAGCTAATTTCATTCAACATAATTCTCAGATTGAAGAGTTAGGGGAGCGATGCCAAAAGTTGGAAACCCAGTGTAAAGTGTTACAAAGTTCTTCATTGTCTTTTATGAGAGATAGTCTTATTCTTCATGCTCAATATGAGCTGTTGGAGAATAGTATGCGTGCTTTGAATTTACGTTGTATAAATTTTCCTCGCACACGGTTCTTATCACCCCAGATACTGTTGGATAAATACTTGATTGATATTTTGGGATATCGGGAGGATAATAAACCGTCTGTGACTAAACTGTTTTATATTCCCTCTAAAGGGTCTTCAGACCTAGGGGGTGCTGATGAGTCTGTGCCACAACAGTCCCCTTTTAACCTTTAGAGATCCTCTGTGTTTGTCCCGTGCTTTTTTGAATTCAGATACTGTCCTCGGGTCCACCACCTCCACTGGGAGACTATTCCACACATCTACCACTCTTTCCGTAAAGAAATATTTCCGCATATTACTCCTGAGTCTATCTCCTTTCACCCTCATCCTATGTCCCCTCATAGCAGAGCTTGCTTTCAATTGAAAGAGACCCTGCTGTGCATTTATGCCATGGAGGTTTTTCTTTTTTTTAAAATTTATTTATTTGAGGCATTTATATACTGCGTGTCTGTGATAACGCCTTCTAGGTGATTTATAATGAGATAATGTATATATGTTACCTGAAGGACTCACAATCTATGTGTACCTGAGGCAACAGAAGTTTAAGTGGCTTGCTCAAGGCCACAAAGAGCACCTATGGGGTTAGGACTGGAAAGAGGCTGTTTAGGGGGGCTAGGACTGGTAATGAGCTGATCACATGGGGTTAGGACTGGAAATGGGCTGATCAGGGCAGGTTAGAATTGGTAATGGGATGATGGGTGGGGCTAGGATTGGAAGTGGACTGATTGGTGAGGGGGAGTGGCACTGGGAGTGGAAGTGAGCTAATACCTCTGATGGTATTTGGACTAGAAGAGGCTGGACAGTGGGAAAGGAGCGGGTCTGGAAGGGAATGGACACCAGAGGCAGCCCTGGGAATGCAAGGTGGTTGACATTGAAAGGTACTGAGAGGGGAGGACTGGAAAGGGGGTTGATACTGGTGAGGGTTACTGGGATTGGAAATAGGCTGATGGAAGAAAGTGAAGAAAACAAAAGAGACAAGAAATGGCAGATGGACTATAGACCATAGAAAGAGAGCTAAGAGAAGACAGGAAAGCAGAAGCCTCAGATCGGGACCAGCATGATCAAAAAATGAAGTGGTCAGACAACAAAGGTAGAACAAAAATTTATTTTCAGCTTAGTGATTGCACTTTGTGCTATCTTTGTATTTTACACAGTATAGGGAACTGCATCTCTTATTTTTCTGATGTTGCACTGCATGAGGAGTCTGGCTTCTTGGGTTTTCAGTTTAATTTTTGTCTACGTAGTTTTATTTTAACTTTAGGTTGTAGTCACTTATTCTGTACTTGGTGAGGGTCTGTGTTCTGAGTGTGTGACTGAGGCCAGGTGTTCTGTTAACATGGAGTTTGTACATAGGGATCTACTGTATACTATACTTTAGTAATTTGATTTGTTCAGCTTTTCATATAGGTGTATGGATGTCCTAGGGCCTGCTGCAGTATTTATAGCGCTGATTTTTTTCTGGGTAGTTCTCTTGTATGTGTTTTGGAAGTTTATGCTATTATGGTATGGTAGATTTGGCCTTGTAGATCTTAGGCGACTTTTATAGGGTTTTATATGAGTTCCCACTATGCCTGGTACTGGATAATATTTGTTAGTGAGATGACCAGAATCAGATTTTTTAAAAAATATATTTAGTTCTGTGAGTGAATGTCCTACTTCTGCTCTGCACCCATTGTCAAGGGGAGGTTTCTGTAGATGCAGAATATATATTCAAAAAGAAAAAGTAGGAACCATAGCGCAGTTTATAGCAGAATAAAATGAGTTATAATTTGGTCTTATAAACTGTGCTGTGGTTCTCACTTTTTCTTTTAGTTCCTTAGTGTGCAAGTATCTTGCATTTCCTTTGTTTTTTACGGAATATATATTTACATTAATACCATGCTGGTCCAGTGCGCAGTTTCAGGAGTTATGGTGGGGTTGCTAAGCCCTTTTTGATGTTTACGTTGGAGTGGGAGGTTTTGTGTTGGGGTAACAAAGTCCCTCTTGTTTTTCAGAGGGTGGGAAGTGCTGTGTTGGGGTGCCAAGTCACTCTTGTTTTTGTGGAAGTGGGAGATACTACATGGATGATGTTGAGTCCGTCTTGTTTGGCATATTTAGCAGCATGTTTCCTAGGCTCTGCACTGGTAACATATGAACATAAGAAATGCCATACTGGGTCAGACTAAGGTCCATCAAGCCCAATATCCATTTCCAACAGTGGCCAATCCAGGTCACAAGTCCCTGGCAGGTTTCCCAAAAAGGCAGACAGGTTTCACAATGTTTGGCCCAGGGCAAGCAGTGGATTTCCCAGGTCCTCTTTAATAATATTTTATGGACTTTTCCTCCAAGAACTTGTTCAAACCTTTTTTAAACCCAGCTACACTAACAGCTTTTACTGCATCCTCTGATAATTAATTCCAGAGTTTGATTATACAGGGCCACAGGCTAACTGCAAGGAGGCAGTTACATCCACCTGCAGTTACTGTAATTCAGCGTGGCAAAACAGCTGCTCGTGCAAATAAGGCCACCCACTGAGGTGGCATTCGTTGCACTTACACTACTTGCGCTGAGCCATTATGTTATTTTCTTCTGACAATGCACATGCCTGTGTGTGAGTTCCTTCTCTCATCTCACTCTTTAGTAAAGTATAATTTTGGGAAAGAAATGCTGTAAACCTAACAGTAATGGGTAAGAGCATTTTTTTTGACTACATATGTCTGTTTTTAGTTTGTACTAATATATTCCCTACTTGGTGAAGATCTATCTCTGTTCTGAACATGTGTGACTGAGGCTACATGTTCTGTTAGCATGGAGTTTCTATGTAGGGAGCTGTAGTAATCTGGCTTGTTCAGTTTTCTGAATAGGAATATGGATGTTCTAGGGCCACTGCAGCATTTATGGTGTTGCCCTTTTCTAGGTATGCTCCATGATGTGTGAGTTTTGGAAGTTAGTGCTGTTATGGAATAGTAGATTTGCTCTATGGGTCCTATACTCTGGGTTCTTGGTGAGGCCAACTGTACTGTAGGGTGCTGGTTTTGAGGGAGGGGATACTGGAATATGCATTGTTTTTGAGATTTGCAGTTTTGCATTCTTTATGCTGCCAGACTGAAATTTAACATATTTTGTCAGTTCAGATTCAAGGAAATTTTCAGAGAATGTCTCAGTTTAATTTTGTTTAGTAGCCTGATAGCTTCACCGCTGCTGAGTTCTGACTTTTCCAGCTCTAGTACAATCCAATCCGGTGTTTGAATTCATGGCTACCAGGATTAGTTTCTCATTTTATATCTTCTCTCCTCATCAATAATCTGGTAATAGTTATTAAACCATTGGTAATAGTTCTAGTTCTATGTATTAAGGCCAATGCCACTGTATAAAGTTCTTGGATGTTTTATGTAAGAAGAACAGGTTCCATATTTGTTTCACTGATTCTTTACATTGTTTTTTGTAAACCGCACCTGATCCATGGGAAAGTGTGGTATATAAAAATAAATAAAATAGCAAAATAAATTTGATGTGATATAATGGTTTGATGGAGGGGGGCTGTGTAAGTGGCTTTTCATTAATCAAATTTAATGTTTTATTATTATGTTTGTTTTATTGTAACATCTGTTATACTAAATTGCATGTGTATGTTTAGAAGCCACCTAGGATTTTAGATGGGTGGCATATACATTTAAAAACAAAGGGGCATGTTTACTAACAGGCCGGTAAAGTGCGGGTCGCGGTAGAGTGAGTGTGCCGTATAAGGAGTGGGCATTCCGTCGTGAAGAACAGAAGCTGTGATTGACAGATGCGCTAAGGTGCGCGGCGCCCGTGTGGTTAGTGCCCTGTGACATTACGGAGTTTGATCTGTGCACATGGTTCACACTGCTCACGGTTTTTTTGGGCTTCCACTATTGTGCTGCACATTGCTGACGGAAACGGTTTCTTTTCCCGGCACAGCACCTCTAACGCGAGTGTTTCACTGGCGTTATATTTCTTTGCAGATTCGGGCACGCTCCTGTGCGGCGAGTCTCTCCCCTCCCACATTCCGCCCACTGACCCCGTCTCTCCGCCCCTAGGGGGCCTTCCTCCGCCCTCATTTCGCCTTTGCACGCCTCTTTCGCACATTACCCGCCCCGCAAATGTGCGCGTTGTCGGCGCACGCTTGCGGGACCCGTTAATGTGCCGCGCACTCGTACGGGGCGCTTAAGAGCACTTAAATACATCTTTTAGAGCGCTCATGTGCGCCCCGTACAAGTGCGCCGTTTAGTAAACAGACCCCAAAGTATACTAAATTTATGCAAATGATGCCGCAGTGAGTCTCCGCACATGGCCCTGCATCACTGTGAGATAGAGGAAAGCATAAACCTCAGACTGGGACCTACATGATCAGAGAATAAAATGGTAAGATAACAAAGTTCGAAGAGAATTTTATTTTCAATGTAATTACTGGACTTGGTGCTATCTTTATATTTTATACAGTACATGGAAATATATCTTTCTATTTCTCTGGTATTGCACTGTATGCAGAATCCGGCTTCTTGGGGGTTTCAGTTTAATTTTTATCTACATATGTTTATTTTTAGGTTACGGTCACTTATTTTGTACTTGGTGAGGGTCTGTGTTTTGAGTGTGTGACCAAGATTAGGTATTCTTTTAGCATGGAGTTTGTATGTGGGGATCTATACTGTAGTAATCTGAATTGTTCAGCTTTTCAAATAGGTGTTTGGGTGTTCCAGGGCCCACTGTAGTATTTATAGTGATGCTTTTTTTGGATGGCCTCCTTATGTGAATTTTGATAGTTGGTGCTGGAATGGTATGGTAGATTTGCTCTATTGATACTCAGTGACTTTGTTTAATGCTTTTGTATTAGTTCACAATATGCCTGGTACTGGAGAATGTTTGTTGTTGTTAGTGAGATGATCAGAATCAGATTTTTTTTAAGATACTGAGTTCTGTGGGTGAATGCCCTGGTTCTGCGCTGTACCCACTGCTGAGAAAGGGGGTTCTGTGGATGCAAACTATATGTTCAGAAAGAAAAAGCAAGAACATAATGCAGGTTATAACAACAAAATAAAAATGCGTTATAATTTAGTTTTATAAACTGTGCTATGGTTCTCGCTTTCTTTTAGTTCCTTTGTGTGCAAACATCTTGCATTTCCTCCATAAAATCTAATTGGCTTTTTGGTTTGGTTCAGTCCCTGATTGGAGTTTTGAGATAGCCCCTTCTCCCCCACTGTGGGGTGGGGGGCACAATCTCATCCTTCGCCTCAGGCAGCAGATTGCCTTGAGCCACCCCTGGCTGTTGACAATCCTTTGGAGAGGAATGGGTAATTTTCTAATAGATCCCATCACAGGGATATATTTTTGGAAGTTCAAGCCTTTTTCTAGTCAAAAGCTCAATCCGTTTGCTGATGCTGTGGGTGCTTTGGGCAATGCTGCATATAGCCATGGTGTTCGGCGTGCTGCTCCATGGTCAGCATTGGGGCACACAAATGATCTGGCTCAGAATGTCATGTTTCTTGAATTATTCACCATACTTGTAGCCCTTTACATATGAGACTTCAGATTCAAAAAACATGAAGGTGGTATTCTGCTCAAAAAATGCTGCAGTAGTTACAGTAGCAAAGTCAGCAAAATGCCCCAAAGTGGCCAAGCTTCTAAGACTGCTTATAGCTCCGTATCATTGCTTGAACCAAGTATGTACCCAGCATACAGAACAATTTTACCAGTGCCTTATCTTGCTTTGAATGGTCTCTCTTCCAACAGCTGGTCCCCAGATGGAGACGATATGATTGTGCCAGACTGGTTATAATAGCTTGGAGCCCGACCATGAGTGGCATTATCAAGCAAGCATTAGCCCTGTCAATGCTGGCAGCATATCAGTAGACTTTCAATAAAATTATGACATTTTTGTCAGTGAAGGATTGGCAACTGGGGACAGCAATCTCAGGCTGAAGGGACTGGGATTTCTAGTCCTATAGGCACTCCTTGTGGCCTTGGGCAAGTCACTTAACCCTCCATTGCCTCAGGTACGCATGTAGATTGTGAGCCCTTTGGGGACGAGGGAATGTATCCAGTACCTGCTTGTTGTGATTGTAAACCGCTCTGATGCCTTTCAGCCTGGGTGGTATATCAAGAAATTGCATAAAAATAATAAACATAAACATTGATTCCCTGAATATTTAATTTGTGCGCACAAACAGGAATTGTCTCTTACTGTGGTCACAGTCCATTTAGCTGGCTTTATTTCGCAACCCATCTAGCTGGCGTTATCTTCTTTGCTAAATAGAAGGGCTGGAGTAATCTCTCCCAACAGTTTCATGGTCAAACCTTTCTTAAAAGACTTGCCTTGCAGTACACCCATCACATCCAATAGGAGGCAACCTGCCACACACTCAATTTTTGGCACAAATTGGATTCGGTCCCCACCCCAGAACATTTTTAAGGATGCACTAGGTACAGCTACTGGACGTAAGCCAGAACCTTCTGTTAAACAATTTTCAAGAAGTCCTTAAGTTGCTTTTTCCTGATGAGGCCTTAGGTGAGGGACCTGGAGCAAGCAAGGCTTTCTCGGATCTATGACAGGGCACGGGCATCTAGAACAGTGCTAGCAAAGGCACAGCAATGACATGGCTAAATACGTTTGACATTGTAATGGTGATGCCTAGCTTGGTTCTATGGTGGGTACTGAACCTTGCAATGGAAAAGCCAGCTGAATAGCTGTGGACCTAGCTCAGAAGACACATTGGGTAAGCTGTGTATCTACAATGGTTGTGCCCTCATGTTGGCAATGACATGATGGAGGGCATGCATCTCCTAGAAATTAGGGCATGGCTTGGGTTGCTCTTGTTAGGAATTGTTATATTATGTTGTTAATAAAGCTGCTGCAGTCTGTCATATTTATCATTGATTATCATTGAAATTCCCAATAACATAAAATCCTCAGCTCACATGGGGATCCTGCCTACCTGTTATGATGCATTTTCCCTTCTTCAGTTGATAAACTCAAGCTTGTCTGTGTAAGGGACTTCATTGATAAGCTTGTGGTGAAGTCTGTCTCACTTGGGTGACAGTGATGTGTGGGTGGAAGGTTGCAGGGAGTATGTATTTGGTAGGGATTGTGCATATGAGGTATATGTGAGTGTGTGGGTGTGGGGATATATGTCTTTTGGTGATAGAAATATTAGGATGTGTGGGAAGGAAGTGACGTCACCCGTAAGATGGCAGCTTAGTTTTTAAGCTCCCGTTGGTACGCAGAGGAAAAGTGAAAAAGAGCGTTAAAACTCCCTCCCTCACGAAGGTGCAGGAAATAGCGGCTTTCCGAACAGATGGCACTGTCGGCGAAGAAGAAGCTAGCCCGGTATAAATCTCCGTATGTGGAGGGTGATGAGAGAAAGCCGTGAGGCCTGCCGGAGCACATGGCTTCAGGGGACGAGTCGGAGGAAGAGTTGGAGAGGGCCAATGAGAGCTGCACGAGAGGTGACATCTGGGGATGGCTGAAGTCCCTGAAACATGAAATAATCGCTACCCACGGGGAGATTAAAGAATCGCTGGCTGAGATTCGCTCCGATGTGCGGGAGTTGGGGCACAGAGTCGAGCTGCTGGAGGACCAGGCGGAGCAACAGCTGGGGAAAGACTCGGAAATCGGTGTCCAGATTCAGCGGTTGCAGGAAGAGCAGGACCTGATGCGGGATAAGATGGAGGACCTCGAGAATCGCTCGAGGAGGAACAATGTGAGGATCCGGGGCCTCCCGGAGCGGGAGTCTTATGCAGACGCAGTTGCAGTGGTGCAGAAAGTGTGCTTGTTCCTGCTTCAGGCTGAGGGGAGCGCTACGGAGGGTGAGACGGTCCTGGTGGAGAGGGCCCACAGGGCGCTGGGGCCGCAGAGGGCCGGGCGCCCAAGAGACATAGTAGCCTGTTTGACTTCATATGCCCAAAAGGAGCGGGTGATGAAGGTGGCTGCTAGGAAGAGAAGCTTCCAGTGGGAGGATCAGAAGGTGGAAGTATATCACGATCTCTCGGCTGGGACTCTTCAGCGGCGCAGAGAGATGAGACCAGTCACCCAATATCTTCGGGAGGAGAAGGCGAAATATAGATGGCTCTTTCCCTTTGCCTTCTTGGTGGACATTAATGGCAGGGGATTTCGGGTGCGCTCTGTGGAGGAGGCCTGGCTAACGCTACGGAGGGGAAGGTGCTGCTAATTTGCCAGAGCAGGCCAAGACCACGGCTACTACAGTCAGCAGAGGGCCAACTACAAGTTGGGAGAGAGTACCAGTCAAAGGACAGCGCCTCAGGAGGAAACCTGGAGGAGTGGACACTGGCGAGAGTAATGGAGCGACCTCCAAGGACAAGGCTACCTGAACTGGGGGCTAAATTGGTTGCGGTGTGGTTGTGTGTATTGAGGGGGGAGGGGGAGAAGTGCGAAGGGAAGGGGAGGATAAGTGGATTATGTATTGGAGGGGGTTGAGTTTGTAATGTGTAAGGTTTGAGGGGTGGTCTGTATGTGTGGTGGCTGGGGGTGGTACTGTGAGGGTTGGGTATATTTTATAGTTTGAAGGTACAAGTAGGAGGGAGGGGGCAGGTATAGCATCCCGGGAGGGGTCGCTTCCTTACAAATAAGTGGAGAAGAGCTCCGCAGGATGGGGGGTAGGAGGAGGAGGGGAGGGGGGAGGCATCTACACAGGGTATAGGGGGGTGGGGGGGCTAGGGTAGAGAATGGCTTCTGGGGTAAAGGTGGGAAGCTTAAATGTTAGGGGGCTCAATTCGCCACAGAAACGGAAATTGCTGTGGAGGGAGCTTCGGGAAAGACAGTGGCAAGTGGCACTGGTGCAGGAGACACATCTGCGGCGCTGCGATGAGCGACTGCTGAATGGAGGGAACTTCCAAGGATTTTTTGTGGCAGAGAGGGGGAATCGCAGGAAAGCGGGAGTAGTCATATTGATTCGTAATGATGTACCATTTAATGTGGGGAGGTGTTTTCGGAAGGGGGATGGGAGGGTGGTGGGTGTTGTAGGGGAATGGGGGGGAGAGATGGTGACCTTGGTTTCAGTGTATGGACCAAATACAGGTCAAGTGGGGTTTTGGGAGGAGCTGGGTAAGTGGTTGGAAGGGAAGGTCCAGGAGCAGTTTTTAGTAGGGGGTGATTGTAATATAGCGTTAGATGGCCGGTCAGGGAAGGGGGGGGGCAGCGATACAGGAGTGCGGGCCCTAAGGAGGTGGATGCAAACATTTGAGGTGGAAGATTTGTGGCGTTTGGCTCACCCACAGGGTAGGGATTATAGTTTCTATTCAGCAGTACATGCGTCTTTTATAGTCGGATAGATTATTTGTTTGGGAGCAAACATTGGAGGGAGGCCTTGGACAAAATACAGATAGGGGTGGCTACGTGGTCGGACCATGGCCCGGTGGAGGGCGGGTTTGGACCACCAGGGGGGGGGGTCAGAGAACCTTTTGGAGGTTGAATGACTATCTCCTACAGGGAGAGGAGGTGGTCCACCGCTTGAGAGTAGTGATTCAAGAGTACATGGAATTTAATGATAATGATGAAGTCTCCACGGGAGTTTTATGGGATGGCCTAAAGGCGGTGGTCAGAGGCCACTTAATTCAGGTGGGTGCACAGAGGAAGAGGAAGAGGGAAGAGGAAGTACAGCGTCTTATGGGGGTGTTGGAATAGCTGGAGAGGGCCCATAAACAGAGGGGGGGAACTAGGCTGCGGGCCCAAGTAGCGGAAACTAGGCGGCAGTTAAATGCCCTCCAGTTAGAACGGATATCCTTTCAGTTGGAAAGGGCAAGGCAAAAGTTCTATGAATTCGACAATAAGTCGGGTCGGCTTTTGAGTAATAAAATACGGATTTTGCAAAGGAAGCATACCATTACTAAAATAAAGGGGCCTCAGGATAAACTGTTATATAAAGACCGGGATATTCAGGGACAGTTTCGGGAGTGCTATAAGGGACTTTATACAGCAAACCCACAGGAGCGGCGGAGGATATTAGGAAATATCTGCATAACGAGGGAGCGGGCAGTGCAAGGATAGAAGAGTCAATGGGAGAGGGGTTGGAAGTGGAAGTTGCCCTGGGGGATGTGTTGGGGGTTATTAAGCAGCTGGTACCAGGGAAAGCGCCCAGATGCGATGGGTTCACGGGGGTGTTTTATAAAAAACTGTCTGGGGAGCTGGGGCCGATTTTACAGAGAGTATTTAATGCGGTGCTGCAGGGGGAGGCCCTTCCAGCCTCTATGCACCAAGCTGCCATAGTGGTGATCCCCAAACCGGGGAAGGACCCATCGGTCTGTGAATCTTACCGTCCCATCTCTTTGTTGAATATTGATGTAAAAATTTTGGCCAAAGTGTTGGCAATGAGGCTGGGGCCCTGTATGCCAGGGCTGATCCATCCGGATCAGTCGGGGTTCATCGAAGGTAGGCAGGCGGCTGATGGGATCCGAAGGGTGGTCCAATTGGGCTGGCTGGCGTGTAAGGAGAACCAGAAGGCTATGTTTCTCTCGATCGATGCGGAAAAGGCCTTCGATAGGGTGAATTTTGAGTTTTTAATGGCAGTCTTGGATTATGTTGGATTAGGTCCTAAATTTTGCTCCTGGATACAGGCATTGTATGCGGCGCCGGAGGCCATAGTGAGGGTAAATGGGGGGTACTCAGAGCGGTTCTCCTTGGGGCGGGGGACGCGGCAGGGGTGCCCGCTGTCCCCGCTGCTTTTCGCACTGGTAATGGAGCCGCTTGCGGCTAGGATCAGATCGGTACAGGATATCAAGGGAATTGCAGTGGGACCATGTCAGCATAAGATAGCTCTATTTGCTGATGACCTGCTGTTCACTTTGGAACCAGTCAAGAAACGTGGCAGGGAGTTCCTAAATTGCCTTTATTGTTCCACGGATCAAGTGTGCCTAAACCCGACACAGGCCGTGTTTCGTTCACTACTTCCTCAGGGGTTAAGGGCTCACACTGTAACAGCCAATGTAAAACGCAACTCTCTTTGATTGGCAAGGCCGTGGGAATAACCTGCCCCACACATGCGATGTAGGTTGAACTGAACAGCACACGCACAAGGTTTCCAGATCACGAGGTAGCGTCACGCAAGGCCTCGTGATCTGGAAACCTTGTGCGTGTGCTGCTCAGTTCAACCTACATCGCATGTGTGGGGCAGGTTATTCCCACGGCCTTGCCAATCAAAGAGAGTTGCGTTTTACATTGGCTGTTACAGTGTGAGCCCTTAACCCCTGAGGAAGTGGTGAATGAAACACGGCCTGTGTCGGGTTTAGGCACACTTGATCCGTGGAACAATAAAGGCAATTTTGGAACTCCCTGCCACATTTCTTGACTGGTTCCTGGTTGCCCACATGGCAGCTTGCTGTTCTTTGGTGGACCCTGCTGTTCACTTTGACACAGCCGGTGACTTCCCTTCCGATCTTAATACGTGAATTGCAGGAATATGGTAGGCTATCAGGGTTTAAGGTTAATTGGGACAAAACGGAGGCCTTGTCGATTTCCTTAGAGCCCCGGGTGATTGAGGGTCTACGGGCCTCCTTTCCATTCCGGTGGGCTACGCGATCGATTAGGTACCTTGGGGTGCAGATTACCGCGAGTTACTTGGATCTGTATGGGGCGAACTGCCCTCCGCTTTTTCAACAGCTTAAAAGGGATATGGATAGATGGCGGGGGTGGAGCTGTCTTGGTTGGGGAGGATAGCAGTCTTGAAAATGAACCTGTTACCACGTTTGCTATATTTATTTCAGTCTTTGCCGGTGGGGGTGAGCCAGGCTGAATTGCGCAAATTGCAGAGTCAGGTGTTTGCATTTATCTGGGGGAATAATAGGCCTCGAGTGTCTAGGCGAGTGTTGTATGCTAATAGGGAAGGTGGGGGTTGGGGGTCCCTGACCTGGGTAGGTATTATTGGGCGGCACAGTTAAGACAGGTATATGAGTGGAGGGAAAAGGAGGGTCTCCCTAAGGGGTTTAGGGAGATGGAACAGTACTGGGCAGGGGAGACTAGATTGGCATATTTACCATGGATTCCAGGCCCTCCACCTGGGGGGGGAGATGGAGGGAGAATCCGGTGCTGTGGCATTTGAGGGGGCAGTGGCGTAAAGCACGGCGGAAATTTTCCCCGTGGTCAGACTTTTCAGTGTTGGCTCCGGTAAGAGGGACACCGGGGTTTGCACCGGGTAGGGAGGGGATCTTTAAGCGGTGAGAGGCAGTGGGGCTGGGTACGTTTGATAAGTTCATAGAGGAGGGGAAGTTGATTTCTTATCCAGATTTAAGGGCGAGATATAGCTTGCAGAATGGGGACGTCTTTCCACATATGCAGGTGCGCAACATTTTACAGCAAAAAGATGTCCGAGAGTGCTGGGAAGAGGCCACAGATGACAGGGTCGGGATGTGGCTGGGGTGGAAGGGGAGTAGAGGGTTGATCACCTTATTATACCGGGGGTTGGGGGATAGATCCCCTAGGAAATATTCCCATCAGGTAGAATGGGAGAGAGAGTTGGGGAGAGATCTGGATGAGGAGGAATGGCGGAGAATACATATGAATATTGGGCGCCAGGCACTGTCTGTGGCGGTGTGGGAGACATCATATAAGCTTTTATATCGCTGGTACTACACGCCAGTGCGACTGCACAGGATGTTCCCGGGTGTATCTGACAGATGTTGGAGACAGTGCGGGGGGGGGGGGGGTCTTTCTTTCATTCACATTTGGTGGGAGTGCCCACAGGTTCAGCGTTATTGGGGGGCAGTGGGGAAACAAATAAACGGGCTCTTTGGGGGGGCCCTCGGGTTGGATATGGGCTTATGTTTGTTAGGTATGTGGCCGGAGGGGGCCCCTAGGAAGAGTGAATGCCCAATATGGGCCTGTATACAAGCTGCTCGTAGTGAAATTCCGCGGGCTTGGAAACAGATTAGAATGCCAGGAATGGAGCAGTGGAAGAGTCGACTGAGACGCATTGTTCTGATGGAGCAATTAACGGCAATGCGTCGCCAGAAGCAGGAGAAATTTGATAAAATATGGGTTGCCCTGTTGGAGTTTTTGAAGGGATGAGATGCCTCATGGAGGGGGGGAGAAGGGGCTGGGGGGGAGGGGGGATGAGGGGAAGGGTTAGGGGATGTAGTTGCTTAAAACGATAGTGGTCATTGTAATGTTGTTAAGGGGGAATGAATGGAGTGTATTTATATTGTGTTGCGGGAGGATTATGATTTGGGGGGGAGGATGGTCTTTGGGGAATGTAGGGGGAGATTGTGCTATGTTACTATTGGAGTGCGGTTCTAAGGGGGGACTGGGGGGGGAAGGGATTCACTGTTCATTTGTGATGTTGGTGATCTTGTGCAGAGGCTATGGTTTGGTTATAAATGTTAATAAACATTTAAATTGGAAATATTATGATGTGTGTGAGGAGGCATGTGGTAGAGTGGTTGGGATTGTGTGTGTGAGGAGGATGGGGGTGTTGTTTGAAGGCTGCATGAGTGTCTGAAGGAGTGTATGCAGAGGGAGGTGGATGTAATCTTTCTTCTCATCTCATTTCTACATCCCTGCATGCCCCTCCCCAATACTATCCCTCTTCCCCTTCTCCCCTCATGTCCTCTCCATTCACTGATACATAGCCCAGCCAGGTCAACATTGCCACAAGGGATCCACGGTCACTCTTCTGGTCTCTACCAACTAAGGTGGAAGGGGAGCTTCACCTATCATTGTCGCTGGTCTGCTACATCCTTGGGGGTGGCGCTTGGTCCCCCAACCCTACATCTTTTCAGTTCATTTCTTGTTACTTGGCCATTGTTTACTTCTGCACCTAGTGTGTGTTTGTGTATGTGTCTATCTGCCTGGCCATGCACAAACATGCATATGCCAATTTGGTGGTTAAAAGGATGTTTATGTTTGTCTTTATTTGATATACTGCAGTTTCTGAGGACAATCATTGCGGTTTACAAAAAAAGCATCAATCAGGAAGGAAAAGAATGCCGGTTTCATAACTGAAAAGTTATAGAGAGACTCAGGCTGGAGAATAAGAAAGGGAGGGGGGGGGGGGGAGACAGTAAGGATCAAGCCTTGACAACAGGAACTCACACTTTTTTGTAAGATATTTATTTATTTTTATTTACATTCGCTTATATACTGTGCTATTCTGCATCAGTGCGGTTTACATTGAACAAACTGAAATTACATTGAACAGGGCATTATAACTTGGAGATAACTATTTACAGGGAACATGGGCTATGGAGGGTTAAGTGGCTTGCCCAAGACCACAAGGAGCACCTGTGGGACTAGAAACCCCAGTCCTTCCAGCCCAAGGTTGCTATCCTCTAGTGAGATTTGAACCCCTGACCTTCTGGCCTGATGTACCTTGCCCCAACCACTAGGCCACTCCTCCACTCCTAGTTTTTGTGCCTTACTAAAGGCTGCAGAAGCAACAGCTATAGATTGCATTATGTAAGAATGGGTTAATGACTGAAGGGGCATTCAGAGAAATTACACCAGTGAAAAATTTGGAGGATGACAAATTAGTTAGTGACAATGTACAAATCACCGCATAGCACTTCTAAGATAAAGAAGATTTAAAAAGTTAAAACCAGTTATGAATAAAAACAAAGGAATAGCAGCTGAAGAAACACCTCAGAATGGTGACAATAAAATATCAGAAGAATTTTCTTTGAAAGGAAACAAAAACCAGCTGAAGATAGCAAAACAAAGGGTCTTATGGAAACAGGACTTTCCCCATTCTGGACCTATGGAAGCAATCTTTATTGAATAAGGCCCAAAGGAACCAAACACAAATAGTAACCAAAAATAAATTGTTGACAACTGTACCAAAATGTATCATCAGTAGAAAATCGATAGCTAAGAATTTGTACTTACTGCTGAGCTCAAAATGAAAAGCATATTGGATGCTAGACCAGCTCGGCATAACATTGCGAGAGGAAAAAGAGAGATTTTTAAAAAGGAGGGAGGTGGCCGCTTCTATTTACTTGTTCTGATGTTAAATGTATCCCTGTTTTGTACAGGTCTGTGTTTTTCTTTTCATAGTTGTTGAAATTCTTTGACCCACAGCATTTCATTTGCCTTTAGTTTAGGAAAACCCAGCTGTGCGCATTGATAGATGGTGCCTTTGCTTAAGATTCAGTCTCCTGAAGTATCGCATTTTCATTCATTTGCTACTTTGTCCTTTTGGATTTTACTGAATGCTACATTACTTAGCATAATGACATCTCTATTTGCATTCTGTCGTTTTTATCTCATTAATTGCTTTCTCTTGTTTTTCTCAGAACCATAGGGTTTTCCCCAGGCTTTAGTTTTTTGCCCTGAATCTCATTTCCATTATACAGCAAAGCGTACGTCGATCTACAGCATTGCTTGTTACATTTGAACATTTTTTTAATTTACTTTTTTCATTTTATTTCTCTCTTTGTATAAATATCACCATCTAGTTTAGTCCCACTCTTTGCTCTTGTAGCCTCTCTCTGCTCTGTTTAGACAATTTCTTTTCCTTGCAACAGCTTCTCCTAATGTTCAAAAAGGTATTCTGGGTTTGTTTCCTATTATCTAAGAAACATTCAACGCACATATGCCTTTCCTACACATTAATTCTTCATCTGCAGATCAACATTCTCATCAAATTGCTCAAGAGTCCTCTGTCCATGCTGCTACTGGTAGGGGAATGCGCTGCAATATCGGGCTTTTAGTCTCAAGAAGTAGACAGTGCCTGCTGCTCCCAGCTAAAAACACAACGTTGTAGCATCTTGCCCTATCAGCAGTGGTGCAGCCAGAGGACTCCTGTGCAGTTTGGCAGAGATGTTGCTGCAAATGGTCATGTAAATAAAACAAATGGCCACGGAGTCATATTGTTTACACTGTCCTCTTAAGATTGCATCTCATTTGACTGAAACATGTCTCTGACCATACGCTTAGCAAGCTGTAGTGTTGTCGTCTAACCTGCCCAGTTACCATATTTAGGGGGCTAGTTACTAAGCTGCAGTAAAATATTGCATTTTACCACAAGTTTGTTTACTGTGGGAGTCACTAACCTGGGGTAATGCGGTACCAAAGGTTAGTAACTTCCACGATAATATGAATAACACAGCTTGCAATGAGTTTCACAAGCCGTGCTGTTCTGCTTCTGGAGACATCTTGAAAGTATCATCAGCAAAAGAAAACAATTAGAATTCCCAAGTCACATCACCCAGATCCAAAGGTACTTAGAAAAATGTTAAATAGATCAGTAGGAAACAGAGAACCTTGGGGGACTCCACAACTCATCCTCCATAAACTCCCAAACTCACTCCCCCATTTCAGCCTAAATAATCTACTAGTTAAGAATTCAGTAAACCACGGGATTGCTGAGCCAGCAATAGGCAAGCCGCTTCATTTTCCTAGAAGCAGGTCAGGATCCACTAGATCAAAGGGAGCAGATAGATCCACCTGCATGTGTGGTAAATTTATCTTCTGTACTTTAATGATGCACTACATATAAAGGCCCCTAGGAATGAAATGTGCTGTTTAGTTAATATGTTGGTGCATTCAATGTTAATAGGCCAGCATATGCCACACAAGTGCATTGCATGTTATTGACCTTATTTGAAAACAGTATGTTAGGTAAATAGGGCCCCAGAGTACTTTTGGCGCATTGTAAAAATTTAGTTTCTGTCAGAGGCTAGTACTAAACAGCTAGTGCACTAATCTAGCACTAATCTATGGGGAGGGCATGTCCTTGGCTTTCCCCCAACTAGAAGTACAAAAAGAATTATCCCACCTTTCAATCCCTACTACCCCATCCAAAACAACTCGTCTCTTTGCCTACATGCCCTGACTGACCCTTTCACTCACATGACCATTAAAAAATTAGAATCCCCTACCCTAATAGCCTTTCCTACCCTCCTGATCTGCAAAAATTAGAAACACCCACTCCCATCTCCTCTCCTAAGCACTCATTCAATATAAAATAGCAGCTCTTGACCCCATCTCTCCCCTCATCTGCCCAAACAAAAAAAATAGAAGCCCCCTACCCCCTGATTCTCCCTCCTACTCACCAAATCAATGAAAGCCCCACATTCTGGAACCCTAATACCAAACCTGCAAGAAGAGATATCCTTAGCTCCTACTGATCTGGTATCCAGTGCAACTCTGGTGCTACCTACCAGAGCCTCAAACATTGAACTTTATCTTTCTTTATCTTTATTACAGATTTAATATGTTTACAAAACAAAACTGAGACTGCTTTAGTGAGAAAAGAACGCCAATTCAGGACAGGAAAGAGGTAGAAACAGGCAAGATAGAACACTCAATATAACATTAAATGACACAGAAGAGCTAACGGGGAGGTGGTGATAAAATAGTGGAGGGGGTGGAAGGTCAAACGCGGTGCAGAATAAATGTGTTTTTAACCTGGTTTTAAATGTTTTATATGAAAGTTCAAGACGAAGGTCTGGAGGGCGTGAGTTCCATAATCGGGGACCCAGGAAGAAGAAGGCAGAGGAACGGGTTAATTCAAGATGGGATTGAGAAGGGGAAGGTAGAAACAAGAGCAACTCTGGGTGTTTACTAGTAGGAATTAAGGCCATCTCCAGTCAGTGTCCTATAGCACACTTTTCATAGGAGTTGTGCACTAAGCCTATCATTAAGTACTACTGTGGTTTTCATATATTGGCTTTTAAGAATACTATTACCCACTGGAGGTCACTTTGTAATTCAAGGGTATATAATGTTGCAACACAAACAGTAAGATGCTTATAACATGCTTTCTTTACGGCTGCCCTGTACAGCTGTTGGCAAAAACCTCTCCACTGTTTGAACCTCTGTAGGTCTGATTTATTGTATAAAAGGCTTTTTCTAGAGGTGCAGAGTAGGAGTATCTACCTTATAAAGCAGTTTTCTTTATTTTGGAAAACGTAGCATCCGAGTCGCAGAGTCTGAACATATTTCATACTTTGTTCTAAGAAAGAATGCATATTGAAAGGAAGGTTAAGGTCAGGGGTATGACAGAGCTAGGGGAAACTCTTTTCTATAGTAAAAGTGGCAAAACATTTACTATAGAAGTACAGAAAGAAGGAGCCCCATGTGTATACATTTTGGGTTGGTTATGTGACCTCTCCACTGACACTGGCTTTTTAAAAATATATCAGCGATATTTAAGATTAGAAAATACAAGGCTATGTTTAAATTTAATGGTATTTTACCTCTCCCAAATGCCTTATTAGTTTAGTAAATACTCCCCAAGATAGTTTAGAATTTTAATTAACCCCCCCCCCCAAAAAAAAAACAAAGGACATTTTCTCCTAAGCTTATATTTGAAAAAGGAAATTCCTGTCTACATCTATATGAATTTATCACATTAGCACCATAAATCCTGCCTCTCTGTGGCTCACAGTCAGGGTGTCATGATGTAGCTCCCTGGGGAGAGTTAGTAGACTACAGAGTTTTGCCTGATGTCCTACTTCTACATTTATAAAGATCTTAGATCAAGACTCAGCCTGTCATTTTGTACTGTAGAAAGATCATATTGCAACTTTACCATCCAATATTACCTTCGGAATTAACGTGTGCCTTCCTATGGCTGTGTTGTCAAATAAAGCAAAGTCAAAAAGAAGCATTTCTACTTCCATATGTGATGGGCAAACTTTGTTCTACTCCACAAAAGCATGTTTTAAGAGTTGCTTCTTTAACAAGTATTACTTAAGAGTTTTCATTGTCTCTTGAAATCTGTTTTCATTTAGCATGCCAAAAAGTTATTTATTTAACAGATTTAGAGCCTGATTTAGAGAGGATTTGAGCCTATTTTTATAGCTATGGGAAAACCTACTGTAAGTCAAATTTAGTGCTTTAAAGAGTGAATCCCTGTAGTGTCTCTTTTTGTATATCATTTGAGCAAATTCAATTTGGGTTAAAGGTGCCAGATGGATAGAACTGGGGAGGGATGTCCTTCTTTTATCCAGATAACATCACCAGCATCTCCACACTGTCCTTCAAATATTTCCTGGAATGAAGTACCTTATCACCATTTCATGTCTTCTTACTAACTTGGAAAAAGAAGCAAAACGTCAAAGAAAAATCCATTTCCTAATCAATACTTTATTCAGAGGTACAGTATAGCCACACCTGACATGGCCGCATTTTGGCACCAGCCTTCTTCAGGGGTATAGTGGCACTACAAATGAATAAATATAACAAATGAAATTGTGTATAAACAAAGTAAATGAAGGCAACAATTGAACGAATGAATAAATAAGACAATAAATTGTTGTTAAGTGCTGTCAAGTCGGTGTCGATTCATGGTGACCCTCTATTGATTTTTAGTTGTTTTTAAATGAATATTTATTTATTTATTAAGACAATAAATATTCATTTATTGGGTAGATAGTGAGGAGTCGGTATGGAAGTTGTGGGTTACGAGGGTTGTTATTTATATTTCTGGCCTTAGCAACAGTAAGTGTTGCCAGGCGCCATCCAATGGTTCCATTGGAACACTGACATTGTTGAACATAACCTTATTCATAACATTTTATCATTTGAGCGCGATTTGTTGTTTACAGTAACTTGAAAAATTCATCTCGGGTGAAAAATGGAATTAACTCGCGAACATTTTCATGCGATTATTTTTCATAACTTTCGACGTGGATTATCAAGACAAGAGTGCATCGATGAACTTAATTTTTTATACGGCGATAAAGCACCATCCTACAGCACTGTAAAAAACTGGTATAACGAATTCAATCATGGCCGACGTTCACTCCAGGATGAATTCCGTCAGAGTCGTCCAAAATCGGTTGTTGTGCCAGAAAATATCGATGCTGTGTGTGAACTTATAAAGCAAGATTGTCATGTGACATACCGTGAGATTGAGGCATCTTTGGGCATTAGTATGACAAGCATCAATAAGATATTGCATGATCATTTGGCCGTAAAAAAGATTTGTTCGCGTTGGATCCCGCATAATCTGACAAACGCTCAAAAGAAGGCTTGTGTCGATTGGTGCAAGGAAATGTTGAAAAAATACGTTCAAGGTGCATCAAAGACTGTGTATAACATCTACACAGGTGACGAATCATGGATCTATGCATATGAGCCTGAAACAAAACAGCAATCGACTGTATGGGTCTTCCAAGACGAGCCAAATCCAAAAAAAGTTGTTCGCGGAAGAAGCACATTGAAGCAAATGGTTGCCTGTTTCTTCGGCATTACCGGTCACGTGGCGACAGTGCCGTTAGAGCAACGTAGGACGGTCAATTCTGAATGGTACACGACCATTTGTTTACCAGAAATCTTCGGAGAAATTCGGAAAAAGTCGAAGAAGAGGTGAATAATTCTTCATCATGACAATGCGAGCTCTCACACATCGGCTCAAACAAAGGAATTTTTGACCGGCCAAAACATCGAATTGATTTGTCATCCACCGTACAGCCCTGATTTGGCACCCAATGACTTCTTTTTATTACCGCATATCAAAAACAAATTATGTGGTCAACGATTTTCAACACCTGAAGATGCGGTTGATGCATTCAAAATGCATGTTGTGGAGTTACCTCAATCGGAGTGGAAAAAGTGCTTCGAAAATTGGTTCAAACGCATGCAAAAGTGTATTGATCTTCATGGAGAATATTTTGAAAAACAATAAAACCAATTTCGATCATAAATATTTGTTTTTTCATTATTAGACCAGAAATATAAATAGCAACCCTCATATTAATGAGCTGTAATGGGGATGGATGGGCATACTGGGCATGTAGTGCTGAACGAGTAGGGGATGGGGATTTGAATAGGGGTATGATAGGTTGAGTGAGGAGGCTTACCTTTTATGGTAGGTGGTGGTCGCTGTGTTGAGATTGGGGTTGGGGCAGGCTTTGGTTGGGAACTGGATGGGGTTAGGATTTTTTTTTGGTTTATTAGTGAAATCAAGTATACAGTATAGAGTGTGGTGAAATTCAAAATAGGAAAGATTATGTATTTCCTAATTCCTTTTTCTCTCACTGATTTGGCACCATGAAGGTCCCTCTTTAGTGTCCTCAGCTTTAATCCTCCTGTAGGGGCTTGGGTGGATGCCCTTTCCGTTGCTGTTCCTCAGAGCCCTGGACTCCAGACTCCTCTGCATTCTCCTGCAAAACACTCTCACAGAAACATTCTCCAAACATCACAATGCCTCCTTTCAACTTAGACCAAGTTCATTCAATGTTAGTGCCACTACCCCGAACACTTTTCAAAGTGCCCTTCCTTAGATAAGAACAAAATAGAAGAAATCGCTTCTCTTCCCCAAAGACAAAAATCAAGAATTTTTTCTCTTCTCACATACTCCTGTTCTGAATGCTATGGATACAATGGAGTTTGGTTCCTCGCCCAGAGATTGGCTTTCCACGGTTAAGATGGCATGCACTGTACCTATCCTACTCACTGTCACAAAGTAAACTGCTTTTTCCAAATACACAGGGCCTTAAAGAGTTCCTGCCAGATCCTAAAAAGATACACCCACTGCCCAGCAGTGGACATGCAGGTTACCCTCCATTGCATCACTCTAAGCACAAATCAGATAAGCAGCAGGGACTCCAGAATTTTCATCATTTTAACTATAGAGGGACAATTCTGGGAGTCCTGCTACATATGCCTATTTCAATTTGTTGTAATGTGTGAAATGTAGTTTTTTTAGATATTGTATCTCACCTCAGGTGTCTTGTTTGATTACGTGTGTAGTGAAATGTAAGTAAGTCCTTAAATAAATAAATAGATAAACATCTGTACTTTTAATCATGGTCTCCCGGGCTTTCTCTTACTGGAACAGTATCCTGCACAAAAGGATCAATTCAAACTTCTGTTTGGACTGTTCATAGCAATTTGCAGTTCTTGCATTGTCAGCGTACATAGTTTGGTCTGAAGCTTTGTGGAAGATTCCTTCTCATGGATATTTGCATGGCATTCAGAAACCAGTTATAATTTGCAGCTAAGTTCTTGGCCTGTTCTGTAGCTGCATCAATGTGCTCCCCAAGCCCGGCAAGTTTAGCTATTACAGTGTTTTAAAGGCAGTGGAATGTTACGGTTCTTGTATTTTTGCTGCATTCAATGAATAAAGGTGGATAAGAGTTGAAGATTCAGGATAGGGTGGAAGATGATTTGTTACAAGACCCTTCCAAAATATTACTGACAAATGCAAGATAAGAATTATAGCCTTGCTTCCACTGGCGGTTGTTAATAGTGAAAGAATTATGTTCCAGTGTTGAGTTTGATCTTGAAGCCTTGGCTGAGATAACCCAACAAAGAATGCTTTATTGGGTTCAAAATCAGTCCATTTGGTTTCCTGAAGGTAAACACATTTATTGCTGAAACGGGTAGCATTAACGTTTCTGGTTTAGTAAAGAAATGCAATTTTTAAATTGGCGTCAGACTTTTGAGTACTATAATTTATGCTTCCAGCTATGTTTAGCATAGATTTGTAAGAAAATGCTTTCTAACAATAATCAAACGTTTTTATTCAATTTTGTGCAGAAGCGAAGCACAGGCAAATTGCAGAGAACACAATACAGTAGTCTACACCTCACTGACAATTCAACCAGGATTTTAAAAATCATTTATGGGTTGGCAGGTAAATCTCCTGCGCTTCTCTGAGTTCTCAGCCCCGCTTTATTGTATTTCATATGCTACTATGAAATATGAGTTCTCATCGACTAAACTGTGAGTTGGAGAAGAGAACTTAGGAAGACTGCAGATACCATCGTCAGAAATGAAGAAAAATGTTGTGGAACCCCAGACCCAACATGACTAATAAAGAAAAGTAACACATCTGCACAAACAGAAGCAAAAAAAACAATTCATAGTCAAGGAATTAAATGGAAAAATTCTTTGGGAGCTTTTTTGAGGATCTCTCTAGCCTACTCTTGAGGGTAGATGAACAGAGTAGGTATGAGCTATACTGAGTGAGTGTAATTTTATAAGGATGTCTAGCTTTAGGTGCCAAGAGTGTAAATGTTGGTATTTTAGTTATTTACATGAATCAATGACTGACTAAGAACATAAGATATGCCATACTAGGTAAGACCAATATCCATCAAGCCTAGTATCCTGTTTCCAACAGTGACCATTCCAAGTCAGATGTACCTGGCAGGATCCCAAAAGGCACACAAATTCCACAATGCTTGTCCCAGGATAAGCAGTGCATTTCACAGGTCCTCTTTAATAATGGTTTATGAACCTTTCCTCCAGGAACTTGTCCAGACCTTTTTTAAATCCAGCTACACTAACAGTTTTTACTACATCCTCCGGTAACCAATTCCAGAGTTTGATTATTAATTGAGTGAAAAAATATTTTCTATTATTAGTCTTAAATGGGTTACATTCTAGCTTCATTGCATGTCCCCTAGTCTTTCTCCTTTTGGATCTACGTTTACCCGTTCTACTCCATTCATTAATTTATAAACTTCTATCATTTCTCCCCTCAGCCGACTCTTTTCCAAGATGAAGAACCCTAACTTTTAAGCCTCTCCTCATAGGGCTATCCTTCCCTTTTTACCATTATGGTGGCTCTTCTCTCTACCTTTTCTTTTATATCATTTTTAAGATATGGGGACCAAAATTGCACACAATATTCAAGGTGCAGTTGCACCATGGAATGATACAGAGGCATTATAATATCCATTGTTTTATTCTCCATTGCTTTCCTTATATTTCCTAGTATTCTATTTGCTTTCTTGGCCACTGCTGCACACTGGGTGGAGGGTGTTTGAAAGAACTGAAATATGAGATTGCAGACCTGCTAGTAGTAATCTGTGAACTACCATTAAAATAATCTGTAATACATTGGCGATCCTCCAATCTTCAGGTAACGCCAATTTTTAAAAAGGATTCCAGGGGTGATCCGGGAAACTACAGTACCGGGAAAAATGGTAGAAACCATTATAAAGAACAAAATTACTCATCATGTAGATAGTCATGGCTTAATGGGAGAAAGCCAACATGGCTTTAGACAAGGAAGATATTGTCTTACTAATCTGTTATGTTTTTTTGAAGGTGTGAATAAACAGGTAGACAAAGGTGAGTCGGTTGATATAGTGTATCTGGACTTTCAGAAAGCCTTTGACAAGGTCCCTCATCAGAGACTTTTGGGAAAACTAAAAAGTCATGGGATAGGAGGCAGTGTACTATTGTGGATCAGGAACTGGTTAAAAGCTAGAAAGCAGAGGGTAGAGCTAAATGGCCAATTTCCCCAATGGAAAAAGGTGAATAGTGGAGTACCCCAGGGATCTGTGCTGGGTCTGCTGCTTTTTGACATATTCATAAATGACATGGAAAAGGGAAAAATGCTAGGTATCATAAGGAAAGGAATGTTTATGTTTATTAGTTTTTGATAAAATCGCCTTTCTACAGAAATCAAAGCGATGTACAATATAAAAACAATTGTCTAAAAAGAGGCCGAAGCCTGGAAAGGAAAAGAAATACAATATCTGTTTAAAAAAGTACAATTTCTGTTTAAAAGAATAGACAAGAGAGACATGGAGGGGGTAGGGAAGAAACAACAGGGAAGGTTAGGGACGGGAAAAGGAGATTACACAAATGAAAAATAAAACAAAGGATATTATAATGCCTCTGGATAGTTCCATGGTACGATCGCACCTTGAATATTGTGTGTAGTTCTAGTCACCATATCTTAAAAAGGATATAGCGTTATTAGAAAAGGTGCAGAGAAGAGCCACCAAAATGGTAAAGGGGATGGAAGGATACTCCTATGAAGAGAGGCTAAGAGGTTTGGGGCTCTTCAACCTGGAAAAGAGATGGTAGTTTAAATTTCATAATAAGTTAGAGCCTAGCAGCAGCAAAGAACTATAATTTAAATCAAATCAGAATATAGCTTACCTCAGCAGCACAGCACAGGACAGGGTACTGTGTAGCAGCCCTCTTTTAATAAGTGTTATTTCCCTCCCTCCCTCCCCAACACCCACCCACCCCTGGGATAATCGTAGCTTTATAGCAGGGGTCTCAAACACGCGGCCCGCGGGCCGCATGCGGCCCGCGAGAGACCTTTGTGCGGCCCGCGATGCAGAGGCCAAACCCCCCCCCCCCCGGCTTCTGCTGCTGCTGCCGGGATTCCCCCAACTAAAGCTAACGTCCGCTAAACAGCAACATTTCCCCCCCCCCGCCCGGGGCTTCACCGTTCCAGGTTGATGACAGTGTGTGGATCCTCTCCAGTGCCTGAGAGACCGGTCGGTGGCGATTTACGGGTGCGGGAGGAGGAAGAGCGTGCCCCCGAGGCAGGTGCTGCTTTCTGTCACCTGCTGACTGCAACTGTGAGCGCCAGCGGAAAAGCCGCGGATCCCCGCGGTTGGAGCCGCTTCGCTCCGCCTGCTGCTACTGTAAGCCTGCCTGAGCCGTGCAGCCCCAGCGATCTCAGGTGAGCACGGTCAAGAGCCTGCAGCCCGGCGAGTGAGCAGCGACCTGCACAGAAAGAAGGCCTGCGGGCCGGGTCGTTGGAGAGCGGATCGCAGGGGGTACTCGGGCCCACAGGGACGGCAGCTATATCCTGTTGACTCTCCTGGCTTCCAGCTTGGGAAAAAGCTACAACTAAATTTACTTGGGCTGATGGGGGGGGGGAGGGGATTAGGACTAGTAATGGGGGGGGTTAGGACTAGTAATGGGGGGGGGGTTAGGACTGAAAATGGGGTGATGGGGGATAGTACTGAAAATGGGGTGATGGGGGTTAGGACTGGAGGTGGTCTGATTGGGGGGCTAAGACTGAAAATGGGGTTATGGGGGGGCTAAGAATGAAGATGGGGCGATGGAAGGGTTAGGACTGGAAGTGGGCTGTTGGGGGGCTTAGGACTGATAATGGGCTATGGGGGGGCTAGAACTGGTAATGGACTGGGGGGGGGTGCTAGGACTGGAAATGGGCCAAGTAGAAGGGGGAGCTTGAACTGCAAATAGCTGATGGGGACAGGGTCTTGGAATGGAAATGGGCTGAGTGGAAGGGGGCTTGGAATGGAAATGGGCTGATGGGGAGGGGGGCTTGGAAAGGAAATGGGCTGTGAGGGGAGGGAGCTAGGACTGGAAATGGGCTGATGATGCGGGGACTAGAAGGGAGCGGATGCTGGGTGGGGCAGGAGCTAGAAGGGAGTTGATGTTGGGGGACGATTAGAATGGGATGGGGCTGGGAGAGTGAAATGGAGAGGGGAAATATATTTTGTGTGGGAGGGAAGAAAAATCTACAATTGGCCGGGTATTGGGAGAGTAAGTGGGGATTGAGGATGGAGGGGTAAAATTTGAGTGGATGAAATAGGAATGAGGAAAGAGCAAAAGGAGAATGATTATTATGTTAAAGCAGATGTAGAGAGAATGGAAAAAAACTAGGAAAGAAGAAAGGACAAATGGACAGCAGACAATGGAGCGTTAGCAGAAGACACGAAGAAACCAGAAGAAAGTGGCTGGAACAAAAAATGCACAAAAGGTAGAAAAATATCTCTTTATTTTGAATTTATTAACTGAAATATGTCAGCTCTTGGAAATGTGCATCTTTAACGTCTGCACTTTATTTAATACAAGAGGAAATCAATTTATAGTTTTATTTCTACAGTGTTGTACATTCTAAGTTTGACTTTTGGGGTTCCCAGTTTAATTGTCTTCCTGTTTCTAAATTGTGATTCCTTGTTTGGTGATGGTGTATGTTCTGCATGTTTACTAAAAGTTAGTGTATGGTAACATTATGCAAATATTTATGCAAATGATGCCCTTATGCAAATGATGCCCTTATGCAAATGAGGCCTGTGTCTTGTGCGGCCCCCGGGTTACTCTACAAGTCCTCATTTGGCCCTCAAAGCAATTTGAGTTTGAGACCCCTGCTTTATAGGTACTTACACATCTTAAAAGACAGGAGGTGCTCTCAGGTGAAGCTCGTTACCCAAATCAGTCATACACTAAGGACCTGAGATTAATTAAGCTTCAGGTGAACAAGGTATATTAAACATATTAGGTACAGTTTTATTAGTATAAATATCTATAGCAACCCTTAGTAAGTAAAGAACTTAAAGATCTAAACACAAACTTAAAACTAAGATGCAGACAGCAGTCCAGCAGTGAGATGGGGGCTTTCCAGTCTTTTGCATTGAGTGTCACGTGTATGATTTTCTCCCAGTTGGTGAGAGGTCTTACGTGTGCACTAGGTGCAAGGAGCTCTTTGCTCTCAGGGAAGGAGTCTGTTCTCTAGAGGCTAGAGTAGCAGACTTGGAAAACATAAGGAAGACAGAGAGGTACATAGACGAGACCTACAGGGATATAGTCCTGAAGTCCCACCTCCAGTCTGGCAGCATCCCTGCCATGGAGGAGAGAGGTCACATGACAGGAGAGCATCACCCTGGTGTGGCAGGAAGTGATCCTGTAACTAGTACCTGTCCTCCAGGTGATGTAAAACCCTCTCGCACCGAGGATGTTTCTCCAGGGCCATGTGCCCATGAGGGAAGTGTTAGGACAGCCGTTATAGTTGGTGATTTGATCATTAGGCATGTAGATAGCTGGGTTGCTGGTGGACGTGAGGATCGCCTGGTAATATGCCTGCTTGGTGCGAAGGTAGCAGACCTCACGCGCCACCTAGATAAGGTCATAGATAGTGCTGGGGAGGAGTCTGCTGTCTTGGTACATGTCGGTACCAATGACATAGGAAAATGTGGTAGGGAGGTTCTGGAGGCTAAATTTAGGCTTTTAGGTAGGAAGTTGAAATCCAGAGCTTCCAGGGTAGCATTCTCACGCCAATGGAGAAAGGTGAATAGTGGTGTACCCCAGGGATCTGTGCTGGGTCCGCTGCTTTTTGACATATTTATAAATGACCTGGAAAGTGGAATAACGAGTGAGGTTATCAAATTTTCAGATGACACAAAACTATTTTAAGTTGTTAAAACCCAAGAGGATTGTGGAAAATTGCAAGAGGATCTTGATAAATTGAAAGACTGGGCATCAAAATGGCAGATGAAATTTAATGTGGACAAATGCAAAGTTATGCACCTAGGGAAGAAAAACCCAAACTATGATTACACGATGCAAGGCTCCACGTTAGGAACCACCACCCAGGAAAAAGATTTAGGCATCATTGTGGATAACATGTTAAAACCCTAGGCCCAGTGTGCAGCAGCGGCCAAGAGAGTAAATAGAATGCTAGGTATCATAAGGAAAGGAATGGAAAATAAAACAAAGGATATTATAATGCCTCTATATCGTTCCATGTGAGACCGCACCTTGAATATTATGTGCAATTCTGGTCACCGTATCTTAAAAAGGATATAGCATTATTAGAAAAGGTTCAGAGAAGAGCCACCAAAATGGTAAAGGGGATGGAAGGATACTCCTATGAAGAAAGGCTAAAAAGGTTAGGGCTCTTTAACCTGGAAAAGAGACAGCTGAGGGGAGATATGATAGAAGTCTATAAATTAATGAACGGAGTGGAACGGGTAAACGTAGATCGATTGCACAGGTAAACTAAAAAAATTTTTTTTTAAACTGCCTCTAATGTTTCGATTGATTTTTACGTTTTTTGGTGCGCTGAATCCAAATCTGGTAACCAATTTGCTCCATCACGTACAGATTTTTTGCTACATTGTGTTAGCAGTTTGAGGTGAACGTTTCAGATTGAGTGCGATCGAGATAAGTTTCTTGGATGAATTCTTTATACTAATTGTTTAGTAGTTATTCAAATAAGAATAAAGAAAATTGTAACAAGGCAGCACATAAGAATAGAGTAATGTCAACAAAACACACTGTGATGGTAGCAAAATTGTCTGCACTTAAAAACAGCCACATACATGTGCACAAACATTGAGCATATAAGAGCGAGGTTAGACACAAAGCAAAGCAAAGAAATGTGCAAAATGTTGTACAGGTATGTTGTAAGAATAGAAAATGCAAACCGCACCTTTGCATACATGAAGACAAACACCCGATGGTGTGAAAATAAATTCTAATAAATGAGATCCGACACTGTGGTAATAACTAGCAAATTTTATTTCAAAGTTTAGTAAAAACACGATATTTGTCAACACAGTTTAGATTTAAAGTCATTCTTGGGTCAATCAATCTCCTGGTGGGCCCGTTTCTTCTTCCGAGCTTCTCTTGGTGCGCTGCTTGGCGTATTTTTCATCTGGGGTTTCCCGCAGCAGCAACCAGCAGAAATCAGCCATCATAGTGGTGTTCCATCTTCTTGGTACCTTCTCTCTGCGTCCTTGATGTCCTGGTGAAACTTTCACCTTGTTCTTCACTGTACGCCCCCAAGTTTTCGGGAAAGTAGTTCACATGGGAGTGCAAGAAATGGACTTTCAGGCTCATGTTACAGCCTTGTTCTTTGAAGGCATTGAGCATCCTGGCAACAATATCCTTATAGTTCTCATCCCGCCTGTTCCCCAAGAATTTGAGAACAACATCCTTGAAGGAATCCCAGGCTTCTTTTTCCTTCTCAGACATCGTTTCAGCGAATGCTCCATCTGAAATGAGTTTTCCTTATATCAGGGCCAACAAACACTCCTTCCTTTAGCTTTGATTCAGAAAGTCGGGGGAACTTTGAGCAAAGGTACCGAAAGCACTCACCATCTTTTGGAAGGGACTTGATGAATTGCTTAATGAGACCCAACTTAATGTGGAGAGTTGGTAATAGAATTTATCACGAGGTATCAAGCTCTCATGAAGAACATTTTTCTCACCGGGTCTCAAATACTCCCGAATTGGCCAGTCTTTTTCCCCCAGTGTAGGTCGCGGGCCCGGCTATCCCACAGCAAAGGAAGCAGGGATATTGGTGAAACCGGATTGCTGCCCTAATAGCATGGATAGAATTTTAAAGTCTCCACAAATCATCCACTTATGCTCATCATAACAATCTTCTGAAGAATCAGGCCAATTCTCGTATTTTTCTGGAGAATAACAGAGTGAGCAATAGGAACTGAAGCGAATGTGTTGCCATTATAGAAGAACACCATTTATGCTGTCTTTTGACGAATCAATGAACAGCCGCCATTCAGCAGGATCATACTTGAGTTTAAACTTTTCCATCACTCCGTATATATCGTTGCAAAATACTAAATCTTCCTCTTTGCTGAAATACTTCAAAAATTGTGTCTCGCGGTTGCGGTACCAATAAAAAGTTGTTCCTGGTGACAATAGATTTTTCTGTTTAAGCCGAGAACCTAGCAGTTGGGCAGCATCTTTTGGGAGTCCTAAATCCCGGACTAAATCATTCAATTCAGCTTGAGAGAAAAGTCCAGGTTTCGGATCTGGTTCAGTTTCAAACTCGGAAGTACTGGACTCATCGGGAAAGCCATCTGATGAGTCTATCATGATCAGAACCGTCCACACAAATATGATCCAAAGATTTTGGTGGTTCAGGCACAGGTACTTCGTGCTATGAGGCATAGGCCTAATTGCTGAGGGAAGGTTGGGGTAACTTATTACGTTCTTATTTTTTAAGTTGTATCCCTTCACAATGCAAGAGCAAAAATAGCAGTCACTGCTGTGGTCTCTTTGTTCACGCCACATCATAGGTATTCCGAAACGAAATGCTTTTTTTTACCTTTCATCCATAAGCGTAGATCTTCCTCACATGTCTTGCACACTTTGTGAGGAGCCCACGGTTTGTCTTGATCGCCTAACTTCAAACCGAAATAGGCGAAATATACTTTTTTAATAAATGCAGAAATGTTCCTCTGCCGCTTTTTCACGGTATATTCCCCACAAATAAAACAAACTGTCCGGAGAGTTGACGCAACCTCTGGCTCTGTGAGCCATCACAAATACACAGCACTGCAACTACAACTGTAGTGAACCACTTCGGAATAAAGCTGGATTACGACTGAGCAAACAAAAGGTAATAATGAACTTCCAAGAAACTGAAATTTGACAGGAACGTTCATGTCGCAACCACCGTGTTTGAGCGAGCGAACGAGGCGAGGCGAACAGGAAAGAACATGCGCCAGCGCGAGTACTGGATTTAGCCCCCCGCCTCCCAATTGTCCTGTTAATGTATAAAATGAATACAAAACACTCTAAAATATCATGAGGGAGTGTTTCTAGTTAGTTAACCATTACAACCTCTATTTTGGGCCAAGAAAATAAACTGCAGTCGGCTAAAAGAAATTATGTGAACAGTCCTTATATGGGTAAGAAATCTAATTTTGCAAGAAAACGTGACGTGATGGAACATTTTGGCTATTTTTCCTGGATTCAGCACCCCAAAATCTATAGGAATCAGTTGCAAAACTGGAGGCAGTTTTTTGGTAGTGTACCTGTGTTGTTTATGTTATCAGAATATAAAAAGACTAGGGGACATGCAATGAAGCTACAGGGTAAACTATTTAAGACTAATAAAACAAAATATTTTTTTCACTCAACGTGTAATCAAACTCTGGAATTTGTTACCGGAGGATGTAGTAAAGGCTGTTAGTGTAGCTGCGTTTAAAAAAGGTTTGGACAAGTTCCTGGAGGAAAGGTCCATAAACCATTATTAAGAAGGGACCCAGGATATCAATGCTTGACCCAGTACAAGCATTGTGGAACCTGTGACTTTTGGGGAAACTGCTAGGTACGTATGACCTAGATTGGCCACTGTTGTAAACAGGATACTGGGCTTGATGGACCTTGGTCTGACCCAGTATGACATATCTTATGTTCTTATGTTCAGAATGCATAGGCAGAACTGAAGCCAACATTTCGGTATCCTCTCGTGCCACCTCCTGAAATTCAATCAAAACTCTAACACCTGGAATAGAGTGCAGCTCAATCTGATTATCCCATAAGTCAATAGAATCCAATTTATTTCTAAATACCATTGCCTTATCATGAAAACACTTAGCTAAAAAATCACATTGCAACTGGGGGGCTTGATAAACCACTTCTAGCCTGTGTAGCTTCCAATAGCCCCTTCCATGTTCTAAAAAAAAACCTCTCTAGGGCGATTGGTAAAATGAGCAAGTATCCTGAGAAGCATCTAGCAAGGCGTGATGATAAAGGTGAAGAGAAGAACAGTGAGTAAATGAAAGGAAAAAGAGACTGGTGATTTTTATAAGGAATTAACTGAAAAGCAAGGTCATGTAAAACTTACAAGAGATCTCGGAAAGGGACATAGAAAAGAATATCTGATGAAATAGAAAAAGGAAGAGAAAGCAGTTAAGGTGAGCAAAGGTATGCATGGAAGAAAATGTAGTAAAAGAATTGAAACCAGTTGGCAAAACGTTTTTCATGTATGTTGAAAGAAGGAAGGGCAAAGGTGGTTTGAAAGACTGCGAGGAGAAATGGGAGGTCACTTCTACTGTCTGTGCTCATCTTCTTTCCTCTTTGAACTTGGTGTTCCTTTCCTATCTTCCTTATTTTAATTACTGTACACTGCTTGGATGCTATCCGGCCAGAGCGGTATAGCACGTTTTAATAGTAATAATAATAATAAAATGGAGAAATGACTGGGGGTTGCTAAGGAAAATGCAGACAATGCTAAAGAAAACGTTTGTTTCTTATTCACTGGTGAAGGACTGGAGATGGAGATGTTTGGCAAAGGCACCTATATCGAAGCATTTAGGGAAAAGAGGGGTTTGTATAGAACTAGAAAACTGAAACCATGGGTCTGGACAGGATACATCCTTGGATATTAAAAGAGCTCAGAGAGATTTGGGATGTTTTATAGATATTTAGAGTTGGAAGCAGTTCTGCGAGACTGGTGAAGAACAAATGTTGGTCTTGTTTATAAAAGTGGTAATAGGGAGGAAACTTGAAATTATAGACTGGTTAACTTCAGTGGTGGGAAAATTAATACAATGGATACTGGGATTGTTAAAGTTTTGGAACCAGCAAGTTGCCAGGTCTGAGACAACATGGTTTTTACCAGAAGGAGACTGTCAATTGTGATCATTTTCTTCTATTGGATGACCATAGAATTAGATTGAGGGTTGACATTTGACATGGTATACTTAGATTTAAGCAAATGTTTAATAGTATTCCACAGATGAGGTAAATTAATAATCTAAGTGGTCTAGGGATGGGTCCTAAATTGGTGGACTAAATCGGAAACTGTTGAGGAATGGAAAATAATGGTAATTTAAATCATTCTAAGGAAAGCAGGGAATTTGGAATGCTTCAGTATTCAGTCCTGGGACTGGCTCTTTTTAGTACATCTACTGGCTCTTTTTAGTACATCTGTGAGTGATGCTGTAGAAGGATAGGAAGAAAAACATTTTTTTTATTTGCAGATGATTTTAAGATCTGCAACAGAGAGCACATGCTTGAGGAAGGAGACAGGGAGAGCAGAATGTCTTTTTTGTTGGAGGGGCCCAATAAAGCAATCTCTCGCCCTGCCCCAAAGCTGATGCTGTGTTGGGCAACATATTATTATTATTATTAAAGTCTTTTCTATACCGCGCTCTTCAGTATCAGCTCGGTTTACAAATAACATAAGATTTGTTCAGACACAGGGAACGCCTGTACTGGACTTACAGAGAACAAGGTTATTCAACTTGGATTAACTGGGGAAACTATGTACAAGCTCTGGGTTAAAGGTGTTTACAGGATTTTATTTTGTTGTATACATGCACTAGATGGGGTTTGATAGTGCTACTGTGGCGCGCAGTGTGCGGGCGTGGTAGGAAGGTTGGTGTATGTATCTTGGTGACTGCAATTAAGTGGTTGTTGTGTGATACCATAATGCTGTAGGAAGAGGTGATGTTTCAGAGCTTTCCTGAATTGTGTAAGATCCGTAATTGCCCGGATGTCAGGCGGTAGTGCATTCCAGTACGATGGGGCATAGAACATGAAGGCCCTTTTTCTTGTTGTTTGTAAGCATTTTGTAATCTTGCTAGGGATACTTAGGGTGTTGGCTGAAACCAATCTTCTGGCTCTATTTGAGGGGGTGGGAAGAATGAGATCTGATATGGACGTGGAAGTGAGTCTGTTGATGGCCTTGAAGGTCAGTAGTAGGATCTTGAAGATAAGTCTGCAGTAGACTGGGAGCCAATGTAGGTGCTTCAGGATTGGTGTTATGTTCTCCCTCCTGGTGGCACCATGTAGTGTTCTGGCGGCAGCATTCATAGCCAGCTGAAGTGGGTACAGCGTGTTTTTCGGTAGACCTTGTAGGATGGCGTTGGCAAAGTCAAAGTGGGGGATGACTAAGGCCTGGAAGATTGTCCTGAAGTCATCTGGTTCCAGAAGGGGTCGCAGGTGACGGATTGTCCGAATCTTGAAGTATACTTCCTTGACCGTGTTGCTTATATGTGCTTTCATATTCAACTGTTGATCCAGTGTTACACCCAAGTAGCGGATTGTCTGCTTGCTTTGGAGTTCGGCGCCTCTTACTTTTAGTGTCGATGGTGCGACAAATGACTGGACCCTAGTAATGAATAGAGCCTCTGTTTTCTTGAAATTTATCCTGAGGTTTTGGGTTTGGAGCCAGTCCGTTATGGCATCAAAGCAAGCAGTTAATGGAGAGAAATCCGGCTGGTTGATCATAAATGGCATGTATAGTAGCACATCATCGGCATATATAAAGCATGAGATGCCGAAAGAATGGGCGAGTGTGCAGATGGGCTGCATATATATATTGAAAAACAGCGCTGAGAGAGAGGAACCCTGTGGAACTCCCGGTTTCTGCTGGAATGATTAGTGGGGCCATGGCCCCTGTGGCTCACCCATTCCGCAGCCTATGGAAGTAGACAGCTTGAGAAGAAATCTAAGAAAGCTTAAGGAATGCTGAACTCCTTGCAGGACCAGTGCAAGGACTGGAGGTGCCTTAGGTGGACCCTCAATCCTTTCACCCTCCATGGTCTCCCCCTCAGTCCGTCAGCCCACATTGCCACTGCTTCCACCCCTCTAATAAACTCTACTGCTGCATCGCAGTTTCTTTCTCTTACTGTTTGCCATTTACACCCCCTATGATGTTACTTCTGATTTATGTAAACTGGAAATGGTGTTGGAGGGGAAGCGGACACAGCACATAGCAAGAGAAGGAAATTGTGATGCAACACCAGAGTGTATTAATAAGTGTTGTGTTGTGGTTTGGGGGCCATTGCCACTGCTGCAGGCTGTGAAGAGGGATGGAAGCCGTGGCAGTGGGCGCCCCAGGAGGGCTGATACTCTAGGTGACTGCCTAGTTCGCTTAATGGTATCGCCGGCACTGGGTGCTTGGCTGTTAGGTTTTCATGCTAAAAACTGAATAGTTATCCATTTGGGGTACAGAAATCTGAGGGAGTAATACATGATGGAGTTAGATATTGATGTTCTCAAAGCAGGAAAGAGACCTGGGGGGAGGAAAGGGAGGGGGGCATTATATGATTCCAAGAAAAGGAAGCTATGGAGAAAGGTAGTGGTCAGAGCTGGAGGGATGCTAGGGTGGATTGTGAGAGGTATAAATAGTAGAAAAAGAAAAGGATTATACTACTGTACTGAATTTTGGAGGCTTCCCATGGACTGGAGGAGTAGCCTAGTGGTTAGAACACTGCCTTGGTAACCAGGAGACCAGCGTTCAAGTCCCACAGGCACTCCTTGTGTCCTTGGGCAAGTCACTTAACCTTCCATTGCCTCAAAGACCTGACAATCTACTTCTAGTCACACTGTCAAGAAAACCCAGGAGTTGCTGGGTTGCCTGGAGTCAGCATTGACTCAAAGGCATACCTTGCATTGCTCATGTTGTATTGTGTCCAATCCTGGAGGCCATACCTCCAGAAATATCTATCTATTTAGGAGGCAATTCAGAGAAGGACTAGCAAAGTGGTGTAGTGTACACCCATTGGTAATGCCAACAGCAGTAGTGGTCAGTTGTGAGGAAAGCACAGGAGAGTACTGAGGATGCACATGTGCTTTGCTCCCAGGCTCATTTTTCCAGAAGTCAAACATAGGGGTGGCCTAGGATTAGCACCTTCTCAGTAGCTGTGTTCTCAGCCCATTCTTCCCCATGCTTCATCACAGTTGCCACTGCAAGAGACTGAGCCCAGGGCTGGCTCCTGCTGCAAAAAGAAAATGCACTGTGGGGGCAGTCGAGGAAAGAAAGAGAGGAGCCACTGCTACAGTGCATGGAAACTGGTCATAATGAGTTGGGCTTCTCACTCAGTAGGAAGCTTACACTGAAGATTAATAATCTTTGCCTCAAGCTGTTGCTACCTCTGCCACAGTGAATGCAATGCCAGAGGATGAGTGAGGCTGGCAAGAACAGTAAGGAGAATACGTGAGACTGGGAAGAGGCTACTGGGGAGGATGAGTGTGGCTGGGGGAGGGAAGATGGGTGAGGCTGGGTGGAAGCATGAGAAGAGGATGAAAGGTATGGGGAAGAACTGGGAGAGGATGAGTGAGGCAAAGGAGAGCACTGGGAAGGGATGAATGAGATTGGACTGAGCACCAGAGGAGGAAGAGTGAGGCATGGAGGAGGATCATTGGGAGGGGGAAGGATGATGAGTAGGGTGGGATGAGACCTGGACAGGATTAGTGAAGTTGGGGGAACAGCAAATGGAAAGTGATTGAAACTGGAGGAGAGAGGGGAAGAATGAGAAGAGGAAACAGACAGGGAAAAGTGATGGGGGAGGGAATGAAAAGGGAAGATGGAGGACTGTGGTTCACTGAGAGGACATGAAAAAGCAGACAGTTTATTTGAATTTGAGAATCAGAGTTAGGAAGGGTATGTAAAAGGTTGAGGATGAAAGAAAATGAGGGGGGAAAGCAAAGAAGTAGGGGAGAGGGAGAAGGAGAAGGAGGTTACAGATTGAGATATGAGGAGGTAGAACACTCTGAAGCTAAGATGAAAGATGGGTAAGATGGAGAGACATGAAGAGATGTTGGACAGAAGAGAGAGAGAGAGAGATTAAGTAATATTCAGAACCCTGAGAGGCAGTATGTTCGTAAATGAGGGAAAGGAGGGGGAGATGGAGAAAAAAAAGAAAATATAGACAAGGAAAGGTAGATGCTTTACAGAGAAAGGATTCAAAAGACAGACTGGAAGAAAGATTTCTAAGCTTCATGAAGGAAAATCCCCTTGGACAGCAAAGGTAGAAAAACAGTGGGGTGATTTTTAAAATGGTCAGTATTCAAAGACTGTGGCGCTTAAATATTGGCAGAATATTCACTAGCAGTATCTGGAGGGGAGCTGCTGCTGAATATTAAGACTAAGATGCACTAACTGGATAAATGACAACTTTATCCGATTAGAGGCGATTTTCAGCTGCCATTTACGAGCTGCCTTGCCACTTAGAACCGCTTTTCAAACAGCCTGTTAGCCAGATAGGTAGTAACTGAAAATCATGCAAACTGGATAAAGTAGTCATTTATTTGGTTAATGCCAAGATTGCTCCTGCCTACCCATGGACTGACCCTGCACTAACCAGTTGGCTTGCTACACAGGTCTAAGGTAATCTGTGATTCACAGAGCCCTTGTTTTGATAGAGGGAGTCTTTCAAATTGCCCCTTTGATCTGTCACTTGGCTTTAATACCTATTTAAAACAATTTCACAGATCTCTTTCCCCCTATCTAGAAGGCCTCTTTGTAAAGGTCTCTAGAAGCAATTTATTCCTTTTTGCTCAAAGAATATTGACCCTATTTTTCCTTTTATGCTAAGCTATACTCTGATTTGATTTAAATAAAAGCTCTCTGCTGATATTAGGCCCTGACTGAGTTTTAAACTTAAATTAGAAGCTCTCTCCTGAGTTCTAAAATTTAAACTAAAAGCTCTTTGCTGATACTAGGCCCTGACTATTAAATATGAACTACAAATTCTCCACTGGGTTTTAAATTTTAACTTAAAGCTCTCTGCTGAGTTTAAACTTAACCTAAAAGCTCTCTGTTGGGTTTTAAATTAAACTGAAATCTCACTGCTGGCTTTTGAATTAAAACTGAAAGCTCTCTGCTGGGTTCTGAATTTAAACTAAGACCCCTCTGTTGGGCTTTAAATTTAAATTGAAAGCTACCTACTAAATTTTAAATTTAAACTAAAAGATTTACTGTGCCCAACTGTTTATTATCCAGAAATAACTGCAATTGAGAAGGATCTGAAAAGATATATTTAGACCCCTGGAACGTAACTAAACATTTACAGGGGTATCGAAGAAAAAAAGAAGCCGATAGGGCCACAACCCTAGGTTTCATAGCCAAAAAGGCCTGTCTCCTAAGTTGTGTGGTCCTACAGACATCAGGAAACATCTAAACCCTAGCACCACAAAATAGAATAGATGACCTTTTAAAGTACAACTTAAAAACAGCTGATTTATCATACTCAGATACAAAAGTTACTACCAGAGTAGCACGAGAAAGAATAGTATCTTGAGAATCCTCTTAAGAATTTAGTAAGGTCTAAGTCAGTACCTCCTTGGAGCGTATCAAACTCCCCAGGAGGACCGACAGAGACCCGCCTCCCAGTCAAATAATATAGCTTAGATACCAAAATAGAGTCTGCCGAAGCCAGACCCAAGGATTCTTTAAGATACTTCCGAAATAGGATTTCCGCTGATAATAAATGGCAAATAGGAAAATTTAACAACCTAATATTTTTGGCTCTAAACAAATTGTCATACATTTCCATCTTATGGTGAACAAGTAAACTCTCCTTAATACTAGAGGTACTAATAGCTTTAAGAGTAGCACACTGATTTTCACACAGTAACTTAAGGGGAAGGGGGGACAATAGGGTTTGCTGTCATAGAAGTTGAACGATTTGTTCTTGAATTTTCCTGTGTTCTAATTATCTTGTATTTTTCTCCCCATTTAGTGGGCTAAGTGATATGATTGTTGATGTACTTTGTTTTCTATATGAATGTTTTTCCTGTTTTTTGTTTATGGTAGACATTGGCATTCTGGTTGCCTGTATATTTCCTTTGTAAGTATGTTAAAAACTTTAATTAAAAAAAAAAAATTAAACTAAAAGATCTTTGCTGATACAAGGCCCTGACTGAGTTAACAAATACAATGGATTCTAATTTACACAGATTAATCAGCTTTAACCTAAAGAATTCCTTTTTCCTCAAGATTTAGAAAATTTCCCAGAAATCAGTACTTACAAGTACAGATCTCTCTCCAGAAGTAGCAGTCCCTTCTCACAGATATTTGCATGGCATTCAGAAACCATGCAAGGGCTGGCATCTTCCTCCTCTTCATTGTCTTCCTAGGATCCCAACCCTGGCCAAGAGGCCACATATGGAGATACAAGGGAACTAAGACAGACAGTGGCCTCGGCTGCAGAGTCTGGACCAGGTGACTCGGGTAGCTAGGGGAATCGAGAGGATATGCAGGGTGACATTTTGGAAGAGAGAGAGCTTCTGGTGGATGAGTGGGATGATATCTTGGTGGTGCAACTCTTCCAGAGGGAAGAGGGTACCCTCCATGATATCACTGGCACTGGTATCCCTTAGTATATTGAAAGAACCAGTAAAGGAGGCAGAGATTTCCAGACACCCTATTTGGAAAGGCCTCAGCAAACCTAAAAAGACGTTTTCCCTTCACCAGACAATCAGGGCTCTGATCATGGTGGAGTGGGAGGCCACAGAGTCTGGCCTGAGAGTAGCCAGAGCCATTGGTAAACTGTACCTTCTGTTGCCTGAGGAGAAGGAGCAGCTGAAGACACCAAAGGTGGATGTGTTAGTGATGTTGGTCATGAAGAAGGCAAACATTCTGGTGGAAGGGAGTTCATTGTAAGATCAAGGCCTGGCTGAAGCAGGTCTTCAAGGTTTTATCCCTAGTCCTGCAGGTGGTGGTCTGCAATGGCTACGTCTAGGGCTTGTTTGCACTGGGTACATTAGTTGCCCTCTGGCCCTACAGAGGATAGTTTCCTTGAGCCCAGGAAGGCTGCATTTCTGTAAGCAGGATTGGTGTATTTATTAGCAGATTTATTTTTTCACTTTTAACTCACACTTTTACAGTACAAGTTCAAGGTGAGCTGCATTCAGGTACAGTAGGTGTTGGTTGCCCTCTGCAACCTTATTTAAGCCTCCACATGAAGTATGGTGGTGATAGTTTAGCCAGAAGGCTCCTTGGCTCTAGAACTGGGCTGTGGATGCAACTTCTAAGACTCATTTCAATAGACCGCCCTTTTGCGGGAGGTTCCTCTTTGCGAAGGACCTAGAAAAATTGGTGAAAGATTTGAGGGAGACCAAGTCCACAGAGATTTCCTGAGGTTTGACCCAAAAACTCTTTTTCAGACCAGGAATAGTAAAGCCAAGTTTAGAAAAGTGAGGCGAAAGTTATCATCCCCGCAGAATCACTACTTTGTAGTGCCCAAGTTTCCCTAGCAGGAACCATTCCTTTCAAACAAATAGGAAAGATATGTCCACTGAGGGTCGAAGAGCCTTAGAGGCTTTAGAGGGCCTTGATTAAGGTCTTTAGGTCCCTTCTCTGGGATTGAAGATGGGAGGTTGGTTGACCAGTTTCCTTGGGGATTGGATGCATAATACCACAGGGAGTTATATTTGAGAAAATAAAATCACACCTTGTTGCCATAGACTGTGCTGTGTCATAGACTGAATCCACCTCCTTCTTTGGCTTCTGTGTAATACCACAGACCACTGAATCTTTGAGGTAGTGAGCAGGGCTATGCCCTGGAGTTTCCCCACCATTTTGATGAGGCTTTTATCATTTATTATTTGGGGGCCCTAGCCAAAAGTGGAGTGGAGGAGTGGCCTAGAGGTTGGGGCAAGGTACTTCAGGCTGGAAGGTCAGGGGTTCAAATCCCACTAGAGGACAGCAACCTTGGGCCAGAAGGACTGAGGTTTCTAGTCCCACAGGTGCTCCTTGTGGTCTTGGGCAAGCCACTTAACCCTCCATAGCCCATGTTCCCTGTAAAATAGTTATCTCCAAGTTATAATGCCCTGTTCAATGTAATTTCAGTTTGTTCAATGTAAACCGCACTGATGCAGAATAGCACAGTATATAAGAGAATGTAAATAAATAAATAAAAGGGTGGTAGTAGTAGCTACCCTACAAAGTCTGCACCATCTGGGGGTGGTGACCCTGTTATTAAGAGGAGAGTGGAGTCAGGGCCATTACTCCATATGCTTTTCAAAGCTCAAAGATTTCACCTGGCATCCAATCTTTAATCTGAAGCATGTCAACAAGGCTTTGAGAGTACCCCATTTTCACATGGAGATACTGCATTTAATCATGGTAGTCATAAGGCAGGGAGAGTTTCTTATGGGCTTGGATCTCATGGAGGCTTATTTGCGAATTCCAATTAGGCACGAAAAAACCAAAGGTTCCTGAGATTTACTGTTTGGGGTCAGCATTATCAGTACCATGCTCTTCCATTTGGCTTGGCAATGGCACCAAGGTGATGATGGTGGTGGCTGCAGCCGTTCGCAAAAAGGGATTCTAGTGCAGCATTGCCTGGATGATTGACTTATCAGGATAAAGTCTTAGGTGGTGAGCTAGTCAGCTATGTCTCATATTATTTAGGTGCATCAGAGCCTGTGCTGGAGCAAGCTGGAGCTGTTACAAACTTGAAGTATCTCATGGCCTGGTTCAGTACAAAGAAAGGGAGAGTCTTTTTGACTGAGGAATATATCTTAAGGCCTCAAGCCTAGGTTCGGGGCTTGCTTATGAGGATGTGCCTCATATGCATTACTATCTTTAGGAGCTAGAGTCTATGGGAGTGATGCTTAATTTGGTCCCAAGGGCATGAGCACATATGAGGCTGTTGCAGAGGTCTCTACTGAAACACTAGACATAAAAACTCCAAATAGATGGACATGAAAACAAATGAAAAGAAACACGTGGGCCTTAGGGGGTCTAATAATCCGGGAAGACCATCTATCCACAAGAGAGTCTAGAAGCAAATTAAAATCTCCTCCCAGGACTATAGATTGGATGTTGGCATCGCCTCCCTCTCCTGCCACAGCACGATAAAATTCAGGATCATCTAGATTGGGGCATATATATTAATCAGAGACAATGTAATATTCCCAATATTAATTACTGCTTTGACCCATTGCCCTTCTGAGTTGGATCTAATTTGTAGGACAGTTGGGGCTAACAATTTTCAAGCAAGGATTGCAGCCCCATTCTTCTTTTTATTAGCAGCTGAATAGGCAAGCAGAGTGAAAAGGTTGGAGCCTAATTTTTTGGGATTCAGTAGTGGATAGATGTGTTTCCTGTAAGTATAGAACATCAGCATTTTGCTTACGTCCATATAGCATAATCTTCTTTCGTTTTATTGGGTTGTTAATGCACTTAACATTCAATGATAGTATCTTAAAGTGGCCCACAATGTAGCTGTGGATAGCATGTTAGAGGCCCACATCTATTACTAAAAGTCTTGTGACAGACATAATTTAGGGGCCTCAAATAACCTCTTCCAATATATACTGCCTATAGCTTGTTGCTACCAGTGGCGATCATAAAAAATACATTCTGCAGTAGCAAGGCTGTCTAACAGCAGTTTTTTATCATAAACATCTGTACTTGATTGAAGAGGAACCCTAAATAGAGGTACCATATTCTGGCAGCCAGGAAAACCATGGATGAACAGCCGGTAAATACTAACCAAGGGTGAACGAACAGGGTTACAAGACAAAACACAGAGGAACTCCCAAATGACCTCTTATCTATCCTACACGTTCTGCCTTTCTCCTGCTTCATATTTAATCCCCCGTGTTTATTAACAGTCTCCCAGCACACAGTCGTACGAATACTTTCATTCATGACAACTGTATAACATTCACACATCCAAACCAAGATATCCGACACAGCTACCCGTCGCCAAAAACCATAGAAATTTCCCTGGTCTCTCACTACCCGCTTTGCTCACTACAAAGCCCACCTGATGCACTTTACTCTCAACTCAAGATATATGAGTCAGCAGACTCACAGCAGACAACCAGCATGCAGTCAATGACAATCCACCCCATTTCCATGCCATAGAGTAATGTAATATGACGCAGATAGTGTACATCGAACACCAAGATACCCATATATAAGTTGCCCCACAAACTATATGGATAACAAACTAAAGGAGGCTAATCATATGGGAATCAAAAGGAATTATGGAGGATACATCAAATGTCTAATGTTGCACACAAGCCTTTCTTTGCCATAAGGCTCTCAGTTGTCACTTTTTGATTGAAGCAAGTTCATAAACCAAACTGACTGCTTTCCAGTACCAATAATCCTGAAGTAGCAAATAAGTCACTGCATTTGAGCAGCTCTTTGTCCTCCAAAAAGACCCTTAATGCCTCCAGATCATCAAATGTTTTTTGTCTGATTATGCAGGGTCATCCGCATACGAGCAGGTTAGAGTAGCCCAAATTGAGCCTGCAATTGCTAAAGCTGCGGTCTCAATGCTAGGAATTGCTTTCTCTTGCCAATTGTTGATTTGGCAAAATCAGGAAAAAATAGAAGTTTTTGATCCTCAAAAGATATAGACAAGCGACTCTTGGCTGCTTCCATGATTTGAACCACTTGTGGACAACAAAGCACCTGAAGGATAAATGGCCGTAGGTACTTGCTATGGGGTATTGATTGCATAGGCACCTGATGAACCCTCTCAATATCAAATGTCATGGTGAATTCAAGTCTCAATGGTTTTGATAGCATAGTCGTTAAGAAAACGACAGGTTTGCACCTTCTGCCCCCTCCAGGATACCAAGAATCTGGACATTATTCCTTCTCACTCTATTATTGCTGTCTTCCAAGTTATGTTCCAATTGCTGGATTTGCTTAGAGTTCCTATCCATCTGCTTTAAATGCTCTTTATGCGCCATTAATATGTTTTCAGTTTTATCGGATCTCAGGGTGAGTGATGCGAGACTATTTTTTAGAGCTGCTATGTCTTCCTGCATGGTAGACAAAAATTCTTCATTTGACTAAACCAACTCTTTAACCGCTTTGATTTAAGCAGTTCTTGTAGGCCCTTCGATTGTTCGTGATCAGATGCCATCTTTTATGGAGACGGGGGTTCTTGCTTAGAGTGTTTAGCTCCTTGATTTTGAGTGCTAGAGTAATCAAGTTTTGTGTTTTGTATTGGACATAGCCCTAATGAAAGATTTACTGCGAGGGGAAAAATGAGGTGATTGTGTTCAGGTAGGATAGCAGATTCTCTCCTTGATCCTCCGGAGCAAAGCTCTCAAGTGTCCATCTTGCTCCGCGGTTGCCTCCACCCCCAGGCTTGCTGCTTTTTTAACATATTCAGAAATGACCTGGAAATGGGAATAACAAGTGAGGTGATCAGATTTTGAGATGACATAAAATTATTCAAGGTTGTTACAACTCAAGACGACTGTGAAAGATTGCAAGAGTACTGTGTTAAATTAGAAGACTGGACATCCAAATGACAGATTAAATTTAATGTGGAGAAGTGCAAAGTTATGCACCTAGGAAAGAACAACCCAAACTACATTACATGATGCAAGGTTCCACATTACGAACCACCACCCAGGAAAAGGATTTAGGTGACATCGTGAAAAATTTATTGAAATACTCCGTCCAGTGTGCTGCAGCAACCAAGAAATCAAATAGAATGTTAGGAATCATAAGGAAACGAATGGAGAATAAAACCAAGGATATTATAATGCCTCTGTATTGTTCCACAGTGCGACTGCACCTTGAATATTGTGTGCAATTCTGGTCACCATATCTTAAAAGGATATATCAGAATTATAAAAAGTACAGAGAAGAGCCACCAAAATGGTAAAGGGGATGGAAAGATACCCCATGAGGAAAGGCTTCAGAGGTTATGGCTCTTCAGTTTGGAAAAGAGATGACTGAGAGGAGATATGATAGAGGTCTATAAATTAATGAATGAAGTGAAAGGGGTAAACGTAGGTCAGTTGTTTACGCCATCAAAAAGTAGAAAGACTAGGGGACACGTAATGAAGCTACCCCATTTAAGACTAATAAGAGAAAATATTTTTTCACTCAACGTTTAATCAAATTCTGGAATTCGTTACCAGAGGATATAGTAAAAGCTGCTAGTGTAGCTGGGTTTAAAAAAAGTTTGGACAAGTTCCTAGAGGAAAGGTCCATAAACCATTATTAAAGAGGACTTGAGAAATCCACTGCTCACTCTAGGACAAGCATTGTGGAACCTATGTACCTTTTTGGGAACCTGCCAGGTACTTGTGATCTGGATTGGCCACTGTTGGAAACAGGATATCGGGCTTGATTGGCATTGTTCTGACCCAGTATAGTATTTCTTATGTTCTTATGATGCTAAATGTGAAATCTTACTGCTTCTTCAGTCATCAAAGAGGAGTAGGGTTCCATTGACCTGGATGCTCTAATTCAGCAGTGGCTGTTGCAGGATCTTCTGTGTGTTTCTCCCGTGGCTGCTGATAGGTTGGGTCCTACAGTGGGTCGTGCTATACCAGGGCTTAGTCATCTTGGTGGCTGTTGACTGATCTGAAGATGGGGAGGGGCCTTAACTTTCAGGGCCAAATCTTTCTAGAAGACCTGTCTCCCTTCTGTCTTATGACCTGGCACATGAAAGTTCATATTTGAGACATAAGGGCTACATGGAAGATGTGATCATAAATCTTTTGCAGACTCAGAAAAAGTTTACCTCTCTGGTTTGTGTCAGGGTATTTGAGGTCTAGTGTCAGGAGCAGGCAACTCACTTTTTAGGCTTCTGTTTCCTTTATTCTGATGTGTTTCAGAGGATATCTATGGAGAACTCCATTAGTGACACACCCAGATGTCAATCATTGATTGAAGAGATTAATGCATCTGCACCCTCCAGTCAATAGGATACTTCTGACATGGGACCTAAACTTGGTTTTGCAGTCTCTGCTGACTCTCCCTTTTAAGCTGTTGCATCAGACTCTTCTTTGAAGGATTAGTGCTTACAGACAACGTTCCTGGTGACTATTTCTTCAGCTAGAGCTTTAGGCTCTATCCTGTTTGCAGTTTTTCCTTTGCTTTTTGGGAGCAGGTGTTTCTATCCATTCTGTTCCCTCCTTCTTGCTTAAGGTTGTCTTGGCTTTTCATGTTAATCAGATCATTTCCTTACCTTCTCTTCAGAAAGAGGATTGTGGTGACAGTTTTAGGGAACTGCACTGTCTTGATATGCATAGGATACTGATGCATTATCTGTAGGTCACAAATGATTTTTTTGAAGTCTGATCATTTGTTTGGTGGCTGAAAGAGGTGATTTCTTTATCTTTTGAAGGGCTGTGTTCTCCTGGTGGGACCGAGGGCTCATTGAATAGGGCCTGGTGGGCCTCTTGGGCTGAGTTGTACACCATTTCTCCTACAGACATTTGTAGGATGGCTATGCAATCGTCCTTGCACACTTTCTCAAGGCTTTATAGTTTGGATGTTCAGGTTTGGAGGTCACTTCATTTGGGGCAAGCATGTTCGAGGCCTCTATTTTGAGATCCCTCCCAGAGTAACGGGTGTTTTGTTACATCCCACATGTCTGGACTGATCTGGTAGATAATGAGGAAGGAAAAATTTGGTCTTACCTGATAATTAGCTTTATCAGTCCTACCAGAACAGTCATGAGCCTGCCCGTTCTGCTATGTTTCATCTATTTGGCCCATTGAAGGCATTTGTTCTTGCTGTGCCTTCTTCTCGGGTGGATCCCTTATGTGGCAGGGATGGGTGTGATGAGATCATGAGTACAGACACCTCCCTCCTTTTTCTACTCTGCATGGGATCCAGGGGAGTTTAATTTGCTTTGTTAAAGAAATACTGAGGATCTGCAGTCTGTACAGTGTCCTTTATGGGACAGGCTTTCTTAAGCCTCTGTTCTCTGTTTCCATCTGCTGGTAAGGAGGCAAAACCCAAACATCTGGCTTGGCTGGTGGGACTCAAGGAAAGAAAATTAGAAGGTAAGACGAAATTTTTCCTTTGCCAGCATCCTTATACATATTTTACAAGAAGGCTTCATGTGTGAACCTACAAGCCAAAACGCCTCATTTCTCATGTTCAGTCCCTATGCAAAATAGGGCTTAGCTGGCCATTAAGTCATCCAGCCAAAATGTAACTGGTCTGCTGGAGGAAAATTTTAAAACTAAGGAGTTGTTTGGGTAACTCCTGGAGATACCCAGACTAATCTTTGGGAAAATCACCTCCAGTTGTGTTAAACTGTGGTGCGAAATGCTAGATAAGGATTGCCCTGTCCAGCCACTGCTTTAATGAAAATCATTCAACTTTCTGGCTGTGTCCAGCTGCTTCTTCTTAACTGGAGGCCAAGGTTCCTGGGATTCATATTCATTGAGTACGTGAAGATTGGCCCTCAGGGAGGAAGACCTTCCATATCCACATGAAAATAACATGTTAAAGGATTCAACATTTTGTTTTCTTTGTACCTAGATATATTCAAATTTTTGGACATGAGGGTTTTTTTTTTTTCCAATTTGGCAAGAATGTAAGTGGATAAAAAATACCAGCATAGAAAGTCTAGTTGAGACATGATTTATATGTTCACTAACTTTAATACTCATAATGAGACTTTTCTTGGCTTGTGCTTTTTTAGAAATAACATTGCCTTTCTGTAAGGACACAGGTCCTCTTAACTTTCTGGAATAATTTTGGGTGATTTTTCCTTTCTCCTCATACCTCACAGATTAATGGCCCTATTTCTGCTGTTAGAGAGCGTTTTGGTACAATTTCAGTGCAGCTGATGTGTATTCTTTCTCACATCTAGGGGCCATTTTACTAAACCGTGTTAGGCTTTTGCAGTTAACATGGCAACAAAGTTCAGATAACAGCACATTAGGTGCAAAAGCTGTGTATCATTTGTTGGGGTGTGCACAACCATTCTCCAGCAGATAATACACCGAAAGTGCAAAGAATATGGCTGGACAGCATCGTGGACGTAGCATTCTACCCATTGAAGTGGCGTTAGCTGCACCCTCGCTGTCTGCAGATCTGATGGTTACTGCGTGCTGTTGAGGCCCCAGTAACCGTGGTTTGCAGACATACTCACTCTCTACCCTAATCCTGCTCACTCCTGCACATAACACGCTTTCTGAAAACAGCGCAAAAAATAGCTGCTATGTGCAGTTGCTCAGCGTCCAGAGAGCATGTGCTATGTGCTGCGTTAGCAGCTACTGCTGTTTATTGGTGCATAAAGCTTTCTATTGCAGGACACCTTTTTATCTCTCATCCCCGACTATTCCCCTCACTTTCCATTGGGCCCTCTGTTCAGGTCACAGAAATTGTCTCTTTCTTCCCTCTATTACCTAGGCCAGATACTCCACTTCTTACTTTCGCACACCTTACTTATGGAACAAGTTTGGAACCCTCGTATGTTAAATTTAGAACCTTGGTCAAAACACATTTCTTTCAGACAGCATTCCATCTCCCCTCTTAAACTTCCATGGCTTCAAATTCTCAATGGACTTAACCAGACACTGACTTTTTTCCATGTCTTTGCGTTTGTCTATCGTAGTCTTGTCCACGTCTACTGCTTACTTACCTTTTCTATCGATAATGGAGTTCCTTTTTAACTTTAATTTTATTTGATTTTAAATTACTGTAAACCGCTTCGTGATTTACAAGAAGCAGTACATTAAATTTTAATTAAACTTAACTAGTACACCGGCCCCCTAGAGTGTAATAAAAATGTCCTTTCATCGTTATCAAAAAGAAAACATTTTGGGATCATTTTGTAAAGGGTTTCCTTGTGTAAAGCCTTTTTACAGACAGAAAGTAACTTTTATAAAATTCTGTGGCTGTATATGTGAGTAGTCAGTGCTAACAAGAATGCTCATAGTTATATGCAGACTGCATGCACACAGGCATTCCTGGGTGCATAGTGTGGGTTTAATGAGGCAGAGCAGTGATATATGTGTGTATGCTATAAAATACAGGCATCCACACATAGGGGATGGTAGTGCACGCTGTCCGGATGCGGTAGCAGGTAACAACTGCAGATAAAACGGCGATTTTCTGTGCTGTTTGCAGAACGTGCATCATCTGCAGGAGTGGGCAGAAATAGGGTGGAGAGTGGGCATGTCTTCAGTGTGCGGTTACCATGGTCCTAAGCAGCATGCAATAACCATTGGATTTGCAAACCGTGCAGGTGCGTTAGAGGCATCAACGATACTGCCCGACAGTGTTCTCTGTACTTTCAGTGCGTTATCGTCTCGGGAACTGCCATGCATGCCTCCAACAGATGACACATGGCTTTTGCAGCTAGCATGGCGCTATCTGCACTATTTTGATGCTTTAGCTGCAAAAGCCTAATGCAGTTCAGGAAACCTGCCGCATAGAGTATGTGCCTCAGAGCAGGTGTAAATTTCTGTGTGGGAATTTATTTTATTGGGGCTGTTTTTTGGTGCTTATTTAATAAACACCAGAGTTGCCAAGTTATCCAGTTCCGGATATGAGATTTCTTGCCATTTCTGGTTTTAAATTTGCATTGCAGTACATGTATGGTATTTGTAGTCTCTGATTTTACCCATTGCCATCAGTGCTGCAGGTCCCATAATGCATCAGGATGAGATCGTCAGAAATCCAGGATTGGTTTAAATTCTCACTCCTGGAACTGGGTAACTTGGCAGCTCAGAAACACACATAGGAATCTATGTTGTCTTTACAAAATAAAGCATAAAATACTAGCCCTTTTCATATTTTTTTAAGTGCCCTGTTATAAAATTGCCTTTAAACTATATTGTGACAAGGAGTCAGAGGATAGACTCCAGCTACTGTTCTGTGGGTTGCATTGTAGCAAAAGAACCACCTGAATGGAGCGACAGAAGGACAGAACCACAGGCAGTTCCTCTTTGAGAGGTGGGAAACTGTTGAAGGAGGTTTTGAGTAAATATGGCCAGCAGGAAGGACTACATCTCCCATGAGTTGAGCCCATGGGGCAAGGCTAGGGAGCGTAAGCTTGTGGGTGGAGCTGAAACAAAGACAGGTGTGCTCATCAAGAGCAAGGCCTCCAAGTTACAAGGGTTATTGTTCTTTAACATGTGGCTGTTGTCTAGTGGGAAGAGGTTTCTCCTCAGCTTCACAGAAGAAATTGGTTCATCCAACCAGAGGAAAAATATTAAGGCTGAAGAGCAGCTGGGTGCAGGTCTGTGTGCTGTTTAAGTTTCCCTTTGCTTCAGCCACGAGAAGCGTATATTTTGGAAGTTTAGCTGTTTGAAAAGATGATTGTGGATGGTGGGCAGCACGTGTGGTTACTGTGGAGCTGCTGAGAGCAAGGGGCATAACTAGGGTTGCCAACTGGCTCCAGATGCGCCCGACAGGTTCGATCCAGTCCTGGATTTATCTCATTGCATGCAGGGATATGTAGTTCTGTTTTCGCCATTGCACTCAATAAGAAAAGGAAAACTACAAGTAACTGCATGCAATGGGGTAAACCCAGGAATGGAGCAAGCCTGTCGGGCGCGTCTGGAGCCAGTTGGCAACCCTAGGCATAACGAGCCCCTTTACTGTGGTCAGGAGAGGAAAGGTTTTAATTGGTGTAGTTCCTCCAAATGGGTTAGTTTTGCGCATACTATGGCAGTCGTGAACCTCACTTCTAAGCCAAGGTATGTGGAATATGATCTTAATCTCTCAAATTTACTGCTAATGCTTGGTGTAATACTTGCATCGTGCCAAATAGAGCCTCCTGCTGGAGTTCATAAGATGTAACATGTATAGGTAGATTGTCAAGATGTGCTTGAAAATTCTTCCTTATCAAGCCCATGTCTCCCAGTACAATGGGAAACATTTCCTTATCTTTCTGCCACATTTTCATGGTCTCTGACTGCATTTCTTGGTAGTTCAGGATCTTCTGCCTCTCCACGCAATTCACAGAATAATCACTTGGTACTGACACTTCTATTATCAATGCCGTTCTGGTATTCTTCTCCTTTACTACTATGTCAGGTTTCTTGGTATCCAGTTTCTTATCCATCGGAATGGGAATATTCCAGGGGATCATAGCCTCTTCATTCTCTGGTATTCTCTTAGGGTCATGATCACAGTGTTTTTCAGGGACAGTGATGTTGTAGTGCTTACAGAGTTTCCAGTGGAGAAGGCGTGCTACTCTGTTGTGCCTTTCTGTATAGAAATTTTCCGCTATCAGAACTTCACAGCCTGCTATTAGGTGAGTCACTATTTCCAGCTCTTTCTTAGCCCTGCTGGAACATCGGTGTTGAAATGGGGTTTTGCAGGGCCTTCTGGAATATGGACAGACTGAACTGGGATGGGTTGAAATGAAAATCTATGATGAACCCTGGAATGGTAGTGGTGCTTAGATGATGAAATGGCTTTATCCCCAGCAAACTTTCCAACAAACATTGAAAGCCCTGTCTCTTCTACTTGGCTTCATCCCGCAAGCCCTTTGGGAAGCTTAGGCTCTTTGGGAAGCTCTATGCTTAGGCATGGAGGAAGCTCTGGGGACTGCGGCCATTACCAAGGTTTGCCAGAGGGACACGTTCCACTAGGATCCTGTCCGAGTCGGCTTTCTGCTGCTGAGATACTGGTTTTCATATAGCCCTGGAAATCGTGATCAATGGGATGTGCCACTTTCTTTACTACTGGTTGATCAACTAATTTGTCAGACAGAAACCTAATCTAGAACATCTCCTAATTTGATTTGTCAACATCTTTTAAAGAAAAGGGACATATGTTGGCCAAAATGAAATGAATGAATTTCACCAGGTCTGACTGACTTTTTTCCTTTAGGATGCTTTCAAATTTAAATCTATCTGAAATGTGCTCGATTTCAGTTTTTAGCCTTATTGTTTTACACATTCATAATAATTGAGAAACAGGAAGAAAGGAGTGATGAGTGTTTTCCCTCTCTTTAACTAGGATACATCTGGGTTCATAATATGATCAGGAATTTGCATTCTGTCACATAGGCGAGAAATGTATTTGCATTAAAAAAAAGAAAAACACACACACACAGGCCAAGAACTGAACGGAACTGAACTGAACTGAATTGCAGTGTCTCCCTATAGGAAACAAAGGTTTAAAAAATATCCCAGTTAGATCAACTTTCAAAAGCACTTACCCTTGTAGTTGCTGCTATACAGATAAGTACTACTGAGGAGGATATTCAGCGACACTATACAAATGGACCACTAGGGCTGGCAAACTAGGCTGTTACCTAGGGCGGGAACGTCTGTGGGAGGGTTGGGGCAGCAAGGAGCAGGACAGTCCAGAGCTAAACAATAGGTTCTGATAGCCATCTGGGGCAGGCCCAGCTGACCACCTCAGCACTATCTGGGGCAGTTTGGGGGTGGGGTGAGGACAGAGCTAAGAGGTAGTCATACAGGGGTGCTATTTAGTGTTGCTGTATGGTTGCTGTACCGTAGCTAAGAACAGCCAAAATTTGTCCTAAGTTGTTATCTGGCTAACCTTTCTGTATAGCCATGTTGAGTATTGCTGCTTTATGGATTGTGCTAGCGCTGGCTGCAATATCTCAGCCCTGGCTACTATCCTGATACTGCTGCTGAATATCCAAATTAAATTTAGCCACTGCGGCCAACATTTAGAAAAACAGAAAAACAAACATTGACCAAGAGGTTGAATATTGACTAGAGTGATTTCAAGTATGGGTAGAATCAAGGGCACGGGTAATTTTATCACCGGTCACCTAGATTAATTGGGTTTGCCTCCCTGTCTGGCCTCTTTCAGCATCAACGTCGTAGACTCCAACTTGTACAAAACACAGCAGCTCACATTCTCATACTCGTCCAGCTCGGACCATGGCACTCCCCTATTCATCCATCTCCACTGGCTCCCCGTGGCTTCCAGAATTCAATACAAGATTCTCACTTTCGTCCATAAAGCAATTCACACTGGAGTACCACAATACCTCTCCAACCTTGTCTGCCTTTGTGCTCCCCCCCCCCCCCCCACCGCATTCACTCAGGTCCATTCACTTCACTTCAATCATATGTTCCTCCGTTCTCCATCCCGGGCCCATCTGGAATCCACCCAGACCTCTGCCTTCTTCTTTCTTGGCCCTAAACTATGGAATTCCCTTCCTCTGAACCTCTGTATGGAACCCTCTTTCATCAGCTTCAAAGCAAGGTTATAAACCTGCCTCCGTCTCGCAGTGATGTTCTTCCTCCTCCTTGTCTCAAGGCACCTCTCTTACCTCTCTGACCTTTCTTTTCTATTCCTTTCCTGTCTAACCATTGGTGTTCTGTTTTTCCTTTCCAAGCAACACTTAACTTGTACTGTAAACTGCTCAGATACTTGCGTGTTGGGTGATATACTAAAAACTGAATAAAGATAAGTGAAAAATAAGTTCATTCCTATGTGGCATTATAAAATACTAGCACAAATTTTGCTGAAATCATGCTTACACTGATGGCACAGACATTTATGTCTGGTCGGGAGTAAGCATAAATGTTAGCGTATAAAGTAACTGTGGGTTTAATAAAACGTGTAAATCGTGATGCCTCCCATGTTTCTCCCGAGCATACCTACTCTACAAAATATGCACTTACTTGCATTGTATGTATTTCTAATTTTATAAGAGGCCTTCTATACACAAAAAATATTTATAAAATTACTTCAGAAAGTGTGAACTGCAGGGTGCACATCATGGGTTACCTATTATCTGTGGTAGAAATTTTGAATGAAATTAGAAAAATGGTTTAAAATTTATATGGAGAGGGAGACTGGTCTGATTTGATGTTTCAATCTCTTCATTGGAAACAAGACTAAAAGCAAAACGGATCCAAGAAAGAAGGTTTGTCACACTTTTATGAAGTCTTAGATTAGATCCTTTTTAGGGCATGTCCAGAAAATATTTTTGGGGTGTTAGATTTTTGGGTCATTTTTACAACTTTTACCTAATTTTTAGACTTTTTTCAGTTTGTTTCAGATTGTTTTAATTTAAAAAAATTATTAAGACGTTAGAACTTTTTAAAACACATTAAGGGGTATGTTTACTACAGGTTAACATGTGTATGCGCTTCAAGTGCTGAAGCAGGCCATAGAAATGAATGGGCAGTGGCATCACTTAATGTATGTTAACCTTAGTAAGCATGCCCCCTAATTGTAAGCTAACATGAATTAAATCAATTTAGCGTGCACTAAATTTTTTTTATGTTAGCAAATTGAATGCGTACTAACAGATGTGCATCACTAGTACCAGGCCAGCTCATGCCAATGAGATGGCCCATAATAGGACTGCTGGTGGAGGAGGGGTCAGCCGGGTAGGAACTGAGAGAGCAAGCGGTTAAAGGTGAGGGGACCGAAGGCATGGCCCCCTCTTTGTGCCAGAAGCCTGCACACACAAAACCTGCCTGCACGTGACTAGCTGGCTGCAGCCTAAGTTTGCAGAGGCTCGATGAGGAGTGGGACAGAGCAGTGAAGTACCCACAGATATCTGATATATCAAGGGCAGGTAGGAAAGGGGGTGGAGGGATGGGTATCTGGGGCACAAGGGTGTACACACTTGGCAGTGGCGATTACGGCAGGAGGGCAGCAGCATGCAACACCATTGATAGACATAGAAAGGGGTGGGAGGCGATGGCTGCGGTGACATAGGTGTGGGGTAAGGGAACAGGCAGACCTTTTGGATTTGTTACAGCAATTGATTAGCATGGTGGCCATGGCTGGAGTAATGCATAACGCAATACAGGGAAGCATGGGGGCATCACCCAAGGTGCGGCCAAAGCTACGTCGCCACAGCCCCCAAGCCCTAGTGCAGCAGTTGGGGGAACCTGGGCCTGGGCAACCAAGTGGTCCAGGACGTGCAAGAGTCATCATGGTTGGGTAGCTACATCAATGCCACAGTAAGGGAGGGGAATGTGGTGCTAGCTTCCGAGGCCAGGCCGGCGGAGTACGCTTGCCTCACTAGCGTGCTTGATAGCCATGTGCTCCTGGCCCAGAAGGAAAAGATTTAGAAAGGCGAGTATATTGACATATTCACGCCACTAGTCAGGTGTAATGACATAAGCTGTGACTGCATGAGCTGCAGTGGTAAATACAAGCTGGCTAGCAGGAAGGCGGATAGTGTCCCACATAAGATAGTAAAGTGGTGTACTGCATGCCATATGTTAGCCAGTGTGATAGGTAAGAAACACCCTAACAGTGCAGGGGCCTGTTTATATATCGGGACCGCATCTGTGAATAAATTATATACGGCAGGACCGTGTGATTAGAATATGATCAACAATTCCGCCGGAACATGATGGGGAACAAGGGACTCAGGTGGGATATGAAGGATATAGATCTTTGGATAAGGCTGGTGACCCAGGGTCAGAGAGTGGTCAGGGTGGGGGTTTTGCCATTGCCTCAGTGGCCTGCAAGGAGCCCTGGGATACTGCAGCCCTTTGGGGGGGGGAGCAGGACCAGCAGATGGGACAGTACTGGGCCCCCAATGTCAGGTATGGCCGCCTGGAGGGGTGCTTGCAGCTCTTCAATGGGGGGGGGGCCCTGTAGATTTGACAACACATGCAGGTGCAAGCATGCATGCTTGCATGCATGATCTGCGGTGAAGGGTACCCACAGACCAGATGCAGAAAACGTATTAACAGGGAACCCCAGTGAGGGTGCTGAGCCAGGAGCAACTGGCCAGGCGCCCACATCAGTGCATATGGCTGCATTGTGGCAGAACCTGATGGGTTACATTAAAAAAAACAGACTGGTTAGGGCGGGTGTTTACATATGGTTTTGTTATACTGCATAACGGCCCTAGTCTGCCATAGCAAATGAAGATATAGTCCTACAGAAAATTGACAAAGGCTGGGCTCTTGGGAGGGTAGCGTGCCCTTTCCGGGGTAGCTTTCTGCCCGACTTAATAGTATCACCTTTGGGCCTGGTCCCCAAGAAGGAGTGGGGTGATTTCCGGCTCATCCATCATCTGTCATACCTGGATGGGGGATCAGTTAATGACCAATTGGAGCAGGCAGCGTGTTATGTCAATTACGCCTCCTTGGACTATGCCTTGAGCCTACTACTGATTCAACTGTAATGTTTCCACCTGCTGGGTTTCCATTTTACGGGGTTATTACTAATTTGACAAATGCCTCCCAATTGGATGCTTAGTATCTTGTGTGTTCTTTGAAGAATTCACCTTAGCCATCCAATGGATGGTTAAGAAGGAAATGTGGAAGGGTAATATAATACAATACTTAGACGATTTCCTGCTGCTGGCCAGCGATGAGTGTACTTGCTACAGCTACCAGCAGGCATTCCAGAGGAAAGTGGCAGAACTGGGGGTCCCCTTAGCACCAAACAAGACAGAGGGCCTGGCGCCTTGCTTATCTTTTCTGGGGATATGAGAGACACTGGCAATGGTGACACAGCTGCCAGCCGGGAAGCTGGCCGACCTGCAGGCTGAGTGTGGCGGATCACCTCTGCAAAAAAGGTTACACTGAAGCAGATGCAATCACTAATGGGACTCCTGAACTTTGCATGTAGGGTCATGCCGATGGGCAGGGCCTTCATACAGCGTTTGGCGGATGTGACCAGGGGCATATGCAAGGGGCATCACTTCATCAGGGTGGGCAGTAGGAACATATGGAGGAAGTTCCTAGACTAAAATGGGGACCTAGAGCTCTTTATGGACACTGCCAGCGATATGGGCTTCGGGATATATTTCCGGGAGCGGTGGCCCAATGAATGGCATAGGCAGGGCATAACTAGGAACATCACGTTTCTGAATAAGTTCCCAATTGTGGTAGCGCTGGCGCTAAGGGGGACCCAGATGACAAACATGAGGATCGTGTTCGGGTCAGATAATTATGCCATGGTCTGTGCGATAAACAGACAGACATTCAAGTGGGAACGGATGATGGGGTTGCTTAGAAAGTTAGTATTGTTGAGTCTGGAGCTAAATACATAACAGCTAGCCTCTTACTGGGCATGATGCTCTCTCCCGCTTCCAGCTGCAGCGCTTCAAGCGATTGGGCCTGGCAGCATCCCAACTGGCGACCGGCATGTTAGCAGAGATGTGGAACATTGGATATGGAGCGCTGGTGGAATGTTGAGGGCATCTTTATTGGACAGCACCTGGAAGGCATACTGGAAAGCCTGGGTCAGGCTACAAACCTTCGCCGAACAACGCGGCTTCAGCCCATTACAGGGAGTATCTGTAGGGCAGCTGCTCAAATTCATTACATGGTTAAAGGGGAATGGGACTTCACTTCGCCACACCAAGCTGTTGCTGGAGGGCATATCATTCTTTCTGAAGCTCGGTGGATGGAGGGACACTACTAATGAGCTCATGGTAAAGATGTCATGGAGGGCTGGTCCAGAGAGGCTATGCCACAGCCAGACAGGCGCAGACCTGTCACACTTGGCATGATGAGGACAGCCATTTTATGGGAGCCTGAGGTTGCAAGGGATGGCTTTGAAGAGAGACTCTTCAAGGTGGCCCTGCTGATTATGTTTTTTTGATGCCATCAGGATGAGTGAGACCATTACAAAATCTAGGACAGATGCGATAGATCCTGCCATTAGAGCAGCGGATGTTACTGGCAGGGAGTACAAGATTGTTCTGCTCCTTAGAGGGTCAAAAACATACCAAGGATGCAGGGGCAGAATGTGTGGCTGCATGCCACTCGCATCGGCGACTAGTGCCAGATAAGGGTAATGAAGGAAAACCTGCGTGGACCTTGGGGGAGGTGGGATTAGGGCAGGGGATGGCATGTTGCGTGATGACTGCCAAAAATGACCTAATTGTAGCTGTAGGCGATTTGGTTTGGGCTGCTTAGCAACCATCTTCCATAGGGGCAATCAACCCTCCAATGTGTGTGTGTGTGGGGGGGGGGGGAGCCCCCAATATATCAGTATTGTCATGTCACAGATTTGTACTACTATATAAAAAGTGTGGCCTTGTCGCCCCCCCCCCTTCAGTACTGATTATTTATTGCCCTCCTCCTTCAGACAGCCCCTGATCCCCATTGGGAACTGTCTGCAGGGGATCAGTGCAGCCCTGACAAAGAACATCCCAGCTAGTCAGTCGGCTGCCTAACTCCACCTCCCCATTTAATCAGTCAGTCTAAGGGGCCCCGCCCCTTCCATTATGTTAATCATCCTAGTGGTCACGAGGGGCAGGAGCGGTCCTGTCCATTCTGGCCCCCATCGTCACCACTCCACAAAATGACCACGAACACGTGGTGCTGCCCCCTAGCATCCTGACGCTAGGGGGCAGCACCACAAAATCAGTTCTATATTTGTGAGCACCAATGAGGAGGCCAGGAGCAGTCCTGAGCTCCTGGCCTCTTTGTTACTCAGATATAATGCCAGGCTAATGGTGCTGCCCCCTAGCATTAGGGGAGGATTGCTCCTGCCCTAGGTGACCACTAGACTACCAGGGATGTTAAGGTAATGGAAGGGGTTGGGGGGCCCAGGGGGCCCCCTTAGGCTGACTGATTAACTGGGGTTTAGAGTTTTGAATGGGAGGGGTTAGGGCTACGACTGGCTAGCTGGGATTTATTTTTCTTTGACTCAGGAGGGGGAGGGTTGAGGAACCTAACTGCTTAGCTGGGACATAAGGGAGATGGTATAATGCAGGCCTTGACAAGTTTTATCAGAATCTAGGAGCTACCTTAAAAATTTAGGAGCCAGCCAGCCACCAAAACCAATATTTTTGTATCACAGCTCCTTTTTTGGGACCCGATTTTACAATGTGGGGTTTTTTTTGTTGTTGTTTCCCATTTTTCTGCACAAGTGGGTAAGTGATAGCCTTCCCCCTTTGTCATTCTTCCCCCCCCCCCCCACCCATTGCTTACCAGCTGGGCTCTCATGACAGGTGAACAAAAAGGTGCCATACTCAGATTTCACTGAAGAGCAATGGACTTTGTTATGCTGCAGCAATACACTATACATAACTAGTAAATGAATCATCATAACATAAACAACCTTATCAACATAATCAACAAGATGGAACTTTACAAGATTAACCTTGCTTAACTGGCCCCACAAGTTGCACAGGTGGGCCGTAGAAGCCCCCTTTCCTGACACTTGGATCATGTACAAGAGCATATCAGCATATTTTCAAGTTAGGCGGAAAGGGGGGGGGGGAAGCTCCCATTGAAGCACCCCCTCCCTCTTATCAATCCAAAGTGTTCAGCAACCTGTACTTCCATAAATACTGCCTGCGAGTCTGGCCCATAAAAGGTCAGCACTCCTGTTCAACCCTGCTTACAGTGATAGAACGTAGCCCTTCCCCGATACCATCCAAGCGGGCTTGGTATACAGGGTATGCTAGCCTTGCTGTGATCCTGATTTGTTCATATGGTGGAGGACAACTACCTTGCTTAATCCTATAGCTGTGTGCTTGGTCTCTGGCTGCCAAATCCCTATCATACCCCTAGAAAGTGAATCTTCGCTCGTCGAGGGACCCCTACCAATGCTCAGCTATGGCCATCCTTGACCAATAGTATTTCAACCATGTCTTGTAATATGCAAAGGAACACATCCAGGCCTATATCAGACAAGTGTGTGCTGTCTGCACGGTACATTCCATGGCAACTTTCAGTAATAAAAGTCATGAGTGATACTGCAGCCTCCTGATGACTTCTATAAACCGGGGCATCCACTTATTTATCTTCCTTGTAGCTTTTTCTACAGCTTGGTACGACCTCTTCTCCAGACCCTTCTTGCTATGATGCATGTCTGGGACTATGTCTGCCGGCACTAGGAGATCCTTCTGAATCTTTTTTGTCAACTCGATGTGCACATGCATGCCAAATAGTTGCTCCAAGGGGAAGTATAGGTTCTCCTCTTGTGCAATAAGGCTAAGACTAGCTGTTCCCAAATCATGCCTTGAATACTCATCCATATCTCTAACACTTCACCCTGGACAACCCCAGATTGTGGCCTTGAGCTCTAATCCAGGTCCTTTTCTGTGCCCAGTGCACCAATGAGTTGCCACATATCCACACTTCATGGGGGTCTTAGGGGGTACCATTACCTAGGGCAGATGAGCAAACAAAATAATAGCCGTCAACAGATACACAGGAGGGAGCAGGGCATATGAGGCGAGGGTGCTTCTACCCGTTCCCTGGGCCTGATGTACAACTTGTAACGATTAGAGTGCCACCTGCCCAGGGACATGATCTGCTCCTGCGTCATGCCAATCACCACTGCAGTGGTGGCCACTCCTGTCCGAAAATAATGTGTTCCAAAATGGCCCGTTCAAGACACAAGTTAGCAGTGCCCATCTTCATAACTCTGGTGAATTGGAAACGTGAATGGGGTACCATCCGCATGGATCAGTAATGGAGTGAATCCTTGTGGATGGGTATGGCAATATTCTTTAAACTTCATCACCAAGTCACTCTCTTCACCAGGCAAGTTGGGGTTCACCTCAGGGGCGACAGGGTTATCCTGGACTCCTTGCCCATAGGATCAGTTTTAGACTTAAGAACACATCACTAGGGAGTTACTATACAGCGCAACATCTTCTGCCCCAAGACCCAAGCTGTTATGGGGGCATTTAGATGAGGCCAACAGCTCCCCTGCCCTCATGACCCTGAAGAATGAAATCAAAGGCACATTTTAAATACGGTCTGCTATGATGTATATAGAGCTCACTTATCTGTGACTGTCAATAACAACCTCAGGCAGTCATGAGTGACAGGGCATCTTTGATCTGGTGGTTGTTTACAAATGATGAAATTGTTGACTGGTTTCCTCCTTCCCAGAGTCTTGGCAAACAACGCAATGCTGGCCAACTTTGTCTGCATCGCCAATCTGCATATGCCCCTGTCCTTACACCTTAAGAAACTGCACTAAATTATCAATGTTAAACCAAGCACTGTCACTGTCATTTTCTGTGCAGTATTTCTGGAAACTCTCCCATGCTTTCCAATATTTCTTCCTGGTGTGCTCAATTAGAGAACTCATCAGTAGACTCCAAACTTCAGCAAGCCAAATTTCCAAACCACTGTAGGGATGGGGGTCTTGTACACATCTGCCCCAAGAGCGATGGATCAGAATAGGGACATCTTAAAATGAGAGAGGGAATTGGCTATTGCATTGCGGCAACTGGGCACATTGCTATCATGATAGCGAATAGCTCCAAGAAGGTAATAACTCTTGTAGTGCCTAGGGTATGCTATTCCAGGGGCTGTGGTTCTGAGCACCATGTGCCCCTGAAGTACATACTAAAACCCTTTCCTCCAGATGCATCAGTGAAAGTCCAGTTCCTCGTTTGGTTTGGGTAGGGGGGGGGGATCTTCTAAATGTCAAGATCCTCCCATATAACCTTACTGACCCTAATGTGATGGTGTCCTTTCCAAATTCCCCTAGTAGCCATGGTCAAATGCTTGCAGAAAACCTGCCCCATAGGGATCACCCTAGATGCAAAACATAGTAAACCCAACAGGGACTGGAATTGCTCCAATGTTGCTTTTTTCGCTCCCCTTATCCTCCTCTATGGTCTCTCGTAGTTTAACGAGTTTTTGTAGGCCTGGATATCAAGATTGCCAATGAACACCTAGCTCAATGCCTAGGCATGCAGGCCTAGGCATTGAGCAAGGAACCCACCGTTTTTTCTGCTGCTAATGGGATATGGAACTGTGGGCAATGCTTTTGAAGAATTCCAGGGCTAGTTTGCAATAATCAAACCCCGTGCTCATGAAAAGGAAATCATTGAGGTAGTGAATGACTGAGCCTGTCTCTTCAATTTCCTCCACAACCTAGTGTACAAAAGACCTAAACAGCTCAAAATAGGCACATGAGATCGACCACTCCATTGGGATACATTTGTCATAATAGTAGCCACCATCAAACGAGAAACAAAGCAAGGGAAAAGATTCTGGATTTACTGGCAGCAGTCTGAAGGCTGACTAAATATCAGCTTTGGACAGTTGTGCTTGGGAACCCTGTTTCTGTACCAGCAATATGGCTTGGTTGCGATGGATGCATATTTCATCTGAGCATCGCTGAGGGTAAATGTGATAGTTGAGAGAGCTACTTTCAGATTGTGTCAGGCAGAACTTTTCCGGCTCTCTCTTTTTTATGGACTATACCTAGCAAGAACAGGATCATATCTGGGAAAGTGGGGCGGGGGGGGGGGGGGGCGGGGTGCCTGGACAGGTACGGCCACACTGCCCAGCCTGATTTCTCTGTGGATTTTCTCTCTCATTACATGAAGATACCACAGTATGGATGGAGAATTTTGGGAGGGGCGCGCGGCAGAAAACCTTGGGGGAAAAATCCCTCAAAGATGCTGCTAACCCGGTCTTGATGTGGGTATAACCTGAGCCAAGGAAGCATATTTTTAAGGTTGGTGGGTGATGATGCCCAAGCCCCTCTGCTGCGTGGGGGGTCTGCTGTCTGACAGCTTCCCGTCCCTTGGTGATTTGCACACAGTGACTGGGTGATTGGCTCCACAGGTCAAACAGGCATGCTGAAATTTTGCAGGGGTTCCAAGTGCATTGGCCACCAGTATACTGGCGACAGTAGCACCTGCCAGATGCCTACCCAAAGGTTTGTGGTGTGTAAGAGTGAATGAACTGGTGTACACTATCAGGGTTCAGTGGCCTGTTAGAGGACATTTCATCCAGCCAAAGATCTATAACTCTGTGGCACCATGTAATTGTGGGGTCCTCAGCCATACTCTTCCTAAATTTAATGTTGTAGTTGAGCCTTGCCCATCCACCGAAGTGCTTATGCATGTGCCTTATGGTGTCTAGATATCAGATCAAGTAAGAGCTTAACTCCAACTCCCTTTCCACCACCATGCTCCTAAAAATGTGGAAAGCAGAGACCCAGTTGATGACGAACTTAAATATTCTTAGTCTTCTGTCCCCCTTGTCGTCCCCCTCTTGGTCCTTCACTAGGAGTGAAAAAAAATATCAATAAACCCCCTCTTCCATAGCTTGCAGCTACTTGAGGGTGGCTCTGATGACCTGTTCTCTGCTTTCCTCTTTCCAGCCGCAGGAGTAGCTGATGGCTTGGCAGGGGTCTTTCTCTTTCCTGCTGTCATCTATGGTAGACTGTTTGGTTTTTTTTCTAGGCATGTCTAGAGTTGTTAAAAATGCAATTCAAGATGAACAAAAAGAATAGGAACAGACACTGTTAGGCAGACCCTGCTGTAAGCTCAAACAGAAACCCATAGCTCGCACCTGGTGTTACTCAACTTGCCATATACAAGGTGCCCCAAAAAAAGTGAAAACATCTCGTAAATTAAAAGCTTAAATAGTTTAACTTATTAACCTTTTTTAGCTATATAACGTCTTTATTTCGACAATTTCTGGTCGCCATCTTTGTTATTTTAATTTGTCAATCGTTTACATCTGTCTTTTTGAATTGTTAAATAACTTATATGCTACTAGATGTTCTCACTTTTTTTGGGTCACCCTGTATATCCACAGCATCCCCATGACTTGTACTGCACCATGGGTCTGAGACCCTTCTCTTCGGAGGCATATGCACCTCAGAGCTACTCCTTTCAATGCGGGCTGACACTTCCCCATTCCTCTCTTCTGTGTTTTATGATATGGCTTGTGCATTTCGCAAAATGGCTGCACAGCCTGCCATGCCTGGGTTGACTACATGGCCGGCCAACCCTAAGATGGTCACTGTCTGCCAGGTCCCATAGGCTCCCTCCATATGCCTGATTGCCTGTATCCAGGTGACCTACCAACACCAAGATGGCATCAGATGACTGCTAGGCTCTCCAGAGCTTCCCTACAGTTTGTATGACCCTCTGGACAATATGTCTCATGCACCTCCCAAGTCCAGACCCCCTGCGATCACTCGATGTACATGCATGCTGTGAGCCTGCGGTGTGCCGTGCTATCTGTCCTCTGCTGCTCAGGGAAAGCCACAGGTGCCTTGCATTGCCAGTGTGGTCAGCAGAGCACACCACGACATACACCCCTCTACCCTACACATGTTCTGCAGCTCTTTTGGTGCTTCTTGAAAATGCTCCTTTTCCTTTAAAGAAAGAAAGGAATGGGGAAAGAGGAGTGCAAGGGGTCTGGTGCCAGTAACATGTGCCCAATGCAGGTCATCTTCCCTGACTTACCCTGGATTTAAATAAGGATCAGTGCAGGACCAGTGGCTCCAGAAGTGTAGCAGGAAGCACCAGTGAGCACGATGTCTCAACAGCAGAGACTCATGCTGGCTCACGTGAAGGCTTGGATAGGAATTTTCTACTCCTTGATACGATCAGATGGGCTGCGTGGTCCAGAGGGAAAAAAAGGCCTGGCCTGTGTCCAACCTGCCTCTAAATAGCCAGTCCAGGCCCGGCTTCTTGCCCCGACCTCTCCCTATTAACCCACTCCTGTTTGGCCTTCCACTGCCAGTTTGTGCCAGCTGTCGGGATTCTGGAAAAAGCTAAATTAATCAGACCCTTAATGTGCCATATTACAGTGCCAACAGGAAACAGTGACCCTTCTCCTGCCCCTCCCACCACCTCCATTGAGCATGCTTATTGGTGATGCTTTATAGCTGCACCTGAAGCAATTTTATTTATTTCACCATGGCCTACTAATACATGAAGCAGAAAATAGTCTCTCCATATCCCCGGCACCCAGCCTTCATTAGGTCTTTTTCTCTCTCTGCATGCTTCCCGCCCCCCCCCCCTCCCCTGATGCTTCACTCAGTTTCCCTCACTTATCACTCTTGTTCATTTGCTGTTTATTTATTTAACATTTCTTATATACCGCCTTTCATGATATCAAAGCGGTTTACATTGAACAAACTGAAATTACATTAAACAGAGCATTATAACTTGGAGATAACCCTCCATTGCCCATGTTCCCTGTAAAATAGTTAAGTGGCTTGCCCAAGACCACAAGGAGCACCTGTGGGACTAGAAACCCCAGTCCTTCTGGCCCAAGGTTGCAGTCCTCTAGTGGGATTTGAACCCCCGACCTTCTGGCCTGAGGTAACCTCCTCCCTCCCTGTTGTGCTGAGAGCTGATCTCGGTGGTGAAGTTAGCAGCACAGCGTTTTTACAGCAGCACCAGCACAAACTAAAATCGTCAGGGACATAAAATCCCGGGACACAGGGTGCAGTTTCTAGATGCCCTGGTGACCTGTCTCATGTATTGAGCCCAGCTATAAGCTTTCTCAAAGGTGAAGAAACGGTCTCCATTAAAATGAAGGCATCATCCTCACTAACCTGACTGTTCTCTTAATATCATTGGATTGGTGCTGAGGGAAAATATATTGCACCAGGGTATTTGAAGATCTGGGTCTTGTATAAGTAACATTCCTATACTCGGGTTTGCAAATATGACTTCATATCAGATGTTGGGGCAGTACACAAAATAAATGCTTCCTGCCCATATAACGATCATAAATAAATAGAAAGCAGTGTCCCTGTGCAAATCATTCTGGTACAAGGTGTTTTTAATATGAAAATTCCAACATTCTGAGCTAGTACCATTATTGGCTTTCCAATAAACTAGAATATGACCCTTGAGCGATGCAGAAAATAAATGTCTGTTTCTGCAAGGCTGGCCCCAACCATTAGGCAAGACTAGGCGGTCACTTATGGAAGTAAAGCAGCAGCAATAGTCAAAGGAAAACAATAGATTCCGAAAGCCACACAAACTCAGAGATGAATCGGCACATTCTTTTGCCTGCAGGGAAAGTGCGCACACCCCATACATACGATTAAAAGTATGATGTCCAGTTATGTGTTTTTACAGGATTGCTGTTGGATGGGTGGTGGTCAGATCATGATTGAGTTAAATTATCAAAATCTAGGGGGGGGGGGCAAGTAAGACTGAAGGTTTCCTTAGGGCTCCCATTACCTTGCACCAGCCCTGTATTTGAGATTTGGGCCACCAAGGTGTGCTCTGTAAAAGGAACACACTGTTCTCCCTCTCAGCCAAATCTGGGGTGCATCGGGAACTCTGACTTCAGATTTCGGAAAAGGCTGCACTAATCACTGGATCGGCATCCCAGTTCCACAGAAACTGATACTAAAGTGATGTTAATGTTGCTAGTTAAACTAAACTTTATATTTGATTATTTAAAATCTGAGATACCACCATATCGAAACAGCAGATTGAGAGGAAATGAGCAATATGAGAGGAAAAAGATTTTTCCTTTCATTATTTTTGTGTTATTCATAAAATAAAACGTGTTCTTATCTGCAGCTTTTCCTCGTAGCATGTTGTGAAAAAGTTTGGGATTTTGGATCTTTCTTCACATAGATGTGTCATCACTGAAATTACACACCATAGTGCAAGAAGGCAGCTTCTCCATTTTAATGTGCCAACTGTGGCGGGCAGTGCTGTAACTATGGGTTACTCTTTATTCCCAATTGCAGTGCCTGAAGCCTTATTGAGAAAGTGAATGAGGAGGGGCGGAGGCATGTTTTGAGGCTAGGAGGGATGAGTTGGCCCATATCCCAGGAACCCCAGTTGGCATCCAGAGGAGATGCATGTGAGGAGAATTGGTGAAGTGTACTTTTGATGTCTTGCGTACAGCCCACTAACGGTGATTTATTAGAGAACTTGAAAGGCAAGAGAGAAAAGGCAAAACAGAAAAAGATATACATTAAGACACTAAATAATTTTACTGTGTTTCAACAGATAATGTGTTTGTAAATGTAGTGACCCTCTGGTACCTTTTTTGTTCAGTGTGGTGCCCACGAGGGTGAAAGGAAAGACTCTCTCCTCACTTTCCAGGTCCTTGAGGGGTGGGGGTGGGGGGGAGAGACTCGCTTCAAGGCCCTACTTCTGGATGTTTACATGGAAGCTGGCTCTTTCTTTCTTTCCTCCCTCATACACTCCTTCACTCGCCCAAATGAAGACGGGCCCAGTCCAAGGTTTTGGCTGTGTATACGAAAATAGACTTCATTGGGTGAACAAAATTGGATAAAATCTATTTTCGTAAAAAAATAAATAGAGTAGTCAGTAGAAAATTGTTTAGTCACTTATCCCATGTGACTCATGGCTGTTATTGCTGCAATAGGCTTTTTACCAAGTACTGTATTAAATAAAGAGATACAAACGTAGGAACATGATGGTAGAAAAAGACCATATGGCCTATCAAGTCTGCCCTTCCCTACCAACTACCATCAGGGCCAGTCCAAGGCATGCGCAGAAATGTTTCCTGCACATGGCTCTGCACCGTGGAGGGGCCCCGCTGGCTTGAAGGGGAGCTGGTGAGGACTGAAACCTGGCTCCCCGACTCATTTCTGCACAGCCACAGGAGTAAAGACCTGCCGGAGCGTTTCTTTTTTCTCCCGCAGCAGCTGTGGTGTTTGCTGCCAGTGTGGGTCACTATGTAGAGGTTAAACAGGGGCATTTCTTTTGACAGGAAATGCCCCTGTTTTAAGCTCTACATAGTGACCCGTCACAGGAAATGCCCCTGTTTAACCTCTACGTAGTGACCCACGCCAGCAGCAAAGAACTTAACGCAGCCATGGGAGATGTTGCTGAGAGGGACTGGAAATGGAGGAGGGCTGATACTGGGGGTGAAGAGGGGAACTAGAAATGGGCTGATACTTGAGGATGACGGGACTGGAAGGCAGCTGATGCTGGGAGGGACTGGGACTGGAGGAGGAGGGGGGGGGCTAGGGCTGGGGGATGGAGAGAATGGGGCCCAGAACTGGATGGGGATGGGGCTGGGGGGAGAAAAAAAAACTGGTGCGCACCACCACTGCAAACCTGCTTTGCCACTGATCATAGCCTCTCCCTCGTGACAAGAGGGAGAGGAATGGAGGCACCCCTTTCTCCTCATCCTCCTGCTGACTCTAATTAGGCAGAATTGCTCTAACCGCTAGGCCATTGCTCTAGGCTACTCCTAATACTAAAAGGGACCATCTGGGAAGAGGAGAGGCTTGAAAGAGACAGTGGATTATGGGAAAGGAGAAAAATGAGAGGGTTTCCAAACTGAATGTTAGTCTGGAAAGGGAGAGTGATGAATGATTTGAGTCTGGAGAAGGGGAGAGCGAGTAGATAAGGGAAGGATGGGTGGACCTGGGGTTGAATGAGTCAGGCATAGATGAGCCTGGAGGGTGTGAGAAAAGGGATGAACTTGGGGGTGGGGGAGGGAGGATCGGATGAGTGAGCGAATCTGGGGGCATTGAGGGTGAGACTGGGGGATGGAAGGGGGGGGGGGAGTTTGAAGTCCGATTGAGTCCAGGGGAGGTGATCCTGGAGGCTGAGAGTGGATGTCTTGAGGTGATACAGGGAATTAATCTCGGGAGGAGAATTGGAGGGAGGGGGTAGAGAGTATGCCTGTTTGAAGGGATAAGCCTCAGTCAGTGAACTGGGGTGGGGAGGGGGGACTCAGTGGTGATAAGTCAGGGATAAGAGGATGAGTGGGTCTGTTTGTGGGTGAACCTGTGGTGGGAGCATAAGAAAAAAAGGGATTTTTGTGGAACTGTATATAGCTATTCAAAGCCTTAAATCGGCAATGGCTGTGGATCCTGATATGTTTCCTGTGGAGTTACAGTATTTTAAGAGTTTAAAAGAGCAATTTGTTCCAGTTTTTTGGTGAAAGTATTCAATGAGATTCTTTTGCATAAGTCTTTGCCTTGGTCCTTCTACCAGGTCTTTATCACCGTTTATCCCCAAGGAAGGGAGAGATGCTCTGCTTTACGGTAATTATAGGCTATTTTCTCTTTTGAACATGGATTATAATATGTTTACTAAGATCCTGTGTGCCAGGATTGCGCTTCGTCTACAAGAGCTAATTCATCCTGATCAGACAGGTTTTATGAAACACCGGTATGGTTTTGAGAATGTGTGGCAGTTGATAAATTGGGTGCATAATAGACTAGAATCATATGTAGTCTTGTCACCTTTTGTGGAAAAGGCATTCAACAAAGTTGAATGGCCATATCTGCTTATTGTGCTCAGGCATTTTGGTTTTGGGCCTGACCTTTGTGGTTGGGTGGTTGATAATGTATGCAAATTTGGTGGCTGGGATATGGGACACCAGTCTGGGATATGGGACAAGAGTGTGTCCATTCTCGCAATTGCTGTTTGCTCTAGCTATGTCAGGGCGAGGGATGGAGAATCTGGAATTGAGTTGGGTGGGAGTGTTCCCACGATCTCACTTTATTCGGATGACACTCTCATTTATCTTAGAGACCCTGCAACCTCCCTGCCACGAGTAGTTGGCCTTATTGAGGAATTCTCCTGCATTTTGGGGTTTTCTGTCAATCATTAGAAATCTGTGCTGATTCTTTGTCAGACAGCAGGTGGTTATTCTTAAGTACCGATCTGAGTGCATTGGACTTTGACCAAGTTGTATCAGTTGATTTAGGGGTTCAGTAGTGATGTGCATAATTGGAAGGACTATGTGCTTTTTCATGATTAGGTAGATTTTATAAGAACATAAGATATGCCATACTGGGTCGGACCAAGTTCCATCAAGCCCAGTATCCTGTTTCCAACAGTGGCCAGTCTAGGTCATACGTACCTAGCAGTTTCCCCAAAAGACACAGGTTCCACAGTGCTTGTACTGGGTCAAGCATTGATATCCTAGGTCCCTTCTTAATAATGGTTTATGGACCTTTCCTCCAGGAACTTGTCCAAACCTTTTTTAAACCGAGCAACACTAACAGTCTTTACTACATCCTCCAGTAACAAATTCCAGAGTTTGATTACACGAGTGAAAAAATATTTTCTTTTATTAGTATTATATAGTTTACCCTGTAGCTTCATTACATGTCCCCTAGTCTTTCTATATTCTGATAACGTAAACAAATCGATCTACATTTACCCGTTCCACTCCGTTCATTAATTTATAGACTTCTATCATATCTCCCCTCAGCCGTCTCTTTTCCAGGTTAAAGAGCCCTAACCTTTTTAGCCTTTCTTCATAGGAGTATGCTTCCATCCCCTTTACCATTTTGGTGGCTCTTCTCTGAACCTTTTCTAATATCACTATATCCTTTTTAAGATACGGCGACCAGAATTGCACACAATATTCAAGGTGCGGTCTCACTATGGAATGATATAGAGGCATTATAATCTTTTTGTTTTTATTTTCCATTCTTTCCTTATGATACCTAGCATTCTATTTGCTCTCTTGGCCGCCGCTGCACACTGGGCTGAGGTTTTTAACATGGTATCCACAATGACGCCTAAATCTTTTTCCTGGGTGGTGGTTCCTAACCTTGTCAAAGGCTTTCTGAAAGTCCAGGTACACTATATCAACCGACTCACCTTTGTCCACCTGTTTATTCACTCCTTCAAAAAAACATAATAGATTAGTAAGACAAGATCTTCCTTGTCTAAAGCCATGTTGGCTGTCTCCCATTAGGCCATGACTATCTACATGCTGAGTAATTTTATTCTTTATGATGCCTTCTACCATTTTTCCCGGCACTGACGTGAGGCTCACCGGTCTGTAGTTTCCCAGATCACCCCTGGAACCCTTTTTAAAAATTGGTGTTACAGTGGCGATCCTCCAATCTTCAGGTATTAGAAATGAGAGTTCACAGATTACTAATAGCAGGTCTGCTATCTCATATTTCAGTTCCTTCAACACCCTTGGATGTATACCATCCGGCCCAGGTGATTTGTTACTCTTCAGTTTATCTAATAGTTGTAATACATCTTCCCAATGTATCGATATTTCCTTCAATTCTTCCTCACCTTTAAATACCACTTCAGTCATGTCGCCTCTTAGTGCCCCTTTAACCCCTCTATCACCTAATGGACCAACTGACTCACAGGTTTTTTGCTACGAATGTACTTGAAAAAGTCTTTATTTCGCGTTTTTGCTTCTGCAGCAAGCTTCTTCTCAAATTCTCCCTTTGCCTGCCTTATCAATGCCTTGCATTTGACTTGCCAGTGCTTGTGCTGTTTCCAGGTTTTGTCGTTTGGCTCATTTTTCCATTTCCTGAAAGATGCTTTTTTGGCAACAACAGCCTCTCTGACCTCACCTCTAAACCATGCTGGCAGTTTTTTGGACTTTCTTCTACTTTTCTTAAAGCATGGAATACAGCTGGCCTGGGCTTCTAAGATAGTATTTTTCAACAACACCCAGGCTTGATGTAAGTCTTTAACCTTTGCAACTGCTCCTTTTAGCTTTTTCTTAACTATTTTCCTCATTTTATCATAGTCTCCCTTTCGAAAGTTAAAAGGTAGTACTGTGGATTTCCTTACTATCCCTCCTCCACTAATTAAATCAAATGCGATCATGCTATGATCACTATTGCCAAGTGGCCCCAATACCCTTATCTCTTGCACTAGATCTGGTGCTCCACTAAGGGCTAGGTCTAATATGGCTTCCCCTCTGGTCGGTTCATGAACCAGCTGCTCCAAGAAGCAGTCGTTTATTTCATCTAGGAACTTTATCTCCCTAGCATGTCCTGACGTGACACTGACCCAATCGATACCGGGGTAATTGAAATCACCCATTATTATTACTGCGCTGTAACTTTTGTTAGCTTCCTTGATTTCTTTGAGCATTTCATCATCCATTTGTTCATTCTGGCCAGGCGGTCGATAGTACACCCCCACTGCCATTGCTTTCCCCTTTTTACATGGAATTTCAATTCATAAAGATTCTACAGCAAATTTTGTTTCCTGCAAAACTTTAATCCTTTCTGACTCAATGCCCCCTCTAACATAGAGCGCAACCCCTCCACCAATTTGATCAGCTCTATCATTACGATATAGTTTGTACCCAGGTATCACAGTGTCCCACTGGTTGTCCTCCTTCCACCATGTCTCTGATATTCCAATCATATCTAACCTCTCATTTAGTGCTATATATTCTAACTCTCCCATCTTAGTTTTTAGACTTCTAGCATTTGCATACAAGCATTTTAGAGAGTTTATTTTATTCATATTAATTTGGCTGTTCGTAGACATGGGTAATTTGGGATCTTTAAGCTCTGTCTGATCCATACTCGAGGGCATTTGGGCTACTTTACTGTTTTTTGGAACCTCTCTGCTTTTGGTAGTATCCTTCAAGAATACATTCTTCCGAACCATCCGCTCTTGGGCAACTGTCGGCTTTCCCCTGTTCTCTAGTTTAAAAGCTGTTCTATCTCCTTTTTAAAGGTTAATGCCAGCAGCCTGGTTCCATCCCGGTTAAGGTGAAGCCCATCGCTTCGGAAGAGCCCCTCCTTTCCCCAGAATGTTCCCCAGTTCCTAAAAAATCCAAAACCCTCATCTCTGCACCATTGTCTCATCCACGCATTGAGACTCCGGAGCTCTGCCTGCCTTTTGGGTCCTGCGCGTGGAACGAGAAGCATTTTGGAGAACGCTACCCTGGAAGTTCTGGATTTCAACTTCCTAAGTAAAAGCCTAAATTTAGCCTCCAGAACCTCCCTACCACATTTTCCTATGTCATTGGTACCGACATGTACCAAGACAGCAGACTCCTCCCCTATCTAAGACCTTATCTAGGTGGCGCGTGAGGTCCGCTATCTTCGCACCAGGCAGGCATGTTACCAGGCGATCCTCACGTCCACCAGGCACACAGCTATCTACATGCCTAATGATCAAATCACCAACTATAACGGCTGTCCTAACCCTTCCCTCATAGGCACATAGCCCTGGAGAAACTTCCTCGGTGCGAGAGGGTTTTACATCACCTGGAGGACAGGTCCTAGGTACAGGATCACTTCCTGCCACACCAGGGTGATGCTGTCCTGTCATGTGACCTCTCTCCTCCTCCATGGCAACAGGGATGCTGCCAGACTGGAGGTGGGACTTCAGGACTATATCCCTGTAGGTTTCGTCTATGTACCTCTCTGTCTTTCTTATGTTTTCCAAGTCTGCTACTCTAGCCTCTAGAGAACGGACTTGTTCCCTGAGAGCAAAGAGCTCCTTGCACCTAGTGCACACATAATTCCTCTCACCAACTGGGAGAAAATCATACCTGTGACACTCAATGCAAAAGACTGGAAAGCCTCCATCTCTCTGCTGGACTGCTGTCTGCATCTTAGTTTTAAGTTTATGTTTAGATCTTTAAGTTCTTTAATTACTAAGGGTTGCTATGGATATTTATACTAATAAAACTGTACCTAATACGTTTACTATACCTTGTTCACCTGAAGCTTAATTAATCTCAGGTCCTTAGTGTATGACTGATTTGGGTAACGAGCTTCACCTGAGAGCACCTCCTGTCCTTTAAGATGTGTAAGTACCTATAAAGCTACGATTATCCTAGGGGTGGGTGGATGTTGGGGAGGGAGGGGGGAAATAACACTTATTAAAAGAGGGCTGCTTTCACCACCCTTGGATGTATATCATCCGGCCCAGGTGATTTGCTACTCTTCAGTTTATCTAATAGTTGTAATACATCTTCCCAATGTATTGATATTTCCTTCAATTCTTCCATTGCTTTAAATACCACTTCAGTCATGGGTAACATCCCTACGTCTTCCTCAGTAAAGGCCGAAGCAAAGAATTCATTCAGTCTCTCCGCAATCGCCTTGTCGCCTCTTTGCCCCTTTAACCCCTCTATCATCTAATGGACCAACTGACTCTCTCACAGGTTTTTTTGCTACGAATGTACTTGGAAAAAGTCTTTATTACGCGTTTTTGCTTCTGCAGCAAGCTTCTACTCAAATTCTCCCTTTGCCTGCCTTATCAGTGCCTTGCATTTAACTTGCCAGTGCTTGTGCTGTTTCGAGGTTTCGTCGTTTGGCTCTTTTTTTCCACTTCCTGAAAGTTGATTTTTTTGGCAATGTGATAAAATGTTGGTTTTATTGAAGCTTTTATTTGTATTTACTCAGCTGGTGATTCACATGCCTCAAAATGTTTTCCAGTTGGTGAGGAGGGAATTTCAGCATTTCATTTGGTAAGGGGAAAGGCTAGGGTGGGGTGGACCATGATGGTTGCACCTAAGATGCAGGGGGGCATTGAGCTCACTAATGTATGGACTTACTATTGAAATGCATGTCTTTGTGTGGTTCACTGCTGGCATATGGGCTCTGCTCTACCTGGGTGCAACTGGAGGAAGCCTGGATATCTCCGGCCCTATTTAAGGCCCTTTCATTTTTTTAGGTGAAGCTGTGGATGTAACTAGGCTTCTGTTGCACCCTTTGTGGGACCACTATGGAGGGTATAGCATGTGATTTGTAAAGAGACAAGGTGTCTCTGTATTGCTTTTCCCCTTCATTGTCTGCCTTTATTTTTGTGAGGGACATGAGTTGGGGAAGATTAGGGTCTCTTATGGCTCCTCGAGTTGCGTCCCTTTTTGAAGGTCCCTCCATTGTCACACTGGTGCAGGCAGAGGCAATGTGTGGAATTTCCTTGAACTTTTTTATTTTTTCAGTTGCAGCATTTTGTATGCTTCTTGACAAAGCTGAGGTTTTGCATTCCTCAAGAATGTGGGAAAGAGTCTTGTTTGAATCTCAGAAGATGAAAACCTTTTATTGATCATTTGTTTGAGGCTCTCTTTGTAGGGACCTTAGCGGTAGAGCCTTCATTTTCATATGTGCGGAATTGGACAGCTACTTTGGGGGTTAAGTTGGAGAAGAATATATGAAATGCCATACTGGGTCAGACCAAGGTCCATCAAGCCCAGTATACTGTTTCCAGCAGTAGCCAATCCAAGTCACAACTACCTAGCAGGTTCCCAAATCGCACACAGGTTCCGCAATGCTTGTCCATAAGCCCCGGGACCTTTCCTCCAGGAACTTGTCTAAACCTTTTTTTAAACTCAGTTACACTAACGGCTTTTACTACATCCTCGGGTAATGAATTCCAGTTTGAGTATGCAGTGAGTGAAAAAATATATTCTCTTATTTGTCTCTGATTCAGCCGAGCTGCATCCCAGGTGTGGAATTACCTGGATGCCCTGCCACCTCCCACACAGCTGCTTGTTGCTATTACCACCCCAGGTCTGGCAGGGTATCCTGTGGCTGAATATCCATCGGTGTTTCTTCAGGAACTAGCTGTTGCTCATTTCCCAGCTCCATCTCCCGCTTGCCTGGGGGGTCCCCTCGATCCTCCCTGAGAGGGTCTACCTCCAGGGGGGGTCTAGGCCTAGTCCTTTACCTCCCTCTCATCCCAGGTGTTGTCAGGGAGACAGGCCCTTTGTCTCCTGGCCGGGGAGGGAGCATGGGGTTCCAGGGGTGATCTGGGAAACTACAGACCGGTGAACCTGACGTCAATACTGGGAAAAATGGTAGAAACCATCATAAAGAACAAAAATTACTGAACATGTAGATAGTCATAGCTTAATGGGAGACAGCCAACATGGCTTTAGACAAGGAAGATCTTGTCTTACTAATCTGTTATGTTTTTTTGAAGGTGTGAATAAACAGATAGACAAATGTGAGTCGGTTCATATAGTATATTTGGACTTTCAGAAAGCCTTTGACAAGGTTCCTCATCAGAGACTTTTGGCAAAACTAAAGAGTCATGGGATAGGAGGCAGTGTACTATTGTGGATCAGGAACTGGTTAAAAGATAGAAAGCAGAGGGTTGGGCTAAATGGCCAATTTTCCCAATGGAAAAAGGTGAATAGTGGTGTACCCCAGGGATCTGTGCTGGGTCCTCTGCTTTTTGACACATTCATAAATGACCTGGAAAAGGGAATAACAAGTGAGGTTATCAAATTTGCAGATGACACAAAACTATTTAAAGTTGTTTAAAACCCATGAGGATTGTGGAAAATTGCAAGAGGATCTTGATAAATTGGAAAACTGGGCATCAAAATGGCAGATGAAATTTAATGTGGACATGTGCAAAATGATGCACCTAATGAAGAACAACCCAAACTATGGTTACACAATGCAAGGTTCCACATTAGGAACCACCACCCAGGAAAAAGATTTAGGTGTCATTGTGGATAACATGTTAAAATCCTCGGCCCAGTGTGCAGCGGCGGCCAAGAAAGCAAATAGAATGCTAGGTATCATAAGGAAAGGAGTGGAAAATAAAACAAAGGATATTATAATGCCTCTGTGTTGTTCCATGGTGTGACTGCACCTTGAATATTGTGTGCAATTCTGGTCGCCGTATCTTAAAAAGGATATAGCGTTATTAGAAAAGATTCAGAGAAGAGCCACCAAAATGGTAAAGGGGATGGAAGAAAACCCCTATGAAGAAAGACTAAAAAGGTTTGGACCCTTTAACCTGGAAAAGAGACGGCTGAGAGGAGATATGATAGAAGTCTATAAATTAATGAACGGAGTGGAATGGGTAAACGTAGATCGATTGTCATCAGAATATAGAAAGACTAGGACATGCAATGAAGCTACAGGGTAAAATATTCAAGACAAATAAGAGAGAATATTTTTTTCACTCAATGTGTAATCAAACTCTGGAATACGTTACCGGAGGATGTAGTAAAACCTGTTAGTGTAGCTGGGTTTAAAAAAGGTTTGGACAAGTTCCTGGAGGAAAGGTCCATAAGCCATTATTAAAAAGGGACCCAGGATATCACTGCTTGACCCAATACAAGCATTGTGGAACCTGTGTCTTCTGTGGAAACTGCTAGGTATATATGACCTAGATTGGCCACTGTGGAAACAGGATACTGGACTTGATGGCCCTTGTCTGACCTAGTATGGCATATCTTATGTTCTTATGGGTTCAGGCCCTTTCTTGGCCCCTGGGTGTCCGCATTCACTGCTCTATGGGGCCCCTCCTAGAGGGTACATACCTCCAGAACCAGGGCTGACTGGGGTCCTCCGGGAGTCCTGCATTGATGGGACATACACCCTGTCACAGATAGAAACATAGAAACATGATGACAGAAAAAGACCACAAGGCCCATCTAGTCTGTCCTTCCATAACAACTACAACAGTCCACTTTTTACCTTTAGAGATCCTCTGTGTTGGTCCCATGCTTTTTTGAATTCAGTTACTGTCCTCATCTCTACCACCTCCACTGGGAGACTATTCCACGGATCCACTACTCTTTCCGTAAAGAAATATTTCCGCATATCACTCCTGAATCTATCTCCCTTCACCCTCATCCCATGTCCCCTCGTAGCAGAAATTGCTTTCAATTGAAAGAGGCTCTCTCCCTGAACATTTATGCCACGGAGGTATTTAAACATCTCAATCATATCACCTCTATCCCGCCTTTCCTCTAAGGTGTACATATTAAGATCCTTAAGTCTGTCCTCATATGCTTTATAATGAAGCCCATTAATCATTTTAGTAGCAACCCTCTGCACCGACTCCATCCTGTTCACATCCTTTTGAAGGTGCGGTCTCCAGAATTGCACACCATACTCCAAATGAGGTCGCACCAAAGACTTATACAGAGGCATTATCACCTCCTTTTTTCTGCTAGCCATTCCTCTCCGTATGCACCCAAGCATCCTTCTAGCTTTTGCCGTCGCCTTTTCTACCTGTTTAGCTACTTTAAGATCATCAGACACAACCACGCCTAGGTCCCGCTCTTCTTTAGTGGACAAAAGTACTTCACCTCCTATACTGTATTGCTCCCTTGGATTGCTGCAGCCCAAATGCATGACCTTACATTTTTTAACATTAAATCCCAGCTGCCAAATTCTAGACCATTCTTCAAGCTTAGCTAGATCCCTCCTCATGTTATCTACACCTTCCTGGGTGTCTACTCTATTGCAGATTTTGGTATCATCCGCAAAGAGGCAAACCTTACCCAACAGCCCTTCCGCTATATCACTAACAAAGATGTTAAAAAGAATCGGACCAAGGACAGATCCCTGGGGCACACCACTGGTAACATCCTTCTCCTCAGAGTGAGCTCCATTTACTTGTACTCTTTGTCGCCTTCCACCCAACCAATTTCTAACCCAAGCAGTAACTTTAGGGTCCATCCCTAGGGTGCTCAGTTTGTTTATAAGTCGCCTGTGAGGAACAGTGTCAAAGGCTTTACTGAAATCTAAATACACCACATCTAGAGCTCTCCCTTGGTCCAACTCCCTGGTCACCCAGTCAAAGAAATCAATCAGATTTGTCTGACAAGACCTGCCTCTGGTGAATCCATGCTGCCTCGGATCCTGTAATCCGCCAGACTCCAGAAACCTCACTATTTTCTCTTTCAGCAGCGTTTCCAATAATTTACTCACCACCGAAGTTAAACTAACCGGCCTTTAGTTTTCAACCACATCCTTACTTCCGCTTTTGTGTAAAGGCACCACATGAGCCTCTCTCCAGTCCTTTGGCACCACTCCCGACTCCAACGAGGCATTGAAAAGGTCAGTCAGTGGAGTTGCTAGAACGTCCCCAAGTTCCCTCAGTATTCTAGGGTGTATCCCATCCGGTCCCATCGCTTTGTCTACTTTAAGTTGAGCTAGTTTCTCACGAACACAGTCTTCTGAAAATTGTTCAAGATGTCCCTCGCTTCTGTTCTTATTTGTGGGTGTTTTCTGAGGTCCTGCTCCTGGTTCTTCATCTGTGAACACAGAACAAAAATATTTGTTAAGCAATTCCGCTTTATCCTTGTCAGCTTCTACATATTCCCCCCCTGCACCCTTGAGTCTGACAATACCACTTTTGCCCTTCCTCTTCTCACTAATATATCTGAAAAATGTCTTATCCCCCCATTTTATTGCATTGGCTATTTCCTCCTCCTTTTGAATCTTTGCCTTCTTGACTACTTTGCTAGCTTCTCTAAGTTTTTCCAAATACAGATGCCTGTCTTCCTCTCTCTGTGATCTCTTGTATTTCATGAAGGCCTCCCTCTTTTTCTTCACTTTTTCAGCTACTTCCTTCGAAAACCATAGCGGTCTCCTGTTCCTTTTGCCTTTATTTACCATTTTAACAAAAAGGTTGGTTGCCTTTAAAATACCCCCTTTCAGTTTTGCCCACTGTTTTTCTACATCCCCCAACTGTTCCAATCCCACTAACGACTCCCTGAGGTATTGGCCCATCTTCGCAAAGTTAGTCTTTCTAAAGTCTAAGATCTTCACCTTGGAATGGATTCTAACAGCCCTAGTCCTAATACTGAACCACACCATCTGGTGATCACTGGATGCAAAATGATCTCCCACTACAACATCAGAAACACTTTCACCATTGGTAAGCACCAAGTCCAGTATGGCCCCTTCACGTGTGGGGTCTGTTACCAATTGCCTGAATAGTTCTCCCTGTAGAGAATCCAGGATCTCCTTACTTCTAGATGATACTGCAGCAGGAATGTGCCAATCAACATCTGGCATATTGAAATTTCCTAGCAGTAGCACTTCCCCTTTCCTAGCAATGCTGCGTATGTCTTCAATTAACTCTCTGTCCACCTCTTCCTCTTGTGAGGGAGGTCTGTATATCACACCAATGCAAATAGATTTCTCTTTCCCTCTTTCTAGTTTAACTCACAATGCCTCCTCTCTCCCTTTTAAGCTCTGTAATTCCAAAGCTTTAATAGTAGTTTTTACATATAGTGCCACTCCTCCTCCCCTTCTTCCTACCCTGTCCTTTCTGAATAAAGTATAGCCAGGTATAGTTACATCCCAATCATGGTTTTCTGTGAACCATGTTTCTGTAACTGCCACTAAATCCAAGTCAGCCACTCCCACCAAAGCTTCAACTTCAGGGATCTTATTTCCCATGCTACGGGCATTAATACACACTGCTTTCCATATGTTACCCCTGTTACCCATTTCCATAAAGGTATTTAATGTATCACCTACCTGGGGGCTTTCACTTACCTGGGGGCTTTCTTCACCCTTCCCCAACGAATCTAGTTTAAAGCCCTCTTCAGTAGATTAGCCAGTCTACTACCAAAGATGCGTTGACTTTTCTTGGACAGATGGATGCCATCTCTGCTCTGCAACCCTTGGAACAGCATCCCATGGTCTAGGAAACCAAAACGCTCTCGAAGACACCATCCACGCAGCCATGCATTCATCTCCAGATGGTTAACACAACTTTGTATTCTGTTGTGTATGTACATTAGGCCGGTAGAACTTTTTCAAATGGGGCGAAGGGAGGATGACTTGTATTGGTGCTGTCAAAGTTTGCAGAACTTTTAGGTAGAGATGCACAGTAGGATCTATAGTATGACAGGTCTCCTGCTCCCCTTCATTGAGACTCTTTGTTGGGCTATTTAGACTTAGAAGTGGCAGATCGAGTGTGTGGCTGCCTCTTAAGCACTTCTAATAGTGGGCCACTACACTCTGAGCCCCTAAACAATAAGCAGTTTATCACTTCCTACATGTTCTGAATGGGTGTTCAAAATTTGTGATATCTATCATGTGGAGAGACTCACTTCTGAGTTGCGTGGGAAGGCAGACATGATCTCTAAAGTTTGATCTTGCTTCTTAAAATATGGAGGCTTCTAGCATATTAAATGTGTGTTGGAGGTTCTGCTTGGTTGTGTGTGGGGTTTTTTAGGAGATGTATATGTTTCCACAGTAGAATTTCCACACTGATAGTGCTCTGTGAGTGCTGGCTTTATCCTTTGTCTTTGTGGCACTAGGAGGGGGAGAGTAGGGGGGGTGGGGGTAGGTTCAGTATTTGGGAGGGTGGGTAGGGGATGGAGTCATCGTTGGTGTAGGTTGCTGGTCATGCTTGTGGAAGAAGGGTTTGTCACCTGTAAAAAAAAAATTTCTGCTTTTGTTCTAGACTCTGCTTCTCCTTTCCTTTCTGCTTCTGCCTCCCACCTTTCTCTCTGTTTTGCTTTTTATCTTTTGGCTTGGGTGGATAGGAGAGGGGGGTGGACTGTGGGAGATGGGGCTGGGTCCCGAGGGTTATTAGGTTGTGGTGGTGGTCTCTTACTATGGGGCTGATTTGTGTTGTGTACATTTTTTTTTAAATATTTATACTTTTTACAACTTAATAATCCACCATAAAGTGAACAAAAAATACTTGGAAAATTGGTACTCCAATTACCAAAGAAAATATAACTCTAATATAGCCCACAATTATAAAGGAAAAAGAGACTCCAAGATAAATGTATTACTTATGTTTTATTTTTTTCCTTATCCAGAAGACACCAAACTCAGCCAACTCTCCCAATACCCCAAACTATGGCGGCTGTGCTGCAGTAGACAAAAGCTCTCTATCCTCCCTAGCTACAAGAACATTTTTCAACATTTTAAGTTTAAAAAAAAAGTAAATATCATAAGTTTTATAACACAATCTGAGGACAATCTTCAGACCCAGAGACTGAGTCCTAGCCCGTAAGGCCAGGAACCCCTGTTGTCGTTTCTAAGTATGTTGAGACGTATCAGGAAAAATACGTATATATGCTTCCAAAAATGGCTTATTCATAGCTTGAAAATACAATTTAAAGACTGCATTACGATCAAACTCCAAGTCAAAATAAGAATAGTCCTCTGGGTAAAAACCTCCAGCGATGATTCCAAAAGCTCAGTCAACTTGTCAGCAACTGAGTTTGCCTGTGCTGCTGGCTGGGCCCTCCCCCCTCCCCCTGGCTGCGGCACATACTGGGCCCTCACCAGAAGGGTAAATTCCTAGAACCCATCCCCAAACATTCAATAAGATACTTCCTGGCCAAGGGGTGGGACCAAAGGAGACTTAAGAAAATTTAACAGACGCAAATTATTGCATCTAACTTGATTTTCCAAGTATTCCATATGACCGGCCACAGTGGTGCAGTTCATCATTGAATTAGCCACAACCTGTTGCTTGGTTACCGAAGATTCCACCACCGACGATCTCCCAGAAATATCCTCCATTACCTTAGAGTGGTTCAACACAGCCTTAGAAATAACTTTTATATCACCAAGAACTTGGGTTGATAGTCAGAAGAGAGGAATTGAAACCTTGTATCACAGACCACAGAGACTCCAATGTCACCGCCTTAGGACTTTGCACTTCTCCCACTGCTCCTTGGAACAGCAGCTCACCCTGCTCAGCCGCAATGGACTCCAAAGATCTTCACAGGGCAACAAGTCTTCCACCACCTACACTCCCCTCACGGGGAAGCAGTACAGTTGCCGGTGCACCTCCCAAAGGAGCCGCACCAAGGAAACCTCACCGAACCTCAACAGCTCCGGAGTGCCGGTCGAAGGAAACCCCATCATCGTAGCTGAGGAAATGTGAGATGAATTGGAGATTCTAAGGATCTTAATGAATGATTGGAAAGAAAGAGAGGAACTGTGGCTGGAGGGAGGAGCAGGTAGGGAAAGGGAGTTGGGATTAGGAGAGAAGCAGTTTTAGCGGTATTGAGGTTCAACTTGTGAGAGGAAAGCCAATCAGCAATGACATTGAGCTTGCTGGAAATCTGGGACAAGACAGAGGAAGAATAAGCAGGGAAATGAAAAAGAAGCCGTATATCAACTGTGTAAAAAAAAAAAATGCAATACCAAAGGACTTGATGACAAAGGCCAAAGGGGCTAAGAAAATGTTAAAAAGATTGGGGCCAAGAACAGAACCCTGGGGAACACCATAGTGAAGTGGTTGAAATGCAGAGAGCTGAGAGGACCAAGAGACCTGCTAGGATCGATTGAGGAGGTAAGAGCAGAACTGACTGAGTGCAGAATCTCTAACACTAATAGAAGTGAGTTGAGAAGAGGAGAGAGTGATTAACCAGGTCGAAGGCTGCAGCGAGGTCAAGAGATGAGAACAACCTGTTGACAAGAGTGCAATGCTTTGTGAAGGTAGTCCATGATACAAGCAGAGAGTACTCGGTAGAAAGAGGGGTGAAATCCAGTTTGGGAAGAATGAAGAGCACATGCGGAAAGGAGATCCTGAAGCTGGTGTGCTACTAAGCGTTCAGTAAACTTAGAAAGAAAGGGAAGGAGGGAAATGGGATGGTAATTGAGGGGGTCAGAAGAGTCTTTAGCAGTAGGCTTCAATATAGGTAGAACCACAGCCTTCTTCCAAGAAGGAGAGACACCAGATGACAGAGACAGGAACAAATTGCCAAGTTGCTTGAAGAATCGTGAGGACATAGGGTCAGAAGGAGCAGTGGTGGGACGGGAAGAGGCAATAACATGAAAGGGGTCAGAAAAATTGGGAAGAGAAAGTGAGGACAGGTCATTATGAGAGGGGGAGTAGGCAGGCGTAGGAGGCGAGACAGCAGGGGCCAGAGAAGGCTGAAGGGCTACAGTCTTTAGATGAGAAGCATCAGCGAAAGTCTGAGGGTGCATAGGTAAGGCAGAAGAGGGGACAAGGGGAGGATCCATAAAGGAATACAGGAGATGGAAGAAGTGGGAGGAAGAAGTGCCCTGGTGAACCAAAGCAGAATAATATGACTTCTTGGCTGTGACAATAGCTGTGTGAAGGTCACAGAAGGCAAGGTGAAAGGAAGAAAGTGAAGCAGATGACCGGGACATACGCCAACAGCATTCAAAGTAATGAACCAGCGACTAAGGAGACAAAGCCCTGGGTGATACCAGGGCTTGGAGGAGGAGGGAGGGAACCAGGCCTGAGGGGCAACGAGATCGAACATAGACTATTTTATTTATTTAACATGTTTTTTTACTGCCTTATCATAGATTCAAAGCAGTTTACATTACAACATGAATAAGAATGTACATTGGACAGGGTCAATCAACTTGGAAGATTATATAGGGGTTCCCTGAGGCTTGCAGGGATAGTAGCCATAGAGTAGATAATAGCATTTACTTAAATATATTTTTCTGTATTAAAATCAAGGCATCTAATAAGAGTAAGGACCAGGTGCCTGGGAAAGTTGAGGGGCGAGGAGCTTATCATGTTGGAAAGGGTTTACAAGACTATCAGATTGTGAAGAGGAGAGTGGGAAACGTAGGGAATCTGCTAATGATCAATACCATGAGGCTTGTAGTATGTGCTTCTTAAGTGGGTCCATAATACTCTGTGAAGAGGAAGGTTTTTATTGCTTTCCTGTACTCTAAGAGGTCCTTTATGGCTCTTATAGTATTAGGGAGCTCATTCCATAGTGACGGAGCATACAGAGATAGTGCTCTCTTGCAAGTTGTTTAGCTCTTGTCTGTCTTATGGGGATGGCCAATGTGTGGTATTGAAGGTTCTTCTTCTGTTCTCTGGATTCCTCATGATCATCTATTGCAGGATGGGGTGGTGATTGTGTATTTTCAAGATTATTAGTAGCACTCTGTATTTTGATCGCGAGTTAGCTGGGAACCAGTGTAGCTGCTGTAGTGTGGGAGTTGTGACAGTGTCTTGCCTCTCCGGTGATTTTGCGAACAGCAGTATTTTGTAGCAGTTGAAGTGGGGGTGTGTCTTTTTTCTTCAGGAGCCCTTGGTAAACTGTCACATTAGTCCAAAATGGGGGTTATTAGGATGGAAGTGAAATGACAGACCTGCTCGTCAGGAGAGCCCTGGCTGAAGTCAAGGGGAAGGGGAGGGCAATTAGAGAACGAGTCGGGTAAATTTGTAGAGATAGCGGTGCTGTAGAGATAGCGGTGCTGCAGAAACACACGGGTGGGCAGAAGGGTGAGCGAGAGAAGACAAGATAATGATCAGTTCAGGGAAGGGGTATGACGACTGATAAGGAAGGAAGGAGAGGTGCAGAGTTGATGACAAAATCAAGGATTTGACCAGCCGCATGGGTGAGAATGGCAATATACTATTGAAGGCTGGAGAGAGAGAATAATTTAGAAAATCTTTTGCAACAAAATCAAGAGGAGAGGAAAGATGAATGTTTGAAGTCGTCCCCCCCCCCCCTCCACCCAATGCAATATTGGTGTGGGATCAAGTAAATAAGGGGAGAGAGACTCGTAGAAAGCTTGCAAAGATGTCAGAGAGGTGCAGAGGTAGGTAAATTAGAAGAATAAGGAAAGAGAAAGAAGATTGAACTCTGCAAGCCTTGGCTGCAAGGACTTCAAAAGAGGAAGAAACAGAAGAGTCAAGAAGGGCCACTGACAAAAGATGGGAGGAAAGCAGAGCAAGACCACTGCCGTGCTACTGCTGGCAGTGAAGGGATGAAAAGGTGTATCCTAGGGGAGCAGACTGGTGAAGGTAGGCCAGTTCGGAGTCTGCTAACCATGTCTCGGTCAGACAGAGGAGGTCAAAGTGAGCTGAATCAAGAAGATTATAAACCAGGTGACATTTACATTTCAAAGAATGAACATTGACAAGAACAAGAGAGGAAGAAAACACGGAAGACCCAAAGTGGAAAAGAAGAGGTACCACCTCTCCTCCTCTCCCCTCCCCCCATAGTCTCCACCTAAATAAAGGAAGGTTGCCCTAATGACTCAGCAGCTGTTGTTGCAGCAAGTGTCAGAAGCTGAATCTGTTTGCAAGTCTGTGTCTCAGGCTTGATGAGCACATCAGATAATTACTTTTAAAAAAAACAGCTTATAGATTTCCATATGTATGTTACTGAATCTTTTAAGAAACACAATGAATGTTCTGCTTATGTTTGAGTGATCATTCCCTTTGCTTACCGTCTGGGGTCGCATTGGAAAGGTTTGAGAAGCACTGCATTGCAGTTATCAGGGTCAGCTGGGGCACATGACATCCAATCACTAAGGCATTTTAGTGACTATTACATAAATGCACTCGATTTCAGCTGTCCGTCATGATAGGCTTGGCATCTGTAGTCACTATCAGTTCACATCAGCCCTCCCAGTAAGTTTAAAAATGTGAGGCTGCATTGGGGGCATCTTTCTAAATATAACTATACCCTGACCCGTCTTTATGGGTTGGCACTATGGCACGGTGCAAGGGGTCCCGCGCATCTAAGAGGCCCCGCGTGCTCCAGCAGCTGCTTGTTGTAATGTTTTAGTTTTATAAGTCCTTTTTATGTTTAAGACATTTAAAGTTTTTTTGCTGGTTTGACAGCACGCTGGGCCATCCTCAAGGACAAGCTGGAACAGACTGCAGGCCGGCTAACACTAAAGAGACTGTCTGACACACGGTGGTTAGCATGATTCAATGCGGCAAATGCTCTGGTGAGGGACTATGCCCACTTTGTCATCTATAATGTCCTCCAGAGCTTCCACAATCTCATCAAACACAAGGCAGAGATGTGTCAAGAAGCCAGAGGATTGCACGATCAAATGCAGTGCCTTTAGACAGGCATAATGGCTGCTTTCTGGCAGAAGGTTCTCGCAAGATTCCAAGCGAACAGTGTGTCGTTGCAGTCAGCTGATCAAAACTTGAATTCTGTTGCTGCGATTTATGACTCACTGCAGATGTACATCCAAAGTCTTCGTGAACAGTTCGACCACTTTGAAGCACATGGCAAAGACCTGTCACGCTGTGAAAACTATCGGGCTGATCTCAGCAAGCGAGTACGCAGATGAAATCACAGATATGATGAATCCGGCATGGACCCTGAGATTCAGTTGCAACCACGTGATAAATTCCGTACTGACACATTCATCGTTATCATCGACAGCCTTGCTGCTGCACTGTCGAAGCGCAAGGAAGCATATGCTGAATTGGCCGACCAATTTGCTTTCTTGCGTAAAATTTCATCACTTTCTGATGCAGAAATTCAAGAAGGTGCAAGCAAATTAGTTAATCACTATGCCTCCGATCTGCAGCCTGAACTGGCGGAAGAGTTAGTACAATTTAAGGCAGCTCTGCAAACAAAGTTGGGCAAGGAAGCATTGCAGGCGTCGGAGTCGGACGACCTGGAGGAAGATGAGAATAACGATCCAGATAATGCTACAATCTGCAGCAAGATCGAAATTCAGTTGCATTGCTTCATCGCTTCATTGCTTCATCGCTTCATAATGGACTTCGTAGCACATTTGTGAACACAGAAATCATGCTGCGCATTTTCCTCTGCCTCATGGTGACGAACTGCTCATGTGAGCGGTCATTCAGCAAGCTAAAGCTAAGAATCATCTCACATCAACAATGTCGCACGAGCCTCTGAACATGCTTAGCTTGTTGAGTATCGAGCAGGACCTTCTGAGAGAAGCTGACTCTGAGTGCATTATCCGTGACTTTGCATTAACACATGTTCGAATTCAACATGTTGATACTTAGCTAACTGTCAGCAGTCAGCATGTGGAATGTGCATTAATGCATTGCAAAGTTAGAATGCTTGATACTGTAAATTTCCATTTTGATTGTTAAGTGTTTGACAGGCTGACAGCTGTTTGTGAATTGTGATGTGGACATATGATTGTCGGCTTTGCCAGTCAGTTTGTCAGTAATTGATTAAAGTTGATGCCAATGATTTGCAACGAAATGATGTCACAAGTGACTTTAGTGAGGAGTCCATGACATGAGCATCTGGGCTCATCATGTGGGATCCGGCCCATCTGGGGCCCCTGCAGGCTGCCAAGTGCCAGGGGCCTCACACTGGCAAAAAACGGGCCAGACAATACCCCAGACAATATGAAAACTATCTTTATATCTGGTTGTTGTATTTTACTCCATATTGATTCTTTCTTGATTTGTTTAGCTGGGATGGGGAATGGAAGGTACTCAAGCAATTATGTAGTGGATTTGAAAACTAAAAAGCAAAACGCTGGCGAAGTATTTGTATAGCACAATATGGTCTTATTATTCTGCCAATTTAGCATTTTTCTAGTTCAGGGGTTTCCACCCTGTTTGGATGCAGGGATCACTTTTCAACATTCAATTTAGGGACTCCCATCCCATCATTCTCACCTCCCCTTTCCTCCCTTCCCAGCCTTGCCTCATCCCTCTCCCTCTTTCTGCTCCTCTTCTACTAATATCTATCTTCCTCAGAGAAGCCACTTCCTACCAGTCTCTCTCTCCCAGTCCCTCCCCATTAGCCTCTCTCTCTCTCTCTCATGTCTGCACATCGTCGGTAGCCTTTCTCTCACCTCCTACTGCAGCAGTCTTTCCCTCTAGCCTCGCACCACCAGTCTCTCTCTTCTCTTACCTTTCCCCATCACTCTGTCTTCCCCTTGGCCCTTCCTACAAGTCTCCTCTCTTGGTTCTTCCCACTCAGCCCCTCTGCATCCCCTATCTTTCTTCCCAAGTTCTCATCACTGCTGTCTATTTCCTCAGTAGTCTTTCCTCACTTTCTGTACAATCGTTCACTTCCAGTCTCTCTTCCTTTCGGTCTGTTCCCAGCAGTTAACTTTGTACTGTTGTATCCATAGGCCTGCGAGTGAATTTGCAAAGAATCTCCCCACAAATATTATTTTTCTGTGAAAATTCTTGGTCTGGTAGCAGCATGTCTACTGTGGTTCTCAGACTTTGCATGCAGGGATGCGATAAGGCCTAGTGCCTCATCCGTAATCCACTGTCCTAGGCTGCAACTATCACTCTTTCATCTTTAGGACTCATTTCACCTTTGCTTAACAGTGTCTTGCTTTGATTAATGGCTTTGTCAATCAAAGAGTAATACTTTGTATTTCTCACTGTATTTATGAATTTGTCACTTTTGTTCCTCGTTTACTGATCTAATTCTTTTTAAAGCTTCTTTTTTTTCCCTCTTGATTTGCAAATTTTGTTGCTTCCTTCCCTGTATATAGCAGTGGATTCCCATCCATTCATTATGTTTGTCGGAATGCCTATCCTAGTTTATGAGTCTATAGCTATTTTCTTGCTTCTCTCCCCTCTCCCATTCCAAGCCCCTTCCTGAGTGCTTTCACTCATCTACTCCTGTCTTCTGTCCTTTATCCCATTTTGCCCCTTGCACTCTTCTGCCCTCCCCCACCACGCCATACTACTCACTTAATGCAGCTTTTCTCCCTCGCCATCAACAGAGCAACTAACACACATGTGGCAGTACCCAGAGCTGCTTCCTCTGGTTATATGGCTCAGCAGTCGGTGAAGGTGCTGGCAGCTGCATAATTGCCCTCCTGGTGATGGTAATCAGCCATGCTCTTCCTGAACGATCTACTGTTTCTTGAGGCCGCCATCTTCCTCTCTTGGCATGAGCAGCATGAGATCAGTCAACAGAAAGCTTAGAGCTGAACATACTGGGTCAGACCAAGATCCAGCAAGCTCCGTATCCCATTTCCAACAGTGGCCAATCCAGGTTGCAAATACCTGGTGGGTTACCAGAAAGGTACAAATACCTGGCGGGTTACCAGAAAGGTACAAAGGTACCACAATGCTTGTCCTGGTGTAAGCAATGGATTTTCTGGGTCCTCGTGAATAGTGGTTTATGGACTTTTCCTCCAGGAACTTCCTTCAAACTTGTGTTAAACCTAGCTAGACTAACAGCTTTTACTGCATCCTCCGGTAATGAATTCAAGTTTGATTATGCGTTGAGTGAAAGAAATATTTTCTTTTATTAGTCTTAAATGGGTTACCCTGTAGCTTCAGAGGCAAGGTCAGTCTGCTGTTTTTCTCAGCAGCCTACTTTGGTTGCCTCTCTTCTGGTGATCAGTCTGTGATGGTCTCACGAACCCCAGTTTGGGATTCACTGTTCTAGTGGATTTAGTATTGGTACACCCTTTCTGTATCTGAAGCCCACTGTTCATCCTCGGAACAGGTGTAGCTGGGTAGGAATGGTGCCTGCTACCTGATACTGTTCTCCCATTTGCCTCCACTCTTCTCTGGAGGGCCAGTTTTAGAGATGAAAAGGAACGTCTTGTGCAGTCTTTTTGATTATTATCGCTCTCAGTTGGATTTTAAGCAATAGCCTGGAGGCTAAAGGCTTCTATAGCCTGTGGTAGCATACTGAACCATCCAGTTCTCCTATTTTTTTCATACAGGTCTGTGGCTACTGCTATATAACATGTGCAGTAGGCATGCTAATTGTATGCAATTGATGGAATAACTAATTACTTCTGATGTGTGTAAAAATAAAAATAAAAATGTTTACTTTTCCTTTTGCCCTGAATCTTAAGATAGTTGAGGGCTGATGTAAAGATGCAGCCAGGAGCAAAAGGATCATCTGAGGTGAAGTCTGAGACTTCACTGCAGGTAGCCAAGGGGACCCAGATTCCCACTCCCAGTCCCCTGCCTGACACTCCTCTGAAGCTCCAACTCCAGCCCCTCTGCCCCCAAATATTGTCCCATACTCCCCCTTCCCAATCCTCTCCAACAAAATACTGATGGCCCAAGTGGCCACTAGATCCCTCACCCCCCAGTCCTCTCACAAAAGAACTTTGTTGTCCAAGCAGGCCCTAGCTCCCTTGACTTCTCCCCCTCCCCCCAACAAAAGATCTTAATTGTGTCCCCACCCACCCAAAACAATGATGTACAGTGACCTCCGTATCTCCTGCCTCCGTGCCACCATCTTAGAAAATGTCAGAGCCTGAGCATACGTGATGCATCTCGGGATACAATGTGCTTGGTCAGGTGCTGCCATATTCCAAGATGGCAGCCCATGGGCAGGAGTGTGGGGGGCAGCAGTGATGCCAACAATGTTAATGGTACATAAAAGGGATAAAGGAAATCTAGGGTCTCCGCACATTGCATTTTTGGTGGTCGAGCTACATTTAAGGTTTTTGGGGGAGGGAGTGTCAGGGGTGAGGACTTAGGGCCTGCTTAGGCTAGCAATGATATTTTTGTGGGGATTGAGGAGTCCAGATAGTTGGCTCATGCAGATGCAGGCTGAATATACAGATGACTGGACAACTTTATCTGGCCAGCTTTAACCTTCCTTCGCAGTGTCTCTTTGGATATAGACATCATACGCTTTTGTAGGCAGTAGAGTCTCTATTTTTCTATATTGCAAAGTTATCTTATCTAGCCATAAAAAAAAACCAATCCTGCATCAGATAGCAGCTGCTGACTAGAGGATTTGTCACAACTAGTTAAGGTACAAAAGTCTTCAGCAATCATGACCCTGAGTTATGCGAGGAGTTAAGTTTGTTTTCTGAGGTTTACCATTCAGCCAGTTACCAGTGGGGCTTTGTGACTATCTCTGAATGTCACAGGCATGCATTTTAAGAGCAAGTCAAACTGAGTGGAATGCAGAGGTCTCCTGGAAGGTTAGACTGGATGTTCTGTAAAATTAATTTATGCACAGCAATACAGATGTTCTTCATTTTACTCAGTGTTGGCGATACACAAGTATCCTACTAGAAGCAATGTACTGCACTTATAACAAAAAATTACATTTTCTTTCATTTCCATAACCAAATTAGTCCCATCAGGCCCATATAAAATATCACAAGAGCTAAGTAGTTAACTCTTTACTGCCAAGAGTTAATCATTTTCTGTGCCAAAAGAATACTGCAGCCTTACTTTGCAAAGCTAAACAAAAATTTCAAACTAAAGTGACCTATTCTATTTTTTGTTTGGTTTTTTTTTCATGTAAATCTTGGCAGTATACTTTACTCCTAGCTGAACCAGGGTTTCCATCTGTGCCCATCAGTTTTAACAGTATCTGAGCAATGCAAGTGAAATATGTTGTATTTAGAGGACTTTCTACCACAAATTTATTAGCCATATCTACCTGTGAACTGGAGAATTATGATGGAATATAGTAAGTGATAAATACAGTAGCCAAGTTACCTGCTGTTGCTTGGGAAGTCCACTATGTAATGACAGATATATTAGAAAATGGACAAAGTGAAAAACGTTTGTAAGAGATCAGATTTGTTAAGATTGGAACTATGCCACCAAAATGTTGTGCTAGGCTGTCTTTTTACTTTTGAGGGGAACATTGCTGGAGCAGGGTGTGCATGTACAGCAGTGTACACGTGGGATTCCTGCCCTCCGGTGATGGATCAAATGGTGCTTTACGCGCAGCTTTGCAGGACAGGCGATGATTGAAATGGTGGCCAGATGATGCATTTCCTGAGCCATAGTTGGGTACCAAAATCCCTCATTCCAGCTATGGTTATTGGGATATAAAATATGTGTAAGAATTAAAGGCAAACACCCACTTTTTGCAAGCTCAACTCTTGAGCACTCTGTTGCCCAAATGCAAAGCAAGGAGTCTCTAGATTAATAGGTGCTACTTTAAGTGGAGAGTCAAAGAGAATGTGTGTGGGTGTGTCTTTCAGCACCATAGAGAAGAAAAGAGTATATGTTTCTCAGATTGAGAGAGACTGTGTATCTCTGAGTGGAAGTGAGTCTCTCTCTCTCTCTCTCTCTCTCTCTCTCTCTCTCTGAGAGAGGGTGAGTCTCAGTTTGAAGCCTCTAGCTCAGTCACCCCGGTTATGTATTATTCAACACTGAATATATGTAATTAAGTAAACACTGGTCCCAACATTTAAATTAATACAGTGGCTACCACTGCTGAAAACTGACTCGATAGTATCTCATTTTCTGTGGTGTTTTTATGTTCATTATATGCCTAGAAATTTATCGCAGAAATAAATTAAGTTAAATTCGATAGACAAAAAATCTCCTTTTGGTCCCCCTTCCATGTCCCCAGCAGTCAGTCTTTCTCTGTTTTCCCCTCTTTGTTCCATGCAGCCACTCTCTCTAAATATTGCCCCATACCCAAAAGTCATTTTCTCTGTATACGTGGGAAGAAAGGCGAGAGAGGGGGGGTATGATTGAGATTTTAAATATCTTCATGGCATAAATGCACAGGAGAAGAGCCTCTCAATTGAAAGAGTTCTGCAATGAGGGAACATAGGATAAAGGGGATAGGCTTTGGAATAGTTTGCGGAAATATTTCTTTATGGAAAGAGTGGTAGATGCATGGAATAGTCTCCCAGTGGAGGTAGTAGAGATGAGAACTGTATTTGAATTCAAGAAAGCATGGGACAAATGCAGAGGATCTCTAAAAAGAGACTGTAAAGCTCCGTAGTTGGTATAGACAAGCAGATCTGATAGATCATATGGTCTTTATCTACTGTAATTTTTCTATGTTTTAATCCCATTACCCTATCCCTTGTTGTCACTCTTTTTACTCTGTCCTCTCTCCTTGTGCCCAGCAGTCTGAATGCTGAGAGAAGGTGGTATTGAGTAAGACCTTAGAATACTGCTGAGGGGAAGTCTGAGTCCCTCTTCTCTTGTCTTTTTCTTGATCTTCCTTCTTTATATTTTTTTCATTCGTTTGTTTGTTTTTTGTTTATTTATCTGTAACAGTTTTATACCACTATGGGCACAAAATTGTCATCATAGTGGTTTACAATAAAATCAATACACAGTGGAACATAAACAGACACAGAATAATAAAGCACAGAGAATCAATAGGGTTTGGTTTGAGTTGCACAACAAATATTAATCCAGTAAACCAAATAAAACTCTACACATTAGAGAAAAGCAGGATAGTAAAAGCCAGACTGGTATTAAATGTATGCGGTGTAGGACTTTTCAAAAAGCCAAGTTTTCAGCAATTTCATAGATTTCTTCTATGGATTCAAAACAAATATCTGAGAGGAGCAAATTTCCAAGATTTGGGGCATTTACAGGAAAGGATTACTGATCTGATCCATTTATACCTAAGTTGGTTATAAGATGGAACTACTAAGAGATGAGCTTGATGAACAAGCAGGACTGTAAGGGATTAGAAGCAAAGACGGGTAACAAGGAAAACCCGTGTAAAAAGCCTTGTGTGCCAACATTAGAATATTAAATTTGATGTGACTAGAAACAGGTAGCCAGTGTTTTTTTTAATTAGAAGAGGTGTAATATGTTCAAACTGACCTACGCTGTAAATAAGCTTTACTGTTTCGTTTTTGTATCAACTGTAAACATTTGACCAGATATTGAGGGGTGCCAAACAGAAGAGTTACATTAATCAAGGCGGCATAAGATCAAAGAGTGAATTAGCAATCTTAAGGAATGGATATCCACAAGTGTCCTTGGGGATCGGACCAAACTGAGTGCGTAGAAATATTTCTTCGCCTGAGAAGAGATATATAAGTGAAATGATAGGTCATTATCTCTGATGAAGCGATGGAATCCTTTATTGGTATAGGACTATCAACGCTTCCTGTGATTACCGCCTTAGGAAGCCAAAGAGAAGAGGATTTGGAGACGTTGAGAATCAATTTCTGGGAGGCAAACCAATCGGCAATCTTGGTAAGGGAAGAAGTAACAAAGGAATGGTAATGGTGATCCCAGTGATCATGATTGATAATCTGAATGTCATCTACATAAATGTGTAATCCAAAATTGAAGTCCTGAATCGGAGTAGCTAATGGGGCAGTGTTACTGTGGCTGGTCCAGTCCAATTGGTTCTTTTGCCAGCAGGGAAAGAAGGTGGACATGGCGGTTGTGAGAACCCAACTGGCAGTTCCTGTGTGGCTCTGCCACAGGTCTACTTCTCTTCCTTCAGCAGATGGGGTTCCCACCTCAGCATTTGCACCATCACAAGTCTCTTGACTCTTGCTGGCAACATCTGTGGGAGTTCCTACAAACATCACCAAGTAGTTGTGCCAGGATAACTCTTTATTACCTAAGAAGGGAACATCCCTGGAGCAGAGTGCGCATGCACAGTAATGTGCACATGTACCCTCTACTCTCCAGTGATAGACATACCCCATCAGCTCTATGGCTGTTCTGTAAGTCAAGGATGCACAAGTTCAATCTTCAAAGGTTGCACAGAGATCAGATTTTCAGGATACACCCTAATGAAAGATTTGAGTCTATCTCATGCTTATTCATTAGGGATCTCCTGAAAGCTCGATCTCTGTGCAGCCTTTGGTGACTGAAATTGTGCACTCTTGATATATATTATATAGATGACTGTTCCTTTATTATTGATATACATGTGATTTATTTTTCTGTCCCTTTTTGGAGGCCAATTGTCTTTTCCCATTTTATTTATTAACTGTTGATTTTTACAGGGTTTTTATTTAATTTTCCTAATGAAAAATAAGCGGCAGGATTAAGTGGTGGGCAAAAACAGGTAAAGACTGCACACAAGCCACAAGTAAATTTCGTAGCTCAATTTTATGTAGACATCAAGTTAAACAAGTTGCAGTTTTTTTGATTAACAATACATTTGTAACATTGAAGGTCATTTTATAAGGCTTGCACAGCATTTGTGCATATAGTACTGGGTTTACATGTTTAAATGGCCAACACGTCTAAGTAGCTATTTCAGAAAAGCCACTACTAACATGTATATATTTGGACTTGGCTTGCAGCTTGTCATGCAGTGAGGGCTTGTGTTCATCAGTGTTGCTGAGTGCTAAGCTATCAGTAGTATAACTACTGGCAGGGTCTCCCAAACTGGACTGGTCTCAGCTGAGGTGCCAGACTAAGACAAAACGCCCATCTGGGACACAAAATGCAATGGAGTTAGCGGTGGAGGATCACATTTCTAACAGCAATAACACTATTACCTGTGTGGAAGAAAGGCCTGGCAATATACTTTCTTATCTGGCCACAAAAACCCAATAGGTGATCGCAACAAAACAAATTGCACTATAGTGCTGGAAGATAAGACCCCCCCCCCCCCCAGGTCAGAAGGCACACAACTGTCTACTGAAGATGAGTGAAGACTTTTCAAAGTAAAACCAGAAGTTATGATGTGGTTGGATCAAAGCCCTCGGGACATCTGACTGCTGATGTAGCTGTGGCATGAAATGAGTCTCAAGCTGCAAAGATGCTTTACATATTGGGACGTTGAATGTACGAAGAACGAACCAAGGGAAGTTGGAGGTGGTTAAGAATGAAATGGAGCGTGTATAACTTGATCTGTTGGGTGTCAGAATTCAAATGTACTGGCACTGGGCACTTTGCATCTGATGATCACATGGCATATTATGCTGGCAATGAAAGGCAAAAAAGAAATGGTCGTGTATTTATAATTAAGAAGAAACTTGCAGGAACTATAATGACATACACTGTAATCGGTGAATGCTTTAATTTCTGTTCAGCTACAGCGAATGCCCATCAACACAACTACTGTTCGGGTATATACCACAACAGTTGTAGATGAGATCTATGAACAAGTACAAGCTGAAATTGCATGAGCTGACTAACGGGATATCCTGATAGTCATGGGTGATGAATGCAAAAGTTGACAACAAAGAAGAAGGCAAAGTGGTTGGAAAATATGGACTTGGCAACAGAAATGAAGCTGGAGAATGACTGATAGTTGGTCTTGCAGAATTCTATCTATTCATCTCAAGCACCTTCTTCCAGCATCACAAGTGGCAACTCTACACATGGACTTCACCCAGTGGATTATATGAAAATCATATTAACTCCATCTGTGGAAGTCCATGTTGGAAAATCTTGGTAATGTCAACAACGATGAAACCTGGAGCTGACTGTGGTACAGATCACCAACTACTAGTATGCAAACTCAAGCTAAAGCTGAAAAAGAGCAAGCCACTCATGAATATAGCAAAATTTGACCTTGAATATACCACCGGAATTTAAAGATTTATTTTGCAGGAAATTTGCTGCTTTGGATTCAAATGACAGAGCACCAGAAGAGTTATGGGATGACATCAAGAAAGTTTGTGCTTGAAGAAAGTGAGAAGTCTCTCTGCAAAAATGGCAAAATAGATGACTCTGAAAATTGCCCAGAAAAGCAGAAGCTAAAGCCAGAGAGAGAGGCAATCACAGAACTCGGGTTTCCAAGCAGCAAGACTAGACAGAAGTACTACAATGATGCATGCAAGGAAATAGAATCAGAAACTATTAAAGGATGAACAAGATTGTCTTTCCTAAAGCTTCAAAAGAAAATTCCAGCCTCTAATTGGAATGCTACAAGATTCTCAAGGTTCTATGTTGAATGATGCTAAGATGATTAAAAAAAGGTGACAAGAATATACACAGTCGTCATAACATAAAAGTCAAGTGAACAGTCATTTTAAACTATACCTTATGATCAGGAACCACTAACAATGAAAGAAGACGTCGAAGCAGCATTGAAAGCATTATCAAAGAACAAAGCACTGGGTATTGATGGCATTCCCATTGAAGTATTACAGCAATCGGATGCGGCTGTTGCCATTCTTACAAGGCTCTGCCATGAAATTTAGAAGACAACATCATGGCCCACTGACTGGAAAAGATCTGTGTTTATACCAATACTGAATAAAGATGATCTGACTGATTGGAAATTATTGCACAATAGCTTTAATCCCACATGCCAGCAAGATTTACTCAAGATCATCCAGGGCAGACTACAGCCATACCTGAAGGAAGACTGCCTGAAATGCAAATGGGGTTCAGGATTGGGCGAGGAATGAGCGACATCGCAGATGTGAGACAGATCCTTGAAAAGACAAAATACCAAAAGGATATCCATGTGTTTTATTGACTTCAGCAAGGCTTTAGACTGTGTAAACCATGAGAAAATCTGGGCCACATTAAGAAAAATGAATATACCAGAACACCTGATAGTTCTCTTGCACAACTTTTACATTGATCAAGAAGCAACAGTTCGAATGGAACAAGGAGAAACAGAATAGTATTACAATTAGCAAAGGTATACTTTCCCCCCTACCTGTTTAATTTTATATGCAGAACAAATCCTCAGAAGCAGAACTGTATGAAGACAACAGAGGTGTGAAAATTGGTGGAAGACTCATCAAAAACCTTCACTATGCTGATGGTCTTCACTTTCAGCCAGGATTGTAGAGTCATCTGAAACACTTGCTTCTCAGGATCAAGGAAGATAGTCTTAAAATAGGCCTGCACCTTAACGTAAAAAAAAGATAAAGACGTCTCTTTGCCTTTGAATTATGGTGATGGCAAAGAATACTATGTTTTACCATGGACTGCCTGAACAAATCAGTCAGTACTAGAGGAGATCAAACCAAAGCTTGGTTTAGAAACTCAGATAACAACACTTAGGGCTATGTTTACTAAACGTGAATAACGCGCGTAGTATGACGTTAACGACCGTAAGTGCCGTATAACGTGCGTACCGACGCGCTAATGACCGTTAACGTCATACTACGCGCGTTAACCGTAGTTAACGATCGTAAAGCTCCGCGGCGCGTTAAAACAGCGCAGAAGGTGGAGAGTGGGCGGAGAGAAGGGGTCAATGGGCGGAGAGTGGGCGGAGAGAGGCTCCCCTCATACTAACGCGCGGAGTGTCAGAGCTCACCTCCAACGCAAATGAAAACCTGTCGTTAAAGGCATTTAAAGGGAAGAGAAACCATTTACGTCAGCAATGTACAGAACACCGGGGAAACCCACAAAACGTGAGCAGTGTGATACATGTGCACAGAACAAAATATCACATAAAACGTTAAAAATGACCACAAGAAACATTTTAAAAAGCAGAAGTCAGCTGGGCAACAGTGATAGCAATGGGCAACAAGGAACAACACTCCCTGGAAAGCACCAAAATAAAAGGAAATGATGTGTGGAAGGGTCTACGCTCCGCAGACCCTTGCAAAGAGCATTACATTGTAAAGGAGCTGTCCTGGGTGTGTGGTGTAATGTTTCCCAATGATATCATTGTTGCCCAGCTTGGTTATGGGTGTGTGCCCCTTTTGTGAGGTCATTTCTGCGGTTTATGTGCACCTTTGTCTGCATACAAGGTAAATGAGGCCACAGTAAACCTGTTGCAGAGCAGGGTTTCTGACTCGTCAGGCCGGTTTAACTAACTCCAGGGACTGCACGGTCTCTGTGGCCACAGTGTGGTGCAACAGACACAGCCAGTGCCTGTAAGACCAGAGGGTCACAGGTTCAAATCCCAGTTGGGGCTCCTGCCAACCCAGTCCCCATAGTTCTACCCACCACTAAACAGTGATAGTAAAGACACTCCCGTAGTGCAGAGAACATACGCATGGCCTATATTTTACCACACCAAACACAGACACCAGAAACAGGCACATTACCTATAGCAGAGTCCCGCAAATGCAGTCCTGGAGGGCCCCACAACATTCCGGTGTCATGCTGCCTCTAATAAAGATGCCTGTGCTGCATAGCTATGCACCACCCCCATGGTATGCAGATGTAGCTCATGCATATTTATGAGAGACAGCATGAAAACCCGAACAGTGTGTGGAACACCAGGACTGGAGTTGGGGAACTCTGCCGTAAAGCAGCAGCCAACAGGACCACACACCCACCCACAGGCCCCATTGGCCAATGCCAGCTGGAGAGGCAAGACATTGGGCCCTGCCTGTATCTCCCAATACTAGCAGTTGCATACCTTAGCAATGCCACCCTACACCTGGGTATATGGTACACAGCTATCAAACGTTTCCTCTGATAACTGGCAGATATCAATTCCTACGTTAAGCACATTTTGCTCATTGAGCTCCACCATAACAATCATTCGGATGTCTGCGGTGTGTGCTGCAGGTCTGGTCTCTGACAGTGTTCACAACCCTGGGGAGTGACCCCCCAACAGTCTTGTGTACCATATCCATGCCTGTACTATGCCCAGGACTGGTGTGGTGGTATGGCTGCTGACCACCTCTATAGTAGCACAATGCTGGCATAGGTGTGGGGGTGGCTGTCTGTCTATCCAGTGTGTGGTGGCTGCAAACACCTTCAACAGCCCACACTGCCAGCACTGTTGCCAGTATTGGACTGCCAATGTGCATAATGAGGAGCAAGGTACCATGGGTATAGGCCGGACAGGGTGGCCTGGCCAGGGTGCATCTGCACAGGGCATAGGGCAGTGACAGGCACATTGTAGTGCCCGGCCACCAACTACACAGACAGGGTGACCTCAGTATATCCTGCTGAGAGATCACTCTCACCCTGACTGTGCAGTGACCACAGCATGGCTAGGCACTCCCATAGTGCTATCTAGTATTTCTCTCATGTGATACATATGGGTTTCCTTCTGGGGCCCAGTCACTGATGTATCTGCCTGCTGTGTATGCTGACATCCCAGTTCTGGGTGCAGGCATCTCCACTGGGCACTAGCAGACTGTTTGCAGCTGGTAGGTGTTGTGATGGAGTGGCTTGCAGGGTGCAGTGGCTGATGGCTTGCACCAGGGGAATATCAGATAGTGGTGGGGTGCAGCATACCATATCCAGGCCTAATGTCTGTCTGCTATTGTGTTATGGCTGTGTACAGAGCTGCATTGACTGCCCTGTGGGGTGTCTGTTCCCCAGCAGGACTGGGGTTCATGTTCCCCTCTACTGCCACCGTTGCAGCACGGTAGACTGTGGATCTTTTGATAGGTGACCCTGTTTGCCTCCCTCAGCCCTGGGGGAGGGGTGTGGTGGTGGTGCATGGGGGCTGTACCTGACTGAAACAGACAGAGATGTCCAAGGTGGTCCTGCAGAAACTACCTATCTCACACAGTAACACTGCTTTGGACCTGCGCCATGGCCGGTGCTGTGGACCTAGTGCTGGGCGCCTCACTGCACCCTCAGGGTGAGCACAGTACCCGCACAATGTGACGGTGTGTAGCTGCTCTGTGCCAGTACAACACACAGTCGGTACCCCCTACCAGGCCGAGGTGCTGTGGGGGTGCATTCCCCATGGTGTGTATCTGTGGACAGCTGCTTTGCATGTGCAGTGCATCATGGGTGTGACTGGCCCAATCCAACCCTGTGGAACACCAGCACCTGCTCACAGGCTCTGATAAGCCATAGGCCATCACACGTACATCTGTTAGCATAATGCATAGGTGCAGGACGCCCTACAAAGTCTGTAATATAAGATGCCCACACTGGTAAAAACACACGTACCCACGCACGTAAGCAAACACGTAACCATGCACGAATGTACGCGCGTCGCTACGCACGTACCAACGTACGTGGCTAGGCACATTCCGAGGGTGTTTTTCTGACACCAATACTCAGCGTAACGAAAAGCATGCCTCCTCTTTCCTTCTGTAATGTACAGGGTGATGCCTGAGATAGCCTTCTGTGTTAGGCACACTGGGGGCTCGAACCCATGCTGCCTGTAACAGCGGTCAGTACCGTAACCATTGTGCTACAGCTCTGTTTCAGTGCTTTGTGTCTGTACGTCTTCTTATGATTAACGCGCAGTAACGTGGCACGGCGCCCGGTAGCGCTCGTTAATTTTGCTAACGCGCGGTAGTGGTAACGATGTACCGCCCATGTCCTTATTTGGGGTTTCTTTCACTACCGCGGCTCCTACCGCGAACTGCACTAACGCGATTTAGTAAACATAGCCCTTAGACTTTATACTTTAGACACATGCTGTGAAGAGAGAGATCATTAGAGAAAGACATCATCAGGTCAACGCAAAAGAGGTAGGCCAACAATGAAAGTGTGGTATCCATAGCTGCTGTTATTGTATTGATCTATCAACAATGAGCCGCTTGACTGAAGACCCAACACATTTTTAGGACAGCTATCCAGAGGGTCACCATGAGTCGACACTGACTTGACGGTACTGAACAACAGCTGCATTTGCAGTATACACAGTTTTCAAGGGGGATGTTTGGGGTGGGCCTAAAACATGCATGTATCTACTATTTTTGCAACAGGAATAGACATTTACTTCATAAAATATAAATGCCTGCATTTACACCTTCTCTTAATCATGGACAACTAACTATTTGTGTGGACCTAAGGGTGGAGGAACAATAGAGGGAACAGTTGTTTACCCATCTGATATTGAAAACCATCTCAAAAATCCAAACATTAGAGTTGTGTAGCTCAGCTGTTTACAAAACTAGATATCCAAGAGAAGCCAATTAAAGTCAGACTTGGATGTTGAACTACCGGCACTTACATGGTCAAATTCCCAAGTGATGCCACGTTTGTTTTGTAAAATGGCTCTTCCTGCTGTGAGAGAGAGAGAGAGAGCTTTCCCCATATTCTTATAGATATTTCAAAAAAGGCTGCTTACTCGGTGAACCTTTTGCAAAATAAAGTGAAAATTGTAGACCTCCAGATTTGGATGTCCCTTATTCTACCTAGATGACCTATGCAAAATGGAGCTTTATATGTTGTGATTCCCTTTGTCTTCATCAGTTGCATTAATGAAATTTTGAATTCTCATTTCTACATCTTGTTCTGTAATTATCTATTTGTAGATTTGTGTTGGTCACACTCTAAAACCCATATTCGTGCTCACTTTTCAAGCTATTTACTCACTGCTTTTGCTTTCCTTAGGATCTACTCACTGTAATCCAATACAAACTTTTCTTTAACACTCTTAATTAAAGACCAAAAAAACCAAAACAGTTTTTGTATGTTTGTGGGTATGCGGTGGCTAAAGATGACCAAAAGTGTGAGCAGAGAGCTAAATCAAGCTTACTGTTAGCTTTACAAGGAACCTCAAAGAGCGGCTTCACAGGTATGTCTAAATTTACTTGGATTCACTGCTATGTATGGGCTGCTTTTACCTCTGCACTGTTATTTATGCAGGTGTAGTGTAATCTGAACACAAATTTAGCTATCGGTCTGCATCTATCAATAGTTTGACATGTTTGTACATCCATACATTGACGATTTGTTTGAGCTTCTCAATTTCATTAAATTATGCAAAGCTTAGCTTGTTATGCAAGATGGAGGGAGCAGTGGCCTAGTGGTTGGGGCAAGGTACTACAGGCCGGAAGGTCAGTGGTTCAAATCCCACTAGAGGGCAGCAACCTTGGGCCGGAAGGACTGGGGTTTCTAGTCCCACAGGTGCTCCTTGTGGTCTTGGGCAAGCCACTTAACCCCCCATTGCCCATGTTCCCTGTATTAGTGTATGTGTCTCATATCCCCTCGTGTTAAATGTATCCCCCAACCGCTTTGACCCGGTGAAAAGCGGGATATAAATGCAGCTAAATAAATATGGATAAAAAATATTTATTGTTGGAATTCAATATAAGAGGGGGAGTTTATGGAAGTTTTGGATTGTGTAGGAGGAGTGATTTTTGTTTATATAGAAATGGGTTAAGTGGATATTGAGTTTCATTGTCTCATTTTAAGTTGATTTGTAACCTGTCCAATTTAGATAGCTGGCTTTTTTTGTTTTGTTTTTAATATCAATTTGTAAGCCAACTATATCTAATAGGGTTGAGTGAGTGACCCACGGATGGAAGAAAATAAATCAGTACATTTTGATTGTGCTGCACATATGAGGTTTGAATCCCATCTGTTCCCTCATTTTTGACGAGCACTTACACTAGTCCGAAGTGCTAGAGAAGACAGTCCTTATTCAGCTGCTTGATTTTGTTGATAATTCTGTCTGGTTTCAGGTGCTTCCATAGTGCAGAATAAGCTCTGTGAATGTGTGTGTGTTTTTTTTTTATTGTTTTTTGCTTTTAATTTGTTGAAGGAGCTGGACTTGAGCATGGCGTTTGACTCGGTAGATTAGATTATTCCGTTTGTGCTTGTTCTAAGAGAATATCTGAGACGGTGCCTCCCTGCTTTTCCCCTTTTCTGTCCAACAGTACACAGTTTGAATATAGGAGCCCGGTCCACTGGTCAGTATCTGCTGTATTAAGGAATTCCACAAAGGGCACTGTTTTTTTCACTTTATTTAATATCTGTTTGTACCCTTTATCAAGTTACTTTTTGGACAGCAGACTAGATAGGCCATATGGTCTTGTTTCTATGTTTCTGAAAAGCTAAGATTTGCTTTTCAGATTTTTACAGGGCTTAAAATGTGATAGGGCACTGGGGAGATTAGACCAGTATCTGAGAGCTATTGCTAGTATGGGGCTTTGGATGGATGCAAACTGAAAAAAATCCCCAAAGGCAGAAGTGTGTTTGGTTGAGGAAGATAAATACATAGCATCCTGCAAATTTGTTAGCTGCGACTGATCATAATTCAGAGGATCAACTTCATAATCTGGTGGTCCAAACTGATGCGCTAACCTTGCAACCACAAATCTCCTCAATTTGTTTTTATTATCTGTATCAACTGAGAATAATTTGCCTATATTTTTTACTTAGGGTGATTTTACCCAAATATTATACATCATTATGCTGTTGTATGTCATGTCTTCTATTTGAGTTTGCCAGCTAAATGCAAGGTGCTTGCAGCTAATTCAAAATACTGCAACTTAATTGGTGTCTCAGACATAGTTTAGAGCTTGCACCCATCCTGGTGGCCAGCATGTTTATGCGAAGCTGTGCAGGAGTCCTCTGCCCACACTGCTGCCAGTGGAGGACGTGCTGTTATGTCATAGCACCTCCCCCCCCCCTCCACCAACAGCAGCGCAAGTAAAGTATTCCTGCGCAGCTTACGGAAACATTTGTTGGATACTGGTTGCTCAGTGTATAAGCATTTAAAGCTTTATCCTTCATGCTGTGGATCTCAGTTAACTGAGCAGTTTGTTCCACAACCTCCACTTCATTCATTACTGTAATCTACACATTTGTGCCACAAATCACTAGGAATTCTATGCAGTTTCAAATCAAATATAAGAAAACATATACAACAAAACAAACACACATTCCACATAAAATAAATACAAAGCTAAAATTTAAACATAATTACCTCTGAGGGTTGACACATCAGTTAAGTCTTAATTTAGCAGGCGTGCACTCCTTTTACTAACGGCCATTATGTTTTTGCACATTAATGTGCATTGAATGCAAAGCCTCCACAGTAACTGGCGGTAGCGTGGCCAGCATGTTCCTGATACTTAACACATTGCAGCTGTTACCACGGGTGCACTTGCCATCGCACATTAATGACAACATTGGCAGTGTGCGATATATAACACATACTAATTGCAATGTGCTCACCGTCCTTAATCCACCCATTCGACATCCTAACGCTCGACTGGCAGTTCACATGAAAATCAATGTGAATTAACTGTCCTGTTTTTGCGGTAACTTACCGTGAGCCTGAGCACGCAGTTAATGCACCCCAAGTTGTCTGTTAGCTGCATAGCACCCTTTTAGTAAAAAGGCCCCAAAGACGTCCAAATTTGAGAGCTAAGCAAAGAAACATGATTGCAAATTTTTACACCATGAATGCTGATGGATGCAAAAACTGCCTAGAGATTCTGATTCTGGGCTCTTGAAGTATGAAAAGTAGAACATAAACTAATCAGAAATAGTTTTACTCAAATAATCCCAATCGTATAACTTTAAACATGAGCACAATCTTAAATCTTATATGGTACTTTAGAGGCAACCAATGGAGTGCTTGTGAAGTTGGAGTAATATGCTCATCTAATGCAATTCCAAAAATCACCTGAGCTACCGTAGTCTGGGCTATTTGAGACCATTCTAAAATCTGAAGGTTCATGAAAGATTTTGAGTCTATGCCTTGGACAAGCCACTTAACCCTCCATTGCCTTGGAAGAAAGGCCTGGCAATCTACTACCAGTCACACAGCCAAGAAAACTCAGGAGCTGCTGGGTCACCAGGAGTCGGCATTGACTCAGAGGCACGCACAACAAAAGGTGGCATTTTAAAAAAAAGGATCTTTTCACTAAATCTTGAACATAAGGGTGAAAAGACAAATTTTGCATCAGTTACAACCCCCAAATATCATACTTTAGTTTGAACTGATAGCTTTTAAAGGTAGATAAAAAATTAGCTTGACTGTGATTCGTAAGCGCTCTTATGCAGTCTTACATTGGTGGAACAAGCTGTGTGTTTATCAGCTGACCTCATGAATTTTTAGGCTTCCTTTAAGAACCATTTGCTGTTCAGTTTGAATGTTGGTTGATTTTGTGTTTTGTGTATCCACTGGTGTTAACGTGTTAACCTTTTTATGCTGCATTCTAACCTACCCTGGGCAATTTTGGAAGGCTAGGATAAATATTGGAGTAATAAAATAAATCAGTGATGACACAAAAGGTCAACTGGGGTCATTCCATGTCTGCAATCTAGGTTGTGGTATCTTTTTTTTCTGATTAGAAAAATTCATATATAAACTACTTATGTGGCAGTTGCAATCCTATTATTTTGCAGACATCTCACAAATTTTATTGCGACCAATTACCCCAGAGACATAGGGATGGAAGACTGGTGTTGAAACGGCAGAGAGGATCTTGTAGGATGGTTCATCTGTAATCCACTGTTCTGGCGCAGGAATTTTTGACTGTATTATTCCAAATAAGTAACCCAGGATTCTTTCCACATAAATCCGTAGAGATGGAATGTCTTATCGTCCAATCTCTCAACACCTACATGAAGAAGAACTTGAGGCCTTGGAATGAGAAGAGGGGGAAAAATACCCCTTTTGGAATGTGCCAGACATTCCAGAAGCTTTGGAAATCAAATTTCTTTTGAAGCATATGGTTCTTATTATAAAAAGCAATTGTAAAGTTTCTGCATGTTAGATATCAGTGTGCAATAAAATGTAGGACTGCATGTTCTATTTTTAAGAATTTATTTTATGAACAGAAGATCAGAGATGCTTACTGTATAAGTGATTAATTAATAAACTCCATTTGGCCTTATTCCAGTATCGTAGCATTTTCACACATGTGATCCACCTTGTAAAGTTCTATATGTGCTTAATTTAAAACCAAGCATTAATCAAATGTGCGATTTATATGAAATGTTACCTAGAAATACAGCAATCCAAATTAAGATTTCTACATAATAAATATTGTATGTAGTTTTATATGCAAAAGAAATCTTCAGAGAAGCAGGACCGTATGAAGATAAGTTTGAAAACTGGTGGAAAACCTTAGCTATGCCGATGATACCATGTTCCTGGTTGAAAGTAAAGATGCTCTAAAACATCATCTGCTCGGGGCTAGCCTGCGCATCATTCAAACTAGGTTGTTGCCTAGAGTGCTGAAGTTCTGGGGGCACTATTGGGCAGCAGCAGGCTTTAAGAGCGCATCAGTTTCTTCTGCAGGCATTGGGAGCCAGGGATGGTTGCACAAACAAACATCCCAGCAAGTCAACCTCTGGCTCCACAACTGGAAACAAGAAAGGACACTTAACACATTAACCCCGTGCTGCAGAGAAAACCAGTCTTGAGGATCATCTGAGACTAACACTGTGCCACAGAGAAAGCTGACACGCCCTTTCTCATGCTGACCGCAGGGCGGGAGGTTGAACTGCTGGGGTCTTTGCTCTAGTGGCTCCCCATGCTGCAGAGAAAACCGATGGGCTCTTAAGCACCTTTCCACTTGCCGGCCACGGAATGGGGGGGAGGGGGGGATGAGCTGCATATCACTGTGATCAGTAGATACTGGGGGTGGAGATAGTGGCAGGGGCTGCCAGAAGGAAGGTTCACCTAAAATGCCTGATAACCGTGCACCAGCCCTGTATTTGCTCATCAAGATTAAGGAACATAGTCTTAAATGAGCTTGCACCTTTATGTGAAGACAAAGATCCTGACAACTGGCAAAATATGTAATGTCTTCCTTGATGGCAAAGAAATAAAAAATAATAGACCATTTTAACCTACGTGGATCAATAGCCAATAATGAAATGACAAGCAATCAAGAAGTCTGATGCTGCATTGCGCTTGGCAGAACAGGTATGAAGGGCCTGGATAAAACTTTCAAGAGCAGAGATGAATCTTTTTCTTGTATAAGCTGTAGTATTTTTAATAATGTCATTTAGATGTGAATGTTGGACAGTGAAGAAGAGACAAGAAGAAAAGAAATGCCTTAGATTTATCGTGATGTGGAAGAATACTGCGTATACTATAGACTGCCCAATGAACAAATCAATTGGTACTAGAGGAGATCAAATCTAAACTTTCCTTGGAAGATCAAATGAGAAGACTTTTCATGCTTGGACACCTTGCAAAAAGAGAAATAATTAGAAAGACATGGTTGGCAAGATTGAAGCTAAACATAAAAAAAGAGGAAAATCAGCAATGCAATGGATCGATACAATAACAGCAGCTATAGATGCCACTCTATCAACAATTAGCTAGCTCACTGGTGACTTAACACAGTTCTATCCATGGGGTCGCCATGAGTCGACATCAACTCAATGGCACACAACAACGACAACAACAACAACAGGAGCACTACCTTCCAGCTAAAACATCTGTTGCCATGGTCTTCTGTCGATCTCTATTGTTACCAGTAGGGGGCACTCTGCAATTGCAAGATGGTTAGTACCAGGGTCTGATTGTTCTTTAAAGCAGGGTAACTAAGTACAGAAGAGACTGGCAGTAGAGAAAATGTCAGTAGTCTCTCTATCTCTGTTTGTTCAATTTCACCAAACTCCTCTTCAGTTAAGGGCACTTCAGTTAGATCTGATGCTGATGAAGTGAAGTTGCTGGATGCTTGCCTTGGAACTCCTTCCCTTCCTCCAACTCTCTCTGTCACTTATATTTAGGTCACTGGGGTTGGGCAGGGGAGTGAACAGTGGTTGGGAAGCCTTGAGTTAGGATACCTGTCCTTTTCCCTGGGTCTGTCTGTAGCCCCACCCCTCTTTCCTTCCCTTTGGCTGGAAGAGAATATCTGGTTGTCGGTGACTCCTATGATGCTTGTGGGTCACATACCACCTGTCCTCCTTATGTTCCAATCTCTCTAGAGCAGAATTTGAAGTTTCAGAGGAGGATGGCAACCAGGATAGAACATCTGCATTTATATGTTCCTTGCCATAATGTTAGACCTCAAAACGTGTATGCTTGTAAAGCAAAATACTACCTCATTAACCTGGCCTTGGTATTCTTCATTAGGGTTAACCATTTTAAGGAGCATGATTGGTAATAAGGGTAACTTTTCAATTAGTTAAATAGTAGCAAAGGGCTCCAATGGCCCACTTAACAGTGAGGCATTCTTCCTTCACAGTGGCATAATTTCTTATGAAACAAGAGTTTCCTATTTAGGAACAAGACAGGATGTTCCCCTTGGAAGGGTTAAGAGTATAGCCCCCAACCACATGTTAGAGACCTTAGTCTGTAGAATTAACTCCCTTTGAAAGTCTACCCCATTTTGAAACTGGCTCCTTGCATAAACTCTCCTGTCTTTCTTTAAAAGATTAGAGAGCATCGGGCACCCATCAAAGCTGGTTAGGATGGGAAGTTTTTAATCTGTTTGTTAAAGCTGTGGCTCTCTAGGGCAAGAGTGGGAATAAACCTCCTGTAGTAATCTACCAACCCAAGGAAACTTCTCAACTGCTTCTTAACCTGGGGAAATGGGAATGACTGAATGTTAACTTTTATCCAATAAAAGGATGAACATCCCCATTACCCACAATGTACCCTAGGTACTTTACTTCTTTCTTGGCAAAAGTGCACTTTTTCAGGTTTATGGCAAGGCCAGCCTTTCATAGGGCTTCCAGGACCACAGCCATATGGAGAAGACTCTCCCAGTCTGGACTAAAGATGACGCTCGTCTAGATAGGATGCTGCATATTCAATGTGGTGCTGCAGTATAATTTGTATCGCGTGTTGGGCAAGTGACCACAATCTCATGCAACCCAAAACTGAAACAGTCTCTGGGATACAAAAGGCTGTTTTGGGTCATGCAGCCTTTGATAGTGGGACCTGCCTGTACCCTTTTGTTAATCGAGGGTGTTTAGATATTGTGCAGCCTCAAACTTATCCAGTAATTCGTCTTCACGGGGCATGGGGTATGAATCAAATTGACACTACATAGACTTGCCTAAAGTCAATGGAGGACCTTTGGCTTTCATCTGATTTTCGGACCAGCACGACTGAGCCTGACTCTCAGATGACCCTCAATCTGCTTTTCCACTTCTTTGCACTTTATTTCTGGCAGCTGATAGGGGAGCTGTTGTATCACCTTTCCTGGAATGGTAGTAATATCATGCTCCACCAGAGTGGTTTGACCCGAGTATGGGAAAATTGCATCTGAAAACCCTCTTACTAAGCTCCCTACTGGAGCCTTTTGCCAAGAACTTAAGTGTTCACTAATCTTAACCTGACCAGCTTCCTGGAGGTCACAAAGCTGTGGGCCATAATCTTCTTTGATCTCGTCCTTTTTGAGGGCTACCCAAACTTCACACTCCATGGTTTTAATAAATTAACATGGTACATTTGCATATATCCTCTACTATCCTGAACCTTATTTTCTGCTAGATCTAATTTTTCTTTGATTGCCATAGGCCCTTTCCAATGTGTTTCAAATTTGAAGTGCTGAGGGTACCAACACCAAAACCTTTTGACCCTCTTGAAATTCATGACTAAGATTGCTCATGTCAAGTTGTTTTTTTTTTTTTTTGGTCTTGGTTTTGGTTTTGGTTTTTTGCTGGCTGCAGATTAAATCCATCCATGCCCTGTCAGCTGTCTTCCCCATCTTGTCATTCAAACTTGTAATGTGATTGTTCTGAGGAGGTATCCCTTCTTGCTCTAAACACCGCTCCTTAAGCGCATCTGATAACCTACTAGGAGTTGTCCCAAACATATGGGAGGACACATGGGGATATGGCCAAAGAAGACTGCACCATCTCATGAGTGGGATACAACATGAAAAGCAGCAGTTGGTCCCAGTCTGCATGCTAGCCATCTAAATCCCTTAAGATTTTTAATGTTTGCTTATACTTTTCCACCGAACCATAGGTCTGGGGATGAAAGGTGGTTTTTATGCCAAATGCCTGCCATGGTTCTTTTAAAGTCCCAGACATGAAATTGGTGCCCTGGTTGGTGTGGACCTCCTGGGGAAATCCCATTTGGCAGACTAGTATAATTAAATCTCACACTATAGTTCTTGCTGAAATAGAATAGATGGCTGCAGCCCAGGGAGGATATGTTGCATGTCCACTTTGACTAGAATATAGGAATGTCCTAAGGCACTATGGTCTGAAGGACCTATAATGTCAGAAGCTATTTGAGAGAGACTCTTCTATTACAGACAAGGTAACTAAAGGAGCTATTGGTGGAAAAAGGTTAGTAAAACTCTGACATTTGGGAAAAGGCCTGACAAAACCCCCACAACTCTTTATGAACCCTGGGTCAGAAGAAATGCCCTTGGACCTATATTTGAGTGGCCTGAGCCCCTTTATTGGCTAGGTGTGGGATGATCATTGTTTTTTTCACTACGCTGTTGGCTCTAGCCATTTGTGGAACAAGCAGCTGTCATTTTGGATCTCCCGGTTCCCCTCATAGAAGCTTCCCAAAAGGTAGCTCCTATTTACTGATGAAATGCGCTCTCGATTCCTGTGTCTCTGATTGAGCAGTCTCGCAAGCCTGACATAATGCTGGCTCAGCCTTCTGTTCAGCCCGGAATGAGGGGAAGGCCTCATCACATCCTCAGGAATCCAAGGCATAGTCCTAATCTCCTTCAGCTGCCTTAAAGTGTGGGAGTGCTGGCACTTAAGTTGTTTCTATTCAGCCCTAACTCTCCTGGTTTTACTCGGGTTCCTACCACTTTGCCTTGCTCTAAGGGAAATATGTCCAATCAGTGCTGATCTGGCTCGGCTGCCTCTCTTGTCTGCTTTGAGGATTGTGAGCGGGTGGAAAGTAAAGCCAAGGCACTAGTCAAAGCTGACTGTAAATTTCTCCAGTCACGGCTCAATATCAGATCAAAGGGAGTATGTGGTAAATCCACTACATTCAGATGACATTTATGGCCCACTCTGTTTTCATTCATTGTAAAGGGTAGGGGATGGAGGCACCATGAATGCACCATACATGTACTCTTCCCTGACACCTGGAGTCCAGCTGTGCCAGAGTATCCTTGATTTGGCACAGAAATCATAGATTTGGTTACTGCCCAAGCCCAGTAAGGCCTTCTGGCCTATCCCTTCAATTCTAATCTCAGGCTTGGACTGGTTCCCTCTTTCCTACTTCTGCTTCCAAAACGAGCTTGGTCAAGCAATTCCTTTTTAAAATGCCCTTGTTTTCCACAATGAAAGCATAAAGCTCTGAGCCTACCTTCCTTATTCACAAGCCTTTGTCCTCTTGGGAGCTAGACTCTTTACTCTTTAAGGGCTCTACATCATGTCTCCTTTCTTCATGTTGGAGTCTCTGAGCCAATCTCCCATTGTCCAAGGCCCTATTTCCTGCAGGATCCTAGCTGGCTAAAGCCTCCAAATTGTATTCTGAATGACTGCTTCTACAGAACTGACTCCTTGCTTTAACAACCACTCTCTCAGATCTGGAGTTTGTCCTAGAACAATATTTATAGGCCCTATTTCAGCAATGAGCTACGGCACGGTCCTTTTTTTTTTTTTGTTCTGGCTTCAGTCAGTGGTGAGCCAGAACATACAATCTCTGGGTCAGTGCCTTTGGTCTCACCTGCAGTTCCATTATAGCAGTTCTGAAGGTCCTCCTATAATGTTGCCGAGTTAAGCCTAGCCTGTCCTTTTTATTGCAACCTTTACAGTCTGGTAATGCTTAGACTATTTGGCAGTTAAGGCTCTGTAAACACTCGGAGCTTCCCCAGTAAGACAGGAGGGGGGGCAGTCTATATGCCCACTGAGTTGGTCACCCTGCCACTTGAGCTGCTCTCTGAAATGTGGCCAGAAAAGCTTCTTAGTCTTCCTTTTTTGACATTTTTCCCAGAAATAGTTTCCATAGTTCCCAGTCCTAGTAGATTAGAAGAGTCCTTTGTACGGAGCATCGACTCCCTCCTTCTGCCTTTCTACACTCCACTAGGTTCTGGGTAGTCTGTAGCTGTTTCTCAACACCTCCAAGAGGCTGCTGAGGCTTGTTGCAGCTTTTGACAGGCGTCCAGCATTTGTTGAAGCATTTTCTGTTCCAAATTTTGTTAGGGTTCATAGCATTTCTACACCTCCTGTCGGGATTGCAGCTGTGCATTAAACCACTGCAGCAGTTTATCCATCTGCATGGATCCTGCAAAAAGAAGAAAAGATCCAACCTTAGTGTGGCGGTACAACACAGTCCCTCTCTCTTCTGGTGCAGATTCTGGTTTGTCACTACCCAGAGTAGATTACAAGAAGCTCCCTTAGGCCCTAGGTACTCTTACCAAGTAACCCAGGTATACAGGTACATTTCAGGGTAGCCAAGCGTCCTGCTGGTCTCTTCCAACTGGCGTGTTGGTCACAGAATCCCACTACAGCCATATATGTCATCAACAGGGGGTGCTCTGTGAGTACAATATTGTCAACACCATAATTCGATGTTCCTTCAAGTAGTGCAACTAGGAACAGAGGAGGTTGATGGAAATAGAGCAAGCTTCAATGGAGTCTTTACTGTTTGTTCAACTTCACTAAGCTTCTCTTCATCCAGGAGTACTTCTGTTACATCTACTGCTGAGTAAGTGAAATCATTTCCATGTTCCCCCTCCCCCCTTCTCTGTCACTTATATTTAGATCACTAGCAAGGCTGGCACTACCATTAGGCAGATTAGGGGGTCACCTGGATTGCCAGTCCTCTGGGCACCCATTGCCACCGCTGTTGCCCCTCACTGGGACCTACAGCAGCAGCAGTGGCTTGAAATAGCCCGTGGTACTTACCTTCAAATTTCAACACCATGGGGCTGTCTGCTTCTGTCCCCACCAATAGCCAACTTCCTGTTTGCATGGGGGAGGAAGTAGACATGCATTCGTGTCATGCTTTTAGCATGCATTTACCAGCTTGTGTTAGGGATTTTTGCCTCTGCATGGATATTGAAATCCTATTCAAGGTTTAGCCAATTATATAAAATATATATGTGAAGAAATGGTAATGCATAGCGAAATGGACAACATGCTTTTGACTTGGCCTTCTTGGTTCCAGTTGGGCATCACCTGTACTTTTCCAAGTGGCGACTTATTGTTTTTCGCTGCTTTTGGTTCCTTAGTTACCCATTCCTTGTGCAGCTTTTCCTGCACAATTCAGTGGTGTCCCTGGCATGCGTCTTGGGGATGTATTCAAGAAATCTCCTTGGCAGCACATCCTGAGGCCTTTCGATTCTTCAAGGGAATAAAACAGATTAGTTTGTCAGTATGGCCAGTGATTCCTAGTGGTGTTGAAGGCATTGAAAGGTCCTCTCTCCCCCTTGAGCCCAAGGTTTTGACCCTTAACATGATTTTTCCTAGTGGCTATTGCATCTGCCAAACAAATGTTGAAGCTGCAATAGGCCTTGTCCTGTCGAGATCCCTTTCTGGTCATCTCGGTATCTTCTGTCTTTTTACAGACTGTGCCATCCTTTCTTACAAAAGGGCAGTCTCCTTTTTCATCTCAATCAGATCATCATCCTGTCCGCCTCCAGAGGATGACCTTCGATTGGATCCTCTCTCTAAGGAGGGCACTGGACTAAGGAGGCCATTAGGCATACCTTTATGGCTGGAAAATGGGTACCGGAGGGAGTCAGAGTTCACTTCATTAAGGCACAAGCCTCCTCTAGGGCGGAGTCTGCATTGGAATCTCCAGGGGACATCTATAAGATAGCTACCTAGTTGTCTATGAGCACCTTTATGAAGCACGTCAGGTTGCATGTAGGATTTGGAGAAGATGGTGCCTTTAGCAGGTCAGTTCTGTCCAGAGTGTCTTCCTTCCACCCTGGGTCCTGACTGCTTGGGTACTTCCCACTCGTCTGGACTGACCTAGTAGGATGATGGTTAAGGAGAAATGTACATACAGTACCTGATGGTTTTCTTTCCTTGAAACCGGCTAGTCCAGCTCGGGAGCCACCCTGGAAGACTTTTCATATAGGTTTGGGAGCTCTAGTCCAGCTCTTCACTTAATAAGAGGCGGGATGATATTTTTGGGAAGAGTTCTGATTATGAATACAGTAGTTGTACTCTATATTTTTATCAATATGGCTTGCATATTTCAGTCTCCTGGTAATAAAGGCTAAATATAGAATATTTACGTGGAGCCAGATTCCCATGAATCAGCCATGTACGTTGTGCCGCCTCTACCTGCCTGCTCTCCTCCGGCTCTGAACGCACCGAGGCTCTGACTGTGCTGGGGGGATGGGATGCAGAATCGGGGCAGGACAGATAGAGGGGCTACATGTTCCACTGGGGCATACAGCCCCACTATCCGCCTCTCTGAATGACCTCCTTTGTGTTTATGGTGTAGGTATGTTTCATTTTCTTGAAACGTGAAATCTAAATATTTCAAAACTTAATTTATTTTAAGTTTAAACTTTGAAAGCGTTTAATTATGAAGGATAATCTGAGTATTCAAGGGAAGGTAAAATATCTGGAAATGTAATCAGCTGAAGGATTTGCCCTGATTGTTCTTATTAAATTATTTTCTGTTTCAGCAAATGATTTATGTAAAACACATTTCCTTGAAGTGCTTTAGGCGCCTGTTCTTCCACTCTGTAAAAGTGGTGATTTACCTCAGTGGAAAAGGAGAGAATCGGAGGTTCAGCAGTCTGCTGTCCTTTGATAGCCTTGATTGAACTGGTTTCCTGAAGACATCAAAGGCAGATGCTGTGAAACCTGATGCATTAGATTCCAATAGGGAGTGGCTGTTAAAAATCTTCTATATGTACAAAGATGCTTTGTTTAGGAATTATAAGGTACATAAGTTCCCTGATGCTTCTCACTGTACTAAAAAAAAAACTTTTGTCGACGAGACCCAAGGAGTTAACGATTGGCGTGTCCTTCATACTCCAGTACCCTTGTAACTGTACTGCATTGGTCAAGGAGCTAGAGCTGTGGAAGATAACTTCCTAAAGATCATCTGGCTCAGAAAATAAGCATTTAGTTCCATGTGCATAAGAGAGCCAGAGTATTAGAGAGATGCACCGAGGAAAAATGTTCATTTATCATTTGTTTGTCCTGTTTTCCCAAATTTTGAACTTTTCTCTGTTTCAGAAGTTTGCTTTACTAAAAATTGTTTTTAATATGCATTAAAATTTCTAACTTTTGCTAATTGACTTAACGTGCACTAATTCCTAGGTTAATGTGCATTAAACTGATAAGAGTGCATCTAAGGTATGCTCCTTAAACCACAGCTTGGATCTTTACAGGTAGGGAAAAGGTGGCTTGATTCTGCTGCTCTTTACTCTTGTTCTGGGCATTAGCAAGCACCTGGGACTGACTAGGGGAGACTCTACGAGCCCTTCGGGTCATTTTGGCAGAAAGAATGAGAAAAAGATACTTTCCCTCCAAAGAACTCCTCCTTATAACTTCAATGATATCACAGCTCCTTCCCTGGCTTTCCATGTAGGAAGCCAGCTAGAAAAATCCTCATAGTTATACCATTGTACAGGTACTGGGTCAAGTAGCAGCCCTGCCACAACAATTAATTCATCCAGTCTACTTCCAGAAAAAGGGCACCTCCGAGTGTTACTCGAATACTAGGGCACTTAGTGACCCTGGGATCACTCCAGGGCTGACCCTAGCACTAGGCAGGATAGGTACCCACCTAGGATGGCACAAATAAAGCACCAGGCAGAGGAGAAACAAATTGGCTGTGTGGTATGGGAAAAATGTGGCCCATTCTTCAGAGCACTGGAACACATAAACCGTCATTAAGCCACTCGATGCCCCAATCAGCACAGCTGCTGGGACTACAGGACACCAAAGCTCTTCAGGGGAAGCCCTTCCTCCTCCACTCCATCCCTCAGCTGCATGACTTCATGACATCACCCCAGGCTACGCCACCCACCCTCTCTAATTCTTCCCTCGCCACCCACTGTTCTCCCATTATACTGCCACTATGACAGTAAAGGGATTACAGCTGGCACGTGGTGGCACGTATTGTTAGTTTCTTTATCCATGTGGCTGCATGTGCTATGCTCCTTGGATTGATGGCAGAGTCTGATTTGGCTCCGTGATGATCTGCTGTGAAAAGGGGTCTAGAAAACAAATTAACATAACATATTTAACTTGTTACTCAATCACTTCCAGCCTTACCATTGCCTGTCATATGCTGTTGACAGCCCTCATCTGGGTGACCACTGTTGCTGCTCCCAACATTTTCACCCACAATGACTCTCCTGCATTCAAATCTCTTGAGGGCCATTGTGCCACTGCACTCACCATCACAGGCCTCCCAGAGTCATCTGAGATTCTGTCTTGCTCATTCAGGATTTCTGCAGATGCTCCAATTACAGCGCATGACACCTAGGCTGAAACTGGTGAACTTAAAGTGACTTGCTGGAGAGGCGTTTTGGGAATCTGAGTTAAGTAATTCCTCCTTCTCAAGAGGGGGAGGACTTCCCTCCTCTTCCTGATCAGCAAGTTCCCTGGTGGGATTCCACACAGCTTCAGCCCATCGACATATGAAAAGGTGTTTACACCCAGTAGCATGCTGACAAGAGAAACCCAGGAACAAAGTGTCTTAATCCACCACCATCTTGTAGTCCAGTGTTTTTTTATTTTTTTAATAATGAAAAAGCCAGCAAATCATGGGAAAAAACTGTCATATGATTCAGGGATAAATGAGTGCTTGCATCCTGCAGCCTGGATCCCATCCCATTCCATCCATCCTTATCAAGAAGCCAGAATTAATTTTTTTACCGATCAATGATTAACCTTATCAACTAAAACCTCACTGAATGATACTTTCCTCTGGGCTGGAAAGAGGCCATTATCTGTCCACTTTTTATTAATTTCCCTATTTTTTAAAAAAAAGCTTGTTAGACTCATCTGTCAAAGCACCATCCATTCTCCAACACAGCCTTTTATTTCCAGAATTCTTGAAAAAGTTGTTGTCCTTCAAATGCACTCCTCCATCGACAAAACGCATACTCTAGACAATATGGGCTTCACAAGCATCACAGTATCTAATCCTGTTTCATGACACCTAATAGGTATGACAACATCTTGACTCTGGAAAAACAGCAATTCAATCATTAGATCTATTGTGGGCCTTTTTTATCTTGTTCATCACTCTCCTCTTCTCCCATGACTAGCTGATTATGGAATCACAGATAGAGTTGCTAATTGGCTTACATCTTTTCTACAAGGCACGACCTACAACATTATTATCAACTCCACCATCTTGGGTTTCTGTCATCTTCATCAAGGTGTGTACCCCATGGACCAAAATAGGTTTTCCATCAGGCACAGGATCCAATCTCACTTGTGTTCTCATTCGAAATACTGGGGGTCCTTTTTGATCAAAATCTTTTGAACTTCAGATTTCATTTCTGGGTAGACTATGTGTTCTCTGCTGTTTGGAAAATTAGGTCTATGAGACATTTTCTGGATAAAGATTCCTTTCACAAACTGATTCACACTCTCATTAGTCACTTAGACAACTGTAATGCCTTAAACAATGGAGTTAATCATCGGCTCTTAACCAATTACAATTGTTTCAGAATACAGCCATCAAATCCTGTCTATGGTGCCAAGCCCTCCAACCATGTGACTCCTTTGTTAAGAGAGCCACTGACTACCCATATTTTATTGCATTAAATTTAAGATTCTTTTCATTGCCGTCAAGTGCATATATGCTGGCCAACCTTTGCAACTACTTAATGCATTAATTCCTCATATTCTGAGCCAAGACCTATGCTTTCAAAATGATAAGCAACTTTTCCTCATGCCTGCCTATGCTAGACATGAGTCTACATGAACTGCAACATTTTTTTATTTTTATTCTACTTCTTTGAAATTCCTTGCCCAAATATCTCAGACCAGAAACATCCATCATTATCAAGGTTTAAAACTGACCTAAAGCCTTTGTCTTTGAAAATGCTTTGATATCTGAACCTTCAAGCCTTGGGATGGGGGGAGGCACGGAGGCCATTCCAGGGTTTTCTTTTTTCTCGCTTTTTTGTTTGTTTTATTAAATTTGAAAAATCGTTGGATATGTACAGAGAATTCCTTGCAGGAGAGAAAGTACATCCCTTTATACAACAGCAGAAGGATGAGGTTGAAAACTATGAGCCAGTTAGTCTAACCTTGTGGTGAGCAAATTATTGGAAATTCTGCCAAAACAGAGGATAGTGAGATTTCTGGAGTCCAATGGCTTGCAGTATCTGCGGCAGCATGGGTTTACCAGAGACAGATCTTGTCAATCAAATCTTGATTGATATTTTCTTTGACTGGGTGACCAGGGAATTGGACTGAGGGGGAGCCCTAGATGTGGTGTACTTAGATTTCAATAAATCCTTTGACACCATTCCACACAAGCAGCTTATAAACAAATTGAGTACCCTAGGGATGACCCTAAAGTGACTGGATTAGAAATTGGTTGAGTGGGAGGTGGCAAAGGGTACAGGTAAATGGAGTTCACTCTGAGGAGGAGGAGGAGGAGGTTACCAGTGGTGTCCTTGGTCCAATTCTTTTTAACATCTTTGTTAATAATATTGCAGAAGGGTTGTCTGGTAAGGTTTGCCTCTGTATGGATGATATCAAAATCTGCAATAGGGTAGACACCCAGGAAGGAGTAGATAACATGGGAAGGAATCTAGCTAAGCTTGAAGAATGGTCAAGAATTTGGCAGCTGAGATATAATGTTAAAAAAAAATGCAGGGTCATGCATTTGGGCTGCAAAAATCCAAAGGAGTGGTACAGTGTAGGGGGCGAAATACAAAGTTCTTCTGTCCACGAAAGAAGAGCGGGACCTGGGTGTGATTTGTTTCTGATCTTAAAATGTCTAAACAGGTAGAAAAGGTGTCAGCAAAAGCCAGAACAATGCTTGGGTGCGTAGGGAGAGGAATGGCTAGCAGAAAAAAGTAGGTGGTAGTGCCTCTGTAGAAGTCTCTGGTGCGACCTCATTTGGAGTATTGTGTGCAATTCTGGAGACCGCTTCTTCAAAAAGATATAAACGGGATGGAGTCAGTGCAAATGGTAGCTATTAAAATAGTTAGTGGTTTTTGTTATAAAGCATATGGGGACAGACTTAAAGATCTTATGTATACATTAGAGGAAAGGCAGGATGGAGGAGCTATAATAGAGATGTCTAAATACCTTCATTGCAAGAAATGCACAAAAGGAGAGCCTCTTTTGATTGTAAGCCAGCTCTGCTATGGGGGGACATAAGATAAGAGTGAAATGGAATAGACTCAGAAGGCGGAAATATTTGTTTATGGAAAGAGTGGCAGTGGTGTGGAATAGTCTCTCAGTTAAGGTAGTAGAGACGAGGACAGTATGTGCATTCAAGAAAGCATGGGACAAACACAGATCTCTAAAGGAAAAGGGGTCTATTGTAGTTGATGTGGAAGAGCAGACTAGTTAGGCCATATGGCCTTTTTCTGCTGTCATGTATCTAGATTGTGTGTACAATTTAAAAAAAAAAAAAGGATAATAGTTAATCCTTGGCGGTTAGAAATGTCTTTAAACACTGGCTGTTTGGTAAAAGAAAATCCAGATATCCAGCGGTAATATCCAGATAGTGGCTGCTATTGAATATCTGGATAGTTTCCGCCTTCCCTGTAACTCTGCTGCATAACCTTCAGGCTTTTCCCAAGAAACTGAAAGTTTACTTGTTTGAGAGAGCTTTCAGCATATAATTATAAAAGTTACAGGACAGGGATTTTGTTTTTAGTCTTTTATTGTCTTGTGTGTTTGTGTGTTGTACGTAAATTTTATTATGCATGTTATTTTGTAAATTGGCTATATACAGTAGTCTTTGATAAGCTGTCTATAATCAGATCAAATGAGAAGGTATATATCAAAGGGCGGAGTAGCCTAGTGGTTAGAGCAATGGCCTACAACCCAAGAGATCTGGCTTAGATTCCCACTGGCACGCCTTGTGACCTTGGGCTAGTCATTTTACCCTCCATTGCCGTGAAAGAAAAAGACCTGGCAATCTACTTCCGGTGATACCTTGCCAAGAAAACCCTGGGTCGCCAGGAGTCAGCATTGACTTGACGGCACTTAAACCCCCCCCCCTCAAAACAAAAAAAACCCCACGTTTTATTAAACCTTAATTAATGTTTTTATCTGGACAGTGGTGCTGATAATTCCTGCTAACCAAATAACCTCTCTCTGGCTTCAGACGACTCCAGCATGATGCCGATAGAGCTGAGGCGACCTGTAATGATATTCAGTGGTTTTATCCAAGTCGTGCTGCTGAATATCTGGCTCAGCAGCATTTGTCTGGGTAGCAGTGCTACTACTGAAATAAATGCTTTTGAATATCGGCACCTACATGACCAGGAGGGTTGTTAGCAAAGCTGAAAAAAATAGATGAAAATGGGGAAGAATGCTAGACTTCTCAATTTTGGGGAACCCTGGCAGTTTGGATTTCCAGCTCTGCTGAAACCAGCTTCTGTGGAAATACAATGTAAGTCTTTATTCATAAGTACCTGAAATGTACCCATTTTAAAAGCTTGCTTTCCATCTAAACCAGCCAATTTAATGTAGCAGAATTTCAAAATTCCCTTTCTATACAATGGGGTGAGAGAATTCTTTAGCCCCCGCTCTCTCTGGCTTAGAAAGTTATGTAATGGAGGAGGAGTTATGGATTCAGTTTATTACAGGGTTGTTGCGTTTTGGGAAGAATCAAAGGGAAATATAAAAGGGCCCTTTGGAGACCAACAAGTAGATCTGCAAAACTCCTGTCCAAGGACTGACAAGGAGAGAGAGAGAGAGAGAGAGGAGGGAACCAAGACAAGAAGAGCTGGAGTATTGCATACCCAAATCCTTTTTTCATAAAAGCAGTTTGTGCATTTCCTAGGTGCATCCCAGTTTTGTGAGTGCTTTCTAATAAAAGGCTTGGTGCCTCCCAGGTACCCTGAAGAGACCAGAGGAGAAATTGTTCTATAGACTCCAGAAAAAAGGAGAGCCCCAGAGGAGCCAGTCATCCCTGTTGGTGAGGCTGGAGAGTAACCCAAAGGATCGACCAGGAGAACTACAGGAGGAAGATGGTTATAAAGAAACCTACTTTACATCAAAGAGCCTTTTGTACTGAGCTCTTCTATGGTATTTTCCTTCCTATAGTCAACTATTTTTCTTGTTTTTATATTGCATGGGGAATGACCAGAAAAGTGTTCATTATTTTGGACAAAGAACCCTTTCTGGACTGATTCTATTTTTGTGGTGAAATCTAAAGAGTGTTGCCGTTGGGTTCAGTACACAGGATAGTCTTGAGAATGTCCTTTCCCCTGCCCACCAGGACCCAAGGCAGAAGCCAGACTCTGTTCCTGCTCATCCCACAATGCTGAGGAATGGCTTGGTCATATTACAGTACCTCTAGAACCCAGTTACAGCAATAAGTGTTTGTTTGACGTCAGGAACCGCAGCTTGCATTTCTCTTAAAACCCAGTACATCTGTACCTCAACTCTGGACACAAACAGGTCAGTATTCAAATGGCATGGTTGGCTGTTTAAAGAAAACACACCACCACCTGCAATGTTAAAATATAATACATATATTCTACACTGCTATCCAGATACTAAGCAGTGCTGAATAGACAGGGAAAGTGGCGACTGCTGCTGATCTACGAATAACCAGTGATATTCAGCTGTTATCCAATTCAGCTAAGTGCTTTAATTGAACCTTTTTGCTGCCCTAAATTAAGCCATATAGCCACATGGATAGTGGCTCAATGTAGAGTTGGTGCCGGGACAGAGCCAGAGCAGTCTATATAAGAATTATCAATGCCATTATATGGATAGTGCTGGTAAAAATTCACGAATAGGACACTCATCCGTAAAGCAACCCCCCCTGTCTGAATACGTTTTCCGTATCGGCACAAAAACGTTACCATTCTGAAATGACAGGATTCCCTTTCCCTCCAAGGGGAATATGCATTGGAGAGCATCTCCTCAACCTGGCTGGCCAAAGGAGCAAAAAGCTATACTTGGAATGCAGACCTACATCTCCTGCATGGCAGTGGATTGAGCCATTGGGGAAGACCAGATGTGCGAACTATTTGTGCTCAGGCTTTTTCCTATCGGCCTGGATGCAAGCCTAGGCCAGTGTTCAGTTTTTCTCCTGGCTGTTTTGTTGTTTCTACATCGAAAAGTCAGGGTGTCTGCTTTGTCTTTTGATTCACAATTTATTTTTAAAAAACTACAGTTCAACAAAGGATTCAGAAAAAAGTGAATCTTTCAGAATTTGTATAGTTTTTAATGCCTGTGGAAATAAAGACATTACCAGGATCTGTACTTAAATTGTCATCTCTGTCTATATTTTTCTTTTCTCTTTCTTTTTTGTTAAAAATTGAATGCTAAATGGAAACAGCAGACTTCTTCTAAATGCAACTCTTTTGTATTTATGGATGATAACGGTTCCAATAGATCTAGTCCATAACCAGCATCAATCGTGTTTTATTATTTAGCTTACATTATACAGTAATAAGCAGGGCCAGATATGAAGTTTAGACTCCCACAAACACTTGGGGATCCATTGGAAAATGCAGGTATTAGAGGGTGCAAAGGAGGCCTTGCCCAGAACGTTTTCTCTCTCCTTGGTCTCCTGCTTCCACCTTTCCACTCTGGTGATCATCTAGGCCTGCCTTGCCCTCTTTAGTGGGGTGCAGCAATAACATGAGGCAATCAGCACAGGGCCAATGAGTAACTGTATGTGTGCAAAGGCTCTGTGGTGGCCATGCCTCTTGTGTGTGTTTTTCTTGGTGGCCAGAAGCCTTAACCATCACTCTCGCCATCTTTCATTCCTGCTGAGCCTCCATATTCCCTTATTAATCTCTTATAGCTCCATCTCACCCTCATTTTCTCTATCTTAGTTTACCCCTCTCCTCTCTCTTCACTTTTCAGTTTGTATCTTCCTCTTGTTTTCAACTTCCATCACTCCATCATTGCATTCTTGGCCTTCATCTCAAATATGTTACACTTTTACTAAGCCTCCATAGCCCCCACCCCACCTCAAGTTTTGTCATCATAAGAACACAAATGCCATATTGGGTCAGACCATGGTCCAAGTCCAGTATCCTGTTTCCAACAGTAGCCAATCCCCAGCTCACAAGTACCTGACAGGTGCCCAAAAAGGTACACAGGTTCCACAATGCTTGTCCCGGGGCAAGTAGTGGATTTCCTGTGTCCTCTTTTTAATAATGGTTTATGGACCTTTCCTCCAGGAACTTGCCCAAACCTTTTTTTTAAACTTGGCTAAACTAACAGCTTTTACTACGTCCTCTGGTAACGAATTCCAGAGTTTGATTTTGTGTTGAGTGAAAAAAATATTTTCTCTTATTAGTCTTAAATGGGTTACACTGTAGCTTCATCGCATGTCCCCTAGTCTTTCTACTTTTTGATGGCATAAACAACTGATCCAAGTTTACCCGTTGTAGTCCATTCATTAATTTATAGACTGCTATCACATCCCCTCAGTCGTCTCTTTTCCAAGTTGAAGAGTCCTAACCTTATAAGCCTTTCCTCATAGGGGTATCCTTCCATTCCCTTTACCATTTTTGTGTCTCTTTGTACCTTTTCTAATTCTGCTATATCCTTTTAAAGATATGGTGACCAGAATTGCACACGATATTTAAGGTGTGGTCGCACCATGGACCAATACAGAGGCATTATAATATCCTTTGTTTTATTCTCCATTCCTTTCCTTATGATACCTAGCATTCTATTTGCTCTCTTGGCTGCCGCTGCACACTGGGCGGAGGGTTTTTAACATGTTATCCACGTTGACGCCTAAATCTTTTCCTGAGTGGTGGTTCCTAATGTGGAACCTTGCATCATGTAACCATAGTTTGGGTGGTTGTTTTCTAGGTGCATAACTTTGCACTTGTCCACATTAAATTTAATTTGCCATTTGGATGCCCAATCTTCCAGTTTATCAAGGACCTCTTGCAATTTCTCACAATCCTCTTGGGTTTTAATAACTTTGAATAATTTTGTTTCATTTGCAAATTTGATTACCTCATTCGTTACTCCCATTTATTTCCAAATATGTTAAAAAGCAGCTGACCCAGCACAGATCCCTTGGGTACTCCACTATTCACCTTTCTGCACTGAGAAAATTGGCCATTTAGCCTTACTCTCTGCTTTCAATCTTTAAACCAGTTCCTTATCTACAATAGTACATTGCCTCAAAACCATAACTTTTTAATTTGGCCAAGAGTCTCTGATGAGGGACCTTGTCAAAGGCTTTCTGAAGATCCAGATACACTATATCAACCAACTCACCTTGGTCTACTTGTTTGTTTAGCTAACTTGCTTCCAGAGGAGTGGAGCATATGGCAAGGATGATGGGTCAAACATTTTGAGAGTCTTTTTTATATAGTTGGAACAGGAGTAGCCTAGTGGTTTCAGCAGCAAGCTGGAACCAGGACAACCTGTGTTCAAATCCTTCAGATACTCCTTGTGGCCTTAGGAAAGTCACTTAATCCTTCATTGCCTCAGACATAAACTTAGACTGTAAGCCCTCTAGGGGCAGGGAAATACCAACTGTACCTGGATATAACTCATCTTGAACTATTACTGAAAAAGGTGTAAGCTTAATATATAAAAATAAATGCCTGGAGCTTCCAGTGATGCGGTGAGAGCATGAAGACGTGTGCTGATCGCTCTCCGACCACCCCCTGCCTAAACCGGCATATTTGAACCGTATTTCGGCCCGAAGAAGCTGCCAAGTACCTACCGCAAGGGCGAGCAAGCCAGGTAACTGCTCCCGGCGCATAGAGAGTCCAGAGGGGATGGCTGCGGCACTCCGAACCGGAAAGAAAGAGCGCGACAGGGGGCCTGCCACGAGCAAGATGGCGGATGGAGGGGGGGCGCCTAGCTCACCGACCTCCCCGGCGCGAGTGGAAGAAATTTCGGCGGCCGTAGCTGAGGCTTTATCGGCACAGTTCACCACTCTTCGTGAAAAGCTGGACACTGTGCAGAGCTCAGTGGATGCTTTTGGCAAGCGCTTACAAGAGGCGGAGGAGCGGGTGGGCCACGTGGAGGACACCCTGCTTGAGCTGAACCGGACGGTGGCAGGCCTTGAGTCCCAGCTGCTCTCCCATGCGACAAAAATAGACGACCTCGAGAACCGCTCTCGGAGAAACAATCTGAGAGTGATGGGAGTCCCTGAAGCGGTGTTAGATAAGGACTTGAGAAAGTACCTGGAAGAACTTTTCCGATCCCTGCTAGGAGTCACAGAGGTCAGCGAGAGTATAGAGATTGAGAGGGTGCATTGAGTGGGGAGCAAAAACGCCCACAATGCTCGCCCGCGCTTGGTCCTGGCAAAGCTACTCCGTTATCCGCAAAAAGAAGCTATCCTGCGGGCTGCCAGGACACAGGGCACCCTACAAAAGGACAATGCACGGCTCCGGATAGCGCAGGACTATTCTGTTGCTCTGAGCCAGCGCCGGCGCGCCTATGCACCTACCTGCCAAAAACTGGTCAATGCACAGGTCAAATTCACTGTCCAATACCCGGCTCGTCTCCACGTGTTCTACATGGGACAACGCAAGACCTTTGAGACAGCTGAAGAGGCGGCACGGTTTGTGGAGGCTTCGATCCCGGGCGGGACATCGCGCTGAACTGCTCTGAGTGACTGTCTGTTCCTTTTTTTTTTGTGAGATGTGATATTAGTGTCTGCAGTTTCCGACGGTTTGCTTGTTTATATCTTAATAGTGGCCCGTGGTCCACACGCGGCTTTTTAGTATTAGCAATACTTGGCCCGATGAGGGAACGGGCGGGAGGTCCTCCCGTGGTTTGGGATCACAGCCTCTCGCTCTTAGAGGCCCCGGCAAGCCCGGACATCCGGGGGGGGACCTGAACGGGTTCACCACTTTGGAGCCCAGCCGTTGGGAGTCACCGGCTGGGGGCGGAGGTTGGTTGGCGGCCAGGGGTACCCCTACGGGCTCCGGGATTTCCCGGGAGGAGAGGGAGAGGTTCGTGAGACACTGGCTGCTACCTTTGCCTTGCCACCCCGGAGGGCCTCCATGCGGATCAGAGAGGGCCGGAGATTGGGTCCTGAGGCCTGCCCCCGGCTTGGAGCCTCTCCGGGGTATGGGGGAGGGGTCCCTTCCCTAGCTCAACCTGTATTGTAGGCCTCCCCTAGAGTGCCGAGGGAAGTGCCCTTCCATATCTCCCTACCAATTTAAAGTGGGGGCCTAGGGGCTACGGCCTCCTTTGAGCTCAGAGGGCCTTCACGGCGGTACTGTACACATAGGCACACCCTCTTTGAACATTGTTGGTATTTGTTTATGGCACTCTTAATTTCCCGTAAACTGTGACTGCTGCACGGGGCTCTGTATGTACTTTTCATACTGTGGGTATAATGTCTGCTACGTGCTGCTGTATGGTGGGCTCAGTATAATTAGGAGGTGGGGGGAGGGGGATTCGAACAATGGGTGGCCAAGGGGAGTTCATGCTGACAGGGGAGGTATGACTGGTGGTCTGGGGTAGAGTGGGGACTTATATCTAAGACCGAAGATCGGCAGGGAGCCCGTGAAGAGCGGGCTCGGTACCAATAACGGGCGCAGTACTGTTGCAGGGGGGGGGGTGGTGGGGCATGTCACCGAAGGTCCCTTCAAAAGAGGTGAGGTGGGAATAGATGGGGGAGAGATTACGATATGGGGAGGGGGGAAGGAGGAGGGGAGGGAGGAGGGGAGAGGGGGGAGGGGAAGATAAGGGGGTGAGGGGGGAGGGGAAGATAAGGGGGTGGGGGGAGAGGGGGGAGGGGAAGATAGAGGGGTGGGGGGAGAGAGGGATAAGTCACAATTTATTCGAACTTCCAGGAGAATTCAAGAGGAGATGATAGGAGAGGGGAGGGGGTTCCAGGCTGGGAGGACCCCGTCCCCATGGAAGGGTGGAAACGGTCATTTGTGTCCTGACACTGCCCTGCCGCTCTGAAGGTCATCACGTGGAACGTGTGTGGTTTGGGTAACCCCATAAAGAGATATAAAATTTTGCAAGCACTGGCCAGGCTTAAATGCGATATAGCCTTTCTGCAAGAGACCCACCAGACGGCAGAAGAGCATGGAAAGCTGTGCAGGGGCTGGGTGGGACAGGTCTGGGGAGCGCCTGCCCTCGGAAAGAAGGGAGGGGTGGCCATTTTGATTAATAAAAAGATCCGTTGCACAGTAGATGCTGAGGTTCGTGATGTGGCGGGGCGTTATTTGCTGTTGCAGAGTAAACTAGAAGGGAGGCCGGTAATTTTAGGGACGGTGTACGGCCCAAACACTCCAGATCCAGGTTTTTACGCCCGGCTGGCTTCCAAAGTCGAGCAACTGCCCGACATCCCGCTCATTTTGGGAGGTGATGTTAATGGAGTTTTGGATTTCCAATTGGATACCTGTGGAGGGGGAGATGCACGGGCGCGGGAGAAAGTCACACAACTGTTAAATAGTTTCACGAATAGACTGGGACTTGTCGACACTTGGAGGATTTTCACCCCCTAGAGAAGGACTTCACCCACCAGTCTCGAGCCCATGGCACAACCTCTCGTATAGATTACATGTTTATGTCCGCTGGGAGTCTTGTGAACGTGGATGAGGCGCAGATCGGGCCTTTTGAAATCTCAGACCATGCACCGGTGTGGCTGGATCTCCATTGGGGGGAGGGATGGATAAGACGCGGATCTGGCGCTTCCCGCCGGAATTATACGGCGATGCCCAATTTCACAAATTCTTAGAGCAGCGCTGGAGGGAATTTGAGGAGGACCACCGGTGTCACCAGGGGGATCCTGAACTGGTATGGGAGACGGCCAAAGTTGTGTTAAGAGGCGATATTATTGGTTTTGCGGCCCGCAAACGTAGATTACATATGGATAGGATTCTCCGTTTAGAGAAACGGGTGTCATGGTTGCGGAGGCGCCTGGCAGAGGCCCCGACGGAGGGGCTCCGGAAGGAGCTGTGGGAGGCTAGGGTAGACCTTAATGAATTGCTACATCAACGGGCTAAGAAGTCCCTGCTCTATTATCGCTATCGGCTGCAAAGTTATGGGGATAAGCCCGGGCGATTACTAGCACGGTGCCTGAAAGGGGCACGGGGACTGCGTACGGTGGCAGCCTTGCGAGATGAACGCGGGGTATTGCAGAGTCATACTACCAACATTGTTCAGGCCCTTTCGGAAGTTCTTTCAAACCCTGTACGCTGCGGAGGGTGGCTCTCCCGCGACGATCCCAGCTTATCTCCGGCGGTTAAACCTGCCCTCGCTCACCGAAGAGCAGAGTAGTCAGTTGGGGCGACCAATTACCCCGGAGGAAGTATGGTCTGTTATTGCCCAGGCTAGCTGTTTTAAATCACCGGGGCCGGATGGCTTGGGCGCCGAGTTTTATAAACTGCTTAAGGACCTTATTTGCCCAACTTTGGTGGAGGTATTCACGTGCCGGGTAGCGCAGGGAGGCTTTAGGTGGGGCAAGAATCACGCACATATTACCCTGCTTCCCAAACCAGGCAAAGATCCAGTGCTGCCGACGTCTTACCGGCCTATCTCTTTATTGGACTTTGACGTAAAAATTTTTGCTAAGATTCTGGCTGATCGGCTAGCAGAACATCTCCCGTACTTGATCCATGAATCCCAGGTGGGGTTTGTGAAAGGTCGGTATATTGTTCGAAACATGCGCAAAATAATTGCATCCTTGGAGTGGGTCCATGATCGGCGCCTGCCCTCCCTCTTAGTAAGCTTCGACGCCGAGAAGGCTTTTGACAGAGTCAACTGGACCTACCTCAAAGAACTGCTTCCTTGGTATGGGTTGGGTGCCCCATTCTGTGCCATGATTGACTCCTTGTATCATTCCCCGACGGCGGGGATACTTTGTAATGGGCTACTCTCGGAGGCCTTCCCCTTGGAAAGGGGTACGCGGCAGGGATGTCCCCTGTCTCCCCTACTGTTTGTGTTATCACTGGATCCTTTGATTAGAGCGACGGAGATGTCACTGACGATACAGGGGATACGTATGGGCTCCCAGACTTTTAAAGTATCGGCCTTCGCAGACGACATACTGGTGCACCTCTCGACACCTGCGGATTCCCTGCCTTGTTTACTACAGGAATTTCGAGCTTTTGGCCTGTTTTCGGGTCTGCGGATTAATAGTGATAAATCGGAGGCCCTTGATGTATTGGGGACGTTGCAGCGGGGGTGGGTCGGCGAGTTCCCCCTTAAATGGGCACACCGGCATTTTGCATATCTGGGCATTCGGCTGACCAGCCATCCGCGGGAACTGTACCGCTGTAACTTTGAGGAGATGCTCTCCCGTACGCGATCCCAGTTACAGGCTTGGAGGCCACTGCCGCTCTCGTTGGCGGGGAGAGTTGCGGCCATTAAGATGGTGATACTTCCCCGGCTGTTGTACTGGCTGCAAACTCTGCCTGTGTGGTTGTTACGGGGCGATTTGCGGAGACTGGAGGCTAACATCCGGACCTTTTTGTGGCGCGGAGCGCGCGCCCGAATACCCTTGACACGATTGACAGGGAAATGGCGCGACGGGGGGATGGGATTTCCCGACCTGGGGGTGTATGCCTTGGCATGCCAGGCCCGTCACTTAGGGGACTGGTTAGGAGGGACAGCGGTGTACACCCCCACGACTTTTGAAGAGGAGTATATGGCGCCGCTTTCTCTGCTGGGGGCTCTGCATACGGAGCGACGCTACCTCCCGACGCGCCTAGCATCGAGCGTGTTACTTGGGTCGGCCCAGAGAACATGGCGATACCTTAATAGCCGTTGGGGGACAGTCTGGACGGTGTCCAGTTGGGTGCCGCTGCAAGGGAACGTTCACTTTACCCCGGGATCGAACGCGCATGGTTTTCGCGATTGGTGGCGGAGGGGTATTCGCAATATTGGGCATCTGGTGGATGAGGCGGGGAAGTGTAAGCCTTTTCAGTCTCTTTGCCGAGAATATGATCTGCCACCACAGTCTACTTTTACATACCTACAGGTTTCCCACTACATTGCTGCCCTGCCGAGGGCGGCTTTAGGAATAGAGCGCTCGGCGCAAATGCTGGCTTTTTTTGCCTTGGGAGAGGCTGCATCTCAGTCTATTGCGGGCTATCGGGCCCGGCTGATGGTTCTTCGAATGCCAGTTGACTATCGCGGAGTGGAGGCGGCGTGGGGTGCGGAGATGGGTCGAGAGGTCCCTCCAAATACCGTTTTGGTTGCTCTCTCCGGCGGATTGCAGGCATGGTGGACGGGGCAAGGTGGCGAGAGGTACAATTTAAATGCCTCATTCGGGCTTATTTCTCACCTAGGCGGGCCCTGCGCAGCCACCTGACAGTTGATGGTCGGTGTCCGCGATGCCAGGCTCCCTTAGCCGACCTGTGGCATATGTGGTGGGCCTGCCCCCATATTCAACCCTACTGGGCCAGAATCGCCAGATATATTGCTGGATTACTGCAGCAGCGAGTGCGGTGGACGGGGGCTTTTGTGGTTTTGGATAGAATGGACCCCCCCTTTCCGCCCCGACGCACAGACCGATTGCTTATGCGAAAGGCATGTCTGGTGGGTAAAGGTCCCCTTTTACGACTGTGGCGCGACCAGCACCCCCCGACATTTGGGGAGTGGCGCAATAACTTTCACCAATTAATGCTTGCAGAACGGTGGCGGGCGCGGGGCAGTGTCAGGCGCTGGGCCTCTTTTCTGTTGGTGTGGGACCCGTATATAGGAGTGCTGGGGGCTCGGTGTAGGAATGAGATTTTGCAAGTAGGTAGGTGACGGCGGGGAGGAGGGAGGGGGAGAACCATAGATGCGCAGGGGAGCGATGGTAGGTGGAAGGAATGGGCTGGAATGATCCTGGAATAATGTGTGACTAGGACGGGGGGGGGGGAGGGGGGGTGGGTGGGTGGGTGGGGGTGGGGGCATACTATGAAAATTGTATTCATCCCATGTCATTGTTCCTCCGGGTGGGGATGAGAGTCCACCCCCCCGGAGATTGTTTGTATTGGCCTTGTTATATTTGTGTGGTGATGTTTAAAATAAAGTTTAAAAAAAAAAAAAGATAATAAATAAATAAATAAATAACTAAATGCCTGTGCATATTTGGCTAGTACTCTTCCTGTGCCTCGTATCTATCTACCCCATGGGTATTTTCAGTGTGCAGCAGCCAAGAAAGCTAATAGCATGCTGGCAATTATAAGAAAAGGAATGGAGAAGAAAACCAAGGATGATATGATGCCTCTCTGTTGGTCCATGCACCTTGAATATTACATGCAGTTCTGGCACCTGCATCTAAAAAGACTAGGACATGCAATGAAACTACAAAGTACTACATTTAAGACTAATCGGAGGATGTATTTCTTCACTCAATGTGTAATTAAGCTCTAGGATTCATTGGCAGAGGATGTAATAAAAGCTGTTAGTGTAGCTAGCTTTAAAAGAGATTTGGACAAGTTCTTGGAGGAAAAGTCCATAAACCATACTTAAAGTGGATGGGGGGAAGCGTGGAATCTGTCTACCTTTTGGGAACCTGACAGGCCCTGTGACTTGGATTGGCTATTGCTGGCAACAGGATACTGGGCTGGATGGACCACTGATCTGACTCCATATGGCAAATCTTATGCTGTTACTCACTGTCTCTATGGATTCTCCCAGTGGTGGCATGAGGGTTTCTGCTGCCCTACACAGACCCTCCATGCTGCTGCCCCCCTCCCAAAGACTGTGCCTCAGTCTAGCACACCCTGCCACCCCACCTTGCGCTGAAACAGAAGCGTCTCAACAGCTGCTTCAGCGCTGTGTTGGGCCTTAAAATGCCCACGCGCATCCGCTCTCATGGTCTGCTGCTCCTGCCCCCTTCTGCTGCGACTTTCTTGGAGGGCAGGCCAGAGTGGCGGGCCGGAACCACGCCCACGTGCATGCCGTTATAAAGCCACCACAGCAGTTTAGCTGCTGCTTCCCAGGGGGGTGGGTTAGTGATGCCATCTACCAGGGTCTGCTATCCTAGGTGACTGCCTAGTTTTCCTAGTGGATGGGCCGGCCCTGGATTCTCCTAATTCCTTTGTGAATGGCAGGTATATGTGGCCATTTGGGAGAAAACGTAGGCGGGTGGATACTGAAGGCATGCTTTGCCGGTGCCTCCAGAGTTCACCTTGGCACTGTTGCCATTTAAAGGACTGGAGGGGAGAAAACAAGGAGCAAAGTGTGACTTTTTTCCCCTCTCTTCTCCTGAGGGCTTCTTTAACCTCTTTCTTCTCATACAAACACTTGCTTAGTGTTAAGATGTGCCTCAATCTCATGGCAGAGGTAAATGCCTGCGCCTAGATTCTTCAGAAAGGCACGTAAGCTTAATTATTTTAGAATTTATACAGAAGTTCTTTATGCCCAAGCTCTGCCCCGTGTATTTCCATACTGAAAACACAAGTGCTAGGACTTCCTGTGTGCTTACAGAATAACGTCCTACTAAATCATGTGTGCAAGTGCCCATTCACATGGGCAGGTCCTTTTGAAAATGGAAATTATGACGTAAATAGTGCACAAATTTGTGCAGCTGCCTAATAAAATCGGCTCCTATACCTTTATTCAGTGCCGCTACCTTTGTGGATTGTGACACTGAATATGCAGAAAATATTGAAATGCTGTGGCCAGCACTTAAAAAAAATATGCTGACCACAGCGTTTGAATATTGATCTGCATATTTTTATTTTTTTCTGAAGGTTTCGTTTTTTATTTAGGGGGCATTTTCAAAGGCATTTACAAGTTTGTGGACCTGAAAACCATGTAAATGCCGCTCTGCATGATATTAGCGGCACTAACGTGGTTAGTGCTGTTGCTCCATGCCCTGCTGCTAACCGCTTAGCATTGGGGCACTCTGGGAGCATTTTGGGGCGGGGTGGAGGCAGCAGCCATCACTAACTGGGCAATGGTGATCTTGAACTGCTTCCCGTTTAGCGATACGCAGCGAAGGTGAGATGCAGGAAACCCTAGCTTTGTGTCAGTGTGGCAAACCCGGATGTAACCCAGGCGGTGGGTGAAATTTCAGTGTCAGCGGCTAGCTGCATAAGCTGCACTAACCTCCGGTGCTGAATATCTTCCCATTATTTCTTATGTTTGTTGTGAACTGTTTTAGATAGGCAATATAAAATCTTTGTAAACAAATATGCACGAGAGAGATTTGCAAACAGTGCTTCAAATGAAAACCTGGCTGCCCAGGCACCCCTAGGTCAAGATTAGGAACACTGGTCTAAATGGATGCGGTATCTGCCGGGACCATGCTGTCCATGTCCCCAACAGGCAACGCATGACTTTTGCACATTGATATCTACCCTAAAAGTGTAGTATCTGTCTGCAAAACACTAGCACATTTTTGTAAACCTTCTCCATAGTTTATAAAATAGGCACATGGCAATGCTGCCCCCCCCCCCCCCCTGGAATGCCTATGAGCAGCATGTATAAGGATGTGCCACCTTCACAGTACACTTGCTGACACACGCCCAGGTCTGACATGCACAACGTGGAGGGGGAAGATTTCCTGGGGTGCAGCACTGGCGTTGAGGCTCTGGTTGTGTGTGGCTTAGTCCTTTATTACTAGGGCCTAGCTTAGCACAGTCTGTGTGCGCTGGTGCAACTCCACTCCATGCTTCTCCAGCAGTCCTCGGCCCAAAAGCAGTCACTGGAAACAAAGCACAGCTCCGTTGTTGCTTGTGTAGTCTTTTGGGGGAAAACAAAGAAAGCAGGAAAGTGAGCCAGTCCAGGTTTCCCACCCAGTTCCTTGCTCCAAATGATCCAGCTGCTTCCTCCTGTGTAGCACCAGGGCTGCAAGGACTGTAGACCAAGAGGCCTCTCACTAGCGCACTTTCTAATTTTTCACAGTACGTAGCCTCCACTTAGTCCATTTCGTTATTTCCTGCTTTTATAACCTGGCAAACCCTTACTCCTTTCGTAAACTTAGTAGGGTTCGGGAAGCCTTCCGCCCACACCTCCCCTTGGCATTCCCAGGCCCAGTCCGCAACATAGAATGTGATCGGGCGGGAAACTCATGAGTCTGTACGGCCAGCTTCCAGGTACTGCATATCTTCAAAGATGCTGTCCCGAGGTGCAGCTTCTTCTAGCTCCATAGGAACTGTAGAAAGAAAGCTCTCGTGGAGTCAGACTCCAGGCAAGAGGACCGCCTTGGGGCTGTGGGAGCTTCCTTTCCTATTCTACCCTGGGAGGGAGAGGAGTATCAGCCCCACTCTCTTCCTCGGGTCCCGGGACACCCCCCTGTCCTTGGCTCCTCCCTTCTGACCCAGATCCCTTCCTAGTGCAGGGAAATCCCTGACACCTGGCCTGGATCCAGCCCAGCTCCTTCTCCCCTGATCCACCCGGGGCTGCTTCTCCCTGACTGTAGGGCATTCCTGGGGCTGGGTACTGTGGGCTTTTCCTCCTCCTAGGACTCGAGCGCTGCCTTAGTACTTATATACATGTACATGTCATTCCTGAAATTTCATCAAGCCTTTTTTACATGCTTGTGTTCTTTCCCAGCCTAGGCAACCTCAAAGAGCAGATGCGTTGCACTTTTTTGATAAAGGTCACATATGTTCCTTTAAATGTTCTCTTGGGCTTCCGCAGCTACCATACTGTGATTTCTGGGTGAAGGGTGAAGTGGTTCAGCAGTGTACTTTTATACAATAGTCCTCAAGCTGGATTGATGGGATTCAGGTGGGAAATGGTTTTTGAATTTGAAATTTGGTGGAAATGTCGGTTCCAGTTATGAAGATGCAGCATGACCTGGAGAATGGTAAATATCAACATATGTTCCGTTTATTAAATTGCCTCCCTAAAAGCTTCCACACAGCTACACGTACTGCAAAGCAGGACTAACTTTCTGCATGTGCCAGTAAGACTTGGTGCTGTAGGAATGTAAGGGACAGTCAGTCAGTCAGCGGTAGTGGCCAACGCATTCAAAATGGCTGGATGTTGCCGCTTTTAACATAGACCCGGATATTCAATGCCAGGACCATATCTGGCCACCGAATCTGAATATCCGGTCTGCCTGGATAGTGTGATAGCTAACTGGGCAGCGGAGATATTCAGCCACGGCCTAATTAGCAGCACTGACTAAAAGCTAGGCTAGCCTTTAAAGTGCGTAAATGTAGCCAATTTAAGATAACGGCAACAGAAAGCCACCACTTTTGAGAATGGGGAAGGGGTTTTGGTGCTGCTCACAGGGGTCTGCCACCTAGTGGATGGGCTAGCCCTGGTGCCCACTCTTATGTGTTTTGTAGGCACCTACCCGAGCATTTAAAACTCTGTTCTACATGTCTAAGTTATAATTTTATAGTGATTTAAGTGATTCTGTAAAATACTACATAAATTTTGTGTACGCTTTACAATTTATAATATGATGATATGCTGATTATTGTTTGTTCGGGAGGGGGGAAGCAAGGAGAGCTGACATCAGTAGACAATATTAAGGAGCTCTCCCAAGGATCCTCAATGCTGATCATCAAATGCCACCAAGAAATCTGGCTTTCAGGATAGCCCATATATACTACTTACTTCTGTGACCAAATATCTACAAATATTACCATCTGAAACCTCGCACCGATGATGTCCCCTCAAATGGTGATGAAACGTCTGCAAACTATCAAGTTCTGAAAACAATCCAACATCATGTCTACAAATATATTAGAGGTACATTCATTGTGAATAGCCCAAAGGTTTTTTTTTTTTGTGGATATGGAAGACCAAGGTTGAGGACCACATCTGTGGAAAGAACCCCTCAAGGTTTTGGTGCATTTTTGCTGTACTTGAACTAAATGTGCCAAGAAATGATTTGAAAACTGGATTTCCTGCAGATATGGTGGTTGTAGAATACACCTGCTGAATCTTCAAAGTTCTGATGTATGCAAAGTGACTTTTGTCTCTGGAGGCCCACTTTAAAGAATTCATTTTCAGTTATATTGCCTCATAAGCCTGGCAGCCTTAAATAGAAACAGTGGCTTTGCACTTGGCTATCCTATGCTGAGGAATATACAAAAGCAGCATACTGGGATCAGTTCATTTAAATGTCCCTGCGCGCGCCCAGGCGTTGGTCATCAGCTAGTAGTGCCATGTTGAGGCAAGTTCTGCACTGTTCATCACGATGAGTGAATATCCCAGTGTGTTCTTCATCTGTATTCTATTTCAGTTATGGCTGTATGGTGTGAAACAGGATTTCAGATAGCATTAAGGTGAACGTTACACAGTGGATATCTGGACTACAAAATTAATTAAAATCATTCTGACCCAAAACTACTTGGGCTTCTATACTGATATCTGTCTACAGATCAGGGCTGCTATTCTGGGCACACCTTTATACAGGAAACTGACTGACGGATGCAACTTCCACCCTTCACGTACGAAGAGTCCATTATACACAGTAAAGTTATACACTAGCATCTGAGATTGCAGACCTGCTATTAGTAATCTGTGAACTATCATTAAAATCATCTGTAATACCTGAAGATTGGAGGATCGCCAATGTAACGCCAATTTTTAAAAAGGGTTCCAGGGGTGATCCAGGAAACTACAGACCGGTGAACTGACATCAGTACTGGGAAAAATGGTAGAAACCATCATAAAGAACAAAATTAGTGAACATGTAGATAGTCATGGCCTAATGGGAGACAACCAACATGGTTTTAGACAAGGATGATCTTGTTTTACTAATCTGTTATGTTTTTTGAAAGTGTGAATAAACAGGTAGACAAAGGTGAATCGGTACATAAAGTGTATCTGGACTTTCAGAAAGCCTTTGACAAGGTCCCTCATCAGAGACGTTTGGCAAAACTAAAAGTCATGGGCTAGGAGACAGTGTGCTATAGTGGATCAGGAACTGGTTAAAAGACAGAAAGCAGAGGGTAGGGCTAAATGGCCAATTTTCCCAATGGAAAAAGGTGAATAGTGGAGTAACCCAGGGATCTGTGCTGGGTCCGCTGCTTTTTGACGTATTCATAAATAACCTGGAAAAGGGAATAACGAGTGAGGTTATCAAATTTGCAGATGACACAAAAATATTTAAAGTTGTTAAAACCCATGAGGATTGTGGAAAATTACAAGAGGATCTTGATAAATTGGAAGACTGGGCATCCAAATGGCAGATGAAATTTAATGTGGACAAGTGCAAAGTTATGCACCTAGGAAAGAAAAACCCAAACTATGGTTGCACGATGCAAGATTCCACATTAGGAACCACCACCCAGGAAAAAGATTTAGGTGTCATCGTGGATAACATGTTAAAACCCTCCACCCAGTGTGCTGTGGCAGCCAAGAGAGCAAATAAAATGCTAGGTATCATAAGGAAAGGAATGGAAAATAAAACAAAGGATATTATAATGCCTCTATATCGTTCCATGGTGAGGCCACACCTTGAATATTGTGTGCAATTCTGGTTGCCGTATCTTAAAAAGGATATAGTGTTACGTATTAGAAAAGGTACAGAGAAGAGCCACCAAAATGGTAAAGGGGATGGAAGGCTAGTCCTATGAAGAGAGGCTAAAAAGGTTAGGGCTCTTCAACCTGGAAAAGAGACGGCTGAGGGGAGATATGATAGAGGTCTATAAATTAATGAATGGAGTGGAACGGGTAAACGTAGATCGATTGTTTACGTTATCAGAATATAGAAAGACTAGGGGACATGCAATGAAGCTACAGGGTAAACTATTTAAAACTAATAAGAGAATATATTTCTTCACTCAATGTGTAATCAAACTCTGGAATTTGTTACTGGAGGATGTAGTAAAAGCTTTTTAGTGTAGCTGATTTAAAAAAGGTTTGGACAAGTTCCTGGAGGAAAGGTCCATAAACCATTCTTAAAAGGGACCCAGGATATCATTGCTTGACCCAATACAAGCATTGCGGAACCTGTGTCTTTTGGGGAAACTGCTAGGTACTTATGACCTAGATTGGCCACTGTTGGAAACAGGATACTGGGCTTGATGGACCTCGGTCTGACCCAGTATGGCATATCTTATGTTCTTATGTTCTTTAGCATCGTATATGCTCTGACCCAAATGACGGGGTCAATAATGTCAACCTCCTTACTGAATCCTTCCAACTAAACAACTACAACTCCTAAAGATTTTATTTTCACTGGAAACATCCATGGCTAACCTACTGCAATTCAAAGAAAGGAAAACCACAGAGCCCCCTTGTAGTGCATACTATTCAAAGCTGGAAAAAAAAAAGACAAATCAGGACTTACAACAATCCAATATTCATCTTCTATGAGTCACTGAAAGAAATGTTCCACTGATACAAGCCTTTTAGCAACCACCTAATCTGAAACAAATTATTAAAAACCAAGCTACTCGTAGATGCTTAGAGAATAAAATGGCAGAAATCCCTGTTGCAAACTGGGCAAACGTGTCCTATAAGGCCATGCAGTTACCCACATGGGAAAGGCATTAAACATAAAGGGGCCCTATTCATGTTTCTTCTCTAATGTAGCATATATTATTCCATGCAGAAAATGCAAAGAGGATGCCAGATTGGCTAAAGGCCAGAAGTTAGATGAGAATCAGCTCACCATAGAACAAGACAACACATCCACTTGGGTTACATTTATGAGAATCAGATCATTGCATCAGTGACCTTAAGATCAGGATACTAAAAGATACATTTCTTATGTTCTTGAACTGTTCTGAATTTGAAGTCAAAATTAGACATTTCTGTACTGTTTTAAAAACTGAACAGGGACTTTAAGTCTCTATTAGACTTAAAATCCTGCTGATTTTTACCTCTTCCTTCTTTCCCCTTCTGGCAAAGCCATCTTTTGCTCATTTTGTTTTGGCCCCAAAGACGAGAGTCCAAAAGTTAGTAATGTCAATAAAATGTTCAAGAAATCATTATTACCTTATACTATTTTTTTGTTGTTAACCTTTATTTCTGAACAAAAACAAATCATGAAAAAAGTCTTTTCTGGACACAAAAATTAAAAATTCAGATTATCACGAGTTTCTTCTTTTCTGAAGCATCTTTAATTCATCATCCAAAAATCTCAAAGTCTGATTCCAAAGTTGCATCACATTCTCCACCATCCTGCTCTGCGTATCAAGGACATTCCATCGCTCTCTGAATTCCTATCCAGTGCCAGCCTGCTGTTTTCAGCAGCGTTTTCTTAGGCTATGGAACTCACGATTCCGAAGCGTGTTATGGTGGGAGAAATGCATTCACCTGACTTTTCCTTGGTAATCAATCTCACTTTAGTGGGATGATATAGCCAGACTTTAAATCCTTAATTAAACGGTTTCTTTTGCACATGCATGAATGCTGCTGTGTTCTGTTGTGTTTCAAAGCTACACGCCAGAAAAAAAGAATTTGCTCGCCATTAAACATTAAGTCTTAACCCCTCTGAAGTTCCCTGTGACCTGTTCTTTTTCATGATATTTTGGAAACTTTACAATATAGTCCTCTATCTTTTGATACAATCGGGCTGAAAGGAGATGTGTAGTGTGCCCTCATTGTAGCCTCATTTTAGGAATATCAGACCCCAGTTTTTTGTACACATTAAACATTTGGTCCGCCCAGCCCTCTTCCACACCATCGGTATATAAATTCTACCTTCAGGATCCAGCTTTGGTTTGTGTTTTTGTTTGATAGTTTGTACTGGCTTTTCTGACAAGAATCTAATTGCCACTCTGCATTTTCTACTCTTGTTTTCTACCCTTACTTTATTTCCAGTTTTTTTACGCTGACTTCATTTTCCACCTCTGTCATGCATGTAGCGCATCATGATGTTTTTTAAGGTCAAGGCATTCAGTATTAAGAGGCACTAATAACGTGCAGATGAATGCACGCTGTTAGCACATGCCCATACTGCATGTTAGCATGGCAACGATTATTATTTCAAGTGCTAGCTGCAATGGAGTGGGGTGGGATGGGGACTGAAAGTGGGCGTGGTGGCTGGTGATAACTTGTGCATGAGATGTTGCCATGCGCTAGTTCTTACGACTGTCAGTAGTGCAACGACACGTAACTCCTCCTCAAGAGACTGCTTCTAAGGGTCAGAGATGCCATTTTGACAGATGCCACGGCTGGGCCAGGAGCGAAGGGGGGCGGGGGGAGCGTTCCTGCTCTTTGATTTAGGCGTCATTGTGGATACCATGTTAAAACCCTCGGCCCAGTGTGCAACAGCGGCCAAGAGAGCAAATAGAATGCTAGGTATGATAAGGAAAGGAATGGAAAATAAAACAAAAGATATTATAATGCCTCTATATCGTTCCATGGTGAGACCGCACCTTGAATATTGTGTGCAATTCTGGTCGCCGTATCTTAAAAAGGATATAGCGATTTTAGAATAGGTTCAGAGAAGAGCCACCAAAATGGTAAAGGGGATGGAAGGATACTCCTATGAAGAAAGGCTAAAAAGGTTAGGGCTCTTTAACCTGGAAAAGAGACGGCTGAGGGGAGATATGATAGACGTCTATAAATTAATGAACGGAGTGGAACGGGTAAACGTAGATCGATTGTTTACGTTATCAGAATATAGAAAGACTAGGGGACATGCAATGAAGCTACAGGGTAAACTATTTAAGACTAATAAAAGAAAATATTTTTTCACTCAACGTGTAATCAAACTCTGGAATTTGTTACCGGAGGATGTAGTAAAGGCTGTTAGTGTAGCTGTGTTTAAAAAAGGTTTGGACAAGTTCCTGGAGGAAAGGTCCATAAACCATTATTAAGAAGGGACCCAGGATATCAATGCTTGACCCAGTACAAGCATTGTGGAACTTGTGTCTTTTGGGGAAACTGCTAGGTACGTATGACCTAGATTGGCCACTGTTGGAAACAGAATACTGGGCTTGATGGACCTTGGTCTGACCCAGTATGGCATATCTTATGTTATGCTCATTGAGACCACAAGGGAGCCCCTGGGTAAAAGGCAGGTGGGAGTACGGGCGACTCGGGAACATGGGGAAAGGTCTGGGTTTGGGTTCTGGGGGAGGGGATCTGATCAAGGGGTTTAGCTCTTTTCTCACAGACACCAGGACATTGCTCAGTGCTCCCACACTACCTACTGAGACAGGCAATGGGGCTCCTATGTGGTATGTGCAGGGCAGATGCTGGGCACACCCCCTGTGTTTACCAACGTATCTTTTTGAAAACTTTATTTATAGATCATCAACAAATAACAATAAACACAGTATCAGGCAAAGAACCCCCGGCAGGGTGTGCTCTTATCCCTGCCGCAGGGTGAATTACATATGTAATTGTCAAAGACAGCAAACAAACCGTGCCTTATGAGGAAACCAGTGTTTTATACTTTTAGTTGCTTCCCCTATACCCCCCCACTAAACATAAAGGAAGAAGAAAAACATCCACCCCTCCCTCCCCACCTTCCCCAACCCCTCGCCATCTCCATCCACCGCACACCAGCCAGGCTCGCTCCCAGGAGGAAGAGTCGCCCGCTTCATCCCCACAGGCGCCGCCAGTACGCTCTAATATTCTAGAGACCTACGTTAACTATTTCATTTCGGCAGCGGGGCTCCAAGTTCTGAATATAGGGTTCCCAGATTAGCATAAAAGTAGCCCATCGTTTAACATGGCTCCGCGCTCTCCAACGTTCTGCCAGCATCAATTGGTGAAAACTATTGCGCCACTCCAAGAAGGTCGGCGGGAGCCGCTCTCGCCATCTACGAAGAATTGGGCCCTTCCCCACCAAGCACGCTTTGCGCACGAGGAGTCGCGCTCCTCGCCCACTGGGACAAGACAGGTGCAGCTGATCCAAAAGTACCAAAGACCCCGTCCATGGGAAACGCTGTTGCAGCAACCTCGCTATACAATTACTAATACGTGCCCAATAGGGGCGGAGGCGCCCACATGTCCACCACATGTGGGCTAAGTCCGCCAGAGGTTCGGAACATCGAAGGCATGACCCGTCTTGAGTGACATGGCTCCGTAGGGCTCGTCGGGGGGAAAAATGTATACGGGTTAAGGCTTTATACTGAAGTTCCCTCCACCGTGCCCCTTCCACCAGTAAAGGAATTTGTGCCAAGGCCTTCTGAATGGACCCGACCGGGACCTCCCGCCCCATTTCCCTCGCCCAGGCCTGCTCAACACGTCCGTAATCTGGCAGTACCCGGAAACAATCCAGTCGGGTCTTCAAACCCGATATCGAAGGAGGGGAGTCTCCCCCGAGACCAAAAAATTCAATAATCTGCGCTGAGCGGTCCGCTTCAAGGCCCTCTCTGGGCAACGAGGTCACATAATGAGAGAGTTGGAGATATGCGAAAAAGTGGCGGGGCTCCAATTCATATTCAACACGCAATTCCGAAAACGATTTACAGGCACCAGACAATCCCACAACGTGGCCCACCAGCCGGATCCCCTTTGCCCTCCAAGACTGGAACCCGCTGGACTCAGAGCCGGGTGTAAAATTCACATTACCCCCTAAGGGAAGCCAACTCGAGTTCCTCCAGTTCCGATTCCAATAACCGTTCAATTGTTGCCACGTGCGTCGCGCGGATGTCATCATCACACTGCGCTTAACACGGGTAGGCAGTTGGGAGCTCTCCGCATGTAGAACACCCAACAGGGAAAGTGGGGCCACCGCCGCCATCTCCAGATGCCTCGGTGTATAGAAGTCCGTCTCGCCCAGCCAGTCACCAACATGGCGTGCCTGGCATGCCAAGGCGTACAGCCACAAGTCCGGCAGCCCAATACCCCCACCCCGCCAAGGCCCAATCATACGCTTCATCGGGATACGAGCCCTAGCTCCCCTCCATAGAAACCTCTGAATCTCCCTTTCCACGCGCAGGAGGTCGCGGCGATACAGCCAAACCGGCAACGTCTGCATCCAATACAGAATTCGGGGTAGAATCACCATTTTGACCGCTGCCACTCTCCCCAACAGGGACAGTGGCAGAGGAGTCCAGGCTCGCAGCTGGTGGCGGATCCCAGTCAAAATTTTCTCAAAGTTAGTGTAATATAAATCTTGCGGCAGACGTGTCAAAACGATGCCTAGATATACAAAAGTCTGACCCGCCCATTTTAGAGGAAATTCCCCTGGCCAGCTGTCCCGAAGGTGCCCCGACATATCTAGGGCCTCTGATTTATCTTCATTTATGCGGAGCCCCGCAAAGCTGCCATAGGCCTCAAATTCCCTCAGTAGCCGCTCCAGCGACTCCTTGGGGGCAAGCAAGTGGACCAGCATGTCATCCGCAAAGGCGGAGAGTTTGAACTCATGGGCCCCAACCACCACCCCCCCTATGCCCCTGTCGGCTTCTATGCTACGAATTAAGGGGTCCAGAGCCAATACGAATAGCAAAGGTGACAACGGGCACCCTTGTCTGGTCCCACGGGAGAGAGAAAACTCGTCGGACAAAACCCCATTACATAACACCCGGGCAGTCGGCTGCACATAGAGGCTCTGCACCATCTCACAAAAAGGAGTCCCCAAGCCGTAGAGCGGCAACAGGTAATGAAGATATTGCCAGCTAACTCTGTCAAACGCTTTTTCGGCGTCAAAGCTCACCAAGAGAGAAGTTAGCTGGTGCTGCTGCACCCACTCAATAGACGTTAAGATTTTACGTAAGTTGCGCACCGCGAAGCGCCCCCGGACAAATCCAACCTGTGACTCGTGAACTAAAGCACCTAGCAGGACCGCCAACCGTTCCGCCAAAATCTTTGCCTGCAACTTCATATCGAAGTTCAACAGGGAGATCGGCCGATAGGAGGAGGCCCTCAGCGGGTCCTTCCCTGGCTTGGGGATCAGGGTGATGTATGCCTGATTGCCCCCCCAGCGTGGACCGCCCCCCACTGCCCGTCGCTGAAACGTTTCCACTAGGAGGGGACTCACCCCCGCCGACAGTATCTTATAAAATTCAACCCCATATCCATCGGGACCTGGGGCTTTATAACAGTTCGCGGCCGAAATCACCTGCTGTACCTCCTGTAAGGTGATGGGTTGCCCCAAATCAACACGTTGCTCCTCGGTCAGCTTGGGCAAATCTAGTCGCCGTAGGTAGTTTTCCATGCTAGTAGTGGCAGTCTCCTCCGCGGTATAGAGATGTTGAAAGAAATCTCTAAAGAGGGCACTAATCACCGTCCGATTGTTTTGTAATTTACCTTGATCATCTCGGAGAGCTGCCACCAACCGCGAGTCTCGCTGACCTTTCAGACATCTCCCCAACAGTTTACCGGGCTTATCCCCAAAACAATACAGCTTATACTTATAATACAGTAGGGATTTTTTTGCCCGTTGATGGAGCAATTCATTTAACATGACTTGGAGTTCCCATAATTTCTTTCTATTATGGGAGGTGGGGGTGCGCCCATGGAGACGCCGCGCTTGTGCCACCTGTTGTTCGAGTCTAACAACCTGTGCAGCCAGTAGTCTGCGCTTCCGTGCTACATAGCCAATGATGTCCCCCCGGAGGACTACCTTGGCCGTCTCCCACAGCAGTTCCGGGTCATCTCGGTGGCCCTGGTGATTCGCTTCAAACTCGCGCCACCGAAGGTTTAGAAATTGGCGAAAAGGGACGTCCCTATAAAGTTCCACCGGGAACCGCCATAAGCGAGTCCCGCCCAAGCCTCCCCCCCCGTGCCAGTCAATCCATACCATGGCATGATCTGAGATCTCCAACGGACCAATCTGCGCGTCTTCAACAGATGCGAACTGAGTCGCCGAAACCAACAGGTAATCAATGCGGGCGCTAGTTCCATGCGCCCGAGATACATGGGTAAAATCCCTTTCCGAGGGGTGCAAAAGTCTCCACGGGTCCACTAAGCCCAGCCGAGACTTAAACCTTTGCAACGTACGGGAAAGATTTTGTCGTTCTCTGGTTCCCATTTCTCTCGAGGTGTCAAGACCTACCTCAAAAACCCCGTTGAAATCGCCGCCCAAAAGCAAGGGCACCTCCGGCAATTGTTCTACCTGTGCCGCCAGGCGGTGGAAGAATTCAGGATCTGGTGTATTTGGACCATATAAGTTGCCCAAAATTATCAACCGATTCTCCAACATGCCATGCAGTAGCAAAAAGCGTCCCCGTGGATCCAGCACCTGTCTTGTTAGTGTGAACCGTATCTTCTTATGAACCAAAATGGCAAGTCCCCCTTTTTTCCCACTGCTGGGACATCCCACACCTGGCCCACCCAGTCTCGCTTAAGCTTGGCATGCTCCTCCGCGGTTTGATGGGTTTCCTGTAGTAACGCAATGTCACATCGCTGTCTTGCGAGCGCTTTAAGTATTTTATATCTCTTGATGGGGCTGCCCAAGCCACAAACATTCCAAGATATAATTTTTACCACACTAGACGCTCTTCTTGGGCGTGTCGTCTGGTGAGGGTATTATGGCTAGGAAACCCCCCCAGCCTGGGGTTTCCTCGGACCCTCCCCCTGAGAACCGAATCCAGCCGGCCGTGCGTGGTGGAGATGGCGACCCTCCCTTCCCGACCCCTCCCCCCCCGTTTTCCCACTATCCCATCTAGCCTCCCCCCTCTACCTTGCTCCGCACCCCCCCCCACCCCTCACTCCCTTCCCTCCATTGCCTAACCTAACCCTGAGGCTAAACACACTTCCTGTGGCATTGGGCCTACCCCCTAAAGAATCCCCTCCAGAGATCCACCTAAAAACCCCCTACCCTCCTCCCCCCCCCCCCGTAAGGCCGATGAACCTCATCAACTGGCACCGCCTCCGCTGGTCAAGTAGGCCCAGCACCGATTCTGGATATGTTAACCCACTATCGCTATCCGCCTCTGAGGGAGGGGGTCCGAGGGCACAAACCCCCTGGGGCCCAGTAAAACCTTCCTCCTGGGTCACAAGCTCAAAGGTCAGCACATCACCTCCCCTGGAGCCTAAGCCACAAGCCCCCAAGCCTTATAATCAAGTCCCTTATCACTTACCCCTTAAGGGAATCCTAGAATAACCATTAGTGAAGACCCCCCTACCGACAGGCCCGCAACAATCATGTTGTCAGCGTCTGGAGGGGCCCATCGCCTCCCCAGGTCACCCCTTCCCCGATTTTCACAAGGCATAACACCCCCGGTGAAGGGAGTCACAGCCCCGGGGGAGAAAGTAACAGCACCTCCCGCTAATTTAAAGGAGCAATCCCGGGATCCCTCCATGCACTCAGCTCGAGCCTTCGAGGCCAGGAGTCCCCCGAACCCCGTCGGAAATGGACGGGCGGGAGGACCCGGTGCCCGGAGGCCCACGAGCCTTCTCCCACCAGCAGACACCAAGCCGTGATTTTCAGCCACTCCCTCGGCAAGTTCCCCATTAGAGGACCACATAGGGCTTAGGGCTCATCAAGAAAGCAACCGACCCTCCCATATATAACATTTTGCACTGCAGCTTAGGGCCATAAATATTTATCCTCCACCACAATAATCTTGCATAGAGAAATCAAGAAGAAAGGAAAACAAAAAAGAAAGAGGAGAAGAGAGAAAGAAAGCCAACCAGTACAAGGTAAAAATAAAGCATTGTCCAGCCATTGTTGCGCGACGCTCCTCTCACCACGTTCTCACCACGTTCTCACCCAGCGGTAGTCAACCTCTCACTCCGGGTCTCTCCGCCGTACGCGGCAACTTAAATTGAGCTGTTCCTAGGCGTTCCTGATGGTTTCACGAGGAGGGGGGGGCCCCTTCGGTAGTTCCCGCCAGGCCTGCTAAAAAGGTTTGGGCCTCCGCCGGAGTTTGCATGTACTGTATCCGCCCCTGGTGCTCGACTCGCAGCTTCGCGGGATACAACAGGGAGAGGCGCACTCCCCTGGTGATTAGTTGGGAGCACACCGCTGAGAATGCCCGACGTCTCTGGCTTACCAACTGCGAGTAGTCCTGGAACACCAATATCTTCTCCGGATCCGATATGGAGCGCTGATGAGCCCTGGCAGCCTTCAGGACCTCCTCCTTCTGGTGGAAGTCAAGGAAGCGGGCGATTACCGCGCGGGCCTGCGCTCCTGGTCGCGCCTCGGTCCCAATCTGTGTGCTCGTTCTATTTTGATGGGGCCGGCCACACTGCCTGCTGAAATCTTCTCAATCCAGGCCACCAAGTAGCTACGAAGAGCTCCATCCGCCACATTTTCAGCAATGCCAATGAAGCGGAGGTTTTTTCGGCGACCTCTGTTCTCCATATCGTCGAGCTTGTCGCCTTGATGTTTCACGAGGTCTTCCAGGGCCTTCACGCGGCCCACCAAGGAGCTCTGGGTATCCTCGACGCCTGAAATGCGAGTTTCTGTCTGCTCCACTCTGGCGGTGAGGTCAGTAAAATTTTGCTGAATAGCTTGCAATTGATCCGCCAGTCCGCGGAAACGTTCATCTAGGGCCCGCACAACGGCAGCACTGACCTCCGCTATCAGCGTTTGGTTGGCATCCGCTCCCGGGCTCCTCGGTGCTCCCTCCGCCATTTTGGTATCCGGGACCCGGGTCTTCTCCCGCCTAGGTGGTTTCGCAGACATCTAGCTGCTCTTGAGTATCTAAGCTCTCTCGTCTTTCACCCCTGCACTGGAGCTCTTTATAATTAGGAGGGCGATTGCCACTATTGCAGGTATTATATGCAGAATTTGGGGGTAGAGTGCCCAGAGCTGACCACCGCACGTCTACTCAGCTCATTGCCACCACCGGACTGTCTTACCAACGTATCTTAACTTTTGCAGTGCCATTGTTGTGAAAGACGGACAGTTTTTAAGCTATGCATGATACGACAGTTTGAGCCATTTTTAGATCTAATCACTATAATGGCCTTTTTGAGTCTTTCAAATTCTGCAATTTGAGCATTACAGTTAGCCCATAACACAGTGGCAATAGTCATGGCTGGAGCAAGCAGGCTTGAGCTTATCACGCCAACATTATACGCATTACACTGGCTGCCAGTTTATCCTTAAGCTAAAAACAAAGCTTTAAATAGTGATGCCCCAGTATGCAACGTCACTAAAATTATATCAGTCACCTCAGGAGGTGAGCTCTAAAGGCTATTGTCTTTTGGATGATCCATGAGTTAGTGTTATCCCTATGGTAGAAACCCAGGCCTGGATGTTTTTAGTGGTAGGACCATTTACGTGGCATGCGTTGCCTGTTGCTTTATATTCTGTGAATAATACTGCTACCTTCATGAAGCTATGGAAAGCACACCTGTTTTTATAGGCATTTGCCTACAGAACAAAGCCACAGATGATGAGAAAATCAACCTTGGAAGTAATGTACAGTGTCACTAATGATAATTCATAACACAATGGAGTTTAGTTAAAAGATGATTTAAATGAACACAAATCGGAAAATAGTTGTATTGAATAAGATTTAGAATAATCTTGGAATGTTGCACATAAATTGGGGATTTCAATGGTATGGGGACGCTTGCTGCTGGATAGTTTTGTTTCAGTTTTTATTGTATTGCAATGTTTATTTAGTTTTGTTTTTATATTTGTCTGTTGTGACCTCTTTAGATTCATAGATAATGTGGGATATAAATATTATAAATAAATAAATAAACACACACATATATAAATACTATAGCATTTAAAAGACTTTAGAAGTAACTCCAAATTTAAGAGCCTTATTTAAATTTAACAACTGTGTACCAATATCCTACTACTCTGAATTGTCAGCCTTTGAAAATGGAAGCCATTTTGTTTTATTTTTTTTTATATTGATCCTTTTATTGTCATTATATTCTGTTAGTTTGTTTTTCTTTGTCTTCTGTTTTAGCCTGAAAATCACTTAGGAGTATGTCACTTACTAGCGTTAATCACATAGGAGTATGTCTACTGTCACTGCAGTGCCAACGTGGGAAAATCATATCACGGTGATAGCTAACAAGGAACAAATGCATCTATTGCAGGCAGTTTTCCATGGTGCTGCATTTCATGCATAAGCAGTGTGAGTAGGCGGGGTGTCGGCAAAGAGTGGGTGTGCCTGTACCACATGGTTACCACAGGCGTTTGACAGCATGTGGTAGCTGTACATTTTTGCAGACATTGCAGATGCAGCTAACGCCACCTCTACGGGTGGCAATAGCAGTCGTGCTGCGATCATTGCATTATCTGGGGAAATGCTGGACATACCCCCAACAGAAAATTTGTGACTTTTTTGCAGTTACCATGGTGCCTTTTAACTAATGCACAGTGTTCGCCGCAAAAGCCTACTGCGCTTTAGTAAACTTACCCCTTAGTGTGAGTTTTACCATTTGCTGTTAGTGTGGACCTATGATGCCACATCAAAACCCACCACTAAGGGGGCTGATTCTATAGAGGGCGCGCAGAAAGGGATGCACTTGAAACCTGCATAAGTCCTTATTCTGAAGGATTTATACGTGTGCTCTGAGTGGTTGCTATTCTGCAAGTCTGCGTATAATTCCCATTGTTGGTATGGTCACTTTGGGGTGGGTATGGTGATGGAGCCTGGGCAGAGCGTAGACGGGGCCTAAGCTATGTGTGTAAGTTGGAGAATTCTATGAATTGTCTGCATCTCTGCTCCAACCTAGGCGCAGGCATAACTAGACCCGCTCATCTGAACACCCCTATTCTGGAAGGTAAAGCCTGTGCATGCTTTAGTATATAAAGTAGGCCCCAAATAGATGCATGACAATGTGCTTTGTCTTTTCATGAAATCATAGAATGACCCTCCATATCCTTAGCATGGGCTTGAGTGGGAACAGGGCAGAGAGTGGGCATAGTGGCCAGTTACAGCGAGGGCATGGTACGGCACCATACACCAGTTTTCGTGGCTGCAGCTAATCTCCCCCTCTATCATCCGTACCTTAACCCAACCCACCACTGGGGCTCACCCAGGGGAATCCCTGGTGTCTAGTGGATCTGGAGCAGGAGTGGTCTTCCTATGCTGCTGCTCCGGAGTTGCTAGGCTTCAAAATGGCAGTTGTGACCCTTAGCAATAGTCGCACCATTTTGAAATCAAGTAGCTGGGTGGTGGGAGGAGGACCACCCCTACCCCAGCCCACTAGACATCAGGGATTCCCCTGGGTAAGTCTGGGGGGTGGGTCAGGTGGGTGGGACTATAGACAGTGGGGGGGTGGGTCTTTGTTTTTGCTGGTTTCTGTTTAAGTGGGGATGTCTGGTTTGGGGCAGCCTTCTATTAAGGAGGGTTCTTTTCTTGGGGGTCTGTGGTGCATGGCTTGTCCTGGGGCTTTATGTAGGGGAGGGAACTGCCACATGAGGGGGTGCAGAATGGGTGGGAAGCAGTGCTGGGGCTTGAGGTGCTGATTGCCTAGAGAATCTGTGCTGTGGGCAAGAAATCGGGTTTTATGTTTGGGACATTTTAGCAAAGTGTAGTTGTCTTATGTTGTGCACCACATTGACTACATTAAGCAGTCTTGGTCAACTGGGAATATGGTATATAAGCATTTAATGAAATGCCGTGAAAAGAATGCTGGGGTTTTTTATCACTAGTCTCACAAAACTTTGAAGAATTTTGGAGAAATAGACATTTTTGATGATTTCCACAAATGCACAAGCTTAGTTTTTGCTATTTTATTGCAAATAGTTCAGAATTTAGGCAAAGAGAGAGGAGACTTGAGGGCTAAGGGAGAGAGCCAGGGATAATGCAGCTTGCTGAAGAAGAAAGAGACAGGGGACCGGCCTGTGCTGAGCATGAGGTGCAAGAAGGGTATTTTGATTAAGGTCGCCAGATGTCTCTGTTGGGGGGGGGGGGGGTCGGGGGGGTCCCTGACTATCACCTGTCCTCAATTCCAGCTTTTAGAATTTGCATCCATTATCTTTATATTTTGCACAGCCTGGGCGAAATGCATCACTGTGTTTCTGTTTGTCTGTTTGTTGCTTAGAAGTGATATTGTTGCTGTCATGGGATGGATGGGGGTGGGTGGGGTGGGTGGGTTGGTAGGGTAACGACGACTCTTCCCTCCTCCATGCTGTGTTGTTCAAACCTGGAACTAAGGTTTTCCTTCCTCTCAAATTCTCCCTGCCCTGGATTTGTTCCAGATTAGCCTACAAAAAATCTGCTAACCTTAATTTTGGTTTTACTTTGAAAGTCTAGAATGGAGAAAGGGAGAAAAATGGACAAAGTTTAAAAAAATATATTTTAAGAGCAAATGTTAAAATCGACGTATGACAGCTTTGGATGGAGGAAAGCTTCAGAGGTTCTTCATTTTCTTGAAAAAAATAAAAAGTGTTCAGGAGTCTCAAAAGGTTTCCTGGTGAAAAAAAAGACACAGAAAAACATACTTGGGTTTGATCCACAGAGCTGTCCAAGAGAAGTATTATTATAAAGTCCACATTCACTTTTTTCCCTATAGGAAATGAAATTCTTATTACAGTACAAACGCTCTCAATTACTAGCTGATTATGGAAAATAGAAAACAGATTTTGTTGCCTGATTGCTGGGCTGTATGTTTAAAAGGTGCAACTTTCACAAGATTGCCTGCCTGTGTCTTCAGATTCAATATAGTTTATCCAGAGTGCATATTGCATGATGATAGCCGATTTACTGCAGGTACATGAGTATTTACCCACAGAAACCCCCCCCTCTGAAAGCTATCCCAGGGCTTTGGCCTGAAAAATGGTGATGCAAGGGACAGGCTATGGAAGCACAAATGCAAAAGCCATTTTGAATCTTCATACCTGCCTCCTTCTATTTTCCAATACACTTCTTCTCAAGGTTTGCAGAGAAGGTTCTCCTAGGAATACACATTTGGTTAGGATACATTAGGTTTGGTTTGTCGGTGCACCTTAAAAACTTCAGCGCAGCCTAAATTGGTTTAACACACATTTAATTCATGTTAATACGTATTAGGTCAATTGGAGGTGTGCAAAAAAATTCTTAAGTGATAGCTTCACACATAACAAGCTGAAAAAAATTCAGAAAAAAGGCCAAAGAAACTGAGCATAAACCAAAAATTGTTTCCCAGTGCACATTCTTAGTTTTCCCTGTCAAAGATTGGCCTGACAGCAATCTTTGAAAGGGAAACTCTATGGCAGGGGCAGCAGAAAGTCATTTTGTTTGGGGGTGGATGTGTGTTCCAACTCAACCCTCTAGCTGTCACCCTGATTTACACTTAGGGGGCTAGTTACTAAGGTGTGCTAAATTTAATACTTGTTAGTATCTAGGTCCCATTGAATAACATGGAACTTGTGTTAAAATAATGCATGTTGATGATGGCACACCATATTAAATAGCCCCCTTAGATATTCTTATATACATAGTTTATATAAATTATATACAGTATGATTATTTATTTACATGTGACATTCCTAGGTCAACTTATAAAAGTCCCCCAACAAAAGATACCAAGCAGAAGTACTATAGAATGTTTCACTTTACAAGTCAACATGCAAAAACATATTGAAATTCTGGTGTCACATCAGTAACAACAATACAAACTTCTTCCACTGCCAGCAGGACCGTACTAAGCCATAAATGTGCCCTAAGTGACTTGCACATCTGGTGCCCTCCCCCCAATCACAGGTTTGTCATTTGCCCCTTGCCCTGCATCTCCCCATCTTACTTCCATATTCAACTGGCTCTCCCTGCGCTGTCTGCTCTTGCCCAACCACTGCCACTTTTTGTGTTCTCTTGATGGTGGTGGCTATAGCAGTTGCGGACGGACATACAATTGAAAACTCCGTGCTTGCATGCAGGTCTGATTCCTCCCTTCTCTGACATTTGCTCTCGTCAGATGAGGGAGGGACCAGATCAGCCATTCAAAAGCGGGTCTTTGCAGCTCCGTGCTTGAATGGCTGGTGTGGTCCCTCCCTCCTCTGATGCGAGCATACATCACTACACTTGTAGCTGGGAGAAGGAGCCAGGTTGCTTTGGATTCCTGCAATCTGGGACATCAAAGCCAGAATGTCGGGGGGGGGGGGGGGGAAGCAGGCACAATCAAGTTGAGATACAGTTTCAGAAATGTGGATATGCCTAATATGAATGCGTATCAAGCGTCTATATAGACATTCCCAGGACAGCATTTCAGAACCAAGATGTCTAATAACATAATAGTTAAGAGTAATGGCTTAAGAGAAGAGTTCAAATCCCAGTGTGGGCTTTTGTGATCTAAGGCTAGTCACTTAATTCTCCATCTTCTCCACACACTCTCTGGATGTTTTAAGGTGAAAACAAGCACTTTCCTGAGGCCTATTCGTGCCTGGAGCAGGTATAAACATTGGCATGCCTGCAAACGTCTCCAACATTTCTGAGATTGAACAGGGACATGTAAGTACATTCCCACTCTTCAGACATGCCTCTGCCCTAACCCCTGTGTCTACTTGAATGTAATGTCCCTGCACCAGAGTCATCTGTGAATGTCATTTGTGGAATGACTGTGGAATAATGTCCGTGATTTCAACGTCCATGTCTTCAGATGTCCAAATCATGACCAAAATCTTTTAAAATGACCCTCATAACCTACATATTAAAAGAATCCCTCATCGCGGTTATACGAGGTAACCAGACTGTCACCTAATTTAAAAAAAAAGACTAAAGATTAGCAACAAATATGCAGACAAAAAATAAAATAGAAAACCCAAAGAACCAGAGTATGAGTAGCAGAACACCGAAGAAGAATTAGAAATGCATTTTCTGAATGGAGAACAATATACAAGAAATCTACATTCTCAATGCTGACTCATTTCATTCTCTAAAAACAGAAATTTTTTTATACCTTTTTGTTGTTTGACCATATTTTTTTCTAATTAGGTTAGGTTTGGTCTCTACTACTTTCTTTTATTGTCCCCCCTCCCTCCCCCCGAGTCTTTTTCCAGGATCTCATTTCTGTTTCCTGTTTGTTCATTATCCCTGTCTTCTTCTCTAACATTGATCCTTCTGTTTCATCTTTTTTTTTTCTCAATTTCTTCATCTGCCTTTTTATTTACTTTATTTATTTTTTATACCGCGCTCTTTAGAATCAGTGTGGTTTACATGTATACTAACAGGTACTTTTTATTACCTTGTCCCTGAAGGGCTCACAATCTAAGTGTACCTGAGGCAATGAAGGGTTAAGTGGCTTGCCCAAGGCCACAAGGAGTGGCCATGGGACTAGAGACCCCAGTCCCTCCGGCCTGAGGTTGCTTGTCCCCATGCGGGAATTGAACCCCTGGCCTGAGGTAGCCTGTCCCAACCACTGAGCCACTCCTCCCTCTACTTGTAGTTAGTTTTCATTCCTCCTTCTGCTCTTTCCTCATTCTTTAGTTTCACTCTTTCCACCTTTCACCTACTTACCAACTCTCCATTTCTTACACTCGCTTCCCTAGTTCTGACATTTCCCACCTGTATCATATTCTTTCCCCAGTCTCCTGTTCCCACTGTATTTCACCCTCTACTCATGACATCCCCAGCCTTATCTATCTCTTATCCCTTTACCAACTTCAGCTCCTTCTTGTCACTCATACCCTCTCTATCTCCAGTCCCTTATTCAGGCTCCCTTTCCGCCTCCCCCTATTTCTGCCATCTCTCGCCTCCTTCAAAGACCTGACTCCTTCCTATGTGTCTCACTTTTTTTATAACGTCCTGCCTTTTCATCGGCATCCATTTCCCTACCTCTTTTCCCACACTGGCTTCTCCCCTTCTCCAGCTTCTATCCATCTTCCCTCCTCTTCATTATTCAGTTGCCCTGTGTTTCCTCTACCTTTACCTAGCATCCATCCCTCTGCACCTCCATCTTCACCTTCCTTACATACGCCCTTGCTTTCCTCCCCACCACAGTATCTGTTCTCTTCCTTCTCATTCCCTAGCCCCTTCTCCCACCTGCTCTCATGTCAGCCCCCAAGCCTCTGAATCAGCCCCAGGCCCATCGTTAGACTTTCTCGCACCTCTATCAATTGGTATCTCTCACCTCTATACATTAGTATCTGCCCTTTCTCCCATCCTCATCCTCTGTGTTAACTCCATGTCCCTTTCTCCTTGTGCCAGAATCAGCCCCTTCCCCCAGCCCTAGCTTGCATCAGCCCCCTTCTTCCATCCCAACATCTAACAGTATTAGTCCCTTTCTCTTAGCCCCAGCTCCAGTGTTAGCTGACAGCGAACCTCTCGCACCCACATTCCTTAGCATCACTCTTTTTCCCATACCCGCATCATCTTCAACTCCCAGTCCTGGCAACAGAACTAGCCCTATTCCTGACCCCCTTCTCTGACCTGCCTAGCACACTGATTGTTTTCTCTCTCTCTCACTACTCTGCTTGTCTCCCACCAGCTCTGGCCATTTGCACTAACCCCAGGCGGGAGTTGAAATCTGAGATGAGGTACTTCCTGTATCTTGCCAGTCGCTGCCTCAACATGATGCTCCATTTATGCACATTCTGTTATCATGTGTGTTATGCTGTAGTGCTAATATCTAGCATGTGTTATCTGTGCAGCAGTACATAACGCAGCATATCTGTAATCCAAGAAGAATCTGTACTACAACTATAGCACTTGTGGTAATCTTGCATGTTCATATTTTATTGTTTTAAATCCTGGCTGGTTTAGGATCGGGGCTCTAGCAAGGTGACTTGTGCAACCACACTGCTCACATAGCCAAGTATAGAAGGGGTGCAGATGTCATTCACTGGGGCTTCCAGAAAGCCAGAAGAGAGTTCCTGTGTGCAACTGGGAGAGGGGGTGGGGAGCACCAGCTTTAGAGGTTCCACAGGGTGCATTTCTAGCTTGCTATGGTCCTGTTAGGATTCATAAACCTTTTATAGAACAGCCTACCTATATGTGAAGGCCAAGTAGGTGCTTATTTTAAGCCTATTTTATAAATATATGTAGGAATTTAGCTGCAGTATATAATAAGGGGCAAATCAGCCGAAATCATGCCTAGATTACGGCCATGGACATTGTTTCCTTCTCAGAAGCAGGTGTAAATATTAGCATGTAATGTGTGTGCACACATGAGCATCTTATAAAATACATGCATAAATCATGATTCCACCCATGCTCCACACAAAATCTGCCCCAGAACACACCTATAACCGGATTGTGTATTTCTACACATGCAAACCTGGCGTAACTTTCTAAACGGCCATTTTACATATGTAAAAAGGCTTGTATGTGTGAAAATTCCTTTGGAAAATTTCCCCTTAGGGTACATGCCATTAACTTGTGTGGGAGGATACCACGACCGCATTGTACAGCATAGTTTAATGATGCAAAAAAAACGGCTGTAATTACGGCACTTGGGATACGTAATGATCAACAGATTTCTGGATTTCCTGAAAAGTTCAAAGTCAATTATGCTTTTTGGCTGTGGCGTCTTCACCTTTGTAAGTCGGCGGTGTTATACCTCGCTGACTATGCGTTTGTATGCATGAAGGACAAGCTTTAAAGCAAAGGATAGTGAAATACTTGTCAGCGTCTTATTATGGGCAGGAATATCTTCATCATAGCAGCTGAGTTCCAAATAACAATTTGAAGTGAAAGCTCATGTTAGGAAGGATTAAGGATACAGTCTAAGTGCCCTGCCCAAAATCTCCTTTTATTGTTATAAAATATGTTCACATATACTGGACCCATGGTAACAGGCAGTAAAAGGGGTCAGAATAGCACAAGTTTGAAACTTACGAGCAGCAATACCATTCCTCAATTCCTAACCATTTTTGCATCTTTTTATATACATTCAGAATCCAATCATTGTAGGATAATATCTCTCAGGTGGAGAATCTCTCTCACCGTTACTGTACTTACCTCATATTATTATTATTTATTACAATTTCTTATATACCGCACTATTCGACATCAGCGCGGTTTACATTAAACAAAAGACCAGAACAACAGGCTGTTCAGTTTTACAGAGAACAGGTGTACAAACTTGGATAACATGGGTGAACTATTTACATGAAATATCTACAAATAGGCGTTCTGACAAAGCTCTAGAAGTATCATGTAGTTACTTTCTTTGGGTTAGCTAGGCTTCATTGCTGGCTGGGTAGTACTTGAGGAACAGGTGATATTTGAGAGCCTTCCTGAACTGGGCTAAGTCAACGATAGCACGAATGTTCGATGGTAGAGCATTCCAGCATTTTGGGGCGCAAAATTTGAATGCCCTGTTTGCCGTTGTCAGGGTGCATTTTGTCAAGGCCTTCGGGATTATTAGAGAGTTTATTGCTGTTGGTCTTCTGGATCTGTTAGGTGGAACGGTGTGAAAGAGCTCTGTAAGTGAGGAGGATGAAAGACCATTGACGGCCTTGAAAGTCAGTAGTAAGGTCTTGAAAACAAGCTTTCCATGTATGGGGAGCCAGTGAAGCTGTTTTAGGATAGGCGTTACATGGTCGCTCCTAGAGGCCCCATGGAGGACCCTTGCTGCGGCGTTCATGGCAAGTTGTAGCAGGTTCAAGGTAGATTGTGGGAGGCCTTGTAAAATGGCGTTAGCATAGTCGAAGTGAAGTAAGATTAGTGCTTGGTATATAGTCCGGAAGTCGTCTGAATCTAATAAGGAACGCAGGTGCCTGAGTGTTCGGATCTTGAAGTATATTGCTTTTACTATGTTACCTATGTGTACCTTCATATCAAGATGTTGGTCCAAAGTGACCCCAAGGTATCTTATTGTGGCTTTTGTTTGCAGATCTGCTTCCTTAACTCTTACATGGGGTGGAGGAGTGAAATTGTGGTCCCTCGTGATGAAGAGCACCTCAGTTTTCTTGTGTTGAATACGGAGGTTTTGAGATTGGAGCCATTCTGAAACTGCATCGAAACATTCTATAATAGGGGAAAGGACCATTTGATCTGTAGAGAAAGGCATGTAGAGCAGTATATCATCTGCATATATCAAACAGTTCACATTGAAGGATCTGATGATATTGCAGATGGGCTGCATGTATATGTTGAACATGAGTGATGATAGAGAGGAACCTTGTGGTACACCTTGTCTTTGGTGGAAAGGTTTTGATTCTACTGCTCCGGATTTTACATGTTGCTCCAAATTTTACATATTTGGATTAGAAATAGCTGAGTATTCAGGCTGCTGTGTATTCGTCTTGCTAGTATACCTTAAATTTAGTGCATGCAAAATCAATTTAATGTGCATTAAACTACAAATTAATGTAGCTCAAGGTGAGTTACATTTGGGTACAGTAAATATTTCCCTGTCCCCAGACCGTTTACAATCTAAGGGGCAAGTTAACTAAGCTGGGCTAACAGCACACACTATCTGTAACTAGGTCCAGTTGAATAATGTACCACATAATTTAGTTAATGGGATATGTTCCCGTGACTTCATGCTCCAGAGGGGGATGAGGCAAGGCTGTCCCCTTTTCCCTGCTTTTGTTTGCGTTAGCGGTAGAACATTTAGTGGCTCATATCCAGACTAATAACGGTATTGCATCCATGCAAGTGTTGGTTGTGGGAATAGGGAAAGTGCAGACCAAGAAATATTACTTTATATGTATCATACCCTTCATTTTTATGAAAATTCCAGGACCCTTTTGTTTCAGCCTCTCAAGATGTGGTCCCACCATAGAAGCATTATGATATCCTTTGTTTTAATCCCCATATCTTTCTTTATTTTTTTCTAGTTTTCTATTTGCTTTCTTGGGCACTTCTGCACACTGAGTAGAGGATTTTAATGTATTATCCACGATGACACCCAGATCCTTTTTTTGGGTGGTGCTTCCTAATGTGAAACCTTGCTTTGTGTAGCTATAGTTTGGCATGTTCCTCCCTAAATGCATAACTTTGCACTTGCCCACATTAGATTTAATCTGCCATTTGAATTTTATTTAACATGGTTTTTTTAAACGGCATTATCAAAAATTCAATGCAGTTTACATAAAACTCAAAAACAGGCAATATACATTGAACAAAGAATATTAACTTGGACAACATAGGGTATAACGTACTAAGTAAGAGAGAGGCTATGTTGAATTTACCAAAGTAATCTGTGAAGAGATGTGTCTTTAGAGCACTTCTGAAATCTTTAACGTCGGAGCTGGATCTTATAAATTCCAGCAAAGTGTTCCAGAGCGATGGAGCAAATAAGGAAATGGCATGGTTCCATGTTTGCTTTGCTCTTATATAGTTCCTTTGGATAGTTAGTAAATTCCTGCATACAGTACATCTTTGCTTGTTATTTACAAAAAGTGATCAATGGCTGCAGAAGTGGTGGTGATAGGGCATGAATTTTAAAAATGATTAGAAACAATTTAAATTTTGAACGGATATGGATTGGGAGCCAGTGAAGTTGACGTAAGGTTGGTATTATGTGGCTGTGCTTAGGGGTCCCAGCAATAAGCCGTGCCACTGTGTGTTTGTACAAGTTGGAGTGGCTACATTGCTTTCATATGAAGACCTTGATAAATTAAATTACAGTAATCTAACACAGGTGTTATCATAGATTGACATACTGTTCTAAAGTCATTGTCACTGAGTAGTGGTTTAAGTTTCTGTATTGTTCTTAGTTTGTAGTAGGCTTTCTTAGTGATTCTTTTAATGTGCTTATTAAAGTTAAGGAAGCGGTCGAGGGTTACTCCACGATATCTTACATGTTGTTTAAGTTCTGTGTTGTTGCCTAGTATATTTAGGTTGCTTGGTGGTGAGAATGCAGCCTTCCTCGTGACAAATAGGGCTTCTGACTTTGAGAAACTGATTGCCAGACTAAGCTTGCTTAGGCAGCTTATTTCCTTTACGCATGCCGAGATCCGAGGAGAATCTGGCAGAACGGTGTTGAAAGGGGCAAAGATCATAATATCATCGGCATAAATCTCTTATTTAACATTATGAGCAGAACAGAGAAGTTGCAGATATTAAAAAGTAACGCAGATAGGGCTGAACCCTGTGGGGGACCCCCTGGCGCTGGATAAAAGGATTGATGCCTAGTCTCCCAATTTCTCCAGTTTCTCTTGCAAGTTTTCACAATCTTCATGTGATTTGACAACTTTGAATAATTTTGTTGTCCCATTTCCAGGTCACTTAAAAGCAATGGGCCCAGTATAGATCCCTGGGGTACTCCACTGTACACCTTTCTCCATTGAGAATCTTGACCACTTAGCCCTACTTTGTTTTCTGTTTTATAACCAGGATGTTCTTTCTCACCTCCCTCTTTGTTTAGTTATGAGCTCCTTGGTGGAAAGAGTACAGAAGAAAGCAGAGATAGAGGAGATGAATGTGGGAAAGCAAATTTATAAAATATTGTCTCTTGCCGATTGTGTTTACTATAAGTAATCCAAGTAGTTCCTTTACTGCTTTGGAGCAAGATCTTAAAGACTTCAGGTCAAACATGCATACACAGCAAAGCTAGATATTTGTGAGTATGGTATTCAGTTATGCATTTTTACAGGCTAATTGGGGAGCCCAATGCACAGCTCTGGGTTAAATGATTGGGAGGGTAATTTGTCCTTGCATCTATGATGATCAAAACCACCTCAACATGCAAAAAGCTAATTTGAGCTGGACTCCTTTATTGGCTTCTACTTGCACGTGAGTGATGGCATATACACGTGTAAGCAGAAAAATCATCCCTTATACTCATCTCTCCAGTAGTATACTGTTCCCATGGTGCATATTCCATACAGTACTGTGAAAAGTTGGCTAAATCAGTTCAGCATCCAGGCAGAAGACTCAGTCTGTTGTGGTACTGCAGACCCTCTGCAGACAGAAGAAAATGCTTTTAACTTAGAAAAAAGAAGCAGACACCGGCTGCAGCATCGCGAGGAGCCATATAGGGGGAGCAAGAGGGACCTCCGGAGGACTGAGGAGCCACACCCCAGAGCCAATGATGCAATACCGGCCTGCACCCAATCCAGAAAGGGAAGAATTCCTTTTAAAAGCCCAGACACAGGAGACACAAGGGACACAGGAAGGAAGCTAACCCTGGAAGGAGAAAGGAGAGCTTTCCTGGAAGGAGAGAAGGACCAGGGAATAGGAGTCCTGACAGAAGGAACCGGCCCAGCAGACTCAACAGAACCAGGTGAAGGAATCCACTTCAAATATCCCAAGAGGGGAGAGGATACACTTTCCAAGTGGGAAAGATACAAAGAAGAAGCTAACCCTGGAAGGAGAAGGACTGTGCCAGAGAGTCCTGGACCTGAGTCTGGCAGAGGCCAGCAAACTTTGAAAGACACAACGAGGAGTAACCAAGAAGGAGGTGAAAGAATTACTTTGAAAGGTAACATTCCTGGCCCAGAGAGAAAGAAGCTGTGGTGCAAGTGTGGCTTAACCCCAGCAGAAGGTCGGCCGGAGAACTGGAGGCCTACCTTGGTGTCAGAGAAGCCAAACCACAGCAGGAACAAGCATCAACCCTCACTTGGCCGTGATAAACCCAAAAGGAAAGGTAATCACTATTTTACTGATTGTGATTTTATGAATGCTGTGACGCAGGAGGAGCAGGGCCTAGAGGAATGCTGTCCTTCTAGAACTATTTCTGCTACAAAATACAAACCTGTGCCAAACAAGAAACTCTCTAGTATAAGACAGTAGGCAAGAGAAACTATCCTCACTCTAGAGGTGTACAAAACCAAGGCTTACCTTTGGATGCAGCGCATTGGGACATCGTACAAACATTGTATAAAAAGCCTGAATGCGAGCCACTAGATATTCCTGACTGTGAACCAATGCAGGTGGAATTCCCGGATGACCTTTTGGACCCCGAGATGGATTGCAGCTATTGCCCGGCAGAAAGCTTTGAGCCCTTAGCCGAGGAGTAGAGCTGTGGTCTGGGGGAAGGTTTGAATCTGTGTTTCTTATAGTACTGCTGTGAAGTTAACAGGTCTAACTCAGTTCATGTTTCTTTTTCTTTCAACCTGAAGCAAGGACATTTTTGTGTTGATGTAAATTCTGAGCTATTGAACCTATTTGCGATACGGGAAATAAAAGCCTTTATTCTCCCTGCCCTCGGACTGTTATATTCTTTGGAGCTTTGGTTACCCAGAAGGCTACCTGAACTATAAAAACCTGGGCCCTGTCTTTGAGCTAAACTCCACTATAAAATATTTTTGTGTCCACCCTCCCTGCTGTGACATCCCAGTGCCACCAGGGGGGCGTTGTGACACTGTTCATTTCCAGCTGTTAATTAGGAACAAGTAAATAGCGTATACCAAGAGGGTCGCACTGATTCGGGTCCAGTGCAGACAGGCAGAGTTTGTCTTTTGCTGTTTCAATTGTACAGCTGCTGACTGAGAGGTTTGTTGACTTGAATGATTAGCTGGATGCTAAACGACTGTGGCCGGGGTGGACTGGAGGAAGGAATGTTAAAGCCTGAAGAGATGGATGCTGAAGCATGGTGAACAGATGAGGACATTCCAGGGAGTGGAGAAGGCGAGGCAGTGGTGTGCTTACTCTCTGGCCCCAAGGTGGAGATTTTTTTTTTGTACTAGAGGGAGAGGTGCAGGGATTACCCAAGGGGATTAAGCGCTCTATATTTGACCAATAAGGCCAAAGATTGTACTGTGGGCTGAGGCATGAATCCAGGCAGGTGTCGAGGAGACTGGAGAGAGTGGGTCGTATGCAACACCTGTAGCTGCAAAGATTATAGGGCGAAAGCAGGAAGCAGATTAGTTTAGAGGTTGCTACTGCAGTACAAAATGTAAGCATGCACACATTAACTGTGGGGACAGAACAAGTAGCACCACTTACAGTGCCCAAAGTGATATTTATTTTGTTTTTGATTTCATTAATATGTGCTTTTGTAAAATAGGTTCTTCCAATGAGCATTCTGCCAAATACATACATACATTTTATACTGTATATATTTTGAAAAAGTCTCTGCATCCAGCAGAACACAATTGCAAGATAGTACCTCATGCAAAGTAGGGGAGTTTTTCTTGAAGAGCAAAAAGACCCAAGCCATCTGAGAATGGAAATCTACCACTGCACAGATCTAGTGCTTGATGAATAAACCACCTTTTGTTCCAAAGTAATGATTTGGCATACTTCATTTTCATTCTGAAAGTACACACATTACCTGTAGTTGCTACTTTCAGTGAACATTTTTAGAATGATGTTTTAGTATAGTGGGGAGGCAGTTGAAATGGACAGAAGGCTGTGGAGAGGTGACCTTAAAAGAAGGTGATGGGTCTTTGAAGGAGATGAGAGAGGGTAGAAGAGAGGGATGTAAAAGGGGGAATGGGAGATTTGTTAAAGGGTAAAACGGAAGAAGCCTCCTGGAGGTGGAGAGCCGAGTACAGAGTGGGATCTGTGGCTGGTGAAGAGGTGAGAGGCAGAGGTAAATAGAAGAGGCTGAAGAGGTGTAAGAGGATAGAGGATGGAAATGGGGGACTACAATGAGCGAAAGACGAGGGGAATGGCAGGCTGGAGAAGAAATGAGGCAGAGATGAAGAATGGGAGAACTAGGGAAGTAAGGTAGGACATGGAAAGCTAGTAAGAAGGTGCAAAGGAGGAGACCAAAGGCGGGCGGGGGGGGGGGGGGGGAGGGGGAGGAAAAAGGCAGATGAGAAAATGGGGAAGTAAGATAAAACAAGGACTGGGGTCAGAGAAAGGGAATATTAACACAAAAATATGGAAACAAGAGCTTGGAAAAGGACTTGGTCGAAAATAAGAGAAAGTGGTAAACACCAGGACCAAACCAAATGGAAAATTAAAATAATCACTTTGTTGTGTGATCATCTCTTTGCATTTTTGTCCCACACAGCATAAAATGCATTTCTCTTTTGTTTTTTTAGTGTTCCACTCTTCATGGGGTCTGGTTTCTTGAGTTTTCTATTTCACTTTTTGTCAGCATATTTGTTCTTAATTTATAGTCTCTCATTCATATTTTTTTTTAGGTCATGGTCCATTTGATTTGTATGTTTAGATTTAAAGCTAAAAAATGCAGGGTCATGCATTTGGGCTGCAAAACTCCACGGGAGCAGTACAGTATAGGGGGTAAAGTACTTCTGTCCACAAAAGAAGAACGGGATCTGGGCGTGATTGTTTCTGATGATCTTAAGGTGGCTAAATAGGTAGAAAAGGTGATGGCAAAAATCAGATGGATGCTGGGGTGCATAGGGAGAGGAATGGCCAGCAGAAGAAAGGAGGAGCGTGCCTCTGTATAAGTCTCTGGTGCGACATCATTTGGAGTATTGTGGGCAATTCTGGAGACTGCACCTGCAAAAGGATGTGAACAGGATAGAGTCAGTACAGAGGGTGGCTACTAAAATGGCTTTGTCATAAGGCATATGGGGACGGCCATATGGTCTTTTTCTGCTGTCATGTTTCTGTGTTTAAATGATGTGAGGAATTCTATATAGGAATCTGGAGCGATCCAAGACGTTGTTTTCCCAACTAGAGGTGTACTGATGTCCTAAAATATTTGCAATGCTGATTTTTATGTAAGGTTGGTGCAGTTTGAACGCTTAAAGTTGGTGCTGGTTTGGTATGATAAACCTCTGAGTACCTGCAAGCTTTCGTTGCTTCAATGTCTGGCAGCTTAGGGGAGTTTGCATTGTAAGTATATTGAGCTATAAAGTGAAACATCGTACTTCTGCTCTGCAGCTGTTGGGAAATTTTTATTGGTTGGTGTAGGAATGTTTCACGTGAATGAATAATTATACTCTTAGGAGCCTCATCTTAATGCAGGATGCCTTTCTGAGAAAGCTAAAAAGGTCCCTATTTTAAGTTCTTTTTATAAAGACAACATAGGCAGCTATATACTTTTCTAAAATAGGTACCCAGAACCAAATCCAAAGGCATGGAAATGCAAACAGACACATTTATGCCTGCTCCAAAGTTGGCATAAATATGTGTGTGAACTGTATGTACTTTCCTTTTTTAAAAATAAAATAACCCATACATCATAATTCTAGCTTGTCTCCACTCAAACTATGCCTCAGGGAGCACCTACGTGCACCACATGTGGAAATATGTACTGTCTTGTTAATGCATGTACTTAAATCAATATTAACCACCAGACAATTTTATAAAAGGCCTTTTCTGTGTGTAAAACGTTTTACATGTAAAAAAAAACAACAACCCAGAAGCTTTAGAGAATTGCTTTCTGTGATTAACATAAAAATATATGCAATAATGACTTTAAAAAGTAATTTTATAAAATGCTTTTTTTGCTAGTATAAGTACACTAAATGCCTTTTTTAAAATCACTCTCATGTGAAAGTACACCTGATGGCAAGAACACCCACACTTTTACATGACTCTGGTGTAGATGTGCCCAGGGGTGGAATTTGGGTGGAACATGAGCACAGCTGAGATTCTATTTACATTGTTTACATAATATGCACACACGTGTGCACATCTACCCCTGCTCCCAAACAGGTGTGAAGGCGCGTGGTCCATTTTACCTAAGATCTCTTCAGGATTTGTGTTGGTATTTTATAAAGAGACTTAAGTGCCTATGTGGCTTTATAAACTAGCCCCAATATAGGTGCCTACTTGGCTTCCAGTTGGAATCTGAGCATAATCATATCTTATGATCTTAAGGTGGCCAAACAGGTAGAAAAGGCAATGCAAAAGCCAGACACGGTGCTTGGGGAAAAGGGAGAGGAATGGCCAGCAGGTAAAAAGAGGCGATAGTGCCCCTGTAGAAGCCTTCGAGACCTCATTTGGCAATACTGTGAATTGTTCTGGAGACTGCATCTGTAAAAGAATATACATAGGATGTGGTTGGTCCAGAGGGTGACTACTAAAATGGTCAGTGATCTCTATAATAAAGCAAATGGGGACAGATTAAAGATCTAACTGTGTATACTTTGGAAGAAAGGCAAGGGAGGGGAGATATGATAAAGGCATTTAAATACCTCCATAGTATAAACTCAGGAGCTCTGGAACGAGGGTTCATAGGATGAAGGTGAAAGGAGATTCTCAGGAGTAATCAAAGGAAATATTGAGGTAGTGGATGTATAGAAGAGCCTCCCAGCAGAGGAGGTGGAAATCAGGATGGTATCTGAATTCAAGAAAGTATGGAACAAGTACAGAGGATCTCTGGAGGAGAGGAAGGGGCTGCAGACTTCAGTAGCTTGTGTAGCCGGGCAGACTGGATAGGCTGTACAGTTTCTGTCTGCTGTTATTTTCTCTGTTTATATGAAGTAGTCAATTGTTTGCAACTATCCCAGTCATAACGGAGGCAGTTTCCTAAGGACTTGGTGGTAATGCACAGTGGCCTGGACACTGCATAACAGTTTTTGAAAGGGAGTAAGGTCACTGCTGTTACAATTACCCACTGTGCTAAACTGAAGTTTGAATGTGCAATTTGAGCACATCTGGAAAAAAATACTGATTTTTGTCTGGTTCTGATTAGAAGATTCCAGGTTGAGGAGTTTATTTTTGATCCTTTTCTCTTTTTAAAGGATGAAACAAATTTTGTTAGAAAAAGCCTTAAATGTGAAAAAAAAGCCCTGAAAGAGGAGGTTTCTTTGCTCAGAGGTGTGGCTTCCTTCCTTCAGCTTGATGGTTTACAATGGAAATGTGTAGTCCTGCTGAAACAGCCTTGGACTCAGTGGATGGTTTTGTTCTTTGAAATGTCAACTGCTCTTAACCAAACATTTAACCTTTTTGTAACTGGAACAAGTATGATCTCTGGAGGCTAGAGTAGCAGACTTGGAAGACAAAAGGAGGTCAGGGAGGTACATAGACAAGACCATTGAAGCCGTACCTCCAGTCTAACAGTCTCTCAGCTGCCATGGAGGAGAGAGGTCACGTGACAGGAGAGCATCACCTTGGAGAGGCAGGAAGTGATCCTGTAACTAGGACCTGTCCATCAGGAGATGTAACACCCTCTTGCACCAAGGTGGTTTCTCCAGGGCCATGTGCCATGAGGCTAAGGTTAGGATGGCTGTTATAGTGGGTGATTCAATCATTAGGCATGTAGATAGCTGGGTGACTGGTGGACATGAGGATCACCTGGTAACATGCCTGCCTGGTGTAAAGGTAGCGGACCTCACACGCCACATAGACAAGCTTTTAGATAGCGCTGGGGAGGAGTCTACTGCCTTGGCACATGTTGGTACCAATGACATAGGAAAATGTGGGAGGGAGGTTCTGGAGGCCAAATTTAGGCTTTTAGGTAGGAAGTTGAAATCCAGAACTTCCAGGATAGCATTCTCTGAAATGCTTCCTGTGCCCGCGCAGGGCTGAAAAGGCAGGCGGCGCTCCAGAGTCTTAATGCATGGCTGAGATGCTGGTGCAAAGAAGAGGGTTTTGGATTTGTTAGGAACTGGGCAACTTTCTAGGGAAGGGAGGTGCTCTTCCAAAGAGATGTGCTCCACCTTAACCGTGATGGAGCCAGGCTGCTGGCATTAATATTTAAAAAGGATAATAGGGGAAAGCCAACAGTCGCCCAAGAGCGCATGATTCAGAAGAATGTATCCTTGAAGGATACTAATAAAACAGGGAAGCTAGGACATCCAAACAGGGAGGTTCCAATAAAGATAAAATTTACCCAGATGCCCTTAAGTATAGAGTTAAAAATTGCCCCTATGAACTGATAACCAGATTAATATGATTGAAATAGAACCTCTAAAATGCCTGAATGCAAATGCTAGTAGTCTAAAAAATAAGATGGGAGAGTTAGAATATATAGCTCTAGATGAGAGGTTAAATATGATTGGTATCTCAGAGACCTGGTGGAAAGAGGACAGCCAATGGAACCCTGATACCTGGGTACAAGCAATATCACAATGATAGTAGATCAAATTGGTGGAGGGGCTGTGCTCTATTAGAGCATTGAGTCCCATAGGATTAAAGTTTTGCATGAAACAAAATACACTGTAGAATCTCTATGGATAGAAATGCCATGTAAAAAGGAGAAGGCAATGGCAGTGGGGAGTGTACTACCGACTGCCTGGCCAGAATGAACAGATAGCTTCCCTGATTTCTTTCAGCGTTTCATTATCTAACAAAAGTTACAATACAGTAATAATGGGTGATTTCAATTACCTGGGTATTGACTGGGTCAGTGTCACAGCAGGACATGCTAGGGAGATACTTTCTAGATGAAATAAATGACTGCTTCTTAGAGCAGCTGGTTCATGAACCAACAAGAGAGGAAGCTATTTTGGACCTAGTCCTTAGTGGCATGCAGATCTGGTGCATGAGATAAGGGTGATGGGACCACTTGGCAATAGTGATTATAGCATGATCGCATTTGATTTAATAAATGAAAGAAGGACGACAAGGAAATCCACAGTACTTCCATTTAACTTTCAAAAGGGAGACTATGATAAAATGTGGAAAGTAGTTAACAAAAGACTAAAAGGAGCAGCTGCAAAGGCTAAAGATTTGCATAAAGCTTGGGCATAGTATTTTTAAGCAATCTTGGAAGCCCAGAACAGATGTATTGAACTGCTTTAAGAAAACTGGAAGCAAGGCCCAAAAAACAGCCAACATGGTTTAAAGGAAAGGTTGCAGCCAAAAAAGCATCTTTCAGGAAATGGAAAAAGCAGCCATATGACAAAAATGGGAAACAACATAAGCATTGCCAAGTTAGATGCAAGGCATTGATAAGGCAGACCAAGAGAATTTGAAAAAGAGCTTGCCATGGAAGCTAAAATGCATAACATTTTCAGGTACATTCATAAAAAAACAAAAACAAAAACTTGAGACAGTCTGTTGGATAACGAGGAATAAAAGGGTTGCTAAGTGAAAACAAGGCCGTAGGGAGAAATTGAATGAATTCTTTTGTTTCAGTCTTTACTTACGAAGATGTAGGAAATTTACCCATTCTTGAAATAAAGGCGATATATTGGAAGAACTGAAAGAAATATTGATAAATCGGGAAGATGTATTACAACTATTTGATAAACTGAAGAGTACCAAATCACTTGGACTGGATGGTATACATCCAGGGGTATTGAAAGAACTGAAATATGAGATTGCAGACCTACTATTAGCAATCTGTAAACTATCATTTAAAATCACCTGTAATACCTGAAGAGTGGAGAATAGCCTATGTAATGCCAATATTTTAAAAGGGTTCCAGGGGTGATCTGGGAAACTATAGACCTGTTAGTCTGACATTGGTACCAGGCAAAATGGTAGAAACCATTATAAAGAATAAAATTACTTACAATTTAATGGGAGAAAGCCAACATGGATTTAGCCAAGGAAAGTCTTGTTGTACTAATCCGTTACATTTTTTTGAAGGTATGAATAAAGAGATAGACAAAGGTGAGCCGGTTGATTATAGTGTATCTGGATTTTCAGGAAGCCTTTGACAAGGTCCCTCATGAGAGACTCTTGGTGAAATTAAAAAGTCATGGGATTGGAGGCAGTGTAGTAGTATGGATCAGAAGCTGGTTAAAAGATAGAAGGCAGATGGTAGGGCTAAATGGCCAATTTTCTCAATGGAGAAAAGTAAATAGTAGAGTTCCCCAGTGATCTGTGCTGGGCTTGCTGCTTTTTAACATATTCATAAATGACCTAGAAATGGGAATAACGAGTGAGGTGATCAAATTAGCAGATGAGACAAAATTATTCAAAGTTGTTAAAACCCAAGAGGATTGTGAAATTGCAAGAGGACCTTGATAAATTGGAAGACAGGGCATCCAAATGGCAGATGAAATTTAATGTGGAGAAGAGCAAAGTTATGCACCTAGGAAAGGACAACCCAAACTATGGTTACACTTTGCAATCTTCCACATTAGGAACTTCCACCCTGGAAAAAGATTTAGGTGTCATTGTGGATAACATATTGGTGGGAGGAGTGGTCTAGTGGTTAGGACAAGGTACTTCGGGCCGGGGGTTTAAGTCCCACCTGGGGACAGCAATCTCAGGCTGGAGGGACTGGGATTTCTAGTCCTATAGGCACTCCTTGTGGTCTTGGGCAAGCCACTTAACCCTCCATTGCCCATGTTCCCTGTAAGTATTAGTGTATGTGTCTCATATCCCCTCGTGTTAAATGTATCCCCCAATTGACCGCTTTGACCCGATGAAAAGCGGGATATAAATACAGCTAAATAAATAAATTGAAGCCCTCCGCCCAGTGTGAAGCGGCAGCCAAGAAAGCAAATAGAATGCTAGGAATCATAAGGAAAGGAATGGAAAATAAAACAAAGGATATTATAATGCCTCTGTATTGTTCCATGCTTCGACCGCACCTTGAATATTGTGTGCAATTCTGGTTGCCGTATCTTAAAAAGGATATAGCAGAATTCAAACATGTACAGAGAGCCACTAAAATGGTAAAGAGAATGGAAGGATACCACTATGAGGAGAGCCTTAAAAGATTAGGGCTGTTCAACTTGGAAGAGAGAAGGCTGAGAGGGGAGATATGATCTGTTCCACTCCATTCATTAATTTATAGACTTATGTAGATCAGATGTTTACACCATCAGAAGGTAGAAAAACTAGGGGACATGCAATGAAGCTACAATATAACCCATTTAAGTCTAATAAGAGAAAATATTTTTACACTCGATGCGTAATCAAACTCTGGAATTCATTACCGGAGGATGTAGTAAAAGCTGTTAGTGTAGCTGGGTTAAAGGTTTGGACAAGTTCCTGGAGGAAGGATCCATAAATCATTATTAAAGAAGATCCGGGAAATCCACTGCTTACACCAGGACAAGCATTGTGGAAACTGTGGACTTTGGGTACCTGCCAGGTACTTGTGACCTGGATTGGCCACTGTTGGAAATGGGATACTGGGTTTGATGGACCTTGGTCTGACCCAGCATGGCATTTCTTATGTAACTTATGATCTGTTTAAGAGGTGATATCCAGAATTTAGTTTAGACCTGCTATTCACGTTTGTTTATACTTAAAAAAAATTGAATAAGTTGATCAGGAAAGACTTCCCCTTGCTAAAGTCAAATTTATTCATTTTCAATAAGCCATGCCTGTCTGTCAGGTTAGTAATTTTGGGCCTGATTTTCAAAGATGAAAGGTGAAAAAACGAGTTGCAACAGGTTATGAACTCTGGTCTCCTGGGCTCCCAGGTCACTGATCAAGCCATTAAACTATTCCTTCTTTTTGCCTGTATAGGGGAATATTCTGGAGTCCCTGCCCCCCCCCCCCTCTCATTTTACCTATGTGATGTTCATTATCATGGTGGTTTGACTAGTCTGTTTTTTGTTGGGCAGGGGGTGTCATCTTCATTATTGTGGGAAGGAAAAATAAATAGTCCTGCAAATATAGGCTAAGTGTTGTCTTGTGCTCTCCAAAGGAGTCTGTGGAAGGAGGAGAGGTTATAGGAGTCCAAGGGGATTTGGACACAGCCTGGGAACTCCTTCCTGATAGCTGTCTAGGTCATATAACTACAGGGAGTGCTGTTTCCCTAAGCCAGCTAGACGGAACTACGGCTAAGGCTGAAATAGGGAAGAGATGGAAAAGGCCTAGTGGGTATGGGCTGAAAGGGCAGCTGTGAGAAATTTCAGGAGCAGAAGGTAGAAAGAACTCCGTTTAGGAGGGTCTATCTGTGCTAGAGTCCACTCTCAGTAAGGTGAGTGAAAACAGCAACTTGTTTCCTATTTATAACACTGAGAGACTCTAAGCATGAGGTGCAAGCGACTGGTCACTCTGGTTTATCCCAAACATCCTATCAAGAGAGAACTTTTTAAGATGTTTTGGAATTTTCCAAATTTCCTCTGATCCACGTAATGTCTCAGCTATAAACTGTTTTGTTTGTTTCATCACAGCTCATTCAGTTACTTTAAAGAGAGTCTTAAATGCCTTCTCCCTATATGCCCCGTCAATCTGGAATTCCCTTCCAGACAACTTAAGATCCATTGGCACAGTCTCTGAATTCCAGAAAAAACTTAAAACCTATTTATTTATAGAACACTTTGGAGCAAACCCTTAAAGAATTTAAATCTCTACCAGTTATCCCTGACTAACTGTAATTCTGTGATCCTTCACTACTTTCTTAGTTAGGCAAGCTGTATAGCTGATTGAACGGGGGTAGGATAAAGTGGATCAATGTAAAAATTCTAATTTTATATGTTACTTGTAAACCATTTTGACTTAACAATAAAGTGGTATAAAAAAACATGTTAAATACATGCCTTTATTGGCAGCAAGCCACATTTTCAACCACTGTCTTTTAAGAATGTTTTTCACATTTTAATAAATGTAGCTGATGAAAGAACCATGGAGTGGTTCTCAGTTCTGATTTTATCAAGTGCTTTCAATATGAGGCATTCAAACTAATTGTTCCAACTAATTCAGCAAAGCTAAAACATATTTCTTTCCCTTTTACCCCCCATCAGGATCCCTTTCTCTTACCCATTAGGGTCTCCTCTCTTTTACTTCCTCATCATCCTGCCCTCTTACTCCCCTTTCTCATCAGGGCACTCACATCCACCCCTCTCCCCCTAGCTCCCTAAGTATTTTGTTTTTTTTTGTTTTTTAGTGCCATCAAGTCAATGTTGACTCATAGTAACCCAGCTACCTCTAGGTTTTCCTGGCAATGTATCACTGGAAGTAGATTGCCAGCCTTTTCTTCTGAGGCAATGGAGGGTAAAGTGACTTGCCCAAAGTCACAAGGAGTGCCAGTGGGAATTGAAGCCTTGATCTTCTGGGTACTAGGCAGTTGCTCTAACCACTAGGCTACTCCTCCACATACTCTCCTGTTTTTCCTAATCGGGCCTCCCCCACCAACAGCCCCCCCCCCTTCCCCTCTGCACACAGAAATACATTTGCCATTAGATCTGTTATCTTGCCTCTTTCCTCTCTAATGGACTATTTCCTTTTCTTTCCTTAAGCCCCTCCCCCCTACTGCATCAGGCATGCCACTCTAACTCTTCAGACTTCAGCTAGGGACACCTCTGATACATTTACTGCTGTTTCCTGCTCCTAGACACAGTACACTCACGAGCAGCATGTCTCAGGGTGGTGCACCTTTTGCTGCTCCTGTGCTGCTCCGCCGTTCGTTCAGTCCATGCTCTCCTCTCCAGCTCTGCATATGCTGTTCCGAGTCTCCTCCCTCTAGTTCTTGCAATTGCCACTGAAATGCCGTGTTCTTTGCAGCACCTCCTGCTGGCCTCGCCTTGTAAACATTCCATTGACAACCTCTGTCTTCCCCATAGACAGGAAGTACAAAGCAATATTTACTGATGCCTAGCTGGGCTGCTGGTGACTCTGTTGTCAGCATGTGCAGATTACCTACACTTGCAAATAATGATTTTGGAAAGCCACTATTTTGATGTGGAGAAGGGCACCATATCTAGACTGAAAGGAAGCATGGTTAGTTAGGGCTTGGTGAGGGAGTGGTTTGGGTATGCCTTCAAGATCTGTGTATTCCCTGTTTTATACGGGGAATCCACATCAATATAAAAATCTTGATATCTGCATTTAAGGTTGACCCTAGACATGAATAAATGCCTGCTTGAAGGGGCATGAATCACTCTCTGATATCTGACCCTCCCTCTCCCACAGCATCTGATTCTCCCACAGAGTCCTTGCAGATTCTGATCACCTCCCCTCCTCCTCAGAAATGCAGCATCTAATCCCCCTGACCCTACTCCGGCCTCAAACCACCCAGTGCCCCCCCTTGTCAGACCCCCCCTCCCCCCATCATCCAACCCCATCCCCCGACCTACTGGAGTCTAGTAGGAGCAGGGACAATTCCAAGTTGCTTCGACTCAGCCAGCCTTTGGTTTCAAAATGTTGCCTGTGACCCCTAGCGGTAAAATGCTACCACCTGGGGTCAGGCTGCCTTATCTGCTTTAGTCCATCATCCAACGAAGGGATTCATTTAGCAAAACTGCTGCTTGCTTACCTGAAACAAAGTTTTTGAAAAATGCAGAATGTCTACAGGCAGCATTCAGATACTCTTCCTTTACCTTGATTGGTCTTGCATGCAACATAATTATGTAATTTTACGTAATTATATGCACTGGTATTAATTATGCAGAAAATTCTGTATGCACATAATTGCATAATTTTCTAGGGTGTAATATGTAAACACACTTTTGTGCTATGAGTTCTATACCACTTCTACTTCATTTATATTCATTGCCACCTTCCTTTGAATCCAAGCCCCATTTCCTTCCAAAGAGAAGAGAAAGGGAGACCCTGAGGAATCCCCTCCCCAACACATTTTTCTCTATTACTTTTTTAGTGTTATACTGCTAGTACTTTCCCCCAGCAGTGAGCTTGTTGACAATCTTTAGAGCTGAAATGTGAAGCAAAGCCTTTCTGCTGTAGCCCAGTAAGGGAGCTCATGCAGTTGGCTCTATGACTTGGCCAAGGAAAGGGGAGGGGAGGGGGGGGGGGAGGAGTTGCTTTAGAAAGCAGTCAGGTGCACAGCTCGGAGTGAAATTTCAGATTAGTGGCAAATTTGCATTTAATTGCTGCATATCCTGAGCGAAACACTTCAACATATCTGACTTTTGTATAAGCTAGGTAGTCATGCTCGTTTAATAGAAATATATGCTCAGGTTTAATGAGAGCAGACATTACTACCAAACCTAGTTCTTTCTTCTATCCATTCCTGCCATATAAGTGCTTAAAAGGCTGGTTAGGATTAGGGTTGCCAACTTTTTCACCGAGAAAAACCCGACACCTGTGGCTCGCCATGCTCCACCCATTCTCCGCCCCTAGTCCCACCCCTGCCCCCCCCAGCCCCACCCACAAAAATTACCGAGGATACGTGTAGGCTAACTTCCTTGGTCAGATAATAATTAAACTGGGAACCCCAAAATCCAAACATGAAATGTACAACACTGGAGAAATAAAACTATAAAGTAATTTCCTCTTGCACTAAACAAAAACGCAAAGATGTTAGCAATACACACTTCCCAGACCAGACATATTCCAGTTAATAAATTCAAAATAAAAAGTATTTTTCTACCTTCTGTTTGGGCATTTTATTTTTCAGTTGCAATTGCTCCAGTCACTTTCTTCTGGTTTCTTCGTGTCTTCTGCAAGCTATCCATTTGTCCTTTCTTCTCTTTTAGATGTTTTCCATTCTCTCTCTATTTCTGCTTTAACATACTGATTGTTTCCCTTTTGCTCTTTCCCCCAATTCTTTCCTTATTCCTTTATCATCTGTTTAAATTTCACCCTTCCATTCTCAAGCCCCTCTTACTCTCCAAATACCGGCCCATCATAGACTTTTCTTCCACACAAAATATTTTTTCCCCTCTCCATTCTCATTCCCCATCCATTCTAGTCCTCCCCCCAAATCAATTCCCTTATAGTTCTAGGCCCACCCAGCATCCACTCCCTTCTAGTCCCATTCTCCCATGCCCCCCATCAGCCCATTTCCAGTCCTATTCCATCTCTTCATCAGCCCATTTCCAGTGCTAGCCCTCACATCACAGGCCATTTCCAGTCCTAGCTCCCCCCCCCCAATCACAGCCCATTTCCAGTCCAAGTCCCCCATCACAGCCTATTTCCAGTCCTAGGCCCCCCCCCACCATCACAGCCCATTTGCAGTCCGAGTCCCCCCGCACCATCACAGCCCATTTGCAGTCCGAGTCCCCCTAATCACAGCCTATTTCCAGTCCAAGATCCCCCTTCCTCCACCATTGCCCATTTACAGTCCAAGTTCCCCCCCCCTCATCGCCCTTTTCCAGTCCAGGTCCCCTCCACCCCCATCACAACCCATTTCCAGTCCATGTCCCCCCCCCCCATCAAAGCCTATTTCCAGTCCAAGTTTCCCCCCCCCCATAGCCCTTTTCTAGTCCAGGTCCCCTCCACCCCCATCACAACCCATTTCCAGTCCATGTCCCCCCCCATAACCCTTTTACAGTCCAGGTCCCCCCCCCCATCACAGCCTATTTCCAGTCCAAGTCCCCCCCCCCTTAGCCCTTTTCCAGTCCAAGTCCCCCCCCTTAGCCCTTTTCCAGTCCAAGTCCCCCCCTTTAGCCCTTTTCCAGTCCAAGTCCCCCCCTTAGCCCTTTTCCAGTCCAAGTCCCCCCCCCCCCTTAGCCCATTTCCAGTCCAGGACCCACCCATCACAGCCAATGCAGTCCTTGCCCCCCCCCCCCGACCAGCATCGCGGCTGCCTGAGGCTTCAGAGGGAGCCGGGGAAGCCGCGCGAGGCCCCGGCTCCTTCTGAACAGCCACCAGCGTGAAGAGCCTTTTCCTTCACGCTGGCGGCTGTTCCTGTGAAGCCGCGAATGCTGGGAAAGGTTAAAGGCAGAAACCTTTAACCTTTCCCAGCATTCGCGGCTTCACAGGAACAGCCGCCAGCGTGAAGGTAAAGGCTCTTCACGCTGGTGGCTGTTCAGAGGGAGCCGGGGCCTCGCGCGGGCTTCCCCGGCTCCCTCTGAAGCGGAGAAAAGCCGGTTTTTTTGCTCTGGCCGCTCCCGATCTTGCGGCCAGAGCAAAAAAACCGGCTTTTAAAGGGCCGGTTTTGCCTCTGCGCCGGCAGCCGGCCTGGCCGTGGAAAAACCGGCCAGGCCGGCTGAAAACCGGCCAGTTGGCAACCCTAGTTAGGATGGCAGTTTGCAAAGCTATTTACATGTCAGAATAGCAATGTACACACACAAATTGGCTAAACTTTTATGCACATTTTTCCACAACACATGTACTTCTAGCCAGTTGGGGGGGGGGGGGGGAGGGAAATAAACATGGTTTGGATGACTCGGTGGGATCCAAAAATGTATATAGATTGTGCTTTCAGTTTAAAGACTTATATAAACCAACGATCAAAAAGCAAAAATACACAAAGTACAAGCAGGTGGAAAATCTATATTTGTAGCCATAGAACATTGATAGTACCTCACAGAGTGTCACAGCTACAGTAAGTCATGTTACCATGGACTTTGATTACAGGCTGCCTAGGGCTGGCCCTGGAGTTGGTTCAAGGTTGACGCCCTAGGCAGACCTTAAGCCTTATGCCCCCTCCCTCCCTGGCTTTTAGCATCTATGATTTAGCTTTGAATGCCCGTCTCTTTGCTGCCTGCAGGAGCTGCCATCCTGGGCGGCCCCCTAGTTTACATAATGGTTGGACCGGCCCTGAGGCCGCCACATCTTAACCGAAGTAGATTGTCTATGGAAAATAATATACATGCACTTGAAGTACAATCTACCTGTTCAAAAAAAAAATACAGGTGCACAAGTCCATGGCTATTTTGTACATGAGGTAAGATCTAAAGAAAAAGTAGGCATGTGCTTTCTCGTCAAAGCCTGGTGCAAAGACCAGAAGTAAAAAGTACCCGCACACTTTGTCTCAAAGTCCATGCTCCACAGATTGCTTCCTTTGTGTACTTTTTTGTTTGCTCTGACAAGTCATTAAAGGTTTTGTGTTTAGTTGGTACTCGGAGATGCACTATGTTGGCAAAGAAAGCAGAGGACACTGCACAATAAGCAAGCTTATGTTTATATTTAAGTTCTCCTCATATCTGAGCTGGGATCCATGTTAAAGCCCTTACACATTTGTCTGCCACATAATCTAAACCAGATTTCCTTCTGTTCTAGCAGCTTATTCTTTTTTTTTCATATTCTTAGCTATCAGACAATTGGAGCGCTTGTGCCAGTTGGTGTAATGCAGCCCCTCTTCAGGCACATTTCCCTGATTCTTCAATGAATTAGTTGTGTTGGAGGGAGAGAGAGAAGACGGCTAATGTACATGGGTGGGTGGCACAGATGGCCAGAAGTATTATGAGAGTACAAACTTGTAGCTCTGTCCCTTCTAGCTAGCATTTTCCAGCTTTTTAAAATAAGAAATGAACAGTGATTTCAGTGCTAAGAAAGTGAAGATTTTTGCCAAGAATATCCACTGCTACATTAAATCTCTGTGTTAAGGAACATGAAAACCAAATGTGAAGTATCACTTTAAGATATGTAGGAGTAGATCACATGCTATAAACTTATGCTAATGCTTTCTAAATCCCAATGATAGAGGGTGGAAAGAGGAACATTCAGGCAGCAAACTATGAAATGCAAAATCCACAGCCATGTTATTAGTGCCGAGCTTTACCTTGAGGGGAAAAAGTGAAATTCACGGCTGAAAGCCGAGTGAGCCCATCCCTCAATTAGAAAATCCAGTTTTCTGTTCCTTTTCGCTTGAAGCTAAAAAGCTGAAGGTGAGAGAGAGAAGTGAAATGCCCTTCACTTCCTATCCTCTTGCCTTGCCTCTTCCCTCCACTTATGCTGAAAACAGCTTGATAAAATGGAATGAAGGTGTAGCTCAGGGTGTTGAGAACTAGGGGAACCACAGTTTGAATTGCGCTAATGCTCCTCGTGACTTTGGGGATGTCACTTAACCCTCCATTACTTCAGATGCAGACTCAGATTGTATGCCTTAAGTACCGGGACATGGGAATCCTGCAGCTGAGTGTACCTCACTACTGAAAAGCATGTGATACATTTAAAAAGTGATGTGAGCACAAAAGGTAGGTTTTTTGTCTTCACTCTCTACTCCATATGCTTGATTGCATCTCAAGGCCTTTGGCTCTGGCACAAGAGTTTGAACTGTTCATGAGAGCTACAAATTTATCGAATTCCAAGAGACCTTTTGGCCAGTCCTGGTTTTCGGCTTGTTTCACAAAACACTGTAGAATTTGTAGCCCCTGTTTCTATACATTGAAATTGATGCTGTAGGTCCCATAATGCATCAGAATGGGGGTTCTCAGAAATCCCCAACTGGCCTAAAATCTTCCTCTTGGAACTGGCTAATTTGGCAGTTCTACCTTTTTGGAAACGTAGGTCAGTTTTAAAACAGGTAATGTGCTATCTGCCCTTTTGCTGAATGTGAAATACCATCTGCGTCTTTAAAGTTTAAGGCTTTTGTTGAAATCTGTTGCAGCTTGCCAGGATCATCAAGCTCAGTTGTTTGGTACTATATGTTCAAATGAAGCTTGGCATACTCGCATAACTAAATGAGAGGAAAAACAGCAAGAGTCCGGAATCTTCTGCAAACAGAACTATGGTGAATGCCATTTCAGTGTTTCACACATTCCAAACCCATAGTGTCATAATATGTACATTTAGAAGGTCCAAGCTGTTTTCTGGGGCAGTAACTTAGGGGTCACTCTTTACACCAATAATATTGTAAGGTGACTCCCAGGCAGACCTCTATTTCAGTCTCCGGATTTACATAAATGCTAAGATGATGGATCCTGGGTGGGGGGTGTGGGGATCTCTCCAAGACCAAATAACTGGTTTCTTCCTGCCAAATAACTGATTTCCAAGTATAGTATGGTCATTTTGGCAAAGACAAAGGAATAAATCATTTCCACTCTTCAGTAAATTAATGTTAACACAGATTTCATAACTACTCATCGGGGTCAACAGCACTGTCAAGATTCTTCACTACTATGAACAGAGGTTTTTGCAATATAGTTACTGTTCTTTCTCTCTCCATTGGTAGATGCTTCTGGTTCTCTCGCACTAATCACTCACTACTTTTCCTGAGCTATACAGATGGAGTCCCAGGACCCTGTTACCCAGAGCTGGTCCAACCATTAGGCAAATTAGGTGATTGTCTAGGTGACTGCTTCTGAAGAGCATCAAAGAGTGGATCATTCAAAGCTAAACAAGGGGGGATAAGGTTTACAGTTTGCCTAGGGTGCCTACCCTTGAAATAACTCTGGGATGGGCCCTGCTGCTACTGCATTAATGGTGAATGAGTCCTTTCCCTGGAGGGTAACACAAATCTTTCCTGGGGAATTTCCCCAGTGCCTCACATTCACTTTGTCCTTTGTTCTTGCAGGTTGGTTTGCAGCCTCTTCTGCCTTTTTTTCTTTTGTCTCCAACCCTGAAAGCATGAATGCCCCACTGGCTAGACTGTGCCAGCATTTCAGGACTGAATGATAGAACAAGGGAACCCTTCCACATGGTTGCTTCTCCGCTGTACCTGTGACAAAACTGAGCCAGGTGTTCTAGCTGGGTAGAATCCAGAACAGCTTTCAGAACTAGGTAGCTACTGTGCAGTTACTTCGGGGGCATTGTCTTCACATGAGTTGGTTTTAATGCATCTCGTGAAAGTCATGAACCTCTCTTCTAAGCCAGGGTATGTGGAGTATGATCTCAGTTTCACAGATTTACTGCTAATGCTCAATGCAGTACTTGCATTGTGCCAAAAAGAGCCTCTTTCCAAAGTTCACTAAATATGACATGTATAGACAATTTATCGAGATGCACTTAGAAATTCATTTTAATCAAACTTGTGGTGCTCAGCACAATGGGAAATATTTCTGTACCTTTCTACCATATTTTTGTGGTCCCTGCATTTCATGGTATTTGAGAATCTTTTCCCCTCTTCATATGATTCACAGAATAATTGCTTGGAACCGACCCTTCTCTTACAAGTGCCAGCCTGGTGTTTCTCCTTTACTGCTATATCCAGTTGTTTATCATTCAGAATAGAAGTGTCCCAAGTGCTCTTAAAAACTTCATTCTCCATAATTCTAGGATGTGATCCCAGTGCTTTTCTTGTACAGCGATGTTTCAGTGGTTACAAAGTTTACAGTGCATGAGATGTGTATACAATATGGGGGTCATTCTAACCCATGAATAGCAGGGTTGGACATCCAATCCCTGAACAGACCCTGGATGCGATTCTGCAGCCAGCTGTCTCCGTACGTAGAAAGGATTTGTATGCGGAGAGCTGGATGAGTGCAGGAGGGAGAGTGCCGGAAGTGGAGAGAGGGCAGAGCAGAGGTGGGCTCACGGCCTCTGAAATACAGGGCCTATTTAGGTCACAGCCCTGTACATCTGGGAGGCCAAGATGGATGGGGGACTTATTCTACCTTGGAGCTGGAATAAGTCTCCCCAAAGATGGCGATCGGCACCAGTGGACCCCCACAATGAGGTGAGCAGCAGCAGGAGGTTCCCCTCCACCCAATCCTGGCAGGTCCCTATGAGGTTGGGCAGTATGGAAATGCTGTTTTTCAAATGTGTGGGAAATTGGGGCTCCTGCTGGGCATCCCAGTGCCATGACAACAGGATACCATGGCACTGGCACTCCATCAGGAGCATAGGGAGGGCTGGACTTGCAGGGCAAACGATGTTTCCCATGCAGAATTGGGGCACGTCTGGGTCATCCAAGTGCCCCAATTCTGAAACTGCAGGAACATATAGCTCCTGTGGTTGCAGAATCGGGTATCTTTAGGGTACATACATTTTTTGGATGTCTGGATGGCACCCGAGCTGAAGTGGCCTCCACATATGTGTGCAGCAGAGGATCACATTTCAGTGACAATGGCAACAACACTAGAATTAGACTGCGTGGAAGGCAGGCCTGGCAGTCTACTTCCGTATCTTGCCACGAAAACCCAATTCATAGTCGCAACAAAACAAATTGCACTATTGAGCAGGAAGATGAGACCCCCCCCAGCTTGGAAGGCACTCATCTCAGAGTAAAGCTAGCATTGATGTGGTTGTATCAAAGCCCTTGGGACACCTGACTGCTGATGTAGCTGTGCATGAAATGAAATGAGATTCTCAAGCTGCAAAGATATCTTAGATATTGGGACATGAAACATACGAAGCACGAGCCAAGGGATGTTGGAGGTGGTCAAGAATGAAATGGAATGTATACAACTCGATCTGTTGGGTGTTAGTGAACTGAAATGGACTGGCATCAGGCACTTTGCATTTGCACTATGCTGGAATTGAAAGACAAAGAAGAAATGCTGTTGCATTTATAATTAAGACGAAACTTGCAAGATCTGTAATGAAATACAATGCAATCGGTGAACACTTAATTTCTGTTCGTCTATGAGGAATACCTATCAACACAACTATAATTCAAGTATATGCCCCAACAGCTGCAGAAGAGGATGAAGTGGATGAGTTCTATGAATCAAGTACAAGCTGAATTGACAGAACATGGAAACAGAATATCCTGATAGTCATGGGTGACTGGAATGCAAAAGTTGGCAACAAAGAAGAAGGCAAAGTAGATGAAAAATATGGACTTGGCAACAGAAACAAAGCTGGAGAAAGACTGATCGAATTCTGCAAGAACAATGATCTGTTCATCCCAGACACCTTCTTCCAGCAATGCAAGCGGCGACTGTACACAAGGACTTCATCCAAAGGATTGTACAAAAATCTAATTGACTACATCTATGGAAGTCAGCAATAGAAAAGTTCTATAACATCAACAAAGCCAAAACCTGGAGCTGATTGTGGTACAGATCACCAACTACTATTATGCAAACTCATGCTTAAGTTGAAAAAGAACTAGCCACTCATGAATGTAGCAAAATATGACCTTGAGAATATTCCACCAGAATTTAAAGACTACCTGCAAAATTGATTTGCTGCTTTAGATACAAATGACAGAGCTCCAGAAAAGTTATGGAATAACATCAAGAAGGTTGTGTTGGAAGAAAATGAGAAGTCTCTAGAAAAGGTGAAAAAAGTAAAAATGGCCAAAATGAATGAACAAAGAAACTCTGAAAATTGCCCAGAAACGCAGAGAAGCTAAAGTTAGAAGAGAAAGAGAGAGGCAGTCACAGAACTCAACAGATTTCCAGTGTGCAGCAAAACAAGACAAGGAGAAGTACTACAATGATGCATGCAAGGAAATAGAAGCAGAAACTATAAGCCACCAAATCAAACTTCATCCACATCATACACAACATAGTGCACAACTCCCTCACTCAAGGACTCATGCCGAATCAACTAAAGCTCGCCACAGTAAGACCGATCCCAAAGAAAACAACTCTCGACAAGAACAACCCAGCAGCATACCGACCAATATCCAGCATACCCTTTCTGGCAAAAATCATCGAAAAAACAGTACAACAACAACTACAAGAACACATCGACAACCATGCACCACTGGATGACAACCAACATGGCTTTCGCCCCAACCATGGAGTCGAAACATTACTGATTTACCTCTTCGACAGCATCCTACGAACCATAGACAACATCAAGAATGGAATCATAATGATCTTCATTGACATCTCTTCAGCATTTGACACAGTAGATCACAAAACTCTCCTGGAAAGACTAAAAAACATTGGGCTACATGGACCCACCTTAAAATGGTTCCACTCATACCTAACCGACAGGCGGATACAGGTAAAGGTAGGCCACAACACCTCTCGACCCATAAAAGTCCTCCAAGGAGTACCACAAGGATCCGCACTCTCAGCACTACTGTTTAACATCTACATCCAGCCAATATGCGACATCCTGAAAAAGAACAGCATTCAATATACTATCTATGCAGATGACATCATGATATACACACCTATCTCAGTTCACGACCCGGACTACTCTAAAATAACAAACTGCCTCACACAAATGACAAGATGGTGTCAAAACAACAACCTCGCAATCAACTACAGCAAGACTGAGGCACTAATCATCACTCGTAACCCAGACTTCATCCACCCACCGGACATCAAGATACAAAATACAACCATACCAATAAAATCGGAAGTAAAATACCTCGGAGTGACTCTGGACAATGAACTGAACCTCAAGACACACGTAAGCAAAACAATCAAAAATGCATACTACAGAATGAGAATCATCAGAAGACTGAAACCCCTCCTTGCCACTGAGCACTTCCGTACCGTATGCCAAGCACTAATAACCCCCTTACTGGACTTCTGCAACCCAATCTACCTTGGACTAGCAAAACAAACACTCAAACCACTACAACTAGCACAAAACACCGCAGCCCGCATAATATCTGGATCAACAAGACATGAACACATCACACCTATTCTGAAAGACTTACACTGGCTCCCAATCAGTTCATGCATCAAATACAAAACAATCATAAACATATTTAAGATCAAACAACACACTTCAGCTAACAGCCTGCACACCCTCATACAACCAGACACCAGCACATGCCCAAGAAGAAAAGGAACCTCCAACCGAGTCAGCACCCCAAGAGACTTCAGAAACACACTCAAGGACACCACAGAAAGAGCACTCTCCCTGGCTGCACCTACAATCTGGAACAACCTCCCAGACGATCTGAGATCAACGACGGACCTCAAAGACTTTCGCAAACAGCTGAAGACAACGCTGTTCATAGAACACTATGGACACATCACATGATCTAACTACCAGGAACAACCAACATACCTCCCTCCGACCCACTGAAAAGAGAATGTATAACGGCACATGATGTTTATTAACACTAAATGTATAAAAGAATGTACTATAAAACACGATGTATCATAGCGCACAATGTACATAGCTCAACATAATCAAACACACAACACAACATACACACAATTCACGATATATCCTTCACTGCATGAAAAACACTATCACCCCTTTTGATTGTTTGCTGTGAAACCGCCTTGATTGTAAGAAAAAGCGGTATAGAAATACAGTTAAATAAATAAATAAATAAATAAGAGGAAGAACAAGATCGGCTTTCCTAAAACTACAAGAGTTAAAGAAAAAATTCCAACCTCAAATTGGAATGTTACAAGGTGCTTAAGGATCCATGCTGAATGATGCTGAGATCCAGTGGGTCGCCATGAGTTGACACTGACTCAACGGCACTTAACAACAACAACACCGACGCACCCACCCCCCCCACACAAAAACTGAAAAATGAGGAAACATGCATATTTGAACATTTTTTCACATTTCCAACTAACATCCAACTTAACATCCTATATAACATCCAACTTACATTCAGTAGGAAATATTCTTAGTGATCACAAAACACTTTACATCATTTATTAACACAATCTCTATATCACATACTAAGTAAATTGACTTTAACTAGTTAGTTATAATTACTTTATACAATTTTCTCATGTTTGGGAAACATTACTCAGTACTGTCATCAACAGGCTAGAGATAGGGAAAAGTCTAAGAACTGTTCCAGCTATAGCAAACAGCACTATTTCACTATCAAGCAGTATGACATCATCATTAGGTGCTAACCATATCTCTATTCAATAAAATCTCCAACAGCAAAATCCTGAATAGTTACGCTCTTCTTGCAATGATGTAGGTCCTCGCCTTTTTTACGCATGAAAAGCATCAGCAAGACGCCCGAGAAACCTCCAAAGGATCCACCTTCATCTGTACAATCAAGCAGCAGCTTGAGCTCCCCAAGGTTGAGCTTGCCCTCAACAACACAGCCATCGTTACAACTACAGCAAGTAAATATAAATTTTCTGGACAGAACAAAAGTACCTTTAAGTTAACGCTGCTATTACCAGTGCCAGTACCTTGCCATTAATATTGCCAGTAGCTTGCCATACCTGTGTTACTCTGACCAATTTTACTGTTGCCAGTAGCTTGCTATATCTGTGTTACTCTGACCAATTTTACTGTTGCCAGTAGCCTGCCATACCTGTGTTACTCTGACCAATTTTACTGTTGCCAGTAGCTTGCTATACCTGTGTTACTCTGACCAATTTTACTGTTGCCAGTAGCTTGCTATCTCCAGGAACAAACAGGAATGAGTCTTCACATATGGGTATCGTTGGTACCGACGGAGCCTGCGCGGGAACGCTCCCCAGCGTCCAATCAGAATGCTTTTGGGAGCATCCCACCATGCCTGCATGCTGCCTTCCCGCCTTTCCCAACTGCCTCTCCTCAGTTTTCCGTTTTCCGTGGAGCCGGCAGGACGTATTCCTTTCACCGCAGAAAATTCTTCTTTTTATTCTTTACTTTTTTGTGGTCGTGTCTGCCTTCCCTTGACGCTACCGGTACTTTTCTTTCTTTTTCCTGAAGAATTTCTTCTTTCCTTAGAAATTTTTTCCTGTTTAGTGCCTGACGGTTTCTAGGCCACTAGGCCTCTACCCTTCCGTTATGGAAAAGCCAGCCACTATCCTTAAGAAATGCTCAAAGTGTGGCGGTACAGATATTTTTTCAGACACTCATACTTGGTGTCTAAAATGTTTAGGTCCTGGCCATTGTCCTCTGGACTGTCTCTCCTGCTGGAGCTCAAACAGAAGAAGTCTTCAGAATCGAGCAGAACTCGATACCGGGTTCACATCCCCTTTGATGTTACCAGTTAGAATATCTTCTTCTTCACAGGATCAGCTAACCAAACAAAAGTCTGTAAAGACTAGCCAGTCCTCGAGTGGTAGATCTCCTTCCCAGCATCGAGATGGCTTCGGCCTTGCCCTCGAGGACGTTTTGGCAACATAGCCCCGACGGGAGTCTTTGGGCTCCAAAGCATTAACGGGGCTCCGGGTTGTTCCCAAGGTTCTTACCTCGATGAACATACCCGGGCCATGCTCGGTGGTTGTGACCGCTTCAGGCGGTACCGACACCACGGTATCGGCTATGGTGATGGACGAAACACTCCTCGCCGATGAACATAATCTAGCACTCTCGGCTACTTCGGTACCGTTAGAGTTGCTGCAGACCGTTCCTCGAGTATCGGTATCGCCTTCGGTACCGGTATCGACATCGGCATCAGTGTCGGTACCGTCCATGCTTACTTCGACAGAATCGCTTCCCTCGATGCCGAGCCTGGAATCGATCTCTAGCATGGAAGATTCGGTACCGACTCGTCTCGGTACCGACCTCGGGTGGTACCAAAGACATCGCTTTAAAGAAAATCCGATGCTTCATCCTTTTCAGTCTTCCGATCCCGATGACTGGGATGAATCCATCGGTACCAAGGCCGATTTTTCTACAAGTCTAGCTTTTACCCCAAATTTTAAAGAGTCCTCTTCGGGGGAGATTTCTTTTCAAGCTTTTCTGCTTGATATGGCAAAGCTACTTGCCATTTCTATACTTGGTAAAGAATCCTTACCAGGGAATTCAGAGACACTGCAATTTCCATGGATTCCAAATGAGGTGATCATGCTTCCAGTGCATCAGATCTTACAAGATCTACTGTTAAGAATGTGGGAAACTCCTTTAACGGTATCCCCACATTCCAAGACACTTGACACTATGTACAAGGTGCCACCTTCTCCAGGTTTTCAAAAGACTCAACTTCCTCATCATTCTATTGTTGTAGAATCAGCAATGAGGCGAATTAAGAGTGCAAAGAAGCACTCTTCTTATCCACCAGGTCGTGAGTCTAGGACTTTAGATGCCTTTGGACGTCGATACTTCCAGGCATCCATGCTTTCAGCAAAAATTATCTTATATATTTTCTATATGGGATTATCTCTTGAAGAGGTCACAAAGAACTTAAAGTTTTTGAACCCTTTTCTTCCAGAGCATAAAAGAGCAGACTATTCCTTATTAGTCAATCATGCTCAAAATATCTCTACATTTCTTAATCGTGCTTCCCTGGACTGTTTTGAGTCTATTAGCAGAACCTCTGCTATAGCCATAGGAGCACGACGCTTAGCCTGGCTCCAAGTTTCTGACTTGGATAGATGGGTTCAGGAAAGGCTGGGAAATACTCCTTGTACTGGTGAAAATCTCTTCAATAAGGAGGCTTTATTTCAAGCTAATCAGTTGAGCACTGATGCTGTTTCTTTCAGAGGATTGTCCAGACTCTCCTCTATCCCAGCTAATAAAAAATCTCATAAAAAGCTTTATTACCCCAAGGGGAAAAAGTTTTATCCATCTTCTACCCATTCTACAGATGTTTCCAAAGATGGGCAACACCACACCAGACTAAGAAAATCAAAACCTCAACAGGCTCAGCAAACCCAGCAATCGCAGGGTTTCTGATATTTTATTCACTTTTTCTGTGTGAGGTTTAGAACTTGAACCTACTTCTTTTCAACAGAAGCATCTAAAAGTCATATCATCCATGCTGAGATATCAGTCATACATTGACTCAATCCTCGGTTCTGGGTATAAATCTCTTGCTACAAGAGAAATCTATCCTTCTAGCTAAGAGCTATTAAGGACTATCATACCCCAGAGATAACAGGTTTCGCCTTTTAAAAGAAAAAGGAGAACTAACAGGGTGAACTATACCTTTCACCTTGTCAGTTTTCCTGTACGAGGATATCTCATACTTTTAACTGCAAGGGGACCCTATCCTTTCAAAGACTTACTAAATTGTAAGTCTTTTCAACTCTGTATTAATTTCTATCCCTCTTAGTCCAGACATTTAGTCTTTAAGAGTACTACTAATCAACTGGAGGGCTTATCCTCTAAGCCATAGGTTTTCTTCAAAACCTACTCCAGTAACTAGTTTTCATACAGAGTTTTCTCCCTTTTTTGCAGTTCATCTCCTTCTCACATATCTTTTTAAGGCAGCTGTTCGGACAGAAATTGGGTATTACTACTCCAAATTATGTCTGTCGGTCCTCTCCAACCCATGGGACCTAACTTTTATGCTGCCTTAATAACAGATAAGTCCAAAGGAGATCCAGAACTCATTTGGACTATTTATTGTTGCAGGCGTCAGGCCTGTCTACTATTCTTAGCCACCTTCAGTTCTCTTGGCTCCAACAGAATAGATTAGGTTGCACACTGGCAATTCAACAGCCAGATCTAAGCAACCTACAACATGCTCTCTGCAATTCTACAACAAAGCTCTGCAACTGTGGGCCTTTGCCAGAGAGCCTCAGAGCTACTCCTAATAGGTAGCTGGCCAGATAGTTAATAAGGCCTTCAGCTGATAGACTCTACCAGTCATGTTCCTACATGACTGTTTTTTTCCTACTTTTACTATATTCCTTAAAATTTCCTTGTAAGGAAAGGTAACCAGGGTTTAGAACACGTGAAAGTGTAGAAAATTGCACAATTCCCTGGTTGTTCCACATCTCACTGGAACTTCCTCAACAGGGATGCATTTTTTTCACTGCAGTTGGTCCTTATTCACTACTCTCCTTCTAATTTCCTATACTTCATGGTAGCTTATGTTAAACAGGAGAATGCATGATACTCATATTGCCCTCATAAAGAGGCAAACATGGTATCCCCTTATATTGCGTCTTTTTCTCTAGCTACTAATTGAAATTGTAGAAGGATCCAGACTTGCTGTCTTAAGACTAAGGAGCTCCTCTGCACTCATTCACGTACGTCTCGAGACCTGGTTATTCAGGGGCTAGATCTTTTCAAGAAGTCTAATCCTATCCCTGTAAGTGAAGAACATATTACCAGTTTCCATGAAACTTTCTCTATAGTTCTTCCATATTTAACCAGACAGAGATTCTCCATCAAGATTCTCAAGTAGGTCTTAGTCCTTCTTTTTCTTGCGTCAATCTCTATACCTCATCTGACTTTGAAAGATTTGTCTACTGTCCATATTAATGCTGCCCCAGCATACCATAAACTCAGTGGACAACCAATTTCTATGGTATTTTGCCAAATACCTTCTTTTACCGTTACCTTTTAGGTTACGTCACACCTGAAGCTCTACATGTAAAGTCTTCATCATAAGTTACATCACTTACAAGGACTTTTACTGATCTTCAAAAAATTGGAGGCTCAACACCTAGTACAAATAACTTTCTCTTTCATTGGAATAAAGGGGGTCTTAAAGACCTATCCCCTTTTTTCTGCAAAGGGTATTTCTACTTTTTCATCCAAACCAGTCAGATTATCTCCACTCTTCCTAGGACCTTATTCTGCTCCAAGGACAAGAAGTTCAATTTTTTGGACTTTACAGAAGCTTTACCTATTCTCAAAAGTCCAACCTCATTGAACTCCCCCAGTACTTCTTCTAGGGTTAGTTCTGGCCATGAGGACTTCTCATCTCTTCCTGTATTGCAAAATTATTTTTTTCCCTCTACTTCACATTGGGTAATTTCTCTGAGGATAATGATCTGGCTCTCAACCACAGACCCTTATTACCCTCAACAAATATTTTGTAATATTTCTGAGTGAGATCCACATTAGATAATTAAGACTCAACATTTTTCTAATATTATCATTTACACAAGGACTCCCCTTTGGATACCTTGTTTACTTAAGCTGTTTCACAGCATCTCTTTTTCTTTTCTAGTTCAACTCCTACCCTCCATACCTTGGATGCCTGAGGTTTTAAGGGATAAGCATGGCCCATCTTTAGATTGCAACATGCTGGGGCCTCCTTCAGGCATCTTAGCTTGGGAGTCCCCTTATGTGAAGACTCATTCCTGCTTGTTCCTGGAGATAGCACAGTTACTTACCTGTAACAGGTGATCTCTGGGAACAGCAGGCATAAGTCTTCACAACCCACCCACCTCCCCTAGGAGTTGTATCTCTCTATCTATCTCTTTCCCTTCTCTCTCTCTCCCTTTGTCTCAGCTTTAAAACTCAACTGAGGAGAGGCAGTTGGGAAAGGCGGGAAGGCAGCACGCAGGCGTGGTGGGATGCTCCCAAAAGCGTTCTGATTGGACGCTTGGGAGCGTTTCCACGCAGGCTCCATCGGTACCGACGATAGCCATATGTGAAGACTTATTCCTGCTGTTCCCAGAGATCACCTGTTACAGGTAAGTAACTGTGCTATATCTGTGTTACTCTGACCAATTTTACTGTTGCCAGTAGCCTGCTATACTGGCATTACTCTGACTAATTATACTGTTGCCAGTAGCCTGCTATACCGGTGATACTCTGACTAATTTCACTGTTGCCAGTATCCTACTATCTCTGCTACCAGAAACCTCCTATTATTGTACCCACAATCTATCATTACTGTCTCTAGCTTTTAATAACAATATTGTTTACAACCCCAACAACCCTAACATGGCCATCTCCTTATTTACCACATTTAGTCTTTACCTCCTAGCTAACGCCATTCAGAATTCATCCGCCTTTTCACCCACCCATAACTATATCACTATCCTGCATAGCCTGGGAAGAAGAAATCACACCAGCTACCATCACACATCACAACATACACACCATATCAGACATTCACACCTTCTCTATATATCCCTCAATAACACCTATAGCCCCAAGCCGGAACCCACTCTCTTAATAGTAGCCTAAAATGTGCCCTCATTAACTCACGTTCAGTTCGCAAAAAATGGCCAGCCATCACGGATCTTATTGCTAATCTTAACTTGGATATCCTTATGGTCACAGAATCCTGGCTATCATATACAGACACTGTCCTCATAAATCAACTCATTCCTCTTGACTATTCAATACAGACATGTCACAGAACCAACTGGAAAGGAGGCGGCGTATTCATTCTAGCAAGAACTAATCTCCAGTTCCAGTTACTATCTTCTAGGAGTCTCATGCACATGGACATAGTGTCTGTTGCCAATAAGCACATCATTATAAATCTCATCTACAGAGCTCCTTCTTCCCCCCCAGAAGACCTCTCTAACATAATTGACCTGGCCTGCAACCCTGTAAGCCCATGAAAACCTAATTGGTTGATTGGCGACTTTAACCTCACTTCCCTACAACCCACCTACTCTAACACCTTCCTTGATGCTATGACTGATCTCAATTATACACAGATGGTGAACTCTCCCACACACCTCAAGGGAAATGCTCTTGACCTCATTTTTGCCCCCCAATCAGAATCAAATAACAATATCAACCTCTCTTTTACTCCTGTTCCATGGTCAGACCACAACTTAATCCCCTTCCAAATCCCATTCCAACAAAATCTAATCCCAACCAATCAAGCAAATACAGCCTCCTCAGGATCGACAACTCACTTCAAATCCCTAGACAAGGATGAGTTCATCAACAGCGCTCTGCCAGTCCTCCGTCAACCAACTCAAAATCTTGACGATATGATCAACAGATGGAATACCACCCTGAACTCTTGTTCGCAGCTACCATCCTCAAATAAATTACCTGCATCCATCAAACCAGCAAGAAACAGAAAACCAGCCCCTTGGTTCTCTGCTGAACTATGGTCATCTCTTCAGCATCTAAGAAAGCAAGAAAGAAAATGGCGTCAATCTCGCTCCACAACCAACCAAATGACTTATGAAAACACCCTGAAGCAACACCGTGAGAAAATATCTGAAAAAATGAGAGAACACCATACGGAGCTCCTCCTCTGCTCATTAAATAAACCACATGACCACTTTAGCATTGCTAAGTCCTTAACCAAAGCACCTTCCTCGAATCAGACGATATCAATTCAACCTCAGCCCTATGCTGAATACCTGCAATCTAAAATCATTAAAACAAAAGCGGCATCAAATGCCCCACTCAGCTACATTCCCCAAGGACAGCCACAGTTAATGAACTTCATCCCCCCAACAGAGAAATACATCTCTGACCTTATTGCTACTATTAATACCACCACAGCCCCAAATGATCCTTGTCCTGCTTACTGGATCAGAACGATGCGTGCAGAGCTCAGCCCAACTTTAGCCTACATCATGAAGCTCTCCTTCTCAACAGGAACATTCCCAGCAGCCCTTAAACAAATGTCTATATGCCCTCTCCTGAAAAACAACAAACTTGACCCAACAAGGACAGATTCATATCGCCCGATCTCGAGCATACCCCTTCTAGCCAAACTTATTGAAAAGGTGGTGCAAATGCAACTACAGCAACACATTGACATATCATCCCCTCTTGATTCCTGCCAACATGGGTTCAGAGAATCCCATGGGGTAGAGACTTTACTCACCTTACTTATCAACACTTTATCCAGAGGTATTGACAAAATCGAAAACGGATTTGTACTCATCTTCCTTGACATTGCTGCTGCATTTGATTCTGTTAACCATGAGCAACTCCTCTCTCGCCTTCAGGAAAAGGGAATTCATGGCCTGGCCTGGGAATGGTGCAAATCCTATCTAGCTGACCATTGGCAACATGTTCGGATAGGACCCTCAACATCTGAACCATTCCAGCAACAACAGGGAGTACCCCAAGGATCCTCACTATCTGCTTTACTTTTCAATATATATATGCAACCTATTTGTGATATAATCTGCTCCTTTAATATATCCATTATTGCTCTTGGCAGAATGACTATGAAAGACCTAGATAAGATTCTCAAGAGCAGAGATGTCTCTCTCCATACAAAGATTCGACTTGTTCAGGCCATGGTATTTTCAATAACATCATATGGATGTGAAAGCTGGACAGTGAAAAAGACAGATAGGAAGAAAATTGATGCCTTTGAATTATGGTGCTGGTGGCGAATACTGTGTATACCATGGACTGCCCGAAGAACAAACCAGTCGGTACTAGAGGAGATCAAACCTAAGCTTTCTTTAGAAGCTCAGATGACAAGACTTTGACTTTCATACTTTGGACACATCATGCGAAGAAAGAGATCATTAGCGAAAGACATTATGCTTGGCAAGATAGAAGGTCAACGCAAAAGTGGAAGGCCAGCAATGAGATGGATCGATACAATAACAGCAGCTACAGGTACCAGTCTGTCAACAATGAGCCGCCTGACTGAAGACCGAACACAATTTAGGATAGCTATCCAGAGGGTCGCCATGAGTCGACTCCGACTCGACGGCGCTTAACAACAACAATATATCCAGCTTGATCTATGCAGACGATGTCTTGATATTCACACCAATCAAAATCATGCACTCTGACCTCTCCCCACTAATAGTGCTTCAATGCAATCACTGATTGGCTCTTATTGCAAAATCTATGCATAAACTTTAAGAAAACTGAGGCACTATTCATAACCAAGAACAAGAACTTCTCTCCCTCCACTTCATTGAAGGTGCGAGATGCAGTGCTCCCATGTAAATCTGTAATACGCTACCTCGGTGTCTCAACTGACCAACAGCTCAACTTCAAAGAACACATAAAGAACACCACCAAGTCCATCTACAATAAAATACAGACACTAAGACACCTAAGACCTCTACTAACCCAAGAGGACTTCAGAACGATATTCCAGACGCTTGTAATGCCTCACTTTGACTATGCCAACATCGTCCTACACAGCCTCCCTAACAGCACCATCAATCCACTACAGATGGCGATGAATGCATCAGCCCGCATTCTCTGCGGCATTTCCAGAAGAGATCACATTACACCCATACTTATGGAACTACACTGGCTACCGTTACAATGCAGGATCACCTACAAGGCACTACTCCTATCCTTTAAGGCAATTAACTGGCTATCCCCTTCTTCCCTCTCTGCACTTCTGACCATCACCCCTACAAACAGGCTAGGAGGTCAGTAGCTGCCAATACGCTGACTATTCCACTTGAGTCTACCAAATGTACTCAAACAACTAGAAACAGAGCCTTTACCTTTTATGCCCCCAGGTGCTGGAACAATCTCCCACATCATATTCGAGCAATCAAAGACCTCTCACAGTTCAGAAAAGCCCCTAAACACCACCTATTCTGCCTTCACTTCTACCCTAACCTAACACAATCACCCCCTGCAACCCAACTCACTCACTCAGCCTCTGACATTCCAACAACATAACTCTTGACAATGTACAAAACATACCCACCCTCAAGTACACTCTAGAGTAGACGATTATAGATGACATTGTTTCTTGCATTACGATTCCAACTTGCAATATAAACTGTAAATAGTTACAACAACCACTGTTGTTGATTTGTATATAGTTACCCTTGTTACAGTCCCATGTTCCAATCCTGTTACAATGTAAGCAAAAGATCTTTGTTCTGATGCAAAATTTTGTTGTTTGTAAACCACACTGATACTAAAAAGCGCGGTATATAAGAACTGTAAGTAAATAAATAAATAAGTGGTCTGGCTGTGCTCTGGCAATACTCTGGCTCTCCTGCAAACAAGCAGAGATGGACATACTGATAGAAGAATGTAAATTGTCATTTTTACAGAATGATCAGGAAATTAAGCAAAAGTAAGTGTAGTATTATAGAGGCTTCTAGAAATGCTTTGTAAAAACTGTCTGGTATTCTACTACTGCCTGCCATCTCATGTAGATTCTTATCTCACTCCCTTGTTCTGCACCTAGAGATAGTGGCTCGTAGGCTTTGCTAAGCACATAACTCCCCTCTCCTCCTCCCCTCCTTATCTTTGTGATCCGTTATGATAAGGACTGACAGAAGGAACAGAAACCCAAAGCCAGAAGGCTTACTGTGTGGACCATGAGAGCCAAAAATTGTTAAAAGAAGTCAGGGAGCTGACCTCCCATAATACATAAAGGATTATGTATTTAAAGTGTGTCTATTATACTGTTAGTAAGTTTATTATACTGCTTATAAGAAAGCTGCTTATTTTAGTTGCCATATTGTAAGAGACAAAAGCCCTCAGCAGGAAATGTATGCAAGACAGAAAAACTAGTTTCGCAGATGTCAGGGCTGCTCTTAGTTGTATAATGAAGCTATGTTAAATAAAAGAGGGATCCTTGCTCTGCTGACCTTTTGCAATGCAAAGGTCTTATGGAGAAAGCACAAACATAAATAAACTAGAAACTGTTATGGGGACTTTGAAAGGAAGATTTGCAAATAAACCATTGACCACCTGTACATGCAAAAGAAAGATAAGGACTGACATCAGTATGTACTACCATAAAAGGGATAAAGATGTCAGAACAAGCCAAACTGCATTCTTGCATATGGTCTGTAATGTAAGAGGGAGTTATGTTAAATAAGATAAAAGAATAAATAAAGGGGATGGGGCTACAGTAAACAGGAGCAGAAACCCAAGCGTGCTGCCTGAGCATAATAGATAGGTCAATGACATTGTATTAGTTAGCCAATAAGATGTTGGGGGTAGGGGCTTGTTGATTTGACAAAGGTATAAATGTCACTGAAATATGTCAAAGGGGTTTGTCTACTTGCTGGTCACCTGTCTTGCAAGATTGATAATAGATTCTTTTTCATTGCTTCATGTCCATGTCTTATTATAAAATAATCGAGGTGGCGCTATTTCCTACAATACCACACACACAAACATTCAAAGAGAGAAACAAGAGCATCCTTTTGGTTTTGAAATCATTCCATCTCATTGTCTCCTTCAGGCTTCTTGCCCATTTTTTTTAAGTGCCTTCAAGTCTATGCTGACTCTTGGAGATCCAGCAACCCCTGGGTTTTCTGGGCAAGGTATGACTGGAAGTAGATTGCCAGTCCTTTTCTTCTGAGGTACTGGAGCAAAGTGACTTGCCCAAGATGACAGAGTGCCAGTGCGAATCAAAACCTGATCCAAGAACATAAGACATGCCATAATGGGTCAGCCCTAGGTCCATCAAGCCCAGTATCCTGTTTCCAGCGATGGCCAATCCAGTCACAAGTACCTAACAGTTTCCCAAAAAGACACAGGTTCCACAGTGCATGTATTGGGGCAAGCAGCAGATCTCCTGGGTCCTCTTTAATAATGGTTTATGGACTCCAGGAACTTGTCAAACCTTTTTTAAACCCAGCTACACTAACAGTGTTTACTACATCCTCCAGTAACGAATTCCAGAATTTGATTATACGTTGAGTGAAAAAATAATTTCTCTTATTAGTCTTAAACAGGTTGCACTGTAACTTCATTTCTACTTTTTGATGGCGTACTGTTTACCCATCCCACTCCATTCATTAATTTATAGACGTCTATCATATCTCCTTTCAGCCATCTCTTTTCCAAGATGAAGAACCCTAACTTTTAAGCCTCTCCTCATAGGGATATCCTTCCATTCTTTTTACCATTTTGGTGGCTCTTCTGTGTACCTTTTTTTCTAATTCCGCTGTATCCTTTTTAAGATACTGCAACCAGAATTGCACACAATATTCAAGGTGTGGTCACACCATAGAACGATACAGAGCCACCAGGAAGGCCACCTTCCAGGATAAGTATCTAAGGTGGCCAGTGGCTCGATTGGTGGCCTAGTGAGCTGGGAGAGCACCACGTTGAGGTCCCATTCTGCTGCCAGAGGATGGACAGGGGGCTTGGAGAGCAGAAGGCCCTGACTTCAGCTCACAGAGTTAGCACGCTTCAAGTGCTGGTGGTGGACCTCTGTACACCAGGTTCTTCAAGAACAGAGTAGTCTTCTGCACTCAACCTAAATTTGATCCTGAAGGTGGTATCCCCATTTCACCTCAACCAGGAGGTGGTGCTCTACACCTTCTACCCAAGGCCTGATGCCGGCAGGGAGGAGCTCATACTCCACACACTGAACTGTAAACGGGCCCTGTCCTTCTATCTGCAGCCACTGCAGGGCACTCAGCTTTTCGTGTCCTATGATCTCAGCAGCCTGGGACTCCCTGTAACCAAGCATACCCTATCCTCTTGGGTGGCGGACTGCATTGCTCTTGCCTATTTATTTATTTATTATTTATTTATTTGTGTGCTTTTCTATACCGCCCCTTCCAGAGATCAGGGCGGTTTACAGAGAACATGGTAAATATCAATTACATAGAACATTTTTGAGCACATAATAACTATTTCACAGAGAAAATATTAACTATTTTACATAGATTGAGCACATATTCATTATTTACAGAGAGTAGGACAAATATGCACATCGATAATAAACATATTAACTATTTACAACAGCCAGAACAGGACTGTCTATAGTTCGGTGGAAGGAGTATAGCAGTGTTATCAGTGGGAAAGTGCAAGGGAGCGTGGGAGATGAGTTAGGTAGGGTAAACTTGTGTTAGGTGATTTGTGTACTCTTGTGACATCTGCTTGGGGGTGAGCTGTAAGTTGTAATAGTGCTGGGTGAAAAGGTATGTTTTAAGTTCCTTCCTGAAGGTTAGAAGGTCTTTAATCTCTCTTAGGTTGCATGGTAGTTTGTTCCATTGACTGGGTACATAATAAGAGAAGGCCTATGAGCGGGCGGGCCTCTCCCTGGAGCACCAGATCACAGCGCATCGCGTGAGGGTGATGGCCATGTCGGTGGCACACCTCTGTTCTGTGCCAGTGACAGAAATTTGCAGAACTGCCACTTGGTCATCCATTTACATGTTCGCGGCACACTACTGCCTGGAAAGCAAATTCCGTAAGGACAGTGCCTATGGTCATGCAGTTCTGCATTATATTCTTGGAGTGTAAGCAACTCCTTCCCTCCGACCTGTGTTCAGGCTACTGGAGTGATAGTGTTGCTGTATGCTAGGGTCTTACAGAGTCTCTCAGCAGGGACTCGCCTTCTGCAACTTGCGGCCACCCGACCGGTCGCCATTGGTACTTTCGTGGTTCAGTCCTTGGCAGCCTGGAGCTAGGGAGTCCCATATTAACAACTGGAATGATACTATCAATAATGCAGCTAAAAATAATCAACCTAACAAAAAGACAATATACACCAAATTAAACAGTTCACCATGGTTTAATAGCACTCTAAGACAAATGAAAAAAGAACTAAGAAAACTTGAAACAAAATGGAAAATCCAAGCTGACTGTACACAAAGAAATATTCAATAACTATCTATCAAAATATAAGGAAACAATTGACAACACAAAGAAAAACAATTATGCAGCAATCTTAACAAAATCATACAATAGACCAAGAGAGTTCATTTCTATAGTCAGAAAATTAACTAATAACGAGCAAACTTCCAGCAACGAAATCACGGAAATCTCAGTTCAAACCCTAGCTAATCATTACCAAAGCAAATCTAAGAAACCTTCCATGCACGCAGATAATATCAACATCACTTATCAACCTGTAGATGAATGGTCAGAATTTTACCCCATTTCAAAAGCATCATTAAAAACAATCATCTCCAACCTAAATACTACAACTTCGTACTTGGATCCATGCCCAGTTTCATGGATAAAAAACACACTGCAAACTCTAATATCCTATATTCTCCCAATAGTAAACCTCTCACTCACCCAAGGATACCTTCCATCCCCGCTCAAACATGCACAAATACGCCCAATTTTAAAGAACTGCAAACTAGACAAAACATTGCCAACATCATATAGGCCCATATCTAGCATACCATTCTTGGCCAAAGTAATTGAAAAGGTAGTGCAACTCCAGACACAGGAATTCATAGACTTATCTTACCCACTTGATGAACAACAATATGGTTTCCGACCTCGCCACGGAGTAGAAACACTCCTAGCAGTATTAATAGACACACTCCTAAAAGGAATTGACAATCACAAACAAGCATTCATTCTCCTTTTCATTGACATATCAGCAGCTTTTGATAGCGTGCATCACTCAATACTGCTCAACAACTTAAAACAGTTAGGCATAAATTCCACCGTACATAAATGGTTCACCTCATATTTACATAACAGAACACAAAATGTAAGAATAGGTAACCAAACATCAAACATATACAAACAAGAAATAGGTTTACCACAAGGTTCAGCACTGTCAGCCCTACTCTTTAAATATCTATATAAAACCGATTTGCAATATTTTTAAAAAATTTGGAGTACAATATCACCTTTATGCGGATGATATCATGATGTACATACCTTTCACAATTCCTAACCTACCGATTTCAACTTCTATCTGACTGCTACAATGAATTACATACTGGCTAAAAACCCAAAACCTACATATAAACCATGCTAAAACCGAAGTCTTAATCGTAACAAAAAACCCAACGTTCACCCCGCCAACTCACATAATACTACAGAACCAAGAAATTAAAATAAAAAATGAAATAAGATATCTAGGTGTCATTTTAGACACACAACTTACCATGGAAACGCACATCAGAAATACCTTGAAGAAAATCTACTTCAAACTTAAAATCCTCAAACAATTACGCCCCCTTGTATTTATACAAGATTTTATCAATATAAACACAGGCTACCATAACTCCACACTTCGATTTCGCCAACTTAGTACTTATAGGCATTTCAAAACAAAACATTAAAAGGATCCAACTCGCGCAAAATGCTACAGAATCATATTAAAGATAAATTCACTCCAACACATTACACCGATACTAGCATCCCTTCACTGGTTACCAATACAAAGCAGGATAACATACAAAACAATTATAACTACATTCAAAGCCCTAAAAGATATGGCCCCGAAGACACTCTGTAATCTAATAAGCAAAGAACCACCTAAGCCTACTTATAGAAAAGGACAATCAAATAAACTTAAGATGCCAAAAGAATATATAAGAACTCACAATTAACAAATAAAAGAGCCTTTTCCCACGTAGCCCCAACAGTCTGGAACTCTTTACCAGAGGACTTGCGATCACTAACAGAGATAACAGAATTCAGAAAAAAATTGAAAACCTACCTATTCACTAAACACTATAATACCATAGAAAACCTTCCAATCAACTTAGATAAAGGCTAAACAAGAACCTGTCTAAAATCAAGATTATACTCCCTATTACAATATACGTACAACTTAAATGAATAATCTTTCCATTCCAATGCATCAATACCCCACTTGTATATAGTTAAAATTGAGTTAGAAACAGTACTACAGTTTAAATTGTTACACAATCTGTGTTAGTTGATTCATTGAACTATTCCGCATAGTTTTTACATACACTTTGTTGTTCAAGTTAAGATGTTCATTGTAAAAAGTTATAACTGTTCTATGTAAAACAAGCTCTGCATTGTTAATTGTTGTTAAATGTACACCGCAACTGATCGCTGGAAGATGCGGTATATAAATAAGTGTTAAATAAATAAAAATAAATAAATATGTGAGGACTGACTTCCTGCTTGTTCCTGGAGAAAGCATAGTTACTCACCTGTAATAGGTGTTCTCTGGGAACAACAGGAATCAGTCCTCGCAACCCTCCCTCCTTCCCTGTGAGTTGCCGTCTTTGTTTTTTCCTGACTGCCGTCTCAGCTACTGTATGTCATCTGACTGAGCAAGATGGCACCCTTAGGTGGGAAGGGGACCACGCATGTGTGGTAACATTCCCAAGAGCTTTCTTTGAAAGCTGGGGAAATGCTCTGTGTGGGCTCTGTTGGCACTGATGTTGCCCATCTGTGAGGACTGATTCCTGTTGTTCCTAGAGAACACCTGTTACATGTGAGTAACTATGCTTTACAACTTTAATGTAATTTTTGGAAGAGTGTGTTTTCCTCTTATTTTGCAAAGTCTGTTGCTTCCTTCCTCGTGTGTGCTGGTGGATTCTCACTCATTCCTTCTAATCATCAGAATGCTTGTACAAGTTTAGTTATGGAGGTTCTGGATATTTACTTTCATATTTCAGCACTTTGGGCCCGATTCTGCCTCGCGAATAGCGGGGCTGTACATCCCAGTGAGACTTGCAGCCCTGCTATTCACATGGACTCTATGCTGGCAACCAGGCTCCTTGCACACACAGGGCCTCTGTGTGGAGAGTGCTGGATGGGGCGGGAGGGGGCAGGACAGAGGCAGATCGAGGAAGGGGCTATGCGTCAGGACATATAGGCAATGTTCCCGCTAACCTGCGCTGGGTCCGCCGCCAACATTCCTGCCGGCGGGGGGAGGTGTAGAGCGATCGACGCTCTGCCCCTCCCCCCACTGGCAGGAATGCCGGCGGAGGACCCAGCACAGATTAAAGAGAACATTGTGAGGGTGCTGCGGTGCGTGTATAGGTCTAACACGCGCTGCAGCACCTCAACTCTGCTACCTCAACTGGGAGCTATTCCATGCATCTACCATTCTTTCCATAAATAGATATTTCTGCATATTACTCCTGAGTCTGTCCCCTTTCATCCTCATCCTATGCCTCTTTGCTGTAGAGCTTACTTTTAATCAGCTTTCCGTAAGTCTAAACAGTGCACCAGCAGCAGAGCATGTGAGTTTATATCCACAGTGCTCTGGAACTCCCTACCACCCAGTCTCTGAAACATTACAGACTTAGCCTCGTTCTGCTCCCAACTCAAAACCCATCTTTTCACAGAACATTTTGGTCAAAATGAAACTACAGCTCTCACTGACCCAACATAATTTTCCCCCCTCCTCGCCACTAGGCTATCCAACCAATCAAACTGGTCAATAAATCACCCATCCCTTTACCCCATCCTGTACTGATGGATATTATCGATCTACAGAACTGTAAATATGCTGTACAGTCAAACCTCGGTTTTCGTATGCCCTGGTTTTCGTACGATTCGGTTTTCGTTGACTTTTTTCATCAAGATTTTGTTCCGGTTTTCGTACGTTGTCTCGGTTTTCGTACAGTTGAAAATGGAGCACCATCTTGTGGCCAGAAGTGGGATTTTCTTTATTTTGATTTTCTTGCTGATTGACTGTCTTCCATATTTATTGGCGCTTCTCTTTTACAAGGCAGGCTGGAGCCCCAATTGGGCAGCCGGCCAAGATGGCTGTTCCCACCTCCGCTGCTGGTGGTGATTGCTCGATCTCCGGAGGGGAGAGCAGCTGGAGCTGGCTGGAGTGCGTCCCATATGCCAACAAAAGTCTTCAATAAAGGTAAAAGTGATGTTACATGCTCATTTATCCATTTCATTAGTCATTTATATGTATTTCTCATTGTTTTCTGTATGTAAAAATATAGTTATTCTCTATAAAATGTATTTTTTGTCAATATTTTTGGGTGTCTGGAACGGATTAATTGAATTTACATTATTTCTTATGGGAAATCTTGCTTCGGTTTTAGTCCGTTTCGGTTTTAGTCAGACTTTTTTGAACGGATTAATCATGAAAACCGAGGTTTGACTGTATATAAGTTAAAACTATCTTGAATCATTTACATTCTTGATTGCCTGTTATTGCACCATTTATTATTACAATGTTTAATGTATCTGTTTTAATTGTAAACCACTATGATTACCCAATATAGCGGTATATAAAACACACAAATAAATACAAAAGAGGCTCTCCTCTTGTGGATTTATGCCACGGAGGTATTTAAACGTCTCTATCATATCTCCTCTATTCTGCCTTTCCTCTAACGTATACATGTTAAGATCTTTGTCTGTCAAACTACTGACCATTTTAGTAGCCACCCTCTGCACTGACTCCATCCTGTTTATATCCTTTTGAAGGTGCTCAAATGAGGTCTTACCAAAGATATATACAGAGGCACTATCACCTTCTCATTCCTGCTGGCCATTCCTCTCCCTATGCATCCAAACATCCTTCTGGCTTTCGCCAGACCTATAATTGTAGTTCTATATGTATAATCTATTTCTATGAGGCAGTTCTCCTTCGGGTCTAGAGATGTACAGTCTCAATACACTGATTATAAATTACTTCATGAGTATGGAGGAATTTTCTTGTTCGTACATCCAATTTTTCAAGATCTTAAAGAGGCTATTTTACAATCCCAAAGCTGTATGAATACAGGAATTTCTAGCTGATTAATGGCTTGTATCTTATTCAATGATGATAAAGCACTTTTCAATAATGATTTTAATCTCCTATAATAATCTTTAGTGATTTTTTTTCTCTCAGTAATTTTTGCTGAATTATTACTCCTTTCTCTACTCCTAGGTATTTAAAAATGTCTTCCTGTTAAAGTTCCTTGATGCCATAGTCCTCATTCAGGGACAGGTTTTCAGTTTTACTCAATTATCCCCTAAAGAAGATTGTCTTAAATTTTGATCCTGACAGATATGCTATCTTTATGTCATCTGAGAAGCTTTTCACTGCAGAGTTGTTCCATTAATTGTTGGTCACTGGAAATGTAGAGCTTCAGGTCATCCACAAACAGTAAGTGTAATGTTGCCTCTGGGATATTACTTTCTTTAAGATTAAGACTAAATCATATCCCAAAGAACTGATGAGTATTTGGTGGATTAAGTACCATATAAAACATAAGTGGTGACAGGGAGTCTCCCTGACATATTCCTTGTTGGATCTTGATATTACGAATGATGAACTGACCATCTTCATACTTCAAATGGAGTGTGGTTTGCCATATTTTCATGATGAACTTAATGTAGTCGATCGAGTCAGGGTTTATTTTCATTTTATTAATCAAGAGTGTGAGATGCTCAAAGGCTTTCTTATAGTTGATCCATGCTATACAGAGATTTCTGCCTTTCTTAGAACTGGCCAGGATGGCCTTATTCAATAATAACTTGTTTTTGCTTCTAGATACTCTCTTCTTGTTGCCATTTTGCTCTTTTGACAAGTTATTGGAATAGATATGATCGAATATTATGTCTGCGTCTATTGCAGTGAACAACTTATAAATTGTAGATTGACAAGTTGTTGGTCGGTAATTTTTGAGAATATTACTTGGATCCCCATTTGGAAGGAGACTTGTTCTTCCTGTTGTAAACCACTGGGGTAAGTCTGACCAGTTACTTCAGGGTAGTTTCTCCAAATGGGTTAGTTTTGTGCATACTATGGCAGTCGTGAACCTCACTTCTAAGCCAGGCTATGTGGAGTATGATCTTAGTCTCTCAAATTTATTACTAATGCTCGGCGTAATACTCGCTTCGTGCCAAAGAGAGCCTCCTGCTGGAGTTCGTAAGATGTAACATGTATGGGTAGTTTGTCAAGATGTGCTTGGAAATTCTTCTTTATCAAGCCTGTGGCTCCCAGTACAACAAGAAATATTTCTGTATCTTTCTGCCACATTTTCTTGGTCTCTGACTGCATTTCTTGATACTTCAAGATCTTCTGCCTCTCCATGCTATTCACAGAATAATCACTCGGTACTGACACTTCTATTATCAAAGCCGTTCTGGTATTCTTCTTTACCACTATGTCAAGTTTTCTGGCATCCAGTTTCTTATCCGTTAGAATGGGAATGTCCCAGGTGATCATAACCTCTTCATTCTCTGTTGTTCTCTTAGAGTCATGATTCCAGGGCTTTTCAGGGACAGCGATGTTATAGTTTTTACAGTTTCCAGTGGAGGAGACATGCTACTTTGTTCTGCCTTTCTGTATAGAAATTTTCTGCCATCAGAACTTCACAGCCTGCTATTAGGTGAGTCACTGTTTCCAGTTCTTTCTTACAGAATCGGCAGATGTCTGTTGCACCAGTTTTTTCAATACTCGCTGTAAACCATCTCGTCCGTAATCTGCTGTCCTGGGCTGCATTTATCAATCTTTGATCCTTCAGTTTCAGTTCACCTCTCCTCCACCATTCATGTGTCTGTTCTTGATAGACAAAAAGTTCTTGGAATAACACTCTGTATTTTCCACTGTATTTGTGCATTTGCCACTTGTGTTTCCTCGCCTGCTGATCTAAATCTTTGAAGAGTTTTTTCTCTTGTTTTGCAAATTCTGTTACTTTCTTTTCCCATGCACAATTGTAGATTCTCACTCATTCATTCTAATCGTCAAAACGCTTGTCCAAGTTTGATGATGGAAACGGATTCTGGATGTTTACTTTCATATTTCAACACTTTTTGCATATTTGGATCCAATCATGCTGTCAGGCTCGGAGGCCTATGATAGTAGCTCTGCAGATGTAGTCAATCTCTATAAGTCCTAGCCCTCTTTCAGCTCTAGAAATGTACAGTCTTGGCATACACTGATTCTTATAAATAACTTCATGAGCACGGAGGAGTTTTCTTGTTCACACATCCAGTTTTTCAGGATCTTTATGAGGTCAATCCACAATCCCAAAACTGTATGAGAGTACAGGAATTGCCAGCTGATTGATGGCTTGTATGTTATTTTGGGATGTCAAAGCACTTTTCAATAACAGTTTTAATCTCCTGTAATATTCTTTACTGATCTTCTCTCTCAATAGTTTCTGCTCGAATGCCATTCCTTCCTCTATTCCGAGATACTTATCAAGGACCTTGACCAGGAAAGGATATATGTCACAGCCCTCAGCAAGGGAGATGTTTTTGGTTTTGCTCAATTTTCCTCTGAAAAAGTTTGCCTTAGCACACTTGTCAAGGCCAAATTTCATCCTGATGTCATCAGAAAAGCTTTTCACCACACAAAGTTGCTCTGCTAATTGTTGGATGCTGGAACTGTAGAGTTTCAGATCATCTATGAATAGCAGATGGGAAGTTGCTTCTGTGTTGTTATCATCTTTAGAATTCAGGCTAAATCCATACCCCAAAGAGTTGATGAAAGCACTTATTGGATTAAGTGCCAAACAAAACAGAAGTGGTGACAGGGAATCTCCCTGAAATATTCCTCGCTGGATTTTAATGTTAGGAATGATGTACTGACCATTGGAGTATCTCAAAAAGAATGTGGATTGCTACATTGTCATATTGAACTTAATGTACTCTATCAAACCAGAATTTATTTTATACATTTCAAGGCAATGTATTATCCAAAAGTGTGGGATGCTGTCAAATGCTTTCTTATAATCAATCCATTCTGTACTGAGATTTCTTCCTTTCTTAGCACTGGCCATAATGGCCTTATTCAGCATTAATTGGTCTTTAGTTCCATATGCTCCTCTTATTGCCCTTTTGCTCTATCATCATGATGTTATTGAGCATCTATCACAGTAAACGGTTTATAGATTGTAGGTAAACAGATTATTGGTCTATAATTTTTAGGAAAGTTAGTCTGGTCTCCCTTTGTAATGAAAAAAGTACTTCCTATAGTAAGCCATGGTGGTGTTAAGTCCGGTTGCTCGAACAATTGATTTTTACAGTTCGCCAGTCTTGGTGGAGTGATGTTAACTGTTTGAGCCAAAAGTTGGTTATTCCATCTGGGCCAGGGCTCTTACAATTTGGGGCTTATTTTAACCCACATTCCAGCTCTTCCTTTGTTACTAAAGGCCATTCCATAGGTTTGATGTTTGGTTACCCAGCACAGAGAAGCATTTAGAAAAAACATTCTGCTTTGTGATTGTCCTGTATAGGGTCCTCATATAGCTTTCTTCAGAAGGTTTCAGTTTCGGCTTTGGTTGGAGGTGCTTTTACCATATTAATGCTCTTCCCTAGTTCCCTGTAGAATTGTTTTGGGTTCTCTAAATAGTTTACTTTTGATATCTTTGAAGTTTTTGTGCTTCTGCTGCTTTTTTCAATTTATTGTTGGAACATATAAATTTCAGGTCATTTTCTATTAATGCAGCATGCTTCAGCTTGGTGTCTTGGATCTTCCTTAATATCTTTGATCGTAACCCTTTTAGATACCCATCCATCAGGGATACCTCTGCATGCAATGATTGTTTTTTCCTTCAATGTGCTTTTTCCATGAAGGAACTGTTATTCTCTTTCTTCTGGCCTTGCATTCTATTCTTTAATTTTAGCTGCACAATATTGTATTTGATTAATTCCAGTGATGTCAATAAATGGTCCCTTTATACTAATATGGCTTTGTTCATCTTAATTATTATACTTCTAGCCTTTGGTGTTAAATTTAGCGTGGGTAAACTTTCCCTTGCTTGGAACCAGGCATATTCATCTTTCCATATGGACTAGGAGTTCTATCTTGAATTTCTCCACCTGAAGGTCTTTCTCTTCCCTTTCCTTTTCCTCCTCTGCTTCCTCCAATTCAGTTAATTTATTGACCTTTCCTTTATTCAGCTCACTCTCCTGCAGTTCCAAATTTCTCAACTCTATCTCCCCCTCTTCCTTTTCTGTGTCTCCCTTTCTTCTGGTACTCTCAACTAAATCCCCTTCTCCCAGTATTTCTTTGTCCTCGGAAACCCTTAATTGCTTCAAGATGTTATCATTCAGGTACTTATTTTCTTTGATCTTAAATTTGCATCTGTTATTTTTTTGCAGTTTTTCTAATGGCAGTTTTCCTCTTACTTCCAGCTTTTGATGGACACTTTGTATACCCTCTTGATTTAAATATAGGGTTTGTAGCATAAAAATAGCAGTACATTATCTCCTCTTTATCTGCAGAATTCCACTTAACTGTAGTTAACTTTTTCATTAATTTATGTGGTTTAAGAGGATTATCTCCTGCCACAGTGGGTCCGTGAACAGGCGTTTATCTGGGGCAGGGATGTTACCTGCTTCTGCAGCACTTGCACTATCGCAACCACCATTGTCAGTGCTAGTGAGTAAGCTACAGGTGGGCACCTTTTTATCCTGGGCGGCGTGTGGCCAGTATGCATTATTTTTCTTCGTTCCTAGCATACTTTAATTGTAGTGTTGCTTTGCTGAGATTTGGTATATATGTTATACAACGGGGTGACCATGTAGGAACAGAGGTCCTCTCTTTTTCTTTGCTTCTGCTATCTAAGAGTGGTAGACAGAACACTGATGATGATTTCAGGAAAATAGATGCTTCTTTTCCCCCAAAATCAGGAATATACTTCCCCTAAAGTAACATCCCAGTCCCTCCCATGGGTTGGGCTTACTACTACTACTTATTTGTATAGCACTACAAGGCATACGTAGCGTTGTACAGAAAATGTAAGACCATCCCTGCTCATAAGAGCTTACAGTCTAGTCAAGGAAGGCAACACAACAACTGGGAACTAGGCTATATCTAGGGGAATGGTAAGGAAACACATAGGAGGTGAACAGGAGACAAGGGGGATCAGAATCCAAAGCAGTCCCAAAGAAATGGGTGTTTGGCCTTGATTTGAACAGGGCCACAGATGGAGCCTTAGGTAGTTTGTTCCAGGCATAAGGAGCAGCAAGGTAGAAAGACTGAAGTCTGGAGTTGGCAGTGGATGAGAGAGGCACATTTAGAAGGGATCTGCCAGAAGAGTGGAGTTCCCGAGGAGAGGTGTAAGGAGAGGAAAGGTAGTAAGGAGCAGCTGAATGAAGGCACTTATAGGGAATTAGTAGAAGTTTGAACTGGATGTGGAAACGGATAGGGAGCCAATGAAGTGACTTGAGAAGAGAGATGACATGAGCATAGCAACAATGGCGGAAGATTAGCTGTTACATTTTTCATTGCCTGATAAAATTGACTTATTGTCATTTTCTAGTAATGAAAGAGCCCTGTATATGAGTACCAGCACCTTTTTTTTTCTAGGAAAAATGCACTGCAAAAGGCCATCAGAAAGGCTGGCCTGTGAACCTCAGAAGACATGAGTCTTTAGATGGTTATAACTGACTATGTAGCTGAACGCTGGATTTTATGGTATATATTTCTGAGTCTATGTGCAGAGTCCACGTTTTCAGGAAATTCTGTCTCCTGCTGCTAATCCATTTTCTTTTCTGCAACCTGAAAGTATGGGACAGGAGGGGAGAAATGGTGGTCATTTGGAGATTTAGTAGGCTTTACCAAAAGGTCATATTTTGTGGGTAGAGTTATTTTCTGCTTTCCTGGGCGGAAAGTTCTGGGTTCTGAAGAGCTGATTTTACATTTTATTGGTTTCTTACTGTGTATGTTCTATCTAGTCAATCGCATAACCATGTATCTGGCAACGGTTTATTTATTTTATTTGTCATCTGATATACCACTTCTGGTACAGTGACATCCAGGTGGTTCAGAATTGGCTGAAAAATACACTGAAAAACATATATGTACAAATATAAAAGTGTAAAAATCATTGTGCAAACACTAAAATTATACAATAGATACACGATAGGAACAGGGATGAAATAGCACAACAGCTTAAATCCTTAAACTGTAGTTAAGGGACCACAGAAGATAGGAGAAAAAAGTGTCTCAGTGATTGCATCTAGCCAGATGGGAAAGACTGGTCAAAGAGCCAGGTTTTAAGACCTGTTTTAAATTTAGCTCTAGAGCGTTCTGAGCAGGGAAACCAATTTCACCATGAAAGAGCCAAGCATCCAAAGCAAGATCTGTGGATAGATTCATGACGAATAACTCTGTAGGAAGGAAACACTAGATGATTTGCCTGGAAAGACTATAGGGAACAACTGGGAGTATAGGAAATCAGTAAAGAGTCCAGATATAGTGGTTTTCTAGAGTGAACAGCACAGGATATAAGAAATATGAACCAATATTTTATTCTATTGGCCACAGGTCACCATTGTTGCTCCCAGAGCAACATAGTTACATGATCATACTTCCTTACTCTGTAGAATTAACTTTAGTGCAGTATTCTGTTGTAATTGCAACCGATGCAGATGTACCCAGGGTACTCCCGCTAAGAGCAAGTTGCAGTAATCCAATTTTGTCAAGATCAGCGAGGTAAGTAAATGAAGTAATCCCGGTTCTCAAATGCACTGATGGAGCAAGAGCTGCAGTGGCCAATGCATAGATATATGTGCTGAACCAGAAGATATAGTGCTCCTCACCCCCTGCTCTTCAATTTCATCACCCTGCGCTCTTCAATATCTTAGGGCTGGGTTTGAATCTTCCTGGGCCTCGTACTCACAGGATCAGCCCTGCCACTCGGCACCCAATTGTGCAACTAACATGATGTAGATTATGTAAGAGCTTTTGTGAGTGAGACCACTTTCTTCTTGATATACAGGAGTTGCAATCTTACAAACCAGTTTGAGTAGGAAGTCCTCAGAGTTGAGAAGCCTTGATGGATGCAGAAGTTCATGCTTCTCATTTTTCTCTTATATTTTCTTTGTTTATTTGGTTATAGGCTACATCCATAAGTTGTGTGGGAAAACATCATTTTGTTTTTAACATAGACAGAGCTGAAAGTTGTGATTGGTAATACTAGTTCTTAAGGCTTCAACCAGAGCTGTTCTACATTTGCACATCTTTCATATAACTTCAGAATTCAATCACCTTAAAAAAATTATCTAAAGTGGAGAGTAGATCTGTTACTTACCCTCAGGCTGGGATCAGAAATGGCTGGGCATTCAGGTTGCAGTGTCTTAAGAAATTTAATTGGGAAACTTAAACATCAATTGGGAATAGGTTTATGTAGTTGTAATATAGATATGCCTATTTGGAAAAAGTTGTAGGTTAAATTGTTCAGGAGAAATTGATGGTTATTGTAGAAGCATTCCGAGTTAGCAGACTGGAATCTGCATGGTTAGTGCTGCTGGATATCTGTGGGTGCCGCCACTGTATGCCCTGGGAGTGGCACCCGTTAGTGACCGGGCAGCGGAGATATTGAGTTGCTGTCCGGCTATCAAGACATAGTGAAAGTCAGGTGCAGTAAAGGCTGGCCTAACTTTTGTCACAAAAGCTAACCGGGCAGCGGTTGAATATCGCTGCTACCCATTTGGGTTACCCAGACTGCTGGGAAGCTAAATAGTCAGTTCTGGGGCTCGGATGTGGTCCCAGCATTAAATATCCAAGTTTAAGTTTCAGCAGCGGCAACTAGCCACTTCAGCTGTGCTAATCGCCACTGTTGAATATGTGACCCTTTGTCTTTTACTGAAACCGCTTTTCAGCCAAGCTGATACTGTGGAGTAAAGAGTTTCCTATTCAGTGGGGTCTCAGATACTGATCTATGTCCATGACAAAATAAAAGGAGGATGTGAAAGGGTTATTCATCCTTCCACCTGAGAGTAGAGAGAAACTCTGCAGTTATGACCAGCTGGGGGAGAGGACTGAAAGTCTTACAGTTTATGACCAGCTGGAGAAGAGCTGGAATGCCATGTCCTGCAGGCCTGTGCCCGCTGGAGGGCAGCTGGGGGAGATGACTTGCAGACAAGCAAATTGTTGACAGGCTTGTAACTAATGAATGTCTGGAGGAGTAGATGCCTAGCAAAGTGGTAGCACATCTTGGTTCTAAACCTCTGAGAACTGGGACCTTGATTAACACTTCAGCCACTATTTCTGGCATTTGCTTTGCTTTCCTCAGGACAGCATGAGAGGTGAGTGGATGAGAAGTTAGGTTACTAGCTTTGCTGGTAGTGCTCCTTAGCACAGGTTTTAAGCATGTGCTAATCAGTCACCTTTTAAATACTTGTGTGTGTATATATAGGTAAAAATCTAAGAGATTATGGGGTCTTAATTCGCCATTGACGCTCGTTCTAACTAAGTAGATTCCATTGAATAATATGGGACCTGTGTTAAAATAACATGCATTAGCGCACTTTAGTAACTACCTGTGTTGAATATTACTTTGTCGCTTTCCTGTTCCTTTGAAGCATCTCCCATTAGCTCCACCAGAATTTGTAAGAACAAATGTGAAGCAGCATAGGCCAGTGAAGTCTTTCAATTAAGTCCACATATGGATCCTACACCCTGGTCTTCAGTACATGGGTCTCACATAATAGTAAGTCTGTTCTGCCTGTGGAAAAATGAGTTGGGCAGCTGCTTTAATTATTTTCATTAGTGAATCACCTTACATCAGGTAAAAATCCATGGAGCTCATCAGGTTTCTAATTTCTTTTATGCAGTTACCATACTTCAGTATTTTCTAGTTAATTATTTCCTTTAATGAAAAAAACACTGTGTTGTGGGCTGGATGAAACATTTTCTCCCATGAGTACTTTAGTTTTTTTTTTAAAATGTGCTTCATATTTTAATTAAGTATTGTAATCATTATTTTACTGGAAGACTATAATATTGGAAAAAGAACCATGATTAAATAGAAAGACTTAGACTTATTTTCAGTCAAGCAAATTAATTATAACTTAATTTTGCTGAAGCATGCCACAAGGAGTGTGCACTGTGAAACACTGGAGCTTAGTGCACATTAACTCAAATTTGGCTTGCAAAGCTTTTGGACACTGCAGACCATGCAGATTATCTCTTAGGGCATTCTGTCCACTGATGCTAATATATAAACAGTAAGGGGATTATTTTAGAAGCCCTAATAATGATTTCCACATCTGAAAATGGTCATTCCAATGTAGAAATCACATGGACTTTCCCTGGGACACTGTATAAAGCTCCAAAGATACATATGTAGACACAATCACGTCTTAGTCTCATGGTGGCATTTGGGGGCATGCTGAAAAAGATGTACATTTGCACCCAATTTTAGACCCACCCTGCATATATCACATTGCCTTCAGACATCCATGGCTATACCTGCTCCAGGACACAAATAGAATTTGAAAAGTGCTCATTTCAGCAAACAGAATAACTGTAAGATAAAGAGAGAAATGTAGGGCCGGCTCCAGAGTTGATTCAGAGTGATGGTGTTCTAGGCAAACTTTAAACCTTCTGCTCCCCCTGGCTGGTTATTCTCTTGTATAGCATTGAATTCTCTGGGAACAAGCAGGAAGTTACTCTTCACATATGGGCGACGTCAGCACCTACTGAGCCCTTGTGGAAGCATCTCGCCAGCTTTCAAAGAAAGCCTTTGGGAAATGCCACCATGCATGAGTGGTCTCCTTCCCGCCCAAGGGTGCCATCTTACTCAGTCTCCTTTTTTCCATGGAACATTTCAGATGTCTGTCTGCTTTCCCCTGTAAAAAGTTGATTTCTTTAACCAAATTTCATACTCTTCTCTCTGATGGTACACTAATACTCTTCCCATCACCCAAGCCCGCTGCTCCAGCATCAAGTCTCTGGTCCGTATCTGGGGGTTTTTTTCCCTTTGGTGCCTTCGCCCCCTTTTTCCAACTTGCAGCACTGTGGGTCTTTGACCTCGCTGCGGTACGTTTTCCCCCCATGGCTACCATAGACTTCAAGAAGTGTGATCAGTGTACGAAAATCATGTCACTTACCGATACACACGACTGCTGCCTGCACTGCCTCAGGCCAGACCGTGGCCTGTGGTCTTTGTAACAAGATGTCCACCAAGGCCCTTAACAGCTGTCAGCAGCAGCATGATAAGTTTTTCCCGGAGTCCACGGAGCTTCCGAATGCCAAGTCCCCATCTGAAGCCTCAGACTCCTGTGGTACCCCTGCGGACCCTGGTCGTTGCTGTGGGCCTTCAGAAAGGGGGTCTGTCTTGAGGGAACACAAGAAGAAGAAACCCTCAAACAGCATCCCTGGATGGTTCTGTCAGGCCAGGTAAGCCCCGAGCCAGGTCCCGCAGTCCACGCCACTCATCTGAGAGCTCTGAGCAGGAGCAGTCTACCAAGAATTCCCAGAAGAAATTGCCCGGAGATCAGCCCCAGACACCTGAGACCATATTCATTGAGGACTCCCCTTTGGGGGAACCAGCACCAGGCCAGATTTCGACGATGCTTGTGCTGAAGGCTGCAGAGCCATCTGGACTGGAGACCAGAATGGCAGCCCTGGAGCACAGCTTTTCTGTCTTCATGGAACAGCAACGGGTGCTAATGTCTGGCACAGCCCAGACTATCAGGTCCTTGACATCGAGGATGTCCCCGGAGGCCAAGCTGATTATCAAGGCCATACAGCCCAGAGTTGATCCTCACCCAAGGTCTCGTTCCGGGTCCCACTCTATGGAACGGAGGTCTTTCCAGGCTAGAGGGCATGACACCAGCTGCAGGGCCTCAGAGGGGTTTGGGCAATCTCGGGCCTGGAGCCTTCGGGCTGCCGTCCCCTCGAGCCTTCCACAGATTACTTGGCATGGGAGACAGTGGATGAGGATTTCCCCCCCCCCCCCCGACACCCATCACCACTGCGACGTCCCTTCGGACCCACCCTGCTCCGAGTCTCAGCATCTGTCATCACCTGAGAACATGGCATTCCTTGACTTTGTGCGGGACATGTCAAGGAGATCGGCATTCCCGACAGAATCGGAGGAGGACCCTCAGACAGAGGAACAAGAAATTCTCCAGTATGAGATCCCACCGAGAGAAACGTTGACCGTACCTATCCCACCCATCCTGGAACAGCTCCTGCTCCACATGTGGGAAACACTAGTGTCAGTGCCTGCCATGAGCAAGTGGCTTGACTCAATGTATCTGATCCGCCAGAGCCTGGGCTTCCAAAGGCAAACTGCTGCATAAATCTATGGTGGTGAAATCGGCCATGCATCGACTGAAGAATCAGAAGATACATTCCTCGGTGCTCCCGGGTAGGAAGGCCCTCACCTTGGATGCCCTCGGCAGAAGGTGCTACCAGGGCTTGATGCTCACTGGCTGGATCCAGGCCTACAGCTGTACATGGGCATGTACCTGAGAGACCTGGTGAAGGAGCTTGCTAGATTCTCATCTGGTCTTTCTGAGAAACCCCTGCAGCTGTTCAGGAACCTGTCCAGAGCCATTCATGAGTGCTTCAAGTTCATGACTCAAGCAGCCTATGATGGCTTAAAGTCAGCATCTAGAGTAGCTGTGGCGGGCATCGGTGCCCATGCCAAGCCTGGCTACAGTCTTCCGACCTCGAGCAATGGGTTCAGGACAAATTGGTCAATGTCCCATGCCAAGGGGAGGACCTCTTTGGCAAACCAAAAAGACTGCTACCCTTCCCTGATGGAAGGGCTTGGTAAAAAGCCCTTTTACCCGAGGAAAGGGGCTGCTTACAAAAACGACCCACATTTCCAAGCCTCTCCAGCAGGGTCAGCAGACTAAGGGATAGGGGCATGGCCCTTGTAAACAGAAGACTCCCAAGCTCCAGGTGTCTGCTCCATCCCAGCCTGGGGGGAGCTTTTGACTCCTTGGGCATAGCCTCTTCCCCAAGGAGGACAGCAGCCCATAGGGGGACAGCTCATCTGCTATGCCCACAGGTGGCCAGCCATCGCCACCAATTCCTGGGCACTCCAGGTGGTCAGGGAGAGCTACCTCCTCCATCTGGCACAGATACCTCCTCCTTTCCTCCTGGGAGAGCCTCCCAGGTCTCCCCTTCACCAGGACCTCCTACTGCAGGAAGTCGCAGACCTTCTGGAGGACAAGGCGGTGGAACCAGTACCCCAGCATCTCAGGGGTGAAGGCTTCTACTCCAGGTATTTTCTCATGCCAAAAAGGACAGGGGGCCTATGGCCCATCCTAGACCTGCAGAACCTGAACAAATTCCTGGTGAGGGAAAAGTTCAAGATGTTGTCCCTTGGGACATTGCTGCCTTACCTCCAACAGGGAGACTAGCTATGCTCCTTAGATCTGAAGGATGCTTATACCCAAATCCTCATTCACCCCAGCCATAGGCAGTATCTTTGCTTCATGGTGGGGGGAGGGTACTACCCTTCAGCCTGGTGTCCGTCCCCAGGGTCTTCACCAAGTGCCTGACAGTAGTGGTTGCCTACCTCCATCTCCAAGGATTATTTCTCTTCACCTATCTTGATGACTGGCTTATAAAAGGAGGCACGGCTGCCCAAGGTGCAGCAAGCTACGGCATGCACCATCCAGATCCTAAAACATCTGGGGTTCGTGATAACCCCCCCTCCCCAAAGTCCCACCACCTCCAGACACAATGCCTGGAGTTCATAGGGGCAAAGCTAGACAATGTTCAGGCAAAGGCCTCCCTTTCCCTGGATCAGGCTGAACATCTCAGGGAATTGGCTGCAGACATGCAACACCGTCCCTCGGTGTCGGCTCTGCTTCTGCTGTGCCTACTCGGCCACATGGCCTCCATAGTCCATGTCGCCCCTGATGCCAGTCTGCACATGAGGGTTGCCCAGCAGTGCCTTTGAGACCAGTGGACACAGGCTACAGGCCACCTCCAAGACAGAGTTTTAGTGACCCATCAGTTGGCAGACTCCCTGACGTGGTGGCAAAATCCGCAACACCTTCAGGCAGGGATGCCCTTCCAAGCCTTAAGTCCCCTCTAAGGGTCCTCACAACAGACTCTTCCCTGCTGGGATGGGGAGCCCACTGTGAGGAACTTCGCACTCAGGGCAGCTGGTCACAGGCCGAAGTCAGCCAGGAGATCAACCTTCTGAAGCTTTGGGCAATATATCTAGCCCTCCAAGCTTTCCTCCACCGTGCTGATCCAAACGGACAACCAAGTGGCAAATTTCTATGTGAACAAGCAAAGTTGCACATGGTCTCACACTCTTTGCCGTGAGGCAATGACACTCTGCTCCTATGCACTTCAGCAAGGAATGCTCCTATGGGTGGTATATCTACCAGGCCAGGACAATGCCCTGGTGGACAGACTGAGCAGGGTCCTCCCACTGCACGAGTGGCAGCTGGACCCCAGAGTGGCCACCCAGCTCTTCCGACTTTGGGGGACCCCAGATGTGGACCTCTTCACCAGCCCAGACAACTAACAGTTGCCCCGCTTCTGTTCCTGTTATCCCGACCTGGGCCAGGTAGCAGAAGATGCATTCCTCATCTGATGGTCTGAAGGCCTCATGTACACTTTCCCACCCATGCTGTTGACTGCTAAGACCCTTTTCAAGGCTCTCCGCGACAGAGCATTGCTAATCCTGGTGGCTTCATGGTGGCCCCATGGTGGCCCAGGCAACTGTGGTTCCTGCTGCTCCTCCGCTTCTCAGTTGAGGCACCGATCCCCCTGGGGAATTCCCTGGGGGTCTTGTTTCAAGAAGAGGGCTCTATCCTGCAACCCAATCTGAGGTCTCTATGACTGACAGTGTGACTGCTGAAAAGGTAATCTTAGACCCTTTCAACCTCTCAGGAGAAGTGGAAGAGTTCCTGCTGGCCTCCTGTAAGACCTCCACCAGGAGGGCTTATGCATTCAAATGGTGTGGGTTCTCAGTGAGGTGCACAGAGCAATGGGTGACCCCGTTCTCCTGCCTGGTGCAGCTGGTGCTGCAGTACCTCCTTCATCTCTCGCAATCCGGGCTCAAATCAATCTCCATCAGGGTGCACCTCAGTGCCCATGTGTGCACACCATCCTGTTGAAGGCAATCTCCTCTCTGCCCAGCCTCTGGTAACCCACTTCCTGAGGGGCTGTCAAAACCCCCTGTCCGCCCTCCAGTGACGGAGTGGGATCTCAATGTAGTGCTGGCACAGCTCATCTGCCTGCCCTTCGAGCCCCTGGCTACATGTCATTTGAAATATCTCTCATGGAAAGTCGTGTTCCTGGTGGCATTCAGAGGGTCAGCAAGCTCCAAGCCCTAGTGGCAGAGGTGCCATATACCAAGTTCTACAAGAACAGGGTTGTACTACGCACACACCCGAAATTCCTCCCAATGGTGGTGTCTTTTCACCTCAACCAGGAGGTGGTGCTACCTACCTTTTTCCCGAAACCTCACTCCTCCAGAGCGGAGACCATCTTTCACACCTTGGACTGTAAGAGGGCCCCGTCCTTCTACATTCAATGTACCCAGGGCCATTGTAAAACTTCTCAGCTCTTCATTTCCTATGACCCCAGTCATCTGGGGGAGGCAGTGACCAAACAAACCCTGAAGGCTGGTCGCATGCTGGATGTTCAGGTCACAGCACATAGTGTCAGGGCCATGGTGACCTCTGTGGCAAACCTGCACTCCATCGCAATGTTGGACATCTGCCGGGCTGCCACCTGGTCTTCAGTCCATACCTTCGCAGCTCGTTACTGCCTGGAGAGGGAGTCCCAATGGGACAGCGCCTTTGGCCAGGCCATGCTCCCTAATTTTTTGCTGTCTAGGCAACTCCTTCCCTCCGAACCTTCTGTGTTCAGGCTACCGGAGCATTGGTTCTCACTGGACACATGGGTCCTACTGCACTCTGTATCTGTGGACTCAATTGGTGCTGTTCACGGCTCCCTTTGAGAATGACCGTGGTTTTTCTCTACGGGTTTTCAGTAGCCTTTAGCTAGGGAGTCCCATATGTGAGGACTGACTTTCCTGCTTGTTCCTGGAGAAAGCATAGTTACAGACCTGTAACAGGTGTTCTCCTGGACAGCAGGAATCGGTTCTTACAACCCTCCTGCCTACCCCTTGGAATCGCTGTACATTTTTGCCGTCTTCTTTTGTCTGCTTTTACTATGTCATCTGAGTAAGATGGCGCCCTTGGGCAGGAATGGGACCACACATGCGTGGTGGCATCTCCTAATGGCTTTCTTTGAAAGCTGGGGAAATGCTTCTGTGTGGGCTCTGTTGGTGCTGACGTCACCCATATGTGAGGGCTGTGTCCTGCTGTCCCCTGAGAATATCTGTTACAGGTGAGTAACTACACTTTACCCAGCTCTTTTCACCCCTCCCCCACCCCCAAACTGCCACCCCAGGTCACCACGTAGTTTGTCTGATCGTTGGGCTGGCCCTGGGAAAATGTCCGCTCACTCCCCTAATTTATTTTTGCTTCTTCAAACAAACCTGTCAGTAAATAAGACATTTCTACAGCTTCCTGAGCTGCTGCTCATCTCCATTAATACAATGGCAGGCTGGGATGTGTATGGGGAAGAGATGCACAGTCACGCTCAGAAATAGGGCCTGCGTGCATGTCTCTCTTCTTGGAATGGTGGACACCCATATCCAGCACATCAAGTTCACAAAATCAGATGAAAACCTGCACATGTCTGAGCGATTACTCTGAATGTCCTCATTTTTACTTCTGTGCCATGGACACATGTATCTTTCAGGGTGGGAAAAGGCCGGTTTTTACAAGGCACTTATACATGCCCATCTTCTCTGCTGACCTTCCCACTTTATAGCGGATGTTTTGACTTGGACCTCCCAAATTTCACCTAAACAGCCTTTCTAAAATGTGCCTAAAATGTTTTTGATTTGTGATATTTTGACCTTCATTCTGTGAAATTAAGGCAGTTCATAGTAAAATGATCTGTTTGCTTATGAAAAGGCTTTTTTTAGAATAGGAAACGTTTGATAGTTTAAGGATGGACCTAGGATTCTGTAGAATTTGCACTTGGAATCTGTGTATCCTCGAACTAACTCATTTTGTTTGTTCCTTAGTCTATTAAACTATAATTGCATAAATGCAATATCAATACACAGCTGTAATAAACTACAATTCTGGGATGTGTTTTATGATGATCAATGCTGTAGCAGAGTATAAACATAGCTGTAAGAAATTAAGAAATTCAGACAGATAATCTGCTGCTCAATTGCTGTTTTTCAGCACCAATATAAAAAGAGCATTTATATTTCTGTAACACCATCTGGGTTTTTACTTTCACAGGGCCCAAATAGTCTTGGCCTTCCCATGTGCCTCTATGATAGTAATGCTTAATTGGTGGTGAGATCTTGAGCATATGATGCAGTTTTTCATACACTGCATGATGCTTGGGTTTCTCATCATGAATAAATAAGCTATGGGCCCGATTTCTGCAGAGCGAATAACAGGGCTGTACGTCCCAGTGGGACATGCAGCCCCGCTAGCCGTCCTGCCAAATGCCGAAAGCCTTTCTCTCTGCACGCACAGAACCTCTGTGTGGGGAGAGCAGGCCGGGGGCGGAGTGTGGGCCACGACAGGCACCCGGACATACAGGGCCAATTCAGGTCACGGCCCTGTATGTCCGGGGAGCACTGACAGGACGCCCAGCTTATTCCACCTCAGATATAGAATAAGAGTGGGGTGTCCCTCTGCATTGGCTGGGCAGCCCCCCAGAAGCAATGGAGCCATGATCGGTGAGGCCCTGCTGCCCAATCTGGGCCCTGGCTGCCACCATCGAGGGTCAAGCGGTGGGGAACCGGGATTCGGCACTACGGCAGGCTGGTGGTGAGGTGGAGAGGACGTCTTCCCGTGGGGGTGTAGGGGCATGCTGGACCATCTCACTTCCCAGATCTTGTACCCACGGGAATGTCTAGCTTCCTCTGTGTAGAATCGGGTACTAATAGGGCCGTCCTGTTCGGGGGCATTCGGAGGGCCCAGATGTGCCCCTTTCTGCATCAGGCTGCACATGTACAGATTGAGACACATTATAATAACCAGGGACTGAAGTGGAAAGACAAATGGCGACACACTTATAATTCGATAGGGAATGTATTTTTTCCACTCCTCTTGTTGTTTGTTTAATGTATTTACTTATTAGCTAAGATTCCCTTTGCCTTTGATTGATCTGAATGATATCATTTCTCCTGTTTTTGATTGAAAACTTAAAAGTATTAATTAATGATGATGCTTTTTACCCTGCTTCTTAGACCTTCTAATCTCTCAGCAACTGCTCTTCACTTTTCAAGCCATCCCCTGCTCATCTTAGCTTTCATTCCCCTCACTGACCAATTTTCACTTCCTTACCCTTGTGTTTCATCTTTCTGCCTATCCCAATACCATCCCTCATAGGCCAGCACGCTCTCTCGCTGTCTGGTTCAAGTTACTAAAAGGCTAATGTACTAGGGTGCAACAATATTGGCAAATGCATTATTGCATGCCAAATTAGCAAACAATGCACACTGTTTCATTTGTGAAATATTGTGACTACTGTTTGACATTTTATCGTGTGATGTTTAGTTACTATGACCATTCTACTGTTTTAGTATTTCTGTGTTAGAAGTTTTATTGTTTTTATTATGCTGTAAAACACTTTTGAATGATTGTGAAAATGAATAAATCAAATCAAAATCTATGCAAAAAAGAAAAGAAAGCTGCATAATTAGGTTAATCCAATTCATTATCTATATTTACATATTTATGTTAATAAAAACAGGCAACTGTCAATGCATATCATGAGAAACAAATATATTCAAGGAGATGTTGGTACGCTTTCCTGCATTTTAGAAAAGACGTTCAGGTGCAGTCTGGGATGTCCAGAGCAAAAGGTCTGAGAAAACCCCAGGAACATTTACATTTACAATGGACGGCCAAAAAAACGCCTTCTTGGACGTCCATGTTCAGTGACATTGCAGACGCTCAGACATGTGATGGCAGGTTAGTAATTTGTTTGGGGTTTGTATTTATATGCAGGTCTCTTTGCCCAGGAAATATTGACAGTGAATCCGACAGCACATTCTGCTCTTCCCCCCTCGTAATGTGCAGCCATACAACAAGCACTTCTTTACTCCTTATTCGTGGTCAGGACATAGACATGGACACCTGACGTGCTTGTGCGGCTCTGAAATTGCACCGCAACGCCCATCTCTCTTGCTCTGCCCAGGCCACACCTCCACCACGCCCCCATTCTACTTGGATATTCTTGCGCTAAGTCTATATACTTGGTTTCTAAAATGGCTCCAGGTATTTCCTTGTGAATTGAACACCTGCGTACCTGTTTTCAAATATCCAGAACATGAATAGGACTTCTAAAATACCCCCCTTAATGTGCTCTCTTTACCTCCAAACTCGTTTGTATTCTGTAATATGTTCATCCCCTTCTGTCTTGTCTGCTTTTGTATGTGTATTTGTAGGCCATGTTGTGTTGCAAGTTTACTGTTTGATGTCATACAGATATTGTTATGGTGGTGTAAAACATTATGATATAATTTGCTCAATTTTCACCTTTCATTTTTATTTGATATACCACATATCAAACAAAATCTATGTAGTTTGGAAGCAAATTTAAGGGTAATTGGGGATGACATAGACATAAAGATTAAGTAACTTTAAGGGAAAATGACAATAGGATATAATATAAAATACTATATAATAGATACAAAAGGGAGAGGAATTGACAGAGCCCTAACTGAGTTGGCAAAGCTAAATGATAGGAAGCCGCCTAGAAAATTAGGAAAAGGCCAAAATGAAATATTTAAGTGCTCATTAGGGTTTTAATCTTTCCACAGTGATTCAAGTCTGATGTTTAGAGGCAAAGTATTCCATAAAGTGGGGGCGATTACACTAAAACTCATATCACTTACCCGAGTTTTTGAGTGAGAGGGAATTGGCAATAGGTTGCACAGAGAAGTGTGAACTGCATGCTGGTGGTTATAGTGAATTAGGAGGTGAGCCAAAAGACTGGCAAGCCTGAAAATAGATCTGGCATGCGATAGTGCAAATCTTGAAATAAATCCTTTAGGTTAATGAGCCAATGTTCTTTATGAAGAAGAGGAGTTACAGTATGTGATCATACTTTTAGGCTTTAAGAAATAGTTCAAAATGCCCCAGTCAAATTATCTACAGCCCTCTTAGATGAGCTTGCTTCAAACCACGATGCAAGGAATTACTGTGGTTGAGCTTGGGGTTCACTAGAGTTAGAACAAGGATGTGTGGTATTTCAATCAATTTAAATAAATGGGTCATTATTGTGCATTAATAACCCATTTTGATTGTACCTTACTACCTCAGCCTTTACGCTTGAGCTCTGTGGCAATGGCACCTTAGGTTACGGCACTGTAAGGATGTTTTTGCTGGCAGCACAGATTTAAATTAAAAGGAAATGCCTCAGACAGCCTTATTAAATAACACCACTACAGGCTTGAACTCATGACCGCTGCCTCCACAGTCATTGCAGTAACCAGTGGGCTACATCTTTATAGCTTCTAACACAGTGCTGGCATGAACTTAAGGTTAATGCGCGTTAACAAGCCAAGGCACCCTCTATCGCGCGATACAGATTCCTTGCTACCTTCCCTCCGGAACGCCCATTACCTTATACTGTATGACATTCTTCACATTAGCGCTTCAACTAGCACCAGTAACATTAGGACGGTTTAGTAAACATACCCCCTTGTTTCTGTAGTTGAATCAAAATTAGGCTCAGGGCTGGTCAAGGGGTTGTGGCACCCTGAGTCAACTTTTGCTTCTATGCCCCGCTCTTCAGGTCCGACCTTTTCAGTGCAAGCTGTGCAAGCAGGTAGATTTTCAGCTCATTGGCTTGTTAAATGCACCCTTCCATTTAACTTAATCTGTGTGTTCTGTGTCACTATACATATAGATAGCGTGCTGAATACAGTGGAACCTCGGTTTTCATGATTAATCCATTCAAAAAAGTCTGACTAAAACCGAATGTATGAAAACTGAAGCAATATTTCCCATAAGAAATAATGTAAATCCAATTAATCTGTTCCAGACACCCAAAAATATTAACAAAAATACATTTTATAGATAACTATATTTTTACATACAGAAAACAATGAGAAATAAATATAAATGACTAATGAAATGGATAAATGAACATTTAACATCACTTTTACCTTTATTGAAGACTCTTGTTGGCATATGGAAGACAGTCAATCAGCAAGAGAATCAAAATAAAGAAAATCCCACTTCTGGCCACAAGATGGTGCTCCATTTTCAACTGTACGAAAACCGAGACAATGTACGAAAACTGGGACAAAATCTTGATGAAAAAAGTCAACGAAAACCGAATCGTACGAAAACTAGGGCATAAGAAAACCAAGGTTTGACTGTATACAGATAGCGATGGTGTGGGCATTGTATTATCTCTTTAGGCTAGGCCTGATATTTTGCAGACCTAAACTAAATGTGCAACTTATTTTAATAGAGGCTGAATATTGCTTCTATCTGGTTAATTTTTCTGGCTTACCCTTTGTTCTCCCCTAACATGCCCCACAAGTATACAGATAACATCTGGCCATTCTGCAATTTAAAAGCCTGATATTATCTGTATGTTTTTAGAAAATACATGGTTAGGCTAATTATGCATTTGCTGGCGAACGCTTAATTGTCTTTAATAGGGCATAATTATTAATTCATATGGAACAATCCTAGAATCGCCAATAAAACTCTCCCAACAGCAGATGCAAAGCAGAAGTAGGGCGTCTTTCAACATGCAAAAAAATTCTGTTCAAATCTAGTCTCCCATCAGTGACAACACCACTAACTCCCTCCACAGCTAGACATTTTGCATTATAATAGAAAACCCTGCAGATGGACAATCAACAGCAGCATCAAGAACTCAAATTGCATCAACCCTACCTATGGAAAATCAGCACCGCAAATATTCTAGAGCGCCAGTAACCCCCAGTGGAAAAGAACAAGCTGAACTACTACCGATTCCTAGAGAGAACCTACATGTTAAACAGAATCCCTTATCTCGGCTGCACATGAAAAAAATAACAGACTATCACCAATTAAAGAATAAAACTACAAAAAACAAAAACTGAAATGAAAAAGCCCAAAATGAGACATCAAGCTGTGAAACATGGAAGAAAGAGGAACAGAAATGCATTTCCTTCTGTAATGAACTATAAAAACTGCACATTTTCAAAGCACTTTATTCTCTAAAACCCGACACTCTTGTACCTTTCTTGCTTGATCATCTTATTTTTCCAGTTGGTCCCAGTCTCTTCCTCTTGTTGTTTGTCTTCTAAGTCCTTTTCCAAGATCCACTTTCCATTCTCTGCTTCTTCGTACTCAGTCTTCTTTGTCCTTTCCTTCACTACATCTCTCTCTGACAGTGTACTTTCTATTTCTCTCATTTGCCTTTTACCTAGCTATAGCTTCATTCCTTTCCTCTTTCTCCTTCCTACAATTTTCCGTTTTCCTCTTTTCACTGTTCACTTACTTACCAGCTTTCCATTTCCTAAGATTTGAGTAGTTGCATGAGTATCTGTCCTGGGAGTGTAAGAGAAATCTAGGGGGGCCAGAGTTGGGTTGATATCTCTAGATGACAGAAGGAGGAGTAGTAGAGTGCAGGGCAGAGAGGAGACAGCACAGCACCAACGAGGGTGAGGCTCTTTCAGAGAGAGAGGAGATGGATGAATGAGAGGAAGGAAAAGGTGAAGCTCAAGAGCTGATGATAGGGTAGATGACAAGATGGAGGGAGAAGTGAGGGTGGTAAAGAGGGGACGATAATGTGGAGGGGTTTGAAGTTGTTGGTATGAGGTAAGAAGATTAGGGAGTGTCAGCAATAGAAAGTGATGTGGAGCCATAAAAAAGAGATGGAGAGGAGAGCAGAAGTCAGAAGAAATAAGTAAATGAAAGATAGGCAGGAGAAAGATATAGGGGATTCGGGAGCACCTGGGAGTACTAGTGGTCTAACTCCACCCTTTATGAAGTGGTTGTATAGCAAAAGTTCAGGTGATCTGTAAAAATACAATTTAAATATCTTATCTAAAATTGATAATTGAATAAACCAAGATGGTCTAGGCCTATTTCAAATCGCCATCATGTAATGCCTTGGAGCGGGCACAGAGGTTTTGGACCTGAGCTGCTGCCCTGTCCTTAGTCTATCAAGTTCAGCTGTTAGATTTCCAGGAAGCTTAATTTCCCATGACTTCTGGTTCACCAAGTCATCACCACTACAGGCTCTATTAATCTTGTACGTGTTCTTTAGTTTCAGTTCTCTTTGCAGGCAGTCTTTTCTACTCTTATTTCAGTTTAGCTGCCTGTTTCTCCATAAAATGGTGCCAGAGGGATCTGTCTTACCTCCATAGGTCTTCAAGATGGTGCAGGTGGTCACATCGTGCGGTCCTCAGGACATGAGGGAGACAGAGGAGTGGCGCTCTCTGGCTTATCCAAAGGTTTATTCTTTCAGAAGTCTTTGGTAAGTTGTCATCTTAGGCATCTCCTTCTTTTTCCTACTTTGACCCTGGCATTTGTCAGCATTAGCCCCCTTTCAATCCCAGGACTCCGGTCCTAAAATTAGCTCCCTTCCAGTCCCAGCCCTTTTCCAGTCCCATCTCCCCGGACCTAGTATCAGCCCAGCACCCATTCCCAGTATCAGCCAGCCCCTAGCCCCTGAATCCATTGTTTTCCAGTCCCCCCCCAGTCCCAATATCAACCCATTTCCAATAGCAGTCCTCAGCCCCAGTATCAGACAGCCCCCATTTCCATTATCAGCCCATTTCCAGTCCCATCCCCCCATTACCAGTATCAGCCCATTGCCAGTATTAGTCAGCCCCTGACCCCTGTATCAGCCCATTTCCAGCCCTCTCAGCTCCAGTATCAGCCCATTTCCAGTCCCAGCCCCCATTCCCAGCATCAGCCCAGTTCCAGTATATCAGCTCCCCAGTCCCTGTATCAGTCCCAGTCCCCTCAGCCCCAATATCAACCCATTGCCAGTCCCAATCTCCCCAGTCCTAGTATCATCCCATTTCCAGCTCTCCAGCTCAGTTCCTGCCCACCCTCAGCCATCCCCCTCCCCCATCCCCTTCCCTGCAGCAGAACAGGTGTGGGAGCATTTTGCTTTTGCTCCTGTGGCTGTAGTATACATTAATACAATCGCAGGAGCAAAAGCCAGTGCTCCTCTGGCTGTATTGAGCATTTTGCTCCTGTGGCTGTATTAATGCACAGCACAGCTGCGGGAGTATTTACTTTCGCTCCTGCAGTTGTATTAATGTTTAATGCGGCCACAGGAGCAAAAACAAAATGCTCCCAGGGCTGTTATAATGTTTAACACAGCCATGGCTGGGGAGGCAGAGAGCAGACTGGAAGCGAGCCAGTGAGGCAGACTTCCTGAGCCCCTACTGTGGTGTGACCTGAACCAGCGCCTCACTGGCTCACCTTATGAGCTAGCCTTGACTAGGCCCAGTCCCACTTGCTGCATAAGAGGTGTATAGGGAACTGGAGGATGAGATGAGAACCCTTAGGACATCGTTCACAAAGACCAGAGCACTTCATTTAAGTATTCTCCTACTTCCTTTTTAGCCCAGTCATAGCAGCAGCGCAGCCACTGATGCCACAAGCCTCTGCCCCCTCTGAGCCTGGTGCAATGATGCCATGAATTCAGTTAGTCCTGTGGCTAAATAGATAAATCTTCTCTTTGTCCTTCAGCCCTGTACTCCCCTCCTCACGTGTGCTAGATGTAAATACATTTTCAAATAAGCATTTTACATGAACTAATTCAAAAGAATTGACTACCTTGGAATTCACAGCATGGGTGTGTATAGCACAAAATTATAATGGTGTGTTCCTTTGGAATGTGAAAATAACTTTTTAATTAAGGATTATTTTCTTTGAAATTTGGAGCTTGCCAGGTGCCAAAAGAAGTGTTGTTCCCTCTCTGGCAAAAACCCAAGCTCCTGCTGACTTTATCAAAGAGCCCTGTTTTCCTGCAGCAACTCTCCTATAAGCTCAGCTGACTTAGAGGGAAGGCAGAGGCAGTCCACCTAACCCAAACAGTTTTTTCCTATAGGAGACCACAATACGATTCAGCCTTACTATGGAAATTCCTGTCTGAAGTCTCTGCCTTTCCTCCATTGTAACTTGAATTTAATAAAATGGGGGTATGGAAAGGAGAAGATAACATAATGTTTGCATATTTTTTTATTTCCATCTTTTTATTAAATAATTAAAGCAAACATTAAGAGAATGGGAGCATTATAGATTATAAAGTCTAGAAAAATTAGATGAGCAATATAGAAAAATGGTTTGGTTTTTCTGGATCCACAAAACCTATTACATTTCTTAGATGTAATAAAATCATATCTTAACTCAACAGATACTATGTTGAAAACAAGAACTTCTAGTATAAATATCAAATATTGACAAACTAGGAAACCATATGAATCCACGTAACACCAATTTTTAAAAAAGGTTCCAGGGGTGACCCGGGAAATTACAGACCGGTGAGCCTGACGTCAGTACCAGGGAAAATGGTAGAAACCATCATAAAGAACAAAATTACACAACATGTAGATAGTCATGGCCTAATGGGAGACAGCCAACATGGCTTTAGACAAGGAAGATCTTGTCTTACTAATCTGATATGTTTCTTTGAAGGTGTGCATAAACAGGTAGACAAAGGTGAGTCGGTTGATATAGTGTATCTGGACTTCCAGAAAGCTTTTGACAAGGTCCCCCATCAGAGACTTTTGGCAAAGCTAAAAAGTCATGGGATAGGAGGCAGTGTACTATTGTGGATCGGGAACTGGTTAAAAGATAGAAAGCAGAGGGTAGGGCTAAATGGCCAATATTCCCAATGGAAAAAAGTGAATAGTGGAGTACCCCAGGGATCTGTACTGGGTCCGCTACTTTTTGACATATTCATAAATGACCTGGAAAAGGGAATAACTAGTCAGGTTATCAAATTTGCAGATGACACAAAACTGTTTAAAGTTGTTAAAACCCAAGAGGATTGTGGAAAACTGCAGGAGGATCTGGATAAATTGGAAGACTGGGCATCCAAATGGCAGATGAAATTTAATGTGGACAAATGCAAAGTTATGCACCTAGGAAAGAACAACCCACACTATAGTTACACGATGCAAGGCTCCACATTAGAAACCACCACCCAGGAAAAGGACTTAGGAGTCATCGTGGATAACATGTTAAAACCCTCCGCCCAGTGTGCAGCGGCGGCCAAGAAAGCAAATAGAATGCTAGGTATCATAAAGAAAGGGATGGAGAATAAAACAAAGGATATTATAATGCCTCTGTATCGCTCCATGGTACGACCGCACCTTGAATATTGTGTACAATTCTGGTCGCCGTATCTTAAAAAGGACATAGCGTTATTAGAAAAAGTACAGAGAAGAGCCACCAAATTGGTGAAGGGGATGGAAGGCTACTCCTATGAAGAGAGGCTAAAAAGGTTAGGGCTCTTTAACCTGGAAAAGAGACGGTTGAGGGGAGATATGATAGAGGTCTATAAATTAATGAATGGAGTGGAACGGATAAACGTGGATCAATTGTTTACGCTATCAGAATATAGAAAGACTAGGGGACATGTAATGAAGCTACAGGGTAAACTATTTAAGACAAATAAGAGAAAATATTTTTTCACTCAACGTGTAATCAAACTCTGGAATCTGTTACCGGAGGATGTAGTAAGGGCTGTTAGTATAGCTGGGTTTAAAAAAGGTTTGGACAAGTTCCTGGAGGAAAGGTCCATAAACCACTATTAAAAAGGGACCCAGGATATCAATGCTTGACCCAGTACAAGCATTGTGGAACCTGTGTCTTTTGGGGATATTGCTAGGTACGTAGGACCTAGATTGGCCACTGTTGGAAACAGGATACTGGGCTTGATGGACCTCGGTCTGACCCAGTATGGCATGTCTTATGTTCTTATGTTCTTATGTTCATTGTTCAAATTATCCATCCTAAACGGTAATATGGATCTGATGGAAGAAAAGACAAAAAACTGTAGCAGCACAGAGGGGAATTGTAGGACCATCGTCAAGAGGGGAAAGGGAATAAGTTAAATAGCCCTGCATACATACTTGGTAGAAAGGCTATGAAAGACCTGGATATGATTTTCAAGTGCGGAGATGTATCTCAGAGGTGCACAAAGATTTGACTTGTCCAAATCATTGTGTTTTCAATAATGTCATGTGGATGCGAAAGTTGGACAGTGAAAAATAATGGTGCTGGTGAAGAATACTGTGTAAACCATGGACTGCCTAAGAATAAATCATTTGGTAAGACAACATGCTTGGCAAGGCTGACCAATGCGATGGACTGATACAATAAGCCACTCTAGTAAACAATTAGCCATCTGACTGAAGACCAAATAAAGTTTGGGATAACTATCCACAGGGTTGCCATGAGTTAACATTGACTTGACGGCACAACAACAAAAGAAAATAGGGAAATGAGAAGCATAAATTAGCCCATCACAAGCAGCAAGTTCACTGAGTCACAGTGCTACTGGACATAGTACTAAAATACAATCTCAGACTCTCTCAAAACCTAACTCTTTAACCTATCTCTGAAGGACTGAAAAAAAGAATCAAGAACAGTGGTCTTCATCTTGTTTTATCTTGGGATATTATCTTTAAGTTCTGCAGTAAGATGTTCCATGTGAACAGTATCTAAAACTAAATTAAACCATTTATTCTTAGATGAAAGATAAGCTCTCTTCCAATGTTTCATAACCGCAATTCTTTTTAGCAGAAGGAGTCGTTTTAACAAAAATCAAATTTTAGATAAAGAATCCAAACAGTCATTCCCCCAACAAAAATAGTTGCGTTACTGGAAAGTCTGCATTTATTTGTTGAATAGTTTTCGGCATCAGAATACCAGAACTTACAATCTTTGGACAAAACCACCATAGATCAAAACATCCAATAGCTCTACAATTGCTCTAACAAAAAGAGATTAGAAGATCATTTTGCCAACATTAGGGGTGTTCTAAAGGACTGAGATAAAGGGGATAGGAATAATATGCAGAAGTATTTCTTTATGGAAGGTGTGGTAGATGCATGGAATAATCTCCCAGTGGTGGTAGTAGAGAGGAAGCATGGGACAAACACAGAAGATCTCTAAAGGGAAAAAAGGGACTATAGTAGTTGATATGGAAGGGCAGACTAGATAGGCCATGTGGTCTCTCTCTGCCATCATGTTTCTAAAATTCTCAATTGAATCCGAACTCTGGTGTTCCATCTCTCTCGCTTAAATGTGTAAGTCCAGATGGATGCCCAAAATTCATCTTGGCCTTGGGACCGATTATCTTCTCCCATTTTATAACACATTTATGTTACCAGAAACCATGTCCACAAAGAGAGCTCTGTATAACCAAGCAATTATATTCACACAGCCAATCTTGAAATAAAGTAGTTTTCCCATACTGTGGGGCCTCCTCAAAAACATACCTTTGTGATGAGTTGGTAAAGCAAATTGCCTGATTTGGAACTATTGGAAAAATGAGAGGCCCCCTCCCTCCGGGCAAGCCTCTAAATCGGTTTTAATTCCAAAAGTATTCCTATTAATAAGCTCAGAAAAAACGAATGGTATGAAATGGTCACGAGTCAACAATGCATATCTCCATTTTTAAATACACATATACGGTATTTATATATTTCCCAAAGACAACTTTGCTGCAAGCTCTTCTCCTACTACTGCCAGGTAAAACAGTAAAATTACCAGCCTGTTCACGCACATTTACCCAGAGGCTAAGCCTGATTAAAGAAAACAAATGCAAACAAATATCCACACCTATCTAGAAAATTCCACTGGATTTTCGCTGTTTGGAACAGTCAGTCTTTCATTTCTAAATCCCTTTCTTTTTTTCCTAGAACCTCTTGGCAGCTGTAGAACACATTTTCCGTTAGGACTGAATATTAATGATTTTACCATAGATTCCTTTTTCTTTTTCAAGGAAGTACACCTTTTAAACCTTTGCACAGTGATCAGGTTATGCTTATAAGAGGTCCAGATGCAGAGACATTTTAAGGCAAAAATGACCTATAAAGTGCAGCTGGTTCATTTGTAGTTACTTTGCTCTTAATTATAGTTATTTGCTTTTTTTTCTTTCAGGTTGAAGGTTAGTCAAGTGAATAGAGCACGCATTTCAGTCTTACCATATCAAGGAAGCACATATACGTAATGGATTCTATTGCTGTAAATCCTATTTCACATACTGTAGGTTGGAAATTTTTTAGATGGTGTTCAAGGGGCTGATAAATTCGGAATTATTAGCCCACTCTGATGTAACCCAATAGGTGGACTAGGCTGTTGCCTAGAGTGCCATCATTCCCAGGGTAGTCCATTGCTGCCCTTCTCTGGCACCTGCAACAGTGGGAGTTGCCACTTAACCAGCAACATTGCGCTTGCCCGAATTCCCCAGCACTGCGTTGCTGTTCTGCTCTCTTTGACCCTCCGGTTTCTGCCCCTCCAACACAGGCTTCTAATTTGCATATCTAAATTCTGTTATCTACACATGAAGAGGTTTATTCATGGAGAGAACACCACGGAATTGAGTTATTTTTGGGGCCTCTATTGGAAACAGAGTGCCGAGCAGCTATCCTTGCTTATTATGCTGAATAAAAATGGAAGCAATCTCGGCCTCTTCTCTACTCCAGAAGGTATGGGTGTGGGGGAGGGGGGAGTAAGGCAGCAGAAGAAACAAAGCCTGATAATGGCACCTGGGGTATACAGGTGGAAAAATTGGTACTAGGGGACCAGGGCCGTAGCAATCTATTGATTCCTGTGTGACTCGCAAAGCTGGCATCCACCTTCCCACTCAGCTGCACACAGGAACTCGCTCTGTCTTTACATCAAATCTCTTCTCTCCCCCTCTTCAAATCCATCATAAAGGCTCACCTCTTTGAGGCTGCATTTGGATCCTAATTCCTTGTTCTCCTTGTCTCCTTTCCTATTTGACCCCCTTTGTTTCTCTTGTATTGTTCTGTTTGTCTTGATTAGATTGCAAGCTGTACGTGCAGGGACTGTCTTCCTTATATGTTTGTATAGCGCTGCGTACGCTTTATAATATTATATAAATGATTAATAGTAGTAGTAGTATTGGACTTTCTGGAAGCCTCAGTGATGACATCAGCACCCCTTCTGTAGTTGCATCCTGTATAGCCGCAAGGCTCACGCAGCCCTTTTCTGCGCCCCTGCTAGGGGTTCCAAAGGCCTGGGCAAGCCGCACAATTCTGCAGGACACAACAAAATTGAGTGTTAGACAATTTGGTTGAAAATTAGTAAAAACTTAATAGATTTTGTAAAATCCGGGATTTTGTCAGTAAAAATCAGCTCAAATTAAAGAGCCCTGTTTTTATATATTATGTTTAATTGATCATTTTCTGCTTTGTTATCTCATTTCTTTCATTTTCATGGATCTCAAAACTGGAAACTTTTTATTTGTTTCTATAGATATTCTTTTCTTTTGTTCGGGATTGTTTTATTTATTTAACAATTTTTCTATAACGCCTTATCATATAATCAAGGCGGTTTACATTGAAAGTTTAACTGTTACAGAGAACTTGAAAGTAGACAATAAAACTCAAACAATAGCAACAATTTTCTTTGGGGAATAAAAAGGTGGGGATGAATGGGTAGTGCTAAGAGCACAACTTATGTACGTTGTGATGTATAAACAGTTGCTCGTGAGATGTGGGAATGAGACGAGCGGTTAACTGGGGTGTTGAGAATGTTCATTGAAATGTTCAGTGGAGAGTCTTGAGTTGTTTCCGGAAGTCCTTTAAGTCCGTGGTTGATCTTAGCTTTTCCGGGAGAGAGTTACAAATAGTGGGAGCAGCAAGTGAGATAGCCCTTTTGGTGGTGGATTTTTTGGCTTTTGTAAATAAGCTGGGGATTGGTATGGTGTTTATGGTGCTGCTTCTCTCAGGTGTGTTGCTGGGTTTGTTACAGATGAGGTCCTGTAGAATTCCTGCTGTGATGATATTTTTTATTTTAAAGATGGTAAGAGCAGATTTGTATTTAATGCGTGAGGTAATTGGTAATCAGTGAAGTTCGTACAGGAGGTGAGTGATATGGTCATATTGTCATGCTCCAATGATGATTCGGGCAGTGGTGGTTTTTTTTTATTTTTATTTATAGAATTTCACAAAAACAACAAGAAATGAAACAATTTCCTGCAAGAAATTGAGGTACATGTCAGAGCAAATCCATAAAGTGGACAAAACAATACTAGATAATAATACAACATTACCCCAAGTAGTCCACATATTAGGGGGGAGAGAACAAGAGAAAAAAAGCTTCCACCAGAGGCACTTGGAAGCCAATCAAGCAAATAATTAAGAAAATCCAAAACCTGCGGAGGACCCAGGGAATTACCATTTACAGAGAATATACAGATAGCATCACTAAACAGACGATACAGTGGATGAAAGTCTAGCGTTAATAAAGGTATTTAAATCATTTGGATCAGAAAAAAACATATTTAACGCCCTGAAGTATTATCAAACATCGACACGGAAACCTGAGGAAAAAGGAACCCCCCACCTGGGCCACACCTGTCTTATACAAAAGAAACTGTTTTCTCCGCTTCTGAGTTTCTTTTGTCAAATCGGGAAACATAGAAATAGTTAAGCCCAAAAAAGTATCTAAACGCTTTTTAAAGAACAATTTCAATAGCCAATCCTTGTCAGAGATTAAAGCACATTGTACTAATAAAGTAGAGGTAATACATGTTTCCCCCCCATCATCAGAAATCATACCAGAAATATCCAGAGTTTCAAAATTAACTTGTGATACAGCCACTGGATGCTCAGCATTCTTTTTAGCAGAAGGCAGATAGTATACTTTAGCCAAAGGAGGAATCAATCCTTCTGGGATTTTCAAAATTTCCAACATATATCTTCGGAACATGTCTACAGCTGTAACACCCGATAATCGAGGAAAATTTAGAATCCGAAGATTTGCAGCCCTGGAAGCGTTCTCCAACACTTCCAGTTTATATTTAAGTGTCCCATTTTCTTTCATCAAAGCCGAAGAGATATCAGAGGCATTATCCAGCTGAGACCCAAGATTATCAATCCGATTCTTCAACTGTTCATTCAAAGCTAATACAATATCAATATTGTCAGCATTCTTCTGGATAGCAAGATCACGCTCGTGAACTTGAGAGGCCAGAGCCTTAGTCTGTGAGATAATCGCTGACGTTGAAGAGGCAATAGCGTCCCAAATAGACTCCAAAGTAAAAACTTTGGGTCGAAGCAGGAAAGAAATCTCCAACGGAGAAGGCGTTGAAACAAGCAAAGGGGACCCTTCCCCCTCCGTAGAAAGTATCGGCTGAGTATCCGCCGCACTAATCTCATGCAGTGCCTCCCCGGGTCTACCGGGGGTCTGAAGAACCACACAATCAGCAGACACCCTCCCCGCACTCGGGGCCCCCACCACGGAGGACACCGAGGCTGTCGAAACTGAAATAGGGTCCAAAGCACCTGGGCGTAGCGGCGGTGTTCTCTGAGCAGGGGAGAGAGATGTCTCCGAATCCGACGGAAGAGCCCGGGCCTCAAGAACGGGCGCAGCCAATCCGGCTCGAATCCCCTGCTTCTTTTCCTCAGGTAGTTGCACAAAACGGTCCATTGGACCAGAATTAGGAGGTCAGGGCTCAGAGGGAGCAGCCCGCAACTTTCCTTTCCGCTTAGGCATTCAGTATCAGAAAACGCTCCGCAGCCATCTTGGAAACAGCTCCTCCATTTTGCTGTTGTAAGTTGTCTTGTCGTACATTACCTTGGGTGAATTCCTTCATGAAGGCAATTAATAAAGCTGAATAAATAAAGGAAAGGAGAGTCTACAATAGTCAGACTTCCATCCTATATCAACCATTCCCCTCTTATGTAAGGTACCGGAGAAGGTGGTATTAAATCAATATTTTTGGCTGTATTTCAAGCACTACATGACTGTCAGTCAGGCTAGAGGCATTATTATAGTACTGAGGCTATTTTACTAGCCATTCCTGACAGTATTCTGTATAGGCAGATGAAGGATTGGATGCCCCTTGGGTGCAATTAGATAGTGCTGCTTTTGGATACTGTGCCACATAACTTGTTTTTGTCAATTACGAAACATTGGGCTAAATTAAAGTGTTCTCGGTTGGTTTGATTTGTATTTGTCAGGGAGGATACTATGAATGTATTCTCCATAAGGAGGTAACACAGGGTGTTCTTCAAGGCTCCCTCCTTTCGCCCATCTTTTTTTCATTTGTACCTAACACCACTGGCAAAATGTGTGGAGAATTATGAGATTTCTTTGCCAGTGACATCCAGCTGGTTGTCTTTATCAAAAACAACTAGCTATCAGTAGGCTTACCCAGACGTTCCCGATTTTCAGGGATTGTCCCCAGCTGCTATCTTTTTGGCAGCCTCCTCCTGTCCTTAATTTCAGTAGTGGGGACAGAGGCAGGGACAGCACTATCATTAGGCAGAGTGAGGCGGCCGCCTTAGGTAGCAAAGTTTTGGAGAGCAGCAAGAAATGCCCCCAAAGTACCCCAGCAGCAGCCTCCTCCCTCGCCTTTCTCTTTAAAAAGAAATAAAAAAAAATGTTTGTTTAAATTCCAGCTGATGCTTCTGCAGCGACTGCAATGGCAGCGGTGACTTGACCTTTCCTCCCACTGCTGCTGTTGCCACGACCGCCACAGACTCAGATGTGGTGAGAAGCAAGGTGGCAGCAGGCAACAGATTTGTAAAAAAAATAAAATAAAATAAAATATGCAAAAGTGCTGTGTCTTTGTGACTTGGTGCATTTAGAAAGCCCTGCTGGTCCTGCCCCCTTCTGACGCATACTTCTTGTCAGAATAGGGCAGAACAGGTGGAGCCTTCCAAGCGCACTGGAGTCAAGTAGACCTCGCGCTTTCCTTTGTGAATTCGCTGCCACTGCTACCAGGGCCAGCGCAACCCGCTGTGAAAACCGTGGGACGGCAACCTCAGGTGGGCAACACAGTGAGCCGACTGAGCTCTGATGTGGAGCAGGCAAGTGGCAGAAAGTAGTCAGCTGGGCCCAATGGTGGATGGAAACAATATCATGGGGCATTGCTGCTTTGACACCAATTCATGCGCTGCATGTCTGACATGCAGCGCGTTCATGAGCTCCAAAGCCCCGTGCTGATTTTTAGGAGCATTTGCGAAGGGTCAGATCTGCGGAACTTCTTGCACCGTGATCGGCTCTGTGAATTGTGGACCCGCATGGGGTAGAAAGCTTTGGTAGCTGTATTAGAGTTTGATGGTAAGGCCTGGTAGGGGACTTGGATAATGGATTAACATGCCCATGAATGCTGAGAGTGTTTGATACATGTGGATTAGTGTGCTGTGCACTAAGGCTTAGCATAGAGAATGGATAGAAGATACTGACTTCCACTAAGAAGAATCAGTCCATTCCTAAGGAGTGGAGGTAGACCATGGAATAGAGCAAACTTCTTTATTGGAATTAGCTGACTTGGCCATGTTTCAGCTGGAGCAGCCTTCATTAGGGGGTCAAGCGCCAAATTCAGTAATGGATGTCTTAAATGAGAATGCCAAATGTTAGAAGCAGGTTGAATCAAACACTATAGAACAAAAAAATTAGGACCAAGCAGCAGGCATTTACCAGAAATACAGTGAACCATGTTTAAATGCCTGCTGCTTTTTTCTATTTTTTTTTGTTGTAGCGTGTTCAGTGCAACCTGCTTCTAACATTTGGCATTTTCATTTGAGACATTCATAACTGAATTTGGCACTTGACCCCCTAATGAAGGCTGTTCTAGCCAAAACCTGGCCAAGTTGGGTAATTCCAATAAAGAAGTTTGCTTTATTCCATGGTCTACCTCTGCTCCTTGTGTGTGTTTATTTATTAGTATTTAGCTTATGCCTTTCCAGTGGTAGTTCAAGATGAGTTACGTTCAGGTACATAGGTATTTCCTTTGGACAATGGAGGATTAAGTGACTTGCCCAAGGTCAGAGGGAGCGCCAGTGGGAAATGAGTCCAGATCTTGTGGGTACTAGACTGTTGCTCTTACCACTAGGCTACTCCTCCACTTCACATGTATAGACACGCGCTAGAGTTTTACATGCATACTACACGGACTCGGAAGTCTTTAGCATATGCATGCATATAAATTAGGGAATATCAGCTACAAACTAAGATTTTGCAGATGTGTGATAAATAGTTTGCTTGCTCTTCTGACATGTTTAGAATGGGCTCATTACATGTTACTGTGTATGCAGGGCTGGTAGGCTAACATTTTTAGTGCTGTCAAATCAGTGCTGATTCTGGGTTTTCTTGGCAATGTATCACCTGAAGTAGATTGCCAGTCTTTTCTTCCAAGGCAATGGAGGGTGAAGTGACTTGCCCTAGGTCACAAGGAGTGCCAGTGGGAATCAACCTCTTCTGGGTACTAGGCAGTTGCCCCAACCACTAGGCTGCTACTCCACTCCACTAACATTGATAATGGGTATATTTCCTACCTTGGGCCTTCTTGTAAAACAGTTATTTGAACTCACCCCCTCCCCAGCAATGTCCTACTTCCCTCCCAAAGATATAGCTCCCAATTTCCTTTTCCACTAACAGCAAGAATAAGGACCTCAGAGGGCCAAATGTAGCACAAAAGAGCCAAGAAAATATTTTTGGCTGTAACATTTCATGATATTAAATGGAATTGACACATGTTTATCCTGTAGCAGCAGATAAGCATGCAATAAATAAATCCAGGAGTCTTTTCAAGGATCCAAGCCAGTTTAATGTGCACATGGCTCAAGCAATAAGCAATTTCAAAATGGCTGAGCAATGGCTTCTAGTAAAACAACAACTTTTATAGCTTTCTTGTCCATTCTAAGCATAGGCAAACTTTTCATTGGTCCCAGTACCCCTCTCACCCATCTATTGGTCCCGGTACTGATATGGCTACCCAATAGGGACTCTGGTCTGGGCCCAGCACCTGGTTGCCCCCCTTCTAGTCCCAATTACAATGGTCAGTGTCTCCAACTTGTTACTTCTCTCCTCCAAGGTCGCTGAGCTTGTTAAAACATATGGGAAGCAGAGGCACTGTGACCTTGCTCTCTGCAGAGTTAATTAATTCCATAGAAGCATAGCACACCTTATCAGTACCAATTAAACTTGTTTTTCTTCTATTTTCCAAGTTTCGTTTCTGCTTAGCTATGTTCAGTTAAACTGAGTTAAGTTTCAATTCTATGGTGTCATCATTCAGGGGGTTTTCATTCCTCTGGGCCTAACTACAGGCTTCAGTTACAGGTCAAGCTGCTCAGGCCTGTCTGCTTAGTTCAATTAGCATGGATCATAGGCCGTCGCCTACCACATTCCCCCCTTTGATTATTCTCACCCGCATGTTAATAAGGTGTGAGAATCAAATCACATAATACTAGGTAAAGGTATCACTCTGTGGTATAGGGTAGTAAGTTCACATAGCTAGCATCTTTGTAGCTGTCTTACGCTCTACAGTGTTATTAATAACTGAAGTTATCATTTGCAAGCAAAAATGGCAATAAACAAGGGAGCAACAGGCAGATAGTCAAAGTCCATAGTTTGGCAAGAGTGGGAAAAAGAACTAAAGGATTAGAAGGTTCAGTTGCATCTTTTGTTGTGCTGTCGTAAAGCTTCTGATTTAGACAGACCAGCTGTCCATCCTTCGTAGTAGATTGTGGTCCAGTCCGAACAAAACACAAACTGTCAACAATGGGGTGGGCCAATACCCACTCACTAGTAGTATTATGTAAATCAGTCTGATTGTATAGGATAGAATAGTTCAGTTCTTGCGTCTCCCAGGGCCACTGATCTCCCATCTTAGTTCCTCCACAATAGAAACAGTCAGAAGTGTGGAGACTAGATGCTATTGCTCCAGCAAGTTCAAGAAACAAGTTCTGGTGGTGGTATGAGGAATTGCAACGGTGGCTTGCATAGCCTTGTAGAAAGTCAAGATCTAGAACAACTTTTGGATTGGAGAGTATACCAATGCAAGTATAGAGAGAATGATAAAACAAGGTCTGAGTGACCTTCGGTCCAGTTCATGTTGTACTTATACAGGCTGCCCAAGGAGATAAGGCAAAAGTCATTTCAAAGCACTCCAAGGCTGCTATCACGATGAAACAGTAGAGAATCATGATGAAAGTTCTCTGAAGAATTAGTGCAAGTCTTTGAAAAACCAGTGCAATCTGTTGATAATTCTTGACCACGAAGTCTTCTTCTTCTTTACTGTACGTTGACCTGTTTTGCTCTCAGTAGCATGCAACAGGTGTAGCGTTGATTGTAGATCCTCAAGCTTCCGCTGTACATGACCTTACCAATTTCATTGGTAGGAGTGTAGAGCTGTAGATTCCAGCGTATTTCAATAAACACAGTCCTTTTAGTTTGCACTGTCCTTGATCAAAATGGCACAAAGATTTTCAAATAATATAGTTCATAATACAGTCTCTTTCTGTTGATGATAATCTCTTCAGAATAAACAAATAGTCTCTTGAGATTCAGGAGTTCTATATTAGCACAGTCTCTCTTTTTGTTTTTAAAACTTCCTGAATTTTTTCAATTTGCTTGTCTTTGCAAAGTTAGCTGCAATGGAACTTCTGGATCTGTTCTGATGTTCACTGGTCTGGCTCTGGAGCTGCTGCTGATTTCACTCTGCTGTGATGAATCCAGGGTTCGAGTTCTGCAATTTTCACTGCTGTAGGGTTAACAAGATAACAACATAAGGTCCCTTCTAATGCGGTGTCAACGGTGTCTTTCTCCACTCTTTGATTCACACCGAGACTCCAGGCTTGAAAGGGTGCAGGCAAATTGATGGGTAATCGATTTTGTACCCAGGTATGAAGACTCTGCAAAACAGAACTTAAAACCAATAGTTTATGTCTAATAATTTCAGATCCTATCTGTCTCATATCTCCTTTTATTTCCTATACAATAGGCAGGGGTTGCGCATACAGAATTTCAAAAGGGAAAACTCCTAAAGACTTAGCAGGGGCTAAGTATATCCTAAGAAGGGCTATAGGAAGAACCTAGGGCCACTTCAGGTAAACCTCTTGGCAAAGTTTAGACAACTGAGATTTCAGGGTTCTATTCATACATTCTACTTTTCCTAAATTCTGAGATCTATAGGCAGTATGTATCTGTTAATATCAATATCTTGGGGCTATACTTAATGGACTTGCTTCCTAAGGTTATCCATCCTCATTCTTTGTACAGGGGCCCATATGCATGCAAGGTTGTAAGGGTATACTTGAAATCTGGGTACACATTTAGACAGGGCTCTTTTCCTATTGTTAGTGCTCTAGTGAGGACTATCAGTTCAGCTTTCTGTGGTGAAGTTTCTGGGGCCAGGGCTGAGGACTCAACTACCAAATCAGGGGTCACCACTGCATATCTAGCACAACAATGTCCATTGATGATGAAACTGCCTTCAGCCACAAAGAAGGTCTGTTCAGGGTTCTCCAGAGGGACATCAGTCAAATCCAGGTGGCTTGAGAATACAGTGTCCATAATTTCTAAACAGTCATGATCAGGGGATCAAGACTAACTGATAACATAGCAGGATGGAAAGCTTGACTGACCCTTCAGTTGTATCTGGGGTTTTCACACAACATACTCTAATATTTCAACATTCATAGATTTGTTAGCTAGTAATTTCCTTTGTGTTTCATAATGGTTAGAACAGAGTGTGGTACAGTAACTTGAAGATTCTGTCTCAAAGTGAGCTTGTCAGCTTTGCTCACTAGGAGGGCTGTAGCTTGCAACAGCTCTCAAATAAGGGGCCAGCCTTTTGCAACTACATCCAATTGTTTGACAAATAGGCTACTGGTTGTTGCCAAGGTCCAAGAGATTGAGTCAACACTCCTAGAACATTTCCTTGCGACTCATGAACATAGAGACTGTAAGGTTTTCTGGACATCTGGTAGACCCAGAATTGGTGACAACATCAGAGTGTTTTTTTCAAAGATCAAAAGACTGCATTCCTATTCAAGTCCCCATTCCAATGGAGACTTTTTCATTCCTTTGGTAGCTTGATACAATGTGATACAATGGTTTTGCTAGCAGCGCAAAATTGGGGATCCATATACAACAGTACCCTGTGGCACCCAAGAAGGCTCTCACTTGCCTCCTGGTGATTGGAGTAGGAATACTGCATACAGCTGCTTTGCGTTCTGGTAAGGGTTCCAGGCGTCGAATTCCGCTGGACAACTGGAATCCTAGGTATTTAACTTATTTGACATAATTATGCTTTGGCTCTTGAGACTTTGTATCCAGCCTCATTAAAAAGGTGCAAGAGTTCACTGGTGGCTGGTGGACATTCACTTTCTGAGTTGGTGGTTATGAGCAAGTTGTCCACATATTGAAGTAGAATTTTTTCTTTTTTTTTTTTTCTGGAGTTTCTGGATAACTTGTCAAATCTTTTGCTGAGTGAGGCGAGTTCTTGAATTCTTGAGGTAATCTTGTCCAGATGAGTTGGCCCCGCCTCCTTGTAGTGGGGTTTTGGGCTAAGCGTATACAGAAAAAGGCATCTTTTTAAGTCCAGAATGATGAAATGTATAGCTTCAGCAGAGATCAGTTCCAAGAGAATATAAGGATTTTGGTACCACTGGTTGTATAGTTTCAGCTGCATCATTCATTCTTCTTAGATCCTGCACTGGGCGGTAATCACCTGTCCCAGGCTTCTTGACTGGCTTGAGGGTGACAATGGCAGGGGCTATGTTCTTCGCTAGGCCAGGTGGATTATCTTCTGCCCATCCTCCAGGTGGGGCTATGAGGTTGGTAAGTGTACAGCTTGTTGCTTTGGATGCAGGTGAATAGAACCACCATTCTTCTTCTTGGGGACAGTTAACACCATCAGGCCAGCAGATTTTGAGTTTCATTTTTTTCCCCTTCAACAAAGGATATCTGTGCTTGAAGCTTTGCAAGCAGGTCTCGGCCCAAAAATGGAATAGGGCATTCAGGCATATACAGGAACTGGTACATTATTATTATTATTTTTTTTCTAGTTCACACATGTGGTTCTGCAGAAAAGGCTTTGCGAGAAAAACACAGGGGCTACTGGCTTTAGTATTCTGCTCCTGTATCCCCCATAAAAGTCCATATATTGGTCCCCTATTTTGCAGACTGACTTCTGGGGACCCAGGGAAACTGGAGAGTCCGGTCTGGCCTAGTCTTCATCCATGCTGTAGCCCTCTTCGGCTGCCACTCACGCTATAGCTGCTTCACTCTCGTGCTGAAACACTGTGCTTGGTTTTATTCTGTCTATGATTCTACAATCAAGTACTCCCTCCTGGGGTGGAGTCAAGATACGGGCATTCACTTCTCTAATGTCCTTCTTTTTCTATAATGGGCGTACTCACACCCAGTTTTTCACTTCCTCTGTTCCTTCGATTAAGATAGCCTCCTCACATCATTCAACTAAAATATCATTCACTTTCTCTGTTACATTTATTTTCACAATTCACACACCCTCTGATTAACTTTCATTTAACCATTATGCCCGCAAATTCATCCAGTTCTTTGCAATTTCCGTTCATTAGTTCAATCAAGTCCTAAAACTTCTCAGTGTATAATGCAGTTTTTTTTTTTCAGTTCTAAACAAGTCTGGTCAGCTGACTTTCACTTCTAGTCCGGAGGGGGTGGACATTCCCCTGTTGCAGAGGTGGCTAGCAAACTACTTGGGAATCTGTAGTCCCCCCCCCCTCTCCTGGATTCTGTTTCTCCTAGCAATGCTCTATCCAGGAGGTTGATTTTTTTTTTTTTTTTTTTTTTTTTAAGGATCCACTTCTCTGCTGGGGGCACATTTGTTCCCGCCCCCCGGGGGGGGGGGGGGGGGTTGACATCATCGGTGGACTGGGCTCCATCCCCCCCTTAAGCACTCTGAACTGAACTACTTACAGAGAGAGAGAGAGAGACGAGACAGGATATCTAGAAATTCTGGGGCAAAATCCTGATTGGGACAGAGACATTTCATAATCTTCAGTAAATCCCTTACTGAAATTCTTGATCATACTTGAAAAGACACTTATTATTTCTGTAAACATAGGGCAGGCAGGAAACACTTAGATTGAGCACATACATCCATTATGCTTCTTATAGAGAGAACTATAGCTATCTGTCAGCATGTCTCTGCAAAAGAAATTATTTTTTTAGTTCAGGAAGCAAATATTTAAAAGACATTCCGGATATTTTTCATAAAATACAGTACACCTTTCCCTTTTTTTTAAATACAGAAAAGCTAACTGATTTGTTCATTAGTAACCAGCACAGAGGGGAAGCATGCATTCAAATGACTTATACTCATTCATAAAAAGATAAACTTTGTTTTTAAAACTTTTGGTTAAACAGAGCTAGTGAAACCAGAGAAAAAAACTAATTATAAATTCATCACGCTTCGATTAAATGAAGAGACTTTTCAAATCGGGAGTCCCTTTTCATTCCTAGGAGAAATCTCCTGCAGTCTCCAGCTGTCTCTCCAGAACCTTTTTTTTTTTTTTCTCTGCAGGCTATGTGGAAGCCACACCCCTCTGCTCGCGGGGAAACAATTGAACTGTGCTCATAAAAAGAGACTTCTCATTCACATGGACAGAGATGCCAGAAAAAAACAATTTAAATCAATGTTAAGTCGTGATCTAATTACTTTGTAGATCAAAGGAAAAACAAAAACAGTTCTTTATCATTTCCTATTTAAACTGTTTCAGTGCTTACTGAAAATTTGAACATACAGCCGACAGAAATTCCTCTCACTTGGTCCGCAACCCATAAGGGATTAATACAAACTTAATCCTTTTCAGGCTAAACCCAAAAACTATCGGGACCCACAATCCTGACTAAACATTCTTATTAAATGATAAATAAATGATATATATTACATAACCACAGCAGAAGGAACAAAAACATATTAAATAAAACAGGTACAATTTGCCTGAAATAAGCACAAACTACCAGCATTGAGGTTTAAGCCTGCACAAGATTAGAAAGACGACACTAGACATTCTTTCCTTCAGACACGCCCCCTGTCAGTTTTTCACACTGCAGTAGAAAAACTAACTGGGTCAGACCAGCTTTTTGATTTCTAAAAATGACTGTAGGTGTTTTGGGTCTTCATTCTGCTCTATTAATACAATTTCTTAATCAGTGAACTGTCACAAATTACTCAACAGAATAATCTCACATATATAACAAAAGGGAAACTCGCAGTTTCAACAGATAGCAAAAATCAAATACACAGGACGGACAATACACCAAACGCTTCATCCGTTTCGCGACCTAGACGCAGTCACCCGACTAGGAACTGCGCTAGTCCAGAGTCCACTCTGCTTGGTCCGTGCTGCCAGACCTCTCATTCACACTTCATTCACACAATCATGCTAGCAACGTATCTTAGAATGCATTCCTTTCTATCTATTCTGACTAGTCTTTTTCCCAATTACAAAAAGGATGAGGGTTTCACCCGGCGAATTCCCATGCGGGGTTACTCGGCCCTTCCTTGAGAGCTCTCTTACCAATTCCCAATATCTCGAGATTACAAATTCCAAGTTCCACTGGCAGTACTGCTCTTTCTATTTCTGTCTAGACATACCAAAAACCCAGTCCTGTCTGCTCTGACCAGGCTGAATCATGATCCTCTATAACAGCTGTACCTAGCGAATACTCATGCAAGGATTTTCAAACAAAGACTTAAGTCTTACCAAAGTTTTCAAACTGCAGTTCTAACTCATCTGTCTAGACAGGTTTTCAAAACTATACTTACCAGATCTGGTTCCCAAGCTTCTGAGTTGGATCCTGGACTCCCCCGGGTCGGAAGTGTTAGCCAGCTGGACTCAGTGCCTGCCGAGGCCAGGCAGAACTCCCTCCGATACAAGAGGATCGGTGGGCCCAGGGAAATTCCCCTGCGTCGGATTGGCATGGTTCCAACTGGACCAAACCTCAAGGCGAATTACGTGGATTTATTCACTTGAACACTATCCACCACTCGCACTTCTCGGCCAACGCACCAAGAATGTAGCAGCAGATAAGCATGCAATAAATAAATCCAGGAGTCTTTTCAAGGATCCAAGCCAGTTTAATGTGCACATGGCTCAAGCAATAAGCAATTTCAAAATGGCTGAGCAATGGCTTCTAGTAAAACAACAACTTTTATAGCTTTCTTGTCCATTCTAAGCATAGGCAAACTTTTCATTGGTCCCAGTACCCCTCTCACCCATCTATTGGTCCCGGTACTGATATGGCTACCCAATAGGGACTCTGGTCTGGGCCCAGCACCTGGTTGCCCCCCTTCTAGTCCCAATTACAATGGTCAGTGTCTCCAACTTGTTACTTCTCTCCTCCAAGGTCGCTGAGCTTGTTAAAACATATGGGAAGCAGAGGCACTGTGACCTTGCTCTCTGCAGAGTTAATTAATTCCATAGAAGCATAGCACACCTTATCAGTACCAATTAAACTTGTTTTTCTTCTATTTTCCAAGTTTCGTTTCTGCTTAGCTATGTTCAGTTAAACTGAGTTAAGTTTCAATTCTATGGTGTCATCATTCAGGGGGGTTTTCATTCCTCTGGGCCTAACTACAGGCTTCAGTTACAGGTCAAGCTGCTCAGGCCTGTCTGCTTAGTTCAATTAGCATGGATCATAGGCCGTCGCCTACCACAATCCTAAATCATTGCTTTAAACGCCCTCTCCCCATACTCTGTCCTACTGCAGATTGCATGTTATCCTAATAATGGGGTGCTATTAAAATAATTTTGTTTAGTTGGAGTATTACTTCTGAATGTCCTACTGAATTAGCCCAAATATATGACAATCTCTTGATTTTGTGGCAAAGAAGTCAGAAAAACATAAATACCCTTCCTTATCTTCCTATACTCTCCCTTTTTGCTTCTTTCTCCCCACCCTCCTTCCTTCTGCTCTTTTCTAGGGATATGCAAAGGCAAGACAAATTCAGTTCATTTTTGTTCATGGGTTTTTTCAATTTTTGAATATTTCTTCAGTTTTACACATTTGTGTTAAATTTTTAGTGCACGCTAATTTGTTCTAATGAACATTAACTGACAGATGGGCTTATTAAGTTGATTAGTGCACATTAAATCAATTTATTGCACACTAAATTTAAGATGCACTAACAAAGCACACCCATGCACTTTTTTCTTTCCCCACTTTTCTTTCTGCTTGTTCTTTCCTGTTACCTTCTGTCACTGCCATTTCTAATTCTGGGGCCCTTTTACTGAAGTGCGGTAAGTTTTGCATTTACTGAGCACTAGGAGCAAAACTTAGCTCACAGCCTTTGCACTTACTGCACGCTAATTATTGGGAGCATGTCCCCTGCAGTTAACACACAGAAAGGTTCTTTATAGTGTGATGACATCATTTACAATTAACGCAGGTACCCTTAACTCTATCCACTGAGGTGGCAACAATGACAATTAGTGTGCAGTAATTCTCCCTGCATGCACTTCCATGTGCAGTCTACACCCACGCTCCACTCTGTTGCGCACTAAGTAGTTAGCATAGGATTTTTACCACACTAACTAAAGTGCGTGGAGTATCCAAGTGGTTAGAGCAACAGCCTGGTGACTAAGAGACCAGGGTTCAATGCCCAATGACACTCCTTTTGGCCATGAGAAAGTCACTTTACCCTTCATTGACTTATAGTTTATGGTTTTTAAAAGACTTATAAAACGTCTTTCCTTGCATCAAAGCGGTGTACAATAAAAACAATCAAAAATTAAAAGAAATAGCAGGGAATGCCATAGCATAGACAGGACAGGATAGTGAGGCAAGCATAGAGGGTTCGATCAAGAAGGGATGGAAGGAGCAGGATCCTGGAGGCTTAAAAGAACTATATATACATCAATTAGACCCTTGAGGAGGGGTAGGGGGCAGATCAAATGCAAACTGGAATAAATAAGTCTTAAGGGAAGCCTTAAACTTGGGGGAAGAAGATTCAAGGTGGAGTTCTGTTGGGAGGGAGTTCCAAAGGAAGGGACCAAGGAAGAAAAATTCTGAGTACCAGCTACTTTCGAGAAGGGCTTGTGTAGGGGAAGGCAGATGGAGGCAATTTGTGTGAACAGATCTAAGAAACCTAGATAGTACATATGGAATCAGATAAGAAGACAAATAACACAGGTACACTAAAAAAATTTTTTTTAAACTGTCTCTAATGTTTCGATTGATTTTTACGTTTTTTGGTGCGCTGAATCCAAATCTGGTAACCAATTTGCTCCATCACGTACAGATTTTTTGCTACATTGGGTTAGCAGTTTGAGATGAACGTTTCAGATTGAGTGCGATCGAGATGTTTCTTGGATGAATTCTTTATACTAATTGTTTAGTAGTTATTCAAATAAGAATAAAGAAAATTGTAACAAGGCAGCACATAAGAATAGAGTAATGTCAACAAAACACACTGTGATGGTAGCAAAATTGTCTGCACGTAAAACAGCCACATACATGTGCACAAACATTGAGCATATAAGAGCGAGGTTAGACACAAAGCAAAGCAAAGAAATGTGCAAAAAATGTTGTACAGGTATGTATGTAAGAATAGAAAACGCAAACCGCACCATTGCAATACATGAAGACAAACACCCGATGGTGTGAAAATAAAATTCTAATAAATGAGATCCGACACTGTGGTAATAACTAGCAAATTTTTATTTCAAAGTTTAGTAAAAACACGATATTTGTCAACACAATTTAGATTTTAAAGTCATTCTTGGGTCAATCAATCTCCTGGTGGGCCCGTTTTCTTCTTCCCCCGAATGCTTCTCTTGGTGCGCTGCTTGGCGTATTTTTCATCTGGGGTTTCCCGCAGCAGCAACCAGCAGAAATCAGCCATCATAGTGGTGTTCCATCTTCCTTGGTACCTTCTCTCTGCGTCCTTGTTGTCCTGGTGAAACCTTTCACCTTGTTCTTCACTGTACGCCCCCAAGTTTTCGGGAAAGTAGTTCACATGGGAGTGCAAGAAATGGACTTTCAGGCTCATGTTACAGCCTTGTTCTTTGAAGGCATTGAGCATCCTGGCAACAATATCCTTATAGTTCTCATCCCGCCTGTTCCCCAAGAATTTGAGAACAACATCCTTGAAGGAATCCCAGGCTTCTTTTTCCTTCTCAGACATCGTTTCAGCGAATGCTCCATCTGAAATGAGTTTCCTTATATCAGGGCCAACAAACACTCCTTCCTTTAGCTTTGCTTCAGAAAGTCGGGGGAACTTTGAGCAAAGGTACCGAAAGCACTCACCATCTTTTGGAAGGGACTTGATGAATTGCTTAATGAGACCCAACTTAATGTGGAGAGGTGGTAATAGAATTTTATCACGAGGTACCAAGCTCTCATGAAGAACATTTTTCTCACCGGGTCTCAAATACTCCCGAATTAGCCAGTCTTTTTCCCCCCAGTGTAGGTCGCGGGCCCGGCTATCCCACAAGCAAAGGAAGCAGGGATATTTGGTGAAACCGGATTGCTGCCCTAATAGCATGGATAGAATTTTAAAGTCTCCACAAATCATCCACTTATGCTCATCATAACGAATCTTCTGAAGAATCAGGGCCAAATTCTCGTATTTTTCGTGGAGAATAACAGAGTGAGCAATAGGAACTGAAGCGAATGTGTTGCCATTATGAAGAAGAACACCTTTTATGCTGTCTTTTGACGAATCAATGAACAGCCACCATTCAGCAGGATCATACTTGAGTTTAAACTTTTCCATCACTCCGTATATATCGTTGCAAAATACCAAATCTTCCTCTTTGCTGAAATACTTCAAAAATTGTGTCTCGCGGTTGCGGTACCAATAAAAAGTTGTTCCTGGTGACAATAGATTTTTCTGTTTAAGCCGAGAACCTAGCAGTTGGGCAGCATCTTTTGGGAGTCCTAAATCCCAGACTAAATCATTCAATTCAGCTTGAGAGAAAAGTTCAGGTTTCGGATCTGGTTCAGTTTCAAACTCGGAAGTACTGGACTCATCGGGAAAAGCCATCTGATGAGTCTCATCATGATCAGAACCGTCCACACAAATATGATCCAAAGATTTTGGTGGTTCAGGCACAGGTACTTCGTTGCTATGAGGCATAGGCCTAATTGCCGAGGGAAGGTTGGGGTAACTTATTACGTTCTTATTTTTTAAGTTGTATCCCTTCACAATGCAAGAGCAAAAATAGCAGTCACTGCTGTGGTCTCTTTGTTCATGCCACATCATAGGTATTCCGAAACGAAATGCTTGTTTTTTACCTTTCATCCATAAGCGTAGATCTTCCTCACATGTCTTGTACACTTTGTGAGGAGCCCACGGTTTGTCTTGATCGCCTAACTTCAAACCGAAATAGGCGAAATATACTTTTTTAATAAATGCAGAAATGTTCCTCTGCCGCTTTTTCACGGTATATTCCCCACAAATAAAACAAAAACTGTCTGGAGAGTTGATGCAACCTCTGGCTCTGTGAGCCATCACAAATACACAGCACTGCAAACTACAACTGTAGTGAACCACTTCGGAATAAAGCTGGATTACGACTGAGCAAACAAAAGGTAATAATGAACTTGCAAGAAACTGAAATTTGACAGGAACGTTCATGTCACAACCACCGTGTTTGAGCGAGCGAACGAGGCGAGGCGAACAGAAAAGAACATGCGCCAGCGCGAGTACTGGATTTAGCCCCCCGCCTCCTAATTGTCCTGTTAATGTATAAAATGAATACAAAACACTCTAAAATATCATGAGGGAGTGTTTCTAGTTAGTTAACCATTACAACCTCTATTTTGGGCCAAGAAAATAAACTGCAGTCGGCTAAAAAGAAATTATGTGAACATTCCTTATATGGGTAAGAAATCTAATTTTGCAAGAAAACGTGATGTGATGGAACATTTTGGCTATTTTTCCTGGATTCAGCACCCCAAAATCTATAGGAATCAGTTGCAAAACTGGAGGCAGTTTTTTGGTAGTGTACCTGTGTAATCAGGGGAGCTGGAATGCAAGGTTTTATGAATAATGGTAAATAATTTATACCGTGTACGGTGTGACAGTGGAAGCCAGTGGGATCTAATTAATAAGGAGCGGGGTGATATGATCGTATCTGGTGGCATGGTGCAGAAGATGGATGGTGGTGTTTTGTACAGACTGAAGGTGCTTTATTGGGTAATGGGGAAGGCAGGAGTAAATTACAATCTCCAGGAACAAGCAGGAATGTAGTCTTCACATATGGGTATCGTCGGTACCGACAGAGCCTGCGCAGAAACACTCCCCAGTGTCCAATTAGAAAGCTTTTGGGAGCATCCCACAGCGCCTGCGTGCTGCCTTCCTGCCTAACCCAACTGCCTCTCTCCAGTTCTTCATTTTCCGCGGAGCCAGCAGGTCGTTGTTCCTGTCACCGCAGAAAATTTTCCTCAACGCTTTACCGGTACCGCCGGTTCTTCTTTCTTACTTTTTTTTCTTTTAAAAAAAAAAAAAAAAACTTAGTAATTTTTTTCCCATTTTTCCAGGTGCACGTGCCATTTTGGGCCTTAGGCCCAAAATTTTTTCCATAATGGAAAAACCCGCTTCAGGTTTTAAAAAGTGCACCAAGTGTGGCGGTACCATCTCCGTCACCGACACCCATGAGTGGTGTCTTAAATGTTTAGGTCCTGACCACTCCATCACGGAATGTATGGCCTATGCCATGATGTCCAAGAGAGGTCGACAGAACCGAGCTGCCAAGCTCAGTACCCTGTTTCCCTCTGATGCAGCCTCGGTGGCATCGACGTCTTCCAGGTCTTCGTCTTCCTCCTGTGGATCTCAGGTAACTAAACATAAGTCTAGCCGGTCCTCAAAGGGTAGATCTCCTTCTAAGCATCGAGATGCCTCTGGCGTTGCCCTTGAGGATTCTGCACAGGCAAAATTGCCCTGGCAGGAGGCTTCAGCTTCCAAAGCATTATCAGGGCTCCAGGACGTTCTCGAGGCCTCGACCTCGGCAGAACTACTAGTGCCATGCTCTGGGGTACCGGCTGTTTTCTCCGGTACCGACATCCAGGCATTGGCAGCGTCGATAGACCAGAGGGTCCTGGCTATTGAACGCAGTCTGGTGGCACTCCTTGCGGCATCAACACCCTTGGAACCGCGTCAGACAGTTCAACCGGTACCGGCACCGACTCCGGTATTGGTACCGGTACCGATAGCATCGACATCGGTGTCCACATTGCCAGCACCCAGTCATGTGATGCCTTCCGGTACCGATACACCGGTACCGATTCTCCCCGGTACCGACTTTGGTCGGTACAGGTATCGGGCTCTTCAAGAACATCCGGACAGAAGGTACTTCGAGTCCTCAGAGGAATCTGAGGATTCTGACAGTTCTGTTGGTACAGGAATACTTCTCCCAGAGGAGCCTTCCTCCCCTAAATGCAGGATGTCTCCTCCAGAGGACATTTCCTTTCAGGACTTCATCAGAGAGGTGGCTCAAGGTCTGTCCATTACTGTGGCTCCTGAAACAGAGCCCAGAGCAAAGGAGTTGGAAATTTTACAATATCCCAAAGCTCCTAAGGAGGCAGCTACTTTGCCCATCCATGAGATCTTGCATGATCTCATGCTAAGAATGTGGGAGACACCTCTTACCACCTCTCCTCACTCTTGTAGACTGGATACTATGTATCGAGTCCCCCCCCTTGTCCTGGTTTCCAGAAGACTCAGCTTCCTCACCACTCTATTGTAGTGGAATCAGCTATGAGAAGGATCAGGCGTGCAAAGAGGCATGCCTCTAATACTCCAAGACGTGAGTGCAGAACTTTGGATGCTTTTGGACGTCGTACTTTCCAAGCTTCCATGCTTTCTGCCAGGATCAGTTCCTATATTTTATATATGGGAATGTTCCTGAAGGAAGTCACAGGAGATTTAGAGGTTTTGAGCCCTCTTCTTCCTGAGGATAGAAGGCAGGATTTTCTCACATTGGTCAAACATGCCCAGGATGTTTCTAAATTTGTCAACCGTGCAGCTTTTGACTGTTTTGAGTGCATAAGCAGAACCTCTGCCATTGCCATAGGTGCACGTAGAATTGCCTGGCTCCAGGCATCTGATTTGGAGCTCTGGGTACAAGACAAACTGGGTAATATTCCTTGTACTGGTGAGAACCTGTTTGGCAAAGATTGGCAAGAAAAAGCCAATGAGTTCGATGCTGCCAACTCCACCTTGGTTATCCAAGGCCACAGCTGATCCTGCAAGAAAGAAATCTTTCAAAAAACCATTCTTTTCCAAAAAGAAAAGGTTTTATCCTGCTTATTCCCAGCAGGGATGCTCTGCAGGTCAACCTGTCCGGAAAGGTCAGCAACCACCTAAACAAAGGAAAGCAAAGACTGCTAAGCCTCAACCGTCTCAGCAGTCTCAGCCTCCACAAGGCCTTTGACTTTCAGCTAGAGAACTTAGCCTTCCTGGCTCTCAATGGACCAGAGCCTTCCACCATTCCAGGAAGGTTGTGTCACTTTGCCCCCAGATGGGGGCAGATAACAGCAGAGCATTGGACACTCTCCATCATAAAAGAGGGGTACAAGCTTCATTTTTCGAGCATGCCCCCTCCCACAATGGTAAAACATTTCAATTCTCAGACCTCTCTCATCAACCTATTAGATCAAGAGGTCACTATCCTTCTTGCCCAAGGAGCAATAGAAGAAGTACCCATTCCTCAACAGGGTACAGGGTTTTACTCCCCCTATTTCCTTATCCCAAAGAAAACAGGAGGACACAGACCTATTTTAGACCTCAGAGAATTGAACAAATTGCTGTTCAAAGAGAAATTCAAGATGGTTTCTCTAGGAACTCTGCTGCCATACCTTCAGAGTCAGGATTGGCTATGTTCTCTAGATCTCAAGGATGCGTACACTCATGTTCTCATCCATCCATCTTACAGAAAGTTCCTTCGGTTCCTTTTTCAAGGGAAGCACTACCAATACAGCGTGCTTCCATTCGGCCTGGCCTCAGCACCAAGGGTGTTCGTGAAATGCATGGCTGTGGTAGCAGCATTTCTCCACACTCTAGGAGTATTCGTTTTTCCCTACTTAGACGACTGGCTCACTCGAGCCCCATCAGAGTCAGAGGCCAGGATTTCTCTATCTTGCACAATGCGTATCCTTCAGTATTTGGGTCTGGTCAGCAACATCCCAAAATCCAGCTTAACTCCCACTCAGTCTCTAGAGTTCATAGGAGCATTGTTGGATACCAGAAAGGCAAGGGCCTATCTTCCTCAGAACCGTTGCCTTCGCATGGTGCAGTTAGCTTCTCAAGCAGTGCTAAAGTCCCATCTCACTAATCGAGAAATGTTACAACTACTAGGCCACATGGCATCTACCGTGCATGTGGTTCCTTATGCTCACCTCCATATGAGAGCAGCCCAGTTGACTTTATCCACTCAGTGGACCCAGGCATCAGGATGCCTGTCAGAAAAAATAGCAAACAGAAATCGCCTTATTTTGTCCCTTCAATGGTGGCAGTCCACTCAAAACCTGTTGCTGGGGTCCCTCTTTCAACAACCTTTATGCCAGGCAACTCTCACAACAAATGCTTCTCCAATGGGTTGGGGAGCTCATCTACAAGACCTCTCCACCCAAGGCAGTTGGACTCCACAGGAGACTCATCTACATATCAGTCTCTTAGAGCTCAGAGCAATCTTTCTTGCTCTTCAAGTGTTCCACACCCTACTCATCTGCAAGACAGTCCTTATTCACACGGACAACCAAGTAGCCATGTTCTATGTGAACAAGGAGGGATGAACAGGCTCTCTGTCGCTTTGCAACGAAGCTTTGCGACTATGGGCCCTCACCAGAGACCATCAGATTCATCTCCTGGCAGTGTATCTTCCAGGCATACAAAACTCTTGGGCAGACAGACTCAGTCGAGTTCTGTTTCCACATGAATAGTATCTACATGTAGACCAGGTGACCAAGATTTTTCAAATTTGGGGAGCCCGGACATAGACCTCTTTGCAAGTCCGTTGAATGCCAAACTTCCCCGGTTCTGTTCCAGAATCCCTGCTCAGGGCTATCAGTCCAAGGATGCTTTCATCCTTCACTGGGGCCAAGACTTCCTTTATGCATTTCCACCCATTCCCCTAATTCCCAAGACCCTATTCAAGCTTCAGAGAGACAGAGGCCGTATGATTCTCATAGCTCCACATTGGCCTTGGCAACTGTGGTACCCTCTGCTTCTTCATCTCTCTCAAGCTCCCTCCCTGGAGTTAGGGTCTGCTCCAGATCTCCTATCTCAGGAGGACGGAATGTTATGGCATCCCAATCCCCAGTCTCTGCATCTCAGGGCTTGGTTGCTGAAGGCCTAGATCTCCATGATCTTAACCTCCCTCAGCAAGTAAAGGATATCCTTTATGCTTCCAGGAAGTCTTCCACAAGACGCTCTTATGCTTTCAAGTGGAAATGTTTTACCATATGGTGTTCGTAGAAGGGTCTTAACCCCCTTGCAGTACCTCTGGAATCATTACTGGAGTATCTCCTTCATTTATCCAGTGCAGGACTTAAGAGTAACTCAGTGAGGGTCCATTTGAGCGCTATTGCAGCTTCCTTCAAACCCCTAAATGGACAACCTATTTCCTCCCATCCTCTTATAGTAAGATTTATGAGAGGCCTTCTGCTAACTAAGCCTCCCATTAGGTCACCACCTGTGGCATGGGACTTAAACTTGGTTCTTGGTCAGCTCGTGAAGCCACCTTTCGAACCCTTAGCTACTACCTCCTTGAAATTCCTTTCTTGGAAGGTTATCTTTCTCATTGCAATCACATCAGCACGTCGCATCAGTGAGTTGCAGGCACTAGTGGCTGATCTACCTTATACAAGGTTCCATCTTGACAAGGTAGTCCTTAGGACTCATCCACACTTTATGCCAAAGGTGGTCTCGCCTTTTCATCTAAAAGTGGAGCCCTTTCACAGGTACACACAACTTCTGGGGTCTCTCCCTGGCATCTAAAGCTAGGGAGTCCCCATATGTGAAGACTACATTCCTGCTTGTTCCTGGAGATAGCATAGTTACTCACCTGTAAAAGGTGATCTCCGGGAAAAGCAGGAATTTAGTCTTCACAACCCACCCACCTCCCCTAGGAGTTGTATCTCTCTATCTCTTTCTCTTTCCCTCTCTTTCTCTCTCTTTGTCTCAGCTTTAAAGCTCAACTGGAGAGAGGCAGTTGGGAAAGGCGGGAAGGCAGCACGCAGGCGCTGTGGGATGCTCCTAAAAGCTTTCTAATTGGATGCTGGGGAGCGTTCTCGCGCAGGCTCCGTCGGTACCGACAATACCCATATGTGAAGACTAAATTCCTGCTGTTCCCGGAAATCACCTGTTACAGGTGAGTAACTATGCTTTACAGTAATTAAGCCTTGAAATTACTAGGGTAAGAACAACAGTAAAAGTGGAAGAGGAAGAAAGGATTGAATTGAATGTATCTGGGATAAAGAATAAAAAGACTGCTTCACAACATCACTAATATGAGTGTGAAAAGTAAGGGCAGTATCATATCTTGATACTGCCCTTACGTTTCAAGATATTGTAACATATCTTGGTCAATCAAATGTATATTTATAATCTGAATTCAATCAAATGTATATTTATTTGCTTATTTGTTGCTCAAACCTGGATGATCAAAATGTAATGTATATCTGTAATTTCTATGTCACTGTGGTGTACCCCTCCCTCAAATCATACTGTATCTTTTATTCTGATTATATAATTTACTCCCTTGTATTTTACACCATTGGTCCGCTGCTGATCGCTGGAAGTGGCGGCTTACAAATGTATACCAAATAAAATAAATAAATAAATAAATCAAGAGTAACACCAAGATATTTTGAAAGAAGAAACCATAGGAATAGAAAAACCATTAAGAGACGGTGAGACTCTTTCAGATCTTGCCTCACCTGATCTCCTTTGTGTTTCCTTACCATTGTCCCTTAGATGTATCCCATGTCTGCAGCTACTGTGTTATCTGTCTTCATTAGATTGTAAGCTCTGATGAGCAGAGACCTTATTTTACATGTGTCTGCAGCACTGCATACGTCTTGCAGCACTATACAGATGTTCAGTAGTAATGAAAAAGAGGATCCCATGAGCCAGATAGCAGATGTTCTGGAAGGGCTAAGTTGTAATAGATGGTCGTGAAGCCAAGATGCAACCACAGTCAGACATGAATTAATGGAAGAGAGATCTGGAGTGGAAGGGTAGGAATGGAATAGCAGCAGGATGTCATCTGTATAAAAATGTGCAGAGACACCCTGCTGCTGAATAAGAGGGGCAAGAAAAACATTAGAGGAGAGGAGCCAGAACCCATCCCTGGGTGACCCCACAAGAGGAACGTGAGAGGACAAAGACCCCTGGAATGAAACACAAGAGGAGAGGAAAGAGTGGAACCAGTGCAGAACAGAGGTATTCAGGCCTGCAGAAAAATGATGTCATAAGAGAAGAGAATGGTCAACCAAGTCAAAAGCACAAGAAAGGTCCAAAGAGACAGAGAAGTATCGGCTTTGTCTAGAGAAGAGTGAACTTTGTTGAGTGCTGATATGAGGATTTGTTTCAGTGCTGTGACCAGCCCTGAAACCTGATTGTCGTGTGTGTAAAAAGTTGGTTTGAGCAAGGTGGTGAGAAAGTTGCAGGAATGTCCATTTTTCCAGCAGTTTTGCAATAAAGGGAAGATGAGAGACAGGCTAAGGAAGAGAGGGATTCTTTAAGAGTGGATAAAACAGTGGCAGATTTTCAGTATTGAGGAAACATGCCACAAGAAAGACAGACTACTACAGTGAGAGAGAACCCATGGTAAAAGTGCTAAAGAGGGCTCAAAGAACCCAGCTAAAGGAATAGGGTTGGAAGAGCAAGAGGTTTTGGAAGAGGATGAGACAGCTATTGTCAAAGATGACATAGTGATAGGATTAAAGTGTGACCAGACGCGCGCGCGCGCGAGAGAGAGAGTAGAAGCTGGATGTGAACTGCAAGATGTAGTAGACAAGGGATCTGGAGAAGAGCCTGGTGAACAGGGATGCTGAGGAGAATCAAGAGAGACAAAGTTGCTGCATAATTGATAGACCTTATCGAAAAAATGTTGCGCTAGTTCAGCTGTCAGAGCAGTCGTAAGGGAAGGACGAGGACAAAGGAGGCGAGAGACTAAAAAGAAAAGTTTCTTGAGTTGATTACTTGTAGAAGAAATGAGATGACTATAATTCTTTTTTGCAGAAAAAATAGCCTGGCAGTAGGCAGAGTGGGTCTGTTTAAATGAAGCAGAAGAAGACAGCGAGCGACGACGATGACAGAGAGGATCTGCCCTACATAACTGGCACCTAAGAATATGTAAACCAGCATGGAACCAGGGGTGCTGATGTGGGTTAAGAGACTTGGATTGGGAAAAGAGGGGTGTGAGTAAATTGAGTGTTGTGCTAGGAGCAAAAATCCATGTAGATGCCTGTTCATCTACTCAGAGGGATTCAAAGTTGGGAGGAAACAATTGATCAGATGGTGGAAAAGCTTGTAAAGTAGCATCAGAGTTTTGAGGCTGTGGCTGCGATGACAAACAACAAGTAGTGGGAATAGTGGAGGAAGAAAGGTGAAATAGCTGGAAAAGAACAGTGTAATGATCTGTCCAGGGCAGAGGCAGATGCCGAAGAGAAGAGAGACCCCAGATGACTAGGCAGTGAAGAAGGAGCATAGAAAGCACGACACGAAAGGAATATGGGTTCGTAAATTGAACGAGAAGACATTCAGGATAATGAATAGAAGAAGAAATTTCAGAGATGTTTAGGGACTCTCGCTGAACATTACAGCTACTCCCCCTCCAGATGGTGGTGGTGCTGGAGTTAGACAGGGGGAAGACAACGATATAGTCTAGTTTCCTCCCCATCCCTAAGCCATGCCTCTGAAAGAAACAAGAGTTTAAGCGAGCGCAAGGAAATCAAATCATTCATGAGAGCAGTTTTAGACCAGACAGAATGGCAATTAAGGAGTGTGCAAGTGGCATTGAAAGAATGTGAAGTGGGAACAGTAGCCATATTAGAAGAAAAGGAAGTTAGTGTCATATAGGGTATGGGAACCTAGGGATGTCGTTTGGAATGGGGCCTGAATGGAGGAGTAGGATGATTTGCCCCAAATGACTGGAATAGGCAAGTCCATAAGCAGAAAAAGTAATGACAATGATAATACCTTCTGTGGCGGAAGTGAATAGCAGGACTTATTGAACCCCTCTTTGGAAGAAAGACCTGGCAATCTACTTCGGTCACACCTTGCCAAGAAAACCCAGGGGACTGCTAGGTTGCTGGGAGTCAGCACTGACTCAACGGCACACCTTGCATTGCAACCATTAGCACAGCTTAGTAAACATGCCCAACTATGTTCTGTTATAATATGACGTTCCCTGTAAAACAAATTTACTTTGTTAATTGTTGTTCATTGTAAACCGCAACTGAACTTTGGAAGATGCGGTATATAAATATATATAAATAAAATAAAAATAAACTATTTACGGTAGTTTTGATTTTAGCCCATGGAATAGGTGGCAGTGTTACCTTTTCTCAGGCTGGATCAGCTACTTCTACCTCCATGAAAACAGGAAGTCTGCATCGAAGGAGGCAGAAGCAGGAACAGCCCCACAGTGCCAAAAGTTTAGGTACGTGCCGTGGTGCTCGTTAAAGCCATTGCCGTCACTGCTGGCCCTGGAATGGGAGCCTTGGGCACCTCATGTCCTTGCACCACAGCTGATGAACGGGTAAGGTAGTAAAGCAGGCAGAAAGCTGCTGCTTGTATAAAGAGCATATAGAATATTACTTTTACAATATGCCTTGTTAGCCCTTGTTGCATTTACTGCACACGGTCAGTCAGTATCAACAGCTCTTATATTTTTCAAACTAAAGTCGAATTTGATGAACTTGTCCAAGCACCTACAATTTATACGTTTGTTTATTTGTTTACAGCTATTTGATATCCTGCTTTCCATATTAAAACATCAAAGCAGTTACATTAAAAACAATTTACATAACCCCCAAAAATCCACCAAGCCAACCTAGGGCTGGTGCAAGGATTAGAGGCATCTTGCCACCCCCCTCCATGTCCCCTCCCCCATCCACATTGCTTTCGCCCCTCTCTGGGGCCTGCAATGACGCCCAAACTGCAATGAAGCACTTACCAACACACTTAGTTGCTGCCTCACAGGTTTTTCTCTTACTATCTTCCATTTCTGCCCCCTCTGACACAGCTTTGGGTTTGCATAAGCCAGAAATCTGCTTTGGAGGGGGGCAGAAGCGGCAGATAGTAAGTGAAAGAAACTGCGATGTGGCACCAGAGTATGCTGGTAAGTGCTGCGTCATAGTTTGTAAGCAATTGCAATGGTGCCATGGGAGGCAACAGTCTAGTTTATCTAATGGTAACACCAGCCCTGAGCTAACCACCTCTCCAACATTCACACTTCCCAAGAACACAGTAAGCACATCCTTCATCACTCATCCTGACAAATAAAACACTTTCCAAAAAAACATGATTTCACATTTTCCAGATATGGGGCTCCAGGATGTTCTTGGGGTACCGGCCGCTTCGTCCGGTACCGATACCCAGGCATCGGCTGTGTCGATAGACCAGAGATTCTTGGCTATTGAACGCAGTCTGGCGGCTCTTCTCTCAGCATCGATGCCCCTGAAACCGCTTCAGACAATTCAACCGATATCGGTACCGGTACCGACATCAGTACCGGGGCCAATTGCATCGACGCTGGCAGGTGAATTACTGGTACTGATGCAGGCTATGCCCTCAGGTACTGACAAGTCGGTACCGGACCCTGTCGATACCGACTTCGATCGGTACCGGTATTGTGCGATGCATGATTACCCGGACAGGAGATACTTTGAATCCTCTGACGAGTCTGAAGATTCTAACAGCTCTGTCGATACCAGAGTACTTCTTCCTGAGGATTCTTCCTCTCCTAAACGTTGGATGTCTCCTCCAGAGGATATATCCTTCCAGGAATTTATCCAAGATGTGGCTCGAGGTCTTTCCATCACAGTGGCTCCTGAATCAGAGCCTAGGGCAAAGGAATTGGAGATTTTACAGTATCCTAAAGCTCCCAAAGAGGCAGCTACTTTGCCTATTCATGAGATCTTACATGATCTTACATGATCTCATGCTAAGGATGTGGGAAACACCTCTCACCACTTCTCCTCATTCTCGTAGGCTCGATACCATGTATCGAGTTCCTCCCTGTCCTGGATTTCAAAAAACTCAGCTGCCCCACCATTCCATGGTGGTGGAATCAGCTATGAGAAGGATCAAGAGTGCAAAAAGACATGCATCTAATCCTCCAGGATGTGAATGTAGAACTCTTGATGTCTTTGGGCGTCGAACCTTCCAGGCCTCTATGCTTTCTGCCAGGATTAGTTCCTACATTTTATATATGGGAATGTTCCTTAAGGACGTTACAGGAGATCTAGAGCTTATGAGCCCTCTCCTTCCTGATGATAAGAGACAAGATTATCTTGCACTTATCAAACATGCTCAGGATGTTTCCAAATTCGTAAATTGTGCAGCTTTTGATTGTTTTGAATGCATAAGCAGATCTTCTGTTATTGCCATAGGCGCACGTAGGATTGCCTGGCTCCAGGCATCTGACTTGGAACTTTGGGTACAGAACAAATTGGGGAATATTCCTTGCACTGGAGAGAATCTCTTTGGCAAAAATTGGCAAGAGAAAGCTAATGAGCTAGATGTTGATAATCTCACCTTGGATAGATTATCAAAATCTACAGCTGGGGGGGGCGGAGCCAACAGCGGAACAGACTGGCCGCATAATTGCTAAGCTCCCGTTACCGGCTAGGAATCCTGCCCGATAGCGAAGACTACGTTCCTCCCCGGGAGACTCTACTAAGTTCCCCACGCTCCCCAACATGTCAGCGCTTAAACCCGCGCGTCTTGAGTTTCAATCCGGCTCTGTACCCGTGCCAAAAAGGACAAAACAAGACGTGGGCTCTCCGCAGAAAATGGCGGCGGAGGGGAAAGAAGCGACGGTCGCAGGCATACAAGAAATACTTGCGGAATTGAAAGGGGTTAAGGAGTTGATCGTCTCCAACTCGACTTCACTGGGCGTCATCCAGGCTGACCTCAACGAGCTCAAAAGCAGCGTGCAGGAGATGAGCGGGCGAGTGGAGACGCTGGAGGGCCAGGTTAAAAAGCACGACTTCATGCTCGCACAGATGGGGGCTCTCACAGCACGCTGCAGAAAAATCGAGGCCCAGATGGAGGACCAGAACAACAGGGCCCGGCGAAACAACGTACGCCTGGTAGGAGTCCCCGAAGGGGCTGAAGGGGCAAACATAATCGAGTACTTAGAGAAGCTGGTTCCAGAGCTCCTTCAGTTGTCCTTCCAGCAGCCCTTTGAGTTGGACCGCGCGCACCGGGTGCCTACGCAGACAACAAATGCCACCCGTCTTCCCCGACCGATCATATTTAAAGTGCTTCGATACCCGCAAGTACTGCTTATTCTGCAAGCTGCCAGAAAGATCGCGACATTGAAGGTGCAAGGCCAAAACGTATCGTTTTACCCGGACCTCAGCAAATAGACCACGGACCGGCGCAAGGCCCTGCTGGCCTGTAGGCCTCTTATGCAAAGGCTGCAGGCACGGTATGGCTTGTATTATCCAGGCACTATGCGGGTTACTTTGCATAATGTTACCAAGAACTTTACAGATGCAGACAGTTTAAAGATGTTCTTGCAGGAATCCAGTAACATGGAGAGTTGAGTAATGTATGTATAACTGTGGAGGGTGGAAGACGGTATGGGGCTCTAACTTCGTTTAGAAGGATGCCTATAGTCCATTGTTATGGTCCACATGATTGCTGAATTTACACTGCTGTATTAGACCTTAAGCGGATTTACTGCAAGTGCTGGGCAATTAAGATATACTGGGGCTAAGCGGGGAGGGGGGATGTTCATGATGTGCTATGTCTTTGATGGGATACAGAATGTTTGATTTTGATAAATGTGACGGGGATGGATGCCATTTTACAGACCAGCTGTCAGCTGCTGATGGTAATCTGCCAAAGGATAATTAGATAAGTGTTAACAATGTTTAGGAGAGCAACCCAGTTTAGTCCAGTACACCTTCCACGGACAGGGAGTGCAGAATCGAGGGAAACGGTTAAAACCTGGTTTAGGCCCCCTACTCACAGACACGGATGGCCAATACATTGCTAATACTAACCCTTAATGTCAAAGGAATAATAAACCCCATGAAACGTAAGAAGATTTTAGCATACTGCCAGCAAAAAAAGGCGGACATAGTGTATCTTCAGGAGACACACCTGACGGAAGCGGAGTCCCGAAAAGTCCAATCCAAAAATTACCAAGTAGTGACTATATCCCCTGCGTTTCATAAGAAAGGTGGAGTGCTCACCTTGCTCCGGAGAACCGTACCCGCTACGATAAAGGAAACCGCGGCAGACCCGATGGGTCGGTGGGCAAAAACTACCCTGCAACTGGACCAAGAGGTATACACCCTCATGAATATCTACGCTCCCAATGTAGATGACCCCACCTTTTACCGGAGTGTAGCAATGGAATTAATGGCCGCGGCGACCACGGAATTGATTCTTGGTGGAGACTTAAACCTAGTCCTCGATCCTCTTTTAGATCGACTTCCGTACCGGGCAACAGATAAAGCTAAATCGCATGGGGTACTAAGAAGTATGATGGCAGAGCTCCACTTAAGTGACGCTTGGCGCCTCCTGCACCCGGTGGACAAGGAATTTACCTTCTACTCCATTCCGCATGATACCCGGACCAGACTAGATTATTTTCTGATAACCCCTGGCATAGTTCAACGACTGATTGCCTCGACTATACATGCTGGTACAGTGTCGGACCACTCAGCAGTCTCCCTGATCATTGATTGGAGGTTATCACGCACACGTACTCCTCGCTGGACCTTTGATAAATCTCTTCTCTCTGATAGCTCCTTTTTAGCCTATATTACCAAGGTCATAGCGACCTACAACGAGTGCAACAACCCCACTGAGACATCTACCTGGGGATGGTGGGAAGGCTTCAAAGCGACCCTACGCGCACATATCACGACTTTCACGATACAGAGGAACAAACAGCGGAGATGTGTACAAGACGACCTTGAGAAGCAAATCAAAGCGGGAGAGCGGCTATTAGCGAAAAGGTCAGACCCTATGGTGTTGATCCGCTTGCGGAAGCTGAGGCAACAATACAATAGCCTTCTACACAGTCAAGTACAGTCAATTACTCGTATACAACAAAGTACATACTATCTGGAGAGCAATCGAGCAGGCTCCCTGCTGTCCAAGTTGCTCAAGGCCAGGAAGAACGTGGCCCCCATCACGTCCCTTCAAAGTGAGAATGGGGATCTCCTACTCCACAACGGGCAAATCTTGGAGCACTGTAGGGAGTTCTACGGAAAGTTATATAGCTCAGAGGTAAGATGTGGAGACAACGAATTCCAAACCTTTGTATCGGGTATCACTGGACCATCCATAACTGTTGACCAAATGCGAGAGTTAGATCAAGAGATTACCATAGCTGAGATAAGTCAGGCTATCCAGCAATCAGCTGGGGGAAAAGCGGCCGGCCCTGATGGAATCCCTTTAGAATTCTACTCCAAATGCCATGGCGAGCTCAGCCTAATGCTCCAAACATACTACAGTGGTCTGGCGGCTGAGAACCCTGCAGTGGGTGCGCTAGCTGAAGCAACAATAGTGATTCACCCTAAACCGGGGCGTGACCCGCAGAAGGTGGAGAACTACAGACCCATCTCCCTCTTGAACGCCGACTACAAGATTTATGCGAAAATCCTAGCTAATCGCCTGAACAAGATAATGCCCACCCTGATTCAGACTGATCAATGTGGCTTCATCCCCGGCAGATCCTCTACGGACAATGGGCGTCTGTTGTCGCGTATTCTGTCCAAAACCTGGACAGACTCTGAGCCGGTAGTGGGGCTGGCGTTGGATGCCGAAAAGGCATTCGATAGATTAGAATGGCCCTACCTGTTTCGGACTATGAGATGGTATGGGATGAGTGAGAAATTCGTCAAGATGATAGCACTACTGTATGTAAACCCCACAGCTCGGATAGTCGCCAACTCGGAGATGTCAGCACCCTTTACGCTCCAAAGAGGCACCCGACAAGGCTGCCCGCTCTCCCCACTCCTCTTCAACCTGGCCCTGGAGCCATTATTACTAGCCATTAGGCAGCGGGACGACATATGCGGAGTGGACCTAGCGGACGGGCACTGCAAGCTCTCAGCATACGCAGACGACCTGTTACTGTTTCTGACACCCCGATCTTTGCCAACACTCCTCAACTTGTTAGACCAGTACTCCTCTATCTCTGGATACAAGGTCAACCTGTCAAAAACTACGATTATACCCCTCAGTACTACAATGAGGGATGACCAACTAGCCGCATATGGCTTCCAAGTAGCGCACACCTCGTTTCATTATCTGGGCGTAGAATATGGACGATCACTTGAGGACACGGTGGCTCTCAATGCGAAATTGTGCGAGGAGATCGTGAGGGACTACGTTTTGAAATGGTCGCCACTGCACCTAACATGGTGGGGCCGCTTGGAAGCTGTGAAGATGGTCCTCGCTCCGAAGATTGGATATATACTGAGCATGATACCGGCCTTATTCCCATCAGGCTGGTACAAGAAAATGAATAGCTTGCTCATCACTTTCCTCTGGAACAAGAAAGTACCGAGAATCGCGGCGTGGAAGCTACGAATGCCTAAGGCGAAAGGAGGGATACATTTCCCAGATATAGAGCACCTGCACTTAGCCTCACTGCTTAAGCAGGGGATCCAGTGGGTTGGAGAAGGAGAGGATTCTGAATTCCCCAGGTGGCTACAAGTGGAGAGTAGGATATTCGCTCCCCTTCCGAGATACCAGATAATTTGCACATCTTCGTCTCATCCGGACCGACGGGATCCGATTATCGTGGCAACGCAACATGCATGTAAGCTAGCGGCCTCCGTCATTGAAGGAGGGAATGATTACGCCACCGCTACGCCGATATGGCTCAACTCTCGATTCACTATTGGTGGGCGTCCGATCTTCTGGAAACCTTGGGTGGAACGTGGAATTGTAACGCTAGGGCACTTGATTCATAACAAGAAGTATAAAACTTTTGAAATGCTTCAGAATGAATTCGGCCTGCCAAGCCATTCCTACTTTCAATGGTGCCAGCTTCGGCACTGTTTAGGCCAAGCGATGGTAGTTCCTCTGGCACTACGCGCAGAGTGGCCATTGTTGACTGCGCTCCGAGAACTGCAAAGTGGAACTCGAGTCATTTCAAAATCTCTGGAGCTATTCCGAAGCATATCGACCAAGCAATGTACAAAGACACAATCGGCCTGGGAAAGGGATACAGGGGAGCGCGCACCGGCTGACACATGGGACGACTTCTGGACTCAGCAAACTCGACTGACGAGAGCAGCATCTTTAACTCAGTCTATGTACTTCTTTGCCCATCGTGCATACTTGACCCCGGCTCGGATTGCGAAATGGACACCACAGGGGAACGCTCAATGCTGGTCCTGCCAGCTGGAGACCGGAACACTCTCCCACATGATCTATTACTGTTCGCGTCTCCAGGTGTATTGGAAAAGTGTTTGGCATCGGATATCTGCCATTTTGCCCATACACACACCTATATCCTATCAAATCGTGGTTCACAAGGCCGCAGCTGATGATATCCTTCTTAATAAGCAAGAGGGCCGTCTGTTGAACCTTATGATCAGCATTGCGTTAAAGCTAATCCTGACCTGTTGGAAAGACAATGAGAAGGTACATAGCGACGGATGGTGGGCATTGCTATGCCAGCATAAACTTCACGAAGAGGTCTACTTGTCCAAATATCCATCTGCAACCAAATCGGGCCTGAAGTGGGAACCTCTTAATGCATACATAACGCGCTCTGGGAGGTCCATGTAGGGGCCCTGCTACATGTTAAGGCACCTCCTTAAATGGGTGCATGGTTATCGGCCAGGGTGATCATCACTCGATTCTGCACACAGTGAGGTCAGGATACCCGGGAGAAGGTGAGACTGGACTATTTGTATATAGGTTCTGTATAGTTCTAAGGTATCAAGTTACTGTATGTTACCTATGTTGAGACGTTCTATCTGCCAAGATTACTTTATGATCATTTTACATCTTATGATTTACACATGTATTATAACTCAATAAAGATATGATTACAAAAAAAAAAATCTACAGCTGATCCTGCAAGGAAAAAGTCCTACAAAAAAACATTCTTCACTAGAAAGAAGAAGTTCTACCCCTCCTATACCCAACAAGGGCATCATTCAGGTCAGTCTGCCCAAAAGGGTCAGCAGCAACCTAAACAAAGAAAAACAAAGGCTGCTGAACCTTTTCTAAAATCGCTATATCCTTTTTAAGATACGGCGACCAGAATTGCACACAATATTCAAGGTGCGGTCTCACCATGGAACGATATAGAGGCATTATAATAGCTTTTGTTTTATTTTCCATTCCTTTCCTTATCATACCTAGCATTCTATTTGCTCTCTTGGCTGCTGCTGCACACTGGGCCGAGGGTTTTAACATGGTATCCACAATGACGCCTAAATTTTTTTCCTGGGTGGTAGTTCCTAAGGTGGAACCTTGCATCGTGTAACCATAGTTTGGGTTGTTCATCCCTAGGTGCATAACCTTGCAATTGTCCACATTAAATTTCATCTGCCATTTTGATGCCCAGTCTTCCAATTTATCAAGATCCTCTTGCAATTTTCCACAATCCTCTTGGGTTTTAACAACTTTAAATAGTTTTGTGTCATCTGCAAATTTGATAACCTCACTCGTTATTCCACTTTCCAGGTCATTTATGAATATGTCAAAAAGCAGCGGACCCAGCACAGATCCCTGGGGTACACCACTATTCACCTTTCTCCATTGGGAAAATTGGCCATTTAGCCCTACCCTCTGCTTTCTATCTTTTAACCAGTTTCTGATCCACAATAGTACACTGCCTCCTATCCCATGACTCTTTAGTTTTGCCAAACGTCTCTCATGAGGGACCTTGTCAAAGGCTTTCTGAAAGTCCAGATACACCATATCAACCAACTCACCTTTGTCCACCTGATTATTCACTCCTTCAAAAAAACATAACAGATTAGTAAGACAAGATCTTCCTTGTCTAAAGCCATGTTGGCTGTCTCCCATTAGGTCATGACTATCTACATGCTGAGTAATTTTATTCTTTATGATGGTTTCTACCATTTTTCCCGGTACTGACGTCAGGCTCACCGGTCTGTAGTTTCCCGGATCACCCCTGGAACCCTTTTTAAAAATTGGTGTTACATTTGCGATCCTCCAATCTTCAGGTATTAGAGATGATTTTAATGATAGTTCACAGATTACTAATAGCAGGTCTGCAATCTCATATTTCAGTTCTTTCAACACCCTTGGATGTATACCATCCGGCCCAGGTGATTTGCTACTCTTCAGTTTATCTAATAGTTGTAATACATCTTCCCGATGTATCGATATTTCCTTCAATTCTTCCGCACCTTTAAATACCACTTCAGTCATGGGTAACATCCCTACATCTTCCTCAGTAAAGACCGAAGCAAAGAATTCATTCAGTCTCTCCGCTATCGCCTTGTCGCCTCTTAGTGCTCCTTTAACCCCTTTATCATCTAATGGACCAACTGACTCTCTCACAGGTTTTTTGCTACGAATGTACTTGAAAAGGTCTTTACTTCGCGTTTTTGCTTCCGCAGCAAGCTTCTTCTCAAATTCTCCCTTTGCCTGCCTTATCAATGCCTTGCATTTGACTTGCCAGTGCTTGTGCTGTTTCCAGGTTTCGTCGTTTGGCTCTTTTTTCCATTTCCTGAAAGATGCTTTTTTGGCAACAACAGCCTCTCTGACCTCACCTTTAAACCATGCTGGCAGTTTTTTGTACTTCCTTCCACTTTTCTTAAAGCGTGGAATACTGCTGGTCTGGGCTTCCAAGATAGTATTTTTCAACAACAGCCAAGCCTGATGTACGTCTTTAACCTTTGCAACTGCTCCTTTTAGTTTTTTCTTAACTGTTTTCCTCATTTTATCATAGTCTCCCTTTCGAAAGTTAAAAGGTAGCACTGTGGATTTCCTTACTATCCCTCCTCCACTAATTAAATCAAAGGCAATCATGCTATGATCACTATTGATGACATCTGTCGAGCAGCTACCTGGGTCTCGGTTCATACCTTCACAGCCCATTACTGTTTGGACAAGGACTCCCGCCGGGATGCCTTGTTTGGTCAGGCTGTTCTTCAACATCTGTTCCATACTTAATCAACTCCTACCCACCATCCCTGGTAGGATGCCAGAGATCCATGGGGGGAAGTGGAACCCATTCAAAAGGGTACACAACTTCTGGGGTTTCTCCCTGGCATCTGTAGCTAGGGAGTCCCCATTTGTGAAGACTACATTCCTGCTTGTTTCTGGAGATAGCAGGAATTTAGTCTTCACAAACCACCCACCTCCCCTAGGAGTTGTATCTCTCTATCTCTCTATTTTTTTCTTTCCCTTTCTCTCTCTCTCTTTGTCTCAGCTTTAAACTCAACTGGAGAGAGACAGTTGGGAAAGGCGGGAAGGCAGCATGCAGGCGCTGTGGGATGCTCCCAAAAGCTTTCTAATTGGATGCTGGGGAACGTTCCCGTGCAGGCTCCATCGGTACCGACAATACCCATATGTGAAGACTAAATTCCTGCTCTTCCTGGAGATCACCTGTTACAGGTGAGTAACTATGCTTTCTTTCCTAATCTCTTGTGGCATAACATTCTAAAGGGCTCAGACTGCATAACTAAAAACCGATCTCATAATCTCTAATCTCACCCTGTCTAAGGAGGGAAAGACAGTAATATTGGTCATTTAATCACAGTTTCGATGGTTCATATAATTACAATAACTCTGCTAAAAATTCTGGTCTACCTAGCTAATATCCTTTAAAACCTAAAACCGTTTAAAATCGTCCTCTGAATTTAACTGGTAGCCAATGCAGCCAATATAAAGTGGGGTCAGAGGATCATATTTCCTTGCTCCAACTATCACCTTAGCCACAGTATTTCGCAATCACCGCAGTAAATCACTGACATAGCTAATATGCAGTCCAACTGTTTTGTTTAAGTTGGAGTCTCCTTTCTGTGCAGAAGATGTGCACCCACAGCCAAAGCCTGAACTGAGTTCATTTTGTGTCAATTAAAATGCTGTTTGGAGTTAATATAGATTGAAGATATTCAATGTGTTCTCTAGCCTCAGGCTGACGTGTGTGTGTATTTGTGAGTGAAAAAAGAGCAAGGAAACTAGGAAAGTTTCTAATAAAATAACAGTGAAATCATCACATATGGCTAAATAGTGATAATACAGAACACATTTAGGATGGCTGGAGCTGGACCTTATGGTATCTGTTTGCCAGCACATTCATATCGGATAAAATATTCTATTTTTTTTAATCCAACATCCTTATCCTCTACCTCTGATTTTGTTGTTGTGGTTGTATATCTTCTGATGTTTTCAACTTGTCAACAGGTTCTCTGTAAGCACACCAATGTCTGAATGCACCATTTCAGAATGAAAGCTGTATAAAAGTATAGTGGCGGAGATTTATGCTTGGATCTTAGCAGGCTCTTGCTCATCTTCTGTAAGTGTAGCACTTCTGTGAGTGAGAAGGAAAACTACCCCCTTCACCAGTTTGCATATGCAATGACAGTCCTGTAAAATCACAAAAGCAAGCCGGAGCCCTGGGAAGCACCCTATTATCTATTTTTTTCTAGCACAAAAAAGTCACTCTGTAACTTCGTTTACCACTGAAAGTCTAAAAAGCTCCAGCATAGCCCACACCTTGAGAAGTCCAGACCTCCTCGCATCCAAGCAATACAAACGCCAGGCATAATACCAAAGCCCCAAGGAATGCTTGATTGAAATAACAGAGCAAGAAAGTCTCCTGCTAACATTCCTGGGATTATAAATTTCCTTAAGTGGCAGAAGCATGGTGTCAGCTTTCTTTTCTCATAATATGAATTTTAAAAAATGCACATCTGATTAGAAACATAACTTCAGGGTTTTTAACTTGTGAGAAGCTGCTGCCTATAACCAAATGAGGGTGATAATGGAAGCATATTTTGGGGAATAGTCTTTATTCCCTTGCACAGCAGAGGAGGAACTCTATAGGGAACGAAGGCTTGTAGAAGAGCTTGAACTCATGGGTCAAGGGTAATTAGGGAAGATACTGGAGGCAGTTCCCCAGGAATAAATTCCTGCCACCAAAGATGGAATGTATGGGACTGGAGTCAAGCTGGTTGATGGAGCCCAGAGGAGCAAACAAAGCTTGGAAGGGTAGGGAATAAAGGATCCTCTAATTACCCCAAAGAAACGCTGAAAGGATACAGCAATGGAAGCAGACGTGAAGGAAGGAGTGGAGAAGCGGGTTCATATGTGATGTCATACTGGGTCAGATCAAGAGTCCACCAAGTCCACTATCCTGTTTCCAACAGTGGCCATTCCAGGTCTCAAGTACCTGCCAGGTTCCCAAAGGTATACACATCCAATGCTGCTTGTCCCAGAGATAAACAGTGGATTTCTCCAGTCCTCTTTATGGTTTTATGGGCTTTTTCTCCATGAACTCATCCAAACCTGTTTTGAACCCAGCTACTCTAACAGCTTTGACTACATCCTCTGGTAATGAATTCCAGAGTTTGATTACTCGCTGAGTGAAAAAATATTTTCTCTGAGTCTTAAATGTGCCACATTGCAGCTTCATTATGTGTCCCCTAGTTTCCCTACTTTTTGAAGGACTAAAAACCGATCTACGTTTACCCGTTCCACTCCTTTCATTAATTTATAGACCTATCATATCTCCCTTCATACGCCTCTCTTCCAATTTGAAGAGCCCTAACCTTTTAAGCCTTTCCTCATAGGGATATCCTTCCATCTCCTTCACCATTTTGGTTGCTCTTCTCTGTACCTTTTCCAATTTGCTATATCCTTTTTAAGATATGGTGACCAGAACATGGAACAATAAAAAGGCATTATAATATACTTGTTTTTCTTTTCTATTCCTTTCCTTATGATTCCTAGCAATCTCCAGGAACAAGCAGGAATGAGTCTTCACATATGGGTATCGTCGGTACCGACGGAGCCTGCGCGGGAACGCTCCCCAGCGTCCAGTAAGAAAGCTTTTGGGAGCATCCCACAGCGCCTGCGCGCTGCCTTCCCGCCTTTCCCAACTGCCTCTCTCCAGTTCTTCTTTTACGCGGAGCCAGCAGGTCGTGTTCCTGTCACCGCAGAAGAAGTTCTTTATTTTTTCTTTATTCTTTTGTGTCGTGTCTGCCTTCTTCGATGTCGGACCGGTACCGCCGGTCTTTTCTTTCTTTCTTCACTGTGCATTTTCAGTTTTTGGGCCTTAGGCCTAAACTTTTCTCCTCATGGAGAAGCCCGCCTCCGGGTTTAAAAAGTGCACAAAATGCGGTGGTACTATTTCTGTCACCGACACCCATGATTGGTGTCTAAAATGTTTGGGTCCTGACCATTCCATCACGGATTGTATGTCCTGTACCATGATGTCTAAAAGAGGTTGGCAGAACCGAGCAGCCAAGCTCAGTACCCTGTTTCCCTCTGATGCAGCTTCGGTGGCATCGACGTCTTCCAGGGCTGCTTCTTCCTCCCATGGATCTCAGGTAACCAAGCATAAATCTGGCCAGTCCTCGAAGGGCAAATCTCCCTCTAAGCATCGAGATGCCTCCGGGCTTGTCTTCGAGGACTGTGCACCGGCAAAATTACCCCGGCGGGAAGTTCTGGCTTCCAAAGCATTGTCTATGGGGTCACAGGTTGACATCGATGGCTCGGCCTCGACCGATCACCTGTTGCCGTGTTCTAGGGTACCGGTGGCTCCCACTGGTACCGACATCCAGACTTTGGTGGCGTCGATGGATCAGAAGAGTCTGACCATGCAGCGCACCCTGACGGCATTCATGCAGGCTGCGACACCTCCGGTACCGCAACAATCCCTGTTGCCGGTACCGGCACCGACTCTGGCACCGGCATCATTCCCGGTGCCGGTACCGATTGCATCGACATCGGCTTTGGTGTCGACTGCAACGGTACCCTGTCCTATGATGCCCATTGGTACCGAACCGGTACCGGTTACTCCCGATGTCGATCCCACTCGGTACGCATATCGGGCTTTACAGGAGCATCCAGACAGGCGATACTTCGATTCCTCCGAAGACTCTGAGGAGTCTGGAGGATCTGTCGAGGCATCGATACTTCTTCCTCAGGAGTCTTCTTCTTCTAAACAAAGAATGTCTCCTCCAGAAGACTTGTCTTTTCAAGACTTCATTAGGGAAGTGGCTAGGGGCCTCTCCATCACAGTGGCCCCTGAGTCAGAGCCTAGAGCCAAGCAGCTGTATATTTTACAATATCCTAAAGCTCCTAAAGAGGCAGCTACTTTACCTATTCATGAGATTTTGTATGATCTCATGTTGAGCATGTGGGAGACACCTCTTACCACCTCTCCTCATTCTCGCAGGTTAGACACCATGTATCGTGTCCCTCCTTGTCCTGGCTTTCATAATACTCAGCTTCCTCACCACTCTATTGTGGTAGAGTCTGCCATGAGAAAGATAAAGAGTGCAAAAAGACACTCATCTAATCCTCCAGGACGTGAATGCAGGACCCTAGATGCTTTTGGCCGTAGGGTTTTTCAAGCTTCTATACTAGCTGCCAGAATCAACTCCTATAGTCTCTATATAGGGATGTTTCTAAAAGAAGTCACAGATCATCTGCAGACTTTAACCCCTTTTATTTCAGAAGATAAAAGGCAGGAGTTTCTCACTTGGCTCAAACATGCCCAGGATGTTTCCAAATTTTCCAACCGTGCAGCCTTTGACTCTTTTGAGTGTGTAAGCAGAGCCTCGGCTATTGCCATAGGTGCACGCAGAATTGCTTGGCTACAAGCTTCTGATTTGGAACTCTGGATCCAAGATGAATTAGGAAATCTTCCTTGTACAGGTGAAAACCTTTTTGGCAAGGATTGGCAAGCAAAGGCCACTCAGATGGATGCTGAGAACTCCGCTTTGGATCGACTTTCAAAGTCCACCTCTGCTCCTGCTAAGAAAAGATTGTTCAAAAAGACATCCTTTTCTAAAAAGGGAAGATATTATCCTGCTTATGGTCAGCAGGCATCTTCTGCAGGTCGTTTTGCTGCAAAACGTCAGCAACCACCTAAACAGGCCAAGTCAAAGGCTGCTGGCCTTCCACAGCCCTGCAGCCTCAGCCTCCTCAGGGCCTTTGACTTGCAACTAGAGAACTTAGCCTTTCTAGCTCTGGAAGAACCAGAGCCCCTCACCATTCCAGGAAGGTTGGCTTACTTTGCTCCCAGATGGGAACAAATCACAGCAGAGCAATGGACCCTCTCCATCATAAGGGAAGGGTACAAGCTTCATTTCTTAAGCCTTCCTCCTCGCACCATGGTGAAACAGTTCAATTATCCAACATCTCTCCTCAACCTTCTGGGTCAGGAGATTGCCACCCTTCTTGCCCAAGGGGCAATAGAAGAAGTACCTCTTCTTCAACAGGGCTCAGGGTTCTACTCCCCTTATTTTCTTATCCCAAAGAAAACAGGGGGCTACAGACCCATATTAGATCTCAGAGAATTGAACAAGTTTCTATTCAAAGAGAAATTCAAGATGATTTCTCTCGGTGCTCTGCTGCCATACCTTCAGAGTCAGGACTGGCTTTGTTCTCTAGATCTCAAGGATGCGTACACCCATGTCCTCATCCATCCAACACACAGAAGGTTCCTTCGGTTCCTTTTTCAAGGAAAGCACTACCAATACAGGGTGCTTCCTTTCGGTCTGGCCTCTGCACCAAGGGTGTTCATGAAATGCATGGCAGTAGTAGCTGTATTTCTATGCACTCTAGGAATATTTGTTTTCCCTTACCTGGACGACTGGCTCATTCGAGCTCCATCCCAGTCAGAGGCCCAGAATTGTCTAATCTGCACAATGCGTGTTCTTCAGTATTTGGGACTGGTAATAAACATCCCAAAATCAAATCTCACCCCTACTCAGTCTCTGGAGTTTATAGGGGCCTTGCTGGATACCACAACTGCAAGGGCCTATCTTCCTCAGGCCCGTTGCCTACGCTTAGTGCAGTTAGCCTCCCAGATACAGTTAAAGTCCCATTTAACTGCTCGAGAGATGTTACAACTCTTAGGCCACATGGCATCCACCGTGCACGTGGTTCCATATGCTCGCCTTCACATGAGGGCAGCTCAATGGACTTTGTCCACCCAATGGACTCAGGCATCAGGTTGCCTGTCAGACAAAATAGCAAACTCCAGTCGCCTTTTTTGGTCTCTCCAGTGGTGGAAGTCCTCTCCAAATCTGTTGCTGGGGTCCCCTTTTCAGCAGTCACTACCCCAAGCAACTCTTACAACAGATGCTTCTTCATCTGCAGGATCTCTCCACCCAGGGCATCTGGTCTCCACAGGAGACTTCTCTACATATCAATCTCTTGGAACTCAGAGCAATATTCTTAGCTCTCAGAGTGTTCCATTCCCTGCTCAGCTACAGGACAGTCCTCATCCATACAGACAACCAAGTAGCCATGTTCTATGTAAACAAACAGGGCGGAACTGGCTCTCTGTCGCTTTGCAACGAAGCTTTGCGACTGTGGGCCTTCGCCAGAGAGCATCACATTCATCTTCTGGCGTTCAAAACTCTTGGGCAGATAGACTCAGTCGAGTTCTGCTTCCACACGAGTGGTCCCTCCACATGGACCAGGTAGCCAGGATTTTTCGAATTTGGGGAACCCCGGACATAGACCTCTTTGCAAGTCCGTGGAATGCCAAACTTCCCTGGTTCTGTTCCATAATTCCATGTCAGGGAGTTCAGGCCAAGGATACCTTCCTCCTTCACTGGGGTCAAGACTTCCTTTATGCCTTTCCACCCATTTCCCTAATTCCCAAAACACTATTCAAGCTTCAGAGAGATCGAGGGACCATGATCCTCATAGCAGCACATTGGCCACGCCAAGTGTTGTATCCTCTACTTCTGCATCTCTCTCAAGCTCCTTCCCTGGACTTGGGCTCTGCACCAGACCTTCTATCCCAGGAGGAGGGAACGTTGTGGCACCCAAACCCCCAGTCTCTTCATCTCAGGGCTTGGTTGCTGAAGGCCTAGACCTTCAATGTTTTCATCTCTCTCAGCAAGTCAGAGATATTATTCATGCCTCTAGAAAGCCTTCGACTAGACGTTCCTATGCTTTCAAATGGAAAAGATTTACCATTTGGTGTTCAGAGAAGGGTCTTAACCCTCTTGCAATACCTTTGAATTCTTTACTAGCGTATCTCCTGCATTTATCCCATGCAGGTCTTAAAACAAATTCAGTAAGAGTCCATTTGAGTGCTATTGCAGCATCCCTCAAGTCTCTCAATGGCCAGCCTATTTCCTCTCATCCTCTTATAACAAGATTCATGAGAGGCCTTCTTCTAACTAAACCTCCCATTAGACCACCTCCAGTGGCATGGGACTTAAACCTGGTTCTTGACCAGCTTATGAAGCCACCCTTTGAATCTTTAGCCACAACCTCCCTGAAATTTCTTTCTTGGAAAGTTATCTTTCTCATTGCAGTCACCTCAGCATGCCTCATCAGTGAATTGCAAGCTTTGGTGGCTAATCCACCTTATACAAGGTTCCATCATGATAAGGTAGTCCTCAGGAGCAATCCACACTTTATGCCCAAAGTGGTCTCGCCTTTTCATCTAAACCAAGAGGTATATTTACCTTTCTTTTTTCCAGGACCTCATGCATCAAGTGCAGAGAGGAGTCTTCATACCTTGGATTGTAAGAGAGCTCTTGCTTTTTACTTACAAAGAACACAGCAACATAGAAAGTCTTCTCAACTCTTTGTTGCTTTTGATCCTTCTCATTTAGGACTTCCAGTTTCTAAGAGAACACTGTCCAACTGGATTGCTCAGTGTATTTCTTTCGCCTACCAGAGTAGGTACCTTTCTCTGGAGGGCCATGTCATAGCTCACAATGTGAGAGCCATTGCAGCGTCAATGGCTCATCTAAACTCTGTGTCCATCGACCAAATCTGTCGAGCGGCCACCTGGGCCTCGGTTCATACCTTCACAGCCCATTACTGTTTGGACAAGGACTCCTGCCGGGATGCCTTGTTTGGTCAGGCTGTTCTCAAATACCTGTTCCATTCCTAATCAACTCCTACCCACCTACCCTGGTTGGATGCCAGAGATCCATGGGGGGAGGAAGAGTCCTTTTCAAGGACACACAACCTGGGGTCTTCCCCTGGCATCTGCAGCTAGGGAGTCCCCATATGTGAAGACTCATTCCTGCTTGTTCCTGGAGATAGAACAGTTACTTACCTGTAACAGGTGATCTCTGGGAACAGCAGGAATAAGTCTTCACAACCCACCCACCTCCCCTAGGAGTTGTATCTCTCTATCTATCTTTCCTTTCCTCTCTCTCTCTTTGTCTCAGCTTTAAAACTCGAACTGGAGAGAGGCGGTTGGGAAAGGCGGGAAGGCAGCGCGCAGGCGCAGTGGGATGCTCCCAAAAGCTTTCTTACTGGACGCTGGGGAGCGTTCCCGCGCAGGCTCCATCGGTACCGACGATACCCATATGTGAAGACTTATTCCTGCTGTTCCCAGAGATCACCTGTTACAGGTAAGTAACTGTGCTTTCTATTTGCATTCTTGACCGTGGTTGCATACTAGGGAGAGGGTTTCAACATACTATTCACGATGACGCCCCGATCTTTTCCGGAGTGGTGATTCCTGATGTAGAACCTTGCATTGCGGAACTATAGTTTGGGTTGTTCTTCCTTGCACTTGTTGACATTAAATTTCATCTGCTATTTGGATACCCATTCTCCCAATTTTTCAAGGTCCTCTTGCAATTTTTCACATTTTTCTTGTATTTTAACATATTTGAATAATTTTGTATCATCTGCAGATTTGATCACTGCACTCATTTTTCCCATTTCCAGGTCATTTATAAATATGTTAAAAAGCAGCAGGTCAAGCACAGTTTCCTGGGCTCCTTGATTATTTACCTTTCTCCATTGAGAAAATTGTCCATTTAACCCTACTGTTTTCTATCTTTTTAACTAGTTCCTAATTTACTATAGTACACTATAGTACACTGCCTCCTATCCCATGACTTTTTAATTTCCACAAGTGCCTTTTATGATGGACCTTGTCAAAGGCTTTCTGAAAATCTGTATATCAACCAGCTCACCTTTATCTACTGGTTTATTCACACCTTCGAAAAAATATAACAGATCAGTGAGGCAAGACTTTCCTTGGATAAATCCATGTTGGCTTTCTGCCATTAAGCCATGACTACCCACATGTTCAGTAATTTTGTTCTTTATAATGGTTTCTAACATTTTGCTCAGTACAGACATCAGGCTCACCGGTCTTTAGTTTCCTGGATCACCCCTGAAACCCTTTTTAAAAATTGACATTAGTGGTCACTCTCCAATCCTCAGGTACTACAGATGATTTTGTGGATAGTTCATATTACTAAAAGTAGATCTGCAATCTCATATTTCAGTTCTTTCAGCACCCAGGGATGCATACCATCTGGTCCAAGTGATTTGCCTCTCTTTAGCTTATCAAATAGCTGTATTTATATCTTTGCAATTTATCGAGATTTGTTTCAATTCCTTTGTTAAGTCATCTTTGAATATCATTTCTGGCATGGGTAAGTGTTTTTCTACATCATCTTCATTAAAACTGAAGCAAAGAATTCTAGACGACATGATATCCTCCTGGAACACGAGCCTCAATGCTGTAATCGACTCACCCACCATCGATAAAAAACCTGGCAAGAGGAAGAAGGCACCCTGGTACTCACCCGAACTACGGAAATCCCTTCGCCAACTTAGACACCTAGAAAGACGCTGGCACTGCTCAAGATCGACTGAGAACCACGAAGCTTACATTGCCTATTTAGACTGTCACTGAGCAGCGGTCTACACGAGAATGAAGCAATACCACGCAGAAATATTACAACGGTCCATAAATAAACCACATGAGCTTTTCAACCTCGTTAAAACCTTAGCAAAAGAGCCCTCCTCTGGCCAATTAAACCACCTGGACCCACAGGAATATGCAGACTACCTATGCGCCAAAACAAGCCAATCCGACATACTCTCAAACACCCGCCCCCCAGATGAGACACCGGAACCTTCCCCCTCATCCTCACCCCCACGAGCCCTAATGGAAGCCCAACATATCCTTACCACCTTCTCAACTCCAACCGAAAACAACATCCAAGACATCATCATGAGTATTAACTCTACCACAGCTCCAAATGATCCATGTCCGGCTTTCTGGATAAAAGCCCTACGGACCGAGCTTAGCCCTTTCCTGACCAAACTTATAGATAGATCATTCCAGTCTGGAACCTTCGCCCGAAGCCTGAAGCAAAATCAATTAGACCGTTGCTGAAAAACAATAAGTTGGACCCCGCAAAGATGGACTCCTATAGGCCAATCTTGAGCATCCCGCTCCTAGCTAAAATCATGGAAAAAATAGTTCAACGTCAACTGAACCACCATATTGAGAATAACGCACCCCTTGACCCCTGCCAGCATGGATTCCGGGAGTCACATGGCGTAGAAACTCTGACAACCTTGTTCAGCACACTAACCTTAGGTCTGGACAATATCAGACAAGGTTTTGCTCTCATCTTCTTAGACATTGCGGCAGCTTTCGATTCCGTCAGCCACGAATTACTCTTATCCCGTCTCACCGATAAAGGAATCCACGGCATGGCACTCACCTGGTGTGCTTCATACCTGAATGACAGATGGCAGCATGTCCGCTCTGGCTCCTCCACATCCACTCCTTTCCCGCAAGAGAAGGGCGTTCCGCAAGGATCATCACTCTCAGCTCTATTGTTCAATGTTTACATGCAACCTATCTGCAACATCATCTGGTCCTTCAACATTAACTGCCTAGTATATGCTGATGATGTTCTTATGTTCACACCAATAGCCACAGATCACCCAGACCTCTCTCGGCTGTCTACCTGCTTCGACGCAGTCACGGATTGGCTACATACATAGAAGCTCAAAATAAATCTCAAAAAGACGGATGTCCTCTTCATCAGCAGAGACCAGGCATTCACTCCGCTCTCATCACTGAAAGTACGCGATGCAGAGCTCCTCACCAAGCCGATGATACGATACCTTGGTATTACACTCGACCAACATCTTAACATGAATGCCCAGATAGGCAACATGGTAAAGGCGATTTACCACAAACTTCTGATACTGCGCCACATGAGACAGCTACTAGAGCCAAAAGACTTCAGAACAGTCTTTCAAGCACTAGTAATGCCTCATTTTGACTACGCCAATTCCATACTGCACGACCTCCCAAAGAGCTCGCTGAACACCTTGCAGCTTGCAATGAACACTGCAGCCAGAACCCTATATGGAGCATCTAGAAAGGACCATATCACCCCAATTCTAAAACTTCTGCACTGGCTCCCGGTCCACTGCAGAATTACCTTTAAGATGTTAACAATGACATTCAAGGCCATTAACATGTGCACCTCGATCTCCCTCTCTGACCTTGCCCAGACCACCACCCTCAACAGATTGAGGAGATCAGCCGCCACCAACACCCTGCTACTCCCGAGAGCTATCACCAAATGCTCCAAGGCTACGAGAAACCGAGTCTTTGCACTCTACGCACCTTCCTGCTGGAACACCCTGCCACCAGACATTCGGGCCATAAACAACCTCTCTCAGTTCAGGAAGGCACTGAAGCATCATCTGTTTCTTCAGTACTTTACCAATTCAGACAACATCACGTAGCCATTTGCACCTCGACCCAAGCCGGCACCCCCAGAGCACCCACCTCACACACCTTTTCAGATCACCTAAGCGAACCCCCGGTAAGCACCTTCCTGCCGACCTACAATACGATCCAGTATAATGATGAGCTGTCTATTACCCTGCAAAATACAACTAGTATGTATAGTCACATTGTTTAATTTGTAAATAATGCCAAATTACATGTAGAACTTTGATGCCAATTTGTATATAGTTCACCTGTTCTTCCTGTTTAAACACCCTGTTTACTGTAAGTCCAATGTAGATCTTTCTACATTTGCACAATTAAGTTGCCTGTGAACCGCACTGATGATGAATAGTGCGGTATAGAAAAAACACGAAATAAATAAATAAATAAATTCATTCAGTCTTTCTTCTATGACCTTGTCCTCTCTTAGTGCCCCTTTTACGCCTCTATCATGACTATCTATTAGACTTAAAAACTCTTATCTCAGTCGTCTTCCTCTGAGATAAGAGTTTTTAAGTCTAATAATTTCTGATACACAGGTGGTGGAGAACTGGTGATTTTTGACAAAAAACTACTCCCAGGTTTGTCGTTGATGCTATTATGCGCTGCTGCTTATTCATAAGCCAGTTATCAGCTTTGAGCGCTGTTTTGGTCTGAGACTTCTTGGGGGTTGTAAGAGAAATTGTCTAGGATAAAAATGTTAAACAGTTTTCCACACTAAAAATAGTTTCCACTTTGATTGTTTGTTTGTTTATATGGAGTGATTTTCAAGAAGTGAGATTTTACTTTAATCCGAGAAGACCAGAATTATTTTTGTATAGATATACGATGGATTTGAGGCTGCAGCCTAGGCAGCAGCCACAGGTATCAGAGTTCAGTGCCAGACCTGGCTGCAGATCTCAGACCTTGAGCGGTGGGTCCAAGAAAATCTGCTGGATGTCCCCTACACAGGGGAGAACCTATTTGGGAAACCTATAGCCAACAAGGCAGCCGAGATTGAGGCCGAGGTGGTGACCAGGCAGAGGCTCTCAAAGAAGACCTCTACCCTGCCACATAAGAAAAACTCAGGGAAAAGGCCAACTTTCTCAAGGAAGAAGGGCCCTTTCCATCAGTCACCACTACCAAGCCTTCCCAAGCCAGCAGCACCAGGGACCCAGCCCAAAGGCCAGGGACATGAACCCAGGAAGCCAAAGGACCCCCAAAATGCAGACACCAGCTCCAGCTCAACTTGGTGGGAGCTTTTGACTCCAAGGGACTCCACAGGGGGCCACTTGGCACTCTTTGCCCACAAGTGGCCTGAGGTCACTTCGGACCAGTGGCCACTCCAGGTGGTGAAGGAGGGTTACCACCTCCACTTCCTGCTGCCACCTCTGGGGCATTTTCTAGGAGAGCCAGTGTGACCTCTCCTTCACCAGGCCCTCTTGCTTTCAGAGCTATCAGGCCTACTAAGGAAAAGGGCAGTAAAGCCGTTTTCCCAGCACCTCTGAGGCAAGGGCTTCTACTCCAGGTACTTTTTCTTGTCCTCAAAAGAACTGGACCTCCGAGACCTGAACAAGTTCCTGGTGAGTGAGAAGTTCAAAATGCTCTCCCTTGGGACACCGCTGCCCTACCTCCACCAGGAAGACTGGCTTTGCTCCTTGGACCTAAAGGATGCCTACATACACATCCTGGTCCATCCTTCTCATCAGCAATACCTGAGATTCAAGGTAGGGGGAGGCCACTACCAATATAGGGTACTTCCCTTTGGCCTGGCCTCCTCGCCAAGAGTGTTCACAAAGTGCATAGCAGTGGTAACTGCCCATCTGTACCTACAAGGGGTATTCGTCTCCCCTACTTGGATGACTGGCTCATCAGAGACGGCATAGCCGCAGAGGCCAGTCAGGACACACAACGTACCATCCTCCTCCTGCAGCATCTGGGGCTTGTCATCAACTACCCCAAATCACATCTCTTTCTGGTGCAAGACCTAGAGTTCATCGGTGCTCAGCTGGACACTGTGCGGGCCAGAACCCTCCTTCCTCAGGACAGGGCAGAATGCCTCAAACAGTTGGCAGGAGAGATCCAACACTGCAAAATGGGCTGGCTCACTTTCTCTGCCTGCTGGGAAACATGGCCTCCACGTTCCATGTCACCCCCCTTGCCCACCTGCACATGTGGACAGCCCAGTAGTGCCTTCGTTCTCAGTGGATTCAGGCCAAATGCTGACTCCGGGACAGGGTCAGGGTCTCTCACCAGCTGGCAAGATCCCTCAACTGGTGGCAGAACCTGGGCCTTCTCTGGGCAGGAATGCCCTTCCAGGCGCCCTCACTGCAGATGCCTCTCTCCAGGGCTGCGGCGCTCAATGCAAAGTTCACTGCACTCAGGGTTGCTGGTCCAGGGAGGAGTCTCTGTTACAGATCAGCCTCCTGGAACTCCAGGCGGTAGCCCTCTACCTATGTGCATTCCGCTCCCTCCTGCGGAACAGACCTGTGCTGGTCCAGATGGACAAGTATGTCACAATGTTCAATATAAACAAGCAGGGGACACGGGCTCGTACTCCCTCTTCCAGGAGGCTGTAGCCCTCCTCTGCTTTTTCAGTGTGAAATGGCATGCTTCTACAACCAGTCTACCTCCCAGACTAGGACAACTATCAGGGAAATAGACTCAGCAGAGTCCTGCACCCTCACGAGTGGTGTCTCCACTCTACAGTGATGACGAAATTCTTCTGCCTTTGGAGCTGGCCTGAGATGGACCTCTTCACCTCTCTAGACAACGCGCAGTTGGCTCGCTTCTGCTCCAGGCAGCCACACCCACAGAGGGCAGCGGCAGATGCATTCCTGATCTCATGGTCTGAGGGACTGCTGTATGCATTTCCACAGAGGCCCCGATTGCCAAGACTCTGTTCAAAATTCAGAATGATTGCGCCCAGGTGGCCCAGGTAACCCTGGTTCCCACTACTGCTCTCACAAGTGGCGACACTCCCAGTACCCCTGGGTTGAGCCCCAGACCTTCTGACTCAGGAGGAGGGCTCCCTTCTATGCTCCAATGTAGGGTCATTGACTCTAATGGCCTGGCTGCTGAAAGGGTAGCGTTGGTCCCGCTCAACCTGCCACAAGAGGTGAGGAGATCCTGCTAGCCTTCACGAAGCCCTCCATGAAGAGGGCTTATGCCATTTAAGTGCACAGGTTCACCCTGTGGTGCACAGATAGGCAGGAGAACCCATTCTCCTGCCACGTCCAGCTGGTACTCCAGTACCCAGTACATTTGTCGTGCGCATGGCTGAAATCTAACTCAGTCCGGGTGCATCTGAGCATCATAGCCGCTCACCCACCACCCAGTAGGGGGAAAGCCCTTATCCAGCCAGCCCCTGGTTTCCTGGTTCCTACATAGCCTTCTGCTTTCCAAGCCCCCTATCAGAATGGGTTCTCAGTGTGGTGCTCTCTCAGCTGACTAGGCCACCATTCGAGCTTCTTGCCACCTCAGATACCTATCCTGGAAGGTGGCCTTCTTTGTGCACTGAGTTCAGCTTGCAAAGTCAGTGAGCTCCACGTGCTGGTGGTGGACCTACCATACACCAGGTTCTTCAAGAACAGGGTAGTGCTCCATACTCATGATAAGTTCCTCCCGAAGGTGGTATCCCCATTTCACTTCAACCACTTCTACCCACAGCCTCATGCTGGCAGGGAGGAGCTCATACTCCACACACTGGACTGTAAACTGGCCCTGTCCTTCTATCTGCAACAGACCCAGGGCCACTGCAAAGCACCTCAGCTTTTCATGTCCTATTACCCCAGCAGACTGGGACTCCCTGTAATCAAGTGTACCCTATCCTCTTGGGTGGTGAATTGCATTGCCCTCACCTATGAGCGGGCGGGCCTCTCCCTGGAGTACTGGATCACAGCGCATTGCATGAGGGCGATGGCCAGATCGGTGGCCCACCTCCGTTTTGTGCCGGTGACAGAAATTTGCAGAGTTGCCACTTGGTCATCCATTCACATATTTGCAGCACACTACTGACTGGAAAGTGAATCCCACAGGGACAGTGCCTTTGGTCAGGCAGTGCTGTGTAATCTTGGAGTGTAGGCAATGCCTGTCCTCCGACCCTCTGTGTACAAGCTACCTGAGTGATAGTGTTGCTGGACGCTAGGGTCTTACAGAGTCTCTCAGCGGGGACTCACCTTCTGCAACTCACGGCCACCTGATCGGTCACCATTGGTACTGTCGTGGTTCGGTCCTCGGCGGTCTGGAGCTAGGGAATCCCATATGTGAGGACTGACTTCCTGCTTGTTCCTGGAGAAAGCATAATTACTCACCTGTAACAGGTGTTCTCCAGGAACAGCAGGAATCAGTCCTCACAACTCTCCCTCCTCCCCTTGGAGTTGCTGTGTTTTTGTTTTGCGTGATTGCCATCTTAGCTATGTCATCTGGCTGAACAAGATGGCACCCTTGGGTGGGAAGGGGACCATACATGCGTGGTAGCATTCCCAAAGGCTTTCTTTGAAAGCCTGGGAAATGCTCCACACGGGCTCCGTCGGCACCGACATCACCCATATGTGAGGACTGATTCCTTCTGTTTCCAGAGAACGCCTATTACAGGTGAGTAACTACGCTTTTCACTCCAAGATGAACTGCAAGACTTGATCTACTCTTAAGGCCTAATATCTTGCTTATTAAGATAATCATTCCCTTCCCCATATCTGGTTTAGAAGGCTATAAATCAAAGATTGTCTTGGGTAGGTGGGAGCAGGGGTGAGAAGGAGGGGAAAACCCCCCACTAACTAAAACCTAGCTTGTAATAGTAAGCCCTAACTTTCTTTAATTTAAATGAAAGCTGTCTTTTAGTGTGCCCTAACTGACCTAAGAAAAACACTGAATTTTAAAATACAGGGATTCGATCAGCTTTAACCCAAAGATACCCCCTAGATTTAGAGAATTTCCCAGCAGCTAATACAAGTGCAGATTTGTTCCCAGCAGTAGCAGTCCCTCTTGGTGGTATATTTATGACTGGGGGCTGATAAGTTTCTGGCCTTGTAACGAAGCAGAAAGCTATGGGCACACTTCAGTTCTGGAGGTCTGAATGATCTCTCTGCAGATTTGTTTGTAAAATAAAGCGAAACTGCAGAGAGATCTTTCTGACCTCTGGAATGGAAGTGTGCCCATAGCTTTCTGTTTTGTTAAAAGGCCAGAGACTTATCAGCCCCTCCTTGTATAGTCTCATCAAGAGACTATAAATACTGTTGAAATATTTTTTGAACAGAGAGTACCAAAATGAGACTGTTTGATGCCATGTTGCTTCAATAAAGTTGAAGTTTCAGCTCTACATCAATATATGCTGTGGATGTATTTCTCATCCCCCTCCCCTGTTAAGAAGAGAAGTGCCTGGAAGTGCACCCACCAAGTGGATAGGGATGCAGGCTCCTGGAGAAGTCTTCCAACCTTCAAGTCCTCTGGACCCAAAAGACAAAAAAATTGTATGAGGTGTATTCTGTTACATAAACAGGGAGTTCACCAGGAGTCTGTTTACATATATAATATCATGGCCAGGTTCCTAGTTTCTGAACTTTACTTTGTGTTTGTTTATCTTTGGTACCTAACTTGACAATGGCATTTTGTAACTAATGTAGTACTCATCTTCTATTATGTTTACCTAGTAGATGCTTAGTTGTGTTTTACTGTTGAACACCACTTGCAGCATGGTGGTTGTTGGTACTATAGAAGGTCTCAAGAGAAATGGTGAGGCATGTTGCATTTATCTAATGAGCATATCACAGGAACATTTGGGCCATTAAATCATCTGGTCAATAATCTCCAGCCTTAGCTAGCCCTAGTCCCAAAACTTGAATCCCAAGACCTGATGTGCTTAGTCTAAGGGGACCTATAGAGGCTTTAAGGAGTAGGGGTCTTATCTCCATTATTGGTGTGCGCCTAGCAGGTAAAGAGGACCATGACTGCATTATATATTTAATTTTTGGGGATCACAAGGTGTTTTACTTACAGTAAATACCTTTGGTACTTGTATATCTCTTTGAAAACTTTAAAATGTTTGTCCACTCCAGCTTAGACCATGATGTTCAGTGTCCCCAGTTCCACCAGGATCTTTAACTTCGTTGCATTAGTGAATGTTCTATTGGTTTTCCCTTTAGTAACTAATTGTCAGCACCCCTTACATAGGAATTGAAGCGAAGTAGGCCTCAGAAAAGTATCAGAAGATTGTGTTGGTGAGAAGCTAGCTAAACATAAAATAGATCTCAGGGCATGGAGGGAACTTGGGAAAGTTCTGGCAGCTCTGCTGTATGCCCTTTTCAACACTACTTTAGAATCAGGAGTCATTCCAGTGGAAAGTACACAGGCAAATATGGTTCCTCTTTGTAGAATTGGAAATAAGGCTGGAAACCATAGGCTGGTTAGTCTGACCTGGGAGTAAACTAATATGTTCACTATTAAAACTATCAACAATTGAGAGAAAATGCTAAGTAGTCAAATGGGAAGGGAGAACTTTTAGAGCCTGAATAGCCCTTCACCTGGCTCCGGGTTTAAGGACATGAACCTATAAATCGTGCATGGGTACCTTGCCTAGCCCTCCAACAATACAGCTTCACAATTGCACCAGCAGGGCATTCCTAACAGTGTCTCTATTGCAAGCAATGTAATTCTGTGTGGCTTTTAAATACAAGCTCTCTGCCTGAAAGTTCTTAAAAGGGTTTTGGTTTTCATTTTAAAAGCTAGTTCTTTTTCTATACTGCAAAGGGGGAATTTTTTTGTGGTGTTGGGCAAAGCTCTGTCAGTTCAAGTTCATTGTTTTGTGTTCCAGCTACCCATTCACAGCTAGCTCTTTGAAGCCACCGACCTCATAAGGTATTAGATCCCACCCCATCTCCCTCCCCACTCCACCTCATCTCCCTTCCACCCCATGAAAGCATTTGGGCAACTCCCAAATTATCTACACACAGGGATGTAGAACAGTGCTGTTAGAACATACTTAAAAGAGGTTAACTGCTTTTTCTTTTAAAGGACCGCTGAGGAACAGATAGGGACTTTGGTAGGTCTCGCTCTTTTACTTTAACAGTTACCAAAGCACCACCAACTAAACAATGACTGGGAAAAATCATGTTGCCAAAGCTGTTGTCCCGTTAAAGCTTCTGCCTCTGTCCAGACAGAGATCCCAATGCCATTTGAAGGATCGGTTCCATGTTCAGGATGTCTAAATGCTGAAGCTCTCAGGAAACAAGTGGAGGAGCTCAGAGAAGAGGTGGCAAGGCTGAGAGGCATTCCAGACAGAAGCTCAGTGATGAGATACTTCTTGAAACATCCAAGCTCTCTGACAGAGGCAAAGATGGGAGGCTACAGAATGAAGAAAGTTGGACACAAGTCACTAGAGCTGCAGAATCAACACTCATAAGAACATAAGATATGCCATACTGGGTCAGACCAAGGTCCATCAAGCCCAGTATCCTGTTTCCAACAGTGGCCAATCTAGGTCATAAGTACCTAGCAGTTTCCCCAAAAGACACAGGTTCCACAATGCTTGTATTGGGTCAAGAAGTGATATCCCGTGTCCCCTTTAATAATGGTTTATGGACCTTTCCTCCAGGAACTTCTCCAAACCTTTTCTAAACCGAGCTACACTAACAGCTTTTTTTTAAAATTTAATCTTTATCATTTTACAATAAATCCAAGCATAAACACACTTGCATGGAAATTAGGGTACAGAAAGAAACAAAACAACATTGATACAACAATATCAATATCGTTCCAAAAAAGGAAACCATTAACAATGAAGAAAAACAAGAAACAATCCTGCCCCTACTATAGCCCACAACAACATCAGGGGGAGAACCACTAAATATATAATTAAACTTAAATTTGAGAAGATAAACCCGACGGGATCTACAGCCAGGCCAAAAACCTATTACAGTGGAGCTGAGTCTAACTCAGCAGGGCGACGAGCACTCAAAAAGGACAGCAACTGTGATGGCTCATAAAAAATATACGAAACAGAATTCAACCTAATCATTCATTTGCATGGAAATTTCAGAAAGAATTGACCCCCCAACAACAAAACACCTGGGCGAAGTAATAAAAATTCTTTCCTTCTTTTCTCTTTGGACAAATCAGGAAAAACCCGAACAGTCAATCCATGAAATATTACATTACATTTCCTAAAAAACATACGCAAAAACCAATCTCTGTCAGAAGAAAGAGCAAACTTTACAATCAAAGTAGAAGAAAAAACAGATTCAGTTACTGAAGTTTCCAAAATATCAGATACATCCAATACATCACCTTGCTCTATATCAGGAATTATCCCACCACCACCCTCATTTTTACCCAAAGGAAGATAATACATTTTGAGCATAGGGGGATAGGATTCAATGGGAACCCCCAAACCTTCCACTAAATATTCTTTAAACATCTCCTTTGCACTAATACCTGGAGCCTTAGGAAAATTTATCAGGCGAAGATTGGAATATCTTGAAGCATTCTCTAACATTTCAATCCGAACTTTTCAAGCCAATGCGTCCTGCTGATAAGAAGAACTATCATCTTCACACCGGGAGACTCTCTGTTGAAGATCATTCACAGAAGATTGTAGAGCTGAAACTTCCAAAGTATGCTGCTGAAGTAAATTCGTATGAACTTGAGCCTGAGCCGTCAAAGTAGAAACCTGAGGAGCAAACAGTTTCCCTAGCTTCACTACAGCCGACCATATAGACTCCAAGGTAAATTCAACAGGTCTCTCAAAGGAAAAAGAAACTGAAGCCTGTGCCATTCCTGAGCCGTCCTCTGAGGGCCGCCGCTCCATTGCCAAAGACTCAGCTGCAGAGACGGCATCCACTGACCTGCTAGAAGCCCTCCTCAATACCGGAACTCCTGGGCTGCTGGGGAGAGATATTCCAACTATTCCTCCACTCCTCAGCGCTGTTGACCCTCCGCTCTCAGCACCTCCACTCGACCCAGAAGGAAATGCCTCCTCCAACAGTACTGGGTTCCTCTGCAAGAAAGGGTCCTTGGGAGGGCGCCACTGCTCTGGCGGCAAGATTTCCGGCACAGAACCCCCCGGCGAGCTATCCAACTCCAACGGGAGGTCAGCAGGGCTCAACACTGCCGGCACTAACAGCTTTTACTACATCCTCTGGTAACAATTTCTAGAGTTTGATTACACATTAAGAGAATATTTTTTCACTCATTAGTCTTAAATAGGTTACCCTGTAGCTTCATTGCATGTCCCCTCATCTTTCTATATTCTGATGACGTAAACAATTGATCTATGTTTATCCGTTTTATTCCATTCATTAATTTATAGTCATCTATCATATCTCCTCTCAGCTGTCTCTTTTCCGGGTTGAAGAGCCCTAATCTTTTTAGCCTCTCTGTATAGGGGTATCCTTCATCCCCTTTACCATTTTGGTGGCTCTTCTCTGTACCTTTTCTAATTCTGCTATATCCTTTTTAAGATACGGTGACCAGAATTGCGCACAATATTTAAGGTGCGGTCACACCATGGAACAATACAGAGGCATTATAATATCCTTTGTTTTATTTTCCATTCCTTTCCTTATGATACCTAGCATTCTGTTTGCTCTCTTGGCCACCACTGCACACTGTGTGGAGGGTTTTAACATGTTATCGATGAAGACGCCTAAATCTTTTTCCTGGGTGGTGGTTCCTAATGTGGAACCTTGCATCGTGTATTGTCATGAGGCTGGAGCTAGAGATGAAACAGTGTTGAAAAAAACTCCTGATTTTCATGGAACTCAGAAAAGGCAGAGAGTGCAGTTCCAGCGCAGCGCAGCTCAGCCAGAGGGCGCATGAACAATCACACAGTACCTGAAGCAACGTGCTCTAGCTCTGATCACATTAGTAACAAGCAGTTTCACCTGTCCTCAAACTCAGAACGTGCAAACCAGAAATCCCTTTATAAAGGAAACCAGATGATCAGTAAAGGAGGAACAGGAACGGAAGGAACAGGCAGAGGCAGGAGCAAGATCCAGAGAGGCGAGGTCAGAAGGACCGGCAGCAGGAGAAGGATTAGCAGCCGGAGCAGTGAGAGAAGCCTGGAACAGGAAAGCTTCCATGTGCAGCCAACTCCAGGAGACAGAATCCAAAAGAGGTATACTCAAAGGGATAAAGTCCAGAGAGGCCAAAGGTATTGGAACGGAGTCCAAAGCCAAACAAACCAAAGAAGCAGCTTGCCTGATGGAAGCAACTCTCCTAGCCCAAGTAAGTCTCCTATGCTAAACCAGAAAGGCACAAGGAAAGGAGATTCCTTCTACAGTGATACTTTTGCCAAGCAACACAGAGAGTGGAAATCCACATCAGGTTTTCCTGGTAACTCTGATTATAGAGCAGTGCACAGAACAGCTTGTCAGCCTGAGAAGCTACGTCACAAGCTGAGTCCTGGGTGTGGCAGCCTACAGAAGCCAAGGTATGAAAAGCCTTTCATTATAAGGGAAAGTTTAAGTGATGAAAACCTTATGCAAATAGATAAGCCTCAGAAAGTTAGAAGAAGTAAAGCTAACCTTTTAAAAGTACTTCCCAACAGTGTGCTAAGGAAGTTGTATGAGAAACCGAAGAGCCCTTGTGAGGAGTTAACAGATACAGAAGACAGTCATAGCATTGAAGAAGGTAGTGACCCAGAATCAATGGACTTTGATTGTGAAACCAGTGTTCCCATTCCTCAGAGTGAACCAATGGAATGTAACTTTTGTTCAAGAACTAGCTTGATTGCCTTGCTAGATGTATAGAGAAAAGAGAACTCTGCATATGGTGAAGTTGATAACCATTTGTTTCCTGATGTTAATTTCTATTGATTTGCAAGAAGCCTTATCCCAGATAAACAGTTAATTGTGAAGCCTACAACCCTTAACTGTTTATATAACGGTGGAACCTTTTTGTTAGAGGAAAGAATTACCTTCATTTTCTTTTGTGTCTTATTGAACCTAAGCGTTGACCGGGGAAATAAAGCCTTATTACCCTACACTTTGGCGTAGATTGTTCTTTATAAGGAGTTCTGCACTACAAGGACCAGAATCCTCCTGGTCCTTCAGCTCAACCACTCCTTAATACAAATTAAATGTCACCGGACGCCCTTATTTCCTACGCCAGTGGGGGCGCCTGGGGACAGTATCCATAGTTTAGGTTCTTCTTTCCTAGGTGAATAACTTTGCACTTGTCCATATTAAGTTTCATCTGCCATTTGGATGCCCAGTCTTCCAATTTATCAAGATCCTCTTGCAATTTTCCACAATCCTCATGGGTTTTAACAACTTTAAATAGTTTTGTGTCATCTGCAAATTTTGATAACCTCACTCATTATTCCCATTTCCAAGTCATTTATGAATATGTTAAAAAGCAGTGGACCCAGCACAGATCCCTGGGGTATTCTACTATTCACATTTCTCCATTGGGAAAATTGACGATTTACCCTAACCCTCAGCTTTCTATCTTTTAACCAGTTCCTGATCCACAATAGTACACTGCCTCCTATCCCATGACTTTTTAGTTTTGCCAAAAGTGTCTGAGGAACCTTGTCAAAGGTTTTCTGAAAGTCCAAGTACACTATATCAACTGACTCACCTTTGTCTACCTGTTTATTCACACCTTCAAAAAAGCATAACAGATTAGTAAGACAAGACTTCCTTGTCTAAAGCCATGACTATCTACATATTAAGTAACTTTGTTCTCTATGATGGTTTCTACCATTTTTCCTGGCACTGATGTCAGGCTTACTCGTCTGTAGTTTCCTGGATCACCACTGGAACCATTTTTAAAAATTGGTGTTACATTGGCCATCCTCCAGTCTTCAGGTATTACAGATGATTTTAATGATAGTTCACAGATTACTAATAGCAGGTCTGCAATCTCATATTTCAGTTCTTTCAATACCCATGGATGTATACCATCCGGTCCAAGTGATTTGCTACTTTTCAGTTTATCAAATAGTTATAATACAGCTTCCCAGTGTATCGATATTTCTTTCAATTCTTCCACAGTATCACCTTTAAATACCACTTCAGTCATGGGTAATATCCCTACATCTTCCTCAGTAAAGCTCAAAGCAAAGAATTCATTCAGTCTCTCCGCTATGGCCTTGTCTCCTCTTAGTGCCCCTTTTACCCCTATATCATCTAATGGTCCAACTGACACTCTCACAGGTTTTTTGCTATGAATGTACTTGAAAAAGTCTTTATTACACGTTTTTGTTTCCACAGCAAGATTCTTCTCAAGTTCTCTCTTTGCCTGCCTTATCAATGACTTGCATCTAACTTGCCAGTGCTTGTTCTGTTTCCAGTTTTCGTCATTTGGCTCTTTTTTCCATTTCCTGAAAGATGCTTTTTTGGCAACAGCCTCTCTGACCTCACCTTTAAACCATGCTGGCAGTTTTTTGGACTTCCTTCCACTTGAATTGAAGAATCAATATGTAGCCCTGGATGTGGAGGAAGTGAAAGCATCCCAGGAAAGGGAAGAACCCCAAAGTTGCAGAATCGGTGACCACAAGGAAGCAAAGGGTAGTTGTGGTTGGTGATCTCTTCTGAGGCATCCATGCGCCGACAAGACTTGAAGTCCATAGAGGTGTGCTGTCTACTAGGTGCCAAAATCTGCAATGTTACAAGGAGTTTGCCAAGACTCATCAAGCCTTCTGACTATTATCCGATGTTGCTTATCCATGTTGGCACAAATGATATTACTAGGTTTCCCTCTGAGCATATCAAAAGTGACTTCATGGCTCTGGGACAGAGGGCAAAGCAGATAGGTGTGCAGATGGTGTTCCCTTCAATCCTTCCTGTTGAGGGGAAAGACTGAGGCATAGAAGCTCGCATCCTAGAGATGAATGCATGACTGCATGGATATCTCATTGAGAGTGTTTTGGTTTCCTGGATCATGGGATGATGATTCAAGGCCTGTAGAACAGAGATGGCTTCCATCTGTCTATGAAGAATCAAAGTATTCTCAGCAGAAGGCTGGCTAATCTACTGAAGAGGGCTTTAAACTAGAGTCATTTAGGACGGGTGGTGAAAGTCCCTAGCTAAGTGAAAGCTCTCAGGTAATTAAATATCTCCATAGAAATGGCTAAAAGGGAGCAACATCTGGAAAGTGGTGTATGTAAATGCCCATAGCATGGGAAATAAGATTTCAGATGTTGAGGCTTTAATGGAAGATGCCGACTTAGATATAGTAGTGAATACGGAGACATCATTCATGGACAACCATGACTGGGATGTAATTATACCAGGCTATACTTTATTCAGAAAGGACAGGGTAGAAATTAAGGGGAGACGTGGCACTTTATGTAAAAAGTAATATTAAAGCTATAGAATTACAGTGCTTAAAAGAGACAGAGGAGGCACTGGGCTAAACTAGAGAGGAAAAGGGAAATCCATTTGCATTGGAATGGTGTACAGATCTCCCTAATAGGGAGAAGTGGATGGAGATTTACTATGCTGGATGCCATCTAGAAGTAAGGAGATCCTGGATTCTCTACAGGGAGAACGATTCAGGCAATTAGTAACAGAACCCACATGTGAAGGAGCCATACCGGACTTGGTGCTTACCAATGGGGAACGTTGATGATGGGAGATCATCGTGCATCCAGTGATTACCAGATGGTGTGGTTCAGTATTAGGACTAGAGCTGGAAAAATCTATTCAAAAGTCAAGCCTTAGACTTTAGGAAAACTAAATTTGCCAAGATGGGACAATACTTCCAGGCATCATTAGCGAGGTACGAACAGCTGGGGGATGTAGAAAAACAGTGGGCAAAACTGAAAGGGGATATTTTAAGGACAACAAACCTTTTTGTTAGAAAGGTAAATTTTCAAAAGAAGTAGCTGAAATAGTGAAGAAAAAGAGGGAGGTCTTCAGGAAATACAAGAGATTAGAGAGAGGAAGACAGGCATCTATATTTGGAAAAACTTAGAGAAGCTAGCAAAGTAGTCAGGAGAGCAAAGATACAAAAAGAAGAAATAGCCAATGCAATAAAATGGGGGGATAAGACATTTTTCAGATATGTTAGTGAGAGGAGGAAGGGCAAAAGTGGTGTTGTCAGACTCAAAGTTGAAAGGGAGGAATATGTAGAAGCTGATGAGAATAAAGCGGAATTGATTAACAAATATTTCTGTTCTGTGTCCACAGATGAAGGGCCAGAAGCAGGACCTCAGAAAACACCCACAAATAGAACAGAAGTGACAGGGAGCTCGAACGATTTTCAGAAGACTGTGTTCACGAGGAACTACCTAAACTAAAAGTAGATAAAGTGTTTGGACCGGATTGGAATACTGAAGGAACTTGGGGTTGTTCTAGCAGTCCACTGACTGACCTTTTTAGTGCTTCTTTGGAGTTGGGAATGGTGTCAGAGGGCTGGAGAAAGGCACAAGTGGTCCCTATAAAAAAAAAGTGGAAGTAAGGATGTGGTTGAAAATTACAGGCTGGTTAGTCTAACCTCCTGTGGTGAGTAAATTATTGAAAAAGCTGCTAAAAGAGAGAATAATGAGATTTCTGGAGTCCAATGGCTTGCAGGATCTAAGGCAGCATGGGTTTACGAGAGGCATGTTTTGTCAGACAAATCTGATTTCTTTTACGGGCTGATCAGGGAGTTGGATCGAGGGAGAGCTATAGATGTGGTATACTTTGATTTCAGTGAAGCCTTTGACACCATTCCTCACAGGCAGCTTATAAAGAAACTGAGCACCCTAGGGATGGACCCTAAAGTTACTGATTGGGTTAGAAATTGGTTGAGTGGGAGATGGCAAAGTGTACAGGTAAATGGAGCTCACACATACGAGAAGGAAGTTACCAGTGGTGTGCTGCAGGGATCTGTCCTTGGTCCAATTCTTTTTAACATCTTCATTAGTGATATAGTGGAAGGGCTGTCAGGTAATATTTGCCTGTTTGTGGATGATACCAAAATCTGCAATACAGTACACACCCAGGAAGGGGTAGATAACATGAGGAGGGATCTAGCTAAGCTTGAGGAATGGTCTAGAATTTGGCAGCAGAGATTTTTATACTAAAAAAATGCAGGGTCATGCATTTGGGCTACAAAACTCCAAGGGAGCATTACAGTGTATGGGATGAAGTACTCCTGTCCAGAAAGAGGAACAGGACCTAGGTGTTTTATCTGACGATCTTAAAGTAGCTAAACGGGTAGAAAAGGTGACAGCGAAAGCTAGAAGGATGCTTGGGTGCATATGGAAAGGAATGGCTAGCAGAAAAAAGAAGGTGATAGTGCCTCTGTATAAGTCTCTGGTGCACCTCATTTGGAGTATTGTGTGCAATTCTGGAGACCGCACCTTCAAGAGGAGATATAAACAGGTTGGAGTCAGTACAGAGAGTGGCAACTAAAATGGTTAGCGGCCTTCATTATAAAGTATATGAGGACAGACTTGAAGATCTGAATATCTATAGTTTAGAGGAAAGGCAGGATAGAGGAAAGCTATTCTATCGCACTGTCTACTACAGCTATCCTTTTCTGTAAACAAATGGCGTTCCTTTCTTGTTTTCCTTCTTCTCCAGTAGTTTCCTTTGTTTTATTGTAAACTGCCGAATACCTTTTGGTCCAGGTGGTATAATAATTTTTAAATAAAGATAAAGATAGAGATGATAGCGATGTTTGAATACCTCCGTGGCATAAATGCACAGGAAGGTCTCTCTTGATTGAAAGCGAGCTCTGCTACGAGGGGACATAGGATGAGGGTGAAAGGGGATAAACTCAGGAGTAATATGCGGAAATATTTCTTTATGGAAAGAGTGGTAGATGTGTGGAATAGTCTCCCAGTGGAGGTGGTAGAGATGAGGACAGTATCTGAATTCAAAAAAGCATGGGACAAACACAGAGTATCTCTAAATGTAAAAAGGGGACTGTTGTAGTAGTTGATATGGAAGGGCAAACTAGATAGGCCAAGTGGTCTTTTTTGGCCATCATGTTTCTGTTTCTGATTTTCAAAGCAGATTTACTATCCAGAGGGGAAGGGGGATGTGATTAAAACAGGATTATAGAAATACTCCATAAATGAGGGAAGGAATATAGCCACCCAAAAAGGAGAGGGCAACAGGCAACCCAGGGTCATGAAGAAATTTAATACCGATATAGTCACAGAAGGGCCAAAAGCCCCACCCCTGTCATCCTCCAGGAGCAGGCCCTACAAGAAGCAGAATTTAAGAGGAGGAGGAGTAAACCCAGGGCCAGATTTAGGATTTTGGTGCCCATAGATGGTACCGGATAGCAGATCCCATACAGTGGAGGAGGTGGGGGGTAGTGGGACTAGAAGAGGAGCAGAGGAAGGCATTGGTGCCACATAGTGCTGCTCCTGCTGTAGCACATGGCCCTAAAGTAAGTGCAGCAGGCTCCTGTTTAGCACAGGTATTTGGCATCTTCAAAATGTGGCACCCTAGGCAGTTGCCTGTATTGTCTATGCCTAAATCTGGGCCTGGGTACACCAGGAACTGAAAGCATAGGTCAGAATTTCATGGAGGAATAGGAAGAAGCAGATATCATTGCACAACATGCGGAGAAGGTGAAAACAGTTAGACAGTGGCATCCACAAGGGGAAAGGCTCCAGTGCAAAAGGATTAAGTTCCCCCATTCTTCTTCCAAATCAGGTGTAGCCTCTTCTTCAGTAAAGAAGGGATCCTCTGGTAGTAAAGACTTCAATTCATCCTCTTTAAAACTCAGGACATCCCTCCAGGGGGAAAACATGGCTCAGACCAACAGGTGAGGCACAAAAAGAGCAGCAGCTCTCGCAGTATCAACCAGGAGACACAAGGAGCAAGAGTGACGATGACACAATGGCTTATTCCTGATACTTTTATTAAAGTTCCCCTTTTTTTTTTTTTTGTAGCGCTGTGTAGTATCAGGAATAAGCCATTGTGTCATCGTCACTCTTGCTCCTTGTGTCTCCTGGTTGATACTGCGAGAGCTGCTGCTCTTTTTGTGCCTCATCCAGTGCAAAAGGGCCAGGGAGAAGGCCAGAGGGACAGCTCAAGGAGACTCTCCACACCTCCTCCCGTTTCACATAGCTCAGTCACTGCGAGGGGGATTTTAGAAAGGACGTCCAAGTACAAACTGAGATGTTTAAGCCAAAACCTCTTTAAAGAAAATGCAGGCACATTCAGGTGCAGACACAATTTCCCAAACATGGATGAGCCTGATATGGACGTCTGTGGGGATATCCTGTGTAGACATACCCAGAACCACATTACACACCTGGATGTCTGGGATAGCAGGGCAGCCACGGATCAAATCTTACTGCTACTATTGTTGACATTGTGCTGAGTACTTGGCATTGTAGCAGCAAAGCGCAGACAAACCAATGATACCAGGAGTCTGTTCAGAAGGTCCAAATCATTTATTTGTGCACAAGTCTCGAACCAGTCAATTTCAAAATGGCTGAGCAAAGTTTTCAAGCATTACAACAACTTTTATAGACTTTTGTTCCATTCTAGGTATAGAAAAGCATTTCATTGGTCCCGGTAACCTCCCGTACCTCCCATACCTCTTCCATTGGTCCCGGTACTGATAAGTTTATCCAATTATGTCCCTTCTGTGGGCATGACACCTGCATGCCCCCCTTCTAGTCCCAATTACAATGGTCAGTTCATCAACTTGTTACTTTCACACTCTCAAGGCCATAGAACCAATTTGTGCATGCAGAAGAGCAGGGTTCTGTAACTCATCTGTCAGCACTCCTAATTATTTCTTTGCAGATGTACTTTTTCTTATCAGTAACTTTTAAACATGTCTTTTCTGTATTTTTCCATCTTTCAGTTCTACAGTTCTGCCTACCTAAGCTAATTCAATACTTCTACTGAGTTCTATCTTACAATAGCAGCATATTGGGGGATGTGCAATCCTATATGCCTCTCCACAGGCCTCATTTACAGATCAAGCTAGCCCTGCTGGCCTGCCTATGTCAGACACCGTGGGTCACAGGCCTGCACCTGCCACATTCCCCCCTTTGATTAATCTCACCCTATTATTCAATAAGGTGTGAGAATTAAATCACTTTTTAGAAGAATCACATCATGATTGAAGGATTTCTACTAGGACTAGCTTTGTATAAAGCCATTATTTTAGTTGCGGTCTTCCGCTCCACTGTGTTATCAATAGCACTATGAATGGAACGCATACAACATGGGATTAAACATGGTAATAAGAAGATAACAGCAACAAGGATTAGTACTAAAACAATGAAAGTCTTAAATCCTCCCAGCCAAGAGAAAAGGTTAGCAAACCAGTTAGGAAATTTCAATGCGTGCCAAGTCTGTACTGGCACATAAGCGTGTCTTTGCATATCTTTAGCAATTTCTTCAACTACTTGACCCTTATCATCTATTTTCAAACAGCAATTAGTTAAATTCAGCTTACCACATACTCCTCCTTCAGCTGCTAGCAAATAATCAAGTGCTAAGCGGTTCTGGTATATAGCAGTGCGCATCTGAGTACTTTGTCTAGCTAAGAGCGTAAGAGCATGACTAGTTTCATTGGTTATTATTTCAACTACTGCTTGTAAGCGAATAATACGATTAATCATATAAATTGGGGTACGATAACCATACATACCATCATCATTCCAAGTGGCAGGCCCATAATACTCAATAATTCTTTCTGGTGGCCAATCATCACCCTGCCACTTTTCCCATTTGCCTATCTGTAAGGCTTCTCTTTTCTGTCTTAATGCTCGCTTGTGTCGGTGGGTAGTGTATACAGGGTATCCTAATTGTTCTCCATGTTCAGTATTTAAAAGGAAGAAAGAAAGTCTGATGGTTCCTAAGACACATGCTCCTCCCCAGTGTGGCGGGAGTTGTGCATATGCTCGGTTTCCACAGATCCAATATAGGCCAGGTGGGGCTTGCCAGGCTTGGACTTTGGCAAGGTTAGTCCATAAACCAGCAAGTTCAGGAAATCTGGCTAATGGGTTAGGAGGTTCAGGGTGTCTGATTCCTGACCACCATGCTGTCTTTTTGGTCGTGGCATTATAGTACTTCTGGCTAAGACAGACCAGCTGTCCTACCTTCTGGGTGAACTGGGGTCCAGTTCTGGCATAGCAAAGACGTCCAACGATTGAGTGCGCTAACACCCATTCACTGGTAGTCTTATGTAATTCAGTCTGATTGTAAATCATAGAATAATTCAATTCTTGGGCTTCCCAGGGCCACTGGTCTCCCATTTGGGTTCCGCCACAGAAATAACAATCTGTGATCTTAAGACTAGATACTACTGCTCCAGCTAATTCTAGAAATAAATTCTGTGAAGGGTGAGGGATCTCAAACTTATTTACATGCATAGCTTCATAAAAAGTATTATGAATATGATATTTAGATGACTTGTGGGCTTGAGTATTCAATCTGATATACACAATGGTCCCTGGATCTATTGCTCCTCCAGCAATGCGTAAACCAAACTTGTATCCTTGTTTCCATGCATGGGGATTGTGTATACGTAAGTGTAAGGGGTTGCAAGCATCTTTCTGACATTTATCATTTGTGGTTGGCTTGGTTAAAGTAGCCATTCGTTTATCTATTTTCTCATCAGTTATACCAGTGTTCCAGGTAGCATAAAAAACACATCCCCAATACGGGCAATAGTAATCTGCCGCTGTAGCAGTACTATAGCCTGATCCTGTTTTACCTGTACACTTCCACCAATTTGTGGCACCTTCTGGACACATATACTTATGGTCATTTCGATACGCTTTCTCCCATGTACCAAAGGTGGACTGACTATCTCTATTAATAGCATTACATGCATCAAAATTCAAAACAGCAGGTTTAGTAATGTCCTTAAGTGGTGGTGTAGCAGCTAATATAGGTCCATCTGCATCCTTCCATCTTATTTCCAACGTGTAATAGGATGGATTCTGATGCGGATTATAGCATGCTTTGATTTTGCCATGAGTGCAAACATTTAGTTCAGTGGTGTTATAGATACACCGAGTTATTGTTCCCTTGCAGGTATAGTAAGAATGATAAAGCAAAGTCTGAGTTACTTTCAGTCCAGTTCTGGTAGAAGTAATGCAAGCAGTGCATGGAGGTAAAGCATAAGTCAGTTCAAAACCTCCAAAGAAGGCAACCAAGGCAAAGCAAAAACAAAGATACATGTTGATGTTGATTGGAGTTCTTCTGAATCCTCAGCTTGCTGATCTTGATCACGACGGTCTTTTATTCTTCGTCCCGTTTGCTAATGAAGCAATTTAACGGGTGCTGAGTGTTGATTGAAGATCCTCAGGTTGTCCAGTACACATTAACCAACTTTTTAGCACTTTCAGTTGGCTTGTGAAGTCGGGCTTAGTCAAAGTAGTCTCAAAGTAGTGAGTCAAATCACACACAAATTGGGTTCGTTGAAACAAAACTGTTGCTGCATGGAAAACAGCAATCCTCTTCGAAAGACTTGGCTACTGCAAAGCACTTGTGATGAAGTGTCTATGCTGCTGGTTGCCGTCTCAGAGTAACTCGCAAGGGTGCATCAGGATGCTGCTCTGCTGTCCACTGCTCTGGTTCAGGATCGGCGGCGGGCTTGACTCTGCTGTGGTGGATCCAGGCGTCAATCTCGGCTACCTTTACTGCAGTTGGGGTAGACAGGATGACGGTGTACGGTCCCTTCCAATGGGGTTACAACGGTATCTTCTTCCAATCTTTGATCCACACCGAAGTACCAGGCTGGTAGGGATGCAAGGGTTCCGTCAAGTTGATAGGCAACTGGTCTTGGATCCACGTATGGAGAGTCTGCAGAACAAAACTAAGAGCTAGGAGTTCTTGTCTGGTTACTTCTGAACCAATCTGGGCTAAACTTCCTTTGACTCCCTGCACTATAGGTGGGGGTTTACCATACAAAACTTCAAAAGGGGAAAATCCTGTTGACTTTACAGGGGCTGAGCGTATTCTGAGTAAAGCTATGGGGAGCACTTGGGGCCATTTCAAGTGTGTTTCCTGACAAAGCTTGGACATTTGGACTTTCAAGGTACGATTCATTCGCTCAACTTTCCCTGAACTCTGGGGTCTGTATGCAGTGTGGAGTTTCCACTGTATCTGCAAAGCTTTTGCTAACTGCTGAGTAACTTGGGAGACAAATGAGGGTCCATTGTCTGACCCTATTACTGCTGGGATTCCAAACCTGGGGACAATCTCTCTCATTAAGACTTTGGTAACTTCTCGGGCTTTCTCAGTTCTGGTTGGGAATGCTTCTACCCACCCAGAGAAAGTACAAACTAATACTAATAGGTAATGGTATCCATTGGCTTTTGGCATTTCGGTAAAATCAACTTGGAGGTTGTGCATGGGGGTGACACCTCCTGACTGAACTCGGGGTGCCGTTATAAGGCCTTGCTTGGCATTATTTTTGGCACAAGTTACACATTGACGTGCTACTGAGGCTGATATGGTTGTCATCAGAGGGATGTAGAAATGTGGTCTGAGTGCTTTTTCCATAGCACTCTTCCCGTAGTGGGTGGCTTCGTGGAAAGCTTTGACAAAGGATGGTCCTAACAACTCAGGAATTACTATTCGTCCAGGAGGTTGACTGCCCTCTTCTGGTGGCAGCTCAATCCATCCATCTTTCAGTATTCCATTTTCTCTGTCACAATAGTAATCCAATTCTTTGGTGGTATATCGTGGGGTCCATAGATTCAAGGGTACTGGAAACAATGCCGCTTGCATTGGCATAGCTTGTGGGGCAATCTGTCCTGTCATAGCTGCTTGTCGTGCTGAGGCATCTGCAAATCTATTCCCTCGGGCAACTTCTCCTTTTCCTGCTTGATGTCCTCTACAATGCATGACAGCTACACGTATTGGGGCCCAGACTGCATCAAGTAACATCAATATCTCGGGACCATATTTGACTGATTTTCCTCCGGATGTGATGAGTCCTCTTTCTTTATAGAGAGCTCCATGGGCATGTAAGGTGGTGAAGGCATATTTGGAATCTGTATATACATTTAGCACAAGTTTTTCTCCTAATAGCAATGCTCTGGTGAGTGCTATCAATTCGGCTTTCTGGGCTGATGTGCCTGAGGCTAGGGCTGATGATTCAACTACTTCGTGTTGAGTGACGACTGCATATCCGGCACAGCGTCGTCCATCAAGGATGAGACTGCTCCCATCTACATAATAGATTTGGTCAGGATTGTCTATGGGCACATCTGTCAAGTCAGGTCGGCTGGAGAACACAGTCTCCATGACTTCAATACAGTCATGTTCTGGGAGTTCTTCACTGATGGGTATCAAGGTGGCTGGATTCAAGGCATGGCTCACTTCAAGTTGTATCTGTGGGTTTTCACATAACATGCTCTGGTACTTCAACATTCGGGAATTGGTGAGCCAATAATTTGCTTTTTGTTCCATAAGGGCAAGGACTGCATGTGGCACAGTGACTCGTATGTTCTGTCCTAGTGTGAGCTTGTCTGCTTCGCTCACTAGTAGTGCTGTAGCTGCAACTGCTCTCAAGCAAGGTGGCCATCCTTTGGCCACAGGGTCCAATTGTTTCGATAGGTATGCTACAGGTCGCTCCCAATTTCCCAATTTCTGAGTCAACATGCCTAGGGCATTTCCCTGTGCTTCATGTACAAACAAGTGGAAAGGTTTGTGGACATCTGGTAGTCCAAGTGCTGGTGATGACATCAATTCTTCTTTTAACTTCTGGAAGGCTGTATCCTGCTCAAGTCCCCACTCCAGTGGTGACTTTTCTTCTCCTTTTGTGGCTTCATACAGTGGTTTGGCAATTTGGGCAAAGTTGGGTATCCAGATTCGGCAATATCCTGCCGCTCCCAGAAAGGCTCTGACTTGCTTTCTGGTTGTTGGTGTTGGAATTCTACATACTGCTTCTTTTCTCTCTCTGCCTAATCTTCTGCTTCCTTGGGTAATACGAAAACCCAAGTATTTCACTTCTTTTTGGCATAGCTGTGCTTTGGCTCTGGAAACTTTGTATCCAGCTTCATCTAGTAACTGCAAGAGGTCTTTGGTGGCTAGTATACATTCACTTTCTGATACGGCAGCTATCAACAGATCATCCACGTATTGGAGAAGCACTCTCTTCCCCGGGGCTACTGGATAGCTTGAAAGGTCTTGATTCAGTGCAGCACTAAAGATGGTAGGTGAATTCTTGAATCCTTGGGGTAATCTTGTCCAGGTGAGTTGGCCCCCTCTTCCAGAGATGGGGTCCTGCCATTCAAATGCAAACAATATTTGGCTTACAGGGGCTAATCTTATGCAAAAGAATGCATCTTTCAAATCCAGTACAGTGAAATGGGTAGCTTCAGCAGGTATCAGTCCCAGAAGAGTGTAAGGATTGGGTACAACTGGATATATGGTTTCAACTGCATCATTTACTCTTCTCAAATCTTGCACTGGGCGATAATCATCTGTCCCAGGTTTCTTTACTGGCAAAAGTGGAGTGTTCCATGGAGATTGACATACTTTTAGTAGGCCATACTCGAGCAATCTTTGTAGGTGGCGATGGATGCCTTCAATTGCGGCTCTTGGGAGAGGGTACTGTTTGACGTGCACTGGTGTAGCACTAGGCTTGAGGGTTACAATCACTGGAGCTATATGCTTGGCTAGGCCTGGGGGACTGCCTTCTGCCCATACTCCAGGTGGTGCATCAATGTTCTTTAAAGTTTGTTCAAAATAGGTATCTTGGATGGAGTCATCAACGTAATACCTCCATTCTTCTTCTCGGGGCACTGTCAGCAGCATTACTCCTGCTGGTTTGGCTTGGGAATTTACTGTCATTTGCATTTCTCCTTGTTCAGAGAAAGATATCTGTGCTTGAAGCTTGGCTAGCATATCTCGTCCCAGTAGTGGCACTGGACATTCGGGCATGTAAAGGAATTGATGAGTTACTTGCTGTCCTCCTAGACTGCATATTCGGTTTTGAAGAAAAGACTTTGTGGCTTTGGCACCAGTTGCTCCTATAATGGTGACTGCTTTTGTAGTAAATGGGGCTATCTTTTTGTCTATTACTGAATGCTGTGCTCCAGTATCAACCATAAAGTTCATAATTTGGTCTCCTATTTGTATTCCGACCATAGGCTCCTGGAGACCTAAAGCAAACTTGGAGCCCGGTCTGTCCTAATCCACGTCATCCTCATCATGGGCTGGTGTGGCCAATGCTTGGATGGCTCCTCCTCCTCTCTCTCTCGCTGGAATTGTTCTCGGTTGGCTCCTCCGCGATTCCGGGGACGGCCTCGTCTTTCTTCTCGCCACTGATGATCGTTGTCGTCATCTTGCTGGGCGTCTTCGAGTTGCGGGCACGTATCTCTCCAATGTCCTTCTTCTCTGCAATAGGCGCATTGGTTCACGCCTAGTCTCTGGGTCCGGCCTCCGCCTTGACCCCGCCCTCTTCCTCTGCTCCTTCGACTAGGGACACCTCCCCTTTTCTTTTCAACTATGGCCGCAGCCAAAAAATCAGCTTTCTTCTTCATCTTTCTATCACATTCTCTCTGTCTTTCAGTATCACGATTCACATACACTTTATGAGCGACTTCCACTAACTGTGTTGCATTCATGCCCGCAAACCCTTCTAATTTCTGTAATTTACGTCTAATGTCTGGTTGAGACTGGTTTACAAAAGCAGAATTCACCATACATAAACTTCCTGGTGCCTCGGGATCATAGGGAGTATACATTCTGTATGCTTCGGTTAATCTCTCATAAAAATCTGCTGGGCTCTCATCTATCCCTTGGATAACTCCTGCAACTTTGGAAAGGTTCATAGCTTTCTGGCCCCCCCTTCTCAGGCCTTGTAAAAAGCCTTGGCGAAAACGGGCTAGGGCTGTGGATCCTTCATCTGTGTTTGGATCCCATTGGGGGTCTTCATTCGGGAATTCTCTCTGAGCTGCTTCCCGACGGTCTATTATATTCTGCCCTGGTCCCGGAGCTACGGGGTTTTCTGCCATCCATTCAATAGCTGCTTTTCTAATTCTTGCTCGTTCTTCTGTTGTGAATAGGGTGGTCAGGAGCTGACGGCAATCTGGCCAAGTGGGTTGGTGAGTTTCCATAATACTGGTTACTAATTCTGTCAGCTCCTGGGGCTTACTAGTATAGGAGGCATAATGCGACCTCCAATTTAATAAATCAGTTGTAGAGAAAGGGATATATACATAAGTCAGGGGTCCCGCTACCACTTCATCATTATCATTCTTTACGGGCACTCCCGGGACTTGCCGTAAGGGAAACAGTTTGGCCGCCATAGGTGTCTTTTGGGATCTAAGGGTTATTGTCGTTGCCTTTGCAGGAGTCACTTTCTTTCTCTCTACAGGTTTTGCTTTGGGTTTCTCTTTCACTGGCGTGCTAGTGCTAGCGCTGGCTTTCTCAATTATTTGTACACTGTCCTCTCTTCTTCTGGGGAATTCTCTCTTTCTCCTTCTTCTATCTCCACTTCTGACTCGCTTTTTATGTCCTCCTCTTCTCTTTCCACTAATTCTTCCTCTTTCTTTCCTCCGGGAGGGGGATCAGGGGTTGGGTCCCGCCTCGGCTCTGGCCGTCTCTGGGGTTCCGGGGCAGGACGCCGGGCTACTCTTATTGGACCTGGGGTTCGGGGCTGCCTAAGGACTATTTCTGGGGAATCAGGATCTACCAAGATGGGCTTTTTCTTGGCTTTCTTATCCTGCTCTTTCATTTTGGGCTGTTCCGTTTTCTGTCTAGAATCTGTTCTCGCTAACATTATTCTGCACTGTTCCTCATAACAGCGCTGCGCCCAGGGGGGCGGATCTTCACAAATACTTAACCAGGAATCTATATAGGGGTACTGATCGGGGTGCGCTACCCGCACTCTACGGTGTATTGACTGAATAATCTCTACATTGAACGTTCCCTCTCGGGGCCAGATGGGGTCTAGATCGGGCCACTCCCTAGTACACAAAATCTGCAAACGGGCTGCTGTCATTTTAATACCATAATCTCCTGAATATCCCTCTTTAAAATGTGCGATCATACATTCTAATGGAGTGTTTCTAGTAGACCCCGCCCCTCCCATTTCGATGTGTGCGCGCAACAACAGACAGAAGGGAAAAGGAGGGCGGACCGTGGGTAAGGGGTCCGCACGGTCCTGGAAACGTATAAGGAGTACAAATAACAAGACAAGACGACAATCGCTTCCCCCTTTTTGCGACCTGAACGCGGTCGCCCGGTCAGGAAATGCGCTACTCAGGGGTCCGCCTTCACTTGGTCCGTGCTGCCAGACCTCTCATTCACACTTCGTTCACACAATCATGCTAGCAACGTATCCCAGAATGCATTCGTTTCTATCTGTTCTGACTAGTCTTTTTCCCAATTACAAAAAGGATGAGGGTTTCACCCGGCGAATTCCCATGCGGGGTTACTCGGCTCTTCCTTGAGAGTTGATCATGCTCTCTTACCAATTCCCAATATCTCGAGATTACAAATTCCAAATTCCAAGTTCCAATGGCAGTACTGCTCTTTCTATTTCTGTCTAGACCCAAAATAAAAACTATACTCACCGGATCCGGTCCTCAAACTTCCCAAGCAGGCGCATGAGTTGGACCTCGGACTCCCCTCACTCGGGTTCGAGGCGTTGGCTCCAACCGGGCCCGGCACCCGCCGAGGTCCGACCAGCTCCCTCCGATACAAGGGACCGGTGGCGCCAGGGAGCAGCCCTCGTCGGAAGGGCGCGATCCCGGCAGGACCAAGCCTATAGAGGCGGAAAGTCGTGGTATATTGCCCTATATACACTTTGATTCCACAACTTCCCGGCCAACGCACCAAGGAATATGTAGCAGCAAAGCGCAAACAAACCAATGATACCAGGAGTCTGTTCAGAAGGTCCAAATCATTTATTTGTGCACAAGTCTCGAACCAGTCAATTTCAAAATGGCTGAGCAAAGTTTTCAAGCATTACAACAACTTTTATAGACTTTTGTTCCATTCTAGGTATAGAAAAGCATTTCATTGGTCCCGGTAACCTCCCGTACCTCCCGTACCTCTTCCATTGGTCCCGGTACTGATAAGTTTATCCAATTATGTCCCTTCTGTGGGCATGACACCTGCATGCCCCCCTTCTAGTCCCAATTACAATGGTCAGTTCATCAACTTGTTACTTTCACACTCTCAAGGCCATAGAACCAATTTGTGCATGCAGAAGAGCGAGGTTCTGTAACTCATCTGTCAGCACTCCTCATTATTTCTTTGCAGATGTACTTTTTCTTATCAGTAACTTTTAAACATGTCTTTTCTGTATTTTTCCATCTTTCAGTTCTACAGTTCTGCCTACCTAAGCTAATTCAATACTTCTACTGAGTTCTATCTTACAATAGCAGCATATTGGGGGATGTGCAATCCTATATGCCTCTCCACAGGCCTCATTTACAGGTCAAGCTAGCCCTGCTGGCCTGCCTATGTCAGACACCGTGGGTCACAGGCCTGCACCTGCCACAGCATGAGGGAGTGTCGTCTTCTCCACACCCTCTGAATGTTTTTCAGCCAAAATAAGCAATTATCAGATGCCTGTTCATGCTTGGAGCAGGTCTAACCTTAGATATGATGCCAGACATCCATGTTTCTGAATTCAGGGGGGACGTCCAGGTTCCTAGGAATGCCCTGGTTATGCCTTTACCACATCCCCATTCATTCCCGGAGCCGTCCAAAGCACGAACAGGGCTTCTAAAATGACTCCTTATAGCAACAACCCTCAGCTGGTGGCTACTCAACTAAGCTTCCTATGTAGTGCTATAACCGCGGGCCCCTACAGCCAGCCACTAAGTATCAGCATTGCACAGTGACTGTCACTTTCTCCCCCAGGGGCTGTAAACATTATCTTCCAAGCATCCCCACCCCTGGCCAGCCTGGGGGAGTGGAAGACCTGACCTAAGGTGCAAACCATTCTGAGTTAATGAGCTGGCCTAATACCTGCCCACTGCAGGAACACAAAAATCCTGTTTTATCTTTTCCCCAGACCATTGAGGTTCTCAGGGGCCCACCCATACAGAACCTGCCGCTCGCTTATCTTCAGAGCTCAGCCTGCTGCCCTGGAGGCCAAAAAAGGATTAGGAAAAAGACATTGACCTGCGAAAACCTAGGCCTTAATAAAACAAACAAACAAAAAAACACACAAAAAACCCAAAAAACAGATGGGCCTCCTAACTCCCCCTCCCCCCAGCACATCCCATTTGGGGACCCAGCTAGAATAATCCTTGGTGGTTATCCCTTTATGCTGATTCCAAGGCAGTTTCACTCCTGACGAGGCAAAAAGATAGCAAATCAACTTTCAAATGCAAGAGGATTAGTGACACCCAGGTCACATATAGGTATAGATCCAGGTTTAATAAGAGAGGTACCTCAGAAAAAAGAAGGAAACGCATTTAGTCTACCTGTAGCCAAATAGCTCAAACTGCTTATTTCCCCTTACAAAAAGCACTGCAGCTCTATGCAGTGTATGGGTGGCCACTGGTTGACATGCTGAATAGTTTCCTTTCTGCACAGATATGTCTTCTAAGCACTTTCAGGCGAATGCATAAATGGCAGCGTATCCTTTGCACACAGGTATTGCGACATGCACACACAAACCATCACTGGCGAGTGATGAGGACAAAAGATTGCGACGCACATTATTTGTGCAAAAAGAGGTGTGCACACAAAAGCACCGTGTGCATTAAAATGATACCGAAATGAGTCATGCGTGTTGAAATGAGATGCTAATGAAGTCATCACCTGATGTAAAGAAATGCGCAGTGGATCAGAGGGAGCAGTTCAAAGCTCAGTAGCGACGACGTTCTTACGCTTCATCAGAGGTGACACAAAATTCTGGCGGGTGTAAGAAAAGACAGTTTTGTCACGTCTACTACTGAACAGTCATTCCTTCGGCGCAGATCTTGTGCGCATAGGAGGAAAGTTCAGTGGGTAGAAAGAAATGTCTTTTGCTTCTTACCCTTTAGTGCTTTTGCTCCTTGCATGGCCTAGTGTTGCACATGAAAGACATGCGTAGGCTTGCCGTGCCACATCTATCGTCTGTGCACGTGTCACCATCCCCTCCCTCCCCACTTTATGCTGAATTTTCTCGCATACCTCATTTGCACGTGCTTCCTTTGCTACATGTTATTGTATAATTTGTGCACTACGAATCATGCACACAGCTAGTAGTGTGCAACATCAATGCTAGCTTTTTGCATTGCCCTGCTGATGTAGCTGTGAGAGTCTTTAGCATGGCTATATAAGCTCTCGGAGAACTGCCTCATCTGGGAAGGATTTTAATTTCTCTTCTAACTCGGTGGTTCTTTATCCAGGCCTTGGGCACACCCATCCAGTCAGGTTTTCAGGATATCCACAATGAATATGCATGAGAGATTTGTATACCAGTTCTAATTTCTGATGGCATAAACCAGTGGTTTCCAACCCAGTCCTCAGGTCCCCTAAGCCAGTCGGGTCTTCAGGGTATCCACAATGAATATGCATGAGAGAGATCTGCATGCACTGCTTCCATTGTATGCAGATCTATCTCATGCATATTCATTGCGAATATCCTGAAAACCTGACTGGCCTGGGGGTCCCAGAGGACAGGATTGGGAACCACTGGCATAAACAATCTACGTTTACCCATTCCACTCCATTCATTAATTTATAGACCTCTATTATATCTCCCCTTAGCCGTCTCTTTTCCAGGTTGAAGAGCCCTAACCATCAAAAAGATACAATAAATTAAAGGCCAAAAGAATCAGTAGCTCAAGTGAAGAGAAATGAAATTGGTTATCTAGATTTTCTTCTCTTCGGCTCCTCAGAATTCTTCAGTTGTATCTGCAAAATACTTGCAAAGAAGACAAAACTTCAAACCTTTTTTTTTGTTTTTAGCCCTAGTAAGCACAGTCAATATCTCATGCTCTGGACAAACATACAAAATCCCCAAACTCTTTGCACATGTCCCCTAGTGTTAGATAGCAAAAATGGGAAATTTACTCCCCCCCCCTTCCAAGAGTAAATTGAAAAACACAATTCAAAATTGCAGAAGTTCAAAATTTTCCTGAAGAGAGTATTTGGGATGCAGTGAGGTGACTGGTTCCTGGCACTTCCCTGAAGAGAGTATTTGGGATACAGTGAGGTGACTGGTTCCTGGCACTTCAGCTCCAGGCATAAATATTTGCTAAGCCGTTCTGCTTTTTTCCTCATCAGCCTCTACACATTCCTTCCCTTCCCCTCTCGCAATGCAGCTTTTGTACATCCTCCTTTCACTGCATATCTAAACAAAAGTCTTGTCCCCTCGTTTTATTGTATTCAGAGGTGCCAAGGGTGAACCATCCCAGAGAGTGATACGTACTGCCCTAGAGACTGAAGTCCAACGAGAGAGATTTTTTCAGATGATGCATCCAGGGTATAAATCTAGAAAGGTTTAAATATAATATTGCTTTACAAATGAAAAAAACAGCACAAAATATTTGTTTTCTGTGGAGCCTCTCAAAGACTACAGACATAATGGAGGAAATATGAGTAAATTGTTTTCCGCCTAGTGGCTAAAAGTTCATGCAGAGGTTTCACATCACCTGTATTTGTAGGTACAGGGAAAGGGGATGGTGCAGGAAGAGGCGGTACACAGGAAAGTGAGCTCAGGTTTCTTCCTACTGGTTGGGCCACTTGGTTTTTCTTCTCTTAGGTTTGAGAAGTTCAATGGCACTGAGGCTGTAATGCTTAAGGGACTCAGAACACGAGTGAGTGAGAGCCTTCAAATGAGTGTGACACACTTCTAATGAGTGAGACTTGGCATCTCTGTGTATTGGTTATTTTCTCTTCTGTTTGTACCTTTTCTGTCCTGACTACTTTCCCAGCTTTTCATATCTCTTGTAGTTTGAACATTAACATTACTTTTTCGGCTACTTCTCTAGAAAATTATAAAAGTCTCAGTTTGCTCTTTTAATAGAGCCCTCTAATATAGCGCAGCTCATCATTTAAAATCTTGCTCTCTCACTTGCCTTCTGAGAGGCAGCAACTTTTATTTTCCACTGGGGTTGCAAAACGACACAATTATGCTCATTCCCCAGTGATAGTAGATGCAGGAGTCATACCAGTGAGCAATACAGTATTTCATGACTTCACAATCCACCAGAGATGGAGTGTATTGAGTATATCAAATTATATTGTGCTAGCTCTAACCCCCTAGCCTCAAAATTTCAGCATATTTCATTTCGGTGCATTTAGCATCAGTGAGCATGGCTGAGCTGGGTAGAGTGGATGCAAGAAATGTTCCACCTTTCTGTGAAGTTAGGCTTTTGGCTTATAGATTAGAACTTTGGCTACTGTACTGTGCACAAAGTAATGATATATATCTGACACTCTTTAGAAGGGACTTTATTTTTGCTCACGGAGTCCATTGTATCATATTTGTGACCTAACATGCTAATTCTAAATAGACCGAGGTTACAGGAGAACGCAGCAGAACTCCTCCTCTCCTGGCTTTCTGGAGCTTAGATTCTAATTATTTCCTTCCAAATTTACCTGTGCAGAAAAGTGAGCACCCAGTCGTGCATCTGATTACTTGTGTAACCCGCAATGTGTGTGTTTTTCCTCCAAGAGAGTTTGCCCTTCTCTCCTTGTTTTGTACGCTGGGTGGAATTAAGCTAGTTTGCAGGAGAAGCAGCTACAGCATTTTAACAGGGAAAAATCTGACAGTGACAAAAATATGGGGCTCTGGCATTTCTGCTGGCCTCATCAAAACTTGCTCGTGTAACCTTTGAAACTGATAGTTCACACAATTTCTGTACTGGGTGACCTGCCTCCAGTTTGTCCATCTGGGAAAGCACCACTGTATATCCAGCGTAGCGAAGCTGGATCATTCCATTATGGACAGAAGCGAGGGAGGCACGTTCCCAACAGCAGAAATGTAACCACCAGAAACCTCTGTTTTAAAACCCATGAACATGAGATTATTTGGTACTGTATAAGCACTTTTTCTATATGTTGCGCTGGGTTTATCTTTTCAGAAGAGAAAGATAGTACATGGACTCAGGGCTGGCCTTAGGCCAATTGAATCGTTTTGGTCTACTGGGGGCCTCGCCCTTGGGTAGCCAACAATAGCTTTGAAAAATAACCTTTCCTGTAGGGTATTCCTTATTTGACTTTTTGAGCAAATGTCAACAAAGTCCAAAATGGGAATTAGGAAAAGAGGCTGCAGATTTGGAAATGGTGCTAATAGATGTCAATTTCATTCAGGAAACGAACATGTCCAAGTCTGTAAAGTCAGCAGATTTAGATGGTCATATACTGGTCGAGGAAGTGGAAGCACTGAAGTCAATTCTTCCTTCTTACTATGTTTATACTTGGAAAGTCTTTGAAAATCCTGGAATTCTTTGCTTTGTATGACGGCTACTGGATTCACAAATTTGTTTTATTGCTCTAAGCATATTTTTGACAATACCGGTCACAGTGGTATCAGGGGAAGCAGAGGTGGCCCAACAACTAGACAAACCAGGGAGCTGCCTAGGATGGCAACTTCTGGGGAGTGTCAGAGAGTGGAGCAATCAAAGCTAAACAATAGATTGACAGCCAGGGGAGGCATAAGGCTTAAGGTTTGCCTAGGGTGCCAGCACCTTGAACCAACACTGGGGCTGGCCCTGAGCAGAAGAAAGCTTTTCCAAATTAAAATTTAATTTAATCAAATCTTATCTGAGGTCAAACAATTGCCAACATAGACTCAACAGCCTTGCAATGGTATCCATAGAATGTATGAAGCAAAAACTTTAGCTTCACCAAGATTTTGAGAGTTTGCTAAACAAAAGGCAAGAGAGATTTCTTTATAAATTTTATAGTTTTAACACATTCTGGGGCTGAATTTATAAGGGGTGCATGGAAAGTTATGTGCTATTTATACGCGCAAGCCTTTTGGGTGGTTGCTATTCTGTAAGAATGCATGTGAGTCCCATCGTGCATGTTTCCATTGGGGTGGGCATGGGGTGGAACTTGGGTGACGCATTGGTGGGGCGTCAGGTTAAATGTGTAAATTATAGAATGCTATAACTTGTGTGCAGATCGACGTGAGCAGTTAGAGGAAGCGTAACTGCTGTGACTAGTTAAGGTGCATCAGTAATGCACCTCTTTTTATAAAGTATGTGCTTGCTTCACTTTATAAATAGGCCCCAAATGCACACAAGGTAATGTGTGCTGACTTTGTGGGAGTTTATAAATGTACCCTCTACAAGTCAGACTATAAGTTAATACATATTATGATTTTAATACAGTGTATTCCTGATCCCTAATTTAAAATAATCTAAAGTCCGGGAGGGCCCACAAAAATGGTCCAAATTGAACCCCGCAAATACTAAGGCCGCCCCTGCACCGACTTAATTAAATATGAGATGGATGAACACATTTTAAGGTGTTTGTAGTAAACGCTACATCAACTTGTAGATTTGGGGCACAGTAATTTGCACCAGAGTGCAAAAAGAGGAGTCATTTCAGGTAACTGCATAGCACTTGCAAAAGACTTCTTCAAACTAAGGGCCGTATTTCCTAATATGTGTTGGCCAGTTAACAGGCATTAATGCATATTAGTGTGCTTTACTTTGAGTTAAGTTAGCAGAAAGGTCCCATCCAGAATAATGTGTCTTGTGTTATTTAATGTGCATTAAATCACATTAACATGCATTAACTGACTAACGCATATTAGTAAAGAGAGCTCTAAATTCAGAGTAAATCATGTTAGTTACTTAGAATACATTACTAGGCATAAACTGTTACAATGCCATACAGATGTGGCTTAATACTTTTTTTCACTTTGACTGTCATTTCTTTTCTACTGACTTCAGATCTTCATTGAGATTAGGATCCTATACAAATTTCAAGGCAGGATTAAACACACTCAGGTTTTTTTGAACTGCTTATCAAGAGCACTTGTATCTCTTATCAGGCCTGGGTTTTTTTCCTGTTCTTTTCCTATAGTTTTCCTGTTGTCATTTTGGTGGTCAGGACTGGTCAGGACAGGCAGTAAGTAGTTCCTTCATGCTACTTTAAAATGTTGATGAATAATTTGTTCATGGTTTTCTTTGCTCACTTTTTATTATCCATTTAATTGTTAGCTTGTGTTAATTTTTTGTTTTACAGCTATATAATTTTCATATTTACTTTTTGGTAATCTTCTCTGATGTTCCCAAAGGGTGGTATAGAAAGAATGTCAATAAACTAAACTTAACTATTAAGCTGGTCTTATTCAGAGATGAGAGAACAAGCTTAAGTCAAAGTTGCACTAGGGTCCCTTATTGACAGGGCTATGTTTTGACATTTAGTCAGAGGACCCTTTTTCTGTTTGTTTGTTTGTTTGTTTTTTCTGGTCCATACGTGGTATAGACTGCTTTAAGAGATGACCAAGAATAGCCAAACATATCACTTTCTATTTGCTTTTACACTATCTTTGAGTGCACTGAAATTACTTTGCAGTGTTCTAGGCATGCAACAGACTAGTATATATAGTCTGGTTTGTGTCAACATTTATGTATCATCAGTATTCATGTGCACTTTGCATCAACACAACACTGCTAATATTAACACCTGCTACCGAGCAAATGCAAATATCCATGGCTTCTGCTCCCCCCCCCTTTTTTTTTTTTTATTTAAAGTGCCATCAAGTTAATGCTGACTCCTGGTGACCCAACAGCCCCTGGGCTTTCTTGGCAAGGTATCACCGGAGGTAGATTGCCAGGCCTTTCTTCCGAGGCAATGGAGGGTAAAGTGGCTTGCCCAAGGTCACAAGGAGTGCCAGTGGGAATCAAACCCAGATCTCTTGGGTGCTAGGCTGTTGCGATAGACTACAATTAGATACCACCTTTCCTTCTCAGTCTAGACAACTTGTTATAAAATTACCCTCATAATTAAAATTTAACCCTTCTGGAAGCTGCTTTGTTCTGGGTTGTTGTTTTTTTTTTTGTTTATGGCTTGTTTTGTTGTGCTGTTTCTCTTGGTGCTCAGTGTACAAAGGGCACAAGAATTCATGTTGTCCTTAAAATCATCCACCAATGAGCATCAGTATTGACAGTAGCTGAATACTGCCTTTGCTAACCAGGGAGGGTGAAGGAACCACCGTTGGCCTCCTTATGTTGCTCACTAACTGCACTGATGCTCTTTTTTGTTCTGCTCACTTTTATAGGCAAGGGAAGCTCAAGCATCTCATCCGACGTGAGTTCAAGTACTGATCACACTCCGACCAAAACCCAGAGAAATGTAGCTACCAGTGAAGGTAGGCATCTGGTATTCATTTTCTTTTGCACCTCTCTGGAGTTTTTCACTCGTACTGTGTGCAGTCTTATTATTATGGAAAGTTTGCTATACTATATATATGTATGTGTGTAGATATCTTATGTATATATATATATATATATATACATGCATTTCTTTGGAAATGCTCTAGATTAGTACCAGAATTCTTGGCCTAAGTTATTTTCCACTGGTTCTCAAGTTTTCTAACACTTGAGCTGCAAATGTATTCTAAAACAGAAAATGAGCTTGGTGGTGGTTGATAAAGAACAGTTTTCAGAAATATTTAGTAGACTGTCATGGTTCTGTTGAAACTGCAGCTCTGATATTGTATCCGGTGGCTCCCTTGTTTGAGATCAATGGTAAACGTTACCCGACTTTTACATTATTTAAATGCTTTTAGGATGTTTGGAACCCTTGAAACATTTGGCTTGTATGATGTCATATTGGGTTCGTTGGGAGTGCACCTGGAGAGGGTGAAGCCTGACAACCAAGTCAAGCATGTATCTGAATTACAGTGAACAGGTGGCAACACTTCCAGCTGGAGCTAAGGCTTACGGATGAAAGACAGTGAGCTAGGGATTCAGTAATTTATGTTTATCGTTAAATGTTTTATTGCTCTCTATTTAGCATTAATTTGAAATAATCTCAGTCAACAGTACAAGCTGCTATGAAAGTCATTTAAGCTGCTTGTCCTAAACTGGATGGGAGATGGAGACATGAGGGGAAGAGCCTGAGTGATGAGTGATAAGAAAGAGAGAACAGAGAGAAACAATCTGCTGGACTCTTTGCTAACAGTCCCAAGAATGGAAGTTATTGCCAGTCTCTCAATCCTTTTTGAACTTTAATCCCAGTGTGAAGCTTTCTAATATAAAGTGGTTGTGTTTGGTCAGGGTGCAGGAGGGCATCGAGTCAGGAAAATTGACCGTCATTCTAGGAGGAGAAACAGCTGCTGAGTAAGTTTACAGGAAAGATGAAAATGTTGAGGTCAAAATCGAACCAAATGAAAGTCAACTGGCTTCAAAGTTGATGGAATTTTGGAAATTTATTCCCAAGATTCTGGGACTCGTAGAACAAATCCAATGCAGACCCACTAATTTCTGGGAATCTACCCTAGACCTGCCAGATGTGGATCGCTCCAGTCAGACAAATCTGTTTGACCTCCAGTGCTGATGTAAGCAGTTTACACTACGCTATCCTTTGTTTTTGTTTTTTTTAAGTTTGAACTAATTTGACAAAGCGCCGCTCTTCTAGCAGGCAATGGTGAACTTTCTTGAAAGATTGCACAACTGTTTTTTTTTTTTGCAGCGTTCTTCTTTAGTATGAACTTAGTCTAACTCTCACATTCATCGCTGAGGATCCTCCCCTCCGTTGCCGTGTAGAGCTAGCCCAAAGCCTCAGCGTGAAATTGCAGGAGAAATGGCATTAGCTGAGCCCTGCATTCAGACATCTGCATGGGGAGAGTCGGAGCATATACTTGCAGATGCGTTGCTACCGTCCTGCTTTTCCTGTGGCATGTTTCTTTCTCAACAGGAAACTTGCAAGGAAGAAGGAGGGATAGCCATGAGGACTGGTCTGAGAGAACATGCTCACTTGCTTCTCTCCCTTAATGCCTTGTCAGGGCATCGGCTGCTCCTATGGGTGAGGAATCCAGGGGAAGCTCATATTTTCATAGGTAGAACATAACACAATCCAACAAAATACCTCCAGAAACTGTTCAAACACAGCCCGAGCTTAGTCCGTTGTGTTTGCCGTGCAATACTCCTCTTTTGACAGTAAAACTGTAGACTCTCAGCCAACTTGGTTGGCTCCAGAAACATACTCCCCCCCCCCCCCCTTTCCTCTGGAGTACTTGGCGGGCAGTAATCCACGTGTCCAAACTTAGTCTCTTGGTTATTTATACTCCAAAAACCCTCAAAAGAAAAACTTCAGCCGGGGCCGCCTGATAGCCCCTAGGCTGTGGCAGCAACCACCCCCTCAGTGTTTTCCCTTTACACTGGCCCAAAAGCAAACTAAACAAACCTCAATGTAACCAAACAGTCAACCCTCCTTTCCCCATAGGAGATGTAAATGACTGTCAAAACCAAACGGGGTTTCCCTTAATGTATCTGCATCTTGCTATCCTCTGTTAGGACTGATGGGCTGTTATCAATCCAGTAGGTTCGGTTCCATGATCTGTATTTCCATGGGCTCTGCAGAGCCCTCAGTTTCCAACTCCCGAGGCTCTGTCTCCATAGCCTCCACTTGATCCTCTGCTGCCTCCTCTCCTCCATTCTCTCCCTGAATCTTTGTATTTCCTGTTTCCTGTCCCCTACATACTCCTTCCTTCCTCTTTTTCCTGTTCTGTGGCCTTTTTAAAGGACCCTTTCCCTGGGCAGGATTTCCACTTTCCAGGATTCCCCGCAAGGCTGTTAGCTGAGCACTGTGAGCAAGGTGGGGAGTCAGAGCCTATGCAGCTGGGAGAGCCTGTCTTCCACTCTGGTACCCAAGTCTTTGGAACCTCCTTTCCTTTAGTATTCCTTGTATATCCTGGGGATATTCCTTACATATCCCACCCCTTATGATATTGCTACTCTCTATAGTAAAGTCAGCAGTTCAGGATAAGGCATCTGCATTAGTATGCTATTTTCCTGCCCTAATGTTCAGTAGTAAAAGTGTGTACTTGAAGGGATAGGTATCAGCGGGTTAACCTAGCATTACTTTCCTTCATCCGGTTAAACCACCATAGAGGAGTATGATCTGTAACCAGAGTGAAATGGCATCCTATCAGATAATATTTCAAGGCTTCTATGGCCCACTTTATTGCTAGACACTCTCTCTCTCTATAGTGACATACTTTCTTTCATGTTGCAATAGCTTCCTACTGAAATACATAACTGGATGCTCTTCTTTGTCCTGTCTCTGTCTCTGTGATAGGACCTTGTCTAACCCTACGGCAGGTGCATCTATTTGTAGGTTGAATTCACTAGCAAAATCAATGCCCTGGAGCACCGGTTCCTTGCATAAAATGTTTTGCAGGCCTTTGAATGCTCTCAGGGCTTCTTGTACCCACCTCAACTGATTAGGCTGGAATTTCTTAAGCGTCTCCATTAGGGGGTAAGACAACTCTGCAGACTGGGAAATTAATCTATAATAGTAACCTTCTAAGCCTAAAAACCCTCTCAGCAGTCAATGCAGGGTAAATCTCATGCTGCAACTGAAAGTCAGTTTCATAGATGTTCTCTATTCCTTGTGTGATTTTTGAGGAGTAAATATTGTAACTATTTCCCGCCATCCATCCTACTCATGATCTTATAGATCTCTCTCGACTCCTTTTTAGCCGTCTCTTCTCCAAGCTGAAGAGCCCTAACGTGTTTAACATCCCTTTATCATTTCTGTTGCTCTTCTCTGTACCTTTTCCAGTTCTTCTGTATATCTTTGAGGAGGAGCAGCCAGAACTGCACATAAAGCTCAAGGTGCCGGTGCATCATCAATATATTCAAGGGCATTATGACCTTCTCTGATTTGTTCTCCATGATTTTTAGAATAATTCCTTTTTTTAAAATTTATTGCTCACACACTGAACTGAGTATTTCGATCTACTGTCTACAGTCACTCCAAGTGCCCTTTTCTTGTTGGTAACACCTAATATGGAACCTAACATTGTGTACATATTTTTATGATTATTTTTCTCCAAGTGCTTCACTTTGCACTTGCCCATATTAAATTTCCTCTGCTATTTAGATGTTCTTGTTCTTTTACAATTCGTTTTCATCTGTGTTTTCAACTACTTTGGCTAATTTTATTTATTTATTTAGCATCTTTTCTATGCCGCTATATATAGCAGTCACAGCGGTGTATATGGAACAAATAGAACAAGAGACATTACGTAGAACATAGGTAGCAATAGATAAAACTTAACAAGGTGAATACAGCTATTTACATAGAGTTGAGGGGGGTTGAATGCAAACAGTCATCATGTGGTGGGTGGACAGTTACGTGTCTGATCCTTTTACTAAAGTGCATGCAGTGAATGGTTACCACAGGATTTAGCATGTGCTAAAAAACTCTGGCAACCGCTAGCACAGCAAGAGCAGATGGTGCAGGGTAAATCTCATGCTGACTGCTCTGAGTTCTGGGGTGAGATCAGTGTAGGTGGGGGTGGAGAATGGGCATATGCTGGCTGGTGACAGCTAGCGTGCAAGTTGTTGCCATGTGCTAACTGTCACGACTGCAAATTAATGTGGTCACAGCCCATACAACATAAAAAGAAACAGCTGTCTGTACATATTGGTGCTCCCTTTCCCTCCCTATGTCTCAATCACACTTTTCTGATCTGAGGCCCCCCAACATATTCCTCCGCTGGTCAGACCTCTTCAAGCTGACTCCCTCCTCCCTCCCTGGTGCACCATCCCTTCCCTGGACAATACTGTAACACTTATGGCCTCTTAAGACCCCTCATCTCCAATTGAACCCTCACCAACAGGCTCCAAACCTGGACCCTCCTCCTACCCACTGCTTCTGCCTGATTCATCAGTAGGATCACCAGAGAATCCCTGGGTAAGGCCCAGTAGAGGTTTGGGGGATGGGGAGGGTCCTGGTTGGAGCTTGCTGGTGGAGGGCCAACAGGGGGTGCGAAGTCTTGCGGGGCGTTATGTTGAGGTGGTGCTGAAAGGAGGGTGCATGAGGTGGTTCAGATAAGGGGATTTTGCCTGGGCGGCTCTTTTACCAGGAGATTGTGATTAGAACCTGGGGGTGGGGGGGAGTTTGACCATTGTGGATTCTGCTACTAGTGCTTATCTTTTGGTTTTGATCATCAGACCCATGATCCCTGTCTTGGCAGGTAGTGCAGGGAACACCCAGTCCAAAATACATGGTTAATAGGAAGGAATACTTTATTGAGAATTAATTGGTTCTTAGCATCAACAAGCCCAAATTGCCCGACACAGGCCGTGTTTCGAATTCACTTCATCAGGGGCATTCAGGCGTACTTAGTTGTTAGATAAGTTCAATTTGGTTGTTCTGTGTACTGTGGCAAGGAGGCCTATTCAGAGTCTGGGGGAGGACTAAGAGACAGGGAATTCATCCTAGTAAAGGGCCCCCTTTACTCAAGTCAGGATAGGAAAGTCCTAAACACCTCCAGGGATCAGAAAACTTCCACGTGGATAACATTTCAGGCTCCCCCTAGAGGAGAGGATAAAAGGCTCAGAACCCTTTAGGCAGTGAATGCTTCAAGCACTCAGGTGCCCGGAGTCAGGCTCATTGTCGTCACCTGAGTAGGGTGGGGTTGAAGCTAGAACCCTGGAAGTATAAACCCAGAGCAGAGTATGACTTGAAAAGGAGGAGAGGAGAAGCAGGCAGCCACGCTGAGCAGAGTAGAGGAACGGACCTTCCAGCTGGAGAGAGTGCTATTTGGCATGTAGAATGGCTGCAGGAGAGTTTGGAGCCAGGAACAAGGGAGACTCCAGGATTCCCCGCAAGGCTGTTAGCTGAGCACTGTGAGCAAGGTGGGGAGTCAGAGCCTATGCAGCTGGGAGAGCCTGAGGTAAAGCTGATTGAGGAGGACACTCCCGTGGACTGTTCTTTGTGCCAAGCTGTAAACCCGAGAACGTAGACGAAGCAAGCCAGTCCTGAAAGAAGGTTATCCAGGAAAAAGGTACCCTTATTCTTTTTTTTAAAGACGTTTATTTTCATTTTACAACAAACAAAAGTAACAACACACCAAAAGATACAAATACACACATACAATAAGGAAAACAACCCCAATTACCCCCCACCCCTATGCTTCTTCTCTAAACTAATAAGAGTCATCACACAAGCGCTTACACACAACAGTTATTGTACAGCAAACAAGCAGAAATGGGATTGATGATACAGGCTGATCCAGTGGCAGAAATGTATACAAAAGTAAACAGCCAAGTGAGAGCAGTTAGCAGTTAGAACATAAGCAGGGAACACCTTCCTTTTAAACAAGCAGTGAAGGGCTTGAATGGAAGAGATTGACAGACGAGGTAGTTGCGCATAATTACAGTAAAATGGACATAATTCCACCTATCATTGAGGTTCAGATAGGAGCTAATTGCCAGTATTTCGTAATGAAGGAGATAGGAAATAGCTATGCCCAGTAAATGGGCCTCCTGAAAAAACACTAACTCAGAATAATCATGATTAAGAGAGCAAGGGATTGTCCCTCCTTGGAATGGACTATTGATGCCTTTTACAGTCAGTAATGATAACGTACATAAAGCAATGCCAAATAGTTAAACAATCTGAAAAAGAAACATAATAGCGCACAGAGGTACACAATGACGCTCATAGTACCAGTAAATGACTGCAGAAACAACATGATAGGAATTAAACTAAGGAAAACCATGAAGCGCCCCTTATAACAAAATAAGCACCGGAGTGCCTAGAGAAGAAGCAAAACCCCAAAAATCACTGGCGGCCTGATGTCTGCGGGGAGAAACCCCAGAGAAGGCCTAAATTGAAACATAAATCCTACAGTGCTATACAGGTTCCGAAACTAACCAAGGATCTCATCGTGGAAAGAAAGGAGACCAATAAGGTATATATAAAGAGAAAGAAAGTCCAGGCAGTCTCCGTTTCAGGCAGCGATCACCGCATCGGGCCATTCAAAATGGCGGACAGTTCCAGCGGATTCCATCCAAGCTGTTGGGTTAGCGCATCTGGTCTGCTTCTTTAGAAGCTAGAAATGTTGCTAGCAGATCAGGATCTTCGAAGGTACGAGTTTGGTTATGGAGAGTCACTCTGAGTTTCGCTGGATATAAGATGCCGAAGCGAGCTTGTAACTGTTGAAGTCTAGGTCGAAAAGCAAGGAGTCTCTTCCGACGGTCAGCTGTGGGCTTAGCCAAGTCAGGGAAGAAGGAGACTTTATTATTTTCAAACTCCAAATGACGATTCGCCCGGGCAGCATTGAGGATTTGCTCAACTTGCTGATATCTCAGTAGACGAAAAATGATGGGCCGGGGGGTCGTCCGATTGAGCGCCATGCTGGTAGGAACACGGTGTGCTCGGTCAATTTCCAGATCTCTGTGAAAAGTAATCTTCAGCAAGGAGGGAAGAGTTTTGACCAGGAATTCTCTCATATCTCCTGCTTCCGCGCCCTCCGGTACACCAATGAGCCTTACATTGTTGCGACGGGCTCGATTATTGCTATCCTCTAACTCTTTTTGTAGATTCTGTATCTGACGCTCAGCCTCATCCAGTTTCACCAAGCGCACCACGTGCGAGTCGAGGACCCCCGCCATATTGTCCTGCCGTAATGAAAGACCTTCAAAACGATCCTGAAGCACACCAAAATCTTCTCTCATGGCTCGGAGCGCTTCTCCGTTAGACTGCACCAGTTCCTTCACACCACGTATTTCCTCCAAGATCTCCTGTTGCATTTCGGGGTTATCCCGAAATGGCACCATCTTTTGTGGGGAAGGCAGCTCTGTCTTGGAACGTTTTCCGTGTGAAGAAGAGGGAGATCCGAAGTCTAAGCGCGCTGGTTTATGGGCCGCCATCTCCCCCGAAGCACCCCGGTAAGTTCGGAACAAAATATCAAGTTAATGTAGGTATTAAGTCAGGATTCTGAGTAGGCCCCTCGGGAGCTTCAGCGCAAAGCGTCTAACCCGCTGGACATCAGGCTCCGCCCCCCAAGGTACCCTTATTCTAAGCAGGGTGGCTGAGATCCCCATGTGTTTATAGAGGGGAAGTTTACCACAGACTGTAAATGTGATTGTTTTTGTTTTGTGCTTTAAACCCAGCAAAGCTGAGAAGGGAATACAATAATTGCTTGCTGGTAAAGACTGTGTATCCTGCAATAGAGAAAACCTTTAAAACTGCATTTTGTGGTTGAATATGTTTTGGACAATGCTCTGCTTTCAAGAGTCCTGAACCAACAATCCTATGCGTGGTATGATCGAATCATGTGTATATAAAAATAATAAATTTCTGTCATTTGCCTTACCTACTTGAGACTGACTACAGCTTTCTGCATTATGCACCCATAAAGCTGAATAAGACTACATTTCCCAGAGGGCACTGCAGGGAAATAGTTCAACAAAAGCTGAAAAAGCATACAGCAGAAGGTTCCTCTAATAATCCACGCCCCTCTAAGCTAGAGGCGAATGGTGGTGGCGTGACAGTACTGACACTTAACCGACACGGCTGTGTTTCGGCAAGGCCTTCTTCAGGGGTTAAGAGAGGCAGATCCGGAGGGAGTCTCCTACTCTCCTTCAGAGTAGGAGACTCCCTCTGGATCTGCCTCCCTTAACCCAGCCCGAAGGATGCACACGCTGAAGGGCAAATTTCAGTCAGAAGAACAGTTGGACAAAAGGTTTAAGAGGACTGTCTGCCGAGGTACTGATATAACCATCACGCTACTGAAGACAACGCACCTCAATCTTAACCCCTGAAGAAGGCCTTGCCGAAACACAGCCGTGTCAGGTTAAGACTGGGTGTCTTCTAGCAACATGGTATAGTGCTTCCTTTGGTGGACCTTAACCACAACGTAGTGCAGGGAATGCAGGCCCATGTGGTCGGTGTCTGCCCCGTGCATTAAATGAGAGCAGATGCTGCGCACGTCCCCTGCACTGACCACACAGCTTTTGCATTTACTGCATCGTTTTTGTGGAGCAAAACTTGTGTGAAGTTCCAAACCTTACCGCACTTTAGTAAAAGGGCCTTTGTGTTATCTCCAAGTGTGATTATCTCACTTGTTCCTCTTTCAGACTATAAACAAATAAGTTAAACCATATTGGTCCCAGTATAGGTCCAGTGCAAAGCTGGTCTTTCAGTCCTACACTTTTGCTTCCTCTTTTTCAGCTAGTTACCTGTCCAAAATAGGATATTGTCTTCTATTCCATATTTTTTTTTAGGTTTCCCAAAGAGCCTCTCATAAGGATTTTCAGAAAGCATTTGACAATGTATCAACTAGCAGACATTCTTCAAGGAATTCTAATAAATTTGTAATACAAAACTTCCCCTTGCTAAATTCATGCATCATCAAGGGCGATCTTCAGTTAGCCAACTATCTGAAATTATCTATCTGGTAAAGCTTTTCTCCTTGGATTGCATTTGTAAGTTTACATTGAATCCAGTCTTGTAGCGCCAACCGTCGCAGGGCTAGCATTATCATTAGGTGAACTAGGTGGATGCCTACAGTGCTGGCCCTCGGGGGGGGGGGGGCATGGTTGCCACTGCCACCCCTCTCCGGAGCCTGCAGTGTTGGCAGTGGACCCTAAAGTGCGATGCAATGCATTGGCACTGCTGCAGGCCCAGGGATGGAGGGTGCACCTAGGGGCGTCTCCAGTCCTTGCACTGGCCAGCAACCTTTCTAAGAAAAGCAAGAACCGGGCATTTGACAAAGTGTATAGGTACCATGGAGTAAAACCAGGTTTATAGTGTCAGTAATCCAATAAATCGTAGCAACCAGTAACAAATGGGCCAGTTATTCAAAGCAGGTTATGCATTTGCCAGTGCACGGTGAACATATAACACACTCACGCATGCATTTTAAAAGTTATTCTGATAATATCCGGCTATCTAAATAGTTAAATAGACAGATATTATCCATATAATTAGAGTTTGGGCTAGGAGAGAGTGAAAGCAGTGCCAGAAATTCAGTTTAGCGGAGATATTCAGCCACTAAATGGATAAACTATCCGTTTAGTTTCAGAATGCTGAATAATGAGCCTAAATCTAAATGGACAATGCCGGTTCAGACATTGCTTAATATATACAATCAACTCTGCTACTTGTACGGATGGTAGTGCCGAATATAGATATTAACCCTTTCAGGCCGAGCCCAAAACTCTCGGGATCCAAAATTCTGACTAAATATTCCTATCAAATGGTATATAATACATGACCATAGCAGAAGGAAAATCACTATTAGAACATATTGAATAAGACAGGTACAATTTTCCTGAAATATGCAAAAATTAAGCCGGCTGCAGAATGTGGATTAAAAATTTAAAGTACGCCTTCAAAGGGTTGAGATAAGTGCTGGCAGTTAACTTTAGCTGCTTAGCGCACTGTAGTAAAAGGGACCCTATGTGTGTTTTAACCCATGAAAACTGTTAACACAGGCCCACGACAACCATCATCCAATGCTAAAAAAGCAGTCAACGTGGTAGGAACCCGTGTTAACTGTTTAACGCGTGATGGGGTGTGGACTGTGGGTTATAGGCAGAGAGGGCAAGGACTGTGTGTTGCAGTTGGTATGCAATCCTTACAGTAGATGAAATTAACAGCCGCTCCGGAGGCTCATTTAAGATCAGGGAATGCAGCTGATTTCATCTTGGTGTGTGGGCGGGAACCTCTCCTCACCTCACAGACTGCCTAGCAACTGCCCTGCTCACCGGCATTTAAACCGCCGCTCCGGAGGCGCGCCCGCACCTGAGGGCCTCGCCAGAGGGCCCTTTGGCGGGGTCCGTGGCGAATGATTAAAATCATACAGAAATTGTGAGTCTATTTGTCATGCCTGTAGTTTGTGAAGGTAGTCTGCTGTTCTGTTTTCTCCTATCTGTGCTATCACTTTGTCTATCTGTTTCTCCTACTCTGTCCTATCTTATTAATGGCGTTCTTTTCTTATTTTCCATAACATAAATGTAGGATTGTAAACTGCTCTGATGCTTCTTGGCCTGAGTGGTATATCAAATGTAATAAACATAAACATAAACATAACGTAGGCTCACTTAATGGCACCTCAAGAAACGTGAGTGTACTCGGTGCTAACTGTGAATGAACTTAATCTGTGGCAAGGAGCTGTTCTGTGCAGTAACTGTAAGGGGCAAGCTGGCCACGCCCTTGATAGTGCACAGCCTTTGCACTTACTGCATATTGGGTATTGTTCCTAATGTGCGTAAGTGCAAAAACTTACTGCATTTTAGCAAACGGGGCCCCTTAATGCGCTGCCTGAGCCAGCTCAATATCAGATCCAAAGTCTCTTGATACTGTACATTGTGACGACTGTTATGCCCATTTCTTTGTCTGTTTGTACAGCTGTCCACATTCATCTTTCTAGATGAGGTAGTGTTAGAGAGGGATATAGTCTTCGAACTGTTAGCATGGATTTTACCTGCTGAGACTGCTACACTTTTTGAGACGTTAACCTACATTTTCCAGCTATGATTTTGTAGATTTTATCAGAGGGCCTAGGCAAGGTCAAAACTTTAATTAGGGTTGTTTCTACAGCATTCTAGCCCATCTGGCTTCAATGATGCTTCATTTAGAGGTAACTCTTAAGCGTGCATAGTCCTGTTACTTTCTGGTACCATGTGAATTCCAGACAGCTTTGAAAAATCATTCTGTCATGACATCATCCTTCCAAAACGATCTGAGATTTGGCAACCTAAAATTAGCAGTGAGACCAGAAAGGGCAGATGAATGCTGAACAAAAGCTTATTTTTTTCCCCTAAGCAGCTATAGACTTGCTGGCTGCAGAACACACGCTTTATGCAAATATTGTATTTGCAGATTCATTGTTTCTATGTACCAAGGCCAAGATTGCACAAAGTAAGATGCAGATAGTCCTGTGCACTGGTGACTTGTGCTTCTCAGCAGTATACACGGGACACCACCTGCATGTCGCTCTGAGAACCTCCCAAAACTGCCAGCATGGCATTGTGCCGCTCCCTTGCCACCAATCTGAGAGGTAATCATTTACTAGTACAACTGAAGTACAAAACTGGTATGGTTCCGATTTTCTTCTGCATAGCGTGGCTGTAAAGATCAAGTTGGCCAGCAGCTTGCACTAAAGGCAGTTAGCTGGGTCGTGGTCCTTTAGTTGTGGTTGTCTGCAGTCAGCCTTTTTCAGAGTGCTTGGACAGCTGCATATGATCTCCAGTGTTTAATGACTGCTGATTCGGTCTCATGATGACTGAAGCTGAGGTGTATTATGCTGAGTGTAATTTTACTGTTCTATAAGTAGATCTTCTGAGGTTAGGTTTTAACAGATAAACACTAATAAAACACCCCCTGGGATTTACAACAGAAAAAAGGTGCTTATTGGGTAAGCACCAGAATACTGCTTCTTCCCCTGGTACTTTCTCATCCTTCTTGGGGCATCGGATCCTCTGCAATGATTGCCTACCTTTTTACATGCTGACTTTGTCTCTGCTTCACAAATGTGTATATTTGATTCAACCGAAATAGGTACCTAGCGATGGCACTCGTGCTACATAAGCACTGATGAGCACTGAATTTTCGTATTCTCGGAGAACCCTTAATTAGTTGGGGAAAAATCCTACGTAAACTTAGGGGAATCTCTTTTCTAACGGGCGCTGAGATGTTGCACCTAATGCACAATTAGTGCTGAAACCATGGTGGGTGAAGTGCAACACCCCGGGGAGGCATTTTTTCTGGCGTTATATGAACCTGCACTAATGCAATTAATGCACTGTGTGAATACAGCGCTAACTGCGCCAAGCTCCCCACGCCCACTCTCCTCCCATCCTCCTTGCCCACCTCTGCCTCTAAAGCAAGCTGAGCAGTTAGCGCGGGAATCCTCCTGCACTGTCGTGTCCCTGCGCTACCTGACAGTGCACGTCCCGGCGCGCGTTTAGCACATCCCAGAACCCGCGATGCCAGGTATCGCTCAATAGTAAAAGACCCTCTTAGAATTTGTAGCTACCTAAGAATAGAAGCCCTTTGTATAAGGTTAAAAAGAGATCGGTGATTTTTCGAGCAAGCTTATCCACAGTCTTTTTTTTCAGTTTATAAGGTTGTTCTCTATAGTGGTGTGAGAAAGAGACCAATTGGCCCAGACAGTCTGCTCATTTATTCTTGTGCGTACTGCCAAGAATATATCACAGTTACCAGCCATACCGCCATGACTGCCTGTAGGACATCACTATTCAAGACCGTTTTTGTCGTCTTCCTTTGTTTTTCTGCTAACGTAGATGATAGCTATGTGCAAGGGAAAAATGTTTAATTCAGTTTGTTGATCAATCACCCATTTGGGGTTTTTTTGGGATACTGAAAGATTTGACTAATTTGTTTCTATTAAAATCAATGACACAAACAATTTTGAGCTATCACTGGGCTTTTCCATCCATTTTCAATGGAATGTGCCTTAAATGTGCTGGAAGGAATCTGTAATGGAGGAACACCATTACAAAACATCAGTAGTACATGAAGACCCTGCTGTGGGATTTGGAAGTGAGGGTGGGATAGACTTGGTGGGGGTTTGTCAAAACGTTCCAGTTTGGTAGATCAAGTGGCTTCTGCTTCTTCCTTATCCCTTCCTAAGGTACCTCCATTACTCTGTCCATCAGCATCACTGGGGATTGAACCCATGACCCTCTAGGGAGCAAAAGCTAGAGACTTAATGTGCCGTCATTGCTGATTCTACAGAGTCGACTCTTACTTTTCTACACTGTCTGCCAATGTTGCCCCCCCTAATTTTGAAACTCCTAGACCAGCACAGCTTCTGCCTTCTTTTTCTTTCTCATAAGGTGGCATATGATGCATTTTTAAATTTGTCATTTTTAGACCCTTATCCAACTAGAGACGGGAAGTACACTTTTCAAAGCTACGTGTATGTGATCTTCCATAGCGTGCATATCTCTAGCTATATTTAAAGGAGGCATTCTTGGAAGGGAGGGAGAGACATATTTTGGATAGAGGAGAAAAATGGGTATAGGTTATATTTTCAATTCTACATGCCATTATTTTCCATAGAAAAGCCTCCACAGAAAAAGTGGAGGCAAATGTGGGTGTGTATACCCCTGTCAAGTTTGTTTTCTTATCTATAGGCATCAGAAAGAGGTGAGCCACACAGGCCCTGGCCCCACCAAAAATCGTGGCATGACATTCAGCAGACTGCCTGCAGGTATCCCATCCCCTATGGGCAGAGGAAGAAGAAAAATCCCTTCCTGTTTGCCCTTGGGAGATCGGATCCCTGCTGCGACTGCAGCTTCTCCTCTTCTGCCTGCGGGGGATGGGATCCCCATGGCCAGCCTACTGCCTGCCGGCTGTGATCATTGCAAAGACCCTTCCTGTCTGCCCGCAGGAGATCAGGGGTGAAGCTTGGGGCAGTGCTTGGCGGCTCCCCCCCCCCCAAAGAAAAAGGCCTTTCGTCATCCCTGTTCTATCACCTCCTTTCCCCTTCTCCTCTGTAGTCGTGTCTCGACTTTCTGTTCTCCTTTTGAAAAATTTTAATTTCTTTTCTTTTCTTGTTTTGTAAAAGTTCTTGTAAATCACTTTGAAGCATTTTGACCCAAGGTGGTATATCAAAAACTGAATAACTAAAACATGAAAACATGGCATACTTTTGCTTTTAAAACTGGTGCAAAACTGATAGATAATACAGGGTGGCCCAAAAAAAGTGAGAACATCTCATAAATTAAAAGCTTAAATAGTTTACTTATTTACCTTTTTAGCTATATAATGTCTTTATTTTGACAATTTCCGGTTGCCATCTTTTAAATTTACATCTGTCTTTTTGAATTTTTTAATAACTTATATGCTATGAGATGTTCTCACTTTTTTTGGGCCACCCTGTGCATGGGTCTTGTCCCAGCAGGGAGAGCTTGAAAGTTGCCCCCAATTACTGTGACTTACGCCAGTCAAAATATCGCCCAGGTGCAAGGACTGCACTTTATTCTACATTCTCTTCTTACAGTTTTAAAACATCTTCCATAACCTTCTTCCACCTTTCAATCACTCTTCACTTGTATGGTAGTGTATGTTTCTAAAAAAAAATTAGATTTTAGCATACACTATTTTGATGTGCCTGTATCTCCTAGTATATTAATGAGCAATTAGCCATCATATGTAACATGCCTGTTAGTTCTTTCATTTCAACCCTCTTGGAACGGTATGTGGACATTATAAATAGAGGATACACAGTACTCTATCCCATTAAGTTAAAATTTCTTCAACAGTTCAATGTATGAGATTTTTATGTATTTAACAGGCATTTGCTTTAGAGAGCTAGAAAGAATAATGACCAATGCAGCCACTATTACACATCAGATGTTTTATGAAGCATACCAAGTTTAGGTTTTATACATACAAGCGAATCTTCGAAGTGAGCCTCTCTTTATTTTCCTACTCTCTTTTAGCAAATCCCGTCCCGTTCTCCCCTTGTGACACATGGAATGACAGAGCCCAGCCATCAGTTTCCTCCTACCAATCGTCCCTCTTAGTTTCTTGATTTGAAATGATCCGTCATGTCTGACATTTGCCCATCTGCATCCTGGATTCCAGCACCTGCCTCACCTAATGTACTGTGAACACAACGAGCAACAAGACCTGCTTTCCTTCATGCAGAAAACCTGTGCTAGTTCATTAGCACAAAATACTAGTGCATTCATTCTGCCACCAAAAGACTTCATAATATAGATACGCAGCTGTGGTTTTTTTTTTTTTTTGCTTTGTTTGGGGGGGTTTTATTTGAGTGAACACTGTACTATTTTCCTTTATATAGCTGTTATTAGCATTGTTGGTACTGTGATTATTCAGTACATGCTAAATGCAAACCAGATGTTTCGTACTTTTGATCTGAGTGTTACACGGAGGAACCGACTGCACAGCGTTCTCCACTTTGGTCTCACACGGGTGGCCCATGGTAGAATTCAGCCCACTTTCCCTGCAAATTGGCCATGCGGGCATCTGTATTGCAGAGTATTTATATGAAATCATTTCTGTCCCGCCATTCTGAATGGCTTGCGGTTGGAGGATTGCAGTGGTAAGTATAGTAGTGTCGTTGCCATGTTAGTCCATTTTAATGCCTGATAAAAGAATACAAAAAATAAAATATTTGTATTGGACTAATTCAATGCATTTTTGGACTTGCTGTCAAAGGTTAAAACCTTCTTCCTCGGGTCAGAACAATATCAGGAATATATAAGTTAATCACAAAAGCATTGCGGTGATCGGTCTCAGGGGAAGAAGGTGGTGGTGACGAGCAAGATGGATGGGTGATCAGAAAGCGAACAAGCAGTAAAAAGTGGTTTATAATGTGATAGGAAATTGAGGGACATGTTCACTCGGCCCCATGCTTGTAGCGCAGGTTTGGGAGTGCATTACTAGCGCTGCTCGATGTGCTAATACTGCTGTGCGGAGCAATTACTGCCACGTATTGTGATAGTGGTAGTTGCTCCCCACCAAATGCCAGCAGCACAGACTTTGAAGGTCTATGCCAGTGGCGCCATAGCAGGAATGAACACAAAAAAGAGCGGAAGCTCTTGCAGTAGAACCCCCACAACACAAGAAGCAAGAGACGAAGGAAGGTCACAGGTGCCTTTATTTGATGAAACCCTAACGCGTTTCGGCCACACCTTCTTCAGGGGGTATGCAGCTTATAAAGTAAAAATAACAAATAAAACAATATGTAAAAAATATATATGTCATAAATACAATAAAACATTAAAAAGTGATTCATAAATACACCATATTAAAACCATAAGAAGGAAAGAAAACAAAATGCAGGGCAGCAAAGGAAAACGTATATAAGTACTGATTGTAAAGGTATGAAAGAAGCAATACCAAGGGTATATGGAGGACATCTAAAAATCATTAAAACATAAATATGTAAAACAGTACTCACTGGAGCACCCTGTGGTAAATCTCATGATGGGATAGTAATCTCAACATTAGCCAAACACTCTGTGTGATCCATGCTGTTAGGTCACAACGTATAATTTTTTAAGTATTGAGTTTTACTTTACCAAAGTCGAGGATTTTTAGGGGTATGTTTGCTAAACTGTCTTAACGTGCGCCCAGCGTTAGTGTGCAGGATGCCATAAAAGGAGTGGACGTTTCGGTCTTAAAGTAGCTCCACAGACAGTGAAGTAACCAGTGGGCTACAGCTCTATAGCTGCTAACAAACCCCTGATTGGCTGCAGAAGGACTGCATGTCACCACACAAACTGTCTGCTGTGGTTACCAGGATAGGGTTAACCCACCCGTACCCATGATGCACTGCACATGCAAATCAGCAGTCTACAGATGGGCACAAGATGGGGTATGCACCCCCACAGCACCTCGGCCTGGTAGGGGGAACCGACTGTGTGTGGTACTGGCACAAAATAGCTACAGATCGTCACATTGTGCGGGTACTGTGCTCACCCTGAGGGTGAGGTGGGGTGCCCAGCACCAGGTCCACAGCACCTTTCATGGCTGAAATACGCCATGCTGCAGGTCCCCATCAGTGCTACTTTTTGTGATAGGTAGTTCCTGCAGACACACCTAGGATACATCTGTGTCCTTCTGTATTTCTCAGTCATGTCTAGCCCTTATGGGCTATGATGCACCCAGAATAGTGCATATCCTGTGTTGGTGCCATGGTTACATGATGTAGGTGAAGGGGGGGTGTGTTTGGACCCATAGGCGGATTATGTACCACCACACAACCCACCCTCTGGGGCTCAGGGTGGGAAACAGGATCGCCCACCAACAGATCCACATTCTACCTCCCTGCAATGGTGGCAGTAGAGGGGACCATCACCCCAGTCCTGCTGGGGAACAGACACCCTACAGGGCAGGCAATGCAGAGCTGTACACATCCATAAACAATAGCAGACAGACAGTAGGCCTGGAAATGCACAGCTGCCCCCCACCACTATCTGACATTCTCCAGCAGCAAGCCTCCAGCCGCTGCACCCTGCAAGGTGTTCCAGCAAGACACATACTAGCTGCAGACAGTCTGCTAGCTAGTCTATAGTGCATGTTCCTGGAGGAGATGCGTGTACCCAGAACTGGGATGTCAGCATACACACCAAGCAGATAAGTCAGTGATTGGGCCCCAAAAGAGAACCCATAAATATCACATGAGAGAAATACTATATAGCACTATGGGGGAACCTATCCATGCCGTGGTCAGTGCTCAGTCAGGGTGGTGGCCGGCCACTACAATGTCCGAGCCATTGCCCTATGCTATGTACAGATGGATCCAGGCCAGGCCACCCTATCCTGGCTATTCCCACGGTACCTTGCTCCTCATTATGCACATTGGCAGGCCAATACTGGCAACAGTGCTAGCAGTGTGGGCTGTGGAGGGTGTTTGCAGCCACCACACACTGGATAGACAGACACACTCCCCACACCTATGCCAGCATTGTGCAACTATAGAGGTGTTTGGCAGCCCTGGCCACCGCACCAGTCCTGGGCACAGTGCAGGCATGGCTATGGTACGCAATACTGTTGGGGTCACCTCCCAGGGTGGTAAACACTGTCAGACACAAGACCTGTAGCACACTCCACATACATCAGAAAGGTTGCTATGATGCAGCTCACTCAGAAAATTGTACTTAACCTCGGAATTGCTATCTGCCAGTAATCATAGCAACCTGTGTACCGCATTCCCAGGTTTAGGGTGGCATTGCTAAGGTATGCAAGTGCTAGTATTGGGAGATGCACGCAGGGCCCAACATCCTGCCTCTCCAGGAGGCATTGGATAATGGAGCCTGTGGGTGCGGGTGTGTCTGCCCCTGTTGGCCGCTGCTTTAGGGCAGAGGTTCCCGACTCCAGTCCTGGTGGGCCAGACACTGTTCGGGTTTTCATGCTGTCCCTCATGAATATGCATGAGATACATCTGCATACCATGGGGGCGGCGCATAGAACTGCAGCACAAGCATCTTTATTAGAGACAGCATGGAACCTGAATGGTGTTTGGCCCTCCAGGACTGCATTTGGGAGACTCTGCTCTAGGTAATGCGCATGTTTATGGTGTCTCTGCTCTGTAGGATAAAATGTAGGTGTTTTGGCTATGTTTACGTCATCTGCAATAAAGGTTCTGTCTGTATTACCACGTTTTAGTAGTGGGTAAAATATGAGGACTGGGTTGGCAGGAACCACAGCTGGGACTTGAACCTGTGACCTTCTGCTTCTGAACACACTGGCTGTGTGCACTGCACCATTGTGTTGCCACAGAGACAGTGCATTCCCTGGTGATACCATGACTCTTTGTCAGACAGGGCCTGTCTGTTGCAGTGCATGGCACCCACCTACACAGGGCTAGGCCACGGTCTGCTCTGGGCAGCTACCACTGCCCCCTCCACCACCAGTATCCCTCTGCCACCATGCTGACATGCCCTTCTGCTGGTGGTGCTGGTGGAGCGCAGTCTCAGGCCATCCATTGTGCGGGTAGGCGGCTGCTATGGTGCGGCTTCTGGGGTAGGGGTGCCTGTATAGCTGTCCACGCTTCCCCCCAGCACCGCATGCCAATGTTCCATGCCCGTCGGGGTACCTGCTGGGTACTATCCCCTGTGACACAGTGGGAAGCACACTCGTGCCCATGTTGGGACCTCAGCAGTTGCTCTCTGGCTGCTCTACTGTTTCAGCATTCCCATGGGCCAGCTAGGCATCACCCTAGTCCGCACTGTGGGCCAGCTGCACCGCAGCATGTGCCACCTGCAGCCCTCTGTGTCCCCTTTTCCAGCATCTGTCCAGTTGCCCATTCCAACATGCCTGCCCTGCTGTTGTGGAACATGTGCACGCCATAGGAAACCTGGCCAATGGAGTCGGAAACCCTGCTCAGCGCAATTACACTGTGGGCTCATTCACCTTGTATGGGGACGGAGCATAGACCCTTCCAAAAATCATATCTTTTTTTTGGAGCTTTCTTGGGAGTGTTTTTTGATGTTTCCCATTGATATCACTATTGGCCAGGTTGGTTATTTTATTTTTACATTTTCTTCTGTACATTTTCAGAGTTTATTTGCCATTTTGTTCCGTGCACATGTATCACACTTATCACTTTTTGTAGGTTTCCCTGGTTTTGCTGTACATTGCTGACGGAAATGGTTTCTTTTCCCTTTAAATCAGCTCTAACGCCAGGGTTTCACTGGTGTTAGTTTTGAGCCTTGGATTTCACAGCGTTAGTGTGCGGGGAGCCTCTCCCCTTCCACTCTCCACCCATTGACCCCTTCTCTCCGCCCCTGGGGAGCCTTCTTCCACCCTCCGGGAGCCTTTCTCTGCCTTCAGCGCTCGTTTGTGCCACTGCACGCGTTATCGCGTGCTAAGGTAACTGTGCGCCCGATAAAGCGCCATTATTGCGCGATAAGGTACCTTATCACGTGATAACATCGCAGAGCGCACGTTAAGACGGTTTAGTAAACATACTGCCTCACCGCTATTGCTTCATGGTTTTCTTCCAATTTCCTTCACGTGAACCCCGCTAAATCTTTTGCTATCTGGTTCACGCTTGGGAGTCCGTCCCCCCCCCCCCACCTGTGCCCCTTCCTTTTCCTCTCAGTCCATTCCTCTTGTCTCTTCACTCCGGTATTTGGGTGTTATTCTTGATTCTTCTCTTTCCTTCATGGCCCATATTTCTTCTATCGTTCAGCGCTCCTTTCTCTCCCTTAGGCAGCTCCGAGCTGTCCGCCCCTTTCTCTCCTCCTCTGCTCTGGCTACTCTTCTCCTTTCCCTGGTGGTGTCTCGTCTGGACTATTGTAACGTTTCCCTGGCTGGACTCCCCCAATCCCAGTTGTCTCGTCTTCAGCGTGTCCAAAATACTGCTATCCGTCTTTTGACTTACGCCTCTCGTTTCGATCATGTCACCCCTCTTCTTCTCCATCACCACTGGTTACCTGTCTCTTTTCGTGTTCAATATAAAATTCTTATCCTTGCGCACAAGGCTGTTCGCACTGGCACCCCTTCCTACCTTGCTGACCAGATATGCTTTCGTACCCCTCATCGTTTGCTTCGTTCTATTCACACAAATCGGATGTCTCTTCCCTCCCCCTCCCAGGCCCATCTTGTCTCTACCCGTTCCTCTGCCTTCTATTTTCTGGCCCCTAGCCTTTGGAACTCGCTCCCCCCCTCGCTCCGTGCAGAAGAATCCTACCAGTCTTTCAAATCCCAACTCAAAACCCACCTCTTCAACCTAGCATTTGACCTCCCATCCTCGTTTTCCCCTTCCCCCCCTGTCCCATGATGTTATATTGTAACTGCTAACTGGTTTGCTTTCTCTTTCTTTCCTTTCCTTTCCTTTTTCTATTGTTTTAATTGGCGTTCCATTTCCTTTCTTTTCCTGCAGCCTTATTTTTAAATTGGATAATGTTTTTATTGTAAACCGCTCAGGTACCTATGGTGTTGGGCGGTATAATAAGTTTTATTAAACATAAACATAAACATACCCCTTAGTCTATGTTTCATTTTCATGAGTAAGATTATGATTTTTCATACCGCTCCGTTTTTAAGAGGCTGTGTGGGGGTTTTCACTCTTACACTTTTCATTTTGGCACGTAATTGAGCATTTGTATAGAAGGCTATGTTTTTCTACACGATCGCTATCTTAAAGATATTTGGCTATATATGATACATTCATAGTTTATTTAAATTCCATTCTCATTTCTTCATATTGATTCAAATGTATGTTAATAAATTGGTTTGCATGACAACTATATTAGAGCGTTCCTTCGGCTTATTTTTCAACTCTCCTTTTCTTTTTCTATTTTCTCCATTTTGTTTAAATGCTATGCCTTCTTGAATGGCCATTGTATGAAAGCAGTTGGTTTAATATTTTGACCTTTTGCCACTGACTAAGGGGTTTTATGATCCATGTTTACCTTATTATTGGCCAGATTGTTTAAAAATGTTTACAGTTTCAAAAATTTTTTACAGTTTCATTTTTCCTGACATGTATTATGAATTATCAAGATTAATGTTGAGATTACTATCCCATCATGTTTCATTGTTTGTTCGTTTTATAGCCAGAGTAGGACGATTAAGATCATTCTCTATGTGAGATTTACCACAGGGTGCTCCAGTGAGTACTGTTTTACATATTTATGTTTTAATGATTTTTATATGTCCTCCTCATGCCCTTGGTATTGCTTCTTTCATACCTTTACACTCAGTACTTATATACATTTTCCTTTGCTGCCTTGCATTTTGTTTTCTTTCTTTCTTATGGTTTTAATATAGTGTATTTATGTATCACTTTTTAATGTTTTATTGTATTTATGACATATATATTTTTTACATATTGTTTTATTTGTTATACTTACTTTATAAGCTGCATACCCCCTGAAGAAGGTGTGGCCGAAACGCATTGGGGTTTCATCAAATAAAGGCACCTGTGACCTTCATTCATCTCTTGCTTCTTGTGTTGCCATAGCAGGAATGCCCATGCCCCACCCAGGCACTGCCCAGGTAGCATTTGTTTTTTAATGCAGCGCACTGAACTGCTTGGTAGCGCAGTACCAAAAATACATGCTGGTCCCATGCTACCAGGGTAGCACCCTTTAGTAAGCATGTCCCTGAGATCTTAAGTCCTGTCTGGTCCGTCTGGAAGTGTCTTATTTTGATTTCATAAGTCTAACGTTCCCTGTGCTTGTGATCTTATGTCTATGTGAATTGATTCTTGTTGTTTACATTTGACCAGTCTCCGATGCTATATGTTTTGCCTCCTGTGTTGTGCATGAAGTGCTGATTAGTTGAGGTACAGTAATCTTAAGCTAAACTTCGCAGAGCCTGAATTTCTTTGACTTGGTGCCTCACAAAAGGCTAAGCTGGCACCAGTGCCATCAACAGATGATTTTTTTTGTGCTGCCTCCAGCTTCTGGCTCAAAATATAGATGCAACGTAGGATAACATTTTGGTCTTGGATGCTCCCATTGTTAAGATGGCACAAACGGTGCTATAGAAATTGCAACTAGTTCATCAAAGCCTCTCATTTCTTTCCCTTGTGCATTTTTAAATGATAATGCAAGTGATATAGCCGTTACTCAGCTTGATAACTCTAATGCTGGCCTGTTAGGTTTTCTTTTTTTTTTCTTTTAAGGAAAACGCATTTCACAGGTCACTATTCCGCTATCGTGGTCAGTGTTTTAACGCAACTGACTACCATGGTTGAAAAAGATATGCAGCACCAAAGCCTATCCGGCAATGAACATCCAATTTTTGCCACAACTCTTATTTGCTATCTGGTGAATGACAATATTCAGCTGCTAATCAGGTAGTAAATACATATAAAGTTAGGTGGGCCATCGATCTGTCCTAATTTTATGTGGGCACTAATCTGGTTAGCAGATTGAAAATTGCCGCTACCTGGACCATCCTCGCCCGGCACTGCCTGGTTAGTGGTGTGACGGTCTGAGGGGATATTCAGGGCACTGTCTGGTCAGTACTGTGACGGTCCGAGGGGATATTCAGGGCGCTGTCTGGTCAGTGCTGTGTTGGTCTGAGGGGATGTTCAGAGCGCTGTCTGGTCAGTACTGTGACGGTCTGAGGGGATGTTCAGGGCACTGTCTGGTCAGTGCTGTGACGGTCTGAGGGGATGTTCAGGGTGCTGTCTGGTCAGTGCTGTGACGGTCTGAGGGGATATTCAGGGCGTTGTCTGATCAGTGCTGTGACGGTCTGAGGGGATATTCAGGGCGCTGTCTGGTCAGTGCTGTGTTGGTCTGAAGGGATATTCAGGGCACTGTCTGGTCAGTGCTGTGTTGGTCTGAGGGGATATTCAGGGCACTGTCTGGTCAGTGCTGTGTTGGTCTGAGGGGATATTCAGGGCGCTGTCTGGTCAGTGCTGTGACGGTCTGAGGGGATATTCAGGGCACTATCTGGTCAGTGCTGTGACGGTCTGAGGGGATATTCAGGGCACTGTCTGGTCAGTGCTATGTTGGTCTGAGGGGATATTCAGGGCGTTGTCTGGTCAGTGCTGTGACGGTCTGAGGGGATATTCAGGGCGCTGTCTGGTCAGTGCTATGACGGTCTGAGGGGATATTCAGGGTCTGAGGAGATATTAAGGGCGCTGTTTGGTCAGTGCTGTGACGGTCTGAGGGGATATTCAGGGTCTGAGGGGATATTCAGGGTGCTGTCTGGTCAGTGCTGTGATGGTCTGAGGGGATATACAGGGTGCTGTCTGGTCAGTGCTGTGATGGTCTGAGGGGATATTCAGGGCATTGTCTGGTCAGTGCTGTGTTGGTCTGAGGGGATGTTCAGGGCACTGTCTGGTCAGTGCTGTGACGGTCTGAGGGGATATTCAGGGTGCTGTCTGGTCAGTGCTGTGATGGTCTGAGGGGATATTCAGGGTGCTGTCTGGTCAGTGCTGTGTTGGTCCGAGGGGATATTCAGGGCGTTGTCTGGTCAGTGCTGTGATGGTCTGAGGGGATATACAGGGTGCTGTCTGGTCAGTGCTGTGATGGTCTGAGGGGATATTCAGGGCATTGTCTGGTCAGTGCTGTGTTGGTCTGAGGGGATGTTCAGGGCACTGTCTGGTCAGTGCTGTGACGGTCTGAGGGGATATTCAGGGTGCTGTCTGGTCAGTGCTGTGATGGTCTGAGGGGATATTCAGGGTGCTGTCTGGTCAGTGCTGTGTTGGTCCGAGGGGATATTCAGGGCATTGTCTGGTCAGTGCTGTGATGGTCTGAGGGGATATTCAGGGCGTTGTCTGGTCAGTGCTGTGATGGTCTGAGGGGATATTCAGGGCATTGTCTGGTCAGTGCTGTGACGGTTTGAGGGGATGTTCAGGGCACTGTCTGGTCAGTACTGTGACGGTCCGAGGGGATATTCAGGGCGCTGTCTGGTCAGTGCTTTGTTGGTCTGAGGGGATATTCAGGGCGCTGTCTGGTCAGTGCTGTGACGGTCTGAGGGGATGTTCAGGGCACTGTCTGGTCAGTACTGTGACGGTCCGAGGGGATATTCAGGGCGCTGTCTAGTCAGTGCTTTGTTGGTCTGAGGGGATATTCAGGGCGCTGTCTGGTCAATGCTGTGATGGTCTGAGGGGATATTCAGGGCACTGTCTGGTCAGTACTGTGACGGTCCGAGGGGATATTCAGGGCGCTGTCTGGTCAGTGCTGTGTTAGTCTGAGGGGATATTCAGGGCATTGTCTGGTCAGTGCTGTGAAGTTCTGAGGGGATATTCAGGGTGTTGTCTGGTCAGTGCTGTGACGGTCTGAGGGGATATTCAGGGCACTGTCTGGTCAGTGCTGTGACGGTCTGAGGGGATATTCAGGGCGCTGTTTGGTCAGTGCTGTGACGGTCTGAGGGGATATTCAGGGTCTGAGGGGATATTCAGGGCGCTGTCTGGTCAGTGCTGTGACGGTCTGAGGGGATATTCAGGGCGCTGTCTGGTCAGTGCTGTGATGGTCTGAGGGGATATTCAGGGCATTGTCTGGTCAGTGCTGTGTTGGTCTGAGGGGATATTCAGGGTGCTGTCTGGTCAGTGCTGTGACGGTCTGAGGGGATATTCAGGGCGCTGTCTGGTCAGTGCTGTGACGGTCTGAGGGGATATTCAGGGCATTGTCTGGTCAGTGCTGTGTTGGTCTGAGGGGATATTCAGGGTGCTGTCTGGTCAGTGCTGTGACGGTCTGAGGGGATATTCAGGGCGCTGTCTGGTCAGTGCTGTGTTGGTCTGAGGGGATATTCAGGGCGCTGTCTGGTCAGTGCTGTGACGGTCTGAGGGGATATTCAGGGTCTGAGGGGATATTCAGGGCGCTGTTTGGTCAGTGCTGTGACGGTCTGAGGGGATATTCAGGGTCTGAGGGGATATTCAGGGTGCTGTCTGGTCAGTGCTGTGATGGTCTGAGGGGATATTCAGGGCATTGTCTGGTCAGTGCTGTGTTGGTCTGAGGGGATATTCAGGGCACTGTCTGGTCAGTGTTGTGACGGTCTGAGGTGATATTCAGGGCGCTGTCTGGTCAGTGCTGTGACGGTCTGAGGGGATATTCAGGGCACTGTCTGGTCAGTGCTGTGATAGTCTGAGGGGATATTCAGGGTGCTGTCTGGTCAGTGCTGTGATGGTCTGAGGGGATATTCAGGGCATTGTCTGGTCAGTGCTGTGATGGTCTGAGGGGATATTCAATGGCACTGGCTCATCACTGCCTCTGAATATTACTCTTATTGGGGTTTATACTGCTGTCCAGATAAAACCCCTTTGAATATCAGCCCCTCAGAAACTGAAAGTGGAGCAAAGCTGGAAATCAAGGTCTTATTCGGTGTGCCCAGATAAGAAAGATCATTTCCACATCTAAGGAAAACTCCACTAGTTCCCAGTTATTTATTTGTTTTCATTCTCTTATATACTGCGCTATTCTGCATCAGTGCGGTTTACATTGAACAAACTGAAATTACATTGAACAGGGCATTATAACTTGGAGATAACTATTTTACAGGGAACATGGGCTATGGAGGGTTAAGTGGCTTGCCCAAGACCACAAGGAGCATCTGTGGGACTAGAAACCCCAGTCCTTCCAGCCCAAGGTTTCTGTCCTCTAGTGGGATTTGAACCCCCGACCTTCCGGCCTGGAGTACCTTGCCCCATCCACTAGGCCACTCCTCCACTCAGTGGCCTAAATTTAGTTAGTCAGTGGCCTAAATTTAGTTAGTCAGTGAGCTAAATTTAAAACTCTTTCCTTTGCATTTAAAGTCAAGTTGGGAATTGAGCCATGCTATGTACAGTCCCATGTACCATATAGTGTGAAGATGTAGTCAGAATGCTCTTTTGAAGGCTTTGATGGCAAAAGAATTTGCTGGGTGAGATAGAGAGTTTGAAGGGGTATACAGAAGGGATCCCAGGTCCTCTTTAAATCCAGCCCACATTAACAAGGGTTTAACCAGGGAATCTAGAGTCCTGGGTTGGGCCTAGTGGAAAATGCTAAGAACTTAATCCCGGAGTGAAGCAGCGAAGCACAGGCAAGATGAAAGAAGGCCTCTGGAGTATCACTACACTGTATATATGTGAACCAGTCAGTATGTTGCTTGTGAAGCCTGAAAGTGATAAGGCATAAGAACATAAGGATTGCCATACTGGATCAGAACAAAGATCCACCAAGCCCTGATTCCTTTTTTTTAATAGTGGCTAATCCAGGTCACAGGTTCCTGGCAGGATACCAAAAGGTAGCCAGATGCTATGCTGCTTACTCACAAATATAAGTAATGTTTGTTTTATGTTGATTGTGTTTTGATTATCCGCTCTGCGTGGTACAACGGAGTAGTGTGCAAAGTAAAAACAAGTTAAGAAAAGAACGCCAATTATAATAGGAAAGAATTTAAAAACATCCATACTCGTAAAAAAAAAGGGAGAAACACAGTAAAGAAGTAAAGAAAAAAGAGTAGAAACAGAAAAGGTTGACAGAAAGCTAGAAAGAAAACAGGAGGAAGGGCTGGGATAAGGCTAGGATGTTTGCAAGTTAAATGCCTTGTGTATTTTCAGAAGGGATTTGAATTTGGGGTAAGAAAGTTCCAAACGGAGGGTGGGGGAAGTGTTCATGAGGCAGGTACAAGACAGTAGAAAGCATAAGAATGGATGGATTTGAGCCGGGCTTGAAATGGTGATGGAAGGTGCAAACAGTTCACATGGATAGTACGGAGGACATATTGTGAAGAGTGGAAGAGCAAGAGATCAGATAGGTAACATGGGGAACTAGTGTGAAGGACACAATGGACCAGAGTGAGACGTTTATGTTGCAAGTAGTATTTGATAGGGAGCCAATGAAAATGGAATAAGAGGAGAACATGGTCATACATGGAGGCATGGGCAATAACCATGACCGCAGTATTTTGTCTAAGTTGTAACCAGCGAAGTTGAAATTGCGAGAGATTGAGATAAATGATATTGCAATAATCCAATCTAGAGAGAACCAAAGTGAGAAGGAGAGTAGTAAGGGACAATGGAAAAAGAAAGAAACAAATAGCATGACTTTGTCTTAAAGCAAAGAACGAACGGACTAGAAGGGAAAAGTGAGTGTGAAAAGACAAAGAAGAATCCAAAGTAACACCTAAGTAATGTAAGGTATCTACCAAAGCAATGAGGGAACCAGGAAGTGATGGAGCTAAAGATGGGGAAGGGCTACCAAAAGTGAACCAGAGCATGGCAGATTTCTTAGGGTTAAGTTGTAGATAATTATCTGAAAACCATGTAGGTATAGAAGAAAGTTATTAAGGACTGAAAGATCAGGAGCTACCAAACTGGTTTGGTGAACAAGAAGAATATCATCAACATAATAGTGTGCAGAAATTTCATGCTGCTGTACTAGAAGAGTAAGAGGGACCAAAAAAGATTAAAGAGAAGAGGGGACAAGACAAAACCTTGGGGGATACCACAGAGGAGTGACCGGGAGGAAGAAGACGAGCACCCATTGAAACAGAGAGCTTGCTGAGACGGGAATGAATGAAACCAATTGTGAACTGAACCCCATATACAAAAGTCATAAAGTTAAAAGTCATAAAGTCATAAAGTCAAAAGTCAAGAGAACAGTGCAATGATCAACAAGGTCAAAAGCCGAAGAGAGATCAAGAGACCATCACCACCACCACCAAAATATCACCATGGTTGTGAGCTCGATGTAGGTCACTAAGGAGAGAAAGAACAGTTTTGGTGCTGTGCCCAGGATGGAAGCCAGATTGATAAAGATGGAATCTAGGAAAACTGAGAGCTGAGAAGACCAATTTCTCCAATCGTTTGGATAAAGGAAGCATGGAGATGGGACGATAGTTGGCAGGGATTGTGGAGTCCAGGGAAGAATTCTGGTGTGTTTCCAGGTTGTGGGGAAAACTCCAGAAGAGAGGCTATTGTTGAGCATAGTTAGGATTAAGGGCAGGAGGATAAGAGAAGGGGTCAACAGCCATGTGAATGGAATAGGGTTAGATGGGAGGTAGTCTTTTATGCAAGAATTGAATGAGCTTACGTACTTTGGCAGACGTAGTGGCTTTCCCCAGCTCTAGCTTAACGTTTTATGGACTTTTTCTCCCAGGAACTTTTTCAAACCTTCTAGGAGGAACATAGAAACATAACGGCAGATAAAGACCATATGGCCTATCCAGTCTGCCGTTCCATACCAACTACAGCAGTCCCTTTTTTACTTTAGAGATCTTTTGTGTTTGTCCCATGCTTCCTTAAATTCAGATATTGTCCTTGTCTCAACTACCTCCACTGGGAGACTATTCCATGCATCTATCACTCTTTCCATAAAGGAATATTTCCACATGTTACTCCTGAGTCAATCTCCTTTCACCTTAATCCTATGCTCCCTTGTTGCAGAGTTCTCTTACAATTTATGCCATTGAGGTATTTAAGCATCTCTATCATATCACCCCTCTCCCGCCTTTCCTCCAAAGTATACATATTAAGATCTTTAAATCTGTCCCCATATGCCTTGTGAGGAAGCTCTCTGACCATTCTTGTAACTACCCTCTGCACAGACTCCATCCTGTTTATATCCTTTTGATGGTGTGGCCTCCAGAATTGCACACAATACTCCAAATGGGGTCTCACCAAATATTTATACAGAGGCACTATCCCCTCATTCTTCCTGCTGGCCATACCTCTGCCTATGCACCCAAGCATCCTTCTGTCCTCCATTGCCTTCTCTACTGTTTAGCCTCCTTAAGATCATCGGAAACAATCACTCCCAGGTCCCCTTCTTCTTTTATGGACAAAAGTACTTCACTCCCTATACTGTACCACTCCCTTGGATTTTTGCAGCCCAAATGCATGACCCTGCATTTTTTAGCATTAAATCTCAGCTGCCAGATTCTCGACCATTCTTCAAACTTTGTGAGATCCCTCCTTATGTTATCTACTCCTTTCTGAGTGTCTACTCTATTGCAGATTTTGGTATCATCCGCAGAGAGGTAAACTTTACCCAAAAGCCCGTCTGCGATATGACTAACAAAAAATGTTAAAAGGAGCATTTTGTTTAATTGATAGTGCATATTAGAGAAGGTCCATCCATGTGTCTGTCCACATGTGCAAACAAAAAGATGCATATAGCTTACATAAAGAAGGGGCACAAAGAATGGGTGTGAGTCCCAAAGTCTTGCCAGAAAGGAGTGGCACAAAAGAACTGGTCGACTTTACAGCAATTTGCAGATTTTACAACGATGATCTTAAGATGATCTGTGCTGATGTTTTTGACTGAAAGAGTGTGTGTGATTTATGTTAATGATGTGTGAAAGTCTTTTATTTCATTCCAGTATAAGAGCAATGGCTTTCTGGTGTGATCTACTCGCTATTAGTGAGCCACAGTTAGAGTTCCTTTAATGAACACTGTCATAATGAGTTACTATATTAAGCGTATGCTCGGTGTCTTTTCTAATGATCCCACAGTCCTTCAGTATATTAAAGTGTGAAAAAAAATCTATCTTAACTATATATAAAGAAGTGTCATATGCAAATTAGGATTTACTGAGTCCTTGGGAAATACCACCATATTCTGTGGTCTTGCTTAAAGATAAAAAGGATAAAAAGATAAAAAGGAGTGCCATCGGGCACAGGCTCCCTTTTGCTGCCTCCTCCACTTTCCAGCCGGCCGCTGCTCTCCCCGGAGGGATCGAGCACCCGGTGAAGAGAGGGACGCCCTGCAGTCTCCCCTGCCCAATCGGGGCAGCCCGCCAGAAGTTTAAAAAGGAGCGCCATCGGGCCTCGCCAGAGGGCCCTTTGGCATGGCCCTTAAGCGGGGACCTCCAAGGAGGCAACAGCACTCAGCCCGCCCAAAAAGTGACGAAGCCAACCACCATCACCACATCACAAGGCCAGCAACCCACGCACACGGCCTCTAAAACAGAAACTGACCTCATCACAAACCCAACAGTTCACCGACCGCTAATCCTGCTACATCTCCAGCTCTCCCCCGCACCACCTTACTGCAAGTATTTCTATGAACCACTGACTGTTACAATTTTATTTTATTGTTACCAAGATCCCATACAGTTACATTGTAATTTACTACCTCTGCAAGTATTTCTATGAACCACTGACTGTTACAATTTTATTGTTACCAAGATCCCATACAGTTACATTGTAATTTACTACCTCTGCTACCATGCCCTACTAGTATTTTGCCAGTAAGTTGTCTCTATTAGCCTTCATCACCTCACCTACAGTGTTGCCTCTAGCTCTCGCCAGTAAAATTGCTACTAGCTTTTGCTAACATTTGTGCTACCACTCCTTTTGTCAATATTACTACTGTCCTGCCAGAATTACTGCTGACAGCTCTCCCTCAGATACATCAGCCCACTAACATCTTAACCACCACACATCAACCCCCAGGCCGCAGAATCACCATGCCTCAACTCACCTCAAGCAAACATGCCTATGCCCTTCCCATGTGCTACATACTACTCGCCCTAGCACTCGACTCTCAAGCCCTTACCACTCATTACAACTCCATCCCAATTCTACACAGCCCCTGGAAGAGAAGCTATAACTACCACAGTCAGCAGACAGCCCACCAACCAGGCCATACACCTCATCCCCACCTCATCTATATAGCCCTTCAGCAGTCCAAACCCCACCAACAACAACACTATACCCCTTCCCGAGACCTTAAGTGTGCCTTGATAAATGCACGCTCCATCCAACAGAAATGGCCAGCAGTTGTCGACATGCTAGACTCCCTTGACCTCGACATCCTATGCATCACCGAGACCTGGCTGTCAGCCTCTGACACCGTCCTCCTTCACCAGTTTGTCCCACCCAACTTCTCTGTCCATTTATGTCATAGGAGCGATAAAAAAGGAGAAGGAACAACCATCCTGACCAAGACAGATCTACAATTTCATCTGCTGTCCTCCAGTAGCACCCCACATCTTGACTCCATCACCATTGCCAACAAACACAGCACCATTAACCTATTCTACCGGGCTCCTTCCCCCTCACCAGATGATCTAGCCACAATTGTTGACCTCGCCTGCAACCCCCCAAACCCTCGCACACCTAACTGGGTATTAGGTGACTTCAACCTCCCTGCTCTCCAAGACACTTACAACAAAGCCTTTCTCGATGCCCTAGAAATGCTAGGATACACCCAATTAGTTAACGCACCAACTCACATCAAGGGAAATACACTTGACATGATTTTCGCACCGTCCACCTCTCTTAGCTCCACCTATGACCCTAAGATTACCATAAGCCCAGTACCCTGGTCTGACCATAGCTTAATCAACTTCTCAATGCCAGGATGCCCTGAGCCCACCACCCCCCAGTCCTCTGACAAATCTTATGCCTCAACACATAAGTCATTCCGTCCGTTCAACAAAGATGAAATCCTAAAAAAAGCACACCTTCTCCTTAACCCACCTGAACAGAACCTCGATGATATGATTACAGCCTGGAACACGAACCTGGATGCCAGAATTGACCTGCCCTCCACCAGAGAACCCCGCAGGAGAACAAAAGCACCATGGTACTCACCCGAGTTGAAGAAGTCCCTACAACTGCTCAGACATCTCGAAAAGCACTGGAGGCACTCAAGATCATCTGAGAGTCATGAAGCCTACACCTCTCAACTAGCTAAACATCGTGCATCAGTCTCGACAACCATGAAACAATACTACGCTGAAAGGCTGCACAAATCATTGAATAAGCCACATGATCTCTTTAACATTGTCAGCTCACTAGCAAAGGAACCTTCCCCCAGCCAACCTAACCATCCTGACCCCCAAGAATATGCCGAATACCTCTGAACCAAAGCCAATCAGGTCAACGTATCCTCCGGTACCGGTGCCCTGGATGACAAATCTGGGCAGCTCCCCCCCTCCACCTTAACCTCTGATTTAGCCGGCACCCAACAAATGCTCACGACATTCACAACCCCATCCACTAGAGAACTCCAAGACATAATCCACAGCATAAATACCACCACAGCACCGAATGACCCTTGCCCAGCACAATGGATAAAAACACTACGTGTTGAACTCAGCCCATTCCTTACCAATCTTATTAACACTTCCTTCCTGACCGGAACCTTCCCCAACAGCCTGAAGCAAACGTCAATCAGACCCCTGCTCAAAAACAACAGACTTGACCCTGCTAAAATGGACTCCTACAGACCAATATCAAGTATCCCATTCCTAGCTAAAATTATGGAAAAAATAGTCCAACGACAACTAGACCACCACATTGAAAACAACTCACCCTTGGACACCTGCCAACACGGGTTCCGCGAGTCACATGGGGTTGAAACTCTCCTAACCACGTTATTCAACACCCTAACACTAGGTATTGACAACCTCAGGCAAGCCTTTGCTCTCATTTTCCTAGACATCGCAGCTGCCTTCGACTCCGTCAGTCACGACCTACTTCTCTCCCGCCTTGCCGAGAAGGGAGTATATGGCAATGCGCTATTGTGGTGCACATCATACCTAAATGAAAGATGGCAACATGTTCGCTCCGGCCCCTCAAGATCAGAGCCATTCATGCAAGCGAAGGGTGTACCACAGGGGTCCTCACTTTCAGCACTTCTCTTTAATGTTTACATGCAACCCATCTGCGACATCATTAGATCCTTCCACATCAACTGTCTAATATACGCTGATGACGTTCTGATGTACACAACAATATCAACTGAGCACCCAGATCTCTCCCGCCTGTCATCATGCTTAGACGCAGTTACAGACTGGCTACACACCCAGAAGCTAAAAATAAACTTCAAGAAAACAGAAGTCCTATTCATCTGCAGAGACCAAGCATTCACTCCACCATCATCCATAAAAGTACTTGATGCCGAACTCTTCGCCAAACCTACGATACGATACCTTGGTATCATCCTTGACCAACACCTCAATATGAAAGAGCAGATATCCAACATGGTAAAGGCAGTATATCATAAAATCCAAACACTGCGCCCCATTAGACAACTGCTAGACCCGGTTGACTTCAGAACGGTATTTCAAGCTCTGGTAATGCCTCATTTCGACCACATTAACTCCATACTGCACGGACTTCCGAAGAGTACCCTACATCCTTTACAGTTGGCAATGAACGCTGCAGCCAGAACTCTACATGGAGCCTCTAGAAGAGAACACATTACCCCCATACTAAAACACCTACACTGGCTCCCCGTCCACTACAGGATTTCATTTAAGATTCTAACAATGACTTTCAAGGCCATCCATAATTGCACGTCCACCTCCCTCTCTGACTTAGTCCAGCTAACCCCCCCCAACAGGACAAGGAGATCAGCCGCTACTAACACTCTCATCCTTCCCAAAGCAATCATTAAATGCTCCAAGACTACGAGCAACCGTGCCTTTGCCTTCTACGCACCCTCCTGCTGGAATGCCCTCCCACCTGACATCCGCGCCATCAACAATCTTCTTCAATTTAGGAAAGCATTGAAACGTCACCTATTTACCCAGCACTTCACCATCCCAAATGACAGCTCTCAGCCACCTTCACTCATGTCCAACTCTCTCCACACGAGCCCCATGCCCAAGACACCACTACCTTCCAAACCCACCTCTATTTAATTTACAGAATGTCATTGCCGTATCAACTGTACTTACCAACAATTTACAGAATGTCATTGCCGTATCAACTGTACTTACCAACAAGATAGGTGTATAAGCCTGCATACTTAATTGTAAATAGTTGTTACCTGTTAACCTGTTATCCATGTTTATTTACCCTGTTTTATTGTAAGTGCATTGAACTGCCCTCTTTGCACAAATACATTTCCTGTAAACCGCGCTGATAATAAATAGTGCGGTATAGAAAAGCAATAAAATAAAATAAAATAAATAAATAATAAATAAAAATATAATATATGTCTCTGAACAGGTATAAAATTTTTACCATGCACAGAAAATCTTCGGATTCCTTATGCTATTCAATACTTTTACTGCGGGATGATTTGTATGGGTCACATTGCCTCATTGTACCCCCTTCCATGTGATCTCAATATAGGAATGTGTGGGGCCAAAAAAGGTTTAGGCAGTCTTCATTTAAAATGAAGTTAATGCTTGAGACACAGATTTCGGCTGTCTTCAAGTCTTTCTTAGAAAAATTCAGTCTATAAAACCTGTTTCAGACATTACCAATTTCAAAACAAACCAGTGCTTGCTCTGAGAAGAATGGTATAGTGCAGTTGTACCGGGCTCATGCGATAACTTGGCCTTACCATGCTGGTGAGTCAGGCATAAGCTCCGCCCACTTTGATGTCTACTTGAGCGCCACTGTTGCATGCTAACCTGAGCGCACCAATGAAGGGGTGCACCTATTTGTGCACCCTTCATTCGGGCTTTGTGCGGCCAGAAATGTTTTGCTACTTTTTACTTTTGTAAAGTTTCTCCTTCCTACTATGGCTACGTTTCCAGTAAACACAATCTCTAGTCAAGGAAGGTATGGTGTGCTATCAAGTAAATCATCAATGTTTAGAAAGGGCAATATACTGAATCTAACTTGCCTGCCATAACAAGTATGGTTTGTTTTCTGAATGCTAGACTAATAAGGGTGAAAGCCCATATTATTCATGATCTTATTATTGATGGTATCTTGGATATTTTCTGTATTGCAGAAACTTGGTTAACTCCTGCTGACAATCTAATTTGTAAAGAGATTTTCCCCATAAATTTATTCCAGTTTCTATGTTAGAACTAAAGGGTGAGGGTGAGGGTATTAATTCTTGCCAAAGAAACTCTAGCTATGCCATGGTTTGCTAGGTTTAATATCTCTCTGTCCAGGGCCCTAGTAGTTCATAATGAGGCTATGTGGCCATGGACATATGACAGTTTCTTGAATGGTTGATGTCATTAAATGTAGATCAAACTAATTGAATGATAATTGGGTATTTCAATATACACATAACTAATGTGGTCTTTGCGCAAAAATAAATCTTTGGAAAAATAATATTTTCAAAAATGGGAGAAAAGGGACCTCAGTCTTTCACAGCCAATGACGTCTGTTTCATATGTTCGGCTTTTGCATAAGCATCATTGATCTACAAAAAAAAAATTATATGTTTGTTGTAAAAATGTTTATTTCAATAAATGTATCAAATTTTTATCTTTGTTTTTCATTCATAATATAATATAACATTTTCACAAAAAACAGTTGCAGCTTGACTTATTACTGTCATTGTAAGCAATATTCAATTCACAGGTCTGCAAAAAAAATTTTTTCGAGAGCTGTTTTGGTTATTCCACGTAATCTTTATGTTTTTTGATGTGCTGAATCCGAAAATGACCTCCATTTTGTCATAGGACATCACGTTTCCTGACAATTTAGGTAACTATGTTAAATAAGGCAATACCTCAAAATAAATGGAAATAGACTTATAAAATTAAAGTTTTATTACAATATTTTCATGAAAATCCTTTTTTGAACTGAAATGAGCTCACCTACACACACTAAACTCGATTCTTCTTCCTTGTGAGGCTCCTCTTGGAGCATTTACGCTTGTGAGTAGCATCTGGAATGTCTCTCTGAAGCATCCAACAGTAGTCTGCCATCATTGTAATGCTCCATTTTCCCTGGTATCTCCTTTCCATCTCTTTAATGTCTTGGTGGAATCGTTCACCTTGTTCCTCACTCACAGCTCCCAAATTTTCAGGAAAGTAGTCAAGGTGGGACTGGAGGAAATGCATTTTCAAACTCATCGGGCAACCTAAAGCTTGAAATGCTTTCAGCATTCGTCCGACGATCTTTTTGTAGTGAGGATCTTTGTTATTGCCTAAATATTTCTGTACAACTTCTTTAAATGCAATCCACCCTTCTTTTTGAGGATCCGTCATGGTATTGACAAACTCTTGATCAACTATAAGCCTTCTAATGTCTGGTCCGACGAACACACCTTCTTTCAATTTTGCCTCCGACAGGCCTGGAAACTTGGTGACCAAGTATTTGAAGCATTCTCCATCTCTTGGAAGTGATTTTACGAATTGCTTCATGAATCCCAATTTTATGTGGAGAGGTGGTAGAAGAACTTTATGGGAAGGTACCAAAGTTTCTCGGAGGACATTTTTTTCACCGACTGTTAGCACCCTCGGCTGCCAACTCTTCTTGGTCCAGTGATTTTGTCGGTCTCGACTGTCCCATAGACACAGAAAACAAGGCTATTTGGTATACCCAGCTTGTTGCCCGAGCAGCATGCACAAGACCTTCAAGTCCCCACACACTTGCCGACCATGGGCTTCATATTTAAGTGTACGAAGAACCAATTCCAAGTTCTCGTAGGTTTCCTTCAAGTGTACGGAATGACCTACAGGTATGGAAGCGTAAAAACCGTTGTGGAGTAAAACTGCTTTGAGACTTCTTTTTGAAGAATCTATAAAAAGACGCCATTGCTCTGAATCATATTGGATTTTAAATTGACCCATCAGACCTTCGACATCGATGCAATAAACCAACTTGCCTTCCTGGGCGAAGTAAGGAACGAACTCCTTTTCACGATGTCTGAACCATGAAGATGACTCTCCTGGCAACAATAAATTCCTGATTTTCAGCCTTGATTTATTATTTATTTATTTATTTATTTATTTGACATTTCTTCTATACCGCGCTATTAAAATCAGCACGGTGTACATTGAACAAATGTACTGCAATGTATACAAACAACATTGAGTTTACAAATAACAGGGAAATGAACATGGGAGCGAAACCAGGGAAACTAAATAAATATTAACTTGAACTATGTACAATACTTTAATGTAGATGGGTGTTGCATTAGTTTTGTGAAGGTTGGTAGGGTTTGAGGGGGGACTACCTATTATCTGTGGTGTTGACGTGTAGGGGCGACTGATGTATGGGGGAGGTTTGCAGGTTGTTGGTTGTGCTTCTATCGCTGGAGGTTTCAGAGTAACATTTTGTGAACAGGTGGAGTTTTAAGGCTTGATCCGAGTAACTCAGCGGCATCTTTGGGAAGATTCAAGTCTCTTACCAAATCATTCATCTCCTCCTGAGAAAAACAATTTTGGTCTTGTATCATCTTCAAAGTCAGAACTTGATTTGTCATCTGGTTCAGGTATGACTTCACCTTCATCGGAGCTAGGTATCTCTTCCAAGGTAGCAGGGGGCTTGGGTACTAGTATATCTGTGCCATGGGGGATGGGACGAATTGCCGAGTGAAGATTGAGGTATGAAATGGAATGCTTCCATTTGGAATTAAACCCTTTCACATCGCATGAACAAAAGTAACAGTCGTCACTATGGTTCTTTTGCTCTCGCCATACCATAGGAATCCCATAATGGAAATATTTTTTCTTACCCTTGAGCCAGTTTCGGAGGTCCTCAACACACCGTTTGCACACTTTATGAGGCGCTCAGACTTTATCTTGATCTCCAATTTTTAGTCCAAAGTATGCAAAATATACTTTTTTCACAAAGTCTGTAATATTCTGCTGTTGCTTCAACACTGTATATTCACCACAGATGAAACAGAAACTGTCTGGCGAATTAATACACTTTCGCGGAGCCATAACATAACGGTTTAAGAATGACGAGCTAACACGAATTGCGATGAAAAAGTGTGAACAGCCTAGAACCAAGAACCTGATGATTCGTGCACAAGTGTGGCATGCAGGAGAGAGCAGCTCTGTGTCTGTACACGAGACGTCACAGTGCTGGCCAAGCCCCCCTGCACTGACCAAAGCTGCTGCTATCTGCCCTGTGTCTCCCTCCCATTGGATTCTTCAGGAAAGATTAACCCCTTCTACCATTAAAAGCACGGACTTAAAACTTGCTTAGCTTATGTATATATTGCTGACCATCAGATTTACAGTGCTATTTTTTTTTTTTTACATAACTCGGACAACCCCTTTAAGGTTTTTTTTGGCATTTTGTATCTTAAATGCACTTATGTGAATTAATTAATAGTAATTTGAAAAAATTTGATAAATTTGAAGACAATTTTGCATGTTGTGGCAAATCATGATGTCTAGGAGTTTTTTCAATATTTTATTTGTTTTCAGCACACCAAAATACATGGAAATTAGATGAAAATAATCAAACAGCTTTTTAGTCGCAGACCTGTGATTACTGTTATTTATCTGGTCAAGTTGCCTGCACAGACCTTTGTGTTGCAAACTCTGAATTTAATAACTTCAAGGTCAGGAGTATTGCTTCGATGGAAGATGAATGTTATGGGTGGAATCTTTTGAGGAGAATTACTTATATGGCCCCTGAAGCAGGAAGAGTTTGTGAAATGGTTTGGGTGTGGGGGGGGGGGGGGAATTGTCTGTGCCAGCTGCCCCTTCCACTTTGGATTGGTTCACACAGGGGGTTTTGGCTCCTGGCTAGCATGCACAGTTATCCCTTTCTTCTTTCAATGCAGACTACAACCGTGGCCAATGTAGGTTTAAATAACATGTGATATGCATGGGGGTAAAACTTATTGAATACCTCTAAGTGGTATTTTATCATGCATGTTAAAATTGTAACTGTTTTGTAAGTTAAAGATTTATTGCATAAGCCCCTTAGTGATAATTTGTTATTCCAGAGAAAAGAGAAAAACAGTGCTTTAGAGAGAGAGAGAGAGTGTAAATATGGTCTGAATTACTGAAATGCAATATAAATGCCTGCAGCATTCTATAGTTTGTATAAGCAAGTGTTTACTTAGGATTCTGTTGTGGTTTCAAAAGAAAATGTTAACACGACTCCTGCCATTGTCCCCAGAGATGAACTCGAAGTATTTGAAACAGAGTTGAACCATTGTTGGTCGATGAATTTTATAAAAGCTATGACATTTTCAAGGGCGTGGCCAGATTGGGCCTGTGCTTTAACAGCTCTCATCTTGATCTGCAAAATTGAAAACAATCTTCGGTACAGTCTAGTGAAAGTGCCCCCTGTGTTCACAATAAGGTTTAGATTCAAGCCTGTGACACATGGCTCGTCTTAGAGGGGATGCTTTCCTGCTTTTATCAGAATGGATTTTGTGCTCCCAGCAGTGATATCCGAAATCCCTCCCACAAGGCTATAAACCCAATTTTTGCATAGGTAGGTAGGACTCAGGATATCCAGGTCGGGATATTTAATAGCCCCCCAAAAGCGAAGCCATTTGTAAAATACGGTTAAGGATGCTAGAAAATACACACGTATTTGCAGGCATGTACAGTAGCGATAGCCATTTTAGAAAGATACAGGCTGAAAAACAGAGCTGCATCGCAAAGGATTTTACCCGTATAAGTGCTCTTCTTGCAACGTAACGTGTATTTGATAACAAGAGGATGAAATCAAAGCAAACAAGTATCTTTTATGCTTCAGTAGATAGCGGGGGTGGGAATGTGACCTGCATGTAGTGGTGGATACAACCACTCTACTCACTTTACTGGGCAGACTAGATGGACTATACTGGTCTTTATCTGCCGTCATATACTATGTTAGAGAGTTCAGACTTGTAAGGAGGTTTTAAGGATTTGGCATTTGACAATCTTACATTCACCCTTCTCAATAGAGTTCAGTCTGGAGATTTGTTTTCTGAACTGAAGGCTTACTTAAAATAAAGGTCATCAATAAACAACTTTATCATTTAGCATCTTAATATGAATAGAACTCTAATACAGTAGATTAGTTTCATCTTGTAATGTATGGGGTGCAGTTTACGCCATTCCCTCCGGCAGTCTGCACTCTACTGTTTGTAATGGTCACTTTATGCCACCCCCACTCAGCTTATTGACCAGTTACTGGTACTTGTAAATTTTAGTGCTTTTTCTTTCCCCTCTTCTCCCCTCAAGGTAATGAGATTGGGGCTGTGATCTGTTCCCCACATCCCGTTACTTTAGGTATCTTGGTGTTTCTTCTCCTCTTTTATTGGTTATTCACCTTGTGTTCTTTGCAGATGCCCTGCAAGGAACCATCATCTTCTAGATGAGCACCTCCCTCGATTGATGGAGTGGCTCCAAGCCTCTCTCTCTTCATGTCTGGTTAGGGTGGTTGCTGCAGCTCTTTCTCCGATGTCAGGGGTGGGCAATTCCAGCCCTCGTGCACCACAATCTAGCCTGGTTTTCATGATGTCCCTAATGAATATTCATGAGATCTATTTGCATCCACTGCCTTCCATTGTATGGAAATAGGTCCATGAATATTCATTAGGGACGTCATGAAAACCAGGCTGGATTGTGGTGCACGAGGGCCGGAATTGCCCACCCCTGCCCTATGTGGGTGATGAGCTCTGGCGCTATGCCAGAGGCACTTGCCCTATTTTGGTACAAGCAAGCACCTACTTACGTCATTTTGGTGCAATGGCTAGGAGTAAAGACAGGAAACTGCCTTTAGATGAAGTTTTTAAAGTTGGTGGGCTTTTCCCTCTCAAGGAAGTCTCCTCCCAGCCTAAAACGACTGGCAGCAAGAACTTCCCATGATCTGGAAAATGCTACACATTTCTCCCTACATCATGCAATAATTATTAGGGACACTGGATAATGCAATTGTTTTTTAGTGAAATGATCCAAGTGGTCTCTACACTGTTATTGCCAGATTTCTCTACCACTAGGAGGACATAGCAGCTAGCAGCAGACTACATGGTACAATCATTACGTATTAAGAAAACTATTTGGTTCATTCAGTAGGTTTCACAGTAGAGTTTACAACTAAGAAAAAGAAACAAACAAATGAATCACTAAGAGCCAGCCCAGCAGGGAAAGAGGGATGGCAGCAGGATTTTTGGGAGGGCGGGGGAGTTATTACTGGGAAAACCAACCCAGTCCTCTGGATTCATCTAGCCAGTCCGGTTTTCAGGATAACCACAATAAATATACCTGCGAGAGATTAGCGTAAAATAGAGGCTGTGCATGCAAATCTGTCTCATGCATATTCATTGTAGTTATCCCAAAAACCTGACTGGCTAAGGAGTACATCAAGACAGGGTTGAGAATCCCTGGTGTGTGTGTGTATGTGTGTGTGTGTGTGTTCCTTATCGTCACTCCAGTCCAGTCCCTTTTACTTCTGGGTTGCGCAACCCTTCCAGCAGCTTGGAGGCTGAGCCCACCATCGTTTTGATGATGGTGTGGTATAAATACCACTGGCACCACCCACAGGCACCAGTATTCTCAGCCTCCAAGCAGCTGGAGGGTTCCAGTAAGCCAGAGTGCTTACAGGAGTTTATTTTAATTGAATTTATTTAATTTGAATTTAGTTTGAATCATTTTATTTCATTTCATTTCATTTATTTTTAATTTCTGTAGCTATAGCTGTTGTTTAGTTTAGGGAGCTGTTCCTTTTATTTTCTAGCTCCAAACCTTCCCCCCCCCTACCTTCTCCTTCCCTTTATGCCCGCTCTTGCAGTGCTGAGAAGAAGTCTTCCGGCAGGTGAGGGGGACCGGAGGAATCTTCCCTCTCGAGTTCAGCCTGCCGACGCTCCAGCGCTGTTCAGGGAGCCTGCACCGCCTCGCGCCGAAGCCCGGAAGGTGGCTGAGCACTTGAGGCGGCACCGCGGCTGTACCGGAGGCCTCCCCCGACTAGCGCCGAAGCCCACGGAGCGGCTGTGTGCTTTAGACGGCGCCGAGGATTGGAAGCCTTTAGCTCGATGGAGAGCACGGCGGTCAGCTTCTTGCAAGGCTCACAGGCGCCGGCCCGGACTCCACGTGGCTGAGGCCTACCCACATGGAGGGCGCTTGTTTTCCTCGCGCTGGGTACACGCGCTGGAGGAAGGACTACAAAACCGCAAGTTTTTGAGTTTGGAAGCTTGCAGGTTTAATATTTTATACACGATTGAATTGTTAATCAGTAAAGCAATCCTCCCCCTTTTTTATTTCTGTTTGGTTTAGAGGGATTGTGATTTTAGTCTCTACAGCTAGCAGTTGGGGCGGAGGAGGGTTCTCAGAGTCCCAAATTTTAATTTAATTTAATTTAATTTATTTAATTTGAATTTAATTTAATTTTATTCTAATTTAATTTGGATCCTTTTATTATTATTTCTCTGTTTTTTATTATTCAGACATTGTTATTTGATAAAAAAGGGGCATGACGGGCAAAGCACGGTGTCCATCCTGCGGCACTCGTAGGGGTACCACCTCTGAAGCGGGCATCTGCAGGGGTTGCGCTGCAGAGGCGGCTTCAGTGGAACAAGAAGTCCATTTGAATATGGCCCAAACCTCCCAAGGGTCTGGGGACCCCCAGGAGGGAGGAGTGGAATCTCTTTCTCCCCCTCCCTCAGCTTTGGACGTGCCGGCCTCCTCTCTGTCTCTTCCCTCCACATCCGGGGGGGTGGAGGATGGCTGGGAGCATTTTTCTCCAGAATTTGTACTCCTTTTGCATAAAGCCTATTGTTTACGCCGGCAGGGGGCAGGAGAAGCAGTGGCAGCGAAGGAAAACACTGTGGCCGGACCGGTGAGGGCCAGGACCCTGGACTCTGGGCCTCCACCTAAGCGTGCAAGGCTATTAAGGGTTGGAGCCATTCGTATCTCAATCTCAGGGCTCTCCCGAAGAGGAGGTCTCGGACAGAGAAGTAGGAGAGGAGGATGAAGAGCTGGAAGAGGGGGAGATTCCGGAGGAGGATCAACCCCGCATAGTTCGAGTGTTTCGCCGGGAGGAGCTCTCTGCATTAATAAATGAGTCATTGAAGGTACTCAATATGGCCTCCAATACTCCAGCAGAGGAGAAAGCTTTGGAGGATCCCTTGATCCAGGTCATCAGGAAGTCTCAGAAGGTGCTTCCATTACACAGGGTCGTGCGTCAGATGATCCAGGAGGAGGGGAACCAACCAGAATCGAGTTTGAGAGGGATCCGTTCTATGGCTTGCCTATACCCATTGCCGGAACCGGACAAGGATCTACTGAAGTCACCGAGGGTAGACGCAGCGGTGTCAGCAGTAACAAAGAAGACAACTATCCCAGTAGAGGGCAGCGCGGCTCTGAGGGATACCCAGGATAGGAAATTAGATACACTCTTGAAACAAGCCTTTGATGTTAGTGCCCTTGCCTTACAGGCCTCGGTATCAGGGGCTTGGGTGGCTCGGGCCTGCCTGAGGTGGTCCCAACAACTTCAGCTGGCAGACAGTTTCCCAGAAGACGCTAAAGCGATTTCAGCTAGGCTGGAGTCCGGATCGGCCTATCTGGCGGATAGCCAGTATGACCTCATTAGGAGCCTGGCTAAGAATATGGCCTCCGTGGTAGCAGCCAGGCGTTATTTGTGGTTACGTAATTGGGCAGCAGCTGTCTCTTCTAAGGCACGTCTGAGTCTCCTCCCCTTTAAGGGGAGGCTGTTGTTTGGGGAAGACTTGGAGAAGTTGGTTAAAGACCTTGGAGAGTCTAAAGGAGGTAGGCTTCTGGAAGACAGACCGAAGCAAGGCCGCTCTTCAGCTCCGCTGCGGAATCAGCCAAGGGATTACCGGAGATTCCGTCAAGCCAGACCAAACTCCTTTCTTAGGGGCCATTTCCCCTCTAGGGGTCAGAGCTTCAGGGGGTTTCGCGGAGCAGGTAGAGGTTTTGGGGCCTCCCCCTCTTCCTCCTCAGGCCCCAGAAAACCGCAATGAGATTCCGGGGGTCCGGGCGGGATGCCTGCCGGTGGGGGGTCGCTTGAGGCAGTTTCTTTCCGCCTGGTCCCAGGTCACATCCGATCAATGGGTCTTGGAAGTAATCCGAGATGGTTACACCCTCGAATTCGCAAAGCGGGTACTTCCAGCCTTTATTCAATCTCCCTGCAGTCTGCCGGAAAAGAAGGTGGCGATAGAGGTTACGCTGTCAAGGCTAATAGAGCTAGGGGCGGTGGTTCCCGTTCCGAAAGACCAATGCGGGTTTGGTCGATACTCAATTTATTTCGTGGTACCAAAGAAAGAGGGTTCCTTTCGTCCAATGCTGGACCTGAAGCAAATCAATCGCTGTCTCAGGGTACCTCACTTCCGAATGGAAACCCTGAAGTCGGTCATTGCGGCTGTAAGGCAAGGGGAGTTCTTGACTTCCTTGGACTTGATGGAAGCATACTTACATATCCCGGTCCGAAGCTCTCACCAGCAGTTCCTGAGATTCGCGGTACCAAGAGGTCATTTTCAGTTCCAAGCCCTACCCTTTGGTCTAGCAACAGCTCCCAGGACGTTCACCAAGGTGATGGTGGTGATAGCCATGGCTCTCTGAAAGGAGGGAATTTTGGTGCATCCCTACCTGGACGACTGGCTGATTCGTGCGGTCAGAAGCGGAGAGTCGTTCGGTTACAACCAGAGTGGTAGAATTCCTGGAGGAGTTCGGGTGGGTCATCAATCGGGTAAAGAGCAGGTTGATTCCCACGCAAGAGATCGACACCAGGAGAGGAAGAGTTTTCCTGTCAAAGCAGAGGTTAAGGGATCTGAGAGTCCTCATCTCACAGTTTCTACTAAGACGAAACCCCTCCGCCTGGCATTACCTTCAGTTGCTGGGTACCATGGCGGCTGCGATAGAGGTGGTACCGTGGGCCAGGGCACATATGCGACCTCTTCAGCATGCCTTATTATGGCGTTGGTCCCATCAGTGCCATCCTTTGACCATGAGGCTCTACTGTCCTCCCCGGGTCAGGAAGGCTCTTCTGTGGTGGAGGTGCCCAAAGAACTTAGGATGCGGGATGCCCCTCGATCCTCCCCAGTGGGTTCAGCTGACAACAGATGCAAGTTTAGCAGGCTGGGGGGCCCACTGCAAGGGCCAGTTCGCACAGGGCATCTGGTCTCCGAGGGAGTCTCAGTGGTCAATCAACAGACTGGAACTACGAGCGGTAGCATTGGCACTCAGAGCTCTGGAGTCCTTAGTTCGGCAAAGGGCTGTCTGCGTCCTCTCCGACAATGTCACTATGGTGGCCTACATCAACCGCCAGGGGGGAACAAGCAGTCCTCCTCTGGAGAAGGAGGCGGACAGCCTGTTGCAGTGGGCGGAAGCTCATTTAGTGGCTCTTTCGGCGCAGCACGTGGCCGGGGCGGAAAATGTAACAGCCGATTATCTCAGCAGGTTCAAGATAGACCAAGGAGAATGGGAGCTTGCGCAGGAGGTGTTCGATCAGGTGGTAGCTCTCTGGGGGATGCCGGTCATGGATCTTATGGCACGGTACGCAACGGCCAAAGCCAGCCGGTTTTTCAGTCGCAGGAAAGAGAGAATGTCCGAGGGCTTAGACGCCCTGGTCCAGAAGTGGCCCTCGGAGGGTCTCCTGTATGTGTTCCCGCCCTGGGTTCTCATAGGGAGGGTTCTGTGGCGAGTGGAGGCTCACCAAGGTTTGGTAATTCTTATAGCTCCGGATTGGTCTCGTCGCCCATGGTATGCAGATCTGGTGCGACTGGTGACCGATCGGCCTTGGCGCCTTCCCTGCAGAGAGAACCTGCTTCAGCAGGGTCCGCTTCGGATGCCTCACGTGCATCGATTCTCGCTTACAGCCTGGCTATTGAGAGGGCGTGGCTCCTCAAACGAGGTTACTCAGGTTCGGTGATTTTGACTATTGAGCGCGCGAAAGCACTCGACCTGTCTTTCCTATGTGAGAGTGTGGCGCATATTTGAAGCTTGGCGCTCGGAACGTCAGAAGAGGCCTCTGGCAGCCTTGGTCCCGGAGGTTCTGGAATTTCTTCAAGCAGGGTTCGAGAAAGGTCTAGCTCCTAGTTCGCTGCGGGTACAGTTAGTGGCCATCTCTTGTTATAGGGGAAGAGTCCGGGGGAAATCATTAGGAGATCATGCGGATGTGAGTAGGTTCCTAAGAGTGGTCAGGAGGCTACGGCCCCATCAAAGATCGGTGATCCCCCCTTGGGACCTCAACCTAATGTTGAATGCCTTAACCAGGGAACCTTTCGAACCAGGAAGAAGCGCCTCCCTAAAGGACTTGACCCTAAAGACGGTATTTCTGGTAGCTATCTGCTCGGCTAGGCGTGTCTCGGGACTTCAAGCCCTGTCTTCTCTTCCTCCCTTTCTTTCATTCTTTAAAGATAAGGTGGTCTTGCGGACAGTCCCTTCCTTCTTGCCCAAGGTCATCTCTCCTTTTCATGTGAACCAGACAGTCTCGCTTCCGTCCTTCGCTGGAGAAGGGCAAAAAGGGAAGGCTGGGAGGCTCCATCTCCTGGACGTGCGTAGAGTACTGAAGCGTTACCTCTCGCGCATGGCATCTTTTCGAAAGTCCGAACGTTTATTCGTTCAATTTGGAGGGCCGCACAAGGGAGAGCCGGCTTCCATCTCTAGGTGGATCAGAGAGGCTATCGCCTCCGCTTATATCCTGAAAGGAAGGCAGGTCCCAGTAGGTCTCCGCGCGCATTCAACGCAGGCGCAGGTGACTTCCTGGGCAGAGCACAGCTTGGTCCCGCCGCTGGACATTTGTAAAGCGGCTGCATGGTCCTCGCTGCATACTTTTACCAAGCACTACAGGCTGGACATGCAGAGGACGGCGGACGCTAGGTTTGGGGATGCAGTGCTTCGGTCCGGGATGGCGAACCCTGCCCAGGGGTGTACTGCTCTGATACATCCCAGAAGTAAAAGGGACTGGACTGGAGTGACGATAAGGAAGAAGTAATTAGTCCTTACCTGCTAATTAGTGTTCCTGAAGGAACTCCAGTCCAGTCCCTGATCCCACCCGGGTTCGATGTTTGCAGTGGGCAATAGTCCTCTTTAAAAAAAAAAGAAAAAAGAAAAAAGGGAAATGCAACGGACCGAAGTCAGAGGGCGGGGTGACCCGCTAGGAAGGCAACGGGTGAAGGCGGTGGCGGACTCGGATAGACCTTCTCCTTCCTCCCTTCCTTCCTGCCTTTCCCCCGTATCTTTAAAAAAAAAAAAAAAGTTTGATGTGTAGTTAGTTTCTAGCGTTTTTTAGTTGTTAAAGAGCTATCTCTTAGGTCTGCTTTTTCAATAGATTACTGGTGCCTGTGGGTGGTGCCAGTGGTATTTATACCACACCATCATCAAAACGATGGTGGGCTCAGCCTCCAAGCTGCTGGAAGGGTTGCGCAACCCAGAAGTAAAAGGGACTGGACTGGAGTTCCTTCAGGAACACTAATTAGCAGGTAAGGACTAATTACTTCTGTGTGTGTGCGTGCGTGCGTGCTCACACGTGTGTATTGATGTTTCCATTCCTATATATTTCTTTCTATGTCTGTATATGTTTTTGTGCGTGTATCTGTGTGTGTGTTTCTGCATATGTCTAGGGTGTGTCTGTGTATACAAGTGTGTCTGTATGTATCTGTTTGTGTTTTTATGTATATGTACTGACTCTATCTGTGTTTGTAACCAGGAGAAGAAAGGCGAAGAGAGGTGCATTTTGAAAGGAACAATTCCCTAACAGCTATATTTCATTGTATCAGTTCCCCAAAAATATATTGGGCCATTTTTGGGGAGACATTTTCTCTGAAACACCCATCCGATCTTGCCCATTTTTTAAGCTATTTTCATTGGTTTTCCCTCCATTACAGATCTGGTTCCATTCCATTTTCAGAGAATTATGTTTCCCCAGAAAGACAGATGTTTTATCAACCTCTTATACATAATTTCTTTCCAACATTCCATTAGTATGTAAACGATTAAAATCAATGAAAATGCAGAGTACATTGCAGAGTGACATGAATTGTTTTTATTGTTTCTTCACTGATGAACAATGTAGCTGTTTAAAAGATACTGCTAGGAAACCACCAGATAACAAAGGATAAGAAGACAATTTTTGTTGCATTTTGCAATGATGTAAGCAATAAAAAAAGATTCAATTTAGTTGGTCTTATTTTACAGTGCTTATTTTAAGAACATAACATATGCCATACTGGGTCAGACCAAGGTCCATCAAGCCAAGTATCCTGTTTCCAAAAGTGGCCAATATAGGTCACAAGTACCTAGCAGGTTCCCAAAAAGACACACAGGTTCCACAATACTTGTATTGGGGCAAGCAATGGATTTCCTGTGTCCCTTTTAATAATAATGTATGGACCTTTCCTCCAGGAAATGGTCCAAACCTTTTTTAAATCCAGCTGCATTAACAGCTTTTACTACATCCTCCGATAATGAATTCTAGAGTTTGGGTGAGAGGTTAGTGTGCATGGACCAGGAGAAGGAGTGATTGTTTGTTTCTGAGGATCTCAAGATGACGAAACAGTGTGACAAGGCAGTGGCAAAAGCCAGAAGGCTGCTGGGTTGCATACAGAAGAATTACCAGCAGAAAGGAAGAGGTACTAATGCCACTGTATAAGTCGCTGCTGAGGCCTCACTTGGAAAATTGTAGTCAGTTTTGCAGACCATATCTTGCAAAGGATATAAAAAGACTTGAAACGGTTCAGAGGAAGGCAACCAAATTGATTTGGAGCCTGCATCAGAAGACTTATGAGAAGAGACTTGAAGGCCTAAATATTTACACACTGGAGGAGAGGAGGAACAGGGGAGATATGATTCAGAACTTTAAATATTTAAGGAGTATTAATGAACAGACAAATCTCTTCCAAAGATGGGGAAGCTGTAAAACTAGAGGGCGTAACAGGAAGCTGCAAGAGAGTAAACTGAAAGGCAATGTCAGGAAATACTTTTTCACTGAAAGGGTGGTGGATGCTTGGAATCCCCTCCTGATGGAAGTGGTGAGGGCAAACACAGTGACAGAATTCAAAATGGCATGGGACAGACACAGTGGATCCCTTTATAGTAACAAGATAAAATCAAAACAGACATAACTTTCTCCTATTATCTCAACAAATAGGGGTGACCCAAACGGAGTGGTAGGTATACCCCTAAACAAAGGCATGGGGAGGGGTGACCTGCACAGAGCAGCAGGAGCACCTACTCTTGCCATCTTGCTGAGCAGACTAGATGGACCATACTGGTCTTTATCTGCCATGATATACTATGATTACACACTGAGTGAAAAAATATTTTCTCTTATTAGTATTAAATAGGGTTACACTCAAGCTTCATTGCATGTCCCCTAGTCTTTCAATGTTTTGATGGCGTAAACAATCGATCTATGTATACCCATTCTACTCCATTCATTAATTTATAGACCTCTATCATATCTCCCCTCAGTCGTCTCTTTTCCAGGTTGAAGAGCCCTAACCTTTTTAGCCCCTCTTCATAGGAGTAGCCTTCCATCCCCTTTACCATTTTGGTGGCTCTTCTCTGTACCTTTTCTAATTCCGCTATATCCTTTTTAAGATACGGTGACCAGAGTTGCACACAATATTCAAGGTGCTGTCACACCATGGAACGATACAGAGGCATTATAATATCTTTTGTTTTATTCTCCATTCCTTTCCTTATGATTACTATGTTTCTATTTGCTTTCTTGGACGCCGCTGCACACTTGATGGAGGGTTTCAACATGTTATCCACATTGACGCTAAATCTTTTTCCTGGGTGGAAGTTCCTAATGTGGAAGCTTGCATCATGTAACCATAGTTTGGTTCTTTCCTAGGTGCATAACTTTGCTCTTCTCCACATTAAATTTCATCTGCCATTTGGATGCCCAGTCTTCCAGTTTATCAAGGTCCTCTTGCAATTTTTCACAATCCTTTTAGGTTTTAATAACTTTGAATAATTTCATGTCATCTGCAAATTTAATTACCTTGCTCATTTATTCACATTTCCAGGTCATTTTCAAATATGTTAAGAAGCAGCAGACCCAGCACAGATCCCTGGGGTACTCCACTATTCATATATCTCCAGGAACAAGCAGGAATGTAGTCTTCACATATGGGTATCGTCGGTACCGACGGAGCCTGCGTGGGAACGCTCCCCAGTGTCCAATTAGAAAGCTTTTGGGAGCATCCCACAGCACCTGCATGCTGCCTTCCAGCCTTTCCCGACTGCCTCTCTCCAGTTCTTTGTTTTCCACGGAGCCAGCAGGTCATTGTTCCTGTCACCGCAGAAAATGTTTCCTTCTTCTTTTTTGTGGTCGCGTCTGCCTTCCTCGACGCTATACCAGTACCGCCAGTTCTTCTTTCTTTAAAAAAAAAAAAAATATATATATATATATTTAGTTCTTTTTTTCCAATTTTTTCTCCCTTAGGTGCACGCACCATTTTGGGCCTTAGGCCCAAAATTTCCTCCATTATGGAGAAACCCGCTTTGGGTTTTAAGAAGTGCACCAAGTGTGGCGGTACTATATCCGTCACCGACACCCATGAGTGGTGTCTTAAATGTTTAGGTCCTGACTACTCCATCTCGGAGTGTATGGCTTGTGCCATAATGTCCAAGAGGGGTCGACAAAACCGGGCTGCTAAGCTTAGCACCCTTTTTCTTCTCTGATGCAGCCTCTGTGGCATCGACTTCTTCCAGGGCTTCGTCTTCCTCCCATGGATCTCAGGTAACTAAACATAAGTCCAGCCGGTCCTCAAAGGGTAGATCTCCTTCCAAGCATCGAGATGCCTCTGGCGTTGCCCTTGAGGGTTCTGCACCGGCAAAATTGCCCTGGCGGGAGGCTTTGGCTTCCAAAGCATTATCGGGGCTCCAGGATGTTCTCGAGGCCTCAACCTCGGCAGAACTACTGGTGCCATGCTCTGGGGTACCGGCGATATTCTCCGGTACCGATACCCAAGCATCGGCAGCATCGATAGACCAGAGGTTCCTGGTTATTGAACGCAGTCTGGCGGCTCTCCTTGTGGCATCGACGCCCTCGGAACCTCGTCAGACAGTTCAACCGGTACCGGCACTGGCTCCAGCATAGACATCGGTGTCCGCATTGCCGGCACCCAGTCAAGCCATGTCCCCCAGTACCGATACACCAGTACCGATTCCCCCCGCTACCGACTTCAGTCGGTATAGGTATCGTGCTCTACAGGAGCATCCGGACAAAAGGTACTTTGAATCCTCGGAGGACTCTGAAGATTCTGACAGTTCTGTCGGTACCGGGATACTTCTCCCAGAGGAGCCTTCCTCTCCCAAACGGAGGATGTCTCCTCCAGAAGATATCTCCTTTCAGGATTTTATCAGGGAGGTGGCTCGAGGTCTGTCCATTACTGTGGCTCCTGAGACAGAGCCCAGGGCAAAGGAGTTGGAGATTCTGCAATATCCCAAAGCTCCTAAAGAGGCAACTACCTTGCCTATCCATGAGATCTTACATGATCTCATGTTAAGAATGTGGGAAACCCCCCTGACCACCTCACCTCACTCCCGTCGACTGGATGCCATGTATCGGGTTCCTCCATGTCCTGGTTACCAGAAGACTCAACTGCCTCACCACTCTATTGTTGTGGAGTCAGCTATAAGAAGGATGAAGAGTGCAAGGAGGCATGCCTCTAATCCTCCAGGACGTGAGTATAGAACATTAGATGCCTTTGGACGTCGTACCTTCCAGGCTTCCATGCTTTCTGCCAGGATCACTTCCTATATTTTATATATGGGAATGTTCCATAAGGAAGTCACAGGGGATTTAGAGGTTTTGAGCCCTCTTCTTCCTGAAGATAAGAGGCAGGATTTTCTCACACTGGTTAAACATGCCCAGGATGTTTCTAAATTTGTTAATCGTGCAGCTTTTGACTGTTTTGAGTGCATAAGCAGAACCTCTGCCATTGCCATAGGTGCACGTAGAATTGCCTGGCTTCAGGCATCCGATTTGGAGCTCTGGGTGCACGACAAACTGAGCAATATTCCTTGTACAGGTGAAAATCTATTCGGCAAAAATTGGCAAGAAAAGGCCAATGAGTTGGATGCTGATAACTCCACTTTGGATAGGTTATCCAAAGCCACAGCTGACCCTGCAAGAAAGAAATCTTTCAAAAAAACATTCTTTTCCAAAAAGAAGAGGTTTTATCCCTCTTATCAGCAGGGATGTTCTGCAGGTCAGCCTGTCCGGAAGAGTCAGCAACCAACCAAACAAAGGAAAGCAAAGACTGCTAAGCCTCAACTGTCTCAGCAGTCTCAGCCTCCACAAGACCTTTGACTTCCATCTAGAGAACTTAGCCTTCCTGGCCCTCAGTGGACCAGAACCTTCCACCATTCCAGGAAGGTTGTGCCACTTTGCCCCCAGATGGGGGCAAATAACAGCAGAACATTGGACTCCTTCCATTATAAAAGAGGGGTACAAGCTTCACTTCCTCCGCTTGCCCCCTCCTACAATGGTAAGACAGTTCAATTCTTAGACTTCTCTCATCAACCTGTTAGATCAAGAGGTCACCATGCTTCTTGCCCAAGGGGCAATAGAAGAGGTACCCATTCTTCAACAGGGTACAGGGTTTTATTCCCCCTATTTCCTTATCCCAAAGAAAACAGGAGGACACAGACCCATTTTGGATCTCAGAGAATTGAACAAATTCCTGGTCAAGGAGAAATTCAAGATGATTTCTCTGGGAACCCTGCTGCCATACCTTCAGAGTCAGGATTGACTTTGTTCTCTAGATCTCAAGGATGCGTACACTCATGTTCTCATCCATCCAACTCACAGAAAATTTCTTTGGTTCCTTTTTCAGGGAAAGCACTACCAATACAGGGTGCTTCCTTTTGGCCTGGCCTCAGCACCAAGGGTGTTCACGAAATGCATGGCTGTGGTAGCAGTATTTCTTCACACTCTAGGAATATTCGTCTTCCCCTACTTAGATGACTGGCTCATTCGAGCCCCATCAGAGTCAGAGGCCAGAACTTCTCTATCTTGCACAATGCGTATCCTTCAGTATTTGGGTCTGGTCATAAACATCCCAAAATCCAGTCTAACTCCAACTCAGTTTCTAGAGTTCATAGGAGCTTTGCTGTATACCAGAAAAGGGCCTATCTCCCCCAGGCCAGTTGCCTTCGCATGGTACAGTTAGCTTCTCAAGCAGTGCTGAAGTCGCATCTTACTGCTCGAGAAATGTTACAACTACTAGGCCACATGGCTTCCACCATACATGTGGTCCCTTATGCTCGCCTCCATATGAGAGCAGCCCAGTGGACTTTATCCACTCAATGGACCTAGGCATTAGGATGCCTGTCAGACAAAATAGCAAACACAAATCACCTTATTTTGTCCCTCCAATGGTGGCAGTCCACTCAAAACCTGTTGTTGGGGTCCCCATTTCAACAACCTTCACCCCAAGCAACTCTCACAACAGATGCTTCACCAGTGGGTTGGGGAGCCCATCTGCAAAACCTCTCCACCCAAGACACCTGGACTCCCACAGGAGACTCATTTACACATCAATCTTCTGAAGCTCAGAGCAATCTTCCTTGCTCTTCGAGTGTTCCACACTCTGCTCAGCTACAAGACAGTCCTCATTCACATGGACAATCAGGTAGCCATGTTCTATGTGAACAAGCAGGGAGGAACAGGCTCTCTGTCACTTTGCAACGAAGCTTTGCGACTATGGGCCCTCGCCAGAGAGCATCAGATTCATCTCCTGGCAGTATATCTTCCAGGTATCCAGAACTCTTGGGCAGACAGACTCAGTCGAGTCCTGCTTCCACACGAATGGTCTCTACATGCAGACCAGGTGGCCAAGATTTTTCAAATTTGGGGAACCCCGGACATAGACCTCTTTGCAAGTCCGTTGAATGCCAAACTTCCCCGGTTCTGTTCTAGAATTCCGGCTCAGGGCTCTCAGGCCAGGGATGCTTTCCTCCTTCATTGGGGGCAAGACTTCCTTTATGCCTTTCCACCCATTCCCCTGATTCCCAAAACCCTGTTCAAGCTTCAGAGAAACAGAGGCCGTATGATCCTCATAGCTCCACATTGGCCACGGCAAGTGTGGTACCCTCTGCTTCTACATCTCTCTCAAGCTCCCTCTCTGGAGTTAGGGTCTGCTCCAGATCTCCTGTCTCAGGAGGAGGGAATGTTATGGCATCCCAATCCCCAATCAGTGCATCTCAGGGCTTGGTTGCTGAAGGCCTAAATCTTCAAGATCTTAACCTTCCTCAGCAGGTAAAGGATATCCTTTATGCTTCTAGAAAACTTTCCACAAGACGATCTTATGCTTTCAAGTGGAACAGGTTTACCATATGATGCTTGCAGAAGGGTCTTAACCCCCTTGCAATACCTCTGGAATCATTACTGGAGTATCTCCTTCATTTATCAAGTGCAGGACTTAAAACTAACTCAGTAAAAGTCCATTTAAGTGCTATTGCGGCTTCTTTTAAGCCTTTAAATTGACAGCCTGTTTCCTCCCATCCTCTTATAGCAAGATTTATGAGAGGCCTCCTACTAACTAAGCCTCCCATTAGGCCGCCACCTGTGGCATGGGACTTAAACCTGGTTCTTGACCAGCTTATGAAGCCACCTTTCGAACCCTTGGCTACTGCTTCGTTGAAATTCCTTTCTTGAAAAGTTATCTTTCTCATTGCAATCACATCAGCACGTTGCATTAGTGAGTTGCAGGCACTAGTGGCTGACCCTCCTTATACAAGGTTCCATCACGACAAGGTAGTCCTTAGGACTCATCCACACTTTATGCCAAAGGTGGTCTCCCCTTTTCATCTTAACCAAGCGGTCTACCTGCCTGTGTTTTTTCCAAGGCCTCATGCATCATATGCAGAAAGGAATCTTCATACTTTGGACTGTAAAAGAGCACTTGCTTTTTACTTACAAAGGACACAGAAACATAGAAAGTCCTCTCAACTCTTTGTTGCTTTTGATCCTTCTCATTTGGGACTTCCAGTCTCCAAGAGAACACTGTCCAACTGGATTGCACAGTGTATTCCCTTCGCCTATCAGAGTAAGAATCTTCCTCTGGAGGGCCATGTCACAGCTCACAATGTGAGAGCCATGGCAGCTTCAATGGCTCATCTGCACTCTGTGTCTATCGATGGCATCTGTCGAGCAGCCATTTGGGCCTCGGTTCATACCTTCACAGCCCATTACTGCTTGGACAAGGACTCCCACCGGGATACCTCGTTTGGTCAGGCTGTTCTCCAACACCTGTTCCATACCTAGTCAACTCCTACCCGCCATCCCTGGTTGGATGCCAGAGATCCATGGGGGGAAGTGGAGCCCTTTCACAGGTACACACAACTTCTGGGGTCTCTCCCTGGCATCTAAAGCTAGGGAGTCCCCATTTGTGAAGACTACATTCCTGCTTATTCCTGGAGATAGCATAGTTACTCACCTGTAACAGGTGATCTCCGGGAACAGCAGGAATTTAGTCTTCACAACCCACCCACCTCCCCTAGGAGTTGTATCTCTCTATCTATCTCTTTCTCTTTCCCTCTCTCTCTCTTTGTCTCAGCTTTAAACTCAACTGGAGAGAGGCAGTTGGGAAAGCCAGGAAGGCAGCACGCAGGTGCTGTGGGATGCTCCCAAAAGCTTTCTAATTGGACGCTGGGGAGCATTCCTGTGCAGGCTCCGTCGGTACTGACGATAGCCATATGTGAAGACTAAATTTCTGCTGTTTCCAGAGATCACCTGTTACAGGTGAGTAACTATGCTTTCTCCATTGGGAAAATTGGCCATTTAACCCTACCCTCTGCTTTCTATCTTTTAACCAGTTCCTGATCCATAGTAGTACACTTCCTGCTTTCCCATGACTTTTTAGTTTCGTCATGTCTCTCATGAGGGACCTTTTCAAAGGATTTCTGAAAATCCAGATACACTATATGAACCGGCTCACCTTTTGTCTACCTGTTTCTTTACACCTTCAAAAAAACAACAGATGAGTTATGTAAGGGTAGGGTCCTTTTTCCTTCCCAGCACTTATATCACTTACCCTGGGACGTCCGTTAATCCTCTGGGTCGAGGAATTAACTTACCTTCTCTGTCTGGGATCCCAGGAGAACAAACACACACACACACTCACACATAAGTAGCATGTAAGTTTATTCCGTACATTAGAAGTGCAGTCTATCTTTTATACAGTATCAAAAACATATATACGGATTCCTCGACCCAGAGGATTAACGGATGTCCCAGGGTAAGTGATATAAGTGCTGGGAAGGAAAAAGGACCCTACCCTTACAAGTAAGACATGACCTTCCTTGGCTAAAGCCATGTTGGCTGTCTCCCATTAAGCAATGACATGTTCAATAATTTTGTACTGACATCAGGCTCACTTTCTGTAGTTTCCCAGATCATCCCTGGAACTCTTTTTAAAAACTGGCATTACATTGGCATCTTCCAATCTTCAGATATTACAGATGATTTTAATGATAGTTCACAGATGACTAATAGTAGATCTGCAATCTCATATTTCAGTTCTCTCAACACTCTTGGATGTATACCATCTGGTCCTGGTGATTTGCTATTCTTCAGTTTATCAAATAGCTGTAATGCATCTTCCCGGTGTATCGATTTATTTCTTTTAATTCTTCTGCGGCATCAACTTTAAATACCACTTCAGTCATGGGCAACATCCCTACATCTTCCTCAATAAAGACCGAAGCAAAGAATTTTATATGACCAAAATTGTCCATGTGGGGATTTACAGTTGCTCCAAAGTACATGTAGGTTTGTAAAAAGTGTGTGGTTTTGGCCAGCCTTTTACAGCAGAGATTAAGAAGGTTATCTTTCTTAATTCCTCCCTCTTGTTTGTTTCTCCCTCCAAATTTTGCTTTGATAGAAATTGCAGCCTCCATGGGCAAGCTACATGTGTAAGTGCCAGCGCTTCCACATGCAAGCCGCGAAAAAACATCCTGCTTGGATAAGTGTCAGCACTTAACATGAGGAAGATGACAAGTTGCCTCTGATTTTTGTGACATGTCAATTTATAAAATGGCTCGTTCATCTTCACATATGGGCACATACATGTGCACTGCTGAACCATTTTTGTATTTTAGAAAAGGCTCTGTTTAGCAGAGTCTTTCCTAAAAATACTGCACCCTCGAACTTTCAATTCCAATCTTCACCTTTTTTTTCTAAAATATACCTTTTTAAGTGTGTTTTGGCTAAAATCAAAAGGGGAGCGGAACTGGTTCAGAGAATCCTGGTTTTTTTTTTGTATAGTCAATCAACTGGAATGTGTAATTCAGTGATGCTCAGGGGTATTTAACTTGTTCTAACTGTAGTTATATATGTGGTTGTGAAAATAGCTAGTTCTAGGAGCCTAGTTCCAGGATTTCATCTTAAAATGTCACCATATTTATTACTGGATGAATGTGCAATGGAGTTGGCTGACAAGACTTTTTCTGATGTCATTCACGTGTTTCAAGAACAGTAATGTGACATCATAAAGCTTTAAAATCAAGAAAAGTCATGGAAAATGTTCCTCATCATAATAACATTGAGACATAAGGCACTAATCTACAAAGACATTACAGCATATCCCTGGTGCATGAATTACTCAACCTTAGATTAAGTCTTTAGGGATGTAATCCAGTAGGCTGACAAATATTTCCCAGCCAAATTAAATTCCTCTCAGCCTACTTAGCTCATATATTATATTTTGAAAATGAGACAATATAAATTTAAAGAAGAAAACTCCATTAATCTAGGAATTTCCTCCTGTTTTTGCTGATATCTTGGCATATTATTCCAGATCATTTGATGATGATCATTGAAGCCAGGAATACACTGTGTTCAGCAAGGTGAGTAATATGATCCAAATCTGGAGTCAGATGGGTGGGAATTTGCAAATCTGAGCAGATTGTAGTCTGCTTTAAGGTTATTTATTTATTTAACAGGGTTTTTTTTATACCACTTTATCATTTTAGTCAAAACAGTAACTTAAACTTGGTAATGTATATTAAACAGGGACATTAACAACTTGGATTTTTCTGAGGCAATGGAGTGTTAAGTGACTTGCCCAAGGCCACAAGGAGTGCTAGTGAGAATTGAACTCTGGTCTCTTAGTTCCCAAGCCAGTGCTCTAATCATTAGGCCACTCCTCCACTCCAATGCTACTTCTGTTTTTATAACAGCACTTGAGTGCAAGGAATTAATTTTTTTTTTAAATAGAAAAAAAACACTAAGGCCCCGATGCTATAAGGCGTATTCACCATATTCTGCCTGCCATTCCCCCCCCCCCCCCACACATGCACAGAACTACTGTGCATGCAGCGGAGGACAGGGGCGGCATGGTGGCGGGAAATGGGAGGGATGGGGGCAGGACCGATTCTGCTCACGGCCCTATATGTCCTAGGAGCACCGGGGAGACAGCCAGAGTATTCCACCTCGGAAGTTGAATAAGCACTGGCCCCCTCCCTCTGGATCAAAAGGCCAGGCTCTCCCCCATGGCAACAGAGGCATGAAAAGTGGGTCCCAGCTACTCACTCATTGCCCTGGCTGCCCCCCCTGTCGGAGGTCGGGCAGCGGGTAATTGGGGTCTCGGCAGGCAGCGGGCTGGTTTTGCCATGGGGAAGATTTCCCCATGGTGATGCAGACGCAGCTGGGCCTTCTCCCAGGGCTTGATCCTGCACCCGTGGGAGCATGTTGCTCCCATGGTTCATAATCTGGTCCTAATGGACCCATCCTGGTCAGGGCCATCCAAACGGCCCAGATGTGCCCCTTCTAGGATTGATCTCGAAGGTGGTTATTTTAGAAGACCTATTTGTGCTTTGGATGTTTGAAAATGGGCATAGAGGCATCCAAGCACAGATGTCTCCGCAGACATTTGAGAAGGCAAGTGAAAAGACAACTCTGGCATTAGGACATCCAAGTGGAAATGGAGGCATGGTGTAGGCATCTCCAGGGTGTTCCCAAGGACCTGGATGGCCTCATCCATTTTCAGAATTGCCCTGCATGTCCTGAGCTGTGTCCAAGGTTAGACCTGCTCCAGGCACGAACAAACATCAGAAAAGTGCTCATTTTGCCAGCCAGACATCCGGAGGGTGTGAAGTAGGAGGTACACTCATATCCCCTATATTCCCTATATTGACAACAAACATTGACGGGGACCAGAACTCTTGTTTTTGTTGTACCATGCTGATGGACCATTCCCATATGCAAACTATCAGGAGATAGACACCCCACCTCAACTGTTTGTAGCGGGGATGTCTGTTTTGATGGTGGCGCAGGTGTCCACATTAGAGGCATCCCTTTTTCTAAACTCAGGGAGACACACAGACGTCCCCGGCATTTTTCTTCATGCTTTGACCTGGACGTTCCAGATTGCACTTGGACACCCTTTTTAAAATTCCACATAAAATTTAAATATGTCAGGCATTTTTAAAGCAGTCACAGAAACTGTAACCAAAATACTCTAAAAGCTTTGCTTCCCTTTTTCTCTCGATCCTTGCTTTATCTTGCCTTCAGTACCTTTATTCATTCTTCTTGCTTGGCTTCTGCACATGGCAGCAGCCTCCATTACTCTTAACCTGTATGTGTGAGGTCCCTTGTTCTCAGAGTCATTGCCACCCACAGCACTGGTCCCTTCCACCACTGTTCTTGTTACCTTATTTACCAAAACCTCCCATCTACTTTGGGCACTGTTGCCTGATGCACTTTCCACATTAGAAAGGATCTCAAGATGATTGCCTCTCCGCTTTCTTCCTAATTTATTAATTTGACAGAAGGATGTACGGCTGCTTTTTTATTTTCTCCTCTCAATTAGTGATTCATAACCTGATCCCTGAGCTCTACCCAATAGGTCTGGTTTTTAGTATGTCCACAATAAATATGTAAAAGACCTTGTATTCCATGCATAATCTTGGTGGATACCCGGAAAAGTAAGGCCGTTGAGTGAACTCAAGGATTGGGTTGAGAACAACCAGTGCTTTGCATGACCTTAAACAAAAAGCATCATTACTCTAACCCATGGGCGTAATTTGATTGCTTCATTGGGGGATGCGGGGGTGGCAAAGGGTGGGGCAATATTTGCATATTCATTTGTATATTCACTATGATGATCTTAAAAGAAATACTAGGTGGATAGGAAGTCTGTATAACAACCAGACGAGGGATGAGCTGGTGCCCCCAAGATGCTCAAAGAGGGAGCAGAGGCTCTCATTCAGCAGCTTTGCCAGAAAAACGGAAAGCAACATATTCCCAGGCTATATAATTAAAATGCAGCAAAAATTGTAGCAGTTTAGTTATTTAGCCTGGCAGTGTTAGAGCTAAAAACCTAAACTGACACCTGTAAATATATATTCTGCAAAAAATAGATGTAAGGTGCTCTCACACCAAGGGACAAGAAAAAAAAGAGAACCACAGTATAGTTTCTAACACCAAAATAAATTATAATTCATTTTATTTTGGCATTAGAAACCATGCTATGGTTCTCTTTTTTTTCTTTTTGAACATCTATTTTGCGTCCAATAAAACCCCTCCTCCAGCAGTAGGTGCAGAGCAGAACTAGGATATTTCACCTTAGAACTCAACATACAAGGAAAAAAAATCGGATTCAGGTGTCACCTCATTACCAGCCTCTCCAGTACCAGGCAGATTGCAAACTAACCCAAATCCCTATAAAAGTCACTGAAGACCTATAATGCAAATCTACCATACCAGGAGTAATATGCGGTAATATTTCTTTACGGAAAGAGTGGTAGATGTGTGGAATAGTCTCCCAGTGGAGGCAGTGGAGATGAGTACAGTATCTGAATTAGAGCATGGGACAAACACAGAAGATCTCTAAAGGTGAAAAAAGAGACTATAGTAGTTATGGTAGGGCAGCCTAGATAGGCCATATGGTCTTTTTCTGTCTTCATGTTTCTATGTTTATATAAATAACACAATAAGAAACCTAACCAGAAAAGAGCAGCACCATAACTTTTGCAGTGGGCCTTAGAACATCTTTTCACCTATTCAGAAAACTGAACAAGTCAGATTTACTACAGATCCTACATAGAAACTTCATGCTAACAGAACACTTGGTCTCAATCACACAGGCAAAACAGTACATAATAAATTATAATAAACCAAATAGAAATATGTAGATAAAATTAAATTGAAACCCCAAGTCAGGCTCTACATTCAGTGTAACACAAGAAATAGAGGAGGGAGGTGACACTTTACCTCACCTTTGCTGAGCAGTAGCATGAGATGCACAGGCCTCTCTGATCCCACATGCGAGCAGTGCAGCCTCTCCCCATAGTATACCCCTCTGTCAATCTCAGTGTCACTTGCTCAGAAGCGGCCGTGCTGCTGATAGGTGCAGTGCTAGCTCTTCCAATAGCCCATCTCTGAACAAGAATCACCAAGATCGAGGAAGGGGGAAGACCAAGGGGGGAGGCAACGTTGCCTGCATGTGGGATAAGAGAGACCCATGCCTCATGTTATTGCTCAGCAAACATAAAAGCAGCAGCTAGCAGAGAGGTGCATATGGTGATGGGACTTTATTTGTGCAGCCTATAGCTGGTGCCCAAATTCCAAATGTGCTGTGCCTCTATTGCAGGACTCAACAAATTTTGTGTGGATTTAGAAGCCAGGCTAAAATCTTAAGAGCCAGTGCTTCTGAACTCCTCACGCCCACCCACCTCCATTATCTCTCAAGCTGCTCTCATGTTCTCAAGTCTCATGAGATCAGTGTCAGAGTGCCTATACCGTGTGGCATCTTTAGACAGAAATACAGAAAACAGTTATAGCTTCAGATATTAAATGTCTGTACATGTGTGTGGTACACTGTGGTGTGCCTGTGTGTGAGAGGAGATGTGGTAGGTGCCTTTGTGTGAGTGGGGCATGGGACATCTGTGTGTGTGGTGCAGAGGTGAGGTGCCTGTATGTGTGAATGTGGTAAGAAGGTGAGGTGATTGAATGTATATTATGGAGGTGAGGTGCGTGTGTCTGTTGTGTGGAGGGAGGGTACCTGTGTGTGTTGCCACAGCAATGGCCATGAAGGGGATCTGCTCTCCCAAGGCAGAAGAGAAGGAGACTTTACCACGATCTCCTTTTCATCTGCCCGTGGGGGATCCGATCTCCCGCGGACAGATAGAAGGGGACTTTGCCGCAATTCCCTTCTCTTCTGCCGGCAGGCATTGTCCCCCCAAATGAGTTGCCATGATGATGGCCATGATGCTTGTCTGCCTGTGGGGATCCGATTTCCTGTGGCAAACAAGAGTCACAGCCATTGTCAGGACAACTCATTTGGGGGGCAATACCCCACCCCCGCCCAAACTACCCCCATGCTCTGACCGTTGTGAAAATGTTCACATTACCTGATCAGTCTACCTTTCCTAGCTTTTCCAAGAAGATTGCCTAATCTTTTTCAGATCGAGCCTGGATTCATGTTTTGTAGACATTCTGATTGTGTTATTGGATAGGGCCCTTAAAGAGCAATTGACAGATAAGTGTAGCCCCTTAGAGCAGGGTGCGTTTCGTTTCTGTTTCTACTGTTTAGCTAGAAGACGTTCTGGTGCTTGCTACAGTCTGCCCTCAATAGGATTCTGTTGTTGCCACATCTTTTTTGGATGTATTTTTGCATAACTAAAACAATATGGTGGCTTTGTGCCCAGCCATAATAGGATCAAGATTGAAATTTCCACCGTGCTGTATATTTATAAAACATGGTAAGCCAGTGACGGGCACTGTAGAATGGAATAGCATTGCCCTGACGTTTATGAGATGATATGCCACAATGCACCTTTTATAATCCCATTTAACCAGTTAACATATGATGTAAAGTGAGAATTCAGATCATCATGTCATAACACGCTAGGATCCCAGATGTGTACTTCAGATTAGTGAACATTGCTTACATGCTCTGCCCTGGTGGGAGTTATGCCATATCATGCACCCAGTTACACACCCATACCCCTGTGTATGTCTGTGATGGGTAGCTGATTTATCTAGCCCACACAGTCTGTGCTACTTCACTAGGTTGGAAGTCTCCATGGGGAGACCTCTGGGACATACTTCATGGAGATAACACTAGCTTGTGAAGGGCCACCACCCCTGGGATTGAGGATTCTTGGGATTGGGATTAGACAGACTGGAAGACCATTGGCCCCTGGGGTCACTTATTCTTCTTCCAGTCAATTTTCAAAGTGCAGCAAGACCAGGTTTCGTTCTGACCAATAAAGTTTGCTTCGTCTTTTAAACAGAGGGCCATCTAGAAATTAAGAATAGCTCCCAGAATATAAATGATTAAATTCCACAGTCCATTTATCATATTTTCCCCTTAAGCTGAAGAACTCTTCTTCACTACTTGGGAGAAGCAGAGTTGCTGGAGACTGGACTCTGACTCAGGCAGCAGTCACCTCTTCCCTTCCTGGATCCAGCTCTCAGGTTGTCCTCAAAATCTTCTCCCAGAATTGAGGAAACCCTCAGTTCTCCTTTGGTCAGTGGCCTCATGCTACCCCGGCTCCTCAGCACACTTATTATATAGTGCCTTTGACAAGGTCCCTCATCAGAGACTTTTGGCAAAACTAAAGGGTCATGGGATAGGAGGCAGTGTACTATTGTGGATCAGGAACTGGTTAAAAGATAGAAAGCAGAAGGTAGGGCTAAATGGACAATTTTCCCAATGGAAAAAGATGAAGAGTGGAGTACCCCCAGGGATCTGTGCTGGGTCCGCTGCTTTTTGACATATTCATAAATGACCTGGAAAAGGGAATAATGAACGAGGTTATCAAATTTGCAGATGACACAAAACTATTTAAAATTGTTAAAACTCAAGAGGATTGTGGAAAATTGCAAGAGAATCTTGATAAATTGGAAGACTGGGCATCCAAATGGCAGATGAAATTTAATGTGGACAAGTGCAAAGTTATGCATCTAGGGAAGAACACGATGCAAGGTTCCACATCGGGAATCACCACCCAGGAAAAAGATTTAGGTATCATTGTGGATAACATGTTAAAACTCTCTGCACAGTGTGCAGTGGCAGCCAAGAGAGCAAATAGAATGCTAGGTATCATAAGGAAAGGAATGGAAAATTCTCCTACTCCTATGTAGAGAGGCTAAAAGGTTAGGGTTCTTCAACCTGGAAAAGAGACGGCTGAGGGGAGATATGATAGAGGTCTATAAATTAATGAATGGAATGGAACGGGTAAATGTAGATCGATTGTTTACGTCATCAGAATATCAAAAGACTAGGGGAATGCAATGAAGCTATAGGGTAACCTATTTAAGACTAATAAGAGAAAATACGTTTTCACTCAACGTGTAATCAAATTCTGGAATTTACCAGAGGATGTAGTAAAAGCTGTTAGTGTAGCTGGGTTAAAAAAGGTTTGGACAAGTTCCTGGAGAAAAGGTCCATAACCCATTATTAAAAGGGACACAGGATATCACTGCTTGACCCAATACAAGCATTGAGGAACCTGTGTCTTTTGGGGAGACTGCTAGGTACTTATGACCTAGATTGGCCACTGTTGGAAACAGGATACTGGGCTTGATGGACCTTCGTCTGACCCAGTATGGCATATCTTATGTTCTTATGTTAGTGGTATCTTGGCTCAGCTAAGGCCTATAAGTACTGTAGTGCAGTGGCTTTGTTAGCTAAAGACAGAACACTCTCCTTGGGGCTGTAATATTTATTCCATTCAGCTTTCCTTCCATTTTGAGGACAACTCCTACCGTTACCTCACTGGTACTCTTAGTACTGTAAGATTCTGAGTGGCATAAAAGGTCACCTTCTAGAACCTGTTACTAAGGGTCTCCACAACTGTATTCGATTTTAGTGCATGCTTTTCTTTCATAGCATGAGCTAACACAAAATAGCACATTTAAAAGCACTCATAAAATGTTGTGGCCAGAAAAGTGCATATAAATATGCACGCTGATGGTGCATACTTGTAAACGTAGCAGGGGAGCATTACCCTCCAATTCCCCACAAAGCTACTTCCAACTTTCCCCCTCTACCTCTACTACCCTCTCTTCCTTTTCTGTGATCTCTGAGGAGGAAACCGCGCACCTTCTTTCCTCACTACCTGCTCCTCTGATCCTATTCCCACCTTCTCCTAAGCCCCATCTCCTCTACTGTTGTTCCTTTCATCTCTCATATTCTCAACCTATTGCTCTCCAGTGCAACTGTCCCTGCAGCCTTCAAGCATGCTGTAGTTACACCTCTCCTCAAGAAAACCTCACATGATCCTAACTGTCCTTCTAACTATTGACCCATCTCCCTCCTCCCCTTACCTTTCTAAACTACTTGAACGTGCGGTTCATAATGGTTGCCTTGACTTTCTCTCCTCTCAGACTTTCCTGGATCCTTTACAATCTGGCTTTCGTCCTTTACATTCTACTGAAATGGCTTTTGCCAAAGTCTCCAGTGACTTGTTCCTGGCAAAATCCAAGGGCCTTTACTCAGTCCTCATCTTTCTTGACCTCTCTGTTGCTTTTGACACTGTTGACCACAACCTTCTCCTTGATATCCTGTCCTTGCTTGGTTTTAAGGGCTCTGTACTATCCTGGTTCTCCTCTTATTTCTCCCATCACTCTTTCAATGTTTGTTCTGGTGGATCCTCCTCTCCTACTATCCCGCTCTCAATTGGTGTACCCCAAGGATCTGTCTTGGGTCCACTCTTTTTCTCTCTCTATACCCAGTCCCTTAGTGCCCTCATCTCTTCCCATGGCTTTCAGTACCATCTTTATGCTGATGACTCCCAGATCTGGATCTCTGCCTGCCTTTCTGACATTGCTGCTTGGATATCTCACTGCTGCTTGAAATTGAACATGGCCAAAACTGAGCTTCTTATTTTCCCCCCTCAAACCTCCTCTCCTCTTTCTTCCTTCTCTGTCTCTGTGGGTAACTCTCTACTCCTCCCTGTTTCCTTGGGTCGTCTTTGACTCCTTTCTCTCTTTCTCCACATGCATCCATCTGATAGCTAAGACCTGCCGTTTCTTTCTCTATAACATCAACAAAATCCACCCATTCCTTTCTGAACATACTAGTAAGACAGTTATCCACTCCTTAATCACCTCCCGTCTTGACTATTGTAACCTACTTCTTGCTGTTCTCCCTTTGAATCACGTTTCTCCCCTTCATTCTGTTCATCACTCTGCTGCGCGGCTAATCTTCTGCCATCCTCGTCATGCTGATATCACCCCTCTTCTCAAGTCACTTCATTGGCTCCCTATCTGTTTCCGCATCCACTTCAAACTTCTCCTGTTGTCCTATAAGTGCATTCACTCTGCTGCTCCTCACTACTTTTCCTTTTATCTCTCCCTACACCCCACCTTGGGAACTCCGCTCTTCTGGCAAATCGCTTCTATCTGTGCCCTTCTCTTCTATTGCTAATTCCAAACTTTACTCCTTTCACCTTGCTGTACCTTATGCCTGGAACAAGCTACCTGAGTCTGTATGTCAAATGCCTTCTCTGACCCTTTTCAAATCCAGGCTGAAAACTCACCTCTTCGCTGCTGCTTTTGGATCTTGATTCACCTGATGTCCTTGTGTTTCCCTTGTGTTGTCTGTCTCGACTAGATTGTAAGTTCTGATGAGCAGGGACTCACTCCTACATGTCTGTGCAGCGCTGCGTACGTCTTGCAGCGCTATACAAATGCTCAGTGGTAATAGTAGTAGTAGTAGAGTTACATACTTAGTTTAAAGTGAAAGGCTTAATTTTCTAAAGCTTTTACAGACTGTTTTACATGCAAAAAAGGGTTTTGATAAATTCATGTGAAAAGTGGACACACTAAACGGAGTGTACCTACTTTTATGCAATCAGTACGGAAGTGTTCCAGGGAAATAGATTTTGCGGAGTGGAGGCAGAGTTGTGATGTACACTCACACATTTTACAAATTGCGCAAGTACACACAGTGAGTACCTACCCTCATTTACACCATTCATTCATTGGAGCAGATGAAAACTCATACATGGGGATTTGAGTGTTGCTGGGGTTGCTTCTAGATGTCTGTCGTTTTAAATATAACCACAGCTGGAAAGATGGAGTAGTCCAGTCGTGTAACTACACGATTTGAGCTAAGTTTTAATATTTTTCAATAAATGTTATATTTTAACAGTACTGTTTGGGGCACTATGAAATAATTGTGGTCTTAAAGAAGCCGTGGACAGAGTCCCATTACTTGATGGTTCCCCATTTTTTTACATGCTGTATTATGTTGATCATAGCTCTTGACAGAAGCAGTCGCCTGGAATACTCTGAGTTTTTCCTTCAGTAGTTATATTTGTAATGCTCTAATATCAGAACATTGGTGTGTGATTGTTTTGTCTTTTTAAATACACACGAGTGCCTATATTGCCTTTATAAAACAGGCTTAAAATAGGCACCTTTTGGACTTCTCATGTAGGTGTCACATTATAAAAGTTCCCTTACTAAGTATTTGAGTATATACACTTATTTACACCTCTTTCAGAGCAGGTATAAACTTGACCATGAGGATCTGCATACTACGGGGATAGTTCTGGATGGCTGTTTCATAAGCGCCAAACAGAAGCAACCACGACAGTCATGGCAAACACAACACAACAAAACAGCAGAAGCTGAGGAGGACAATGCAGCAACTTATTTTCAAAAAACTTTATTATAGATGTATAAAAGTCAGCCTGCAGTTGATAGAAAGACAAGCTGACGACCATGTTTTGGCAAAGGCACGCACATCGGGAACAATAGTCTGTCAACACCAAAGAATAAATGAATCAGCTGTACAATAAAATATTCAGAAATGCTGTAAAACCAAACCATAAAAAGGAATTTTCTGTAATGAATTTGCCATACTCCTTTGTAAACAAATGTAAATCACACCAATCATTTTGTTTTCTGTGGCAGCAGGAATGAAGCAGCCCTTTGGATCCTGCACAGGCACCTGTTCATCAGCTTTTATTCTCATTTGGTGTGACAGAAGGATCCTTTTTTGTGTGATTTTACATGGTATTTACAAAAGGATATGGCAAGCACATTATAGAAAATTCTGCACAGAGGGCAGACACTTGCTGCATGGCAGCTGTGATCACGGCCTTGGCAGCTACTGTAGTCCTAGCAGAGAATGCACATAGTGCCCCCCCCCCCCGGCAACAGGTATCCCCCCTAAGAAGACACATCACAGCGCCAAGTTTCTTCCCTGATCCATTTCCCCCACTCTAACTCCCTCAGGTGTCACTATGATGCTATCCCTGGTATCTATTGATAGGAGCAAGAGTGATTGCCCCTCGCTTCTGCTCTGTTGCCATGCTCAAAATGGTGGACCTTTAGTGGCAGAACAGTGAGATTACTGCTTGGAGTCAGATAAACCATTTTGAAGTGGGCAGCCACGGAGCGGCAACACACTGGCAGCAAAAAAAGGTTGCTCTTGTTCTAACTACTAGACACCAGAGACAGCACCTTAGTCACTAACTGGGGGGGGGGGGGGGGGCGGGGGGTGGGAGGCCAACCAGGGAAGTTTGTCTTAGGGGCAGGGGATATCTTGTGCTGGGGGGGGGGGGGAGTATCTTCTTTGAGGTGGGATTGGATGCTGGAGTTGCTACCTATTGCTATAGGGTAGGGATGGGATGCTTGGGCGGATCAGATTCTGAGGGTTGCTGTGAGGCAGTTTGTTTGGGGCCTGGCAGCTGCCGTGCTTCTGGTCTGCCAGTAGTACAGCTGCTCTAAATGGTGCCTCTTAGGGTGATAAGTGCAGGAGTGCTGTCAGCCGTCGTAAAAGCATGGGGCAACATCCATTACTGGCTGCTATTCCCACTCGCCACCCATATCCTCTCTGATCCTACCCTGTCATGCTGAAAGCAGTTAGCATGATATTTTACGACCCTGGCTGCTTTTAGGATGCGGTAGCAGTTACCGTGTGGCTGTGCTAGCCATTAGCATGTACTTAAACTCATGCTAACCATGAGCACCCTTTAGTAAACGTATCCCTTGTTCTTTATTGCCCTGGACGCAGGCACTTTTACCAAAACCTGACTAGGTTGGGCTGTTTTTCTATGCATTTTGGACTGACTTATGAATTTATAATAAATATTTTCGGAAATATTTTATAAAGGCAGCACAGGTACCTTTTGGGAACTTTGACATAGGCCCCATGTTGTCAACTTACCATCTTAGAGGGTAACTTTCTAAGGCTTTTCTTCAGGTTTATCGATTTCTTATGTGCAGAAATGGCCTTTGTAAATTACCTGCCTGGTTTTGGGTGAACTTTACTCTTACATGTGTACATTTTTCCCGCCGTTTCGGAGGTGTTCCTGAAGGTGGACTTGGGGAAGGATTTGCACATTCATATATACTTTTGCAGATTTAAACATATAAGTGCATTTTATCCTAGTTAAATGTTGTACTTCCAATTGCAGGTATAAATGTAAGTGGATAGATTTCCTGCAGTAATGCTCATAGTAGAAGCATGCACATATTTCTGCTTTGAAGATTCAGTAAAATCTACACAGAGAGAACTATGCATATGCTTCCCACTCCTGCATACAGTTATAAAATTACCCTGGGGGTTGATGCAGAGCCTCAGAGAAGGAAGGCTGATATTGGGGCTAGGGGAGTGATGCTGATATGGAGGGCTGTTGCTGATGCTGCGGTATGGAGAAGAGGGCTGATGCTATTGCTAATGTAGGGGATAGGATAAGGGGCTGACACTGGAAAAATGTGTTTTGGGTCTTTAAATAGAATCCACCCTAAAAGCCACAATTTCTTTTTTTTTTGCTATGCAAATACACCATTAAGTCCCTAATTTTCAGACCCTGGTGGCTTCACTTCCCTGAATGAGCCTGATCTCAGCTGATCTCTAGAAAGTAAGCAGGGTCAGGGCTAGTTAGTACTTGAATGGGAGACCACCTTAGAATACCAGGTGCTGTAGATTTACTGCATGGAACAAAGATCTGAGAATTTACTTCAGTCTCACCTTGTCAAGAAAACCTAGGGGCTGCGTCACCAGGAGTCAGCATCGACTTGATTGTAAACACGCACAAGGAAGCACTTAATTGCATCCAGAAATAAACCCCTAAAATTCCAAATGGCAACACTGAGAATCAGAAAGTACAACACATAGGATAAGCCATGCTAAGTCAAACCAAACTTCATTGAGCCCAGCATTTTGTCTTGGACAATAGCCAGTCTGGGAAATAAGCATCCAGCATGTCCCGAAAAATCACTCTATTTATTATAGCTCATATCCAGGGAAAGCATGAGCTCTCAAGTCTACCTAATACTTTTTTTCTGTATACTTCCACCATGTAGTTGTCCAAACCTCTTTGGACCTCTGTATATTAGTTACCTTGACCACATCCTCTGGCAATAGATTCCACATCTTAATTATGTGCTTTGTGAAAGAATACTTTAAGCAAATTCTTTTCAATATGTTGATGGCTGGTTTCATGGAATATCATTTTAGTGTTTGAAAGGTTAAACATCCATCCCTTATTGCAGGAACTCTCAACCCTGTCCTAGAGGCACACCTAGCCAGTCGGGTTTTCAGGACTACCACAATGAATATACATAAGATAGATTTGCTCATATAGGAGACCTATTGAATGCAAATCTGTCGCATGCATATTTACTGTGAGAATCCTGAAAACCCAACTGACTAGGTGTTCCTACAGGAAAGGGCTGAGAAGCAGTGCCCCGTGTAATCATTCCGCCCCACTCAAGATTTTATAAACTCCTATCATGGCATTTTTGCAAGGTGAAGAACCCTAACATGTCTAGCCTTTCTTCATAGGTAGGTGTTCTATTCCTATTACCATTTTATTGCCCTTTTCCAAATTTTTCCAGCTCTGCTATATTCTTTCTGAGATGGACTGTTTGATTTTCCATTCCTTCTTCAATAATTCCTACAATTCTGTTTGCTTTTTTGGCAGCCACAGCACATTGGACTGAAAACTTCAATTGTCTAGAATGTTTTTTTTTTTAAATTTAATATTTTATTGAATTTTTCAAATATATCACAAGTATTACACACTTGTAAAGGTAATGGGGGACACTTCAGAAATAACAATAAAGTAAAAAGTAGCAAGCAAAGAATATCAAAAAGTAAACCCCACCCCTAGCCCACCATCAATAAGAGAATTCCAAAAGGAAAAAATTCAGTAACAAAGGAACTTTGGCGACGTCAACAGCCAGATACCTACAATATACACATCAAAAGAAACCTGCTTACTCACCCCCTACTGAACCCTTGGAATTTAAGAAGGAAATCAACTGAGATGGATATAGAAAAATAAAGGAATTACCCTGAAATTTAACCAAGCATTTACATGGGTACTTTAGAAAAAATAACCCACCGAACTGGAGAACCCGCGGACGCAGGACTAAAAACTTTTTCCTGCGACGATGGGTTTCCCGGGCCAGATCAGGAAAAATTCGAACAAGACACCCCTTAAATAAGACATTCCTTTTCCTGAAAGTCTTAACAACCATTCTCGATCAGAAATCAGAGCAAAAGTAACTAAACAAGTTGCAGGTCTCATCGACACTATATCAGAAACAATTCTGAAACATTTAAAACATCAAATTGCCTGGCTCCAGCTACTTTGCTAATAGCCGAAACCTTCCGGGCCGTAGAAAAATAATATATCTTTACAATTGGAGGACAGGAGTCTATAGGGACCCCCAATATTCAACTAGGTAATTTTTAAACATTTCTTTAGCTAATATAATAGGTGAACAGGGAAAATTAATCAAACGAAGATTAGCCAATTTAGTAAAATTATCTAACTGCTCCAACCTAACTTTCATCTGATTAGAATCTTTAATAAATAATTCAAAATAATAAATAATTCAAAGTCTCCAAATGAATAGTCTTTTCCGAGACTTCTTCCAACTTTACTTTCGTTGAATTTAAATCCTGCACCGATTGTGCAAAATTTATTGTATTCAATCCAACCTGATCTTGAATGCTGTTAATCTGGGATACCAGGGATTCTCCTAAATGATTAATCGCGTTCCAATTAGTCTCCAGGGTGAAGTGCTCAGGACATGGCAGGGAAAAAGAAAAAGGTACCCCACGCTGAACTCTTGGCAAATCTCCGTTGGGCCACGGGACCAATAAGGGGATTCTGGGGATTCCGGCATCCTTACCGGCCTCCACAGCGGAGCTCTCAATCTCCTGCACCAACCCGGAGAGCTGTTCCGGTAGAGAGACACTCCCCTCTGCCATACTTGGAAGGAGCGACCCCAGCTGAGGCCGAGGAACCCCCAACTCTGGAGAGACCAAGACATCCACACCTCTCCGAGCTGACTCCGGACCCGACAACTTCGAAGAACGATGTGCTTCCGGGGGCATAAGATCGCTGCTTGAGGGAGACACCAAGCTACCCAGCCCCAATCGTTCTCCAGCCGAGCTTCCGTCCCCCGCTTCTGCTGACTACGGCTCATGACGATGAAACACAAAGGTATCGAGTGGCCCAGAAATTGGAGTCGAGGATAGCACAGGTGCCTGGGGCAGCACACCTGCTTTTAACCTTCCTCTTACGTCCCATCAGGAAAGGAGATCAGGAGCCTAGACGCCACACACCGCCATCTTGGAATCCCCCCATTGTCTAGAATGGTTCTAAGATCTTTTTTCATAACTTGGCCATCCAGAATTTTGTACCTGTTGGGATTATTTTTAACTATGAGCAGGGAGAAGCCCTCTCTTCTAATCTCTCCAAATCTGCCTACAATTCTTTTTAATGGCTTCGAATAACTGAAAACTGAATACCTCGCTCATCTCACTCATTCCTTTCTCCAGATCATTTATGAATGTTAAGCAGCACAGCACAGGTCCAATACAGGCCGATCATTTAGTTTTACTCTGTTTCCTGTCTCTAACCAGATTCCGGTCCACAATAAGAGATTGTTTCTGATCCCATGACTTCCTGAAGAATCTTTTGTGAGAGATGTTGTGAAACACCTTATAAAACATCTAATGCACTACAGCTGCCCTGAGTACCTACTGAAAGGGGCAGTTTTCATTGTTGAGGCTTGTTGCCCCCCCACTTTTCCCCCTCAGTTTCCTCCCTGATTAAATGTGAAGTTATTTTATTCCTTATGGACCTCCCTCCACCCCCTTCATCCCCCTGATTCTCATCCCCGGCCTTACCAGAGGCCCATGATGTCTAGTGGAGCAGGAGCAATCTTCACAGGCTCTTCTCGGGTGGCCACAGGTGGCAAAATGGCACCTGAAAACCTGTGAACCTAGTGGCAATCTTACGGTACTACCACTAGGGATCAGGCTGCCAAATAAGGGCACCTCCATTTTGTATAGATACCTTTCTATGAAAATAGCAAACGCAGATTTCAAAAAAGCAATATACGCATATGGTTGTCCTCCCCAAACTTACACACCCCCTCCCCCTTTTCCAGGAATGCCACCTCTAAAGTTATATGCATTGTGGATGACATGATGACATATATTGCCACAGTGTCAAATGTCCAACTTTCAAGGGGAAACTCTTCACTTTATATCATGGAAAGTACAGTTTTTTAAAAGCCAGACTAGATGTCTACATCTAATCTCTCAATTCTTGATGTCTCAGATGGTGGTTCTCAAGAGCTGCAAAAGAGAACATAGGCTGCAAGAAAAGGGGCCCTACACCTCAGTGTGTGTGGACATTTGCATAACTGGATGGTGTGGGGTGATTCCTAGCTACAGGGTTCTTATTAATCTGTAGTCGAGCATATGTTGTAGTGGACAAGGAGAGAAATCCTTAACTTATAAAAGGCTAACCAGAACTCTCCATGAATGAGTGAACTCGTTCGTGCATAGTGCATACTAAAATTAGAGGGAAATCAGTAGCTGAATTTCCACTTTGCTGTTAACACCAAGTCAGACTATCCCATGATAGGCAGACCTATGGTAGCCACATTTCTTTATAGAACAAGAATATTTACATAAACCATCCCGTAGAATACTTCATAGTGAGGCCAATATTCAAAGGATTTAGGCTCCAAACCTTGAGATAGATGTCCTAAACTAGCCTCTGCAAATTTACTAGGGCTGAATTCTTAAATTTATACTCCAAAATTTAGGCATATAAGTAGTTGATTGCAGTGGGGCAGGGAAAACAGTTGAGAGCTTAGCACTGATTTTCCGCACCAGACTTCAATCAAAGCAAATGAATGTCAGGCCTAAATTTATAAGCATGACTTTAAAGCTCTTAAATTAAGATGAATTTTCAGTTGAAAACCTAGGCTCCTACGTTTGGCTGAAAATAGGGGTACAAATTTAGGAGCCTAAATTTAGGTGCTCAGCTTTTTTTTTGAATACTGGACCCATTGTATTTTTGTGCATTTAGAAATGTTACAAAACAAAAACAAAGGACTCTTCAATCCATGAAGACAGATTTTCTTGGGTGATGCATTGCTATCCAAATATTCAAACTCGCAGGCATGTAGAGCAGAGGATGAGTTCTTTACCCTATGAATATGATTGAGTTGGATTAGAATTATGAAGAAGTCGTCAGAATATTTAGGAACATGAGCAAGTTATGGAAGTTTGCAGCTAAGGAGACCGAATCTCACAGTCCCAGCACAGGAAAGATTAATTACTCGGTCCTCAAAGGAAGACAACAGAAAAGGCTCCTGGAAGAAGCAATTTCTGCATGCGGTGCTGCATTTTCTTCCTGGCCCAACATAGGAGCCAAGTGATTGGCTAGACTTCTGTGTTAGTACATTACCTGGCACAGATGAGATGCTCTGCAGAGATTAGAGATTCCTAGAGGATTAAGATCTAAAGACATACCAAAGGCTCTCCTAATTTAATTTAGAGGGGCTCAGGGTATGCGGTCAGCAGTAAAATGCTGATTGAGAGGAGACTCCCACCAACAAAAGGCTTCCAAAATACCATGGAGCACCTGGACTACAGTTAGCACCACATTTTATTGGGAAATCAATCATTTTGCTGTGTTTGTCTAGTTGTCTGAAGAGTTTCCCAGTTATCCTACGCTTCCTGTGGGCGAGTTGATTCATTAGCTGGCCCAATCTATCAGCTGAGACCTTTGCCAAGGCAATAGCTAAACCAGTTCACTAGCTTTTCAGATCCATTTGCCAGACTACTTCCATAAGAGGTCAATTGACAAATAGCTTAGTTAGACGGTGTTCTTTGAACAGTCAAAGCTAAATCACACCAGGCCAGGATTAAGACAGGTGCAGATCACAAAAACAATAGTGAAGGCAGCAAAAGAAAAGAAAAAAAAGAACTCTAAGGAATTGCTCACAGATCAAAGACATCATGAGGTCTGAGGAAACACCAAACCAGACTTGTTTCTTTCCACTTTGCTGCTGAACTGGAAGATTTTTGCTGACATTTCCTCATTTTTTATTGTCTCTATATGCAATAATGTCTTACCATTGCCGAGGAGGGTTCGTTGCTTAGTGCGCATCCATTTGTTTGCTAACTAAAGGCACATTTGTGGTTCCCATCAATAGGAATTTTAAGCCTTATCCATTAAAAGTGACAACAAGATTACCTCAATCAGTTTAATATCAGATTTATTAAAAAAAGCAAGAATGTGCCAACATTGGTTTAAGATTTTTTTTCTTTAATACATTTATCAACCGCCTTGCCAACACTTCTAAGCAGTGTTACCATAAAACTTTCATAAACATTTAGTCAATACAATAAAACCAGATAATATACAAACACTTAGGCTAGGTGCATGTTGAAATAGATAGGTCTTGATACCATTCCAGAAAGTTAAAAGATCATGTCCAAACTTCAGGTAATTAAGGGTACCAGATGCCCCTGATTTTCAAGGATTGTCCCCAACTCTGAGGTGGTGTCCCAGACTCCATGGACTACAACCATCTGCTTTCCACAATTTTAGTGAGGACCGAGGCACAGGGCATTGCTTCACCTGCATCCCTCTAATGCAGTCTTTTTAATCCTCATAGGGAAAGATGTAAAATTAACCTGTTTTCTGAAGAAAGAGGAAGAAGCTTCAAAATATATAGAATATTTATTTATCTGTATGTATAAAATAAATTCTAAGCATAGATGCATGTATGTGCTGATAACTCGGAGCTGCAACTGTCTTTTTCTAAACTGTTGAAATTACAGAATGCTACTTAGAAATATATGGGGAGGAGATGCTCAAAGAGGGAGGACCCCTGCCCCTCCCAACACAGCTCAGCCTGCCCAGGTGACCCAGATTTGCTCTCCAAAGGTCTGGTAACCCTATAGGTTATGCATTCCAAATTATTGGCCCTATTGCAGAAAATCTGAATGGGTAGATTCTTTATATAGAGTAGCTGCTGGTTGAACACAGTATACATTCCATACTGGAATGTACTGTACAATTTGAGATGAAGTATAGAATTTCAACATGGTGGTTAATTCATTAGTTACAAAGGAATGGAACAATTTGAATACCTGACAGGTATCACAATTGTACAGTGCTACTACCTGCATTCAACAGCGCTATAAAAATAAAATTTATTGTTATCACTATGCAAACTGGGCTTCTCGGGATCCCGCTGATGCCTACACATGGAAAATAGATTTGCATAATTACCTCCTATAAGATTAACATACAGATTGGAAATGTTTCTCTGTAATTCTACAACAGCTGAAAAAGCTTCCAGCAAGATGACACAAAATCATTTAGATGTGTGAACGTTTCATGATACCTAGGGTTGATATTCAGAAGACTTTATGTGGTTTACAGTAGCCACAAACTGCATAAACCTCAGCATTCCCAATATTCAGTAGCACTATACAAATACCCGGTTAATTCCGGGGCGGTCTGTGGGTGGACTCGGGACTGTTCTGAAAGCTAACTGGATAGCTAAACTGTGTAAATTTAGGACAGGTCAATGGCTGGCCTAACTTTATGCAGATTTACTATCTGGTTAGTAGCTGACTATCAGTGCTAATTAGGTAGCAAATCAGGTTGGCAGCAAAACCAGATATTTAGCACCAGATGGAGCTGAATGTCTGGTTTTACTTTCAACCATGGTGGTCAGATGTTTTACAACACGCTGAGCACTGCTGCTGAATATCGGGCCCCTAGTTTCTTTCTTTGACCACAAGCACTTAAAAGTGGCAGAGCAATTTTCAAAATGCTCAGTGCCAGCCAATGGCAAGACAGCTTTCAAAATGCTTGATGATTTCATAGGTGCTTTGACTGACTTTCCTAAGATTCAACAGAACTGAAGTGGCCCACTTCACTATTGAAAGTTTTTTTTAAAAACACAATAAAACAACAAAAAAGCTCACAAGCAGCTCAATATGATAATGACACTGAGCATGTAATTTTGATCTGTGTATTTCCCAAAATTCTATAGAGAGCACTGGGCCAAAAATCTAACTGAATATCCTAATGCCATCCATACAATATGGGGTGGAGCGTAGGAGGGTTATAACATGATCTGCATAGCAGGCGATACTCAGCCCTTATCCAGAAACCTTAGCCATTTGTTTTAAGCCTGTTCGATAGCAGCAAGACTAAACTAAACTAGTTAGTGCCTGCATGGTGACCACATTATACAAATATTTAGCACTGCTGCTTAAACATAGAGAGGTGCTGAACATATCTGTTGGCCCTTAAATTAATATGAAAGCTCCACCAGCTGAATATTGATCCAGAGGAAATTGGTAGAAGTGTTGAAGATGCAAGAAACATATAAACAGAGGCTCATGGTGTGCTTTATCTCTGGCAGACATTTCAGTTAAACTGGATGAATGATTCAAAATTAATCAAACACACACACGCACTAGGGTTGCCAACCGGCCGGTATTCAGCCGACCTGGCCGGTTTTTCCATGGCCAGGCCGGCTGCCGGCAGAGATGTGAAACCGGCCCTTGAAAAGCCGGTTTTTTGCTCTGGCCGCAAGATCGGGAGTGGCCAGAGCAAAAAAACAGCTTTTCTCCCAAAGTCCGCGGGGGAGGGAGCCAGGGAAGCCCGCGCGAGGCCCCGGCTCCCTCTGTACAACCGCCAGCGTGAAGATCTTTTTCCTTCACGCTGGCGGCTGTTTATGTGAAGCCGCGATTGCTGGGAAAGGTTAAAGGCAATGCCCTTTAACCTTTCCCAGCATTCGCGGCTTCACAGAAACAACCGCTAGCGTGAAGGAAAAGATCTTGACGCTGGCGGTTGTACAGAGAGAGCCAGGGCCTCGCATGGGCTTCCCCGGCTCCCTCTGAAGCACCTCACAGCCGTGGGGCTGGTCGGGGGGGGGGGGGCTAGGACTACAAATGGGCTTTGATGGGGGGGGAGGGGAGGCCAAGGACTGGATGGGCGGTTGTGGGGTGTACCAGGCCTGGAAATGGGCTATATGGGGTGGAACCTAGACTGGAATTGGGCTATGGGGGGGGGGGGGGTGGAACCTGGACTGGAAATCGGCTCTGGGGGTTGATCTGGACTGGAATTGGGCTATCGGGGGGGGAACCTAGACTGGAATTGGGCTATGGGGGGGGGGGGTGGAACCTGGACTGGAAATAGGCTTTGGGGGGATCTGGACTGGAATTGGGCTATGGGGGGGGGGTGGAACCTGTACTGGAAATAGGCTATGAGGGGGGTTCTGGACTGGAATTGGGCTATGGGGGGTGTACCTGGACTGGAAATGGGCTATGGGGGGGGGGGACCTGGACTGGAAATAAGCTATGGGGGGGGGAAACCTGGACTGGAAATGGGCTGTGAGGGGGCCTGGACTGGAAATGGGCTATGGGGGGGGGGGGGCTGCAATGGAATTGTGCTATGGGGAGGAACTGGACTGGAATTGGGCTATGGTGGGGGGAGGAGGAACTTGGACTGGAAATAGGCTGTGATTAGGGGGGCTAGGACTGCAAATGGGCTGTGATGGTTGGGGGGGGACTTGGACTGGAAATGGGCTGTGATGAGGGGCTAGAACTGCAAATGGGCTGTGATGGTGGGGGGGGGACTTGGACTGGAAATGGGCTGTGATGAGGGGCTAGAACTGCAAATGGGCTGTGATGGTGGGGGGGGGGCCTAGGACTGGAAATAGGGTGGGATGGTGGGAGGGGCTAGGACTGGAAATGGCCTGTGATGGGAGGGCTAGGACTGGAAATGGGCTGATGAAGAGCTGGAATAGGACTGGAAATGGGCTGATGGGGGCTGGAGTAGGACTGGAAGGGGGCTGATGAGGGGGCTAGGATTGGAAATTGGCTGATGGGGGGCTGGAATGGAACTGGAAAAGAGCATATGTGGGGCTAGGACTGGAAATGGGCTGATGAGGAGCTGGAATAGGACTAGAAATGAGCTGATGGGGGAGCTTTGACTGCAAATGGGTGATGGGCTAGAATAGGATTGGAAATGGGCTGATATGGCGGCATGGGAGAATGGGACTAGAAGGAAATGGATGCTGGGTGGGTCTAGAACTATAAGGGAGCTGATTTGGGGGGAGGACTAGAAGGGGAAGGGGATGGGGATGGGGAATGAGAATGGAGAGGGGAAAAGATATTTTGTGTGGAAGGAAAGTCTACGATGTGCCGGGTATTGGGAGAGTAAGAGGGGATTGAGAATGGAAGGGTGAAATTTGAGTGGATGATATAGGAATAAGGAAAGAAATGGGGGAAAGAGCAAAAGGGAAATGTTAAAGCAGATATAAAGAGAGAATGGAAACATCTAAAAGAGAAGAAAGGACAAATAGATAGCTCGCAGAAGACACGAAGAAACCAGAAGAAAGTGACTGGAGCAATTGCAACTGAAAAATAAAATTCCAAAACAGAAGGTAGAAAAATGCTTTTTATTTTGAATTTATTAACTGGAATATGTCTGGTCTGGGAAGTGTGTATTGCTAACATCTTTGCGTTTTTGTTTAGTGCAAGAGGAAATTACTTTATAGTTTTATTTCTCCAGTGTTGTACATTTCATGTTTGGCTTTTGGGGTTCCCAGTTTAATTATTATCTGACCAAGGGAGTTAGCCTACACTTATCCTCGGTAATTTTTGTGGGTGGGGCTGGAGTGCAGCATGGGTGGGACTGGGGGCAGGGCAGGGGTGGGGCTAGGGGCGTAGAATGGGTGGGGCATGGCGAGCCACAGGTGTCGGGTTTTTCTCGGTGAAAAAGTTGGCAACCCTAACACGCACACATACAGTAGACATCAGCAAGATGCCTCTGTTTGGGATGAGTGGATTTTCTTGCCTGTAAATGGCGAGGAACAAGCGGCAGTGTCTTTGTCACAACTAGGACTCAAGAGAAGAAGGCAGAAATAGTGCCATTTTCATCCTCGATCACAGCCCGGAAAGAGTAGTGACGGAAGCATCATCAGTCTCCCCCAGGGCTCAGAAAGAAGAAATTGAAACGTTGACCCAAACTAGGTCACTAAAAGTGGAAGGAGGAGTTTTCAGATAATTTAGGCCTGGAAGTAAAGTAAAAACAGCCAACAAAGGTGTCAGGAGAAAGAATGTGAGGAGCATAGAGATAGAGAGAAGACTGTGAAAGAAAAGGAGAGAGAGAACTAGTGGGAATAGGATTCTCTTTACCCATATCGACCTGGCAGAAGCATTATGTGTCTAACCCGGGGCTGTCTTTTCTGCCCTGCAGCTGCTTAAAACCTATAGGAGACAGGCCCTGAGACACCTTCAGGAGGCTCGAAATTTTTGGTTCTTAGATATGTGCCCCAGTCCCTGGACATTTTATAGGGTTCAAAGGTATCCCATGTAGTGAGATTGGTTAACTCTAAATGAAATAGTGGATACCGATTTGATCCAAATATATTCCTTTACTATCATGAACAAGAAACATCTCACAAAGTGAAAACCAAATACAGATATTTATCAAAGCAAACCAAATATTGTTATTTAATGCTTTAATTTCTGTATCTTCCAGAATCAATCAGCCATTAAGGTAAATAAGATAAAATCTGTAAATTAAGTTTGCACTGCTGGCTGACAACAGAAACCAAGATAGTTTTTCTAAGGAAGCTAAATGTAGCCAATTTAGTAACTGAAAACCAATGATCCTTGAGAATGTTGCACAAGCACTATAGGTTCTGTTCGGATCTGGATACAGGCCAGTCCCATTCAAACCATTGGTGCCTTTTCCTGCTAAGACAAATCATGCTTATTTAGTTTAGATCTTATTTGGTTGGCAATTTAATTTGGTATCTGGCAATTTCAAGGCTCAACCTTTCCCGAAGAAACCTTGAAGTTGCAGGGTTCTCAGGAAATGCAACATCTTTTCCTTCTGAACTCTGACCCAGAGCTGGGGTAGAATAAATCCTTGCTCTTTTTTTAAGTCTTAGTCCAAGGTTTGGAACTCCGATGAGAGCTAAAGCCCAGCTCCCAGGCTTGTCTTTCCCAAAGCAGGTGCAGTTCTTCACTGCTACCTAGACCAAGGCCAGTTAGATAGCAACTGACTCCCTCAATTCAAATAAAAATCAGGAAGTTTCAACCAACCATAAAGGGCTGCAATCTGATGCAAGAGTCAATTTCCGTTGCCGACTAAAAAATCAGTCTAAGACTTCCTGGCAGTTCTGATAGTTTGCTCATTGTAATCCACCTTGGATTTTGCTGTTAGCAGTCTGTATGCTCAGGTTTGTAGTTCCCAAAGCTTGTTGCAAGCACCAGGATTTGTGTTCTTAAAGGCAGAAACCTCTAAAAGGGGTAAGTCTCTATCGGTCAATTTTAAATATATACAAGGGCTGCAGCCCTCTTTATTAGTGAGACCCTCGCATATGATTGAAAGTTGGAGGAAGGGGAAGAAGAGAGCGAGGGAAGAGAAAAGGTACGGATGGAATTGGAGGAGAGAGAGCAACATTTGGGTGGGCTGTAGTGGAATGGCGGTAGGGAAGGGGAGTGTCACTTGAAGAACAGATGTGCACACTTCATCAGGATGGGGTCAGGAGGATGCGCAATCAGAAGCAAAGAAACTGAATGGGGGAAGAGGGGACCTGGAGGAAATTTTGGATCCCTGAACATGATGAATTTATAAGGCTCATTTCCTACAGGAAGCTAGGCTAAAATAAACTGGCATTTATTTTGCGCCATGTAGTTTACAGGAAGGGTAATCTTATAGCCGTCACCTAATTTGTGTGGCAGGTGTGTACATGAGTTTGAGGGGAAGTATGTGTATAGTTTCTCTTTGAAAATTACCCCACAAAGCATACATACACACCATTGCACCTGTTGCGTAGTACACACACATTTCCTGGCTTATTTTACACATATGCATGCCTGTTTTAGAAAGTGTGTGCATAAACGCCAATCCTCCTCAATCTCACCCCCAGGAATGCCTCAGGCCACATCAGTACATTTATGTACATACAGGATGTGTGCTCTTAAGTTTATGCACATATATTTGGGGCAATTAAAAGTTTATTTCTGCATGCTATGTTACATGGGGGAATGACTTTTAAAATTACCCTCAAAATATGTCAAGCATGCTTTTTTATTTTTTGACATTTATGAAAAGTAAGGGGCCCCTTTACTGAAGTGCAGTAGGATTTTGCATTTACCACACGTTTAGCGCTAAACTAACATGTTAAGTGCAACAATTATGCGCTAATTGGTGGCATGTTTGGCATGTTCCCGATAATTGCCACACAGAACTATATCCTAACGCACAGCACCGGCATTTATGGTTATCGTGGGTGCACTTAACGCTACCCATTGAAGTACCACTAGGTGCACCCATGCCAACCGCAACATTGACGGCATGTGATATATGCTTCCACAGTGTGCTTCCCACGCCCACTTTCTGCCACTAACTTGCCCATTCCCCACCCCATTGCTCAATTTGCAGTTACAGCGGGAATTAGCGTACAGTAGTTGTTGTATCTACACGGTAACAGTTACTAGGCCCTGTGCCGACAGTTACAACGTTAACTGCTTAGCACACTTTAGTAAAAAGGCTCCTAAGCACTATTTCTAAGCTGAAATACTACTTGCTAAATGCATTCTTAAATAGATTGTTGGTCAAATTACAAAAGCTTAAAAATTGGGGATTACAATGGAAACACTGACAGACTCTGATTTACAGTGCTGAGACCACAATAGCATAATAATATGCTTGTCTTTCCTGTTATACACTTAAATCAGTATAAGGCTCTGCAAATTTGCCAGAGGCAATGAGAGCTAAGTCTGTTGCTCTCACTGCCAGGATAAATACGCTTACTGGAGAATTTAAATCACAAGACGAATGAACTGATTTCAGTTTTCAAGAATGACATGAATTAATGGTGCAGAAAGACATCCAATTAATAAATCTTGCATGAAGTTAGAACCAGCTCGGCATTTGGTATCCAGTGGCACCTAGAGTTTGGTTTCCTTACTTTTTTTTTTGCAAACTGTTGATGATGCACACATTAAGAGCATTTGAGTTTTCTATCCATATTCTGCTATGCACTCAGAAGCTACTCTAGCAGGAAGCCGTCTGTAGTGCGTGCAAGTGCTGCAGTGAGCTTTAACAGTAAATCTGAGAGACTGAGATCGTACTCCACATACCCTGGCTTAGCAGCGAGTTTCATTACTGTCATCATATGGGCAAAACTAACCCTTTTGGAGACGTGGAGCCCGATTCCTATAGGGGCATGTCCGGGCCATCCGGACAACCCCAGGCAAGATGGATTTGTTTGGACCCGATTCTGGACTGCAGGAACAAAACATTCCTATGAATCCGGAATCTGTGTCGTGGACGGCCCAGCATTCCCCTGCCCCGCAGACTCCCTTGGCCGCTGCGGCTTGGCTCTCCCTCTTCCATGCCACCCAACCCAGAGCTGGCCAGCCAGGGCCTGGATCAGGTGGTGGGGACCCCCTATACCCAGCCCTAGCCCCGGGGGGGGGGGGGATCCCTGGGCCTGATCGCTGGGTTTGGTGCTGCTTATACCACCTTTGAGGCGGTATAAACAACATGTCCCCACTGGTCCCCGGCAGCACATATTGGGCGGTGACCTGAATTGGCCTTGTACGTGCTGCCAAACTGGCCCGTTCCTGCTCCGCCCAGATCCCGCTGCCTCCAGACCCCCACTGGCTCTCCCCATCTTAGAGCATGGGATATGCGAGGAGGATAGGAGGGGGAATAGGGTCCAGGTGGCTTGTGGGGCTGATGTCTCATTTGGGTTGACAAATTTGAGTTGCCAACCATAGCTTTGTCTAAGGTAGAAATTGTTTTTCTTTTAGCAAATTAGATTCTGTCAACAGGACAGGTTGTACAGACCCCTTTTGTGGAATTCAATCATAACGCTGGGATACATTTTCCTGCTCCTGCAAATAGTACCATAATATATTCAGTGCCACAGTTTAGATATATGATTGAACATTTTGCCTGAAAGATAGTCAAACAGTGCTTCTTCAGGTTGAGTGCTTGATTGGTTTTGTGTTGGCTCAGTGCAAAGAATCTCTTTGAGTCACCAACAGAACGTTTGGGTGCTCTTCATCCAGCCTATACCATTAGGGAATGTGCTATCTAATGACTCTATATACCTAAGAGCTTTATAAGACTCAAGATGATTCGTGGTGTTTCTCTTCCTACCAGGGCATAATTTCCATCATGGGCATCCATAGGCAATGAGGTTGGGGGAGGGGAAGAGGATGAGGTTTTGCACCATTGTTCCCCCAAACCTGCCCTCTCCTGGTGTCCTCCTTACCTAACCCTCTGTTCTGTCGACAAGTCTCCAAGCAGCAGCAGATTCACTCCAAAAATTCAACATGGGGTCTGTGAGCCCTCAGACTCTCACAGGCCTTCTAATAACCTGCTCCCTGCTCCTGGACATGTGAGACAAGGGGATGGGGCACACACGGTCAGCTCAAGAGTATCCCATAGCCTAGGTGAACTTTCTGGCACATGGTCCCATCCCTCAGGGTGGCTTAAGGTCCTGCCTCCCTCCTTCTGGTGTCTAGCATTTCCCCTTCCCTAGCCCCTCCTCCTTTCAGGTGTCCATCTGCCTTTCTCTAACCTCCCCCTTCAGGTATCCAGCATAACTTTTCTTTGGTTCTTACCTGAGCTGTGCTGCTGCTGCTGCCACTACCACCACCCTCCACAAGGCCAAATCTAAAACAAAGCGAAAGCAGCCAGTGCGCTCAAGGTAGGCCACATCCCGTCCCCCTGAACTTCCTGTTAACTGGAGGGGATAGGATGTGCCAGGCCTTGAAAGCATTCATCTGTTCAAGGCCCCGTGTCCATCGCTTTCACTTCAATTTAGAGTTGCTGAGAACTGTCAAGCTGGTGCCAGTGGCAGCCCGGATTCATGCCGCCTTGGGCAGATACCAAGACAGCCTAGTGGAAGGCCTGCACTAGAGGCATGGCAGAGCCTGGCAGAGCACGAGGCCTCACAGAGCCCATGCTAAATTTTTCCAGCCGATTAGATGCTGCCACTGCTTGAGGACAAAGCCATTGAACAGGACAGCAGCACTAGCCTGGATTAAGACACAGACGTGGTGGCAATGCTCTGGCAGCTAACATACGTTACTCTTGGAGGCAGTTGCTATTTCTAAATCCAGCCTGCTTCCTACAGTCTATGTATTAGAATTACCGAAGGTAGTTCAGCACAGTTGCATGCCCTGGCAAGGCCTTGATGAACATTTTGGAAAGAGTTTCATACAGGCTCCACAAGCTGGAGAACCATTTGTATCTAGACAATAGGGAAAAATGCTCCTAAACCCTAGCAAGAGCTTGCAATCATGGGAGAACTACAGTAGCTGAGATCGACCAATGCCTTTAACCAACCCTAGGGCCAGCCCTGGTAGGAGAGAAGGGGAAGCAGAATGGGTCCACACAGAAACTGCAAAATATATTCAACCCTAGCAAGTGTTTCCTTACCATTCCCCTAGATGTATCCCATGCCCACAGCTACTGTTGTCTGTTTTGACTAGCCTGTAAGCTCTAATGAGCAGGGACTGTCTTTTACATATGTCTGTGCAGCGCTATGTAAGTTTTGTAGTGCAATACAAATGTTCAGTAGTAGTAGTAGTAAGTACTGCTATTCCATAATGGTCCACACTGATGAAGTATAACAGAAAAGGAAATGGTGTTTTTGAGACGTTATCTAATAATAGTTCCTATTTACTAAACCACAACAAGGTTTTTCAATGAACATACATTAACCGCAAAGGTTAGCCCGCAGTAGCTGTAAAAGCTCAGTGCTAATTGTTAGGGACCTTCCTGGCACTTGGGAGAATGCAGCCATATCACTAACATGGGGCAGTTATTACAAATCAATGACACCTCTTTCCCATCTCATAATAAGAATTTTCACATTAGGTGTTTAAATGCAGCACTTAACACACACTGCCCACTATTTTTGAGCTCTGCATGAACAGTTAACATGCATGAAAACCAGTGTTCAACACCACACGTGGTTCAGTAAATAAGCCCCAGTGTTCGCTGGAGATATTCCATTCAACTGCAAAGCTTCTTAGGTTTTATCCCCTTAAGATTTCAGGAGCTATGTAATATTCTGCTGTGACTGCAGAGTATAACAATTTATAATGCCTAGGTAAGATGTATATCATTAATGGGTTATATACAAAACAAACAAAATTCTTCCTCCTCCCTTTCCTTTTCTACTCCAAAGGGGAAAATGAAGCCACTTTTTAATTGCTTGCTAAAGGAGATGTAAACCTGACAGCTGTGAAACATCAAGACTAATTTCCCTCTGAAATGACATGGGCTAAAATGGAATGTCCTGACACCTATCTATTTGCAAACCACAGCCTCCTTCCTCCAGAATGTGAGATGGAGCTGTCCTCACCGCCTGCTCCTTGTTTCCCTTGAAATTCTAGCCAGATTGTTTTGAGCAACGCTGAGGAGATGTACGTAATATTACAATCTGTACGGTGCCAAGATCTAGTCAGCTTTAGCAAATAAACATAAAAATCTCCAAAGCAAATATCAGGAGAGGAAATCAGAATTAAATGAATCCTCTGCAAGGAAGTACAGCTGCTGCGCTGAGAGCAAACCACTTGGAGGAACAGTAGAACTGTGTCAATATGCGAAGGCCATGAATATTCACAGAACACTTCTATAGTGCTTCACTTGGAAGGAACAGGCCCGGCCCAGTCATCAGGCAAACTAGGCTTCTGAGGGGGTGGGAGGAGGGTGGCAAAGAGCAGGGCATTCAAAGCTAAACAATAGATTTTCATGGGGGGGGGAGGGGGTAAAAGCTAAACGTTTGCCGAGGGTGCCTACACCAACTCTGGGGCTGGCCCTAGTAAGGAACAATGGGAATTATGCGATTTACAAATAAGGGCATGAAGGTGCCAAGTGCACAACTCTGAGCACCAGCTGGGACAGAACAATGTAGGGGAAGCTGGAAAGTCAACTGTCACTTCATAATAATGGCAAGAGACACTGCCGCTTTGTATCTGCACTGCTCCTTTTTCCAAACTTGAAGACATCACGTTTACATTTTTGTTGCCTTTTGAAAACTCAGGAGTATATATTCAAAAGGGTTTGAGTCAGCAGGACCGGCTAACCAGTTAAACCCCGCTGAGAGGGAGATTCAGCAGCACTATTTGGACGGTGTCGCTGAATGTCCTTTCTAATCGCCCCGGTACTGTCCAGAGAACGTCGGGGTGGTCTGTAAGCGAAGCAAGGGCAATTTCAGCACTTATCTGGTTAGCAGTGATTTTCAGTCCGCTAACCGAATAAGTGAAACATACGCTGTGGTCTCTTTCTGCCGTCATGTTTCTATCTAGTCTGCCCTTCCCTATCACTACAATAGTCCCCTTTTTTCCTTTAGAGATCCTCTGTGTTTGTCCCATGCTTGTTTGAATTCAGATACTGTCCTCATCTCTACCACCTCCACTGGGAGACTATTCCACGCATCTACCACTCTTTCCGTAAAGAAATATTTCTGCATATTACTTCTGAGTCTATCCCCTTTCACCCTCATCCTATGTCCCCTCGTAGCAGAACTTGCTTTCAATCAAGATGCTCTCCCCCTGTGCATTTATGCCACAGAGGTATTTAAACATCTCAATCATATCACCTCTATACTGCCTTTCCTCTAAGGTGTACGTATTACTCCTCCACATTACTCCTAGGCTACTCCTCCACATATTGGAGTGGAGGAGTAGCCTAGTGGTTGGGGCAAGGTACTTCAGGCCGGAAGGTCGGGGGTTCAAATCCCACTAGAGGATAGCAACCTTGGGCCGGAAGGACTGGGGTTTCTAGTCCCACAGGTGCTCCTTGTGGTCTTGGGCAAGCCACGTAACCCTCCATAGCCCATGTTCCCTGTAAAATAGTTATCTCCAAGTTATTATGCCCTGTTCAATGTAATTTCAGTTTGTTCAATGTAAACCGCACTGATGCAGAATAGCGCGGTATATAAGAGAATATAAATAAAATTAAGATCCTTAAGTCTGTCCTCATATGCTTTATAATGAAGACCACTAACCATTTTAGTAGCCACACTCTGCACAGACTCCATCCTATTTACTGTATGTCCTTTTGAAGGTGTGGACTCCAGAACTGCACACTATACTCCAAATGAGGTCACACCAAAAAAGCTGCCCTAACTTTATGCAGCCTGGCTAACCAGAGAGCGGTTGAACATCATCACTGTCCAAATAGCCATGCCAGTCGGTGTTGAAACCAGATATTCAGCACTGGAAGATATCCGGATTCTGCCACTGAATATCCGGTTTCAGTTTTGTCCATGGCAACCAGGCGCTTTAGAAATGCTGACTGTTGTGGACTGAAAATCGGGCCCTTGGCTCCTTGAATCTGTTATTGTTTAACCAATCCTATACACGTATCTTTTAGCTAATCAGTGGTCATTATGCTTTTGCATGAGATGGGGTTAATCAATAGCTTCATGTTTTGTTATTTTATTTGATATTTTACTTTGTAATTATGTTTGTTTCCATAGCTACTCTTAGCTTTATAAATGAAAAAAGTCATTTAGAACTTTTAAATATTAATTTTCCTGGGTTTGACAGTTATTGTTAAAGTTTTCAAAATTATCCCTTTGTTTTATTCATTTATATATGATATTTGTATTCCACCCTTTCACAGCCCTGAGATGGGTGCAGTAAACACCTACAGAAAAGCAACATCCATATAACATAAAACACAACTGTTATTGCTGAAACATGTGAAGTTTTTTTTATCTGTCTCCAGAATTACGGCTGCCCATCTAAATACTCTGCAGTTCTGCTCATCTTCAGAATTGCCTTAAAGTACAACTCCTAGCAGTTTTTAGAGTTACCATGGAGAGAGTAAGCTCATCAGATGGCTCCAGGCCATCAGGACCTGGTTGGACCAGTCATGGTTTTACATCCATTGACTGCACAAGAAAAGTACAGTATATATGAATAACATGAAAGTAAAAGCAGGACTGGCTCAGGATGCCTCTGATGACCTGGATGAATAATATCAAAACCACCTCATCAATTAAGAAATGTATTCCCATGCGTTTCCCAATCTTGCCAGACAAAATTAGTGTAAGAGTGAAAGAACCGTCAGAATGGAGCCATGGATAGATCCCCTTTTCATTCATCATTTTTTTATTATACTCAAATGTTTGTCCTTATCTTTATCTTTCCTTAATGTTTGCATTCATATTCAAAACATTTTTTCAAGGCACTTATATTGGGATGATCCTTCTTTATAATGTCACCATAATGCTATATATTGCCAAATGCTTCAAAACATGCCTCACAATTCAAAATGTCCAATGATTCATTTGGTTAATTTGCAGCAATTGCTATAAATGCGCTGTGTTCTTCTGCTAATAAAGAAGTCTTTCCAATGAAAATGCCTGTAACACTTAATACTTAGCCTGCAAAGTTGCTTTGTCTGCCGCCAGGGTTTGCCTTTTGTTTCCAAAAGAAGACTCCGACTTTCTCCTGACCTGCACACAGGTTTCCTGACACCGCTTCAGGGGCCAGCATTTTTTGCAGCTTTTGGAGAAAAAAAACATTTCTGGGTGCAGCAAGGCAATTTTTTTCTGGTTCTAACCTACATAATTTCCTTCGCTGCAGGCACTGAGGCAAGGTGCTGCACCCAGAAATGTCTTTTTCCAAAAGCTGCCAAAAAATGCCGGCCGCTAAAGCAGTGTCAGGAAACCTGCACGCAGGTCAGGAGAAAGTCGATGTTTTTCTTTTGGAAGCAAAAGGCAAACTCTGGCAGCAGACAAGATGACTTTGCAGGCTAAATATTATTAAGTGTTAAAGCCATTTTCATTGAAAAAATATTTATTAGCAGAAGAACGCAGCGCATTTATAGCAATTGCTGCAAATTAACCGAATGAATCAAAGGACATTTTTGAATTTGTGTGGCATGTTTTGAAGCGATTGGGAATATTTGGGAGTATATAGCACTATGGTGACATTATAAAGAAGGATCATCCCAATATAAGTGCCTTGAGAAAATGTTTTGAATATGAATGCAAACATTAAGGAAAGATAAAGATAAGGACAAACATTTAAGTATAATTAAAAACGATAATTGAAAAGGGGATCAATGGACAAAACAGTGCTATGAACTGCCACAGTTTTCCCATGGCTACATTCTGACGGCTCTTTCACTCTTACACTAATTTGTCCGGTGAGATTAAGAAACACACAGGAGTACATCCCTTAACCCTTTCCAGGCCGAGCCCAAAACTCTCGGGATCCAAAATTCTGACTAAATATTCCTATCAAATGGTATATAGTACATGACCATAGCAGAAGGAAAATCTCTATTAGAACATATTGAATAAGACGGGTACAATTTTCCTGAAATATGCAAAAATTAACCCAGCTGCAGAATGTGGATTAAAATTTTAAAGTAGGCCTTCAAAGGGTTAATGGATCAGGTGGTATGTTTGATATTATTCACTTTAGATTTTTCCTCTGATATTATAGGGTTTGTTCATTTTAAGGTGGTCTGACCTGGAGCCATCTGGTAACCCTGGGATGGAGAAACCTGACTATTAATCCTCAGGGTGCCTTAGAGGAATCTGTTTTCTCAGGATGTTTCTGGAAACTATCTGGCTGCTAATCCTCTGGACCATCTCAAAGAGAAAGCATGGGTGAAAAATATTTTTTAAGATACTTCCAGAAGCTGCAATAGTTTTCCATCATCCAGAGCTCTTGCGGCAGCCTTTTCCAAGCCAGGGGCCCAGCTACTGTAAAAGTCCTCTCTTGTTTTGACCCATTGAAACTACCCAAAGGATGTTATATGTAACATTCGTGTCCCTTCAGACCTTGTTGCCTAAAAAAGGCTTGTAAACTCTCAGAATTGTACTAAATATATTAGTCTTGTCTTAAATAGCAATCATATGCCAGGACTTAGATTTTATACTTAATTTAATTTGAAACATATATGCCATATTTTCTAAAGCTGAGAACCAGCTCACTTCTAATAACAATCATATAAAACATGCAATAGCAGTAGTAATTCCTATGAGACCTTTCCAAAACCAATACCAGTCCAACAAAGGAGCACTTCACCACGTAATATACTATACCCAGTCTGTGATACGTGGTGATAAAACAAGGATACTTTATTTGTTGTGTTTAAAACCTGAGAGCCCGACACAGGCCGTGTTTCGTATTATCACTTCATCAGGGGATACAGGTTTGCTGCAAATACTCTTCCAATACGATCTCTTAACATTTTATTAATCCATAGATTTACATGGGCTCTAAACAACCGTTATCTTAATAGTTGTGATATAGTTTAGTTTTAATCATATTATTAATATAGATATTAAGTAAGCAGTGGTTTACAAAAATGTTTTATTTATTTTTTGTGTTATGTTATTTATTAAGACACCTTTATGGGTATCATTATCTTTTACTTTTGACATATACATGTCTTGCACATTTTGTTTAATAATTCCCACAATTTGGCCCACGCGCTCATCTCCTGCTCCGTTTTTCGGTTATAAGTAGCAACAGTGGTCACACATAGCCAGCTACTGAACATGTTTTATACATTTTTATGTATGTGATTTTATACATGTGTATTTATAGATGTATTTTTTATGCATGTGTTTTTATGTACAATTGGTATTGTACACCACCCTCATGTTTTGATATTTATATTTAGTTTTTTTAATCATATTGATGGTCTTATTGGTTTTATAATGGTTTTAATAGTATTTATGTTTTTAAGTTTTTTTAGATATGTTTATAGGTTCTATGTTTTGTATTTTCAGCAAACCTGTATCCCCTGATGAAGTGATAATACGAAACACAGCCTGTGTCGGGCTCTCAGGTTTTAAACACAACAAATAAAGTATCCTTGTTTTATCACCACAAAACCAATACCATACAGTAGGACAGTTAATAGAATCAAATAATCCAAAAGGCCAATGAATATAATTAAAATTCCCCAACTAAAGAGTGCACAAAAATAAATGGCATAATACATACAAATAATAATTATACATGTCTTAATTATTTACCCCTTAAAAAGAATAGATGATGTGCAGTATGTGATGTTCTGCCTTCAATTTGCAAATGGCTCAGTTTCCAGAAGTACCTTACTCAGGTGAACTTCTGACCTCCAGCCAGCAGCTGTCAGTAGGTTCCATTTACAGTATCTGACTTGCCACTTTAGCCTGCTTTATGCCTGCTACTTCCTTTTCAGAAGACATCTTGTTCCTGTCTAGGATTTGTATATAAACTATTCTGGCTAGACCTCTTTGCCAGGGTGTCGTCTGCACCTCAGTACTGCCTTGTGTTTTGGCTCCCTGATATATTTTGGATCCTGTTTCACCTTTCTGGACATTGCTAGATCCTACATCAATTCCATTTTGGACCTTGACTTCACTCTTGCCTTGCTTATCTTTGGCGAGTGCCCTGTTCTTGTATTTTCTTTCTCCTTTGGAATTCTTCTGTTTTCTGGTTCTCATTTGGGTCCTGGGTTTGGGCAGCAAAGATCTGACTGTCACCAGCACCAGTGGGATCAACTCAACGGGAAGGTGGCTTTTACAGGCATACGACTCCATGCTAACTACCCCTGGACCCAGAGTGTCCAATCCTACGGAAAACCAGCTTGTGGATTTCGCCTGTTCACCATTCTTGCTGATGAGTACTGTCACACAATACTCCTGAGTATAATCAAGGGACAGATTACAAATAATTTCCTTTAAAAGGATATCTATCCTACTTCATTAGCTAATCTAGGCTCACTAAGAAGGCAAGTGTTCCGGGGTTAAAGGAAAAACTCTTTTGAACTCACAGAATATCATCTCTGTCACTTTATGCCTATAAAGGTGCAAAACAAACAAAAAATGTAATTTCAATTAATACAGTTATTTGTTACTATATGTTTTAGTTTAGATAGGCCTAAACTAAGTGTACAACTTATCTAAAAGGTGCTGAATGACTGCCACTGTTTTGATCATTTCCCATCCTGCCCTCCCTCTGCCCTTTAATTATACAGATAGTATTGGGCCAAAAAGCTGTCTAAATGAATCAGTACTCTCTGTATAAGGACTGAAAATTTCTGTATGGCTCCAGATTTTCAAATCATCATATAATTTAGCCTAAACTCTGGAGGGAATAAATTAGAGCTGCTTGAGCTATCCCAACAAGTGATCCTGGTCTGGTTCTAACCTGCATTGGGCACTGAGGGCAAGCCCCCTGGCTTGATGATACAATGGCTATAGAAAGTCAAACACCCCTTTTCAAAATGTTCACCTTTTGTTGCCTTATAACCTGGAAGTAAAAGGCCTTAAAAACAGTGTTATCTACACATCCTACCCCACAATAGGCAACTGAAAACATACTCAAGCAAGCCTTAGTAGTAAAAGTAAATCATGGATTAGCTTGGTTGGATAAGTGTCTATAGCAGTTCTTCATACTGTAAGTTTTGAAATGTTCTACCCAGCAAAGGAATTGTTGAATGCACCCCATCATCATGTGAGTCTGAACAGTTTGACAAACGTGGGACCAATTCTCTTGGCATGCGTTTTTGAAGGCCTTTATTGAATTGACAATAGTTGTCTTATTTCATTTTACTTTATTTAGGAAGAAGACTCTGAATGCCAAAGCTGTTTATCATGGCCCTCAGTGGCTGAAGAAATATACTTAACAAGATGGGGGAGAGTGATGAACCTTAGGGAACATCACATTGTAAATTACATTTTTAGATGTTTGGACATTAACTATAGCTATATGCTATCTATCAAATAAAAATGAGGTAAATGATATTTTTGATGCTCATTTGACTTAGTCTGGAAACAGTGCTGGAATGTTCTACAGGATCAAAAATAACAAATAGATCCAAAAATATCAAAAACACCTTATCACATCCAGCATTTATTGCATGTCATTCATAAGTGTCAAGTCGGTTTCAGTGATGAAACCCCTGTGAAAAATCAGCTGAGAAGGGCCCATCAGATAATCTTGGACATGAAATTAGCTAAGAAATGCTAACTCAAGAGGCCTGTAATTTTCACATACTGTTGGATACAGCACTGGCTTTTTAAGTAATAGTAATAGTTTTTGGATATTGGCCTGTACTGAACAAGACATTAATAAAAGCCTTATGGGCCCTGTGATTGTAACTTGTTTTGAGCTGGGATTTGGAAACACAAGTAATTAAATATAAAATCAATAATTAAATATAAAAAAATCCAAGATCTGTCCAGAAGCCATGTGTAACCAGTTTGGTTTTCAGGCCTTCTCTGACTGTGCATCAGATACGCTTGCATGCGTTTAGAAACCCAGTGTATGCAAATATCTCATGTACATTTATTGTGTCTGTCCAGAAAAAAGGATTAGATAATACTGTATTTGCTTCTAGGAGTGGGTTGTACATTTGTACACTTAAATATTTGAGGGCTATCATTCTGTGAGGGCTTGCGTGCATCAGTGATGCTGAGAGCTAAACTATCGGTAGTTTAACTACTGGCAGGGTCTCCCAAGATGGACAGGTCTCAGCTGAGGTGCCAGACCAAGACAAACCAACCATCTGGGCAGCAGCAGAATGGGACAGTGTTGACGGCGGAGGATCACATTTTTGTGACAACGGCAACAACACCAAACTTAAACTGCACGGAAGAAAGGCCCGGCAATCTACTTTTGTATCTTGCCATGAAAACCCAATGGATAGTTACAACAAAACAAATTGTGCTGTGGTGCTGGAAGATGAGACCCCCAGGTCAGAAGGCACTCAACTAGCTACTGGGGAAGAGCTGAAGACTTTTCAGAGTAAAGCCAGCATTTATGATGTGGTTGGATCAAAGCCCTCTGTGCATGAAATGAGAGTCAGAAGCTGTAAAGATGTCTTACACATTGGAACATGGAACGTACGAAGCATGAACCAAGGGAAGTTGGAGGTGGTCAAGAATGAAATGGAACGTGTACAACTTGATCTGTTAGGTGTCAGCGAACTAAAATGGACTGGCATGGGACACTTTGCATCAGATGATCACATGGTCTACTATGCTGGAAATGAAAGACAAAGAAGAAATGGTGTTGCATTTATAATAAAGAAGAAACTTGCAAGAACTGTAATGAAATACAATGCAGTCAGCGAACGCTTAATCTCTATTCGTCTATGAGGATTGCCTATCAACACAACTATAATTCAAGTATATGCCCCAACAACAGCTGCAGAAGAGAATGAAATTGAAGATTCTATGAACAAGTACAAGCTGAAATTGACAGAACATGCAAACAGGATATCCTGATAGTCATGGGTGACTGGAACGCAAACGTTGGCAACAAAAAAGAAGGCAAAGTAGTTGGAAAATATGGACTTGGCAACAGAAATGAAGCTGGAGAAAGACTGATAGAATTCTGCAAGACCAATGATCTATTCATCTCAAACACCTTCTTCTAGCAACACAAGCGGCGACTGTACACACGGACTTCACCGAATGGATTATATAAAAATCAAATTGACTACATATGTGGAAGTCAACGATGGAAAAGCTCTGTAACATCAACAAAGACAAAACCTGGAGCTGACTGTGGTACAGATCATCAACTACTAGTATGCAAACTCAAGTTAAAGTTGAAAAAGAGCAAACCACTCATGAATGCAGCAAAATATGACCTTGAGAATATACCACTGGAATTTAAAGACTGCCTGCAAAATCGATTTGCTGCTTTAGATACAAATGACAGAGCTCCGGAAGAGTTATGGAATGACATCAAGAAGGTTGTGTTGGAAGAAAGCGAGAAGTCTCTACAAAAGGTGAAAAAGCAAAAACGGCCAAAATGAATGACGGAAGAAATTCTGAAAGTTGCCCAGAAACGCAGAGAAGCTAAAGCCAGAGGAGAAAGACAGACAATTGCAGAACTCAACAGAGATTTCCAACGTGCAGCAAGACAGGACAAGGAAAAGTACTACAATGACACTTGCAAGGAAATAGAAGCAGAAACTATTAGAGGAAGAACAAGATCGGCTTTCCTAAAGCTACGAGAGTTAAAGAAAAAGTTCCAGCCTCGAATTGGAATGTTACAAGATGCTCAAGGTTCTATGTTGAATAATGCTGAGAAGATAAAGAAAAGGTGGAAGGAATATACAGAGTTTTTATATGATAAAGATCAAGTGGACCAACAGCCGTTTCAACCTGTACCTTATGATCGGGAACCATTGGTGATGAAAGAAGAAGTTGAAGCAGCATTGAAAGCCTTATCAAAGAACAAAGCGCCAGGCATTGATAGCATTCCCATAGAAGTATTGCAGCAATCTGATGCAGCTGTTACCGTACTCACAAGGCTCTGCCAAGAAATATGGAAGACAACATCATGGCCAACTGACTGGAAAAGATCTGTGTTTATACTAATACTAAAGAAAGGTGATCCAACTGACTGTGAAAATTATCGCACAATCGCTCTGATCCCACATGCCAGCAAGATTCTACTGAAGATTTTTCAAAAGAGACTACAACCATACCTGGAATAAGAACTACCTGAAGTGCAAGCAGGGTTCAGGAAAGGGCGAGGAACGAGAGACATCATTGCAGATGTGAGATGGATCCTTGAAAAGACTAAAGAATATCAAAAGGATATCTATTTGTGCTTTATCAACTATAGCAAGGCTTTTGACTGTGTAAACCATGAGAAACTCTGGGCCACATTAAGAAGCATGGGTATACCAGAACACCTGATCGTTCTCTTGCGCAATCTGTACATTGATCAAGAAGCAACAGTTTGAACGGAACAAGGAGAAACAGAATGGTTTAAAATAAGCAAAGTGTAAGACAAGGCTGCATACTTTCCCCCTACCTGTTTAATTTATATGCAGAACAAATCATCAGAGAAGCAGGATTGTATGAAGACAACAGAGGTGTGAAGATTGGTGGAAGACTCATCAACAACCTTCGCTATGCTGATGATACCACATTACTGGCTGAAAGTGAAGATGATCTGAAACATTTGCTTCTCACAATCAAAGAGCATAGTCTCAAAATGGGCCTGCACCTTAATGTAAAGAAGACAAAGATCATGACAACTGGCATAATCAACAGGTTCATCGTTGAAGGAGAAGAAATTGAAATTGTGAACAACTTTAACCTACTTGGATCAACTATCAATAAAGAAGCAACAAGCAGTCAAGAAATCAGACGACGCATTGCTCTTGGCAGAATGGCTATGAAAGACCTAGATAAGATTCTCAAGAGCAGAGATGTCTCTCTCCATACAAAGATTCAACTTGTTCAAGCCATGGTATTTTCAATAACATCATATGGATGTGAAAGCTGGACAGTGAAAAAGATAGACAGGAAGAAAATTGATGCCTTTGAATTATGGTGCTGGCGGCGAATACTGTGTATACCATGGACTGCCCAAAGAACAAACCAGTCAGTACTAGAGGAGATCAAACCTAAGCTTTCTTTAGAAGCTCAGATGACAAGACTTCGACTTTCATACTTTGGACACATCATGCGAAGAGAGAGATCATTAGAGAAAGACATTATGCTTGGCAAGATAGAAGGTCAACGCAAAAGAGGAAGGCCAGCAATGAGATGGATCGATACAATAACAGCAGCTACGGGTACCAGTCTGTCAACAATGAGCCGCCTGACTGAAGACCGAACACAATTTAGGATAGCTGTCCAGAGGGTCGCAATGAGTCGACTCCGACTCGACGGCACTTAACAACAACAACGACATCATTCACAATAACTGAGAACATTTGAGAGCCTCCAAAGAGATATGGGAAAAAAATAACAGATGATTGCTCTCGACTGGTGCAGGTCATACCTAGACGAGAGATGGCAGTATGTAACTTCAGGAGCAGCAGCATCTACACCTTTCCATCAGAGGCAGGGCGTTCCACAAGGGTCTTCCTTATCATCTCTCATGTTCAACATTATGTAACACAGCAGATCTGTCCCCTGCCTTAGAGAGACAAAAACATGATAAAAACAGGCTGAGTTTTGACAGGCAGACAGATCAAAAACATCCCTGTTGCCATAAGCAACCTAGGCAGGCACGAGATCTGCAGCCGTGCCTAGTTAAGAAACAGCTCTCACTAGAAAGAGAAAGCAACTTTCACGTGAGGGAAGACACACCCCAAAAGCAGTATAAAAAATGCTTAGGGAAAACAGGAAGTAGAGCTGGAGAGCCTGATAGGTCCGGTGGAACAGGAAACTCTAGAGGAAGTTACACGGGAGACTTCAGAGGAGGTTACAGAGGGAGCTGTAACGTGAGGAGCTGCCATGAGGGAAGAAAGCTGACTGACTCTGAGGCAAGCTCTGATTTCTCAGACACGGAGTTTGAACCACCTAAAGTTCCAGCCAGGAAACCACAAAGGAGTTCTACACCAGGAACTAGAAAAGGTTTCACCTGGGAGGTTAGTCAAAAGAAATACCCAGCTTTGATACAAAGAGAAATTCCCCAGCACCAGGCTGAGTGGGGGAGACGTGAGCCAGTGAGAAAGACGTATGTACCTGAGAGGCAGGCTTATGAAAAACAGTCTCCAAACTTTGAGAGAGACTGGGTTATTGAAGATGTTTGTATGGATGAGTCTGACAACGGTATGCTAGAGAAGCCGAGGCACAGATTGATGAAAGGGAAATCTGTTTGCTATAAGGATCAGTGCTGTGAGCTACCAGTGAATGGGAGGAGCAGAGAGCTTAAAGCTGACAAAGGGAAACGTTATTCCAGGAAGTGTGTTTCTCTGCCTGGCCAATATAAAACGAATGGTAGTTACCTGCCTGGTTGTGATGAAGACTGTTTGAGAAACTCTGGAGAAGACACAGAGTTAAAATATACACAGACTTTCTATCCACAGGATAATGATGTAGAGCCAATGATTACAGAAGATAGCTGTTTGAATCTAGGCTTGGAGGACATGGAATGCTCTCTAATGATAGCTGATGAGAATCCTTCTTTATTGTGAAACTTTCAAACCAGTGGGTTTATAACTGGGATAGAAGATAAGAAGAGATTAGCAGCTGCCTGGGATAACTATTTACTGTGACTGTTATAGTTAAAAGCAAGTCTGCTACCTTTAAGTTTCATCAGTTTTTGTATCCTAAGTTTTCCTCTGTTGCTGTTTTGGAAATCCGAAAACCCCGGGAGGGGAAATAAAATCCTTTAAACCTTGACCACTTGGACTCACAACTACACTTATTTCCAATATAAAGGTCAGGTGCCCTAATAGCTCGGCTAGCTGCCTACGCCACAGCCCTGCTGGGACTATAGGGGTTACAATATACATACAACCCATCTGCAGTATCATCAGGTCCTTCAAGGTAGACTGTTTGATATACGCAGATGACATCCTTCTCTACATGCCTTTCTCCACAGTTCATATGGACCTTTCCCCGCTGACCAAATGTTTCGATGCAGTGTCCGAATGGCTTCAGTCTCAAAACCTCCGTATTCAACACAAGAAAACCGAGGTACTCTTCATCACAAGGGACTCTAATTTCACTCCCCCACCCCAAATAAAGGTGAAAGAAGCCGAGCTCCAAACAAAATCCTCAATTTGATACCTTGGAGTTACATTGGACCAATGCCTGGATATGAAGTTACACATATCCAACTTAGAGCGATTTACTTCAAGATCCGGACTCTCCGATACCTTAGCTCCTTGCTTGATCCAGACGACTTCCGGACTATATACCAAGCATTAATCTTACCGCACTTCGATTATGCTAATGCCATTCTTCAAGGCCTCCCACAGTCTACCTTAAACCCTTTACAACTTGCCATGAACACTGCTGCCAGAGTCCTCTACGGAGCATCAAGGAGAGATCATGTAACGCCTATTTTAAAGCAGCTCCACTGGCTCCCCGTACATGGAAGACTGTTGTTCAAGACCTTGTTACTCACCTTTAAGGCCATCAAAGGCATCACTTTCTCCTCATTAATAGACCTCATTCATACTGTTCCACCTAACAGATCTAGAAGAACCACATCTACAAATGCTCTAACAATCCCCAAAAAACAAACTAACTAAACCCTATACAAAATTAATCAACACAAAATAGAGTAGGTATGTAAACATCTCTGAGCTAGCATGTGTATAATATTGTCGAAAGAATCGCCATGAGGTTTAAATCGCCTCCTGAAGCTTAACTTCCATTTTGCTCAATTTTTATTAATGAGCCCACTACGGAGCCATATAAATAAGGTGAAACACCATAAAAGTGCTCCCTATGTAAAACCTATGTATTTGTGAAGCCACCAATTGAAATGTGGCATAAAAACAACTTGAAAAATTGACTGGTGAGAAAGTCCAAAAACAGAGAACTAGCGAAAATGTGACTTATCTTGAACTGTCGTAGAGATGTCTTGCAAATCCGCTACATGTCCTCAATCCATAGTTAGACTACTCCCAGATATCCAAAATGATTTGCAGTCAAAAAGAAGACCCAGCACTGCGTTTCGGGCAAAAACAAAATTATAGCCCTGTCTCAACGCTTAACGCAACTGCAAAAAGAGACCAGTCTGTTAGCTGATCCCAAAAAATGCCAGCGCATGCTCAATAGCAATCATATGAGCATGCGCTGGCATTTTTTGGGATCAGCTAACAGACTGGTCTCTTTTTGCAGTTGCGTTAAGCGTTGAGACAGGGCTATAATTTTGTTTTTGCCCGAAACGCAGTGCTGTGTCTTCTTTTTGACTGCAAATCATTTTGGATATCTGGGAGTAGTCTAACTATGGATTGAGGACATGTAGCGGATTTGCAAGACATCTCTACGACAGTTCAAGATAAGTCACATTTTCGCTAGTTCTCTGTTTTTGGACTTTCTCACCAGTCAATTTTTCAAGTTGTTTTTATGCCACATTTCAATTGGTGGCTTCACAAATACATAGGTTTTACATAGGGAGCACTTTTTATGGTGTTTCACCTTATTTATATGGCTCCGTAGTGGGCTCATTAATAAAAGTTGAGCAAAATGGAAGTTAAGCTTCAGGAGGCGATTTAAACCTCATGGCGATTCTTCCGACAATATTATACACATGCTAGCTCAGAGATGTTTACATACCTACTCTATTTTGTGTTGACTAACAATCCCCAAGGCAGCAACAAAATGCACTCTAGCAACATCTAACAGGGCTTTCAGCTTCTATGCCCCAAAATGCTGGAACACCTTGCCACCGGAGATTCATGCTGTCAACGATCTAACTCTATTCTGTAAGGCACTCAAATTCCACCTATTCCCCCACTACTACCAGGTCAACCAGACAATGACCTAACACACCTCTTTCATTTCAACCACCTGTTCTACAAGACCCTATGCACACCCAGTGCATAAAGCATAATGTATATATTTAAATAGTTCAGTTAACAATTCCCTATGTTATCCAAGTTGTCTTACCTGTTCTCTGTAAAACCAAACATTATTTTGTTCTGGTCTTTTTGTTTTGATGTAAACTGCGCTGATGCTAAATAGTGTGGTATAGAAGAGCTTGAAATAAATAAATAAATCTCATATAAATGTTTTTCTCTTATGGAGAACTTCTTAAAATGTATTGAAGTTACTTATAACTAGGCCTTATAAAGTTTGGATGTCTTTGGCCAAGTCCTGTCAAACTATCTTAAGTCCATAGTCTATGATTTCTCCTATGTAGATGGAAGTTCCACTTCCTCTTTCCAGGATAACCAACAGCACATCCATTTTCCATACCACCTGCATTTCTATTGCTTTGATGGGGGGGTGGGGGGGGAAGTAACTTGCTCCTAGGTTCAAGGGGATCAATGATGCAGTCACTCAAATTACAAGCGCTCACAACAAAAGTGGTGTTCCAAAGTAAAGAAACATTTACTGTTGCAGAAATGGTAATAGAAAAGGAAGTCATCTTCCAGGGGGTCGAAACTCAACTTTATACAGTCACTCCAGAAAAAATACATATCGATGCAATTTTACAACAGGGCATCTAGATTAATTGGGTAGGGAGGCATGTCTTTATAAAATATTAGCACCAATCCTGAGGAAATTGTGCCTAGATTAAAGGTGCGGATGAGTAGGTGGAAACGTTAGCACATGCTTTGCGTGCGTACAATGCTTATTTGATGATATACACATGTAGATTGCAACTCTGCCCACATTCCACCCAAATTCTTCCCCCTAAGCATGTATGCTCTACCCAACATCCAGACTCCCTCCCATTACAGCCCACCCCCAAAATCCATTTCTTCTTTATTTAAACTTTCTTCTATTCTGCCTTTCAAGCTATCAAAGCAATTTACAGAGAACATAGGTGCGGAGGGGGTGGGGACAGACCCCCTTAACCCCACACATTCAAGCCCCTTCCCACCGGCTCTTAACCGTGTCCTTGGTAGTATCGTGGGAGCAGGAATGCAAGTGGCACCCATTCCCTCTAGTGGTAATCCCGTGGAACTATCACTAGGGATCAGGATGTTGTCTTCGACTGGGGATTGCTCATGCTCCCACTAAGGTGCCACGGATCCCTGTGAGAGCCAGAGGGAGGGGATCAGACGTGGAGGATGTGGGGTCTGCTAGAAGTGGGGGTCACATTGAGGGGGGGCTATGGATTTCATGGGTAGCTGAATGTACATAGATTGATGTAAATAGTTTACCATTATTATAACTCAATCACATGTTCATGTAAATGTTTTGATTCATTAATTTTGTTCCATGTAAAGTTTCATTATAATGTAGACCGCCCCTGATCTCTGGAAGGGGCGGTATAGAAAAACGTTGCAAATAAATAAAATAAATAAGGGGCTCTGGATGTTGAAGAAATGTCAGTTGGACTAATTGATGTCAGGGGGGTGATCTGGAAGGAGAATAAAATGCCAGAAGGAAAGCTGTCAGGAGGGAGGATCGTGTATTCTGGCTTGTCCTTTACTGCTGCCCCAGTGAAGGTGTAAAGGCCAATGTTTAGAATGTTTTATATCGACATGTATTCTCTTTGTAAAATGGGGAATACATGTTGATAATTTAGGCACGCTCGAACCACTCTCTCTCCATCCTCTTGAAATATGAACGTTGTTGAATTACCATGTATAAATAGCAGTTTTCTAAAATCCCTATTTGCACATGTAAGTGATCTACAGGCCCAATATTCACAGCATTTAATGTGGTTAGCAGAGCTGCTAACCGTGCTAATCACAGCGAACAGGGGATATTCAACGGCATTAACATTTATTTATTTATTTGCTTTTATATACCGCACTCTTTCAAAATCAGCATGGTTTACATATAACGTGAAACAGTAGAAACAATTTTACATGGAACAGGTATTTTACATAGAACCAAGATACATAGAACAGGTATTAAACAGAACAGGTGGCTAAAACATAAATGTTGAACAGGAACATGAACTTGGAATGTACAAGTGGGAAAACTAATTACAAGCTGGACAGTAGAATCTAACATTCACGCCCTAACTAAGGCATATGATCATAAACTAATTGAAAGAAGTATGTCTTTAAGGACTTCCTAAAGGATGACTGGTCAGAGATGGCTCAGATTGCAGGAGGTAGGATGTTCCATAGGGTTGGTGCATATAAGGAAAAGGCATGATTCTTAGTAGCCTGGGTGCATGTCCTTATTGATGAAGGGGTAACTAGTGTGTTCTCCATGCATGATCTGCTCATTCTGTTGTCAGGGTACATAGTAGGAATGCTGTGAGACATGCCATGAAGAATCTTGAACGTAAGTAGAAGGGCTTTGTAAATCAGGGGGCTTGTTATAGGGAGCCAGTGTAGCTGAATCAAGATGGGTGTGATGTGTTAGAATCTGGACGCACCTAGGAGATTTCGGGCAGCTGTGTTCATGGCCAATTGTAATGGGTGGAGAGTGTGTTTTGGCAGGCCATGTAAAATTATATTGGCTTAGTCCAAGTGAGGAAAGATGAGAGCTTGGAATACTGTGCGAAAATCTGAGGCCTCTAGGAGTGGGCGTAGATGACGGAGGGTCCTTATTTTATGGTAAATTGCCCTGATGACATTTTGTATGTGGGCTTCCAAACTCAGTTGTTGGTCCAAGATGACTCCCAGATAGCGTACCTCGTGCTTAGTCATGAGCTTGACATCTTTCACCTTCAAGGAAGTTGATGGAATAAATGTTTGGTCTCTGGTTATGAATAAGACCTCCGACTTTCTGCAGTTAACCATAAGGTTGTGTGTAGAGAGCCAATCTGAGACCGTATTGAAGCATTCTATGATGGTGGAATAGTCAGGGCTGTCTATGGAGATAGGGGTCTAGAGCAAGACATCATCTGCATAAATGTGGTAGAAAATATTGAAGGGCTGTATAATGGCACAGATCAGTTGTAGATAGATGTTGAAGGGCAGGGATGAGAGGGATGAGCCCTGAATATCTGCGACTGCCGGCTCTACACTCCCCGATGCTAACTGCATTCCAGGGCAGAACAGAGGCAGCACTGATTATTAACTGGGCAGGGCAAGTAACCCTGGCCTAACTTTTGCCACATATTGCTAACTGGGCAGCAGCTGAATATCACTGCTGACCAGTTAGTGATTGGCCTATGCAGCTAACCCAGCTATTCAGTGCCAGCGCCGGATGTGACCCTGGCATTCAATATCTGGGTTTAATGTTCAGCGCCAGTGGCTAGCTGCAGGGGTGACCCAGAGACTCATTGCTGGGCCTCATTTGCATAAATATTTGCATAGATATTTGCATAATGTTAACGTGCACTAACTTTTAGTAAACATGCCTCTTAATGAGCGTCTGGATAAAGAAAGACTACCAGGTTTCTACATTTCTATACTCCAGTGCCAACCGCCAGGCACATTAGGAACACTGTTCCCTCTAAGCTGTGCGCGTGTGCGTGTGCACACACCTCGCCGAGCGAGCGCACATACTTTACAACAGAGCGCACAAAAATTACGGCTCTGATTCTGAAAGAAAACAACACAGACGTCTTAAAATTTAAAAGTTATGATTGTAATTACTAGAAATTTCCCGCTTCATTTAGTAATCGTCTGTTTTCATTTAATTTGATTAAAATCAATGTGGTGTACATACTGTATTCTGACGTGTAGTCAAATTTTAAAGTATATAACTCCAAGTGTCGTTATGTGGCGCACAAAAATTTAACCTTCCTCAAAAGCTGCACACAGCTGATATTTTATGCGCACACAGCCTACAGAAAATTAGAGGGAACATTGATTAGGAAGTACTACAAACACTGCCTATTTAGAACCCATAGCAAATCTGCCGTATCATAACACTACCAGGACTCACAACACCTCAAATATTAAACCAATACATCTCAGACAATACCAATAAATCTCCTACTGTGGAAAGAGAACAGGTGGCACAGTCAAATGGAAACTACATGGACAGAATACTTCAGCTTGGTTATACATGCAGAACATAGACCGTCACCAAACAAAGAACAAGGGATCGCTATTTAGAAATAGAAAAACAAAAAATCAAACTGGGAACTCCAAAAGTCAAACTTGGAATGTACAACAACACTGGAGAAATAAAACTATAAATTAATTTCCTCTTGTACTAAACAAAACGCAAAGACGTTAACTATGCACATTTCCCAGAGCTGACATATTCCAGTTAATAAATACAAAATTAAAAAAAGTATTTTCTACCTTTTTGTTGTTTGTGCATTTTCTTTTTCAGTTGCAATTGCTCCAGTCACTTTCTTCTGGTTTCTTCATGTCTTCTGCTAACTCTCTATTGTCTGCTGTCCATTTGTCCGTTCTTCTCTCTTCTAGTTTTTTCCGATTCTCTCTCTACATCTGCTTTAACATACTGATCTTTCCCCTTCTGCTCTTTCCTTCATTTCTTTCTTTATTCCTTTTTTCATCCACTCAAATTTCACCCCTCCATCCTCAATCCCAACTTATTCTCCCAATACCCGGCCAATCATAGATTCTTCTTCCCTCCCACACAAAATATCTTTTCCACTCTGCATCCTCACTCCCCCAGCCCCATCCCATTCTAGTCCTCCCCCAATATCAGCTCTCTTCTAGTTCCAATCCCACCCAGCATCCGCTCTTTTCTAGCCCCATTCTCCCATCCCCCACATCAACCCATTCCAGTCCTAGTCCTTCCATCACCCATTTCCAGTCCTAGCCCCCCATCAGTCCATTTCCAGTCCTCTCCTAACCGCTCCATCAGCTCATTTCCAATCCTAGCCCCTGACCTCATGCAGGATGATCTGAATTGGTTCCCGGCCTGCACATATAGGCCCTAGACCCGATTCTGATCCTGTGGGGCACGTCTAGCCCCCATGGGATCGGAATCGAGTCTGCCTCTGTGCGTCCCAATTCTGATCAGATGCACAGGGGCCTGGACGAACACATTAGAATGCGCCTCCACATGGGGACAGACATAAAGATCTCAATCTGTATACTATAGGGGAGATGTGCATTTATGCTACAGAGGTATTTAAGCATCTCTATCATAAGAGGCAAGCCTCTTTCAACTGAAAGAAAGCTCTGCACTGAGAGGATATAGGATGAGGGTGAAAGGGGATCGACTCAGGAGTAATATGTGGAAATATTTCTTTACGGAAAGAGTGGTAAATGCGTGGAATAGTCTCCCAGTGGAGGTAGTAGAGACCAGGATAGTGTCTGAATTTAAGAATGCATGGGACAAGCACAGAATAAACTCTAATGGAAAAAAGGGGCTATAGTAGTTGATATGGAAGGGCAGACTACATAGGCCATATGGTTGTTTTCTGCGTCACGTTTCCTTGATGGGAGAGAGAAGAGGAGGAGACCAAAGGTACAGGAAAGTGGAATTTTGGGGGGGGGGGGGGGTGAATAGAACTATGTCAGTGATAGAGCTGGAAGAGATGTTTTCATATCTATCCATCAAAATCATATTATTTTTCCCTAATTAGCACATTTCAGCATGCGCGAGCTGGCCTCAACTAGATCCTAAATTTTGCTTGGATCATTTTCGAGCTGTGCTCAGGCCAAAAGGTCTGCCTGTCATCACAGTCGTAGTTCTCAAGCGTGGTTAGAATATCCCTATTTTGACTTGTCTGCTCTTGCCCTGTTGAGTTGGGTATGGGGGTGATTTTGAGCTCTGTTGGTGGCCCGTTCCTCTGCAGGAAACTGGTAAAGAGTTGGAGGGGGATAAAAGGGGAGAGAACTGAACAAAAAATGCAGAAAAGCAAGAGGAAAAGCAGCAAAGGATGACGATATGTAATGGGACTAGAGGAGCAATAGAAAGTTAAGGTAAAGGAGTCTGAATTTACAAAAAGTAAAAATGAGTTTTCCAATATATTTTAAACCTCAGGTACATTTGATGAATGAACATGTTCCAAGAATTGTGCCCAAAAGTGAGGCTAGAATGGAGCAGAATGTTGACTGTCTGCCAAAGTAAACCTTGTGCTCTTCCCACTTAACTTCTTGAGATTTGCAATTTAGGATACCATGATGACTCTTGCTTGAAACATTTCTGTGTGTTCTCTTTATAATTAATGTTTCCCTGTGAAGTTGTTCCCAAGCTCTGTGTTATGTCCTACGTTTTTTTTCTTCAACCAAAATAGATTTTTAAGAAATTCATAAATATATGTACATACAGTGAAATGCAGGTTAAAAAAAGCAAAAACCAGACTGCATTAAAGGATCCCTGTCGGGGTTGATTAAAATGGATATTTTGTATCTCCAGGAACAAGCAGGAATAAGTCCTCACATATGGGTACGTCGGAACCGACGGAGCCTGCGCGGGAAAGCTCCCCAGCTTCCCAGAAAGAAAGCTTTTGGGGCCTCCCACTGCACATGCGCGCTGCCTTCCCGCCTTCCTGACCAGCTCTCCTCAGTTTCTCTTTTTCCGCGGAGCCAGCAGGTCGTGTTCCTGTCACCGCTGAAGAAATTTTTATTTTAGTTTGTTTCTTTAGAACGCGTACCTGCCTTCCCCATACCGACACCGGTACCGCCGGTCTCTCTTTTCTTTTCTTTCAAAAAATAAAAATAAAAAAATCTTTTATTTTAGCACAACTTGGTGACTTCGGTTAGGCCTCAGGCCTACACAAATTCTCCTCATGGAGAAACCAGCCCCTGGTTTCAAGAAGTGTACCAAGTGTAGTGCTATTATTTCTGTTACAGACACCCATGACTGGTGTCTTAAATGTTTGGGGCCTGACCACTCCATTCCGGACTGCCAATCCTGCTCCCCGATTTCTAAAATGTGGTTTGCAGAACCGGGCCACACAAATTCCATGTACTGTTTGCTTCAGATAATCCAGCATCACAGTCTTCCAGGTCTTCCGCTCTCCGGATGGATCTCAGGTAACCAACCTTTCTTCGGCAGGTCCTCAAAAAGGCAAATCTCCTTCAAGTATCGAGAGGCCCTCAATCTTGAGTCAGAGGACCCTGCCCCAGCCAAACAACCCCGGCGGGAAGCTCTGGCTTCCAAAGCTCCATCTATGGGGTTACAGGTTGACATCGATGGCACGGCCTCGACTGATCACCTGTTAGACTGCTCTGGGGTACCGGCCCATGCCGGTACCGATATCCAGGCAGCAGTGGCGTCTATGGACAATACTGTTCAGACCATGCAGCAGGCCATTCTGGCTTTCATTAAAGCTGCGACGCCCTCGGTACCGCATCCAGCGGTACCGGTTCCGGTTCCGGTACCGTCCCCCATACTGGAACCGAGACCATCGTCTTCCAAACGCAGATCGGTTCCGCATGCCGGATCCGGGTTATCGCCCGATACCGATCCCATACCAGGTACACCTGATGTCGATACCGAGCGGTATGCGTATCGTGCGTTGGAAGCAAATAGAGGATACTCTGATTCTTCTGAGGATTTTGACTCCTCTGATGACTCTGATGAGCTGTCTCTGGTTCTTCCTGAAGAGCCTTCTTCCCCAAAGAGGAGAATGTCTCCACCAGAGGATTTGTCCTTTCAAGACTTCATTATAGAAGTAGCTAAAGGACTTTCTATTACTACATCCTCTGAAAAAGAACCTAGATCAAAGAAATTGGATAGTTTTAGGATACCCTAAGGTTCCTAAAGAGGCAGTCACCCTGCCCTATCCATGAAATCCTTCAAGAACACTTGATGGACTTATGGAGACTCCTCTTACATTGTCTCCTCATTCCCGTAGGTGGACACCATGTACAGGGTCCCTCCTTCTCCTGGTTTCCAAAGGCTCATCTGCCTCACAATTCCATTGTGGTGAATTCTTCGCTGAAAAAGATTAATTTTACCAAAGGTCACTCTTCTACACCTCCAGGGCTAGAATGTAAGTCCCTAGACTCTTTTGGTAGGAAAATCTTCCAGGCTAGTATGCTTATAGCCAGGATTAATTCATATAGTCTGTATATGGGCATGTTTCTAAGGGAACTTGCCCTAAAGGTTACGGCATTTGCCCCCTTTATCCCTGAGGATAGAAAGGAAGGAGTTCATTTTCTCTGGTGAAACGCTTCTAGATGTTTCTAAGTTCTCCAACAGAGCAGCCTTTGATTCCTTTGAAGGTGCCGATAGAGGCTTCGGGCATTTGCCATTGCAGCCCGACGACTTGCTTGGCTCCAGGCCTCTGACCTAGAACCCTGGTCCTCGATGGCTTACGGAATCTGCCCCTGTACAGGTGAGAACTTATTTGTAAAGATTGGCAAATTAAAGCCACTCAATGGACGCCAGAAAATGCTACCTTAGATAGACTTTCTAAGTCTACCTCTACTCCTGCCAAGAAGAAGTCTTTCAAGAGGCCTTACTATAATAAGTCCAGATTTTTCCACAATACTGGCCAACAATCTTCTCAGCCTCGCTTTGCTGCTAAGCGTCAGCAACCTACAACAGGCAAGGTCAAAGCCTGCAGCGTCTGCCACTCCTCAGCAGGCTCAACCCCCTCAGGGGTTTTTGACTTGCCCCTAGAGAACTTAACCTTTCTGGCTCTAGAACAACCAAGCCCCTCACCATTCCCGGAAGGTTAGCTCACTTTGCTCCCAGATGGGGGCAAATTACATCAGAGCAATGGACCCTCTCTATCATCAGAGAGGGCTACAAACTTCATTTTTCCAGCCTTCCTCCACATACCATGGTGAGGCACTTCACTTCTCCCCCATCTCTCCTGGCCCTCTTGGGTCAGGAGGTGTCCTTCCCTCCTTGCCCAAGGGGCAATAGAAGAGGTTCCTCTCTTCAGCAAGGGTCAGGTTTCTACTCCCCTTATTTTCTCATACCAAAGAAGACAGGGGGATTCATACCTATCCTAGATCTGAGAGAATTGAACAAATTTCTATACAAGGAGAAATTTCAAATGCTTTCTCTGGGCATTCTCCTTCCATACCTTCAGAGTCAGTATTGGCTTTGTTCTCTAGATCTCAAGGATGCGTACACACATATACTCATCATCCATCACACAGAAAATATCTTCGATTTCTGTGCCCAGGGAAAACATTTCCAGTACAGAGTACTTCCCTTCGGTCCTAGCCTCTGCTCCAAGAGTATTCACCAAATGCATGGCAGTAGTAGCCTCATATCTAATAGGTCTGGGAATTTTTGAATACCCAAATCTTGACGAATGCCTCAACCGATCTCCATATCAGACAGAGGCCCAGAATTCCCAGGACCGCACAAGGCGCATTCTGCAGTATCTGGGACTGGTAGTAAAACCTTCCCAAGTCTCAACTCATCCCTACTCAGTCTCTGGAATTCATAGGGGCCCGGTTGGACACCACCACTTGCAAGGGCCTACCTACCTCAAGTCCGGAGCCACCGTCTGGTGTGCTTGGCCTCACCAAGCTCAGTCCAGCATCACTTGACAGCCGGGAAATGCTGCATCTTCTGGGCCACATGGCCTCCACGGTACACGTGGTGCCCTACGCTCGTCTTCATATGAGAGCAGCTCAATGGACCTTGGCCACCCAGTGGACTCAAGCATCAGGAGCGCTCTCCGACCAATACTCACCTCAAAACGTCTGTTTTGGTCCCTCCAATGGTGGATATCCACCAAAAAATCTGTTGTTGGGGCCCCCTTCCAACCTTTGTTGCCCCAAGCAACCCTCACAACAGATGCCTCCCAAACAGGGTGGGGAGCCCATCTTCAACACCTCTCCACTCAGGGTACTTGGTCTCCACAAGAGACCACCCTTCACATCAACCTCCTGGAACTGCGAGCAATCTTCTTTGCCCTCAAAGTCTTCCATACCCTCCTTGTCAACCTGACCGTCCTAGTTCATACAGACAATCAGTGGCCATGTTCTACGTAAAAACAATGAGCGGGCCGACAGGCTCTCTGTCCGCTCTGCAACGAAGCTCTCAGATTATGGGGCCTTCGCCAGAGAGCATCAAATTCATCTTCTGGCAGTCTATCTTCCAGGGGTTCAAAACTCTCGCGGGCAGACGACTCAGTCGAGTTCTGCTTCCACACAAATGGTCCCTACATATGGAACAGATACGCAGAATCTTTCAGGAATGGGAACCCCGGACATAGACCTCTTTGCAAGTCCGTGGAATGCCAAACTTCCCGGTTCTGTTCCAGGACTTCCGTGTCAGGGAGCTCAGGCCAACGACGCCTTTCTCCTGCATTGTGGTCAGGAATTCCTATTTGCCTTTCCACCCATTCCTTTGATTCCCAAGACTCTGTTCAAACTCCAGAGGGATCACGGATCGATGATCCTAATAGCTCCACGATGGCCACACGCCAAGTGTGGTTCCCTCTACTTCTGCATCTCTCCCAGGGACCCTCCCTGGACTGGGAGCTGCGCCAGACCTTCTGTCTCAGGAGGAGGGTACTTTGTGGCACCCAAATCCCAAGTCCCTACACTCAGAGCTTGGTTACTGAAGGCCTAAGCCTTCATGACTTCAATCTTTCTCAACCAGTGAAAGATATCCTCATGCCTCTAGGAAATCCTCCACGGCTTTCCTATGCTTTCAAATGGAAACGCTTTTCCATTTGGTGTGCTCAACAGGTCTTGACCCTCCTAGCACTTTCCCTTGAATTCTCTACTAGACTATCTCCTGCATCTTTCTAATGCAGGCCTTAAGACGAATTCGGTAAGTCCATTTGAGTGCTATTGCAGCATCCTTAAAACCTATAAATGGACAACCTGTCTCCTCTCATCCGCTTATTGCAAGTTCATGAGAGGCCTCACTCTTCTAACCAAGCCTCCCATCCGACCTCCTCCGGTAGCATGGGATTTGAACCTCGTTCTAGGTCAGCTTATGAAGCCACCTTTTTGAACCGTTGGTTTCTACCCTCCTTGAAATTTCTTTCCTGGAAGGTCCTTTTCCCTTATTGCAGTCACTTCGGCTCGCCGCATCAGTGAACTACAGGCCTTAGTGGCTCATCCACACCTTATACTAGGTTCATTCATCATGATAAGGTGGTCCTTAGGACGAATCCCCACTTTATGCCCAAAGTGGTCTCGCCTTTTCATCTTAATCAAGAGGTATATCTACCTGCCTTTTTCCCGGCTCCTCATGCATCCAGTGCAGAGAGGAACCATCATACTCTAGATTGTAAATGAGCTCTCGCCTTTTACCTCATCAGGACTCAGCGACATCGAAAGTCTTCCCATATTTTCGTTGCTTTTGATCCTTCTCTTTTGGTTCTTCCAGTCTCCAAACGTATACTTTCCAATTCGATTGCTCAGTGTATTCCTTTGCTTACCAGAGTAAAAACATTTCTCTGGAAGGCCATGTCACAGCTCACAATGTGAGAGCCATGGCCACTTCTATGGCTCATCTTCACTCTGTATCCATAGATCAGATCTGTCCGAGCCGCCACCTGGGCCCTCGTTCTACCTTCACAGCCCATTACTGTTTGGACAAGGACTCCCGCCAGGATGCCTGTTTGGGTCAGGCTGTCCTCAAAACACCTGTTCCATATACTTGAACAACTCCTGCCCACCTTCCCCAGGATGGATGCCTGAGATCCATACGAAGATGGCGAACCCTTGGAAGGGATCTCCCAGGCATCTTAGCTAGGGAGTCCCCATATGTGAGGACTTATTCCTGCTTGTTCCTGGAGATAGCACAGTTACTTACCTGTAACAGGTGATCTCTGGGAACAGCAGGAATTAGTCCTCACAACCCACCCACCTCCCCTAGGAGTTGTATCTTCGATCTATCTTCCTTCCTCTCGCTATTGTCTCCAGCTAGAAACTCGAACTGAGGAGAGCTGGTCAGGAAGGCGGGAAGGCAGCACGCATGTGCAGTGGGAGGCCCCAAAAGCTTCCTTTCTGGGAAGCTGGGGAGCTTTCCCGCGCAGGCTCCGTCGGTTCCGACGTACCCATATGTGAGGACTAATTCCTGCTGTTCCCAGAGATCACCTGTTACAGGTAAGTAACTGTGCTATCTCTAAAATATAAGTTATCCTGGTGGTGTTTGCTACTACCTGTTTTGCTTCATTTTGCTTCTCATTGGGTCTTTTGCTGTTTTTCTATTTGTTTGTAGTAAGGATTCACAGGTTTTAGAGAATTTATGCCGCACTGCAATGGTTTACAGTCATGGCATGACAGAAGATTGCAACTGTTTCTTGCTCTATCACAGTTGTAATGTGAACTAGAAAAATTAAACAACCCAGCCAGTTGGAACTGCCTCGGCAGTATTGTCAAAGCCTGTTGCTCCCATTTGCCTATCCCTGCTGCTGCTGCTGCTGCTGCTGCAGCCAGTTTTTGAGACTAATGGGAAGAAAAGTAATCAACAATAATCCAGATGGAAGTCTCTTGACCCTCTGCATCATCAGAAGTGTTATAAACCTTCTATCAATGGTTTTAAATTAACGCAAAACTTTGCAAGTTCTTATACGCATTTGGAAAATTGTTTCCTGCAAAACCTTTCATTTCATTTAAGTTGCATATATGCATATATGTGTGTGTGTGTGTGTGTGTGTGTCAGAAGCCTCAGAAGTTGTGCCTTCTATATTCACAAAGAGGAATATTCTAGAGCGACTGCTCTTAAATTGACCCTTCCTAGCCGTATGAGGTAATGGAAGATGAACTAGCCTCTCAGAAACTACCTGAGTCGTCCAGTTTGATTTGGAGGGAAGTGTAAACAGCCCTCTAAGGGTCATTTTTCTAGCACAGGAGTCTTGGGAAAAGGAGATGCTGTGCTAGCCCTAAAGGGGTACTGCATAGCCTAGAGTGCTACATCTCAGCCAGCCTGATAAGCTATCTGTTAGTGAGGCTTGAAGAAGCTACAGGTGAAATCTATGGGTGAAGAAGTCATGTTCCAAGGGGATCTGGGTTATAATTACCAGCCACTGTGTCAACAAGGGGAAAAGATCGAAATAGGAGAAACAATCTCAGAACTATGAATAGGACCTGGGATCCAGGTGCATCCCTACTTAATCTTTAACTAGACCCATTACTGAGGTGGAAGGGACCTGTTTCCCAGGTGCATCCTTTACCTCCCAGTCAAGAAGTACCTTTGAACTCCTTTATTTGAAAGGGGAGAGGTGTTAGTGTCAAGTGCCAGGGGCTTCCTGGTATATACTTATCCCCACCAAAAAGAACCCTGATATTAAATTCCAAGATATACAGATTGTAAAAAGGCTCGCTAGATTAGTGTTCCCCCTGAGCTGCAAAGCCGCTGGTAGTGGTTGTAAGGACCACACAGAAAGAGAGGCTACATTAAGATCAGAAACAAGCAGAAAAATAGGCTGGATACAAAAATTATTCAGTCACGGTTCTCACTCTGTATCATGTCTTTTGATAGACCACTATTCAGACATCTTGAACAATACCTGAAAGAATTTTCTGGGCCTTGAACAGGGTCCTAAGTGTTGGATGAAAGTCCTTTTATCTTCAGGATCTTCCTCTTTCCAGGGTCTCTTGATTATAATCAAGGAGCTCCCTCTCCAAAACAAAAAAAAAATCCTCATTTCCTCTCTTCCAAGGATGCCCTCTTCTGGCAGCCTTCTATGGTTCCTGCAGGTCAACAGTGACATAGGTCTCTTTGCGTCTATTTGTTCTCCCCCTCCCATCTCGAACAGGGAAGTACCTCCATCACTACCTCACTCAGTAGAATCTTCCCATCTCTGGAAAATTCCTCATTTTTGCAGATACACATTTAAATATCTTTGTAGAGTCTGAAAGGCCTCTGTGAGTCTGATTTATAACAGGACATCTATGTGGGAAGTCCAAAAAAGAGCGTATTCTAAGCATATTTTATAAAGACAACATATGGCTGTATAAAATAAGCATCTCCAGTAGCACACAAATGCTGATGCATATATTTACCCCTTCTCCAAGACAGGTTTAGAATGATATAACATAAGAAATGCTATCCTGGGTCAGACCAGGGTCCATCAAGTCCAGTATCCTGTTTCCAAAATGGCGAATCCAGGTCATAAGCAATGTTCCCGTTAAGCTGCGCTGAGTCCTCCACCAGCAGCCCTGCTGGTAGGGGGAGGTGCAAAGCAATCGCAAAAGCAGCATAGGATCGCGTGGCATAGACAGGTTGAAGAGCCCTAACCTTTCAAGCCTCTCCTCATAGGGGTATCCTTCCATCCCCTTAACCATTTTGGTGGCTGTTCTCTGCACCTTTTCTAATCCTGCTGTATCCTAGCAACCAGAATTGCACATAATGTTCAAGGTGTGGTCACACCACAGAACGATACAGAGGCATTATAATATCCTTGGTTTTATTCTCCATTCCTTTCCTTATGATTCCTAGCATTCTAGGCTGCTTCACACTGGATAGAGGGTTTCAATGTATTATCCATGATGACGCCTAAATCTTTTTCTGGGTGATGGTTCCTAATGTGGATCCTTGCATTGTATAACCGTAGTTTGGGTTGTTCTTCCCTAAGTGCAAGGCCGGCCCAACCACTAGGCTGTCGCCTAGGGCAGCGACCTCTGGAGAGCCTTGCCCTTAGGGAAGAACAGCCTAAACTATGGTTATATGATGCAAGGTTCCACCTTGCACTTGTCCACATTAAATTTCATCTGCCATTTGCACACCCAATCTTCCAATTTATTAAGGTTCTCTTGCAATTTTTCACAATCCTCATGTGTATAACAACGTTGAGTAATTCTGTCATCTGCAAATTTGATCACCGTGCTCGTTATTCATAAGAGACCTAGAAATGAGAAGAAAAAGTTAAAAAGCAGCAGGCCCAACACAGATCCCCGGGGTACTTCACTAAAAAATGTATGCATGTACCGTATTTATGTACTTATGATGTGTGCTCCAAGAATGCCTACATGTGGTACACATATAAGTACATGTTCTCCAGGAGCAAGCAGGAAGTCAGTCCTCGCATAGGGTGACGTCGGTACCGACTGAGCCCGTACAGAGCATTTCCCCAGCTTTCAAAGAAAGCCTTTGAGAATGCCACCACGCATGTGTAGTTCTCTTGCCGCCCAAAGGTGCCATCTTACTCAGTCTCCCTTTTTCTGCGGACATGCATCTCGTCCCCAGAAAATGTTTTCTGCTTCCAACCTGTTTTTGCTCTACCAACCCTCGCCAGTCCTCTTCACGCCTCCTGAGCGCTTCTGCTTCAGCCCTGGTCTTGGTTTTTTTTCTTTTTTGCCTTTTTTATTTTACCATGCTTCGCGCCCTTTTTAACTGCTGGCCGTGTCAAGGATCTTCAACCTCTCAGGGGTCCTTTTTGCCCCAATGGCCTCCAGTTTTAAGAAATGTAATAGATGCTCCAAAAACATGTTGTTGCTCACAGACACCCATGGCTGTTGACCCAGAGCTATGCTCCCTATGTAAGAAGATGTCCTCCAAGGCCATCCAGAGTTGTAAGCAGAAGCTGGATGAGCCCTTCTGTAAGGCAGCCCCGGAATCCCCAGTATCTTCCCACTCTTCGGCCCCGCAAGCTCTGGAGTCTCAAGGCTCCTCCCTAGACCCGGCGGCACTCTGCCCAGGGGTCACCTAAGCACGAAAGGAAGAAGGAAGCCTCGAGGACTCTGTCGGGGCACCAGACAAGCGTGAGAGGTCACACGCCTGGTCTCTCAGCCCCCCTCAGCAGTCTGTGGAGTTGGAGAGGGAGTGGCCCGGGACCTCAACGACTCCCCCAGGCTGCTGTTGTGAGGATCTTCGGCACAAGTTTCTACAGTATCTCCGTACTATTCCTCAGACACGAGATCTTCGTGGGTGAGCGCTTTTGGCTCCGGGCAAGTTTTGGCCTTGGAGATCCGGCGCAGGTCACCGACCTGTCTTGAGCCACCAGACCTCGAGTCCTCCATGGACTACTCAGACTGGGAGTCCGACGGAGAGACCTCACCGGAGACTCGGTCACACCAAGACCTCCCCTCTGACCCCTCTCTGCTGACCCAGAGTCGGTGGTCACCTCCCGAGGACACCTCCTTCCTAGAGTTTGTCCAGGACATGGAGCAGGTCCTAACACTCGCCACTGAGTCTGAGGAGGAGCCCCGCACTGTGGAGCTCGATATTCAGCACTATGAAGTTCCTCTGAGGGAGGCTCTCTCTGTGCCAGTTCTTCTCATTCTGAACCGCCTCCTGCTCTGCATGTGGGAAACCCCGGCCTCTGTCCTGATTGTGAGCAAGTGCCTGGATGCTATGTATAAGGTCCAGAGAGGTCCAGAGTTTCGGAAAGTCCAGCTTCCCCACACCTCGATGGTAGTCAAATCGGCCATATGGAAGCTAAAGAGCCCGAAGACTCATTCATCAGTTCTGCTGGGCAGCGTCTTGTACCCTCGATGTCCTCGGGTGCAAGACTTATCAGGGTTCCATGCTGTCATGCCGCATCCAGATTTATCAATTATACATTGGAATGTTCCCCTGTGATCACGCTAGGGAGCTTGGAGGCTTCGCGGCAGGCCTTGACGGGGACCATCTCTGGCATTTTCATGCCTTCTTAAAGTCTTCGGGGAATGCTCAAAGTACCTCTCACAAGCAGTGTATGACGGCTTCGAGTCTTCTGCCCCGGGTGGTGGCGGCTGGCATCGGAGCCCACCGGTAGGCTTGGCTCTAGTCCTTGGACCTGGAACAGTGGGTCCAGGAGAAGCTGCAAGATGTCCCTTGCCTCGGGGAGCAGCTATTTGGCAAGCCAATGGAGGACAAGGCCACAGAGATTGAGATGGAGTACGTGATTCGTACTCACCTCTCCCGGAAAACTTCCTCCCTCCCCAGGAAGAAGCAGCAGAGCAAGAAGCCTTTCTTCCAGTGAAAGAGGCTCCCATACGGGCACTATCTGGCCTATCCACTGACGTTGACCCTCATTCAGGGCGGCCAGGGCAAGTTCACGGTCCACAGCTCTCGTAAGCCAAAGGCCCCAAGACCCAGCCCCCGGCTCTGGCTCAACCAGCCTCGGGGTTTTGATGCCATAATCATAGCCTCTCGTGCTCTGGTAGGGCTGCTGTCCATCAGGGGGCATCTGGTCCATTTTGCCCACAGATGAGAGTCCATCTCCACAGATGCTTGGGTTCTCCGGGTCATTTGGGAGGACTATTGCCTCCATCTGGACCAGGCCCTCCTCCGAACTTTCCCGGGGAGTCACGTCTGCTTCCCCAGCACCAGGATCTCCTGAGTCGGGAGCTCGCAGGCCTCCTCGAGGATGGCGTGGGAGAACCAGTCCCACCGCACCTCTGAGGACAGGGGTTTTACTACTGATACTTCCTCCTCCCGAAGTGGACAGGGGGTCTTCGGCCCATCCTCAACCCATGGAACCTCAACAAGTTCACGGTGCAGGAGAAGTTCAAGATGCTCTCCCTTGGAACGTAGGGCGATTGGCTATGCTCCTTGGACTTGAAGGATGCCTACGCTCACATCCTCATCTACCCCAAACACAAATTACCTCTGCTTCATGGTTCAGGGAAACCATTATCAGAACAGGGTACTTCCCTTCGGCCTCGCGTCTGCCCTGCTGGTCTTCATGAACTGCCTGGCTGTGGCTGCGGCCCATCTGCGGCTGCAGGGCACCTTAGTCTATCCATATTTAGATGACTGGCTCCTAGCAGGGGGCACAGCCTCTGAAGCCAGACAGGCCACGGACTGCACCATTTGCCTCCCGAAGCATCTGGGGTTCGTGATCAATTACCCAAAGTCGCACCTCACTCCAGTCCAGTCCCTGGAGTTCATTGGGGCTCGCTTGGATAGCCTTCGGGCCATGGCTTTTCTTCCTCAGGACAGGGTAGACCACCTCGTGTCCTTGGCATCCCACTTGCGGTGCCATGGCGCTGTCCTGGCCCGGACAATGCTTTGCCTTCTGAGCCACATGGCCTCCATGGTCCATGTCATGCCCAACTCCCATCTCAACATGCAGGTGATGCAGTGGTGCTTCCAAGCGCAATGGGCACAGTCAGCCAGCTGCCTCTGAGACCCCATCTTGGTCTTTCCCAGCACGGCAGAGTCTCTGGCTTGGTGGCAGGAGTTTCGGAACCTGCTTTGTGGTATGCCCTTCCAAGCCCCCCAGCGCATCAGGTGGTCTTGACCTCAGGTGCCTTCCTAGTGGACTGGGCAGTCCACTGTGAGGGACAGCGCACTCAGGGGCCCTGATCCCTCGAGGAGTCCTGGCAGAAGATCAACCTGCTGGAATGACGGGCAGTTCTCCTCATTCTGGGTTTTCAGGGACTGTTTACAGCACCGAGCAGTGCTGGTCCAGATGGACAACCAGGTCATGATGTTCTATATGAACAAACAGGGGGGCACTGGCTCCTACAGCCTCTTTTCGGAGGCAACAGCCCTGTGCTCCTTTGCGGTGAGCCAGGGTATGACCATCGGCCACTTACCTCCAGGATTAGGACAATTCATTGGCGGACCGGCTTAGCAGGGTCCTCCAGCTGCACGAGTGGTGCCTGTGTCCCCGAGCGGTGCAGAGCCTCGTCCAGCATTGGGAGACTCCGGACCTGGACCTCTTTGCCAGCCTGGCAAATTCACAGCTTCCTCGGTTCTGCAGTCCTCTCTTGCACCCAGGCAGGGTGGTCCCTGATGCCTTCCTCATCTTGTGGGACATGAGAAGGGTCTGGGTGATGAGGGGCATGGAGAGAGAAGGATGATATAACCCCAAGGTCCAGCGGGACAGGGCCTCGATGAGTCTCATAGCCCCGAGGTGGCCCAGGCAGCCTTGGTTTCCCCTGCTGCTCCCTCTCTCTCCACGGAGCCCCTGGTCCCGCTCGGGTCCTCACCAGAGCTGCTGACACAGTAAAAGGGTCTGCTTCTTCATCCCAATCTGAGATCTCTGTCCTTCACAGCTTGGCGGTTGAGTGGGATGCTCTAGTCTCCTACCATCTCCCCATGGAGATCTAGGATATTCTTTTGGCCTCATGGAAGGACTTGATCAGACAAGCTTTCGCCTTCAAGTGGCATCAGTTCTTGATGTGGTGCTCGAAGCTTCGAGCGGACCTGTTTTAATGCCCTACCTGTTTGGTCTTGCAGTATCTGCTCCACTTCTTGCAGTCTGGGCTGAAGTCTAACTCGGTCAGGGTTCACCTGACTGCCATCTCAGCAAACCGCCACCTTATCGAGGGTAAACCTCTTTCGGGGCTACCACTTGTCTCTCATTTCATGCGAGGCCTGCTTCGTTCCAAGACCCCTACCCACCCTCCTCCAACAGAAAGGGACCTCAATGTGGTCCTCACATAGCTGACCAAGCCGTCATTTGAGCCATGGCTACCTGCCATCTGTGACACAAGTCGTAGAAGGTGGTCTTCTTGATAGCTCTCACCTCCGCCTGGAGAGTCAGTGAACTCCAGGTGCTGATGGCTTGAAGCACCATACACGAGGTCCTATAGGAACCGGGTGGTCCTGCGGACTCACCCCAAGTTCCTTCCGAAGCTTGTCTTGGATTTTCTTCTCAATCAAGAGATAGCACTGCCCACTTTCTTCCAGAAGCCCCACACTGAACGGGCGTCGGTGATTCTCCACACCCTGGATTGTAAGAGGGCTCTCTTTCTACCTGCAGCGGACTCAGGACCACCGCAGATCCGGGCAACTCTTCGTTTCCTTCGACCCCAGCCACTTGAGGCTGGCGGTCACCAAGCATACCATGTCCATCTGGGTGGTGGATTGCATCGCCTTTGCCCAGGCCCAGGCCAGGTTTCCCCTGGAATGCCGAGTCACGGCTCACAATGTCCAAGCGATTGTGACGTCTGTTGCTAGTCTGTGCTTGGTGCCACTGGTAGACATCTGCCAAGCCGCCACCTGGTCTTCCACGCGCACCTTCATGGTACTTTACTGTCTGGAGGAGTCGTCCCATTGGGATGCCACCTTCAGCCAGGCTATACTCCGTAATCTGTTCAGGGTTTAAGCAACTCCTGCCCTCTGACCCTTCTTGTTCTGGTTACCGGGAACGTGGCCATCTATGGACCCGGGGTCCTCGGGCTGCTTTCGGCCTTCACTGGCAACTGCTCATGGCGATACCATGCCTTTTTTACAGGTTCTAGGTAGCCTGTAGCTAGGGAGTCCCATTTGTGAGGACTGACTTTCTGCTTGTTCCTGGTGAAAGCGTACTCACCTGTAACAGGTGTTCTCCAGGGACAGCAGGAATCAGTCCACACAACCCTCCCTCCTCCCCTTGGAGTTGCTGTATATTTTTGCCATCTTCTTGAAGGGGCTATAGCTATGGCACCTGACTGAGTAAGATGGCACCTTTTGGGTGGGAAGGGGACCACGCATGTTTCTTTGAAAGCTGAGGAAATGCTCCGCGCGGGCTCAGTCGGTGCTGACGTCACCCATATGTGAGGACTGATTCCTGCTGTCCCTGGAGAACACATGTTACAGATGAGTAACTACGCTTTATCTTGATGGCTGGTGTACTTACTTGAACAGCACTGCACAATTATACAAAAGATCTCTTTCATATATTAAATAGGATTTAAGGGGGTTATTTTAAAAGTGCTGTTCATGTATTGGACGTCTGCAAAGGGGCATGCAGACGTCCAAATCAGAGATGTCTAGAGATATTTTAGAAGCCGGATCTTTGGACTTCCAAGTCTGAATGGATCATAGTAGAGGCATGGCCAATCATGCCCAAGAACTTGAGTGGTTACTTAGATCAATGGCTCTTATAAAATTAGACCGCACCTAAAAGTACAAGTGGTGCAGAGATGGCCATCACTTGTACAGTATGGTTTATGGTTTACTTGCAAAATGGCAATATATTAAACTCAATAATCACAATAGTTTACAATGCAAATTCGAAAACATAAAATTTTATAAAAAATGATATTTAGAACGGAATGCCATTTTGCACAGGAAAAGAAAAGAAATAACTGACAAAGTAAGAAAAACATTAAAGCAAAACATGTTTATGTAAGAGGGTGGGGGAGGCAAAAAAGAATTAGCCCCTACCAGTACAACCACTGAGAGAGCCTCTAGCCCCCATTTCCAAATGCTTGTTCAAAAAGGTGGATCTTTAGTTTGGAATTTCTGGAGAACTGGCTTAAGCTACACACTTATCGGTAAGCTGTTCCAAAGAGTAGGGGTATGTGTAACTGGTTAGCATGGAGGGGGTGAAGACAGCAAGCAGGATCATATAACAAGGAGGCCACAGTGCTGGTTTCCATGCGTTGGAAATAAAAATTAAAATTGAAAGAGAAAGAGAAAGGCAGCCTTGGCTGCACATAAAGGCGTAAGATCTAAAAGGAGGCCCCCCAGCAAAATTTTACATAGGGGACTCCCTTGGTGGTGGATGGGTAGTCATTGTAACATACCATATGATGGCAGATAAAGACCAGTATGGTCCATCTAGTCTGCCCAGTAAGGTGGCTAGAGTAGCTGTACCCTCTGCTCTGTGCAGGTCACCCCTAACTATTTTTTATACCTCAACAAATAGAGAAGTTTATGTTGATTTCATCCCCTTGCTATAAAGGGATCCACTGTGTCTGTCCTATGCCATTTTGAATTCCATCACTGTATTTGCCCCCACCACCTCCATCGGGAGGGCATTCCAAGCATCCATCCTCCTTCCATCCTTCGCTGCCACCCCCAAAAGCACTGCTTCTGGCTCCTGTTTTCTAGTAAAATGTTTTGTGCCCTTCACCTGGCACTTCCCACTGCTGGGCCAAAGTCCAGCGATAACATCCGTGTGATTTCCTGGCTGTTACTGCCAAATTTTGGCATAGTAGCTGGAGGTGCTGGCTGCTAGGCGCAAAATGTTTTAGTAGGGAGCAGAAAGCAGCCCTACAAACTTAAAGTAAATCACATGCAACCCCTGTGCCTACGTGCAGTCCTTACAGCGATCCCCCTATGCTGTATGGCAGATAGTGGTTACACCACTGCAAGAGCAATACAGTCCTTAATCTTTCAGGGTTTGACTAGGACCAGTTGACACTGGGAGACCCCAATACTCAAACTCTCCTCACACCCCTTCCCTTCTAACAATAACTGAGAACATTCCAGATTTTGTGTTCTGAACCAAGGGTTTGGCTTAAACGTCGGGGTCGCTTCTAACAGTAACAACTGCTTCTAATACACTTCTGCCAATTGTACATTTGATCTCCTTTTTCCTTTCCTCTAAATATGTATTGAGTAGATCACTTCTTTCTCCTTTTGCTTTACTATATTTCAGCAATTCACTCTAAGTATTCTGTTTGGTGCTGGGATGGATCACTCAAACTGCTCCACCACTCCACTGATATTACCTCTTAACCTGAGTGGGAACCTCTCTTTCTATATCAATATCTCTTACTTTACTTAGAACTGGTGGCTTTTACAGGCACAGTTGCTTGCTTATACCTGCAGGAAGAATGGGCAATTTGCAGCACACATACTCTTTAAGTGGCTTTTGGAAATTCCCCGCATGTATATATTTACAGAACAAAGTTCAATATTTAAAAGTGTTATGTCCAAATATGCATTTTTATAGGATTTTCTGGGAGGGATTATATTTATTATTATGTTTATTTAGATTTGATATACCGCTCAGGCCAGAGGCATTAGAGCGGTTTACAATGCAATATCATTCGAGGAAATAGAAAAAGAACGCCATTCATATGATAGGACAGAATAGAGGACAGAGACAGTCAAACAGATAATAGAAGGAGAGAAACATGGAACAGCAAGTCACCATAAAATAGAAGCACGTCAACCCAGTCCATGTCATCAGTGCAACCCTCAGCAACAGACGCCACGGACCAACGCCTAAGTTTGATTATCAAATCTTGTGTGGTGTTATGGGTCTAAAAGTTAATTATTAGGGGGTGCAAGGCTGAAGGCATCTAATAACCTTGCACTAGCCCTGGGTAGCTCTCCCCTTCAGGGCCGGCCCGTCCATTGAGCAAAAATGTTTTTTGCACAGGGCCCCGCGTTTCAGGGGGCCCCGCACAAAAAAAATTCTTCATCATCCCAAGTTTAAAAAAAAACCAACAAACCGGCTGCTTCTGCCACAGCAGCATCAAGAGTTCTGCCGCGGCAGCATCAAGAGTTCTGCCGCGGGGCCCCCTCTGCCCGGCAGAGCCTCCCTGCATCATCAGCTACCTTCAAGTCCCAAAACACGGGCTTCTTTCAGAGCCGCGAGAGTTTCCTTTCTCGCGGCTCTGTTAATCCCGCCGGGGCTGATGGGATTTACCATCACCCTCGGCGGGATTAACAGAGCCGCGAGAAAGGGAAACTCTCACGGCTCTGAAAGAAGCCCGCGTTTTGGGATTCAAAGCTAGCTGATGATGCAGGGAGGCTCTGCCGGGCAGGGGGGCCCCCGCGGCAGAACTCTTGATTCTGCTGCGGCAGAAGCAGCCGGTTTGTTTGGGTTTTTTTTTAAATTTGGGATGATAGGGGGGAAGGGGGTTTAGGACTGGTAATGGGCTATGGGGGGGAGGCTAAGACTGGAAGTGGGCTGATGGGGGAGGGTTAGGACTAGTAATGGGCCATGGGGGGTTGCTAAGACTGGAAGTGGGCTGATGGGGGGGGGGTGGAGTTAGGACTGGTAATGGGCCATGGGGGGGGGGCTAAGACTGGAAGTGGGCTGATGGGGGGGGGGGGTAGGACTGGTAATGGGCTATGGGGAGGGGGCTAAGACTGGAAATGGGCTGATGGGGGGATAGGACTGGAAATTGGCCATGGGGTGGGCTAAGACTGGAAATGGGCTGATTGGGGGGTTAGGACTGGTAATGGGCTATGGGCTATTTGGGATGATCGGGGGGAAGGGGGTTTAGGACTGGTAATGGGCTATGGGAGGGAGGCTAAGCCGGGACGTGGGCTGATGGGGGTGGGTTAGGACTAGTAATGGGCCATGGGGGGTGCTAAGGCTGGAAGTGGGCTGGTGGTGGGGGGGGGGTTAGGACTGGTAATGGGCTATGGGGGGGGCTAAGACTGGAAATGGGCTGATGGGGGGTTAGGACTGGTAATTGGCTATGGGGGGCTAAGACAGGAAATATGCTGATGGGGGGGCTAGGACTGGAAATAGGGTGATGGGGGGTTAGGACATAATGGGCTGATGGGGGGTTAGGACTAGTAATGGGCTATGAGGAGGCTAGGACTGGAAATGGGCTGAGTGGAAGGAGGGCTTGAACTGCAAATAGCTGATGGGGATGGGGGCTTGGAATGGAAATGGGTTGTGAGGTGGAGGGAGCTAGGACTGGAAATGGGTGAGTGGGGGGGCTAGGACAGGAAATGGGCTGATGGAGGGGCTAGAATAGGACTGGAAATTGACTGTTGGGGGGTGCTAAGATTGGAAATGGGCTGTGGTGGGGGTTTGGATTGAAATGGACTCATGAAGGGGCTAGAACTGGAAGTAGGCTCATGGGGGGCTTGGATTGGAAATGGGCTGAGTGGAGGGGAGCTAGGATTTGACATGGGCTGATGGTGGGGCTAGGAAAGGACTAGAAATGGGCTCATGGGGGGCTGGGATTGGAAATGAGCTCATGGAGGGACTCGGATGGGACTGCAAATAGATGGGGGAGCTAGGACTGGAAATAGGCTGATGGTGGGGCTAGGATAGGACTGGAAATGGGATTATGGGGTCCTAGGACTGGAAATGGGCTGATGCTGGGACTAGAAGGGAGCGGATGCTGGGTGGGACTGGAACTAGAATGGAGCTGATGTTGGGGGAGGATTAGAATGGGATGGAGCTGGGAGAGTGAAATGGAGAGGGAAAAAATATTTTGTGTGGGAGGGAAGACAAATCTACAGTTGTCCGGATATTGGGAGAGTAAGTGGGGATTGAGGATGGAGGGGTAAAATTTGAGTGGATGAAATAGGAATGAGGAAAGAGCAAAAGGAGAAAGATTAGTATGTTAAAGCAGATGTAGAGAGAGAATGGAAAAAAACTAGAATAGAGAAGAAAAGACAAATGGACAGCAGACGATGAAGAGTTAGCGGAAGACACGAAGAAACCAGAAGAAAGTGGCTGGAGCAATTGCAGCTGAAAAAAAATGCACAAAAGGTAGAAAAATATCTCTTTATTTTGAATTTATTAATTGGAATATGTCAGCTCTGGGAAATGTGCATCATTAATGTCTGCGCTTTGTTTAGTACAAGAGCAAATTAATGTATAGTTTTATTTCTACAGTGTTGTACATTCCAAGTTTGGCTTTTGGGATTTCCAGTTTAATTATTGTCTTCCTGTTTCTAAATTGTGATTCCTTGTTTGGTGACGGTCTATGTTCTGCATGTGTAACTGAGCTGAGGTATTCTGTTTATGTAATTCCTATTTGACATTGCCACTTGTTCTCTTTCCCCAGTAGGTCATGTATTGTTGTTCTCTGAAATGTATTGGTTTAATATTTGCAGCGTTTCCTTTTGATAGTTAGGGTATGGTGCTTTGTGAATCCTGGTAGTGCTGTCAGGATACGGCGGGTTTGCTATGGGTTCTAAATGGGCAGTGTTTGTAGTAGTTCCTAATGTATCTGGCAGTTGGCCCTGGATTATAGTAATGTAGAAGTCTTTTAGTCTTTCTTTATCCATACACTCATTAAGAGGCATGTTTACTAAAAGTTAGTGTATGGTAACATTATGCAAATATTTATGCAAATGAGGCCCCTTATGCAAATGAGGCCCCGCACCGAGTCTCCGCACATGGCCCCACCCCCCCTTGGGCCGCCCCTGCTACCCTTCATTGGGAGTTTACCCTTCTTTTTGTTTGCCCCCTGATGGGTTAGTTCTTAGTACCCTTTGCCTGACCTTCCTTGAAGTTGAGCACTCGGCCTTCATTTAGGAGGCAGAAGAAAAAGGCAAAAGGCCTCTTTCCCTCCAAAACAGGGCTCTTGGTAAACTTGGGAACCCCACTAGCTCCTCCCTCGGTTCTTACCATAATTGAAAATTCCTAGGAGCATAACTTCCTTATGCTGCTTCCAGGGCATGTCTACCCCAGAAAGGGCATCACAGGAAAAAGTTGCCTACAGCAACTAGGGACTTAGGGATCTCCGGTTCACACATTGCGGTTCTTTTTTTTTTTTCTTAGATTTTTTTTTTAAATATCATTAAGAGTGAAGTGGTTTTGCAAAGGAAAGCAACTCCATGAAAAAGGATCATGCAGTAGACTCAGGAATAGCAAATTGAAGCATTTCTTCATAGAAGGGGTCGATATGCATCGAATGGCCCCTTCAGTGCAAGTGACAGGGACAAAATCAGGACTGGAACTCCAGGAAGCTGAGCGGATCCTTTACGATGGTGAGCGTAAAGCCTAAGGGCAACAAGCAGCGTCTGTTATATTGCAGAAATTAGTGAAAATGGATAGTGTCCAGGGCCACTCACAGCATGAAATCTTTAGGGGCATTCAATTATTTGCGGTGGGGGGACTTTCTTTCCTCTTATCCCTTAATGTATGTGATCCCCTGTTTGAAGTTTTACCCATCCCCTAAATGTGTGATGTTTTTTCACCTCCCCCACCTGTACAGTCTTCTCTAAATTCCCACCCGTGCAATCTTCCCTTTCCTTCTGCCTCCTTTTGGCCAGCACAGGAAGAATAGCATTTCATAGTTGCATCCACCACCTCCGCTGCCTGGCTTCAATTTGAGGTTTCAATGCATAGTGCTGACAGATCCTGTGAGGCAATGGTGACCTCGCCCACAAATTCAAACCATCAGAGTGTGACTGGCAGAGGAGGCAGACATGACATGAAGCATCACACTTTCTCAAAAGGAGAGAATTCAAGGCTTGAAGCTTGTTGAATATGCATGAGGAACATAGAATCGCGACTGTGAGAGGAGCAGTGTCACCTAACTACCTCTCCCCCCAGTGATGACAGGCCTGGCAGCGTCGCTAGGCTTGGCAGTCTTATCTGCTGTCACATTGCTCGCTCCTGGGTTTGTGTGTCACTCTTCAAACAGGAATATCTCCTTTGTGCTGCTGGTTTTCAGAACTGAATACTGATTAAGTCCCTAGTTCCAAAGTTAGGCAAAGCGTGGCTGGAATACTACGTAGATGCCCCATTTTTGGTCTTCCTTTTGTGATCACATCTGAGGACCTCTCATTTGCACTATTTGCCTTTGTAGGGATGTGCTGCAGGCGCACCCTGTCTGCACTAGGTAAGGTAATCACTACCAGTTGTGCCCGTTTCTTTCCAGAGAGGGCATGAGCAGCAAGGACAGACTCTGGAAACATCCAGTGACTTGAGAACTTTCTTTGTCTTCAGTCTTCAAACAGAGACAAGCGCTTGGAAAGAGATGGGGGTGGGAGTTCATTGGTAGCGAGCTGTGTTCCTACAGTACTTTGGCAGCACTGCAGCTGGGGTTAGTGAAGTCCATGGTTTTTTCTTTGGGGCTTGTTACAATATCCATTTCTTGGACTGCTGCAGCAAGGTATAGAGAAGAAAAAAAAAAAAACACCCCCCACCCCCCCAAACAGTAAAAGCTGTAACTACAGAAACAAGTTGGAAGGACTCAGGCTATGCAACCATAAATGGTAAAAGCTACTCACATTGCTGCCAGTGAGGCCTGCGAGAGAACAAGGTTTTGATCTGTAGGAGTAGCACAGCACAGGCCTCTCTGCCAGAACTGCTTCATGGCTGCTGTAAAATGTGGTTCGTTGTGAAACACAGGGATTTAACAAGCAGCTGGAAGCATCGGCTGTCCTCTCATCCAGCAAGGGGGTGGTATGCTGAAACTACAGTAACAGATGGGTGGTTCCAGAAAGATCAGGAATTGAGATTTTATAGCTCTTTCTTTACTGTGGGTTCAGTTAATGGCAATTTTTATTTTTTTATAATGCTATTGATTTTCGACTTCCCCCTCACATAAATGCAGCTGCCCCAAAGTATTCCGGCATTCTTCTCCTCATTTGCACCCTTTATTGATACTGTAACTTCTGTTTGGTTTTACTTTGATTATACCTACTGTACCTTTTGTGCATAATGAGGATGCAGAAATCAAATGGATTGCATCTGTGGACGTCAACGATGGAAAAGCTCAATAATATCAAAAACAAAACCTGGCTCTGACTGTGGAACAGATTACTAGCTATTAGTATGCAAGCTAAAGCTGAAAAAGAGCAAGCCACTCATGAATGTAGCAAAATATGACCTTGAGAATATACCACTGGAATTTAAAGACTGCCTGTGAAATTAATTTGCTGATTTGGGTACGAATGACAGAGCACCAGAAAAGTTATGGGATGACATCAAGAAAGTTATGCTCGAAGAATGTAAGGTGTCTCTACAAAAGGTGAAAAAGCAAAAAGGGCCAAAATGGATGACTGAAGAAGTTCTAAAAATTACTCAGAAAAGCAGAGAATCTAAAGTCGAAAGAGAAAGAGACGTAATCGCACAACTTACTAGAGATTTTCAACATGCAGCAAAGCAAGACAAAGAAGTACTACATTGACGCATGCAAGGAATAGAAGCAGAAATGATCAGGGGAAGAACAAGATCGGCTTTACTAAAGCTACAAAATTCCAGCCTCAAATTGAAATGCTACAAGATGCTCAAGGTCCATGTTGAATGATGCTGAGAAGGTAGAAAGAATATAGAGTCATCATACAATAAAGATCCAGTGGATCAACAACTATTTCAACCTGTACCTTATGATTAGGAACCACCGGTGATGTACAAAGAAGTCAAAGCAGCATTGAAAGCATTATCAAAGAACAAAGCACCGGGCATTGATGGCATTCCCATTGAAGTACTATAGCAATTGGATGCAGCTGTTACCATACTTACAAGGCTCTGCCAGGAAATTTGGAAGACAACATCATGGCCAATTGACTGGAAAAGATCTGTGTTCATACCAATGCTGAAAAAGGTGTCTGACTGTAGAAATGATTGCACTATCGCTCCGATCCCACATGCAAGCAAGATTCTACTTTAGATCATTCAGCAGAGGCTACAACCATACCTGCAATGAAAACTGCCAGAAATGCAAACGGGGTTCAGGTCAGGGCAAGGAACAAAGATGACATGGTAGATGTGAGATAGGTCTTACTCCTGGCATTCATTTGTCTCTTCGAAGATCTATCTGATACCTTGACACCTGCTAGAGGCAGATAGTAGTGGCTTCGCTCAGAGCTGCACCAGTGGATATACTGTGTGATAACTTCACTGAAAGTTAGTCTACCTCCACGTGCTGGCAACAGTACATAACCCACTTGTCTGGACTGGTCTAGCAGGATAAGGAAACAGTTTGTTTCAGTCAGCCTTTTACAGGAGAGATTATGGCAGGTATCCTCTTTAATCCCCCACTGTTTATGCCCCCCTGCAACTTGAAAATAAAGAAAGCAGCATTTGTATGTGTAGATTTGTAAAATGGCCCACACCCTGCATAAGTGCCGGTACTTGAGCATAGAAGTTGCCTAGTTTCCCCTGGTGATTTTTTCCTACATGTAGATTTTAAAATGACTCCTTCAGCCCCACATATCGGCAAATAAATGTGCACTCCTGCACTATTTTAGAAAGGGTTTCACATTTGACAGAGGCTTTTCTATAATGCTGCCAGAACTGTTTGCTGCAACCTCGACATTTCAATTTCAGTCTCCATGTTCTATCTAAAATATGCCTTCATGTGTTTTGAGATCCTCAGGAGGCGGGGCATGGCACCATTATGGATCCTCAAGGAGGCCGGGGCATGGCACCATTATGGATCCTCAAGGAGGCGGGGCATGGCACCATTATGGATCCTCAGGAGGCGGGGCATGGCACCATTATGGATCCTCAAGGAGGCCGGGGCATGGCACCATTATGGATCCTCAAGGAGGCCGGGGAATGGCACCATTATGGATCCTCAAGGAGGCGGGGCATGGCACCATTATGGATCCTCAAGGAGGCGGGGCATGGCACCATTATGGATCCTCAAGGAGGCGGGGCATGGCACCATTATGGATCCTCAAGGAGGCGGGGCATGGCACCATTATGGATCCTCAAGGAGGCGGGGCATGGCACCATTATGGATCCTCAAGGAGGCCGGGGCATGGCACCATTATGGATCCTCAAGGAGGCGGGGCATGGCACCATTATGGATCCTCAAGGAGGCGGGGCATGGCACCATTATGTTTAGAAGAAAGTCTTCCCTTCTGCCTTGCTGTTCAGTTCATTATCTTTTTACTAATGGTAGTGTTGCTTTGGAACTTTTCTTTCTTTCTTGCACTATAGGTGTTCTGTGAATTCTTTTGCTAAAAGACATGAGAAATTGATCACCTCACATTACAAGGTTTGGCAACATTGTGCTATAAACACTTGGATATGATGTCTGTGTCCTGGAAAGTCAAAAGGATAGCAATTTTGTTTTCTGAAATTGAAAAAGTGAATGCACAGTGATTACCATGTATCCCATATATACTATTATGTCTGTTTCAGGCTCATTGCCTCAGCACATGTAACCAAAGCCATGGATTACTCTAGATACTAAATCCACACACCGGATTCCTCAAGCAGGTTATAATTCACAAACCTGTTTAACCAAACCCTCTGAGAGACATAGAAAATTTTTTTTTTGTCGGACCATTCCACTAAAAACTAGACCAGCTATAGCCAGTTCAACAAGAGTCCATTTTATTCTATCATTGCTGTAAAATAGTTTAGTCTCTTCTTCCTTTGACATTTTCCACATTACATTGCAAAATTCATATATGCTTGCAAAGTTCCTCAAACTGCATCAGATGAGCAACTTCAGTCTCCAGCCACTTCAATTTAAAAGGGAAGTTCAACTCTACAGCAGTGTCAATCCAACACAATGTCGTGTTTTGAACGGATCAGACACGTATTCAGTTCAACATCAGGGAAACACCAAGACTCAAACTTTTCCACTATAGAATACAGAAAAATATAATCTTTCAATTACTTGTCTTTTATGCAGATTTCTTTAGCCAGGTTTGTACTCTACAGATTCCAATCACTCCAGGTGTTTGTTCATAATAGCCGCACATCTAAGTAGACAAAGGTGAGTCAGTTGATATAGTGTATCTGGACTTTCAGAAAGCCTTTGACAAGGTCCCTCATCAGAGACTTTTGGCAAAACTAAAGAGTCATAGGAGGCAGTGTACTAGAGATAGGAGGCAGTGTACTACTGTGGATCAGGAACTGGTTAAAATATAGAAAGCAGAGGGTTGGGCTAAATGGCCAATTTTCCCAATGGAGAAAGGTGAATAGTGGTGTACCCCAGGGATCTGTGCTGGGTCCGCTGCTTTTTGACATATTCATAAATGACCTGGAAAGAGGAATAACGAGTGAGGTTATGAAATTTGCAGATGACACAAAACTATTTAAAGTTGTTAAAACCAAAGGGGATTGTGGAAAATTGCAAGAGGATCTTGATAAATTGGAAGACTGGGCATCAACATGGCAGATGAAATTTAATGTGGACAAGTGCAAAGTTATGCACCTAGGGAAGAACAACCCAAACTATGGTTACACGATGCAAGGTTCCACATTAGGAACCACCACCCAGGAAAAAGATTTAGGCGTCATTGTGGATAACATGTTAAAACCCTCGGCTCAGTGTGCAGCAGCAGCCAAGAGAGCAAATATAATGCTAGGTATCATAAGGAAAGGAATGGAAAATAAAACAAAAGATATTATAATGCCTCTATACCATTCCATGGTGAGACCGCACCTTGAATATTGTGTGCAATTCTGGTCGCCGTATCTTAAAAAGGATATAGCATTATTAGAAAAGATTCAGAGAAGAGCCAACAAAATGGTAAAGGGGATGGAAGGATACTCCTATGAAGAAAGGCTAAAAAGGTTAGGGCTCTTTAACCTGGAAAAGAGACGGCTGAGGGGAGATATGATAGAAGTCTATAAATTAATGAACGGAGTGGAACGGGTAAACGTAGATCGATTGTTTACATTATCAGAATATAGAAAGATTAGGGGACATACAATGAAGCTACAGGGTAAACTATTTAAGACTAATAAAAGAAAATATTTTTTCACTCAACGTGTAATCAACATGTAATCAACGTGTAATCAACTCTGGAATTTGTTACCGGAGGATGTAGTAAAGACTGTTAGTGTAGCTGGGTTTAAAAAAGGTTTGGACAAGTTCCTGGAGGAAAGGTCCATAAACCATTATTAATAAGGGACCCAGGATATCAATGCTTGACCCAGTACAAGCACTGCGGAACCTGTGTCTTTTGGGGAAACTGCTGAGTACGTATGACCTAGATTGGCCACTGTTGGAAACAGGATTCTGGACTTGATGGACCTTGGTCTGACCCAGTATGGCATATCTTATGTTCTTATCTTTTTATGCTTTATCCCTATGGATGTCTCATTCTTATTAAAGATACAGCTGTACAGATCAAATTGCCATTCATCTTCCACATTAAGTCCATGGGGGTGCACAATGTTAAAAAAAAAATCCAGTACTGTTCTTTATAATTTAATCTGGATTCATGATCCCCCCTCTCCAATCCTCAAAAACACAAGTGATAACTCTCCATCAGAGTTGGGTAAACTGATGACCAAATTGCATACAACGGTACACCATAGGTGCTGATCGCTCACCTGTATTCAAACAAAACTTGTATTCTTGCAAATACTTCCTGACAGACAATTTAGTATGCCCAATATATAGTTGTGGGATGGAACTAGGTCACTGGCATTAACTTAAAAAAAAAAAAAAAAAAGAGAGCAGTTTTTATACTAGATAATAGGGGAAAGCCGACAGTCGCCCAAGAGTGCATGGTTCAGAACAGTGTATCCATGAAAGATACTAGCAAAAGAGTGAAGTTAGGACATATCAACAGAGATGTTCCAATAAGGGCATTTGGGTTACTTTTGTCTTTAAGTACAGAGCAGACAGAGCTTAAAGAGTCCAAATTACCCCTGCCTTCCAATAACCAGATTAATATGAATAAAATACGACCTCTAAAATGCTTGCATGCAAATTCTAGAAGTCTAAAAATAAGATTGAGAGAGTTAGAATATATAGCACTAAATGAGAGGTTAGATACAATTGGTATCTGAGACCTGATGGAAGGAGGACAACCAGTGGGACACTGATACCTGGGTACAAATTATATTGCAATGATAGAATAGATCAAATTGGTGGAGGGGTTATGTTCTATATTAGAGAGGGCATTGAATCACACAGGATTTAAGTATTGCAGGAAACAAAATACACAGTAGAATCTCTATGGATTGAAATTCCATGTAAAAACGGGAAGGCAATGGCAGTGAGGTGTACTAGAATGAGCAAATAGATGATGAAATGCTCAAAGAAATCAGGGAAGCCAACAATATTTACAGAACAGTAATTAATAATAATGGGTGATTTCAATTACCCCGGTATTGACTGGGTCATTGTCACATGACATGCTAGTGAGATAAAATTTCTAGATGAAATAAATGACTGCTTCTTGGAGCAGCTGGTTCATGAACCGACAAGAGGGGAAGCCATTTTGGACCTAGTCCTTAGTGGTACATAAGATCTGGTGCAAGAGATAAGGGTGTTGGGGCCACTTGGCAATAGTGATCATAGCATGATTGCATTTGATTTCATAAATGAAGGAAGGTTGGCAAGGAAATCCATAGTACTGCCTTTTAACTTTCAAAAGTGAGACTATGATAAAATGAGGAAAATAGTTAAGAAAAAACTCAAAGGAGCAGCTGCAAAGTTTAAAGGTTTACATCGGAGTCCATGTGATGCGTGAGTGAGTGCGGACGTCTGCCTGCTCGCTCCGGGGATGTCTCGGCCTTAATCTGCATTAATCTGCACATTTCATAACCCTGGCCTCTCCAATTGTACTTAATAGGACTGAGATAAGCCCCAGGGCTCGGGATCGGTCGAGGGAGCCCGGTGGGAGACTGCCACGATGCCTTTGGCGGCGAAAAAGGAGCGAGGGGGCAGGGCGGGCCCTGGGCATTCGGCGGCATTGCAGCCTGCCTCCCCTGGGGGGGGAGAGCACGGATTCCACGCCGGAGGAACTCGCTAAGGAGGTGGTCAAATTGCTTGACCCTAAATTCGACCAGATCATGCAGAAGCTGGAGGGCGTCGGAGAAGCCCTGTCAGAATTTGGCAAGCGAGTGGAGGAACTGGAACACCACGTGGCGAGCCTGGAGGAAGGCGAGGGGGCTCAGAAACGTGCTCGGCTGGAGCATGCGAAGCAGATTGAGGCTCTGCAGCTCAAAGTTGAGGACCTGGAAAACAGGTCTCGAAGAAACAACTTACGTGTTGTCGGCATCCCGGAATCTAAAGCAGAGCACATGTTGCTCGCCTGGCTGGAAACATGGCTGCCGGAGGCACTGGGCCTAGAGAAGCTCCGAGGACAGTTTAAGATCGAGCGCGCACACCGCATAGGGCCCCGCCGTGATGGTCTGTCCCGCCCACGAGTTGTGATATTTCGGGCCTTAAACTTCCAGCATAAAATGCAGATCCTGCAGGCCTATCGGAAGAAGGGGGAGCTCCGTCTAGATAACCAGCGGCTCCTTCTTTTTCAAGACTACTCGATGCAAGTGGCGGCAAAACGCAGGGCATTTTCCAGGGTCTGTTCCACGCTCTTCAAGCAGCAGATTCGCTTCACTTTGGCCTACCCTGCCTCTTTGCGGATTTACAACCAAGGAAAGACTCACGCCTTTGAAACAGCGGCAGCAGGGAAGCATTTTGTGGACCAGCTGGGGATCGAGCGCGGGCCGGAGCTGGCCCAGACATGAGAGCGGACAACGGGCGGCATGGCTGGGCTGCCACGGCGACGCGGAATTCAGCGCTCTCAACCGGCTCGCCTCGGCTGATGGAGACTGTGTGCGGTGTACCTGTTGGGCCTACCTCGGTTTGCAAAGGACTTTTGACTCTTTATTGTCTTGACGCAAGGGGTCTAATATAGTCTGTTGTGTCTTTTGTACCCTAGGTTGTTTGCAGGGTATGTGATATTGGCCTCTGAGAGAGACAGGGGGACCCGAGACATCCCTGTGGCATCAGTAGGGACTCGACCCTGGCTGTTCCCGAGCCGGGGTGTTGGTGGTGATAGTTTTAATGGGAGGGGATGGGGAAGTAGTGGTGGGGCATTGGGGGGTTGGGGGGGGTGGGGGGGTTGGGGGCAGAGTGGGGAGGGCGGGGGGGAGGGGGCTCAGGGGGGGAGTAAGGGACTCGGGAGGGCATATTATACAGGAGGGGTAGTATTGAGCCAATTACAGGTGTGGGACACGGTAGTTCAAACACCGGGGGCTGAGGCTGGGCGGTCCCTGGTTTTTGGGGGGAATGACTATGCATCTAACATTAGCAGAATCCTTTTGACACCCTCCGATGGGGACTAACATGCGTATTGTATCCTGGAACGTGGGGGGTCTTAATACCCCAGTGAAGCGGGCGAAGGTGCTGCAGGCCTTGAACAGAGAGAAGGCCCAAATAGCCCTGTTGCAAGAAACGCACCTCACCCCCGCTGAGCATTGTAAGTTGAAGAAGGATTGGGTGGGGTATGTGTCTGCTGCTTCAGCTGGGGGGAGGAAGAAGGGGGTGGCAATCTTAATCCGCAAAGGACACCAAGTGGAGATACTAGCTGAAGAACCTGATGGGCAAGGCAGATTCTTATTTTTACATGTGCGGGTGAATGGCAGGGAGCTGTTTCTTGGCAATATTTACGCCCCCATCATATATGACCATGTGTTCTTCCAGCGTATCTTGCAGAAGATCGACGCGGCTCCGAATGTTCCGATCATAGTAGTAGGAGATTTCAATTGCCCTCATGATCCCGAGCTAGATAAGTCCCTCCCGAAAACGGAGGGGGGCTGGGTGCGGAGAGGGGTGAGCTATCTCTGCCAAATGGGGAACCTGGTTGATGTGTGGAGGATCCTTCATGAGCGGGAGCGAGATTATACGCACCTGTCCCCTGCTCACGGGACCTGGTCCAGAATAGACTACATTTTAGTGTCGGAGAGGGATTTTGGTAATGTATTGAGGGCGGAGCTGCGGCCTATTGTGATCTCCGATCATGCCATGGTGTGGGTGGACTGGAGGGGAGTCACCCCGGGTAGCCGTAGGTGGACCTTCCCCAAACAGAAATGGCAGGATAAAGATTTTCAGAATTTTTTGAAATGCCAGTGAGAGGAATATCTTAAGTTCAATGAAAAGAGCGGCAGCTCGGTGGCTATAGTTTGGGAGGCAGGGAAAGCCGTGCTGAGGGGGCAGATTATTGCTTATATGGCCAGGGAAAAGAGGCGGCTCAATGGTGACATCTTGCGCTTATCCTGAGAGCTTGAGCTTTTGAAGAAGACAGCCGTGGGGGGTCCGCGGGGGGCAGGCCTGCAGCCGTATCTGGAGGTCCAGAAAAGTTTGAATGCTAAGCTGCAGGAACGGGCAGTCTATTCCCTTCACTACTATCGCCATCAGTTGTTCCGCTTTGGCAATAAGTCTGGTAGACTCTTGGCGCTGCTGGTGCGGGACGGAGGGGGTACGAAGGTGGTATCGGTAATCCGGGATAAGGAGGGGAAGAAGCAGTGTGACTCTCAGAAGGTGGCGGAAGTGTTTCGGCAGTTTTATGAAGCTCTCTACACCCCTGGCACTGAAGATAGACAGGAGGAGAGTCGGTTTCTGGATGGGGTGACCTTGCCGCGAATATCCCCGCAGGACTTGGTAGATTTGAACAAGCCCATTGCAGGGGGTGAGATCCAAAGAGTCATCCGGAAGGGAAAACCTTATAAGGCACCCGGTCCAGATGGCTTTGGCTCCGAATTTTAAAAGATAATGGAGACTCAGGTGACCCCCACTTTGGCGGCGCTTTATGCAGAGGTTTTGGCGATAGGGAGCTTCCCGAGAGATATGCGCACGGTCTCCATCTCGCTTATTCACAAAGAGGGTAAGGACCCGCTGGATCCGGCTGCCTACCGGCCAATCTCATTGATAAAGGTTTACATCAAGCATGGACGTTGTTTAAAAATACTATGTTGGAAGTCCAGACCTGCTGTATTCTATGCTTTAAGAAAGGTGGAAGTAAGTCCAAAAAACTGCCGGTATGGTTTAAAGGTTTAAAGGTGAGGTCAGAGAGGCTGCTGTAGCCAAAAAAAGCATCTTTCAGGAAATGGTAAAAGGAGCGAAATGTTTTTTTATGTTTATTATGTTTCTTGATATACCACTCCCTCATAAGACCAGGGCTGTTTACAGAAAACAAAATAAGGAAAAATGGCCACAGGCCATGGAAAAGGAAAAAAAATTTCATTGTATGACAGGACAGAGGAAGGGCATAGAAAAGGTGAGGAAGACAGCAGGGGGAAATGAAAACTGGAAACATAAGTACTGGCAAATTAGAGGCAAGGCATTGATAAGGCAGGCAAAGAGAAAATTTGAGAAGACACTTGCTGTTGAAGCAAAAATGCATAAATGACTTTTTCAAGTACATTGATAGCAAACAACCTGAGTCAGTTGGACCATTAGATGATAGAGGTGTAAAAGGGGCACTAAGAGGGGACCAGGCCTTAGCATAGAGACTGAATGAATTCTTTGCTTCGGTCTTTACTGAAGATGTAGGGAAGTTACACATGACTGAAATGGTATTTAAAGGTGATAAATCAGAAGATTTGAAAGAAATATCGATAAACCAGGAAGATATATTACAACTATTTGATAAACTAAACAGTAGCAAATCACCTGGACCAGATAGTATACAACAGAGTGTTGAAAGAACTGAAATATGAGATTACAGACCTACTATTTGTAATCTGTGAACTATCATTAAAATCATCTGTAATACCTGAAGATTGCTGAATGGCCAATGTAACGTCAATTTTTAAAAAGGGTTCAGGGGTGATCTGGGAAACTACAGGCTGGTGATCCAGACATCAGTACCAGGCAAAATGGTAGAAACCATTATAAAGAACAAAATTACTGAACATTGAGATAGTCCTGGTTAAATGGGAGAAAGCCAAAATGGCTTGAGCCAAGGAAGGTCTTGTCTTACTAATCTGTTATATTTTTTTGAAGGTGTGAATAAACAGGTAGATAATGTGAGCTGGTCAATATAGTGTATTTGAATTTTCAAGAGAGACTCTTGGAGAAGTTAAAAAATCATGGGATAGGAGGCAGCGTACTGTTGTGGATCAGGAACTGGTTAAAAGATAGAAAGCAGAGGGTAGGGCTGAATGGCCAATTTTCCCAATTAAGAAAGATGAATACTCGAGTACTACAGGGATCTGTGCTAGGTCTGCTGCTTTTTAACATATCCGTAAATGACCTGTACATGGGAATAGTGAATGAGGTAGTCAAATTTGCAGATGAGACAAAATTATTAAAAGTTGTTAAAACCCAAGGGGATTGTGAAAAATTGCAAGAGGACCATCATAAATTGGAAGACTGGATGTTCAAATGGCAGATGAAATTTAACATGGACAAGTACAAAGTTATGCACCTAGGAAAGAACAGCCCAAACTGTGGATACATGATGCAAGGTTCCACATTAGGAACAACCACCTAGGAAAACATTTTAGGCGTCATTGTGGATAACACGTTGAAACCCTTCACCCAGTGTGCAGTGGTGGCCAAGAAGCAAATAGAAAGCTAAGAGTCATAAGGAAGGGAATGGAGAATAAAACAAAGGATATTATAATGCCTCTGTATCATTACATGGTGGGACTGCACTTTGAATATTGTGTGCATCTGGTCTCCGTATCTTAAAAAAGATATAGTGTAATTAGAAAAGGTACAAAGAAGAGCCACCAGAATTGTAAAGGGGATGGAAGGTTACCCCTACGAGGAGAGGCTTAAAAGGTTAGGGCTTTTCAACCTGGAAAAGAGACAGCTGAGGAGAGATGAGAGGTCTATAAATTAATGAATAGAGTGGAACAGGTAAACGTAGATTGATGGTTTATGCCATCAAAAAGTAAAAAGGCTAGAGGATATGCAATGAAGTTACAGTGTAACCCGTTTAAGACTAATAAGAAAAATATTTTTTCACTCAACGTGTAACCAAACTCTGGAATTCAACCGGAGGATGTAGTAAAAGCTGTTAGCATAGCTGGGTTTAAAAAAGGTTTGGACAAGTTCCTAGAGGAAAGGTCCATAAACCATTATTTAAGAGGACCCAGGTAATCCTCTGCTTGCCCTAGTACATGCATAATGGAACCTGTGCATCTTGTTGGAGAAACTGCTACGTACTTGTGACTATTGGAGAGAGGGTACTGGGCTTGATGGACCTTGGTCTGACCCTCTGTGGCATTTTTTATGTTCTTATTACTGGCATCCTTGCATTTTAGGTATGTTGTGTATAATATCTTGAGAAATAAATGGAAATATTCCAACTATATGTCATCATCATATTTTAATAGTTTGTTCAAAGGTATATGTCCATAGCCCATGTTCCCTGTAAAATAGTTATCTCCAAGTTATAATGCCCTGTTCAATGTAATTTCAGTTTGTTCAATGTAAACCGCACTGATGCAGAATAGCGTGGTATATAAGAGAATGTAAATAAATAAATAAATACAACAAAAAATGTCTGTGCAACTTAGACATAATAATTTTTGTGAAAAAAAAAACTAAATATGACCTGGATTAATGGCACCCTTCACTAATATTTGGATGCACAGCTCTTGGCAATGATGGCAGCCTCCAAACATTTCTTGTAGCCATCTGTAAGTTTCATGCATCTGTCTGCTGGTAGTTTCTCCCACTCTTCTAATGTGATTTGTTCCAGCTCATGAATGTTTCTAGGATTCCTTTTACCAATGGCAGGTTTCAGCTCTTTCCAAAGGTTCTCAATTGGATTGAGGTCCGGACTCCTTGCCTTACAGTTTAAAACAGTCCATTTATTCCTTTTTAACCTTTTTTCTGTACTTTTGGATGTGTGCTTTGGGTCATTGACATGCTGGAGGACCCATGACCTTAAACCCAGACCTAGCATTCTGACACTAGGTAGCACATTTTGCTTCAAAATATTTCAGTAGTCCTCTGACTTAACGATTCCTTTAATACGTTCCAGGCCTCCAGTACCTGAGGCAGCAAAACAGCCCCACAACATTATGGAACCTCCACTATTTTTAACTGCGGGAAGAGTGTTTTTTTCCTTATAGCTTAATTTCTTCACACGTAAATGTATCACTGGTCTGCATTGCCAGAGAGCTCAAGTTTGGTTTCATCTGTCCATAGAATATTTTCCCAGAAGGATTGTGGTTTCTCAAGGTGGGTTTGGGCAAAGATCAGGTGTGCCCTTTTATGTCTATTTTTGAGCAGTGGGATCCTCCTTGGCCTTTGCCCATGAAGTCCTTTGTTTAGTGTGTGGTGTATGGTGTATGTTGAAACCACTATTCCAGATTGCTCCAGGTCAGCCATAAACTCTTTGGATGCTGTACATGGTGTGTGTTTCAACAGTTCGTACTAACCTTCAAATACTACTTTGATTTAATTTTCCTCTTTCCTCCATGTCCTGGGAGGTTCTTGACAGTTCCATGAGCAGAAAACATCTTAATAAGCTTGCGAACTGTAGACACAGGAATGCCATGGTCTTTGGAGATGGCCTTGTACCCCTTTGAAGTTTGATGTTTGGCGATAATGGCTTTTCTGATGGTCATAGGCAGCTTTCTTGTCTTCACCATTGTGAAAATGGAACAGGGAATGAATGTGGCCATTTTAAACATTAAAGCCATCATTCATATTGGTTGATTCATGTCATGTGAGTTCTACAATTGATCACAGGTGTATCTAATTTTACTGCAATGGGAATGTGGTTCTTCTGTTCCAACAGATTTGAATTATTTATATGGGTGTCAATAATGTCCTGGCAATGTCCTCGTTTTTATACTATTTCCTACATTTTCTTTTTTAATCGGTCTTGTTTTATTTGATTCTTTTATGTGTCAAATATGTGTGCATATAGAATCCAAGGCCACTTCACTGGCCACTTTTATTTTGGAGATACTGGACATTAAGAGGTTGAACTGCAAAGGTACCAATAATGTTCACCACAGCTGTATTCTTTTGAACATGGGCATACAGTGGCATCTGTTACATATACTTCAGGAGATGATGAAAAATTTCTGCTTCCAATTTCCCTTCCAGTAGAGGGAGACTCCCAATTGCCACCAGCAGTTGTTTGAGAACACAGTTCACACTGGACATATGAAAAATGACCTCGCCACTCTTCAGACAAAGGGCGAGTCACCCCCCCCCCCCCTCCCATGTTACTGATTTAGAAACCATTTCCCCTATATTTCTTCCCTGTTTTAAGGCAATAATTGGTTGCTTTTGATAACATGCATAACCCAAAATCTCCCAGTGATTATGTATATACTCTCTACAATCAAAGGGGCTTTAGTTGAAAATGGTAAAAACACATACAACTTAGTTTTTCTGTAATTGAGGTTGATATAACAGCAGATCATGTTAGGTATATAAGGCCCACAAATAGGCTTTTTAAATAATGGACATTGACTTAAAATATTCACAAAGAGAATATCCTATCTCCTTGCTTACATCTTAAAATAGAAGCATGACAACAGAAAAAGACCACATGGCCTATCTAGTCTGTCCTTCCATATCAACAACTACAACAGTCCCCTTTTTTCTTTTAGAGATCCTCTGTGTTTGTCCCATGCTTTTTTAAATTCAGATACTGTCCTCATCTCTTCCACCTCCACTGGGAGACTGTTCCACGGATCCACCTCTCTTTCTATAAAGAAATGTTTCTGCATAGTACTCCTGAATCTATCCATTTTCACCTTCATCCCATGTCCCTCGTAGCAGAACTTGCTTTCAATCGAAAGAGGCTCTCTCCCTGTGCATTCATGCCACGGAGGTATTTAAACATCTCAATCATATCACCTCTATCCCGCCTTTCCTTTAAGGTGTACATATTAAGATCCTTAAGTCTGTCCTCATATGCTTTACAATGAAGACCACTAACCATTTTAGTAGCCACCCTCTGTACTGATTTCATCCTGTTTATATCCTTTTGAAGGTGCGGTCCAGAATTGCACACTATACTCCAAATGAGGTTGCACCAAAGACTTATACAGAGGCACTATCACCTCCTTTTTTCTGCTAGTCATTCCTCTCCGTATGCACCCAAGCATCCTTCTAGCTTTTGCTGTCGCCTTTTCTACCTGTTTACATAAGAACATAAGAACATAAGACATGCCATACTGGGTCAGACCGAGGTCCATCAAGCCCAGTATCCTGTTTCCAACAGTGGCCAATCTAGGTCCTACGTACCTAGCAATATCCCCAAAAGACACAGGTTCCATAATGCTTGTACTGGGTCAAGCATTGATATCCTGGGTCCCTTTTTAATAGTGGTTTATGGACCTTTCCTCCAGGAACTTGTCCAAACCTTTTTTAAACCCAGCTATACTAACAGCCCTTACTACATCCTCCGGTAACAGATTCCAGAGTTTGATTACACGTTGAGTGAAAAAATATTTTCTCTTATTTGTCTTAAACAGTTTACCCTGTAGCTTCATTACATGTCCCCTAGTCTTTCTATATTCTGATAGCGTAAACAATTGATCCACGTTTATCCGTTCCACTCCATTCATTAATTTATAGACCTCTATCATATCTCCCCTCAGCCGTCTCTTTTCCAGGTTAAAGAGCCCTAACCTTTTTAGCCTCTCTTCATAGGAGTAGCCTTCCATCCCCTTCACCAATTTGGTGGCTCTTCTCTGTACTTTTTCTAATAACGCTATGTCCTTTTTAAGATACGGCGACCAGAATTGCACACAATATTCAAGGTGCGGTCGTACCATGGAGCGATACAGAGGCATTATAATATCCTTTGTTTTATTCTCCATTCCTTTCCTTATGATACCTAGCATTCTATTTGCTTTCTTGGCCGCCGCTGCACACTGGGCGGAGGGTTTTAACATGTTATCCACGATGACTCCTAAGTCCTTTTCCTGGGTGGTGGTTTCTAATGTGGAGCCTTGCATCGTGTAACTATAGTGTGGGTTGTTCTTTCCTAGGTGCATAACTTTGCATTTGTCCACATTAAATTTCATCTGCCATTTGGATGCCCAGTCTTCCAATTTATCCAGATCCTCCTGCAGTTTTCCACAATCCTCTTGGGTTTTAACAACTTTAAACAGTTTTGTGTCATCTGCAAATTTGATAACCTGACTAGTTATTCCCTTTTCCAGGTCATTTATGAATATGTCAAAAAGTAGCGGACCCAGTACAGATCCCTGGGGTACTCCACTATTCACTTTTTTCCATTGGGAATATTGGCCATTTATCCCTACCCTCTGCTTTCTATCTTTTAACCAGTTCCCGATCCACAATAGTACACTGCCTCCTATCCCATGACTTTTTAGCTTTGCCAAAAGTCTCTGATGGGGGACCTTGTCAAAAGCTTTCTGGAAGTCCAGATACACTATATCAACCGACTCACCTTTGTCTACCTGTTTATGCACACCTTTAAGATAATCAGACACAACCACGCCTAGGTCCCGCTCTTCTTTAGTGGACAAAAGTACTTCACCCCCTATACTATATCGCTTCCTTGGATTGCTGCAGCCCAAATGCATGTCCTTTCATTTTTTAACATTAAAACAAAACCTAGCTGCCAAATTCTAGACCATTCTTCAAGCTTAGCTAGATCCCTCCTCATGCTATCTACACCTTCCTGGGTTTCTACTCTATTGCAGATTTTGGTATCATCGTCAAAGAGGCAAACCTTACCTGACAGCCCTTCCGCTATATCACTAACAAAGATGTTAAAAAGAATCGGACAAAGGTCAGATTTTCTGTTCGTACAAATTCTGTGATAACACAAAAACTAATAGGTAAGTTAGCTTTTAAATGGTCTGGGTGATTGCTAGTGAATCTCAATAAATTATTTCTTTCTACAGGTTTCTTGTAAAAAGAAGTGACCAATGATGAACCATTTCTTATAATCTTCATATTCAAAAATGGAATCATCTCCATATAACACTTGCTCTGAAATTTCAAATTACTTTTACAGGTGTAAATATTGCAGTGAGCCCAAAAATATCTATTGGGAAAACAGAACAGGTTGGATTACTGTAGATCCCTACATATAAACTCCATGCTAACAGAACTGGCCTCTGTCACAGAACACAGACCCTCGCCAAGTACAGAATAAGTGGCCACAAGCTAAAAATAAGAACATAAGAAATGCTATACTGGGTCAGATCAAAGTCCATCAAGCCCAGTATCCTGTTTCCAACAGTGGCCAATCCAGGTCACAAGTACCTAGCGGTTTTCCAAAAAGACACACAGGTTCCATAATGTTTGTATTGGAAAAAGCAGTGGATTACCTGGGTCCTCTTAAATAATGGTTTATGGACCTTTTCTCCAGGAACTTGTCCAAACCTTTTTTTTTAACCCAGCTACACTAATGGCTTTTACTACATTCTCCAACAGAAATTGCAGCTTCCCATACCTTAGATAAAGGCCTACTGTTATATACATTCAACCCCTGTATGCGGTCATCCAAAACTTTGACATCAACTGCCTAATCTACGCCGATGATATGATTTACATGCCCTTCTACACGTCTGCTCCTGAATACTCGAAAATCACAGACTGCTTCACCGAAATAGTCAATTGGCTCCACCTTCACAATTTATCAGTCAACTTCAATAAAAGAGAGATCCTAAAAAATAGGAGGTACAGTCCTTGAATGGTTCAAATCATACATCACACACAGATTAATACGGATACAATTAGGTACAGAAACATCAGAAACTTTCCCACAAGGTCAGGGTATCCCCCAAGGATCAGCCCTCTCTGCTCTCCTCTTCAATTTGTACCTCCAGCCCATCACAAATATATTCAAGAAGCATAAAATCAACCATTTCATATACGCAGATGATATCATGCTTGCCATCCCCATTAACCCTAACAACCCCAAATATGATAGCCTTCTCCAATGCATGAACGAGACTACCACATGGCTTGAAGACAATCACTTAAGCATTAACCTCAAAAAAACGGAAGCAATGTTCATAACGAGGAAAATAGCACTGACTGCAACTACCCTACTACAATCACAATAAGTAACACACCTATACCTGTCAAAAAGGAGGTAAAATACCTTGGAATAATTATAGACCACTCACTCACCATGATCCCACACATAAAACATACAGTAAAAACCATATTTTATAAACTCAAGACAATACAACATCTGAGACCCCTACTTAACACAGATGACTTTAGATCAGTAGTCAACACCCTCATCACCCCTCATTTTGACTATTGTAATAGTCTCCTAAACGGACTTCCATTAAAGAGCATATACCTTCTCCAAAGAGCCCAAAACATATGCGCCAAGATGATCACAAAAGCTAAACTAACAGATCATGTGACCCCAATTCTGTTAGACCTACACTGGCTCCCTATAAACAGCCGAATAAAATATAAAATCCTCCTAACTACTTTCAAAATCATTAATAAAATCTCTCCCTCACAACTATCTACTCTAATACACCTCCCAGCAGAAACTAGAACGCGCAGACGGAATGCAATCCATTCCCTCAACATAAAAACAAATTTCAGAAAAACTAAAGCGACAACAAGCGATAGAGCTTTCTCCTTTGCTGCCCCCACCCTCTGGAATGAAATACCATTAACACTACGCATGATAAAAGACCTTCATCAATTCAAAAAGGAACTAAAAACATACCTCTTTACAAAACACTTTGAGATCCCACATCAACAAAAAACCTCTCCAAAACAATCACAGAAACACATCCACAGTACCCAAGATAGAACAAACGACTAACTCAATAAACCTTACATATCTCACACAACATGCAAAACATTTCACACAACATGCAAAAGATCTACTCAAACTGTCGGCTATATCACTATTGTAAATAACCACTGGTAATCAACTATGTTGTGCTCCATGTTATTATAACCTGTACATAGTTTGATAAGCACTGTTCTAGTTAACGTTCAAAAAAAAAATATGTTCTTTGTAATTACACTTGTATATAGTTAAAAAACATAATGTTTCTTGTAAATGCATACAGATGTATACAAATGTTCTGTTCACTGTTTTAATGTAAACCGCCCCTGATCTCTGGAAGGGGCGGTATAGAAGAAATTGTTAAATAAATAAAATAAATAAGATCCTACACATCACAAGAGACCCTAATTTCATCCCCCTTCATCTGTCAGGATTGGTAACTATGACCTCCAAGTCAAAATGGAAATCAGATACCTAGGCGTCATACTTGATCAACAATTTGACTTCCAAGCCCAAATTCAGAACACTATCAGGTCCGTCTACTACAAACTCAGAATTCTGTGAAACCTACATCCCCTCCTTATCACAGAAACATTTCACTCAGTCTGCCAAGCCACCATCACCCCCCTATTTGACTACTGCAACTCAGCATATCAAGGCCTACCCAAGCATGCTCTTTTTCCACTGCAACTCACCCAGAACACTGCAGCACCATCTGCCGAGTATCCAGACAAACTCACATCACACCAATACTCGAACACCTCCACTGGCTATCCATTACCTCAAGAATCAAATACAAGGTCCTCACCATCATCCACAAGGTACTTAACCGCTCCTCCAAGCACCTTCCAAACCCTAATCAACACTCCCAAAACCAACAGATCAAGAAGGAACAGCACACAAAACCGCCTCAGCTTTCCATCCCAGATATGGAAGAGCAACCAAAACACATGCCTCAGAGGATTCACAGTCTATGCCCCCACCTTCTGGAACTCATTACCCCCACACTAAGAAACATCAACTCAATTGGAGACCTTTGAAAGAAATGAAAAACCCATCTCTTTCAGGAACACTTCAGCGCTGACGCTGAGCAGCACGCAACGCAACATGAACATTTGCAGACAGACTCTCTCCCACCCCGCCTCCCTGAATTTCCCACCCAAAGACCCCAACCTACCCCTCATGCCTATATTAACTGTGTAAATAGTTTTGATACCTTACTTTTGATCTCTTGTAATCCCCTGTAATTCACATGCTATATGTCACTCATTTGCATGCATAAGTTTATTGTATTTTTCCAATTCCCTGTAACCTGTTTTGACTGGTAAAAAACAGCATAGCAAAATTTGTTAGAGAGGAGATGCCAGATTTTATTTTATTTATTTCCCTATTCCCCCCCCCCTATATCTCCCACTGACCCCTGTGCCCAGTATCCATAGTCTGTACCTCCCCATTTTCCCTCATCTCCCTCCATATCTATCATCTCCTTTCTATCTCTCATCTCCCCTCCCCATGTCCAGCATCTCCCTAGTCCTACATCCAGCATTTCACCTTCATCTCCCTGCGAGTATGACCCCCTCAACCAGCATTTTTCCTGTTTTCTTATGACGCCCTTGTCCAACATTGCCTCTCCATTTCCCTATGCCTCCCTTTATCCAGCATCTCCCATCTCCCTATGTCCCCCCCCCCCCCCATCCCTGTGTCCATCATCAAAGGATTGGAGTGGAGGAGTGGCCTAGTGGTTGGGGCAACGTACTTCAGGCCGGAAGGTCGGGGGTTCAAATCCCACAAGAGGACAGCAACCTTGGGCCGGAAGGACTGGGGTTTCTAGTCCCACAGGTGCTCCTTGTGGTCCTGGGCAAGCCACTTAACCCTCCATAGCCCATGTTCCCTGTAAAATAGTTCTCTCCAAGTTATAATGCCCTGTTCAAAGTAATTTCAGTTTGTTCAATGTAAACCGCACTGATGCAGAATAGCGCAGTATATAAGAGAATGTAAATAAATAAATAAATAAAGGTCTCCTCCCCTTCTCGTGTCCAGCAGCTCCACTCAGTCTCCCTGGTCCTCATCCGATTCAATGTCTCACATCTCCTGTCTCTCTTCTCTCCCTCTTTCATGTCTCTCCTGTATTATCCCTCCAATCTCTTAGCACCCATTACCACATTTTCCTTGCCAGTCCATACCGATTTATTGTGCTCCCTGCTGTGACCACTGCTGCTGAAAAACAGAAAAACTCTAAACTAGGCAGACAAGGGCAGCAAAACAAAACAACAAAACAACAAAAAAATAATAAAAAAAAGAGTCTCACTCTTTTTTCTTTTTGATTTTTTTGTTGTTTTGTTTTGCTGCCCTTGTCTGCCTAGTTTAGAGTTTTTCTGTTTTTCATCGGTTTTTTGGCTCTTTGAGGATTTTTTTCTATTTTATAGTGTGACCACTGCTGCAGCATCTCCACAGGCCAAAGGCAATAAAAAATAGAACAAACACTGGGCCTTTGTGAATCCTTGAAGGCTTTGCAAGTTCCACCCCCTCTGACATGAAACATATACATCAGAGGGGACAGGACCAACAGCGCCTTCGAAGAGCACTAGAATTAGACAACCCACATTTATTGTTTTTAATTTCTGCAGACCTGAAGTGGTAGGGAAATGGAGAAAGGAGGAAGAAGGTTGCAAGGGAATTATTGGGTTGCCACTGCAAGTATTACAAAACAACCAATCAAAAAACCCCCAAAATAAAGCAAAATTCCAGATGGTGTCATGGCAGGGCTGGGGATTCACTATGTCCCTTGAAGGCCCTGACCACATGCCACTGGGCGCCGGAGTGTTGCTGCCATTGCCATGCTATAATTTGGGTGTGGCTTGGTTGTACCTTAGATTGTCCAACAGCAGCCAGCAGTGCTTCTTCTGTAAGTACCACATTGCATGGGGCCTTCTAGCATTTGTGCACTGACAGGCTCTGTACTGCCCCACCCTTTACATGGGTTTCTATGGAGACAGGAAGCCTGAGCTGGAGGAGGGCGCAGGACATCTCAGGGCCTGTCAGTGCATGAGTGCTAGAAGACCCCACACTTTAAAATTACTTAACAGAAGTATCACTGGCTGATGTGGGGTGATGTAAGGTATAACAGTAAAGGTAAGAGGGCACCATAAATACAAGCAATGGTGATAGGAGGAACCCCCCCCCCCCCACCTTCAGTGATGGTTGGATGGGACCATTCCCCCATTTTGCCTCAGGGCACCCATAACTTAAATCCAGCCATGGGAGCAGGGTTGAGGGGTCAGGTAGAAGAATAGGTATTGGTATGGGTTTAAGGTTATGTATATTCGGACCCGGCACTTATGTATATTCGGACCCGGCACTTATGTATATTCGGACCTGGCTTTTCGTTTTGTTCCCTTCTGGAGGCGATTCATAGATGATGTTTTCTTTCTCTGGACTGGCACTAGACATGATTTGGATCTTTTCATTTCTCGACTCAACACTCATAAGACAAATATTAAATTTACAGCACAGATTGATTCTCATCGTTTGGAGTTTTTAGATGTAACAGTATATTTAACTCCTTCTGCTATAGAGACAACTCTGTATCGAAAGCCAGTGCAGCACAACACCCTGCTAAGATTTGAAAGTTTTCATCCGACATCTCTTAAATGTGGGTTACCTTTTGGTCAATTTCTACGTTTACGTCGAAACTGCTCAACTTTACAAGAATTTTTGCTTCATGCACAAGAATTGCGGTTGCGGCTTACACAACGGGGTTATCCTTCTTCAGTGATTACAAAAGCTTACAAAAGAGCTCAATTCGCCCATAGAGATTGACTGTTGCTCCCGGCTTCCCCTAAATCCACTGAGGATATCATCACAGGGGTTTTGCCTTACACGAACAATATGCCGCAAGTGGCGAGGCTATTGAAACAATTTTGGCCAATCTTGGGACTTCATTCCTGTTTTCAGAACAAAACTTTGCAAATAACGTATGCCAGAAAAGCAAATCTACGTGACTTATTGATGAAAACCACTCATAAACTCGATCGTCCATGTTGTGATCAAATGGAAGTCGGGCATTTTCCATGTATGCATTGTGGTTATTGTGCTCAAACTGTATCGGGAACAGAATGGTTGGATATTCATACGTCAAAAATCTTTAGGTCATTTGTTCACATGGACTGTACTTCCACGTTCGTGGTCTATTTAATAATTTGTCCATGTTCTAAATATTACATAGGGCGAACGAAGCGGCTGATTAAATTGCGGCTGTTTGAGCATGCCTCATGGCTGCGTTTGAAAGTGGTTTCCGCCCCAATGGTACAACATTGTTTGGAATATTCTCATCTTTTTTCTTCTTTACGTTGGCGAGTTTTGGATCACATTTTATATGATACTAGAGGTGGTGATCGCGAACAGCGTTTACAGCTTCGTGAACAAAAATGGATCCATCGGTTGAATACGGTGGCTCCTAATGGTTTAAACATGCAAATTGACTGGCACACTATCCTCTAGTTATTTGATCTAAGTTTTATTCTGAAGCATCAAGAAATTACATTGCTTATTATCGGGTGTTCTACTGGGGTGGGTTCCCCCTTCATAATTGCAATGTTTTACAATTCTGTCATGATTGGTGGCTTTTTGATCACATGATGTAAGTGACGTCAGACGCCGAGCAGGCAGTAAGCTATAAGGCTCCCTACTTCGGTTCATTCCTGCAAAAGCTCTGTGATTTGCTATAAGGTTTTGCCAGCCTTTCTACACGCCTGAAGCAGGGTTGATTGAATCATTGAAACTTTCGACCCGAAACGTGTTGCACGTCGCTGCTTGAAACATTCTGGCATTTATCTCTAAAAAGTTCATCAATTGAGCTAAGTAACAAAAGCGTAAAAGCTTTATTTTTACATTTATTAAAACGGAGACGTCGCGGTGGTGTGTGGTCATTTGTCCACTCACTTTGACGACTAACTCCAACAAAAAAATTAGTATAGTTTGTTCTGGGGTCTTACACATTTGTTGAAATTTGGTAGATTATGGTATTTTGATAATTTCAACGGGTTTTGGTGAAATTAAATCATGGGTTTAAGGTTAAGCAATAAAATGTATTAAAATATCTTTGCTCATCTTCCTAAAGTGGAAGAGACACTCTGGACAGTATGGATGAGCCAGTTGGCCTCCGTTACTATGTTAAATGACAAAGACACAACCACTCAATTAGCTGTGCTGAGATGCCCCGGCTGCTGTTAGTTCTGTATAAATCTCTTGGAAATACAGTTATTTCTACTATAATCTGTGTCCTAACACATCACGGTGAACTTTCAGATATGAGTTCCATTCCTGACTCTGATTTTTTTCCCCATACAGTTGTAACCTTTAGGAGAGAGGTTCTCAGCTCCTGTCCCCAAGGGTCACAAGCAGGTTTAGATTTCAGGGTCACCGAACTATGCAAATGAGCTTTATTCTTAGGCCATGTATATGCAAATTCATCCTGAAAATAAAAACAGCACTGGAAGCGGCTTATGATCCTGCTTGTTTGAAGAAAATGTCCACATTTCAGGCTTATATGGGAGCATGATGGAGGAAAGTGGAGAATACTGGAGGTGTGTGTCCTGGTCTTGACAAGAGCCAGATGAGATGGGAGATTTGGTGTGAGGATAAACAGGAAAAAAAATCCAGATGGCTTGCAGGCAATTCCTCTGGTTTGTCCCCAGGAAGAAAGCTTGCAGAAAGGAATCTAAACAGTCCTACAAATAATAAGACTTCTCACATGCAGTATGATTTATTCAGATTCAGTTCTGATGTTAGAGGCTTCTCTGCTGACACAGTAAAACTAACATTCTCCTCTCCCCATCCGAGCTGGGTGCTTTTGTTCATATGCTTGTAAACATCAAAAGGTGGGTTTACTTTCAAAGCAGCAGAAATACTTTGGTGTGTTGGTGACCTTGGCAGACAGCATCTTACTCAGCCATGGTAGCCAGTGTTCACTGCGGAGGTTGGCTTGTAGTGGTTACAGTTGCAGCCAAAACATATTAAACCACTTAAAATTTCTCATACATGGTATCATCAAATATCTGAGAGACAGTATGAGTTATTCCAACTAATACCCCCTTCATCCAGTACGTCTGTCTCCTGTACTCTATACACTGGCATTTCTTGTTTATGATAAAAGGGGTTATTTTAGCTCCATTTGTGATTTAAACATTTATAAACGCCACAGGTATAAATCACATCCATGTGTCAATGGCCATTTGAGAAATGGTCCAGTTAACATGTAGATGGCGGTACCGTGTTGAAAGTGCATGGGTGTGTGCCGGAACTTGGCCTGGGCAGAACGAAAAGCTGCCTGTCTGTCCTCCATTTCATATAAGAAATGCATTTGTAAGCTCTAAATTGTCCTTGTGCGGATTGACACCTGCTTCCTGGCACAAATCGGTATTTGAGGAGTGCCCCGTTTAGCCATCCTTCTGCGGGAGGAATTTAGCAAGGTATTCTCCTTAACACCAACCTAATATCCATTCCCCTTTCCAAATTGAAGTGATGAAAAGATAGAGCCTTCTGAAACTAATTAGCAGCATCTACACTGCTAGGATTGCAAGGTGGCTAAATACCCGTGAAGCAGCAGCAGCTGTCTGTGAATTTTGCAGAATGGCTGCATTTACACCTCGGTTGCTTGGTTTCCCTTGTCGATTTTTCCCATGTGTGCATTTGTGACATGGTGCAACCCGCTCCATGCAACTATCAATCTCCACGCGTTTCTGCACTTCCTTCTGTCTGTGTCCCGGTTATAATAATCGCATCCGTTATGAGGGGAGGAAATGTCTGTTTCTCACATCAGTCTCACACATGCGCACCCTCTCCTTTGAAACGAACAGAGACTTGCAGACGTTTTCCACATAAGAGAATCTCCTGCGCCGTCAGGGTTTCATTTCTGCCTCCTTTTTTCTTCTCCTTTTTTTAAAAGGAGGATATTATCTCAGAAAGGCTACGGATCTAAATGCATCTACACTTTTTCATGAACTCCCACAGGATGCCCTTGCTAGAACTCAAGCACCTGTTAGGCATTTCCCTCGTAAAACAGAAAACTTCCTCTCCCATGTAAGCCACATAGTATCAACTATTTTAAGAATACCAAGCCATTGATACTTCCCATTTCTTCACTACAGCTCAATCAAGATAAAACTCAAAGTGATCCCGAGAGAGAGAGAGAGACAGGGTTATTTTTGTAAATGTTTTACATTCTGACTTTCCTGTTTTGTCTTCCTTATACATGCACCATTATGGGCTGCAGACAAGTGCAATGGTTATACCCTTAACTTGGCTTTGTCATGTAAGAACATGGACTCCTTTGCGAGTTTATAGTAGTCGTCTATATTAATATAACTAAGGGGCAGGTTACTTGTGGCAAAATACTATACAAAAACGCATTGATTTCTGTATGACCCATTGCAACATGGGATATGTAGCAACAATGCATTCTCTTTAATTTTAAAGGGGATATACACCAAAATCATTTCGTTTTTTTAAAATTCCGTATATATTATATGGCGGCTTAAATGGATCCCTGAGGGAGGAGGTGTTCCCCTATTCTGCTGCTCTATTTTACTTTCATCATTTAAAAAAAAAAATCTTGAACATACATGTACTTGTAGAGTTGAGACACACATAGAGAGTCAAGGTAATGCTTTGGGCCATGTCGAGCTGCATGGTTGTGGCATTAGAGAAGGCTACATTGGAGGCTGGAATACCAGTAATTTTGTGAGAGGGAACATGGGTGATGTCAGGGATGAAAAGGTAGTCCATACTGATTGTAGTCACACTGGCTTCAGCAAAGGCAAGCTACATCTCTTTTACAAATATGTTGACATTTGTAGTATTTGTGATATTTGTTGCTACAATTTTTTAAAGGCTTTGATGTGCTGCTATAAGGTGGTATATAAAGTATATGATAGACAATAAACGGTGTTCCAGAAGTGAGCAGTGTCTGAGGAGGTCCATGGCAGTGAGGGGTGGGCTTGGTGTCTCAGTAGCAGCAGTGATGAGAGCTACTGAGCCGGCTATATTGTACTTCGGGGGCAGGATAGGGCACAGAGAGTGTGCCGCAAGTTCCGGGCAGCTGGAGCAGGGATCAGAAGGGATGAAAGAGGGGTCGGCAGGGATTTTGGGGAGTGTGTGAGAAAACTGAGAGGTAAGTTAGATGATCAGTTGGGGAAAGTTTTATTTAGATGGGATTGTAGAGGCCAATGGCTGTATGTAGCTAACTTATGGAAATATGCATTCTGATGCTAGCAGCCCCTCACCAAGTTACATGATCTGCACAGTCTATGATACTGACTTAGCTAGATGAATTTCTGTACTGAAATGGGATTTATTCCAGTTCTATTCAGGTGGATCTTATAAAGAGATGCAGAGAAATAAATCACACCTAAATCGGGGCCAGCCTGTCCGCTGAGCAAAGTAGGAAGTCACCTTGGGCGGCAGGCCCCGTGGGTGGCATTGCCGTGGCACCCCCCCCCCCCCCCACCGTGAAGTGGCTGTTCAGTACCACCCGGCCTGCCATGCAGCCTCTCCCAGCATCCATTTCGTCTGGAGAGGGGGCGGCACGGTTGTCCCTCCACTGCATCAGGCCTTAAAGTGCTCGTGGTGGCACACTCCCTTTAAAGCCCAAAGTAGAGGAGGAATATCTGTGCCGCCTCTCTCTCTCCCAGACGAGAAGATAAATGTGTGTGTGTGGGGGGGGGGGGGGGTGGCAGAAACCCTTGGACTGGCCCTGGCCTAGATGTATTACTCAGCTACAATCCGAGTTACTGTAAGAATAGTGCAATCATTCTGCCATCATAATTCTCATTAGGTAGGCAAACACATATGCAGAAACTAGTTATCTTAGCCTCTCAGAAAAATGCTGAATATTTATACTGCACCTCTGAGAAGATTACATGTAGAGATGTCTGTAGTATGGTGATCCGCACCTAGTAGTGGGGTGAGACAGAGGTGGATAGCTAGACTGCCTTGCGAGTCACAGCTTGGAAAGTACTTATGCATGTAAACAGAGAGAGAGTACAGAGGGACAGAGAGTACCCTGGTCTTCAGGGAACCAACATTTCAGGTGGGAGCTGTGGCAGGAGCAGTTCTTTGATCTTAATGTCATTATAACCCCTTTTTCCTTCTATAAGATCAGCCAGCTCAGTGGTGTATTTCCAGGGGATTGGCCGGGCCCTGGGTATGAGGTTTGAATAAGCAAATCAAAAAGTATCCTTTAGATACCAGGCATTTCCATGAGGGGGTCCTCCTGACAATGGTCAGAGCTGCCATGGCTCTGGGATTTATGGCTGGTCGGTTTATGGTCAGGAGTGTACAAGGCCTCATGGAGAAATTCAGAAGTATTTGTTTTATGTTGATGTACTCCTCTAAGATAATGGTTTCAGTGATGTGACTGCATACTGACGCAGCATACGTGCAGTTTTTTCAGCATTCTAATGGTGCAGCGTTCCTTATGATAACCAAGCTTTCTCAGACTCCATTTTGTGGCGTAATCCTCCATCTTATGTGGCTAAATTGTGCAGTTTTGTGTCTGTTGCTCCTACTGTAAAGGCACTCTCTCACAGTAGTGAACATCAGGACCAGAGCTACCCACTAGGAAAGAAAGCGGTTGCCTGGAGTCCCAGTGTTTCAAGGTCAGCTCATTGCCGCTGCCCTTCTCCATGACCTACAATGGCGGCAATGACGTTAAAACAGCAATGCAGTGCTTACCCAAAGCCTCCAGCAATGCATGCTGTTAGTGCTCACTGTGACCTGCTGCTTCCGCCCCTCCAACGCAGACTACCTGTTTACATGGGAACAGACGCAGGGAGAGTATAATTTGAGTTTAATTGTAATCTCTGACAAGCAGGGATTGTCTCAATGTTTGTACAGCGCTTGTAGCACTTTATAAATGTTTAATAGTAGTAGTATTCCTGCTGCAGACACAAATAGGTATCAGGAAAGTGTTTGTTTTTACCTTAAAACATCCAGTGAGTGTAGAATTAAGTGACTGGCTTTAGATTACAAAGTCCCACACTGGAATTTGACCGCTGACCACCCAGCTCTTATGCCCCCTCTCTAACCATTATGCTATTAGATGTTTTTGTTCTGAAATGCTCTCCTGGGGACATCTATATAGACATTTGATACACGAGCATATCGGGCATGTTCACGTTTTTGGAATTATGCCTGAACTTGCGCGTGCCTGCCTTTCTTTCTGATGTTCTGGCTTTGCAGTCCCAGATTGCATTGGGACGTCCCATTTGGAATGTGCCTCGGTGTATAATTAAGCACTGGACTTCCTTGATAGAGGATGTGGTAAAGGCTGAGCTCAAAGAAGATGTGGACTAGGTCCTGGGTAAAAAATCACTTGATTGATTGATTGTGCTTGCCATAAAGCCTTTTGAACAAGAAATCTGCCAAGGTGGTTTATAATAAAATAGAAAAAGAAAGAAAAAAATGTTACAATCAGATAGAAAAGGGAGAGGGGGGTAAGAAAGGAAAAAAGAGTCTGGGCAGAGCAGACCCTTCCTCTCCATCCTGGAATCCTGAGGAAAAGATAATTCAAAGAACCAGATCTTTCTTCAGTTTAGAAAGGAAGGATTCCTGGTGAGGAGAGAAGGGAATTCCAAAGATGCAGACCGAGGTAAGAAAAAGTAGAATGGCATGAGTATTCAAGACAGGGGGCTGCGGGAGGGGGTAGAAACGAAGCAAGGCCTGCGAGGAGGCATGGGATGGGAGGGGATGTAAGGAATAGTAAGATGGGCCAAATTAGGAGAGATGTCGCTATAGTAAGCACTATGAACTAGAAAGAGAATTTTTAATTTAATGTGTGCGGACAGCCAGTGGAGGGAAAATAGAAGAAGAGTAACATGATCGTGGCAGCGAGTGCCAAACAAAGCTTAGTGGCCATAAACTGTTATGAAGGTAGACTTGGCGGAAAGCCACTGCTTATGCCTGTGGGTAAGCAGCATGGAATTCTGCTATGTTTTGAGATCCTGCCAGGTATTTCATACCTAGATTGGCCACTGTAGGAAACAGGATACAGGAGATGATGGATCTTTAGCTTGATCCAGAAGGGCTGACCCAACAATTAGGCAAACCAGGTGGTTGCCTTGGGTGGCAGTTTTTGGGAGGCTTAAGGCTTAAGATTTGCCTATGGCGCCAAGACCTTGAACCAACTCTGGGGCCGGCCCTGCAACACAGTATGGCAATTCTTATGTTCGCATATTTCAGGTTTGCACTTTTAATTTCAGGGGAGATGAATACGAGATAGCAGAGGGTAAAAGTTAGGAGAAATAGCGGATAGTCTCCTCCCATGTTCTTGAGACTGTGAGTTCCAATATAATGAACTGATAAGGCAGTTCGATGTTGGAACGGGTTCAGGGCCGGCATAACCACTAGGCAGACTAGGTAGTTGCCCAGGATGCCAGTTTATTAGGGGCAGTGTTTAGCATAATTGTAAAAAAACATTATGGTCAAAATTAATAAATCAAATTTTAAAGAAAAAAAAAAAAAAGCAGCCACGAACAAAGCAAAACAGATCCTGATAGCAAAGTCAATAAAACCAACTTTTCTTTGTTTCCAGCACATGCAGTAGCAACGGTAGCTAGCAGGTCTCCAGATCTTACCCAAGACTTGCAGTGGCATGCATGCCTCTTGGTACTTACTCTCACCTCCCTGCAGCTCGCTTCTGTCCTTTTGGGCATCTCTCGATCTGGGCTCAAGCACGGAACTCATGCCCTCTCACAGACTGGTGCAGCAGATAGCCAGGTAACAGTGTACTATTTCTTCAACTCCTGTCATAAGCTTCTGGCACTGGGGGAGGACACGAAGGATATGCGCAGATAAGTACTGTGGGAGAAAAAAACCAAAATGGCATGCATCTTTTTTTTCCAACCAAAAATATATACACCACTTGTAAAGGTGCCAAAAAACAAAATCATCATACAAAAAAATAATTAGGACCCACTACAATATGAATTCACAATCCTTATTAACAAAATCTTTTTGTTTTCACCTACTGAATAAAGTACATTTTAAAAAAATCACTTTCTGTTGCAATACTCCATAAAAATCGCCACTAACTTCTGTAACTTTCACTATGTCAACATAAATATTTCTTCTCAATTGCATAAATACTCTTCACTTGAAAATGTAATATTTGCATCTCTTTAAAACCCACCAATGATGATGCACAATATAACATCTAACATTCACTTCTCTTCAAAGCAAATCAATCATGAGCATCTCTCTTCTCTGGGATATTTATATGGGTTTACTTGGCGGTTTCTCTCAACCTGACTCCAGTTGCTGGTTTTGCTGTGCAAAATGGCTTTATCAAAGGGTTTTTTTGCCGCCAATGCCAACCATTTATTTTAACTGCAATAGAAAGAAGAATTTTTCATTACGTCATATATATATGACGCTCCACTATTACTTTCCCAGAGCAAACTATGAATGCTACATAGCTCTTTTGATATTTAAAAAGAATCTATCTCCAGTCTAAACACCCCACGTCATTCATTCATCACACTCAAACCAATCATTTGCCTTATCCAGAAACTCATTACTACTGGCACCAGTCATTCCCACTTATCAGTAAAACTTGGTTCTAAAGTTATCTTTGTTCTCTACAACTCCATGTTAACCAAACACAACGGACCCCCCTGCATATCCACAATCCTCCTCAATAAATCTTTCCCACTCATTGAACATCCACAAGCATCCTCAGAGTGCCCCTGATCAATTCCCTCCATATTTTAATTAGAAATTGGATTTCCTCATCAAGCCTAATAAAACTACTGCCATTCTTCTGAGGCATTAAGACCCCCCGGGATAGTTGTCCGCAGTTGGTATACTAATTTTTGCTCAAGTTGCAAAAGTTTTAACATTAAGTCCCCACCTCCCTCCAGCTGGCGTTTTTGGGTACGTCAATGTTCAACTAAGGGAGCTGTCAAAACGCCTCATCGTAATGCTGAAACATGCTCAATCGTTCTAGTCTTAAATTACCTTGTGGTTTGGCCAATGCACAACTTGTTACACGGGCACTGTCCCTCCGATTCACAGGATGTAATCATGCGCGCCGACCGCTATTCCTTACCTTCCTTGGTGGTTGTGTCTGTGGGCTTGGGGAAGCGTGAAACACGCAGTGTGTACTCTGTGTCAGCAGCGTCATGTGCAGCTTTACGGTGAGCTTTATGCTTCCCTGACTGCAAAAACTGCTCTTGTGGATTCACTACACTTTAAAACACAGAAGCTAAGCTGTTTTAGTGACCGTAATGAAAGAGGACTTTGAGATGGAAGAGTTTGTTTCTTTTACTCAGGTAGTCACTTAATCTGTATTAGAAGGAAGGTCTGTCTCTATGTGCTGAAGTTAGGATACTGCTAGCATGTAGTGTTTTTGTGTAGGATAGCAGTCCAACTCATTCTTTCCTCAATAGGAAGTATGTTATTTTTAGGCCCTGTAGTAAATGGGGGAGGGCACATGGCTGAAGAACTAGTCTTGTGTACCAGCATATGTGCATGCGACCCCCACCCCCCAGCACAAGATGTCCTGGTATTTAAAGAAGAAGCCTTAGCATGTTTTCTTTTGTAATAGAGTGAATATTCCCAGACATGCAGGTGTACCAGTGACCTTGGCAGCTGTCTGAAAGTATAATGTGTGTGAGGAATTTTCTAGTTTGTTCTCTACTGGGAGGTTTCAAGGGAGGAGTTATGTCATCATGGGGATTATAAGTAGCAGGGCTTTGGAAGGAGAGTCGTCTTTCTCCTCCTTGGTTTTTCACCCTCGCAGACATCAGCTGATATCACGGCAGCCAGGAGTCTCGGGACATTCGTGTCAGGGGACGGGACCCAGCAAGTTATGAGCGTGCGCTCGTTCTCAGAAATCCCACGCCATGCACACCACTTTACAGTATTTAAGGGTTGCCCAAGCAGAGGTAGGGTGGCACAGTTCTTAATTGTCACCCAAGACCATACATTTCTTTCCTCATCAGTATTAAAAATAGGTGGAGGAGTAGCCTAGTGGTTAGAGCAATAACCTAGTACCGAAGAGATCTGGTTTCAGTTCCCACTGGCATTCCTTGGTCAAGTCTCTTTACTCTCCATTTCCTCTGAAGAAAGATCAGGTCATACCTTGCCAAGAAAACCCAGGGGTTGCTGGGTCGCCAGGAGTCAGCATTGACTTGACTGCACTTAAAAAAACAAATAAAAATAGGCAATACTGAGCCGCAAATCCAGCTGGAACTGCGTTACTTAGAGGGTTTTCTGAATCAAAACATATCCTTTCATCCCTGAATTAAGATTCGCATCTTATGGCTCCTGCAGCCTTCTGCCTTCATGTTTCTATCTAGTCTGCCCTTCCATATCTGCTATAATAGTCCCTTTTTTCCTTTAGAGATCCTCTGTGTTTGTCCCATGCTTTCTTGAATTCAGATACTGTTCTCATGTCCACCACCTCCACTGGGAGAGTATTCCACGCATCTACCACTCTTTCCGAGTCTATCCCCTTTCACTCTCATCCTATGTCGCATTGTAGCAGAGCTTGCCTTCAATTGAAAGAGACCCTCCTGTGCATTTATGCCACGGAGGTATTTACATATTTTTTCATATTTCTGCCCACACTGGATTGCAATGCAATGTGTGCCGTTGAGTTAGTGCTGACTCCAGGCAACTTAGCAGCTCCTGGGTTTTCTAGGCAAGATGTGACTGGAATTAGATTGCCAGGCCTTTCTTCGGAGGCAATGGAGAGTGAAGTGTCTTGCCCAATGCCACAAAGAGGGCCAGTGGTATTTGAACCCTGGTCTCTAGGCCACTGCTTTAACCACTAGGCTGCTACTCCACCACTAATAGAACATAGGATACAAAACAGAATTATTATGTTAATATTTAAGATCAGGTTTAATTTTAGTGGAGATTCTTGCATCACTCCTTCAAGCCATTCCAGTAAACAGTGTACTCAGAACATACATGATACCATCATTGAGTGCAGGAAGTCCTCAGGTAACTCGTGATAGAGCCTTCTCGATATATGCTCTTTGAGCGTGGCATGCATTGCCAGATGAGTCAAGGGCATTGGCCAATATGCTACCCTTCAGCAAACAGTTGAAAACATGGCAGTATATATAAGCCTTTGGCTAAATGACAAGGCAGGTAAGGCCAGACTTAATCTCTTTCTTAGGCATGATAATTGTATCAATTTATTTTATGACCATGACCTTTGTTGCTGCTGTTTGTGGTTGGGGGAGCACAACCAATGGTTCATTTAGTGCATCAGATATCCTTGCGCCAATCCTGGCAGCCACAGCAATCATAACAATTAAAATACTGGCATTTAAATTATGACTTATCTTCAGCATTGCTATACATATAGTCAGTGGTTGCCGAACATTCATGAAATACGATCAGTACTGCTGCCACTAGACATTTAAGGGCATGTTTACTAACATGCGCTAATGATTAGTGTAGGGTTTGCCATATGCTAAGCACGCCACACTAACACAGGGCCCTGTGCTGAAAATCCCAAGGGAACTGGTTAGTGCATGATTGGGTGGATGGCTTAGGGGCGTAACGTGAGCATTGATGGTATGTAGTGCTTAGTGCAGGCGTTTGGACATGCGCTAACTGTGCCTGTTGTCATTAGCATGAGCGCACTTAGCAACACCTCAGCGGGTGATAAGTGTACCTGCATGCTGATTAGCACGGTGTTGTGCATTAGCTATGTGCTCATGGGAGGGAGATGGAAGCATATTCCCCCTCAAAATTAGTATGGGCTTCTGTGCTAACTTTGCACCACAAAGGCGCACTATCGACGTAGACCTTAGTAAACATGTCCTTTGGTTTAGGCCTGATGCTCACCAGGCTGAAATTGAATGTGGCTCCTCTCTCAGCCCATTGCCTATACATATTGAACAGTATCGGGCTGGTTAGAGGGATTTTCTGCCTGATATTAATTATCCATGTAGTGGTGGAAATCCATGGATAACTTCCTTTGAATATCAGCCCAAGAGTGATAAGCTATAGGAGCGGATCTTTTATGTATTTTCTCTTCTGCCAACCTCAACAGGAGGATGGATCTCCTGAGACTATTGGTGTCTTGGGCCTGCCCTTAACCAAGACCTGAACTTACCAACAATGAGGGTGCTGTGAAGTTCTTGCTTCCTTCACCTGTAAGAAAATCGAGAAAAAGTCTGAGCAGAACCTATGATCACTTGAGAGAACAGGCAGACCCAAGTGTTGCACTAAAAGCCTACTGTATGCTTCTGGTTGCAAATCCCTTCCCCCAGCTGGAGATTGCTGGGGGGGAAGGACTGCAGCCTGAAGCATTTGCCGATAGGCCTATGACAAATGGAAGTTATGGAAGAAAGGACATCTGGCAATATTTGGTATCAAGGCTGCTTTTTATGTACTATTTTGAGAGACTATCAAATAGGAATCCGTTGTGTTCAAGAGCCTGCATCTGCAAGTGTGTATGATCTCAGATTGGAGCTACAGGGCAAACTAAATATAGAAATTTCAACAGCTAATGTCCACACATCTATTCACTCCCATTACCATCTCTCCCCTCCTCCCCACCTCTGGGAATGACCCTTTTCTCAGCATTTAAAAACATGTAAGCTATTACACTGCACACGGATTTTGCTCAATGAGATGCCATACTGGGTCAGACCAAGGGTCCATCAAGCCCAGTATCCTGTTCCAAAAGCAGCCAATCCAGGTCACAAATACCTGGCAGTTTCCCAAAAGGGAAAACACAAACAAGTGAGGGACGATTAGGGTCACAGGTGCTTATTTTTGTCCTATGTTTATAATCAATATTTTTATTAATATTATTTCTGTTTTTTGTTTTTAACATCAATTTCCTGTGCGGATATCCAGTTTAGTCCTCCACAATCGGGTAATGCCCCTCCTACTGCAGCCTGGAGACTGGACCAATCAAATCTTCTGTAGTACATATCCAGCAGGAGCTCCCAGAAGCCCCCCAGTGTGTCCAGTCTCTAGCAGCTTGAAGACGTATAAGTGTGTCCTCCTGGGCACACTGAGTGACTATTGCAGGAGCAACACTTGTTAGTTAGTGTTTTAGGGTTTGTTTTGGGGGGCATTTCCTTGCTATTTCTTGATAGCTAGCTGTATCTTTAAAAGGAAGAAAGAAGAAGTCTGTCTCTCTGGAGCACTGCCACAGGAGACTAGGGGGAAGTCAGACCTGTTGGCTCCTGTGTTCCTGCCTAGCAAATTTTCACAGCCCTGGGTGAGCTTCCCCTGGACAGTACGGGGGTAAAGCCATACCTGATACAGTAGTGGCTGGCACTGGGAGATGTTGGCTGAATCCTGGTGGTTCCTGAGCTGTAGGAGATTTTCATTTCATTTCTTCTTGTGTGCAGTGCTCTGTTAGAGCTGCCAGCATTTCTGTAGGCTCTCCTGAGCCCATTTGGCAATTTTTCTTAAATTTGGTCGTTTGCCCTGTCTCACAGGGTCGTTTTAGTTCTTTTCCATTTTATTTGGTGGCTTTTGTATTTTCGCGCCGTTTTTTACCGCGGGTTAAAAAGAGCGGCGGCCATTTTGAAATTTAAAAGGGTGCTTTAGAGGCACTTTTGAGCACTTGGGCACAGGTTCCCCTGGCGTTTTGGGGTTCCTCTTGCTGGCGATTTTGCTCAGGGCACCACCAGGTGGTCTGGGGCATATTTTGTTTCTTGTACAAAAAAAAAAAAAAAAAAAAAAAAAACGTTTTAATTCCAAATCGGGGCTGATTTGCATAGGATTGCCCTGTGGTGTGGGCTTCCCTGTGACTGTTGTATTCTATCCCGCTGGGCAGAGGTGGCCTTGGGATGGCTTCCCAGCCCCCAGTGCGTGATTGTGGGTCCCGCAGAGCAGTAGGGACTGACTCTGGCATCTGCAGGAGCTGTGCTGCAGTGCCTGCAGAGTTAGAGCAATCTGTGAGTCTCCCGGATCAGCCTACCCATTGGGATGCTTCTAATTCATGGGTTAGTGTTACTTCCCCGAGCCTCCCTCAGTCTTTGTCGGTTCCACCGGCCAGAGGGTCGGTGTCTGCGCTCCAGCAGGCGGCTATAGCTGCACCGCCTATGGATTTCTCCCCGGATTTTGTGCTCCTCATGCATCAGGCGTTTCGCTTGAAGCAGGTTCCGGTCAGTTGCCGGCAGTTTGGCCCCCCTCTCTCCCCCCGGGGTCCTCTGGGGCGGCTCAATGCACCTCGCAACCCGGGGCAAGCGTCTTCGGTTGGGGGAGCAGGAGCAGGACGCCCTAGGTCTCTGGATTCCGAGGCAGAGGGCGATCCTGAGACTGAAGCGGGAGGAGTTGGAGGATGGGGAGATCCTTGAGCCGGAGGAACAGGCTCGGATCATTCGCGTGTTCCGTAGGGACGAGCTTGTTCCTCTGGTCACGGAGTCCCTGCAGGAGCTTAACCTTTCGGCTGTGCGGCCCCTGGAGGAGGAGGGTCTTGAGGATCCTCTATTCAGGCAGTCAGGGGATTCCCAGGTGGTTTTTTCCCGTTCACCGCGTGGTGGATCATATGATCCAGGCGGAGTGGGAGCATCCGGAATCCGGCTTAAAGGGGATTTGGACCATGAAATCGGCTTTATCCCCTTGCCGAACAAGGACAGGGACTTGTTCAGGTCCCCCCGGGTGGACGCTGCGGTTTCCGCAGTGACCAAGAAAACCACCATCCCGGTTGAGGGGGGGCGGCTGCCCTCAAGGACGGTCAGGACAAGAAGATTGATAATTTGCTCAAGCAAACCTTCGATATGATGCCGTGTCATTGCAGGCCTCTATCTGTGGGGCTTGGGTGGCTCGGTCGTGTCTGCGATGGTCGCAGCATTTGCGCTCGAGCCCGGGCTAGACCAGCGGGGTCTGTTGGAGGTTACCGGCTGGAGTCCGGCTCGGCCTATCTGGCGGATCTGTTTATGATTTAATCCGCGCATTGGCTAACAGTATGGCATCCGCGGTTGCGGCGCGCCGGTCCCTCTGGTTGCGCAACTGGGCGGCGGACGGTTCTTCCACAAGTCCCGCCTCAGTAAGCTGCCCTTCAAGGGCAGATTGTTATTGGGGAGGCTCTCGAGAAGTTGGTAAAGGATCTCGGTGAGTCCAAGGGGGGCCGGCTCCCGGAGGATAGGCCAAGGTCCAACAGGTCCTCCCCTCGGCGAGGGGGTCCTTTCGGGATCAGCGCAGGTTTCGTTCCTCCCGCCTGTGGGCTTCGCAGCGGGGCAGGTTTGGAGCCCGTATCAAGGGTTTCGTACCTTCAGGGGAGCCGGCAGAGGCTTCTCCGGAGAGCCGCCTCTTCCTCGGGCTTCTTTTGGGCGCAAGCCGCAATGACGCGAGGCAAGGCTCTGGAGGGAGGTCGATTATCGGGGGTCGCTTGCGAGACTTTCTTTCCTCTTTGGCCCAAATAACGTCAGATCGCAGGGTGCAACAAAATATTTAGGAGGGTTACGCACTCGAAATTGCGTTTCCACATCCAGATTCCATTGTTCTGTCTCCCAGCAGGGGAGAGCAAAAAACGCGGGACATTCGCGTGACCCTGGATCGGTTGTTAGCGCTGGGAGCGGTGATCCCGGTTCCTCCTTTGGAAAGAGGCGAGGGCGATACTCATCTATTTTGTGGTTCCAAAAAGGGCGATTCCTGCGTCCGATTTTGGACCTCAAGGGCGTGAATCGCGCGCTCGGGTGCCGCATTTCCGTATGGAAACCTTGCGGTCAGTCATTGTAGCGGTGCGACAGGGGGAGTTTTTGACGTCCCTCGATCTCACCGAGGCCTATTTGCACATCCCGATACATCCATCTCATCAGCGGTTCTCCGCTTTGCGTTTCCGTGGGGCCACTTCCAGTTCAGGGCCATGCCGTTCGGCTTGGGCTACGGCTCCGCGCACGTTCACAAAGGTGATGGTGGTCGTTGCGGCGGCCGTGCGCGAAGGAGGGCATTTTGGCCATCCATATCTCGACGACTGGTTGATACGGGCAAAATCCAGTCGGGAGTGCCTGCGAGTCACGAGCAGGGTGGTGGGCTCTGCTGCGATCTCTAGGCTGGGTGGTGAAACGAAAGAAAGAGTTGTCTGCGTCCTCGCAGGACTGGAGTATCTGGGAGTGCGCTTCGACACCGCTCGGGGACTGGTGTGTCTCCCCGAGCGCCGCGTCCTGGCGTTGCGGGCTCTTGTCCGACTCTTTCGGGGGATGCCCGCTCCGTCGGCGTGGTGGTACCTACGGCTTCTCGGAACGATGGCGGCGACATTGGAGGTGGTGCCATGGGCACGGTTCACATGCGCCCGCTCCAGAGGGCGCTCCTTCGCCGCTGGTCCAACCAGTGCGATCCCTTGCACAGGAGGCTGCCCTGTCCGAAGGCAGTGCGGCGGTCGCTTCGATGGTGGCTTTCCTCCGAGAACTGACGCGGGGGATTCCCCTTGGAGCCTCCCCTGTGGGTTCCCCTCACTACGGATGCGAGCCTAGCCGGCTGGGGGGCTCAACTGCGAGGCCCGCTTCACGCAGGGGGTGTGGTCCTCTCGGGAGAGCTGCGTGGTCGATCAACCGTCTCGAGCTTCGGGCGGTCAGGCTAGCCCTGTTGGCCCTGGAGCCTCTGGTCCGGGGTCGGGCGGTCCGCGTTGGTCGGACAATGCGACCACGGTGGCGTACATCAATCGCCAAGGGGGGCTCAGGGAGTGTGGCCCTGGAGACGGAGGCGACGGCCTTATTCAGTTGGGTGCAGACTCGCCTGCCGGCGATCTCGGCGGAGCTCATTGTGGTCGCAGAAAATGTCCTGGGCGACTTCCTCTGCAGATTTCGGGTGGACGCCGGTGATTGGGAGTTAAATCCACAGGTGTTTGCGCAAATAGTTCGGCGGTGGGGTCCGCCCATCATGGATCTCATGGCGACCTACCAATCGGCCAAGACGAGTCGCTTCTTCAGCAGACGGCGGGAGTGAATGTCCGAAGGACTCGACGCTCTCATTCAGCCGTGGCCGACGTCCGGGCTACTGTATGTCTTCCATCCTTGGGCGCTGATCGGCGGGGGTCGTACAGCGCATCGAGTGCCATCGGGGGGCCGAGTGCTGCTGGTGGCTCCGGATTGGCCCCGGAGGCCCTGGTATGCCGACCTTGTCCGGCTTCAAGACGGCGTGCCGTGGCGCCTCCCGGCGTTGCCGGACCTTCTCCTTCAGGGCCCCTTGCGGATGCCCCAGGTGGCTCGATTCTCGCTTACGGTTTTGGCCATTGGAGGGGCTCGGCTGTGAAAAAGAAGGGTTATTCGCCCGCGGTGATTTCCACCTTACTGCGGGCGAGAAAGTCCTCCACTTCTCTCACTTATGTTCGGATTTGGAGGATTTTTGAGGACTGGTGCTCCCGGCGGGGAGTCGGGCGGCGACGGTCTCTGTGCCCGTTGTGTTAAAGCTTCCTTCAGGATGGGTTCGAGAAAGGTCTCGCGGCCAGTTCCCTGAAGGTCCAGCTGGCGGCGATTTCGTGTTATAGAGGCAAGGTCTTGGGCCGCCTTCTTGGGCTCATGCGGATGTGCGGCGTTCTTGACCGCCGTTTTTCATTTACGGCCTTCCCGCAGAGCGGTGATCCCTTCGTGGGACTTGAATTTTAGTTCTGCGGGCTATGGTTCGGGAAACCATTTGAGCCCTTGCGGAGGGCGTCCTTGAAGGATCTCACATGGAGACGGTGTTCCTGGTTGCCATCTGCTCGGCACGGGTATTTCGGATCTGCAGGCCCTGTCCTGCCGAGAGCCTTTCTTGTCTTTCTCTTCGGAGAGCGGATTGTGCTCCGTCCGTTGGTTCCTTCCTTTCTACCAAAGGTGGTGTCTCCCTTTCACTTAAATCAGGCGGTATTTTTGCCAGTGCTTCGGCATGCTCGGTCGAGTCGTGGACAAGAGTCTTCTCCGGCTTGATGTGTGCCGCGCGCTGCGACGGTATTTGCAGTCTACCGAGTCCTTTCGAAAGACTGATCGGCTTTTTGTGCTCTTTGGGGGTTACAAAAAAAGGAGGAGGCGGCGGCTAAGGCCTCCATTGCTCGATGGCTCAAGGAAGCGATCGCGTCCGCGTATCTGTTGCAGCGGCGGCCGGTCCCGGAGGGGCTCCCGGGCTCATTCTACTCGGGCTCAGGCGGCCTCTTGGGCGGAGCATAGCCTGGTTCCACCAGCAGAGATTTGTAGGGCGGCCACCTGGTCGTCTCTGCATGCTTTCAGCAGGCACTATCGCTTGGATGTGTCAGCGGCTCGGGATTCTGTTTTGGTTCGGCGGTTTTGCGCGCCGGCCTGCAAGGTCCCGCCCGGTCTAACTGCTCTGTACATCCCGATTGTGGAGGACTAAACTGGATATCCGCACAGGAAATGGAAATTACACTAACCTGGTAATGTAGTTCCTGTAGGATCCAGTTTAGTCCTCCTTCCCTCCCGACTATCTGTAGATTTGCGGCGCGCTGTCCGAGCGGTTGCCTGTAGGATGGTTTTCGTCCCGTTCGGACTCTGTCGGCAGTCGTGCTTATCGCTAGGCTCTTCCCTTTATTTGGAGTTCAGTTAGCTCCTTAGTTTCTGGGGGAAGCTCGGGTGTAAATTTAAAGGCGTCGATACCGGCGCCATGCAGTGTCCTGACTTCCTCGTTTGGGGAGGGAGTTGGTTATTCCAGGGGGGGGGAAGTACATAGTTTATTGATAGCCTAATAATAATCTGATGTGTTGCTTTCATTAAGTTTGCTTTGTTACTAGTACATGGGGGGCTTCTGGGAGCTACTATGCTGGATATGTACTACAGAAGATTTGATTGGTCCGTCTCCAGGCTGCAGTAGGAGGGGCATTACCCGATTGTGGAGGACTAAACTGGATCCTACAGGAACTACAATTACCAGGTTAGTGTAATTTCCATATATATCATATGGTCTATCTTTTATTTATATATATTTTGTATATGATTTTTAATTATGTTTGTACGCTTTAAGATGCGTACCCCCTGAAGAAGGTGTGTTGCCGAAATGCGTAGGGGTTCTTTCAATAAATAAGCACCTGTGACCCTAATCGTCCCTCGCTTGTATTTTCCTGTCTACCGGTGTGAGGGACTTGCTCCCTCTGTGTTCCAGTTTCCCAAAAGGGTACACAGATTCCATGCTGCTTATTCCGAGGTAAGTAGTGGATGCATATGCGCTGTGATACAGCAGATAAAAGCATCCTTGCTATAGGCAATTACAGAGAAGTGAAAGAGCTTGAAGAAAGTCCAGGACAAGTGAGTAAAAAGCAGAGTATGATGCTATTTTGCCAGTTTACAAGGATGCTTTTGAGAAAACACATTAGAGATATGTGAAGCAAAACTAACTTGATCTATATCTAGACCAGCTGAATTATTTCATGTAGTGAAAGAATTGACCCAATCTCACCCAGTGGGTGAAGTGGAGGGTTTGCCCCAGGCACAGAAATATAGTGTGCAGATTTTATACAAAATAAAAGTATAAGTCTGTTTGTTTCCTGTTGGGAAAATGTCTTTGTCAGGAGGACAAGGGGAGGAGAGGGAAGGTCCATATTTATTAAAGAAGAACACTGATCATGTATTAGGGTTTGGAGTATACTGATGGAGGAAGAGTAATGGTTGGTTAGAGTTCTTGCCAATTTTGCCAGGGAAAGTAGAGTAAATAATGCAATTAAATTCAACTTATTGCCCCCTAGATAGATCTCCACTATGACTTTAAAAGGTTTGAGTGAAGATCCAAGATGGTAGTGGAGTGCTAGCCCCGCTACAATCGGTGTGCTCTTTGTGCGACTGCAGCTTGTTTCGGTCTTATGGGTAAAAGAAATGGGAAGGTCAAGTCTCGCCCTACAAGCGGACCTTCTCCAGTGCAACAGCTTATCACGAAGTTTTGCACCATTGGAGCCGAAGGTGCTGTCAGAGTAATTACTGGAGTTGGCGGTGAGGCAGCCCTTTTGGCATCGGACATCAGTCTGATCCCCGAGCAGCGTGTCCTGCCAGGTGAGCCTTTGCCGCCGTGCAACCCTGTGCAGCTCAAGCTCCCTCCTGCGGAGTCCTGTTTTGGAGGTGTTCAGTCTGGTGCGGGGGAGCTGCCAGAATCAAGCCTACTCGTCACCTTGCCAGAGGAATCCGGGGAGCCCCGAGGGGATTCCTCTGGCTGTGACCTGTGCAGTGAGTGGCCCTATACCATCAGGAATGGTGCCAGCCCTGGAAGTTCTTCCTTTCACAGTGGTCAAGAGGTAGTCTTGCCCCCCCCCCCTTGGAACAAGTGTTGTTGAAGCCTGTGTTGGTCACAATGGATGCTATCTGGACTACCATTGTTTTGCTGGAGAAGTCTGTGTCCAAATGCTTGGATTTGGTCAAGGGAGTAACTCAAGCTCTTCAGAATAAGCTCCCGTTGCATGAAGGAGCCTGTTCTCAAATCAGTAGAAAAGTGGAGACTATTAGTTCCCAGGTACGAACTTTCCATTCTCAGAGCTTGTCTTTAATGAAAACCAGCTCTGAAATTCATGCAAAGTTGGAGACGTTTACAAATCTTAAATTCAGTTTTTTGGAGTAGTTCTCAAACCTTCCATAGTCTGTTGTTACTCCACCCGCTGAACTCTTTAAGAAATACCTTCTTGATGTTTTGAGAATGCCTAAGAACTCCCTCTCCCCCACTTCTAAGGTGTATTACCTCCCATCTAAGAAGAGATCCAGTAGTATTGTTATTGACGAAGAGCTGGGAGGCGCTTCTTTGGACATCCTGAACTTAACCCAAGTACTGGAAAACTCTGCAGTTGAGGGCATACAGAGATCAACGTTATAGGTTTCCTTCATTCTCGAGCCGGATCAGGCTTGTACTCTGAAGCTTTATTTCCGCAAAAGAGAGGAGCTTTTTCTTGGACAAAACGTTTTCATTTTCCCTGACATTTCTTTTGTAACACAGTCTTAAAGGTGTCAATTTCTTCTGCTGCGCTCTGAGGTTGCTTCCTTGCTTTCTTTTTCTTGCTGAGGTTTTCATGTAAATGTTTGTTGCAGTCATCTAATGCTAGATATATAGCCTATGATCCTAAGCAACTACATTCCTTTTTGGATTCTCGTATTTCCTCCAGCTCTTTAGTGGTTGCTTAAAATCGACTCTCCCCTTAGGATGGTTAGGTACAGGGCTACACCACCTGTTTTCTCCTTTTGGCTTATTTTTCTTTGTAATTATTAAATTTGATCTTACCTCTTTTTTTCTAGGGTCTCCCTCCTCTCACTTGTGGGCTATTAAGGAGGAGTATTATATTGTGTTAGTTTTCCTCTATATTATGATGTTTTTGTTGTTGTATATTATTGCCTTTGTACTGCTCCATTTCTGTGTTCAAATATGTATTTGTTTGGTGTATTGTTCAAAATTCATAAATAAAAGGTGTAAAAAAAAAAGTTTGAGAGACTATGTTTCTCATTATCTTTGCACTCCAGATGGTATGTCCTGCATTATTGGAAAAGGTCGGTATTAGACCAGTAATTGTAATGATCTTAAGATGTCAGCAAGAGATTCTGTAAACTGCTGACCTCTAGCTAACATGCCAGTTCTGTCAAAAGTATTAGAACATTTGGTTTGACGCCAGTTTGATCAGTATATTGTAGATAAGGTCAATGATCCCTGGGAGCATGGATTACAATGGCATCGCAACCCAGAAATCTTATTAGCATCACTTATTAATATTATACTGTTAAGTTTGGAAAAGTAGAATGCAGGATATTTTTGGATGTGTCAGCAACCTTTGACAGTGATTTATTTTTTTAACCAGCTTTCTATCCTTCAGTCAAAGCGGTTTACATTATGTAATCGCTACTAACATGTACTGGATACATTCCCTTGTACCCGAAGGGCTCACAATCTATGTGTACTGAGGCGATGGAGGGTTAAGTGGCTTGCCCAAGGCCACAAGGAGTGCCTATAGGACTAGAAACCCCAGTCCCTCTGGCCTGAGATTGCTGTCCCCAAGTAGGACTTGAACCCCCAGCCCTCAAGTATCATATCCTCACCACTAGGCCACTAAAGATCTAAATAGAAGGTATGCTTTTTTTCTAGAAGGTAGGCAGCTGAGGGTAACCTTAGGAGTGTTTACATATAATTGGTTCCATCTGCCTTATGGTGTACCGCAGAGGCAGGGGTCAGTACTGTCAGCCTCCCTTTTTGATATCTATTTGGTTCTATTTTGCAAGTTGCTCCGAAGTTAAAATCTAGAGTTGCAAATTTATACGATTACTTTGATTGCTTCATTTAATCTGGATGGTGACTTAAGAAATGCAATTCTACATAACTTTGATAAGATCATTGATTAGTTTAGAGAGAATGGATTAAGAATAGATTTAAAAAACATCAAAGCGCACTGATAATACATTGAAAGCTCTAGGCCAGTGATGGCTAACCTTTTTGAGCCCGAGTGCCCAAACTGCCGCACAAAACCAAAGAATTTCCTCAAAGTGCCAGCACGTCATTTGCATAAGTGGTCTTATTTGCATAAATATTTGCATAATGTTACCATACACCTAACTTTTAGTAAACATGTCTCTTAATGAGTGTATGGATAAAAGAAAGACTAAAAGATTTCTACATTACTATAATCCCAGTGCCAACCGCCAGGCACATTAGGAACTACTACAAACGCTGCCCATTTAGAACCCATAGCAAACACGCTGTATCCTGACAGCATTACAGGACTCACAAAGCACCATACCCTACCTATCAAAAGGCAACACTGCCAAATATTAAAACCAATACATTTCAGTGAATTACTGGGGAAAGAGAACAAGTGGCGGCAACGTCAAATAGGAATTTCCTCTTGTACCAAACAAAGCGCAGATGTTAATGATGCACATTTCCCAGAGCTGACATATTCCAGTTAATAAATTCAAAATAAAGAGATATCGTTCTAACCTTTTGTGCATTTTTTTTCAGTTGCAATTGGTCCAGCCATTTTCTTCTGGTTTCTTCATGTTTTCTGCTAACTCTCCATCGTCTGCTGTCCATTTGTCCTTTCTTCTCTCTTCTAGTTTTTTTTCATTCTCTCTCTCTCTACATCTGCTTTAACATACTAATCTTTCTCCTTTTGCGCTTTCATCATTCCTATTTCATCACACCAAATTTTACCCCTCCATCCTCAATCCCCAATTACTCTCCAATACCTGGCCAATTGGTAGATTTTTCATCCCTCCTACACAAAATATTTTTTCCCCTCTCCATTTTACTCTCCAGCCCATCCCATTAATCCTCCCCCAACTCAGCTCCCTTCTAGTTCCAGTCTCACCCAGCATCCTTCCCTTCTTCAAGCCCCCCACTTCCCTCAGCCATTTCCATTCCAAAAGCCCCGTCCCCATCAGCTATTTGCAGTTCAAGCCCCCCACTTCCCCTCAGCCCATTTCCTTCCAAGCCCCATCCCCACAGCTATTTGCAGTTCAAGCCCCCTTCCACTCAGCCATTTCAGTCCTAGCAACCCCCCCAACCATTACCAGTCCTAGCCCCCCATAGCCCACTCCCAGGTCCTAATCCCACCAGCCCATTTCCAGTCCTAACCTCCCCATCAGCCCACTCCAGTCCTAATCCCCCATCATCAATTTTTAGTTTAAGCCCCCCCAGCGCCTATCACCATCCTAACCACCCCCCAGCGCCCATCACCACTCCTACCCCCCCCCAGCCCAGCGCCCATCACCACTCCTAACCCCCCCAGCCAGCCCAGTGCCCATCACCACTCCAAACCCCCAGCCCAGCCCAGCCCAGTGTCCATCACCACTCCTAACCCCGCCAGCCCAGTGCCCATCACCACTCCTAACCCACCCCAGCCCAGCACTACTCCTAACACACCCCCAGCCAAATCACTACTCCTAACCCCCCCCCCCAGCCCAGCCCAGCCCAGCCCATCACCACTCCTAAGCCCCCCAGCCCAGCCCATCACCAACTCCTAACCCCCACCCCCAGCCAGCCCAGCCCAGGGAAAATTAAAAAAAAAAAAGAAACCTGTCTGCTGCCGCTGTCGGGGCCGCCGCGGCAGAACTCGAGCGTGCCGCGGGCCCCCATGTACCCACGGCAGAGCCCTGTTCCTACACGTAGCAGCTCTCTCTTCTGAGCTGCAGTCAGACGCGCCGGCTTGCAGAGCGCGAGGGAAGAGTTCCCTCGCTGCTCTGTTAAGCCTGCGGGGGGATGATGGGAAGTTCCCATCAGCACCCGGGGCTTAACAGAGTCGCGAAAGGGAAACTCTTCCCTTCGCGCTCTGCAAGCCGGCTGAGTCTGACTTGCAGCTCCAAAGAGAGAGCGCTACGGGGAGGACAGGCTCTGCCGGTGGGTACAGGGGGGCCCCGCGGCACGCTCGATTCTGCCGCGGCGGCCCCGACAACGGCAGCAGACAGGGTTGTTGTTTTTTTTTCGATGGCGGACCTTCCCGCGTGCCAGCTGCAAGGCCTTCGCGTGCCACAGCTGGCACGCGTGCCATAGGTTCGCCATCGCTGCTCTAGGCTATGAAAGGTCTTGAACAGAAGGATGATGAACTTGAACAAAATGTACCTTTGCAGAGTCAGCCAGTGTAAAAGACGTAAACTGGAGGGAGTTATGATCAAACTGCCTACAACAAATCAATATCTGTGCCCTACATTTTGCGCAAGTTGAAGTACCCTAATTGTAGTTCCTGGGAAACCTAGGTGCAGAACAGTACAATAATCAAATATTGGAGTAATGAATGCCCAGATAACTAAAAGCATAAAGTCAGATATAATGAGGAGAAGATGCAGTAGCATAAGTTCCTATGAGGGGCCCCAAAGGGCCCTCCATTGTCACGTTGGTGCCTCACCCTCTTGCGGTGGCCCCCTTCCCTTTGTGGTGGCAGCAGCATCAACAACAAACTTACTTGATGATCTTTGCTATGCCGCCTCTGCTGTTGTAAGTTTACTACATGTCTGGTGGCTGTTGTCTGCCAGGCCGAAGTCTCATGGTGCGGCTCTTATCGAGAGACTTTGGCCCGGTGGGGAACAGCTGTCGAGCATGAGGAAAACTTACAAGAGTGGAGGTGGCGCTGCAAAGATCATCAAGTAAGTTTGCCATGCTGCCTTACCCCCTCTCTGCCCGGGCCCTCCCCACATTATGGCGTCTGCTTGGGCAGCGTTTACGCCACTGGGTAGATGGCAGGGCTAGCCGAAGACAGAAGAAGACTATAAGATATCTTAGTGTAATGTTAGATATGAACTTGACATTTTGCCAAGTGGTGCAGAAAATATTTTTTAAGCAAAGGTTAGAGTTTAGATTGGTGGTGCAGCTGATAGCATTATCGCATCTACTGTAGATTGCCATGTGCTATATGTAGGTGTTTCAGAGACAATTGTAAGATCATTACAGCTGTCACAGAATTCTGCTGCTCATTTAATCAGTAGAACTAAGTGAAATGAACAAATGACCCCAGAGATGAAAGAATTACAGTGGTGTTTTGCATATCCTCTTACCCATGCAAAAAAGGCAGTATTCAGAAAGGATGTTCTACACACATTTATTTATTTATTTATTTACTTATTTCTTCTATACCGCCCCTTCCAGTGATCAAGGGCGGTTTACATGGAACAAATTAACAGATTATGTATACTTCTGTATACTTTACATTGAACAGAAAACTTTCTAACTTTTTACAAGTAGTGACAGATGTAAAAACTGTCCAAACTATTTACATAAGCACATGTTTAACTGCGTGAAACGTAGAAAATTTCCATCTTTGAATCCCTTGAGAAAATTGTTGTGTGTTGTGTCAAGGGACAATTTTTTGTTGGATACCAAGAGCGAACCCCACAGGAACAAAATCAGTTATTAAATTTCCTGAAAGGCAGCACAGATATGGCTTTTGGAGTGTGAAAGGCAGACTGAACAACACACGAAAAATGTATACATGTGGAGGGTAATTTTATAACAGGTTGACTAGGTGCCTATGTGACTTTATAAAATGCTTGGAGCACATTGGCAGAGATCGTGGCTAGATTGCAGCTGTATGAAATGAAAACACAACAGGGAAAGGAGTCCAGAGAGTGGCTGCGTTTCAGCATACACATGTCCTGCCTCAGGGGTAAAAACAAACTTTTCATATCAAACATAAATACATGAAAATGAATAATAATTTAAAACATATCGAACAAATAATCTAAACATATAATATATGGTATATAAGATATGTAATAATAAAGTACATACATACCAGGCACCATAGAAGGGATCATATGCAAAATATTAAATAACAAATATAAAAAATAAATCATAAAATCATCAGAAAGTATCCACTAACATCCTAGTGACAAGATAAATAAGGAGACCCCAGAGATAAATAAAACACTTACTTGCAGAGGCACAGGTGTAAATGTTAGTATGCAAAGAATATGGGTATTTTATAAAATGTGTGTAAGTCATGACTGCATCCCAGAACACGCCTATACCCAAGCTGCATCAAAGTATATGCGCTGTTTTCACCACACATAGTTTTATGTACTTGCGGGGTAAGTTTATACCTTTATGCTCAAAAATCCTTTATAAAACTACCTCCATAGCCTGATACTCAGTGGCAGCAGCAACAATAATTTAAATGCCAGCACCACAATTTTAAATCGATGTATATTCAACGATACTATACTGCCATTCAGCAGACCTAAACTAAACACACACAGGGACATTTTTAAAGTATTTTAGCCAGTTAGCAGACTTGTTAACCGGTTAAAATGTGGTCGGCATGACATTCAACAGCACTAACCGGCTAGTGCCACCAATATCTCTACAGACTCCCGAAAAATGCCCCGTTTAAAATGGGCCATTCTGTGGAAGGACAGGGTATGGTGACAGCCGCCCTATGGTTAGTGGCGATATTCAGCTGCTAACCAGATAGCTTAGCCGCTTAAAGTTAGGACAGGTGAACGGATATCCTAACTTTCACTGGTTAGTGACATAGGTGTCTGGCCAGCCTGATATTCAGCGGCACAAACTCAATATGTTCTGTCTCTGAATATCCAATTTTAATGAAAGCAGCAGTGGCTAGGAACCTTATTTAGCCTAGCAACCATCTCTGGATATGCCTCCCGCAGCTTATTCAGATTGTGACTATCACCAATAGTACTTAAAGGGTATTGATGAACAAAAAAACTTTTTTCAAAGACGGATAAGCTGCAAAACTAGAGCACATAAAATGAAGCTGCAAGGAGGTGAACTTAAATACGATGTCCAGAAATACGTTTTCGCTGAAAGGATGGTGGATGCTTGGAATGTCCTCCCAATAGAGTTGGCGGGGGGAAAAAATCAGTAATGGAATTCAAAATGGTATGGGACAGACTCAATGTATCCCACAAACTTAAATATCTTTTATTCTTCAACAAATAGAGGGAGTGACCTGCATGGAGCGAAGGGTACAACCACTCCAGTTACTTTACTGGGCAGACTAGATGGACCATACTGGCCTTTATCTGCCACCATACACTGAGAGTCATTTTAAAAGGTTTAACCATGATTTGGATGACTGAAGATGTGCACATGGATGTTGAAATCAAACACATCTCCATAGCCATCCCACAAATGACATTCAGATGTTTCCGGTGCAGGAACGTCCAAGTAGGCATGGGAGTGTGTCTGGAGAGGGGCAGTGTTCTTACACATCCCCTTTCGATTTCAGAAACATCGGAGACGCCGGCAAACATGTCTATGTTTATATCAGCTCTAGGCATGAATAGGCATCAGGAAAAAGTGCTTGTTTTCACCTTAAAACATCCAGAGTGTGTAAAAAAGATGGAAAATTAAGTGACTAGCATTAGAACACAAAGGCCAATACTGGGATTTGAACCCTGACCACTCTGCTCTTTAAACCACTACTCTAACCATTATGCTATTAGATGTCTTGCTTCTGAAGTACTATCCTGGGGACATTTGATATATGTGCATATCGGGCATGCAGGGCCGGCCCGTCCATTGAGCAAGAATGTTTTTTGCACAGGGCCCAGCTAGATTAAAAAAAAAAACCACAAACTGTCTGCTGCTGCTGCTGCCACCGTGGCAGCGGCAGAATCGAGCACCCCGCGGGGCCCCCCTGCCCTGCAGAATCCTCCTTTCAGCATCAACTCCCTCAGCGTCGGCTGCCAGAGCTGCGAAGGGAGAGCTCCTCCTCTCGCGGCTCTGTTAATCCCGCCGCAGGGCTGATGGGATTTCCCTTCGCAGCTCTGAAAAGCCCGTGCTTTGGGAGCTGATGCTGAAAGGAGGACTCTGCAGGGCAGGGAGGGCCCCGTGGTGTGCTCGATTCTGCCGCTGCCACGGCGGCAGCAGCAGCCGGTTTGTGTTTTTTTATTATCTAGCTGGGCTGATTGGGGGGGGGGGGTAGGACTGGTAATGGGCTATGGGGGGGGCTAAGACTGGAAGTGGGCTGATGGGGGGGTTAGGACAGGTAATGGGCTATGGGGGGCTAGGACTGGAAATGGGGTTATGGGAGGGTTAGGATTGGTAATGGGCTATGGGGGGGCTAAGACTGAAAATGGGGTGACGGGGGTTAGTACGGGAAGTGGGCTGATGGGGGGGGATTTGGACTGGTAATGGGCTATGGGGGGCTAGGACTGTAAATGGGCTGATGGGGGTCGTTAGGACTGGTAATGGGCTAGGTGGGGGGCTAGGACTGGAAATAGGATGATGGGGGGGTTAGGACTGTTAATGGGCTGGGGGGGCTAAGACTGAAAATGGGGTGATGTGGGGTTACGACTGGAAGTGGGCTGCTGGGGGCTTAGGACTGGTAATGGGCTATGGGGGGTTGCTAGGACTGGAAATGGGGTGAGGGGACGGGGCTTTAACTGCAAATCGCTGATGGGGAGGGGCTTGGAATGGAAATGGGCTGTGAGGGGAGGGAGCTAGGACTGGAATGGGCTGAGTGGGGGGGACTAGGACAAGAAGTGGGCTGATGGAGGGGCTAGGATAGGTTTGGAAATGTGCTGTTGGGGGGTGCTAAGATTGGAAATGGGCTGTAGTGGGGGCTTGAATTGAAATGGACTCATGGAAGGGCTAGAACTGGAAGTAGGCTCATGGGGGGGAGCTTGGATTGGAAATGGGCTGAGTGGAGGGGAGCTAGGATTTGACATGGGCTGATGGTGGGGCTAGGAAAGGACTAGAAATGGACTGATGGGGGGCTGGGATTGGAAATGAGCTGATGGAGGGACTCGGATAGGAATGGAAATGGATGGGGGAGCTGGGACTGGAAATGGGCTGATGGGGGCTAGCACTGGAAATGGGCTGATGCGGGGACTAGAAGGGAGCGGATGCTGGGTGGGGCTGGAACTAGAAGGGAGCTGATGTTGGAGGAGGATTAGAATGGGATGGAGCTGGGAGAGTGAAATGGAGAGGGGAGAAATATTTTGTGTGGGACGGAAGACCAATTTACAATTGGCCGGATATTGGGAGAGTAAGTGGGGATTGAGGATGGAGGGGTAAAATTTGAGTGGATGAAATAGGAATGAGGAAAGAGCAAAAGGAGAAAGATTAGTATGTTAAAGCAGATGTAGAGAGAGAGAATGGAAAAAAACTAGAAGAGAGAAGAAAGGACAAATGGACAGCAGATGATGGAGAGTTAGCAGAAGACACGAAGGAACCAGAAGAAAGTGGCTGGAGCAATTACAACTGAAAAAAAATGCACAAAAGGTAGAAAAATATCTCTTTATTTTGAATTTCTTAACTGGAATATGTCAGCTCTGGGAAATGTGTATCATTAACGTCTGCGCTTTGTTTAGTACAAGAGGAAATTAATTTATAGTTTTATTTCTACAGTGTTGTTGTACATTCCAACTTTGGCTTTTGGGGTTCCCAGTTTAATTATTGTCTTCCTGTTTCTAAATTGTGATTCCTTGTTTGGTGATAGTCTATGTTCTGCATGTGTAACTGAGCTGAGGTATTCTGTTTATGTAATTCCTATTTGACATTGCCACTTGTTCTCTTTCCCCAGTAGGTATGTATTCTCTGAAATGTATTGGTTTAATATTTGCAGTGTTGCCTTTTGATTGGTAGGATATGGTGCTTTGTGAGTCCTGGTAGTGCTGTCAGGATACGGCGGGTTTGCTATGGGTTCTAAATGGGCAGCGTTTGTAGTAGTTCCTAATGTGCTTGGCGGTTGGCACTGGATTATAGTAATGTAGAAATCTTTTAGTCTTTCTTTATCCATACACTCATTAAGAGGCATGTTTACTAAAAGTTAGTGTATGGTGACATTATGCAAATATTTATGCAAATGAGGCACCTTATGTAAATGAGACCCCGCACTGAGTCTCCGCACATGGCCCTGCACGCCCCTTGGGCCGCCCCTGCAGGCATGTCCACGTTTCCAAAAACGTGTCTGAACTTGCACGTGCCTACCTTTTTTTCAGACGTTCTGGCTTTGACATCCCATTGTCCCATTGGATGTCCCATTGTCAAATGTACCTCTGAGTTACTATTTCTGTATAATTTTGTGGCACTATTCTCCCTCTGCCACTCTACTATACAGACAATATCAGGCCAGCTCTTTCTATTCAGAGGATGATTTTCTCAAATTGTTGCTAGTTAAGACATGTTCTCACGTGCCGGTATCGTAAGCGTGAAAGCGTGCACATACTTGGAGGTGTTGGTACTTACACACACTCCAGTGCAGTTTTAATAGTTAGTGCGTACTTTCTGCAAGGACATTGTAAAATAAGGAATTTTACAATCTATGCAAGTAACTTCAGACTCTACCTATGCTCTGCACAGATTCCGTTCTTGTGCACACCCACCATAAAAGTATGCACCATGCAGACAAGGCGTATCCGTCTACACTGGCTATAAGAAGTCATCTATGCATGTAAATAACTAAAATATCAGCATTTTGCACACATACTTGGTGTCTAAATCTAGGCAGCTGCATGTAAAATTACCCCCACAGTGGAAATAAATTAATGGATTGTGAATTTAAACATTTCATTCAACTGCTAGTAAGTGTATAATTCTATTTGAATATTAGGCCCATAGAACTTAATGCACCATGAGCTTAAGAGAAGGCCTACAATGATGAGAGGGAAATTGCATGATCTGATTGACTGAGACCAGTGCAAGGGAACAGCAATTGCCGTTGCTAATGACTCCTTTAGAGCTACTGTATGTTGTACTTTTTAAAACAGAGTAGCAGCTATTTACAATAGCAACAGTGACCTCCTGGGAAGGCATTTCTCTTTATTAATGCCATGGGATTGTCAGTTAAAAGTCCTGTTCAGGTTGAAAGCTCCTGCACTGGGGTCAGCCTAACGGTTCAACAAGATTACTTTGCACTGCCATGCTGGTTCAGTTTGCATGGCTGGGGTCACTGCCGAGTCAGCAATTTAGAGCCCTCATGGGAGAGCAACCATGTAACAGCAGCCCCCCCCTGCTCTCTAAATCGCTCTTGCTGGATTCCAAAGGGAAGCATGGCCCTTGCTTCTCAGTCAGGAGAATCGTTACTGTGATGGTTGAGCTAGGTGGACAGGAATTAAAAATAGGGGAACCCTCCGAATATCAATGAACGGCGCTTCTTGAGGTTATTTCTGCTTGATCTGGAAGCTCAGAGGAGCAAGAGGGCATTGCCAGATCTAAAAAGAATGTTTAAAATCCTTTTCTCTCAGTCATTGGCTGTTTGAAAGCTTTCTTCCTGTCAATCACTATTATTTCAAGGTTGCATAGAATGTCCTTAGAAAAGTAGAATTTGTGGAATATGGCGCATAGCTGGGCTATGTAAAGGAGAGCTCACACATTCTGAGACTGCCTGATGCTGAAATCATTGATTGATTGAGTTGTTTATCTGTGGAATTCCAAAGCAAATATTTGAATTATTTTGATAATCTGTAGGGATGACAAGCAGCGAGATGCCCTACCACATAAGGTAATCTTTCACATGACATAATTTATAGTCCAATTTGAAGAGAGTTCAGCGTGATAGGGACTTCTTGAGGTTTCTCAGGAAGCAAACAGTTTTTCTTGTCTTGCTCTATCTTATAGGACTTGACAGAAGCACATTTAGTTTGCTTAAATGAAACATTGCTTCACAACTTTCTTTTCCATTTGGGAGTCACTCCAACACCATTAAATGAATGAATCCGTACACAAATATAATTTCACCATATTAATATTTTTGTATAATTTTTAGATTTTTAGTTTGAAAACGAAGATGCACGTTAAAGGGCAAAACTGGGCATCATTTTACCCCCAATGCACACGTCCTAATAATAATAAGATGCAAAACATGCAAATGCACGCAAATCGCCTCATTATTATGGAAATCAAATAATGCAGCTTGTGTTGAACGCATGTTAAAGGGCCAAAATTGTGTGGTGTTATGTTAAGACACATTAGTAACTACCCCCTAAGTGCTTTTCTGAAAATCTACATAGAACTTTAAACAGATTATTTCCTGTTCAGAAATTATACCTTTTATTTAGATATTGGCATATGGATGTATAATGTTTTTCGCCACCCACATCCATGGCCTATTTCCTGATAGATACATTTTCCCATAGAATTACACTAAATTTTTTTAAACATTTATAAACACCATTGCCAGCATCTGAATAAATGCATTAAATATCAGTCTACTTGTATTCTCCTTGTAATCGTGAGTTGCTATTGAAAAGAGCAAAGTTTGTAATACTGCACTTGCTTAGAATAGGGCACTCGTGAGGGGAAAAAAAAGGAACTGAATTTTCAGCTGATGCAGTCACTGGATTAAGTACCGTACAGGTAATGGCCCCGAATAAATGGATTGACTAGTGACTGTGCTGGTACTATTTGTTCAGTTTAGTCCTCTTTCTGAATTATTTATTTAGTGGCTGAGTATTACAGATGATTTGTTGTGCTGCCTTCACACCTTTCCCAGTCTGGCTCATAGCTATACAGATATTTTTTAGTGTCGTCGAGTCAGTGCTGACTTCTGGTGACCCAGCTGTCTCTGAGTTTTCTTGGCAATGTATCATCAAAAGTAGATTAGGAACAAACAAAATGGGTGTGCCTGGACAGTGGTAGTTTAAGCAGTCTTTATTAAAACCCCAACGCGTTTCAGCTGACACCTTCTTCAGGGGGAATGCACCTCAAATAAAGTTAAAAACATATGCAACAAATCAGAAACCAAGCAATAAGACATGAATGAAATAATTAAAAACAACTAAAGGTGTGTTTTGTTTTATTTTTTTTTTTAATAATAGGTATACTTTTGTTGCACATCTTTGTCCTCGTGTTTTGGTGCCATTCTAAGGGATTTAAATGCCACTTGTGTGTGTACCATCTGTAATGCTGGTGTGTGTCTGATTGAAGGACACCGTGCTTAGTGAACAAGGCAAGTAGTTTGTTTCACTTTTCACTTTATAAACACTACGGGATGGCATTTGATAATTATTCTCTTTTAAAAAACAAAAAAAACCCCCAAAAACCGCCTTTTACAATATATAACTAGGTGCTTTTTCCTCATATTAGATTTTACCATCAGTGGTCAGTATTTAGCGTCTGTGGTCCACAGTGATCAAGTAAGGTCTTTAAATTTACACAGTTCCCTGCCTTTTCCACACTTGTTAACTATTTCAGGGTATTTAATATTAATTTCACTTTTATATTCTGGTTTTCCAATGAACCATAGTGGTTCACACAATATTCTTTGGCATGTCCTATTTTCACATTTTAAATATTTTCAGTGAAGATCGCTCTGATAACATAGTATATACAATATACAAGTTTCACCTTTAGGGGTTTACATGTGGTCCTTCTCGCCTCTTCTGTTTGTACCCTCTAGTAAGCTGTCTTGTGCATGTTTTGTTTTACTTATACTTGGATGTCTGTATTTTATTATGAGTTCTTAACATAATTTTTATTGCTCAGTTGTATGATTTTTATTACTTTTAAGGCTCATTTATTGTACTCTTTATTTATAACTTTTTAATTCTTTTTATTTTTTTTATTCATGCCTTATTGTTTGCTTTGTGATTTGTTGTATATGTTTTTAACTTTATTTGAGGTATATTCCCACTGAAAAAGGAGTCAGCCGAAACGCGTTGGGGTTTTAATAAAGACTTTAAACTACCACTGTCCAGGCACACCTGTTATTTTTATTTCTACCTCACCTACGGGTGGTTTCTGCTCTCCTTTGAACTCACCAGAAGTAGATTGCCAGGCCTTTTCTTCTGAGGCAACGGAGGGTAAAGTAACTTGCCCAAGGTCACAAGGAGTGCCAGTGGGAATTGAACCCTTGATCTTCTGGGTACTAGGCAGTCGCTCTAACCACTAGGAAGCTACTCCACTCATACAGATAATATTGGACTGTTTAGTGATTTGGAGGCCCTTTTACTGCCTGAAAAGCGGTTAACATGCATTTTAACGCATGGAAACTGGCAATGAAAATTGCTAACAGGGGAGCATGCCAGCAACTGCACATCAAAGCACATGATAATTGGCCATGATATGAGGAATGGGCAGAGTGTGGGCAAGGAGAGTGCATTGCCGCTTGTAATTATATACAGTAGAAACCTAGAAACATGATGACAGAAAAAGACCACATGACCTGTCTAGTCTGCCCTTCCATATTAACCACTACAACAGTCCCCTTTTTTCCTTTAGAGATCCTCTGTGTTTGTCCCATGCTGTTTTTGAATTCAGATACTGTCCATCTCTACCACCTCCACTGGGAGACTATTCCACGCATCTACCACTCTTTCCATAAAGAAATCTTTCTGCATATTACTTCTGAGCCTATCCCCTTTCACTCTCATCCTATGTCCCCTCGTAGCAGAGCTTACTTTCCATCAAAAGAGGCTCTCCTCCTATGCATTTATGCCACGGAGGTATTTGAACGTATGTTTTATAATAAAGACCACTAACCATTTTAGTAGCAACCCTCTGCACTGACTCCAACCTATTATATCCTTTTGAGGGTGCGGTCTCCAGAATTGCACACAATACTCCAAATGAGATCGCACCAAAGACTTATATAAAGGCACCATCACCTCCTTTCTTCTGTCGGCCATTCCTCTCCCTATGCACGCAAGCATCCTTCTAGCTTTCACAGTTGCCTTTTCTACCTGTTTAGCTACTTTAAGATCATCGGACACAATCACGCCTAGATCCTGCTCTTCTTTTGTGGACAGAAGTACTTCACCCCCTATATTATATCGCTCCCTTGGATTGCTGCAGCCCAAATGTATGACCTTGCATTTTTTAGCATTAGATCTCGGCTGCCAAATTCTAGACCAAAATCCCTTGGTCATGTTATCTATACCTTCCTGGATGTCTACTCTATTGCAGATGTTGGTATCATCCGCAAAGAGGCAAACCTTACCCGACAGCCCTTCTGCAATATCACCAACAAAGATGTTAAAAAGAATCGACCAAGGACAGATCCCTGGGGCACACCACTGGTAAACCCCTCCTCAGAGTTAACTCTACTTACCTGTACCCTTTCTAACCTCCCTCTCAACCAATTTCTAACCCAAGCAGTAACTTTAGGACCCATTCCTAAAGTGCATGGTTTGTTTATAAGTTGCCTGTATGGAACGGTGTCAAAGGTTTTACTGAAATCTAAATGCACCACATCTAGGGCTCTCCCTCGGACCAACTCCCTGGTCACCCAGTCAAAGAAATCAATCAGATTTGTCTGACAAGATGTGCCTCTGGTGAATCCATGCTGCCTCAGATCTGGTAATCCATTAGACTCCAGAAACCTCACTATTTTCTCTTTCGGCAGTGCTTCCAATAATTTACTCACCACCGAGGTTAAACTAACCGGCCTGTAGTTTTCAGCCACATCCTTACTTCCGCTTGTGTGTAAAGGGACCACATGTGCCTCTCTCCAGTTTCAATGAGGCATTGAAAAGTTCAGTCAGTGGAACTGCTAGAACGTCCCCAAGTTCCTTCAGAATTTTTGGGTGTATCCCATCGCTTTGTCTACTTTCTTAGCTAGTTCCTCATGAACACAGTCTTCTGAAAATTGTTCAAGATGCCCCTTGCTTTTGTTCCTGTTTGTGGGTATTTTCTAAGGTCCTGCTCCTGATTCTTCATCTGTGAAAACAGAACAGACATATTTGTTAAGCAATTCTGCTTTATTGTCCTCAGTTTCTACATATTCCTCCCCTTCACCCTTGAGTCTGACAGTACCACTTTTGCCCTTCCTCTTCTCACTAACATATCTGAATATTTGAATCTTTGCTTTCCTGACTACTTTGCTAGCTTCTCTAAGTTTTTCCAAAAATAGATGCCTGTCTTCTTCTCTCTGTAATCTCTTGTATTTCATGAAGGCCTCCCTCTTTTTCTTCACCTTTTCAGCTACCTCTTTCGAAAACTGTAGCGGTCTACTTTTCCTTTTACCTTTATTTACCATTTTAACAAAAAGGTTGGTTACCGTTAAAATATCCCCTTTCAATTTTGCCCACTGTTTTTCTGCATTTCTCAGCAGACTTCCTGAAGTATTGTCCCATCTTTGCAAAATTAATTTTCCTAAAGTCTAAGACCCTCGTTTTGAAAGGATTTTATCAGCTCTAGTTCTAGTACTGAACCACACCATCTGGTGATCACTGGATGCAAAATGATCTCCCACTATACCATCAGAAACACTTTCACCATTGGTAAGCACCAAGTCCAGTATGACTCCTTCACGTGTGGGTTCTTTTACCAGTTGCCTAAATAGTTATCCCTGTAGAGAATCCAGTTTCTTCTTACTTGTAGATGGCACTGCAGCAGGGATGGTACCAATCAACATCTGGCATATTGAAATCCCCTATCAGTAGCACCTCCCCCTTTCTTGGCAAAGCTGCGTATGTCTTCAATTAACTTTCCATCCACCTCTTCTCCTTGTGAGGGAAGTCTGTATATCACACCAATACAAATAGATTTCTCTTTCTAGTTTAACCCACAGTACCTCCTTTCTCCCTTTTAAGCCATGTATTTCCATAGCTTTAATATCATTTTTTACATATAGTGCCACTCCTCCTCCCCCCTTCCCCCTTCTTCCTACCCTGTCCTCTCTGAATAAAGTATAGCCTGGTGTAGTTACATCCCAGTCATGGTTGTCCGTGAACCATGTCTCTGTTACTGCCGCTAAATCCAAGTCAGCCTCTCCCATTAAAGCCTCAACATCTGGAATCTTATTTCCCACGTGCTTTCCATATATTACCCCTTTTACCCATTTCCATAAAGGTATTTAATGTTTCACTTACCTGGGGGCTTTCTTCACCCATCCCCAATGAATCTAGTTTAAAGCCCTATTCAATAGGTTAGCCAGTCTACTACTGAAGACAGGTCGACTCTTCTTGGACAGATGGATGCCATCTCTGCTCTGCAACCCTTGGAACAGCATCGCATGGTCCAGAAAACCAAAACGCTCTCTGACACCATCCATGCAGCCATGCATTTATCTCCAGGATGCGAGCTTCTCTGCCTTGGCCTTTACCCTCAACAGGGAGGAATGAAGAGAACACCACCTGCGCCCCTATCTGCTTTACCCTCTATCCCAGAACCATGAAGTCACTTTTGATATGCTCAGAGGGATATCTGGCAGTATCATTTGTAACGACATGGTTGAGCAACATTGGGTATTAGTGGGTTTGATGATTCTTGGCAAACTCTCTGAAACATCTCGGATTTCGGCACCTGGCAAACAGCATACCTCTCTGGACATCAAGTCTGGTAAACAGATGGGTGCCTCAGTACACCTCAAAGAGTCACCAACCACCACTACCCTTTGCTTCATTGTGGTCACTGATTATGCAACTCGGGGTGCTTGAGCTTTGATTCTTCCCTTTCCAGGGATGCTTTCACCTCCTCCACTTCCAGGGCTGCTTCAGTTCAAGGGCTGGAGGAGTTAGATTGGTGATTCTGCAGGCTCTAAGACTCGTATCCAACTTTCTTCATTCTGTAGGCTCTCATCTTCTCTGCTGGTGAGCTTGGATGTTTCAAGAAATATCTCATCAATGTACTTCTCACAGTCTTGAATGCTCCTCAGCCTTGCCACCTCTTCTCTGAGCTCCTCCACTTGTTTCCTGAGAGCTTCAGCATGCGGTCATTCTGCGCATGGACTGATCCTTCAACTGGCATTGGGATCTATGTCTGGACAGAGGCAGAAAGTGTAACAGTAAGCAACAGCTTTGGCTATATGATTTTTCCCAGCCATTGTTCAGTTGGTGGAGCTTAGGTACCTGTTGAAGCAAAAGAGAGAGAGAGACCTACCAAAGTACCAGCCGGTTTCCCAGCTGTCCTTTCAGAGAAAAAGCAGTTAACTTCTTTTAAGTGTGTTCTAAATGTGCTGTTTGTAGTTAATTGGGGAGGTACCCTATAAAGTAAGACTGCTCGCATGGCGTGGGTGAGAGTTTGGGAGGGGAGAGAGAGAACTAACATCTGATGAGGTGTCAGTAGTTTCAAAAGAGCTGAGAAAGATACTAAAAGCAGAGTTTTAATTAGCACAAGTGCATTTAAAGACTAGTCTGTGGGTGTCGTCAGTTGCACTCATGTTAAGTGTGCTGCAAGTTAAGGTACTTAGATGCATGTTAGCTGCTGGGAACATGCTGGTCACGCCCCCAACAGCTAACACAGAAGCTTTGCACTTAATCTGCATTTTTAATGTGCATGAAGTGCAAAAGCTTAGTGACCTTTAGTAAAAGGATCCCTTAAATGCCTTGATATTACCTGTGTAATTTTTGAAGATCTATGGATAGGAAAATGTGGTGGTGGTTATTGGAAAACCAACACCATTCCCTTTAAACATTGGCCCAAATATTTCTTCATAATTTAGTGTTACCTGTTTCCACTCAGTATCTGCCTTCATCATTGAATTTCTGATTCTTCAGTTCGGTAGTTGATAATAAAATGTATCTGCTGATTGAAGAAAAGGGGAAGAGGGCCCCTCCTAATTTAAGACATTGAAAACACTCCTCAACAATCATTTTCCAGTGAGTCAAGATAAGGGAAACTGTTCCTCTCCCTTTTACATTGTAGGTCAAAGTGCAACTGATCACTATATTTTGTTTCTACAGAGGTTTTGATAGCATAAATGTGAACTATGCCTAGAGGCCAACACATCATCAAATTAATGTTGTGGCTGATCATTCTGTATCTACAGCTGTTGTGACATTCAGCTTCTTCTAACATACTCTCACATTTACAGCAGAATTACAGGTAACAACCTTCCTCTTGTATATGCGCCTGACATTTCTCGAAAAAGAAGGGGAAGTCCTGAAGGTTCCAAAATAGCCACTGCTGATCCAGATGGCCTTTTTATTCTCTTGATCAATGCTGAGCAGCTTTGCGGCTATTTTGTCTCCATCAAGCCTGTTGATTGAATCTGGGATTAAGAGGAAAGCTAGGGTTGAGGTTTTCCCTCTGAAGATATTCAGCTTGGGACAATGGTGACATTCTCACCCCTGACTCACAGCTGAGTCTGCACTTTGCTGCATTCCAGCAAGTTGCTGTGGCTTCAGGGAATAATGCGGATCAGACGTCTTGCCACAACTCTACCCAGACAGCAAAATGGGCTAAACAGTTTCAGTCAGAGGTACGGCCAGGCAAAGCAGGACCAGCGGAGGCAGCTACTCCAGCTATTCTGGCATGTGAACGGTGAGAGCTAGTTGAATGGATCTGGATCTGAGAGCGTGACTGCTGTTTGCCTTCTGCGCAGATCCTCGCTAAGTGGCTGCAGTGGGCGCTTGAACACGTACATGGACTCTTTCATTGTATCAAGGGAGGGGTAAGTTGTGTTCAGTATAACGCCTCTGTTAATTTGGAAAAGTAAATTCCTATGGCCCTCTGGATGACTCCATTACCATGTCAGCTGGAGAGAATATATGAAATCTGGAGACCAATGGACTAAGCTGTGAATATATTTGCAGAAGACGGTCTGCACACATACGTAAAAACATGCAGAACACTTAAACGATGCGTAAAGCCGCTGGCATTTCAGACTTCTGCAAAGTTAAAGTGCAGTACGTGCAAATCCTGTGTGGTAGATCCAGGGGGCGTGCGCATTTACAACACAGACACTTACTGGATGGGTCTGCGTTAGCTGCAGAGAGGGCAAATGCAGGATTGGTGACCAAAAATAAGCAGCTGTGGCTGCGAAGTCACTGTCCCTTCCCCAGAATTGACCCCCGCTCTAAAATCAAAATCCTGTAGTACTCAAGATTCCCCCCAGCAGAACTCCTCCAACACAAGTTCCCCTCTAACATACCCCCTCTTCAGCACCCACCCATAGGAAAGCTACAGTAATGCATAAGGTGAAGTTCCCCCAGGTACCACACCCCTAAAGAGAGTGCCCCTACAAGGCCTTCAACCCAACCCTTCCCCACCGTGCTTCTGCCCAGATGAGCACTAGACTGTCACAATCACCTGAGTGGGTGATGGGGTGGGGGGAGGATCAGGGTTGAAGGCCATATTGGGGGGAGTGTCTTCTCCTCATGAGTTCTGTAGCTTTCCAAGGGGCGGTGGTTCTGAAGGGGGCTTTGCTAGGGGGGGTTTATGTTGGCTGGAGTTATTCTGGGGAGGGGGTCTTGTGTGTCACTGAGTTTTGATTTTGGAGCATGCTGGGGAGGAAGGAAGGTTGCTGCCGTGGCATGAAAGTTTGTTTTGGTAGGGTGATGGGCAGTGACTGCATTACTGCGCTGCTGGTAGCACAGCTGAACTTAACACTTCCTCTTAAGGTGCCACTAGGTTCAGCTGCACTATTGGCAGTTGTGACATTTGGCGCGCAGTCACCGTCGCCATGTCCACTCTCCACCCTGATCCTGCCCTGTTGCACTCTAAGCAGATAACAGGAAAGTTTTACCATGCTGCTTGCATTAAGCGTATGGTAATGGTTACAGTCGGGGTGGTTTCTCCTAATGGGTTAGTTTTGCGCATACTATGGCAGTCGTGAACCTCACTTCTAAGCCCGGGCATGTGGAGTATGATCTTAATCTCTCAAATTTACAGCTAATGCTCGGCATAATACTTGCATTGTGCCAAAGAGAGCCTCCTGCTGGAGTTCATAAGATGTAACATGTATGGGTAGTTTGTCAAGATGTGCATGGAAATTCTTCTTTATCAGACCTGTGGCTCCCAGTACAATAGGAAATATTTCTGCATCTTTCTGCCACATTTTCTTGGTCTCTGATTGCATTTCTTGATACTTAAAGATTTTCTCCCTCTCCACGCGATTCACAGAATAATCACTTGGTACCGACACTTTATCAATGCCATTCTGGTATTCTTCTCCTTTACCACTTTGTCAGGTTTCCTGGCATCCAGTTTTTTATCCATCGGTATGGGAATGTTCCAGGTGATCATAGCCTCTTCATTCTCTGTTATTCTCTTAGGGTCATGATCCAAGTGCTTTTCAGGGACAGTGATGTTGCAGTGTTTACAGAGTTTCCAGGGGAGGAGGTGTGCTACTTTGTTGTGCCTTTCTGTATAGAAATTTTCCACCATCAGAACTTCACAGCCTGCTATTAGGTGAATTGCTGTTTCCTGCTTTTTCTTACAGAATCGGCATATGTCTGTTGTGCCAGTTTTTTCAATACTCGCTGTAAACCATCTCGTCCGTAATCTGCTATCCTGGGCTGCAACTATCAATCTTTCATCCTTCGGTTTCAGTCTACCTCTCATCAACCATTTGTGTGTCGCTTCTTGATCAACAAAAGGTTCTTGGAGTAACACTTTGTACTTTCCACTGTATTTGTGCATTTGCCACTTGTTTTTCCTGGCCTGCTGATCTAATTCTTTAAAGATTTTTTTTCTCTTGTTTTGCAAATTTTGTTACTTCCTTTCCTATGCACACCTGTGGATTCTCGCTCATTCCTTCTAATCGTCAGAATGCTTGTCCAAGTTTGATGATGGAGACAGATTCTGGACGCTTACTTTCATACTTCAGCACTTTTTGTGTATTTGGATCCGATGATGCTGTCAGATAGGCTTGGAGGCCTATGATAGTAGCTCTGTAAGTGTAGTCAATCTCCATAAGTCTTAGCCCTCCTTCAGCTCTAAGGATGTACAATCTTGGCATACACTGATTCTTGTAAATTACTTCATGAGCATGGAGGAGTTTTCTTGTTCGCACATCCAGTTTTTCAAGCTCTTTATGAGGCCAATCCACTAGTGCACTTTAGTAAACATACCCTTAAATTTTTTTAAGATGCACTAAGAAATGCACATGCATGTAATGTATGCTGTTTATTAACAACTGATCAAATTTAATTTAAAAACATTGCAAAACCTGAGGATGAATGGAAGACATATGTCTGTCTTCCATTCATCCTCATCAATAGCCTCTGATGCCCTACAAAATTAGTTGGTAGGCGACCTTAGTCTCCTTCTGGTTCACTGCTCAGATCTCATTGCTTTTTATAGCTGAACGGAACATAAGACAAACCATACTGGGTCAGACTAAAGGTCCATGAAACCCAGCATCCTGTTTCCAACAGTGGCCAGGCCAAGTCACAAGTACCTGTCAGGTTCCCAAAAGATAGACAGAGTCCATGCTGCTTATCCCAGGAGTAAGCAGTGGATTTCCCCCAGTCCGTGTTAATATTCGTTTATGGACTCTGCCTCCATGAACTTGTCCAAGCCTTTTTTTAAACTCAGCTACACTAACAGCTTTTACTACATCCTCCGGTAACGAATTCCAGAGCTTAATTACGCACAGAGTTTAAAAAAAAATAAAAAAAATAAAATAATATATATATATATATATATTGCCTCCAATTAGTCTTAACCTTTCAAGGCCTCCTTTAAATTTTTAATCCACATTCTGCAGCCGGGTTAATTCTTGCATATTTCAGGAAAATTGTACCCGTCTTATTCAATATGTTCTAATAGTGATCTTCCTTCTGCTATGGTCATGTATTATATACCATTTGATAGGAATATTTAGTCAGAATTTTGGATCCCAAGAGTTTTGGGCTCGGCCTGGAAAGGGTTAACCCTTTTCACTCAGCTGTCCTATCTCATGGGACATTTCAGTTTTTCCATAACGACAGTCTATCCCACCCTATGGGAGATATGAATAACATGCTAATTGTTGTATGTCTTAACCAAAATACATCACTGGTAACTGTAGAATGTGTGTCATATTGGTTGTAATTTGGCCAGTTTCTTGTTAAAATTTATTCTGATCTAGCGTGAGCAACAGAAAATTTATCTGAGTGGAAAGGGTTAAATATACTACTTTTTAGCTTCATTGCATGTTCCCTAGTATTTCTACTTTTTGAAGAAATAAACAATCAATTCACATTTACTCATTCTAATCTGCTCATTATTTTATAGACCTCTATCATATCTCCCCACAGTTGCCTCTTCTCCAAGCTAAAGAGCCATAACCTTTTAAGCCGTATCTCATAGGGGTATCCTTCCACTCCCTTTATCATTTTGGCTGCACTTCTCTGTGCCATTTCCAATTCCGCTATATCTTCTCCCCCGTCCCCCCGATGCGGCAACCAAAACTGCACACAGTACTCAAGATGCAGGCGCACCATGGAGCAATACAGAGGCATTATGATATCCTTTGTTATATTATCCATTCCTTTCTTTGTAATTCCTAGCATTTTATTAGCTTTCTTGGCTGCTGCAGCATGCCAAGCAGAGAATTTAAATATAGAATCCACAATGGCACCTTTATCTTTTTCCTGGGTGATGGCTCCTAATGTGAAACCCTGCATTATGGCTGTAGCTTGGGATTTTCTTCCCTAAGTGCATTACTTTGTACTTGTCAACATTAAGGGGAATGTTTACTAAAGGGTGCATCATTCACGCATGTTTGAGCTGCAAAACTAGCACAGAGGCCTGCACTTATGGGTGCATGTGTACCCATCTCCCTGCTCCTAACTTCCCGTCACCCTTGAGGTGGCATTAAATACACCTGTTCTAATGGCAATATTTGTTGTTGGCGAATACCTGTAATACCCACATGAACTGCAATGTGCCCATCAATGACCATCATATGCCCTAAAATGCCCAACCCTGACCAATCATGCACTAACTGGTTACCATGGGATTTTTACCACGGAGCCCTGTGCTAACATCGCAATATGTATAGCGCATGGCAAACCTCAAGCTAATGGTTAGCATGGTTTAGTAAAGATGCTCCTAAATTTCATCTGCCATTTGGATGCCCATTCTCCCAGTTTGTCAAGGTCCTCTTCCAATTTTTCACAATCCTCTTGTAATTAAACAGCTTTGGATAATTTTGCTATCATATGCAGATATTATCACCTCACTCGTCCATATTTGCAGGTCATTTATAAATATGTTAAAAAATAGAGGGTCCAGTATTCCGCTGTTTACATTTCTTCATTGAGAAACTTGGCCATTTAGCCCTACTGTCTTTTCTATCTTTTAACCAGTTCCCAATCCACTGTAGTACACTGCCTCCTATCCCAGGACTTTTTAATTTCCTTAAAAGCCTCCCATGAGGGACCTTGTTAATGGCTTAATGAAAATCTGGATACACTATATCCACCAGCTCACCTTTATCGGCAGCCACTGAAAACCCTCTGTGAGTGCTTGTGAGTGTGCTTGCTTAGCACGACTGAACCGTTGGGGATGATGCCCAAAAATGCAATGTGTGCCTTTGAGTCAGTCCTGACTCCTGGAGACCCAGAAGCTCCTGGGTTTTCTTGGCAGTGTCACCCACCAGAAGTAGATTGCCAGGCCTTTCTTCTGAGGCAATGGAGTGACTTGCCTAAGGCCACAAGGAGTGCTAGTGGGAATTGAACCCTGGTTGCTTGGTTACCAAGCCAGTGTTCTAACCACTAGGCTACTCCTCCACTCTGGGGGATGATGCCCAACAGTATTCAATAGTATGGACTGCAATCAGCAGAGCCACTTTCCCAGAAAGTCACTTTGAAATCTGACATTCACTTAAGCATAAAAGAACACAAGTATTTTGCTCCATTGTGTTTTTAAAATTCTGTGAGAGTAAAAGAGCCTCTCTGAAAATTCATGAGGCTGCCATTCAGAAACACAATCCTTTAAGATGAAATAAATTCAAAGGAAAGAATTCTGTATCAGTGTTGGACATTGCCTATTACTTGCTTGTATTCAGTCTGTTTCTCATTTCTATGACCTAGAAAATGGAACGGGCCAGAAGGCTTTCCTTTTAGCTTCTGGATATATGGCCCATTGCTTTCAAAGGTTTGGGTTGTCCAAGATGTATTGCACATTCTGCTGCATGGTAACTTCTACATTTGAATAATCTGACACTAGTATCAGTTGCAGGATTTATCTCTAAATTTCGCAAGCCTTTATTACTTTCTTTGTGATTATCCAAAATGATTTAAAGGAAATAAAAAGTATAATCCACAAGAAATGAAATATGAAACTTAAGGGCAGCCTTAGGAACCAATGAATCATGGCAATGCTGTGGTGTTATAGCACTTTTGTAAATTATACATGGAAATAGCCAAAAATATCTATCACTATTGAGCAGACAATTCTAACTCCGAATGAAGGTCAAGTGAGGAGAGTTTTGCTTGGCTGTCTCATTGGCTTTTCAATGGTTGGCTGAGGTACTGATACTGTGATGGAGTGATTTCAATTGGCTTTAACCCTTCTGGTTTACCTCTAGGGATTTAAACCTAATATAATAAATGAATACGTTCAACTAATTCGTATCCAGTTGAAATATTCGTGACACACCCACTCCAGGTTTTAGGCTGGTAATGAAGTAGACATCACATGAAAGAAATAGATTTTCAGCTATACAATAAACAGCAGAGACTCCCCCACCCCTCTCTCTTTATTATTAATATCCTGTTAATGGCTGTGGTGACTAACTTTCCATTCACTCATACTGTTTCAGGACTAGCTTGCTGCACTCCCTGAAACCGAAATGAGATCCACATATTTTATTTATCTGTATATATAATTTTTACTCATTCTAGTGTAGAGACTGCTTGGATGTTACTGTGAGAGCAGCAGCAGCACCATTGACTGTCCTCACTAAATATTACCAGGAAGGATAGAGAAAAGCCTGACATTTTCCAGAACAGGAGAGGTTCTTGCTGCCAGTCATTTCATGCTGGGAGGAGTCTCTTCTGGGAGGGAAAATCTCACTTTGTATGTAAGAAATCTGTCTTTGGCATACAGCCATTGACCATGAGGAAAGAGTAAGGTGTCTGCCCTTAGGGAGCAGGAGTCTTTGGTACACAATTGCTGAAGCAGAATAAAGCAAAGGAGTCCTTTGCACCCCGACCTCGTTCCATTTAAAGTGAGCAACAGGCTCAGAGCAACAGACTAGGAGGAGAGAGCAGAGGATTGATGTCTGTTCAAAACCTGCCAACTCCCCACTGTTCAGAAGGAGAATAGCTCGGCCTGTGGAAGAGGTTCCAAGAACCTCCAGCAACCACGTGTTCCAGTTCATCAGAGCCAGGAGCCCTGCAGAGTGGTTCTGAGGTCCTGCATCTGCAGAAGCCACCAGCACTCAGGAAAAGGAGCCCACGCAACCAGTGTCCCCAGATCTAAGTGTGATATTTATTTATTTATTTATTGAACAGTTTTATATACCGCCTTTCAGAAAAATCAAAGCGGTTTACATAGAACAAAACTTGAACATTACATTGAAACTTATTCAAACAATTGAAATTACAGTGAACATTAAATTGTATATAATAAAAATGTTAATTTGAGGGTTATAATGCTGAGTATATGCTGATTAGGTATATAGATAGTTTAAACATATATACAGATTTAAATATTTACAAATTTCAGAAATCTTATCATCTGGCAGAGCTTCTGGGACCTGGGACTGCCTCACATACAGATTCAGCTACATGGGGACAAGAGTACTAGAAAGAGGAGAGAGGGATTTCCACTCAAGGAAATCGGGCTAAACGATAAGGTGCATATGTGGTGAAGAAACCAGATCAAATAACAAAGGGTGCAAGTGGTGAATAAAGGGGTAACTATTCAGAGTGAGATAAAGAGTAATTGAAAGGAGTGTGGTTAAATATCTAACTGAGAGGAGAAAGAAATCTATTTATAGCTCAGTTTGTTTTGAGAAGAAGGGAATTAACTGCTTGTAACATAGTTCTTGTCGGTTGCATCTGCCAATTGTTCTATTCAGTGACTCTAAAGTTTAAGTAAACTCTTGGTTCAGAACACAATTTCTTGACTGGACTCATTGCAATTGAAAAGGGAGTGGTGTGTGTGTGTGTGTGTGTGTGTCAAGTGCCAAGGTCCTCCTGGCAAATGCCAGTCCCCAAAATAAAGAATCCTGATAATTAAAATCCACAAGTAAAGGCCGAAAGACTATAAAAAGCTTTTGGGTTGGTGTGTTTCCTTGAATGCCAACTGGCTTTTGATGTGGCTGCTAGGACCATCTGTATTTATCCCTATGCTTTTGCCTTGCCCATCTTGTCTGTCTGTGTCCCAGCTGCATCTGTCCTCTTTTACCTATTGGGATGTTTCATGGTCTAGTGCTAACATTGTCAGTATCCTACTTGTTACATGCATATTCTACCATATTGCCTTTTATGATGCACCGTTTGTACTGTGCCGACATTGTGAGTGCCCTATCTGTTGTTTGAGTGTTCTAACGTGCTGTCTATTAAGGTATATCTTCTAATTAGGGATCCTTATAAGGGTCAACTAAAACACAAATCCAATATCCCAGAATTGAACCTTTGGGAACAGGCAAGAAACCATAATCTTAAAAAAATAATAATCATAATAGGTTTTTTGTTGGACTTTATTATGTCAAATGGAATATTCACAATCCACCTGGTCTCAACAAGTTCTTTTTACTCTTATAAAATTTTTTTCACCATTAATGTGTCAAAATGAATATTTCAGATTTCAATCCATTTTTTCCCCAGTTAGTCCATCACAATAATAACTCCAAGCAAATGGCTAATATCCATGTATCAATAAAGATATAGTATTACGTTTCAGATTCCTCTCCTTATCGCAAATCCTGCATCAGGTAAATCTCTCAGTTGCCGTTTGATTGTTTAACTCATAAAATTCGTAAGAGTGAAATAGTACTTAGCTCAGTTGCTCTCAATGGCATAGGAATTTATTAGCTGCACTGCTCTTTGGCATCATTATCTGTTCCATCCATTGTTCATGGTATAATTATTAGCAACATAACTTCCACCATAATCTTGAATTCCAACTTCATAAGATAAAATACTTATTAGTGAACGTTAAGATTTTTATATTCATCCAGTTAGTGTTAAGGTATATCGTTTATATTCTGCTGCATTGTAGCATATTTCTGTTGTTTGAATGATCTACTATGCTGTTTTAAAATGTTTATTACTGACATTGTATCAAATTATTGCTATCTATTTTTGCCTATTTCCAAGTTCATCTCAGTGTTCTAATTACCTATTATGCAGACATCGGGTCATCTATTGCTCTTCTTATGCTGCTACTATAATGTACAGTTGTGGTCAACATTATTGGCACCCTTGCATTTTAGGTATGTTGTGTACAATATCGAGAAATAATTGGAAATTTCCAACTGAATGCCATCAAATATTTTAATAGTATGTTCAAAGTTATACAACAAAAAAAAGATGTCTGTGCTACTTAGAAATAGTAATTTCTGAGAAAAAAAAACAAAATAGGACCTGGACAGGATTAATGGCACCCTTCACTAATATTTGGTTGCACAACCCTTGGCAGTAATGACAGCCTCCAAACATTTCTTGTAGGCATCTATAAGTTTCACACATCTGTCTGCTGGTAGTTTCTCCCACTCTTCAACAGCAATTTGTTCAACTCATGAATGTTTCCAGGATTTTTTACCAGCTCTTTCCAAAGCTGGCTCATTGCTGGCCAATAAAACAGTCTATTTGTTCCTTTTTAACCATTATTTAGTACTTTTGGATGTATGTTTTGGGTCATTGTCCTGCTGGAAGACCCATGACCTTCGACCAGACCTAACTTTCTGACACTAGGTAGCACATTTTCCTCCAAAATACCTTGGTAGTCCTCTGACTTCATGATTCCTTTAATAGGTTCCAGGCCTCCAGTTCCTGAGGCAGCAAAACAGCCCAACAACAGTATAGAACCTTCACCATATTTAACTGTAGAAAGGGTATTTTTTCCTTATAAACTTTTTCTTTGGCTTTAAATGTATCACTGGTCTGCATAGCCAAAGAGATCAAGTTTGGTTTCATCTGTCCACAGAACATTTTCCCAGAAGAATTGTGATTTCAAGAAGGGGTTCAGCCTGACCACGGACGAAAATGGCGGCATAGAGGATTGTCTTCCGAGGGTTACCACTTGAATCAGGTACTCTCTCCATCCCAATGCCTCCTATGAGCTCTGTTGTATATTGATCAACACCCCAGTATGGCGAATCTCAACCTGGCATGCCTGGAATACCCCCTGGAAGGGATGCAAAGTGCCAAACATTCTAAACACAAACCCCCATCCCCACAGAAAATGGTGGTCGTAAAAGAACTGGAAGACAGCATTAAAGAGCTACTTGCTGAAATTCGGATGGTGCATGAGTTTGTGATTGCTAATGATAAGACACTGTGTACTGTATGATCCAAAATTGAAGAATTTTAAATGCAAATGGCTGTATTTACTTCTCGCTTAGATACGCTATATAGCATGGTCAATGGCCATGAAGAGAAACTGCGTCAATTGCCACAGCATACCAAACACATTGAGAATGTAGAGGCACTGGAGGATATGAACAATCAAATGTTGCAAAATAACTTGCGCATTCTGGGAATACCGGAGGGTGCTGAGGGCAATGATCCAGTAGCCTTTTTTGGAGGAATTACTGCCAAAGCTCTTGCACCTCAACCCGATGAGGCCCATGGAAATTGAAAGAGAACATCTCACCATGCACAACAGGCTAAATATCCACGGCCATTTGTGTTAAAAATATTGCACTATCCGCATACTCTACAATCACTCCAAGCTGCATGGAAGAATGCACCATTACTCTATGAATGGAATAACTTCCAAATCTTTCTAGATTGGCATTAGACTACAGTGGATTGTCGGAAGCATTTTTTGTCCTTCAGGCCTTTATTGCAGCGTCTTAAGGCCAAGTATGGATTTGATTTTCCTGCAAGAATGAGTGTGACGCTAAAAAATCAGACAAAAAACTTTTGAAGATCCGGAGCAGCTCAAAGTAATCTTATCTGAGTACAAAGATTCCCTTATGTGCTGATTTTGCTTCTCCGAGGGTAGAACCTATTAGTGTCTGCACAATTGAAAGGCCTGGAGGTGGTTGATACATCGTAGCCTATTTTTTCCCTACTGAAGGATTGTAGTTCTCAAGGTGGGTTTGGGCAAAATCAAGCATGCCTTTTTATATCTGTCTTTAAGCAGTGGGGTCCTCCTTGGTCTTCGCCAGGGCTGTGCTAGGGTTTCTAGTGCCCCCTGCAACCTATAAATCATTGCCCCTCCCTCATTATTATTAATGTTAGCTGCACCCTACCCTCTTTTTTCACAAAACCACTTTGTGAACTCTTCAAGCGATATTAGTTTTTCTCCTTCAAATCCAGTGTTGTAAGAAAATTGCAGCAAAAGAGAAATGCATAGCCTAAATAAAAATACTTAGCATCATACAAACAGGCTGTGATAGTCCCAAAAATAAATAAATACATAAAATAAAATCTGATTCTGGTTATCTCACTAACAACAACATAAACATTCTCCAGTGCCAGGCATATTGCGAACTAATATAAAACACTGCAAGTCACTGAAAATCTACAAAGTCAAATCTATCATACCATACCAGCATACACTTCCAAAACTCATACAATAAGGGGCCTACCCAGAAAAAAGCAACACTACAAATACTGCAATGGGCCCCAAAACCTCCATATACCTATTTGAAAAGCTGTACAAGTCAAATTACTACAGTACAGATCCCTACGTACAAACTCCATGTTAACAGAACACCTGGCCTTGGTCACACACTCAGAACACAGACCCTCACCAAGTACAGAATAAGTGACCACAACCTAAAGTAAAAATAAAAATATGTAGACAAAAATTAAAATGAAACCCCAAGAAGCCAGACTCCGCATGTGGTGCCACACCAGATAAGAGAGGCAGTTCCCCATACTGTTTGAAATATAAAGATAGTGCAAAGCCCAATCACTAAATTGAAAATAAAAAATTTTTTCTACCTTTGTTGTCTGATTTTTGATCATGCTGGTCCCAATCTGAGGTTTCTGTTTTCCTCTGTCTTCTCTTAGCTCTTTTTCTATGGTCTATAGTCCGTCTGCCATTTCTTGTCTCTCCTTTTGCTTTCTTCATTTTCTTCCATCAGCCTTTTCCCAGTCCCATTAATCCTCCCCAGTATCAGCCCCCTTTACAGCCTCCCCTCCCAGTACCTTCCAGTGTCAGCCCCCTTGCATTCCCAGCACCGCCACTGGTGTTTATTCCCTTTTTGTCCCCCTCCTTCTCCATCGTCCAGCCCCTTCTAGTCCAAATACCATCCCGGGTATCAGCAAACATCTAGTCCCAGTGCCCCCTCCCATGTCAGTTCCCTTCTAGTCACCCTCTGTCCATCTGCCTTCCAGTGCCATCCCTGGGTGTCGGCTCCCTTCCAGCCCCCACCTTCCAGCCTCCTCCTTCACCTCTTTTCCGCTCCCTTCCAACCCCCCATGTGAGCTCCCTTCTAGCCCCACCTTCGTCCCCATCAGTTCTCTTCCGACCCCCCCTCCTATTATCCAGCCACCTTCCAGCCCCATCCCCAAGTGTCTGCGCCCTTCCAGCTCCCCCCATGTCTGCTCCCTTGTAGCCCTCCATGTCTGCTCTCTTCCAGCACCAGAGTTTGAGCTCCCCCCTATCCCCAGTGTCTGCTCCCTTCCAGCCCCCTGTGTTTGCGCCCTTCCAGCTCCCCAGTGTCTGCTCCCTTCCAGCCCCCTGTGTTTGCACCCTTCCAGCTCCCCAGTGTCTGCTCCCTTGTAGCCCCCCATGTCTGCTCCCTTTCAGCTCCCCCTGTGTCTGCTCCCTTGTAACCCCCCCGTGTCTGCTCCCTTGTCCCTTGTAGCTCCTCCCATGTTTGCTCCCTTCCAGCTCCCCAGTGTTTGCTCCCTTTCAGCTCCCCTGTATCTGCTTCAATTTGTCCTTTGAAAAATAAAGCAGCTGCGGGAACATTTCTCTGTTCCAGCAAATCTGCTCTCTTTTAAACTGCTGGGTTGCGGATTCTCTAAAGACAGTAATAAGGATTTCCTGTTTCTTACGAGAAACAGAAAATGCTTATTCTTGCTATTAGAAACGCCACAACCCAGCAGTTTAAAAGAGAGCAAAGCCACGGGAACAGAGAAATGTTCCCGCGGCTGCTTTCTTTTTTGAAGTGGTGGGTGCCAGGCGGCTAGCGACGGCACCCTCCTGCCACGCTTACCTGGCTTACTGGTAGCGCTGGCCCTCTCCTTCGCCCATTAAGTTATTCTTTGTTTCATGTGCGGCATATGGTGTGGGTTGAAACCATCACTCCAGATTGCTCCAGGTCAGCCTTAAGCTCTTTGGATTTTGTACATGGTGTTTTTCCAACAGTTCGCACTAACCTTCGAAGATTTCTTGGATTAATTTTCCTCTTCCCACCATGTCCTGGGAGGTTCTTGACAGTTCCATGAGCAGAAACTTTCTTGATAACATTGTGAACTGTAGCCACAAGAATCTCAAGATCTTTGGAGATAGCCTTGTACCCCTTTGAAGTTGATGTTTGGTGGTAATGGCTTTTCTGACAATTTCAGGCAGCTATCGTCTTCACCATTGTGAAAATGAAACGGGGTGAATGTGGCCATTTTAAACATTAGCGTCATCACTCATTGGTTGATTCAAGTCTTGTGAGTATTGGCAACTATTTACAGGTATGTCTAATTTTTCTGCAATGGGAATGTGATTCTTCTGTTCAAACTGATTTGAATTGTTTATAAGGGTGCCAATCATGTCCTGACAGTGTCCCAGTTTTTATACTATTTCCTTACTTCATTTTTAAATTGATCTTGTATTATTTGCTTCTTTTATATGTCAAATATGTGTGCATATATAATCCAAAGCCATTTCACTGGCCATCTTTTTAGGAGATATTGGACATTATGGGGTTGAACTGCAAGGATGCCAATAATGTTGACCACAACTGTAAGTTGTCTGTCCAGGGGAAACTTATTGAACTCTGCCTTGAGTGAATCTCTTTATAATGGTCATTAATATATCATAATAAATAAATAAAGCCAGTGGGTTTATTCAGTATTCTTCTCCTCCCTTGGAAACAAGAAATCACCTCAACTCACTGCCACATCAAAGCGATGCTCTCTTTTCAGAAGACCTTGTTCACCAAGGAAGCTCCCAGAGCCTGCTAGACTGGAGACCTTACTACTTTGTCCCTGTAGATCTCTATAAACCTCTCTGTCTGGCTTAGATCCTCTAGGTCTGCCACTCTAGCCTTCAGAGATTGGGCTCGTTCACTGAGAGCCAGGAAGTCTTTGAACCGAATGCACACACATATCCTCTCAGCACCTGGTAGGTAAACACACATGTGACACTCAGTGCAAAGCACTAAATAGCCCTCATCATACCTGTGGACTGTTGTCTGCATTCTAATATTGAGAAGTTGTTAATTATTAATATTTACTAAGGGAGTAGAGGCTGTTGAATCTAATGTAAAGTTCTTCAGATCTATTTGGTATATTTTGAGTTAAAAGTCATTTGATTATCTCCAGGAACAAGCAGGAAATGTAGTCTTCACCTATGGGTATCATCGGTACCGACGGAGCCTGCGCGGGAACGCTCCCCAGCGTCCAATTAGAAAGCCTGTGTGCTGCCTTCCCGCCTTTCCCACCTGCCTCTCTCCAGTTCTTCATTTTCCGCGGAGCCAGCAGGTCGTGTTCCTGTCACCGCAGAAAATCTTTTTCCTTATTCTTCTTTTTGTGGTCGCGTCTGCCTTTCCCGACGCTACACCGGTACCGCTGGTTCTTCTTTCTTTCTAAAAAATATATATATAGTATTCTTTTTTTCCAAACTTTTCTTTTCAGGTGCACATGCCATTTTGGGCCTTAGGCCCAAAATTTCCTCCATCATGGAGAAACCTGCCTCGGGTTTCAAAAAATGCACCAAGTGTGGCGGTACCATCTCCGTCACCGACACCCACGAGTGGTGTCTTAAATATTTATGTCCTGACCACTCCATCTGGAGAGAGGCTCATGTGGTGCCTTTACACAAAAGCGGAAGAAAGGATGTGGTTGAAAACTACAGTCCGGTTAGTTTAACTTCGGTGGTGAGTAAATTATTGGAAACCCTGCTGAAAGAGAAAATAGTGAGGTTTCTGGAGTCCAGCGGATTACAGGATCCGAGGCAGCATGGATTCACCAGAGGCAGGTCTTGTCAGACAAATCTGATTGAGTTCTTTGACTGGGTGACCAGGGAGTTAGACCGAGGGAGAGCCCTAGATGTGGTGTATTTAGATTTCAGTAAAGCCTTTGACACTGTTCCTCACAGGTGACTTATAAACAAACTGAGCACCCTAGGGATGGACCCTAAAGTTACTGCTTGGGTTAGAAATTGGTTGGGTGGGAGGCGACAAAGAGTACAAGTAAATGGAGCTCACTCTGAGGAGAAGGATGTTATCAGTGGTGTGCCCCAGGGATCTGTCCTTGGTCCGATTCTTTTTAACATCTTTGTTAGTGATATAGCAGAAGGGCTTTCAGGTAAGGTTTGCCTCTTTGCGGATGATACCAAAATCTGCAATAGAGTAGACACCCAGGAAGGTGTAGATAACATGAGGAGGGATCTAGCTAAACTTGAAGAATGGTCTAGAATTTGGCAGCTGGGCTTTAATGTTAATAAATGTAAGGTCATGCATTTGGGTTGCAGCAATCCAAGGGAGCAATATAGTATAGGGGGTGAAGTACTTTTGTCCACTAAAGAAGAGCGGGACCTAGGCGTGGTTGTGTCTGATGATCTTAAAGTAGCTAAACAGATAGAAAAGGCGACGGCAAAAGCTAGAAGGATGCTTGGGTGCATACGGAGAGGAATGGCTAGCAGAAAAAAGGAGGTGATAATGCCTCTGTAGAAGTCTTTGGTGCGACCTCATTTGGAGTATAGTGTGCAATTCTGGAGACCGCACCTTCAAAAGGATGTGAACAGGATGGAGTCGGTGCAGAGGGTGGCTACTAAAATGATTAGTGGTCTTCATTATAAAGCATATGAGGACAGACTGAAGGATCTTAATATGTACACCTTAGAGGAAAGGCGGGATAGAGGTGATATGATTGAGATGTTTAAATACCTCCGTGGCATAAATGTTCTGGGAGAGAGCCTCTTTCAATTGAAAGCAAGTTCTGCTACGAGGGGACATGGGATGAGGGTGAAGGGAGATAGATTCAGGAGTGATATGCGGAAATATTTCTTTACGGAAAGAGTAGTGGATCCGTGGAATAGTCTCCCAGTGGAGGTGGTAGAGATGAGGGCAGTAACTGAATTCAAAAAAGCATGGGACAAACACAGAGGAACTCTAAAGATAAAGAGGGGACTGTTGTAGTTGTTGTTATGGAAGGACAGACTAGATAGGCCATGTGGTCTTTTTCTGTCATCATATTTCTATGTTTCTATGTTTCTATCTCTGTGTGCATGTCTTGTACCGTGATGTCCAAAAGGGGTCGACAGAACCGAGCTGCCAAGCTCAGTGCCCTTTTTCCCTCCGATGTAGCTTCGGTGGCATCGACATCTTCCAGGGCTTTGTCTTCCTCCCATGGATCTCAGGTAACTAAACATAAGTCCAGCCGGTCCTCAAAAGGTAGATCTCCTTCCAAGCATCGAGATGCCTCTGGCATTGCCCTTGAGAGTTCCATACCGGCAAAGTTGCCCCAGCGGGAGGCTTCGGCTTCCAAAGCATTTTCGGGGAGTCAGGATGTTCTTGAGGCCTCAACCTCGGCAGAACTACTGGTACCATGTTCTGGGGTACCGGCTCTCACCAGTATCGATACCCAGGCATCGGCAGCGTCGATAGACCAGAGGTTCCTGGCTATTGAACGCAGTCTGGTGGCTCTCCTTGCGGCATCGACGCCCTCGGAACCGCATCAGACGGTCCAACCGGTACCGGCACCGATGCCGATGCTGGTACCGGTATCGGTACCGGTACCGATAGCATCAACATCGGTATCGGCTTTGCCGGCGCCCTGTCAAGCGATGCCTTCTGGTGTCGATACACCGGTACCGATTACCCCCAGTACCGACTTCGGTCGGTACGGGTATTGGGCTCTTCAAGAGCATCCGGACAGACGATACTTTGAATCCTAGGAGGACTCCGAGGATTCTGATAGCTCTGCCGGTACCGGGATACTTCTCCCAGAGGAGCCTTCCTCTCCTAAACCTAGGATGTCTCCTCCAGAGGATATCTCCTTTCAAGATTTCATCAGAGAGGTGGCTCGTGGGTTGTCCATTACTGTGACTCCTGAGACAGAGCCCAGAGCTAAGGAGTTGGAGATCTTACAATATCCAAAAGCTCCTAAGGAGGCAGCTACCTTGCCTATCCATGAGATTTTGCATGATCTCATGTTGAGAATGTGGGAGACACCTCTTACCACCTCTCCTCACTCACGTAGACTGGATACCATGTATCGAGTTCCTCCTTGTCCTGGCTTCCAGAAAACTCAGCTTCCTCACTACTCTATTGTAGTGGAATCAGCTATGAGAAGGATCAGAAGTGCAAAGAGGCATGCCTCTAATCCTCCAGGACGTGAGTGTAGAACTTTGGATGCCTTTGGACATCGTACTTTCCAGGCTTCCATGCTTTCTGCCAGGATCAGTTCATATATTTTATATATGGGAATGTTCCTTAAAGAAGTCACAGGAGATCTAGAGGTTTTCAGCCTTCTTCTTCCTGAGGATAGAAGGCAGGATTTTCTGACACTGGTCAAATATGCCCAGGATGTGTCTAAGTTTGTCAACCGTGCAGCTTTTGACTGTTTTGAGTGCATAAGCAGAACCTCTGCCATTGCCATAGGTGCACGTAGAATTGCCTGGCTCCAGGCATCTGATTTGGAGCTCTGGGTGCAGGACAAACTGGGCAATATCCCTTGTACAGGTGAGAATCTGTTTGGTAAAAATTGGCAAGAAAAAGCCAATGAATTAGATGCTGACAACTCCACTTTGGATAGGCTATCCAAAGCCACAGCTGATCCTGCGAGAAAGAAATCTTTCAATAAGCCTTTCTTCTCGAAAAAGAAGAGGTTTTATCCCTCTTATTCCCAGCAGGGACGTTCTGCAGGTCAGCCTGCCCGGAAGGGTCAGCAACCTCCTAAGCAAAGGAAAGCAAAGACTGCTAAGCCTCAACCGTCTCAGCCTCCATAAGGCCTTTGACTCACATCTAGAGAACGTAGCCTTCCTGGCCCTCAATGGACCAGAGCCTTCCACCATCCCAGGAAGGTTATGTCACTTTGCCCCCAGATGGGAGCAGATAACAGCAGAGTGTTGGACACTCTCCATTATAAGAGAGGGGTACAAGCTGCACTTTCTGTGCATGCCCCCTCCCACAGTGGTAAGACAGTTCAATTCTCAGACCTCTCTTATCAATCTATTAGATCAAGAGGTCACTATCCTTCTTGCTCAAGGGGCAATAGAAGAAGTACCCATTCATCAACAAGGTACAGGGTTTTACGCCCCGTTTTTTCTTATCCCAAAGAAAACAGGGGGATACAGACCTATCTTGGACCTCAGAGAATTGAACAAATTCCTGTTCAAAGAGAAATTCAAGATGATTTCTCTAGGAACTCTGCTGCCATATCTTCAAAGTCAGGATTGGCTTTGTTCTCTAGATCTCAAGGATGCATACACCCATGTTCTCATCCATCCGACTCACAGAAGGTTCCTTTTAGCCTGGCCTCAGCACCCAGAGTGTTCACAAAATGCATGGCTGTGGTAGCAGCATTTCTCCACACTCTAGGGATATTCGTCTTCCCCTACTTAGACGACTGGCTCATTCGAGCCCCATCAGAGTCAGAGGCCAGGACTTCTCTGTCTTGCACAATGCGTATCCTTCAGTATTTGGGTCTGGTAATAGACATCCCAAAATCCTGTCTAACTCCTACTCAGTCTCTAGAGTTCCTAGGAGCTTTGCTGGATACCAGAAAAGCAAGGGCTTACCTTCCCCAGGCCCGTTATTTATTTATTTATAGTCTCTTCTATACCGCGCTATAAAGCATCAGCGCGGTTTACAATAAACAATGAAATCACACATTTCCAATAGTACTTTGTGTTTACAGATGAACAGGACATTTAACTTGGCTAACAGGGGAACTATATACAATTCACAACATATACAATTCACAACATGGTCATTCGCAAAGTGCATTTGGCTTCTCAAGCAGTGCTAAAACCTCATCTCACTGCCCGAGAAATGCTACAACTACTAGGCCACATGGCATCCACCGTGCATGTGGTTCCTTATGCTCTCCTCCATATGAGCAAGACAAAAGCAAACCCCCAACGGTAATCAATAAAATGCAGTCCTCAAGGAAAATACCGCAAGTAGCCCTCTTCACCCATAAATCTTTTTTTGTCGGGCATAAACCGTGGGAGGAGAATATGGTTAATTGTCCCCACCAAAACAGTACATGTCCCTTTTAATCACTTTTATTCACCAAAAATAATAAACACTAAACTTTTAATCCTTAAAAAAGACACTTATCTGATCATGTCACATGACGTGCACGTTTCGGGGCCATCCAAACCCCTGTATCAAGTGCTCCAACGTGATCCAAAGTGTCACTCTCGCAAAGGTAACCGCCAAAAAATGCCAAAAAGCAGACTGATGAAATAAGGGATACTAACTCTAGATTGGCTAACTGCAAAATAGTCACACCCACAGAACCCCTGCTTGCCAGGGGTTACCCTCGACTGGTGGTGTTCCGGGCTTATCGTAGAGCTCGATTCACTCATCGTGAATGGCTTTTGGATTCTGTCTCTTCTTCTGATGTCCAGATTGTGTCACCCCGCGAGTCCCCTGACGGGGATTGGTTTACCGGGGTTTTACCTTACATGAGCCATTCTATTTCCGGGACCTGGATTTTGCAGCGACATTGGTCAGTGTTGTCACTGCATTCTTGTTTCAATAGACCTTTATGGGTGGCTTATTCCAGAGGGGTCAATCTACGTGACATGTTGATCCGATCTGCTACATCTATGGATCGGCTGGAGCACCAGGTAAAAGGGGCGGGTGGACATTTATCATGCAATGCCTCCAGTTACTGTGCGTTCACTATTCCGGGTCCATCTTGGGCAGATTTGCACACCGACCGGATTTTTTACCGCCGGTGGAACACCACATGTATGTCTACTTTTGTAGTTTATTTTGTGGATTGTCCTTGTCCACTCCGGTATGTGGGCAGCACTATTCGAGCTATTAAGGTGCGTTTAAGCGAGCACTCTTCAAGATTGCGAAATTCCGTGCAGACTGCTCCGTTGGTTCAACATTGTTTGGACTTTAATCATGCCTTTGAACATCTCCGCTGATCTGTTATCGACCATGTTCCTTTTGATCCTAGAGGTGGTGATCGCCTGGCCCAGTTGCATCGCCTGGAACAGCGGTGGATCTTTCAGCTACGTGCCGTTTCTCCCTTGGGGCTCAAACATGAAATTGATTGGTTGGGTTTCACTTGACTAGTCTCCTCCCACATTTGGGGGTTCCCTGATGAGTGGGACCTCCCAGTGATGTGATGTCAGTTCTGTGGGTGTGACTATTTTGCGGTTAGCCAATCTAGAGTTAGTATCCCTTATTTCATCAGCCTGCTTTTTGGCATTTTTTGGCGGTTACCTTTGCGAGAGTGACACTTTGGATCACGTTGGAGCACTTGATACAGGGGTTTGGATGGCCCCGACACGTGCACGTCGTGTGACATGATCAGATAAGTGTCTTTTTTAAGAATTAAAAGTTTAGTGTTTATTATTTTTGGTGAATAAAAGTGATTAAAAGGGACTTGTACTGTTTTGGTGGGGACGATTAACCATATCCTCCTCCCACGGTTTATGCCCGACAAAAAAAGATTTATGGGTGAAGAGGGCTACTTGCGGTATTTTCCTTGAGGAACGCCTCCATATGAGAGCAGCCCAGTGGACTTTATCCACTCAATGGACTCAGGCATCAGGGTGCCTGTCAGACAAAATAGCAAACACAGATTGCCTTATTTTGTCCCTCCAATGGTGGCAGTCCACTCAGAAACTGTTGCTGGGGTCCCCATTTCAACAACCCTTACCCCAGACAACTCTCACAACAGATGCTTCACCAATGGGTTGGGGAGCTCATCTGCAAGACCTCTCCACCCAAGGCACCTGGACTTCACAAGAGACTCATCTACATATCAATCTCTTAGAGCTCAGAGCAATCTTCCTTGCTCTTCGCGTATTCCACACCCTGCTCAGCTACAAGACAGTCCTCATCCAGACGGACAATCAAGTAGCCATGTTCTACATGAACAAGCAGGGGGGAACAGGCTCTCTGTCGCTTTGCAACGAAGCTTTGCGAGTATGGGCCCTCGCCAGAGAGCATCAGATTCATCTCCTGGCAGTTTATCTTCCAGGCATACAAAACTCTTGGGCAGACAGACTTAGTCGAGTTCTGCTTCCACACAAATGGTCTCTACATGCAGACCAGGTGGCCAAGATTTTTCAAATTTGGGGAACCCCGGACATAGACCCATTTGCAAGTCCGTTGAATGCCAAACTTCCCCGGTTCTGTTCCAGAATTCCGGCTCAGGGCTGTCAGGCCAGGGATGCTTTCCTCCTTTACTGGGGTCAAGACTTCCTGTATGCCTTTCCACCCATTCCCCTAATTCCCAAAACCCTGTTAAAGCTTCAGAGAGACAGAGGCCGTATGATTCTCATAGCTCCACATTGGCCATCCCAAGTGTGGTACCCTCTGCTTCTACATCTCTCTCAAGCTCCCTCCCTGGAGTTAGGGTCTGCTCCAGATCTCCTGTCTCAGGAGGACGGAATGTTATGGCATCCCTCTCCCCAGTCTCTGCATCTCAGGGCTTGGTTACTTCATGATCTTAACCTCCCTCAGCAAGTAAAGGATATCCTTTATGCTTCCAGGAAGCCTTCCACAAGACGCTCTTATGCTTTCAAGTGGAAAAGGTTTACCATATGGTGTTCGCAGAAGGGTCTGAACCCTCTTGCGATACCTCTGGAATCATTGCTGGAGTATCTCCTTCATTTATCCAATGCAGGACTTAAACCTAACTCAGTAAGAGTCTATTTGAGTGCTATTGAAGTTTCTTTCAAGCCTCTAAATGGACAACGTATCTCCTCCCATCCTCTTATAGCAAGATTTATGAGAGGCCTTCTTCTAACTAAGCCTCCCATTAGGCCACCACCGGTGGCATGGGACTTAAACCTGGTTCTTGGTCAGCTCATGAAGCCACCGTTCGAACCATTAGCTACTACCTCATTGAAATTCCTTTCTTGGAAAGTTTTATATTTCTCATTGCAATCACATCCGCACATCGCATCAGTGAGTTGCAGGCACTAGTAGCTGATTCACCTTATACAAGGTTCCATCATGACAAGGTAGTCCTTAGGACTCATCCACACTTTATGCCAAAGGTGGTCTCGCCTTTTCATCTAAACCAAGCGGTCTACCTGCCTATGTTTTTTCCAAGGCCTCATGCATCTAATGCAGAAAGGAATCTTCATACTTTGGACTGTAAAAGAGCCTTAGCTTTTTACTTACAAAGAACACAGCAACATAGAAAGTCCTCTTAGCTCTTTGTTGCCTTTGATCCTTCTCATTTGGGACTTCCAGTCTCCAAGAGAACATTGTCCAACTGGATTGCTCAGTGTATTTCCTTTGCCTATCAGAGTAAGAATCTTCCTCTGGAGGGCCATGTCACAGCTCACAACGTGAGAGCCATGGGAGCTTCAATGGCTCATTTGAACTCTGTGTCTATCGACGACATCTGTCAAGCAGCCACTTGGGCCTCGGTTCATACCTTCACAGCCCATTACTGCTTGGACAAGGACTCCCGCCGGGATGCCTTGTTTGGTCAGGCTTTTCTTCAACACCTGTTCCATAGCTAATCAACTCCTACCCACCATCCCTGGTTGGATGCCAGAGATCCATGGGGGGAAGTGGAGCCCTTTCACAGGGGCACACAACTTCTGGGGTCTCTCCCTGGCATCTAAAGCTAGGGAGTCCCCATATGTGAAGACTACATTCCTGCTTGCTCCTGGAGATAGCATAGTTACTCACCTGTAACAGGTGATCTCCGGGAACAGCAGGAATTTAGTCTTCACAACCCACCCACCTCCCCTAGGAGTTGTATCTCTCTATCTATTTCTTTCCTTTCCCTCTCTCTCTCTTTGTCTCAGCTTTAAAACTCAACTGGAGAGAGGCAGTTGGGAAAGGCGGGAAGGCAGCACGCAGGCGCTGTGGGATGCTCCCAAAAGCTTTCTAATTGGATGCTGGGGAGCGTTCCCGCGCAGGCTCCATCGGTACCGACGATAACCATATGTGAAGACTAAATTCCTGCTGTTCCCGGAGATCACCTGTTACAGGTGAGTAACTATGCTATATTCCCTGGAAAAATGTCAGTTCAATCGTGTTTGAATCCAAGTTCACAAACTGGGACCTGCCATCCAGAAATGATCTTAACCAGATCAAAACTGGTCCTTCTATTCGTATGACTGACAAATACTGTAGCAGGATAGGATGATCTAACTGTGTCAAATGCTGCATTTAAATCCAACAGAAGTAAAAAGTCTATTCCTTTTGTCTAGATACTTCCACAGATAATCTGCCATGGTCATCAAAACCGACAAGTTACTATGGCATTCCTAAATCCGGATTGATGAGTACTAAGTATATTCTCCTCATGCAAATTCCTGTAACTGGCTAAGGGCTACTATCTTGAAAACCTTAGACAAAAATGGAAGGTTTAACACTGGTTGGAAATTTTCTGGTTTCCTGGGGTCCAGTGTAGGTTTGTTTTTAGCAGTGGTCATATTACTGCAAATGGCTGAGGAACAAAAGCCTGAATCAATGAGTGGTTTATGACAAATTGAACTGCTTTGCAACAACTCCCTCAATTTGGCAATACACAGTTGTCGGGCAGGGATCAAGACTAGAGTAGGTGGAACATACCATACAGATTAACTTTGAGTCTCATCTATTGTGATCTTCTTCAATACTACAAACTGACGTTCAGGCAACAACTTCTCAAGTCACTTCAAAACTCAGCATGTAGCAGCTTCTCAAGTCACTTCATTGGCTCCCTATCCAGTTCCGCATCCAGTCAAATGCCTTATACTGATTTATATATACATCCATTCAGTGATTCCTCAGTACTTTTCCTCTCTAATCTCTTCCTCAGGAACTTCCCTCTTCTGGCAGATTCATTTAATCTATGCACCTTGTCTGCCACAGTCAACTCTAGACTTGATTATTCCACCTTGCTGCTCCATATGCTTGGAGAAAACTACTTTAATCAGTATGTCAGGCTCCATCTCTGGCTCTAATCAAATCCAGGCTAAAAACCCACCTCTTCAAGTTTGCTTTTGGGTCCTGTTCACTACCTATGTGAATTTTTACCATTCCTTTAGGTGTACCATAGTCCCCAGTTGTTGTTTTGTCTGTCTTAATTAGACTGTAAGTTCTGATGAGCAGGGGCTGAAGTTAGGAATTTTAAAGGTTGTCCTAACTTTAGCCGATTTATCTAACAGCGCCGTGGTTGAATAGCAACTGTATCAATGAATATGGCTAAAAAAATTACATAGGTTTGCATGCATTTGTTCATGTGTCAATCCAGGTGGCTTGTAATAAAATTACCCCCCCCCCCCCCGTAGTGTTGAAAATTGATTCTCTGGTGTGATTAGCATGGCACAAGGAAGCAGAACGCTAGAAAATGACTTGCTGTAACTCTGCTAGATAGATACTATGAACCTCATTCATGCAATGTGCCGTCGAGTCAGTGCTGATTCCTGGCAACCCAACAGTTCCTGGGTTTTCATGGCAGGGTGACCAGAAGTAGATTGCCAGGCCTTCCTTCCGAGGCAATGGAGGGTTAAGTGACTTGCCCAAGGCCACTAGGAGTGCTAGTGGGACTTGAACCCTGGTCTCTTGAGTACCAAGCCAGCACTCGAACCACTAGGCAGCTACTCCACTCCATAACCTCATATTGTTTCAGAATTTAACATAGATAATAAAACAGCAGTGTTACTCTTGCTTTTAACACAAAATAACTTAAAGAATAAACTTTCGCGTATGCAGTTTACTGCCTTCCATGCAGCTTTGGTCATTTTCAGTCACTGCCTTATTCACTTGTGAAGGGTGCAGAAAGCAGCTGTAGACCCTATTAGTTTGCTGTCTGCCTTTCTCAAATTCACAAGGGCCTTGAGCATGACTTAAACATTTTAGATGGCCGTTAGAGGACGTGACCTTGGCTCCATAATGGTGAGGTTCCATTTTCTCAAAGCACAACAAGTAGATGTCACTGTTCCGAATATAGATTTCAACATCTGTAAACTGCTCTGCTCCCACAAAGAAATTGAAATGCGAGGGCTGACCCTTGGAAAGGAGGGGAACATGAAAAAGTCTAGATAGAACAAAAACTTCATAGTGTGGAGAACTGGACTGTGTCTTTAAGATCCACAGAAACACAGTAGAGTCCATCAATAGAGAGGATTGAAAAACAGAGGGCATTCTGCTGTCATTTGGGGAAAATGAGCATTTGAAATACAATTTACATTTATTTTTTTTTTGCGGAGAGATACATTATCTAACAATATTGTTTAATGACAGTCTGTTTATTCTGTTTGCACACATGATTGGTGTGAAAGCACATTTTAGATAGGACGTCAAGGTCAGGACGTGCTCAGTTCTGATGGTAAATGTGGAGGCTTTGCAAAATGCACATTCACGTGCAGCAGAAGGAGTCATTTTAGAAATATACACTTGGGAAAACTGAGAAGGGAAGCGGCAACTTGAATGTGTAAGTGCTGGCATTTCACAACAAATGCGTGTAAAGGTTGCCACTTACACATGTGTCTGGGCCATTCTACAAATACGGATATGCGATGCTCTTAAGTACAGAGAACTTACTTGTCCCCATTTCAATTTGGAGGGGGAAATAAACTTTGGGGCATTAACGGGACTATCCTTTTTAATCCTTCCTGTAAAGGGATGGCCAAAAGGAGCAATTTTTAAAATCTTATTCGTACCAGGAAGCAAGTGTATGAAATGGGGAGTACACATGTCGATTTTTATCCCGCCCAGAGCATGTTCCTGACATGCCTCTGTCTACTTTCAATGTGGTACTGTCAGACATGTGTAAATTTCACCCTTTCTAAATGGCAGTATACATGTGGATGTGACTTACATGTGTAGATGGCTGCTTATGCATATTTAAATCGTGAATAGAGCTTCTAAAATAACCCTCATAGAGCCCGATCCCAGAAGGAACATGTCCGGGCTGTCTGGACACCCGCAAACAGGATGGGCCCTTTAGGACTCGATTCTGCACTGTGGGAGCCAGACAGGATCAAGTCCTGAGTCGGGCCGGCGTGCCCCTGCTGCACCGTGGGAGATGTCCTTCCTGCCCCACAGCTAGCTTGCTGTGGTGCTGACCCACATTTCCCTGCCTTCTGACCCTTAGATGGGGCAGCCGGAGTTCAGATCGGGGGCAGGGAATCACCTACAGCACTGCGGGGTCATGCGCTTATTCTGCCTCCGAGGTGGAATAAGCTGGGCACACTAATGGTGTTCCCTGGATGTACAGGGCCAGGACTTGAATCGGCCCTGTACATCTGGGGTCTGTCCTGCCCCCGCTCCGCCCACCCCCTGCACCCCTGCCGTCCATCCAGATCTCCCCACACTGAGGCTGTGTATGTGCGGTGAGATTGCTTTTGGGAATGAGGACCAGACTGCTAGCGGGGCTTCTTATAGAATTGGGTTCTTAGTATTTTTTAAACTCCTTATATCAAGGCAGTTGGACAGCCAGCTTTTGTATGTGTGTGTTCCACTAAAACCAGTCAGTGCATTTGTGGACTGTATCTAGTGCGCATCGCTACAAGCAGTCTGCTTATCAAGGCGAGCAGGCTGGTGCCATCTTGGATGTTACTGCCAATGGGATGAGAATTATTGGTTGATTTAGAACATTTTTAGACTGCCCTTCTAACCAAGTTTATCAATGCTAAGAATCAATTTAAAAAAAAATAGAATTATAGTTACTGCACCCAAAAAGTGCCCAGGCCATTGGGAAGGAGGGAGACAGCAGAAGAATAGCCCTGGTAGATTTGTAGGTCTACTGGTAGATGATGGTGCGCAATAGTGGTGTTGTCTGGGAGTTGGGAAGTATGGAAACATAGTCCTGAGGAAACGAGGGCACTGTCCTCTCCCATCATTTCTTATGGGCTTTTCTACTAGTTTGTGTCAATTAGTAAAATTTACTCAAGGAAACCCTTTCAAATTTAACAGTGGATTCATATACAGTACAGACTGCATATTGCAAAGTGATCTCAAGAGAATTTTTTTTTTTGAATGCTCGGGCCTGATCAATGAACTATGTTTTATCAAAGAGCCAGAATAAGAATAAATTAGTAGTTAAGCCAGTTCATAATGTCATAGAAATGGGTAACATCACTATGTTTGGGAGCAGTTTCTCCAAATAGATAGTTTTGTACAGGAACCTCATTCCTAAACCCCAGGGTATGTGGTGTATGATCTCAATCTCTCAAAATTACTGGTAATGCTCAGCATAATATTTGCATTGTACCAAACAGCGCCTCCTTCTGGGGTTCATAAGATGTAATATATGGGTAATTTGTCAGGCCGCGCTTGGAAATTCCTTTTAATCAAGCTTGTGGTACCCAACGTGATGCTGAAAAGCTAAGTCTCTCTGCCTTATTTTCTTGGCCTCTGATTACTGTACATTTCTTGGTACTTGAAGATCTTCTACCTCTCAATGCGATTCACATAATAGTCTCTTAGGACTGACATCTCTATAATCAATGCTTTTCTAGTGTTCTCCTTTAAAACTGTGTCCAGCTTCCTTGCATCCAGCTTTTCATTGGCTGGAATGGACATACGATTTCCATCCAGCATTTTCTGATAAAGACTAAAAGCGTTTACTACACACCATGCAGGATTTTCCATGCTGTAGTCACCCTAGTCATCTAGATTTACTTAGTGCAGCCTATAAATCCTTTTAAATAAATAAAATATTTTACAGAGTAAAATGAAATTACTTTTGTATTTTATATTGAGGACAGGCAGATATTGATATTGATGTCCTGTTTATAGAAACTGTATTTTATTTGTAAACTTATTCTGGTATGTTTTGCTGATTATTATGTATGCTTTTTTATTGTAATCCGCCTTGATTTATGTAGTGCGTAATATAAATTTCTTTAAATTAAATAAATACAGCTGCCTTTGGTTTCTGTTTTTTCTGCTGGCCTAGTGAAACGCATCCTAGCAAACTTTGCAAAGGAAGGGGAGATATCCTGAGGGTTCACACTAATTTTCTTCTAGCCTTTGTGTCTCAGGGCCTTTATTCCTAAAACAAAAGGAATCACAACTTTGCCACCAAGGTCAAAAGAGCTCAAACGCCCAGCCCACCATACTAGGGTAGGAGTACAGACTGGAATCAGGAGTGAGAGAGCCAGTGCTCTAGATCATCTCACTGTCACATGTCATACAAGCGGGACTTCCTAGTTAAATATTCTTCTCAACATAAAAGGGGAGAACATCAGTGGATGGCATGTTTTGGTTGGAGACCCCTTTTTCATGTGTAAAACAAGTTTTACAAGTAGAAAAGGCTTTATACAATTATCCCCTTAAGAGGATATTTTATAAACCCATTTTCACTTATAAAACGCCTCTTATAAAACTGGGCTATGCGTAAAGGTATGTGCGGTGCAAGTAGGCTTGTATTTGTAGAGTGGGAGTGCTCAGGAGAGGCGTGTGATTTGCTCAAGAAACCCATTCAAATTTAACAATGGATTCATGTACTGCATGCATATTGCAAAGTGATTTCAAGATAATTTTATTTTAAATTCCTGAGCAATGAAATACGTTTTCTCAAAGAGCCAGAATAGGAATAAATTAGTTTTTAATCAAGTTCATCGTTTCATAGAAATGGGTTACATCACTATGTTTGGAGGGAAGCTTCTCCAAATAGTTTCGCACATGAACCTCATTCCTAAACCCCATGTGTGAGTGCATACTATATGTGCTAACATTTCTGCCTACTCCTAAGCAGGTATAAATGTTAGTGCTCGTAATCTAAGTGCTATTTCTGCAGGAATTGTGTGAATATTTTTTAAAGGCATATTGGTGTTTATAAGCCTTTCTAAAATAGGCTAAAAATGGGCACCTACTCCACCTCCAGACTTAGCCAGCCCTCTTTGTGTATAGCATGTGTGCAAGGTGCATGCTAAATGATCTTATCATGCATGATAATATTTTGCATATAAAAACCTTAAGGGGCATTTTTAGAAAGCATTTTCCACATGTAAAGTCTGTTTGACACCCAGAAAAGAGTCTCATAAAAAGCACCTTAAGGATAGGTGCATAAAAAAATGGGCATATCAAAGTGTGCATACTTTTACGTGATATGAATTATAAATAAACACCCTCTTTTATTATAAGGTTGGGTTGGCAAAAATTTTATAAAGACCAGGTCACAAAATTTTTTTTCTGGCTTAGTAAAAAAGCCACGATAATAATCATAGAAATATAACAGCAGAAAAAGATTGCATGGTCTACTAATCTGCTCTTCGGTATCAACTACAAGAGTCTCCTTTTTATCTTTAGAGATCCTCTGTATTTGTCCCATGCTTGTTTGAATTCAGATACTGTCCTCGTCTCTACCACTTCTACAGGGAGACTATTCCACGAATCTACCATTCTTTCCATAAAGAACCATTTCCACATATTATTCCTGAGTCTGTGCCCTTTCACCCTTATCCTATGCCCCCCCCCCCCCCATAGCAGAGCTTGCTTTCAATCAAAAGAGACTCTCCTCCTGTGCATTTATACCACAGAGGTATTTAAACATCTCTATCATATCTCCTCTATCCCGTCTTTCCTCTAATGTATACATATTAAGATCTTTAAGTCTGCCCTCATATGCTTTATAATGAAGACCACTAACCATTTTAGAAGCCACCCTCTGCATGGACTCCAACCTGTTTATATCATCTTGAGATCTCACCAGAGACTTATACAAAGGCATTATCGTCTACTTTTTTTCTGCTGGCCATTCCTCTCCCTATGCACCCAAGCATCCTTCTGGCTTTCAGCATCACCTTATCTACCTGTTTAGCTACTTTAAGAGCATCAGACACAATCACTCCAGGTCTCGCTCTTCTTTTGTAGACAGAAGTACTTTGCCGCCTACATTGTATTGCTCCCTTGGAGTTTTGCATCCCAAATGCATGACCCTGCATTTTTTAGCATTAAATTTCAGCTGCCAAATTCTAGACCATTCTTCAAGCTTAGCTAGGTCGCCATTCATATTATCTATTCCTGAATGAATGTCTGCTCTATTGCAGATTTTGGTATCATCTGCAAAAGGGCAAACTTTACCCAACAGCCCTTTCTCAATATCACTAATAAAGATGTTAAAAAGAATCGGACCAAGGCACACCACTTGTAACCTCCTCTTCAGAGTGAGCTCCATTTACCTGTATCCTTTGCTGCCTGCCACTCCACCAATTTCTAACTCTATCAATAACTTTAGGGTCCATCCCTAGGGTGCTCAGTTTGTTTATAAGTCGCCTGTGTGGAACGGTGTCAAAGGCTTTACTGAAATCTAAGTATACCACACCTAGGGCTCTTCCTTGGTCCAACTTCCTGACAACCCAGACAAAGAAATCCGTCAGATTTGTCTTACAAGAACTGCCTCTGGTAAATCCATGTTGACTCAGATCCTGCAATCCATTGGACTCCAGAAACTTCACTATTCTCTCTTTTAGCAGCATTTCCAATAAGGGAAATGCAGGGGACCACATGTGCCTTTCTGCAGTCCTCTGGGACCACTCCCGATGCCTAAGAAGCACTTAAAATGTCAGTCAGTGGAGCTGCAAGAATGTCCCCAAGTTCCTTCAGTATTCTTGGATGTATCCCATCCGGTCCCATTGCTTTATCTGCTTTTAATTTAGCTAGTTCCTCATGAACACAGTCTTCTGAAAGTCATTCATGCTCCCTGTCACTTCTGTTCCTATTTGTGGGTGTTACCTGAGGTCCTGCTCCTGGCCCTTCATCTGTGAACACAGAACAGAAATATTTATTAGGCAATTCCGCTTTATCCTCATCAGCTTCTACGTATTCCTCCCCTTCACCCTTGAGTCTGACAATACCACTTTTGTCCTTCCTCCTCTCACTAACATATCTGAAAAAAGTCTTATCCCCCCCTCCCCCACTCCATTTTATTGCATTGGCTATTTCTTTTTCTTTTTGTATGTTTGCTTTCCTGACTACTTTGCTAGGTTCTCTACGTTTTTCTAAATATAGAATGCCTGTCTTCCTCTCTCTGTGGTCTGTTATATTTCCTGAAGACCTTCAACTTTTCAGCTACTTCTTTTGAGAACCATAGCGAACTCCTTTTTCCTTTTACATTTATTTACCTTTCCAACAAAACTGTTTGTTGCCCTTAAAATATCCCCTTTCAGTTTTGCCCGCTGTATTTTCTACATCCCCCAGCTGTTTCTATCCTGATAAAAACTCCTTGAGGTATTGTCCCATCTTGGCAAAGTTAGTTTTTCTAAAGTCTAAGACCCTCACTTTTGAATGGATTTTATCAGCCCTAGTCCTAATACTGAACCAGACCATCTGGTGGTCACTGGATGTGAGATGATCTCCCATTATAACATCACAAACACTTTCCCCATTGGTAATTACCAAGTCCAGTATGGCCCCTTCACGTGTGGATTCTGTTACCAGTTGCCTGATTAGCTCTCCCTATAGAGAATCCAGGATTTCTTTACTTCTAGATGGTACCGCAGCAGGGATGTTCCAATCAACATCTGACATATTGAAATTGCTTATCAGTAGCACTTGTTCATGGCAATGCTGCGTATGTCTTCAATTAATTCTCCATCCACTTCTCCTTGTAAGGGGATCTGTATATCACTCCAATGCAAATGGATTTCCCTTTCCCTCTTTCTAGTTTAACCCACAGTGCCTCCTCTCCCCCTTTTAAGTCCTGTAATTCTACAGCTTTAATATTTTTTACATACAGTGCCACTTCTCCCATTCTTCCTACCTTTTCCTTTCTGAATAAAGTATAGCCTGGTATAATTACATCCCAGTCATGGTTGTCGGTGAACCATGTCTCTGTAACCGCCACTAAATTCAAGTCAGCCTCTTCCGTTAAAGCCTCAACATCTGGGATCTTATTTCCCATGCTAAGGGCATTTATATACACTGCTTTCCACATGTTGCCATTTTTACCCATTTCTACAGCGGTGTTTAACCCTTTCCAGGCCAAGCCCAAAACTCTCGGGATCCAAAATTCTGACTAAATATTCCTATCAAATGGTATATAATACATGACCATAGCAGAAGGAAAATCACTATTAGAACATATTGAATAAGACGGGTACAATTTTCCTGAAATATGCAAAAATTAACCCAGCTGCAGAACGTGGATTAAAATGTTAAAGTAGGCCTTCAAAAGGTTAATGTTTCACTTATCTGGGGGCTTTTTTCACCCATTCCCAATGAATTTAGTTTAAAGCCCTCTTCAGTAGATTAGCCAGTCTGCTGCTGAAGACACTTCAACCCTTCTTGGCTCCTAGGAACCTCCTAAGCCCATTTTAATTTTAAATAATATCTATAATCAGGTCATTGGCTCTCTTTTTGGTCAATTAATCTTAATTATACACTCACATATCCTAATAAGGCAATCGTAGTTTCTGAAAAAGCAATCAGTCATTCTAACACAGCACTATGTTTCAGACTGTCCATATAATTTGTTCAGTCTTGCATCAGGGAATCATAACTTATCTGTTTCGATGAGTGCTCATATTTTCAAACCCTGGGCTTAAAAATCTTCAAAACCGGTATAATCCTTCTGCAATGGCTGTAGAAAATTCATCCGCAGTCATTAAGCCCATTCAAAAAAACAGTACTCATAGTCCAAAATCCAGCTAAATCAAAGGGACTCTTCTCTGTAACAAGCTGTCATCCCTCACAAACTCTTCAATTCAGCATCTGATGTCAGACATCTGGGTAGTAGTAGTACCTATCATTTGTATAGCACTACAAGGTGCATGCAGCACTGCAGAGAAATATGTAAAAGACAGCCCCTGCTCATCAGAGCTTATAGTCTAGTCAAGACAGACAACACAGCAGCTGAGGACAAGGACACATTAAAGGTGGAACACCAGACCTCGTATTTGCCCCGTCCTCCCAGCACACAGCACCAACCTCGTGACAGTCTCCATCCATATATCACCAATCCCTTGGTCCAGCCATCATCAAATTATCTTTGAAGTCACCGAATAAAAAAATGCAAAAACAACAAACAGAAACCACTTACATTTCTCTCAGGTTCCTTCCATTTGATAGCCAGGACCTTATCAGCAAAATTACTCTGATGCTCGATTCACACTCCCCGGATGACCACATAGACTCTCTGATATCCAAGTGGAACACCACCATCTCAGCCACCGCTAAAGCACCACCAATGGTCCATAAATGTAAATGCCCAAACACATCCCGCTGATACTTAGAACCTAAAAGACCAGAAATCTAAACTACACCGAATCGAGCACAAATGGAGTGGAAGAGTGGCCTAGTGGTTGGGGCAAGGTACTTCAGGCCAGAAGGTCGGGGGTTCAAATCCCACTAGAGGACAGCAACCTTGGGCCGGAAGGACTGGGGTTTCTAGTCCCACAGGTGCTCCTTGTGGTCTTGGGCAAGCCACTTAACCCTCCATAGCCCATGTTCCCTGTAAAATAGTTATCTCCAAGTTATAATGCCCTGTTCAATGTAATTTCAGTTTGTTCAATGTAAACCGCACTGATGCAGAATAGCGTGGTATATAAGAGAATGTAAATAAATAAAATAAAATAAATGGAGACCCTCCAATAACACCAACATGCAAGCATTGTACATACAGGAGCTAAATAAGTACTGTGACATCATCTACAAAGCAAAGCAAGAATACTTTATAAACCTCATTAAGATTTCTATCAACAAGCCAAGGGAATTATTTGATATTAACTAACTTGCTCAAAAAAACATGAAACCTCCAATAAACCCAGAGCAGATGGCTCAACATCTTCAAGCTAACCATGGGAGCCAGACACACCCTCAGCTAGAGCTCCCCTCCTCAGCTGGTGACTCAAACCAGGAGCACATATGGAACAAGTTCAGCCTCTTCAGCCACAAGCACACTGGCAGTATACTTTCGGCAAGCAACACTACCACCTCCCCTCTCCCCTTGACTCCCCTGCCCTGTGTCCTGGATTGAGCTGGATAAGATACAACTCATATCCTACATATGCAACATGATAAACAACTCATTAACACAAGGATCTTTCCCCCTTCTACTCAAGCAATCCTCCCTCTGTCCTAAAGAACTGAACCTGGACCCTGCCTGCCCAGTATCATACAGCCCAATCTGTAATATCCCGTTCATCACTAAAATTATCGAAAAAGTTGTTCAGGAGCAACTGCAAGATCACTTAGATGAACACCATCCTCTAGACATTCACCAGCATGGATTCTACCCCCAACACAATGTGGAAACCCTCATGATTTCCCTGCTCAACACACTGATTAAAGGCACCAAAATCATAATACAAGGCTTTATACTCATCTTCCTGGATATATCAGCAGCGTTTGACTCTCTCACATCAACTCCTACTAAATCGACTCTACAATATAGGAATTCAAGGAACTCACCTGAAATGGTTCCACTCCTACTTATCAGACCGTGTACAACATATCAAAATTGGCACTCTCACATTTGCACCATTCCCCCTCAACCAAGGAGTACTGCAAGAGTCTGCACTCTTCTCACCCCTGTTTTAATATCTACTTACAACCCCTCTGTGAAATCATAAAACATCATGATGTAAATTACTTAATATATGCAAATGACATAATGATCTTCATTCCTTCTCCATAAAATCACCAGACTATACCAAATCTCCAACTATTTTTCAGCAATCAACCTCCAGCTTAAAGAATACAATCTCAAAATTAATCACAAGTTGGAAGCACTCTACGTCGCAAGAAACAAGCATTTCAATCCTCCACCCTCAGTCATAACAAACAATATCCCACTATCAGTCAAAACCCAAATTATCTGGGCATCACACTTGACCAAGAACTCAACTTTCAGCCACAAATAAGCTGAATTACCAAATCTGTCTGCTTCAAGTTTCGCACCTTAAGGAACCTACGCAAACTCCTCTCCCCCATGGATTTCCGAGCCGTTTGTCAAGCAGTAATCACCCCAGTATATGATTATTGCAATTCCATCTACCAGGGCCTACCCAAGAGCACCTATACCCCCTACAACTAGCTCAAAATACAATAACTAGAACAATATTGGCAAAATCTCAACAGGTTCACATTACCTCACTCCTCAAACAGCTTCACTGGCTTCCCCTTACAAGCAGGATCAAATACAAGATCATTCTACACACCCACAAAATTTTGAACAAACAATCAGCGGATAGCCTTGCTCCCCTAGCAGCGAGCAACAACTCTGAAAGACCCAGGAGAAGAGCTACAATCAACAGGCTAGAAATACCCACAAACAAACCCTCATGTGGCCAAAGAACCAACAGCAGGGCATTTTCACTATACGCTCCCATCCTTTGGAACTCACTGCAACCACAATTAAGATCCATCCAGTTAACCAGCTAATTCTGAAAAAACCTAAAATCTCTGTTCCTAGAGTATTATGGATCAAATACTGAACAAGGAACACCTGGCTAAGTAATAACCACACCCTATCCACACATTGTAAATGGTTATGCCTCAAAAGTTTGATTGTTTATCTGTTATAATATGTGTTCGCTGTAATGTGCACCTTACTGTTCCATGTTCAGTTTCAGATGGTGGTGAGACAACCAGGCAGCAATGTCAGATAAGCAGGAGAGATTTCAGGTACAGAAAGGTAGATCTGAGAGTCATCATCATAAAGATGGTACTGAAAACCATGGGAGAATATAAGTGCACCAAGGGACTGAGTAAGAGAGAGAAGGAGAGGTCCTAAGACAGAGCCCTAAGATACATCAACTGAAAGTGGGATGGCGGCAGAGGAGGATCCACCAGAATATACACTAAAAGTGCAATGGGAGAGATAAGAAGAAAACCAGGACAGAACAGAGCAGCTAAATCCAAGCAAGGACAAAGTATTGAGGAGAAGGTGGTGATCAACAGTGTCAAAGGCAGCAGCAAGGTCAAAGAGGATGAGAATCGAGTAGAGGCCTTTGGATTTGGTGAGGAACAAGTTGCTGAAGACTTCGACAAGAGCCATTTCTGTGGCATGTAGAGAAAGCCAGATTGCAGCGGGTCCAGAAGATCTTGAGAGGAAAGAAAGTCAAGATAGCGGTGGTGAACCAGTCATTCAAGTACTTTTGAAGCAAAGGGGAAGAGAGAGAGAGATCAATAACTGGAAGGACAGATATGATCTAGTGAAGGCTTTCTGAGGAGAGGTGTAACCACAGCATGTTTGAAGGCCATAGGAAGAGTTGCAGTGGAAAGCGATAGGTTAAGGATAGGACAGATGGAAGGGATGACAGTGGAAGAGAGAGAGCTTAATAGATGGGTGGGGGATGGGATCAGTCCATCTTTAAAGAATCAATCAATCAGGACTCAAATTCAAATGAATGTCATCCAGTCTATCTCTGCATTCATGCCATTAGGACTTAATGAATTCAAATTAAAGATCGAGCGTTGTTAAAGCTATATGAAAACAGGTGTTCCCAGGGCCATAGTTTGGGAGGCGTGGAGATGGGCTAGTAATGTGTGCAAGCACACGCATAGAATGCGTACACAAATTTGTACCCAAGTGGAAATTTGTGTATGATTTGTGAACCATTGGGGCTGGTTCTAGGTGCCTGTTTTAGAAAAGAAGATAGGCTCCTACGTTGCATTTATAAAATAGTCTTAAAACAGACATATTTTTGAAAGGACAGAAGCACCCTGTTCGAAAATTACATATGAATAAGTATAGAGTTTTGATTTATAGTATTTAATTAATTGTTTAGTAGTTTTGGAGGATGAGATAACTCTGAATTTTCTTTCTTAGTTCTGATATGTTTCAGAGTGATGTTGTTTTGTTTGGCGTGGAGTACTTGTCTCGGCTCACCCTGCCAAGCCCTGAGTAGGAGTGTTTGGATGATGATCAGTAGTTAAAAATGACTTGTAGGATTTGTGTTCTTATTTTCCTTCGGTGTGTATCATTACTCATTCTGCCATTTATTTGATATAAAATTATTTGCAATAAAAAGAGAGCCACCTGGTTTCCACAAGCTTGTTTAGGTGCGTAAGTTGTATGGGGTACTGGAAGCGGTGCAGTTTTGGGTGATTGAGCAATCTCTAGTTTTATGTAGACTGGATTACTGCAACAGGTCTTACTTGGGACTCTCAAAATACGTTCTCCATAGTCTTCAGATGGTCTAAAGCTCTACTGCTGATTTGGTGACAGGCTGCCATTTGAGAGAGCATGTTAAGCAATATTTGGAGCAGATGCACTGGCTTCCAGAGGCTCAGCATTTGGAGAGTAAGTTAGCTATGCTGATTTTTAATGTATTTTTTAAGGAGGGCCCAGTTTATTTGAGGAAAGAAATTAAGCTATCAGATATTCCAACATTGTTCTTTTCTTTGGAGACGAGGAGTCCAATATTCAAAGGCATTTACACGGTTCGCAGGTCTGCAAACAATGTAAATGCCACTCAGCGGGATATTCACGGTTAGTGCCGCTGAATATTTGTAGGTGCCGCTACTGCATGCCCCAATTCTAACTGGTTAGCACTGGGGCGTTTTGAGGTGGCACCTAGCCATAACTGGGCAGCAGCTGAATATCGCCACCGCCTGGTTTAGCTTCTGGGTTCTGTGGCTGACCCGGATATGGCCCCAACATTGAATATCCAGGTCTAAGGGTCAGTGCTTGTGGTTAGTCTCTGTAGGAGCGCTAGCTGCTGGTGCTGAATATTGGCCCCAAGGTGTCTAAAGATTTAATATGTAGCTGAAAGCGATTAAGTAAATCCATACAGTAGCTTTCTTGGTGGCAGAACCAATACTTTGGAATGCTTTGTCCACTAATCTGCATTGTGGAAGTGATTTTATCATTTCATAAGCGACTGAAGGGATTTTTGTTCATGAAGGCTTTTGGTGGGGGTTGGCTATAAATCTAAGCTGGGGGCCAAAAGGATGATTGATTAGATGGGTAATTGTCTTTATTGTCTATTATGTAGATTTTGTGCATTTGGTGTTTATATAATTGTGGATGTTTAGCCTGGGGTTAAAGAAAATAAGGGGAGTATATTCAGATCTGCTAACCACATTAATCGTGGCCACCAAGATCTTCAGCTACTGAACACTGATACCAGCTGGCTAGCATCGGAGCATTGCAGGGCGGAACGGAGGCGGCATCTGGCGATAACCGGGCAGCAATGATATTTAGTCACTGCCAGGTTATCGCTAAGCGGCACCCGAAAGGCTGGCCTAACCTTTGCCACAGAAGTTAAGCAGGAATATCACCGCTGCCCGGCTAGCTTCTGTGCTGTCCGGCTGACCCGGCTACTCAATGCTGGTGGCTGAAGATGGCTTTGGCACTGAATATCCGGGCCTTTAGTTCAGCAGCGACAGCTAGCCACTTTATCAGCAGCAGCCACCGCCGCTGAATATCATGCCCTAAATATTTAAAGGGTCTGTATTCAAAAGGACTTATCCAGTTGTGAGGATCTGCTAACCGGATAAGCCCCACTATCCAGATAGTGCTGCTGGATATTTGCTCTGACACACCAGCACTATCCAGATAGAGTGGGATAGTCCATGCGTAGGACTGAGGCAGAGCACACACTGATCTGGACAGTGATGATATTTAGCAATCCGCATAACCTAAGATCGCAAAATACCTGTGCTAAACAGATTGCCCATTCGAATAACAGCTGAGGATTGCCGCTCTCTAGATAGTACTGCTGCTGACCATTAAATACATATACTTTATTTAGTGCCGGCTAGAATCCAGATTCTGGCATTGAATGTCTAAGGGGTTATTTTTACCCATGGCAGCCGGCTGACCACCATGTGCAGAATATTACCCTGTAAGTTGTTCACCCCTCCCATGGGGAACTTGAAAGTGGGCAGGCCAAGTGTGACAGCAGCAGTAACTGAGTTAAATATATGCATTTACTCACCTGGGTATATAATTTTTGTTCTTGGGAAAGTCTACAAAATACAAATAGATGGAAGACTGAAAAAAAAAAGAATTGTGATCCTTCAATATTTTAAGCAACATGAAGTGTTAGAGCTAAGACAGATACAGCATATACATGTTAATAAAAGAAATGAAAGCCTTTATTGGGTTACTGAGAATTAGGACTTTTTATAGAAGGGACTCTTATACTGAGTACCGGCACCTTTTTCATTGCCTGCTAAAACTGACCTATGGCCCTCCTTTCTTAATGAAAGAGCCTTGCATATGAGCACTGGCATCTTTTTTTATTAGGGAAAATCCACTACTGAGTCATTTGCATTTTCTGTTCTAAGGATCAATGAGTGTGGGGATTGAGTGTGCTGGGGATTGTTGAAAATAAGAGGGCCAGAGAGCGGACTTGCTTGTGGTCCTATGGCTGATGCAGTATTTCTGTCTAGCATGAAAGCCTTAATCATTCAGGGTTTTGCTGAAACCTATTTACTCGTGAACTGTTGCAGCTCCTTTGCCGAGCTCTCCTGCTCGAAAGGAGGAATATGTAGAATGTAGTTTTGTGCTCCATTAGATGGACCTCAAAATAAGGAGGGAGGACTCTGGATTGTCGGAGTTTGAGCAAGATAATGAGTGAGCATCCAGAATTCTCATATGTACGAGCAGGATAAATAAATAAAATATGGACTAATGCAAAGAGACTGCTAGTATTGCTACTGGGACTTAAATATCACACACAGCTCCCTTGGGTTTCTGTACCCCAAATACATCACTCTGCACCTCTTCGCATTAAAGGTTAACTGCCAAGTATTTAGCCAGTTTTCTAGTTTTTGTAGATCACTTTTCATTTTGCCTTCTACTTTCTCTAGGGTGTCCATTTTTTGTTGCAGATCTTCGTGTCCTCTGCAAAAAAACACATTTTCCCTTCTAACCCTTCAGCAATATCGCTTATAAAGATAGTGAACAAAATTGGCCCCAGGACCCACCCTGAGGTACTCCACTACTCACAGCAGAAGGTTGAGACAAATTAGGAAAATGAGTCAATTCCACCGTCTCAGTCTTTAGTGAATACACACAATTCTCCATTGGAAATCCTATTTTCAAGCTTCTTAAACATAGAAGAAAATTTGAACCTCTTAATCTTCCCAATGGGGTTTTTCCTTGCTTGACTCCAGGAAAAATGCAGAAGCCCTCTTCTTCTTTGAAAGACAAAAGTACCTTCTTGGTAAACATTGCTGCCAAGGCAAAGTTCCAGTCCCCGTGTCCTAGGAATATTCAGCTCGGTTGAATCCCGCCTCAGAACTCTTCCAATTGGTGTGAGGAGAGTCACAGGCCTTCTTACTAGAATGTCTCCCTCTGACGAGCAGGTGTAACTTTGCGAAGGAGTTTTTGGGCAGGCTGTCTTATAAAAACATAGGTGCATATATCAGCTTTATTAAACTAGCATAACATATCCATCTATGTGCCTTCCGTGCCTAGGCATCTAATTATAAAATAACTCTTAATATTATAAGGCATGTTTTTATGCACAGAAATTGCCTTAACTTAAATCCTCTCTTTGCATATGTTTTTCTGATCAGGTGGGATGCATTCTTGGAGGGGAAGGATCTGGATAGAGTTCAGTCTTATGTACATACAGCCCTATTCTATCCCGGACATAGAAGTCCTCTGTACATCCGCTCTGAACCAGACGTACAGAGGGCATCGCGATTCTGATCCTGCAGGGCATGTCTAGACCTGTGGGATCAGAATTGCGATCAGGCCTGTACGTGCATGCCGGGACTGCGATTTGGCCTGGCCTGCACATACAGGCACTGCCAGACTAACTCAGTCAGGGCTTTTAAATGGAGCCGTGGCGCCATGGCGTCCGGTTGCCACGGCACAATGGCTCCATTTAAAAGCCACAATCCCCGCCTCCGGCTCCTGCAGCCAATTCCCTGTAGCCAGACCCCTGATCTAGCCACCTACGGCCAGAGTCCGGTTGCGGGGAATGTCCTCGGCTCCCCCTGCCCCATCCACTATGTCCTGGGAAGTTATTCCACCTCAGAGGTGGAATAACTTCCCCGTACAAGTTGCCGGCCCTGGCCGTACAGGGCTGACATTTGAATTGGCCCTTTACGTCCAGGGCCGATGACCACCCACCGTCTGCCCTAACTCTGCCCCCAATCCACCCCCTCCCCACCCCTATCTAACTTCCCTGTACAACCGGCAGGGAAGTTAGACACCGGCGGAGAGGGCCACGAATAACGGGGATGGACGTCCATCCCCACTATTCATGGGACAGAATAACCCCAATATTGTATAAGATATACGTATGAGCATATAAAATAGACTATTGTGTGTATAGATACTTTGTGTGGTGTAACTTAGCTGCATTTCTAATGCACAAGCTAGGTGGTCCTTTATAAAATTGATCTGTTAGCCATTTCCATGCATGTTTTTAGATTCATGCGTAATTCTAAACTTAAACTGGCACAAACACTTAATCAAAATATGTACGCTTCAAAAACTTCTTAATTCTATTTACCTGTTAAGGTACATCTTGTAAATATCAGGTCCTATGTATTTTGTAACAAGTACATTGCAGGATCTCTGGAGTAGGAATACAATCAAAGGGGATACCTGAGGTAATGGGAGACAGAGAGCTTGACATTCACCCCACAGCAGTCAGTGTTTTTGAAGCGCCTGGCCGCTGCAGGCAAAAGTAAGCCCAGATATTCAGCACCAGAATCTGGGTAGTGTCCAGTGCTGAATATCCGGTGTCAACGGCAACCGATACAGCTATCCAGACAGCGGCGATATTCAGCCAAACTGTATTGAGACAACCTAGCTTTATGTGGTTACTTATCTGGTTAATGGACTGAATATTGCCAATAAGCACCCTTGTCCCACCCCATGGATGGCCCTAATGCTGTTTGGGCAGTGCCGTGGCAATTAGAGGGGGCATTCAGCAGCATTACCCAGTTAGTGGTACTGAATTTTGGGCTCAACAGGGTTTATCCGGTTAGCAGGCCCTGCTAACTGGATAAACCCCTTTGAATATTGGGCCCAGAGTGTCTTGCCTAAAGTTTATTGGTGTAAATTCAGAATTTATAGTTCATTATTCTAATCACTAAACCATCTGCTTTCTATATAAACCTTTTCTGTGCTTGTTTTTTTTCAAAGAATATAAAAGTTATAGTATATGAACAAAAACCTTTCATTGATGACAACTGATGTACCGAAAATGATTAAGTATATACTTAAATTTTACTAATGGTAATCTACTAATCCCAGAAAAGGATTTTCATTAGTACTGGTTCTTTAAATCTACTAATTCCAGTAAAGGATTTTCATTAGTACTGGTTCTTTGAAGGACCATTTGATTTCACTTGTGGACTTTCAAGTGTACTTTGAACTAAAACAATCTTGGAGTCTCACCAGTAATCATCAAAGCAGCCTTGTCCTAATTTGTATCATAAAAGATAGTAAAATGACCATTGCTGTCTGTCTTGTATAATTTTGCTTTAGAGCGTCTGAGTATTAATCCAATCCTTTTGATACAATGTATTAAAGTAAAAAGTGTGACAAGCCAGTACTTCCAAACCTACCCCATATGGTAAGCAAATGGTACTGGACCCGGTGCTTACCAATGAGAAAGTGTTTCTGATGTTATGGTTGGGATATCATCTCACTAGATGGTGTTATTCAGTATTAGGACTAGGGCTGATAAAGTCCATTCAAAAGTGTAAAGGTCTTAGACTTTAGGAAAACTAACTTTGCCAAGATGGGACAATACTTCAAGGAGTCGATAGCATGATGGGAACAGCTGGGGGATGTAGAAAACCAATGGGCAAAATGGAAAGGGGATATTTTAAGGGCAGCAACACCTTTTGTTAGTAAAGTAGAGGCCACTATGGTTCTCAAAAAAAAGTAGATAAAAAGGTAAAGAAAAAGAGGGAGGCCTTCATAAGATACAAGAGATCGCAGAAAGAGGAAGACAAGCATCAATGTATGGAAAAACTTAAAGAAGCTAGGAAAGTAGTCAGGAAAGCAAAGATACAAACAGAAGAAAATACAGCTAATGCAGTAAAATGGGGAAACAAGACATTTTTCAGATATGTCACTGAGAGGAGGAAGTGCAAAAGTGGTATTGTCAGACTCAGGGGTGAATGGGAAGAATATGTAGAAGCTGAGGATAAAGCAGAATTGCTTAACACATATTTTTGTTCTGAGTTCACAGATGAAGGGCCAGGAGCAGGACCTCGGGGAAACATCCACAAATAGGAACAGTAGTGTAGGGGATCTTGAATGATTTTCAGAAGACCTGTGTTCGTGAGGAACTAGCTAAACTAAAAGTGGACAAAGCCATGGGGCCAGATAGGATGCATCCCAGAGTACTGAAGAAATTTGAGGAGTTCTAGCGGCTCAATTGTCTGACCTTTTCAATGCTTCTTTAGAGTTGAGAGTGGACCAAAAGGACTAGAGAAAGGCACATGTGGTCCCTTCACACAAAAGCGGAAGTAAGGTTGAGTTTGAGAACCAAAGGCCGATTAATCTGACCTCTTTGGTGAGTAAATTAAAGGAAACGCCACTTAAACAGAAGATAGTGAGCTTTCTGGAGTCCAGTGGATTGCAGGATCTGGGCAGCATGGTTTTAGGGGCAGTTCTTGTCAAACAAATCTAATTAATTTCTTTGACTGGGTGACCAGAGAGTTGGACTGAGGGTGAGCCCTAGATGTGTGGTGGTCTTAGATTTCAGTAAAGCCTTTGATACTGTTCCGCACATATGACTTATAAATAAATTGAGCATCTTAGGAATAGACCCTAAAGTGACTGAATGGGTTAGAAATTGGTTGAGTGGGAGCCAGCAAAGGATACAGGCACATGGAGTCTACTCTGGGGAGAAGGACGTAACTAGTGGTGTGCCACAGAGATCTGCCCTTTGCCCGATTCTTTTTAACATTTTTGTTAGTGATATTGTAGAAAAGCTGTCAGTAAGATTTGCCTCTTTGCAGATGATTCCAAAATCTGCAATAGAGTAGACACCCAGGAAGGAGTAGATAACATGAGGAGGGATCTAGCTAAGTTAGAAGAATGGTCGAGAAGTTGGCAGCTGAGATTTAATGCTAAAAAATGCAGGGTCATGCATATGGGCTGCAAAAATCCAAGGGAGTGGTACAGTATAGGGGATGAAGTACTTCTACTCACACAAGAAGAGCGGGACCTGGTCATGATTGTTTCTAGTGAATGTAAGGTGGGTAAACAAGTTGAAAAGGCGATGGTAAAAGCCAGAAGGATGCTTGGGTGCATAGGAAGAGGAATGGCCAGCAGGAAGAACAATAGTGCATCTCTATAAGTGAGACCTCATTTGGAGTATTGTCTGCAATGCTGGAGACCACATCTTCAAAAGGATATAAACAGAATGGAGTTTCTTCAAAGGGTGGCTACCAAAATTATCGGTGGACTTTGTCATAAGGCATATGGGACAGACTTAAAGATTTCAATATGTATTCTTTGGAGGAAAGGTGGGAGACAGGAGGTATGATAGAGACATTTAAATACCTCCATGGCATAAATGCATAGGAGGTGAGCCTCTTTCAATTGATGGAAAGCTCTACAGTGACGGGACATAGGATGAAGAAGAAAGGGAATAGACTTGGGAGTAATAATGCTGAAATATTTCTTTACAGAAAGAGTGGTAGATGTGTGGAACAGTCTCCCAGTGGAGGTAATATAGACCAGGACAGTATCTGAATTCAAGAAAGCATGGGACCAACACAAAACCTTCTTGACCTACCCCCTCAAATATGCAAGGGCACACAATATGCTCCACTAAGGGCCTTTACGCTCTATGCCCCTACCCTCTGGAATGCACCACCTGCACTCTGGGCCATCCAATCTCCTCAGAGCTTCAAAAAACACCTCAAGATATACCTATTCCAGGAGCACTTACAGCATAGAACAACCACCCAACCCACAAGCCAATCACCTCCCCGCAACCTCTTACCCAGTGTGAGCAGTGTGGCCGCACCGGGCGCAAAGGCTTAAGGGGTGCATTTCAGCTGTCTGCCGTTGCTTGCCACCGCCACTTTCTCTTCATTCAGCGGCAGCAGGCAACAGCAGACAGCTGAAATGCGCCCCTTAGGTCTTCTCGTGGCACTCTGAGCAGGTCTGGTCTCTCCCATCTCTGATGCGATGTTAGAGAAGGGAGGGACAGATCTGCTTAGGGTGCCGGTGACTTGCACATCGGGTGCGCCTCTTTTCTCCCACCGCCATCCAGAAAGTGGCTGGATGGAGGTGTGTGTGTGGGGGCACCCGATGTGCAAGTCGCACAGGGCGCGATTCACGCTTGGTAAGGCCCTGTTCTCACTTAGCCCCCCACCCATTAAGTTAACATCTGTGTAAATAGCAATCAACCCCCCCTTCCATCCAGTGCATGTACATCCCATTGCCCACCCCTGCCTAAGTAATTGAATATTTTTCTCCCTCTTTTCCTACCCGTACCTTTGTAGCCCTTGCCCACTTTACTCACTGTTCACTGTAACCCTTGTTAATTTACCCCCCCCCCCCCCATGTTCACTGTAACCCTTGTTTGACTGGTAGAAAAACGGTATACCAAAAGCCTGTTAAATAAGATCTCTAAATGAAAAAAAATTGCCTTTCTCTGCTGTCATGTTTCTGTATTTATTTGTGTGCGCATGTGCAGACCTTCAGAGCAGTTTGATAGCTCTTACACACCACATAACCTTCCACTCTTCCAGCACATTACACACAAGTGCCTTTTTATGCACAGGAGACAGGTGCTGCTATTACAGGTTTCTGTGCAGTTTAGTGCAGGCTTTTGACCTATAGCTCATTTGCATGCTGTTTGCTTACAGCATGGCTGCGCAAAAGTTTTTGCACTAAAGCTGCAATTGGAAACTCTGTGCTAGAGCTTTAGCGCCGGGCTCTAGTTCAGGATTTCTGCATCGACCTGACAGATTTTAACCCTCCAGGGACAGGGAAATACTAACTATACCCGAATGTAATTCAGTTTGAGCTTCTAAGAAAGGTGTGCGCTAAATCCAGTTCCCTTCGAGAAATGACTGAAGTGCTCTCTTCGCTGCTCATGCGTTTGCCTTACTGGTGTTGGGCGTCTTCTTGGTTGACTCCAAGTGATGTATTTATGTATCATACAGACAGCATACCCTGATGATAACAAAATAAAAAATATCACAACCAGATGGTACAGTTGGAATGGCTCTTTTGACTGCCATGACATTGATCTACTGGAAGCCAGAATTATTTTCCTCCTATGAATCAACTTGCCTAACCTAATGTGATGCGGACATTAATGTTGATATATTACAAAATAAGTACTATATACACAATGAGGTCATATCATCAGGAACCAAAACTTATTTATGCAGTTACCTTCATAAGGCATGACAGAAACTGTAAATCTACTTAAAAGTGAACTTTTTTCCTAATGAGTTTCTTTTTGGGGGGCGGAGGGGTTCGGTTTCTCTTAAAGGCAGGATAACGTTTTGCTGTTTGCCTGAAAATGATGTAATGCTGTAAATATTTGCAATATTAATTAATATTTTTCTCTTTGATGCAGTCCATTTCACTTGATATTTTTCTGGCTGCACACTGAAGTGCAATTAGCTTCATTTCTAGTTTATGATGTACCGGGGCACCGTTAGAGCACATGGTTAAAGTAGTAGGCTGACGAGGGACGTTAGGTTCAAATCTCACTGCCACTCCTTGTGATACTCATTTATCTCCAGGAACAAGCAGGAATGTAGTCTTCACATATGGGTATCTTCGGTACCGACGGAGCCTGCGCAGGAACGCTCCCCAGCGTCCAATTAGAAAGCTTTTGGGAGCATCCCACACCGCCTGTGTGCTGCCTTCCTGCCTTTCCCAACTGCCTCTCTCCAGTTCTTCGTTTTCCACGGAGCCAGCAGGTCGTCGTTCCTGTCACCGCAGAAAAATTCCCTTTATTATTCTCTTTTTTGTGGTCGCGTCTGCCTTCGACGCTATACCGGTACCGCCGGGTTTTTTTCTTTCTTCTTCTTTTTTTTAAAAAAAAAATATATATACTCTTTTTTTTCCAAACTTTTCTTCCTCAGGTGCACGTGCCTTTTTGGGCCTTAGGCCCCAATTTTCCTCTATCATGGAAAAACCTGCTTCGGGTTTCAAGGAGTGCACCAAGTGTGGCGGTACCATCTCCGTCACCGACACCCATGAGTGGTGTCTTAAATGTTTAGGTCCTGACCACTCCATCACGGAATGTATGGCCTGTGCCATGATGTCCAAGAGGGGTCGACAAAACCGAGCTGCTAAGCTCAGTACCCTGTTTCCCTCCGATGCAGCCTCGGTGGCATCGACGTCTTCCAGGGCTTCGTCTTCCTCCCGTGGATCTCAGGTAACTAAACATATGTCTGGCCGGTGCTCAAAGGGTAGATCTCCTTCCAAGCATCGAGATGCCTCCGGCGTTGCCCTTGAGGATTCTGCACTGGCAAAATTGCCCCGGCGGGAGGCTTCGGCTTCCAAAGCATTATCGGGGCTCCAGGATGTTCTTGAGACCTCAACCTCGGCAGAACTACTGGTGCCATGCTCTGGGGCACCGGCTGTTTTCTCCAGTACCAACACCCAGGCATTGGCAGCATCGATAGACCAGAGATTCCTGGCTATTGAACGCAGTCTGGCGGCTCTCCTTGCGGCATCGATGCCCTCGGAACCGCGTCAGACAGTTCAACCGTTACCGGCACCGACTCCGGCACTGGTATCTGTACCGGTACTGACAGCATCGGCATCGACATCGGTGTCCGCATTGCCGGCACCCAGTCATTCTATGCCTTCCAGTACCGATACACCATTACCGATTCCCCCCAGTACCGACTTCGGTCGGTACGGGTATCGGGCTCTACAAGAGCATCCGGACAGAAGGTACTTTGAGTACTCGGAGGAATCTGAGGATTCTGACAGTTCTGTCGATACCAGAATACTTCTCCCAGAGGAGCCTTCCTCCCCTAAACGCAGGATGTCTCCTCCAGAGGATATCTCCTTTCAGGACTTCATCAAGGAGGTGGCTCGAGGTCTGTCCATTACTGTGGCTCCTGAAACAGAGCCCAGGGCAAAGGAGTTGGAGATTTTACAATATCCCAAAGCTCCTAAGGAGGCAGCTACTTTGCCTATCCATGAGATCTTACATGATCTCAAGTTGAGAATGTGGGAGACACCTCTTACCATCTCTCCTCACTCCCGTAGACTGGATACTATGTATCGAGTGCCTCTGTGTCCTGGTTTCCAGAAAACTCAGCTTCCTCACCACTCTATTGTAGAGGAATCAGCTATGAGAAAGATCAGAAGTGCAAAGAGGCATGCCTCTAATCCTCCAGGACGTGAGTGTCGAACTTTGGATGCCTTTGGACGTCGCACTTTCCAAGCGTCCATGCTTTCTGCTAGGATCAGTTCCTATATTTTATATATGGGAATGTTCCTTAAGGAAGTCACAGGAGATTTAGAGGTTTTGAGCCCTCTTCTTCCTGATGATAAGAGGCAAGACTTTCTCACACTGGTTAAACATGCCCAGGATGTTTCTAAGTTTGTCAACCGTGCAGCTTTTGACTGTTTTGAGTGCATAAGCAGAACCTCTGCCATTGCCATAGGTGCACGTAGAATTGCCTGGCTCTAGGCATCCAATTTGGAGCTCTGGGTACAGGACAAACTGGGCAAAATTCCTTGTACAGGTGAGAATCTGTTCGGCAAACATTGGCAAGAGAAAGCCAATGAGTCGGATGCTGACAACTCCACCTTGGATAGATTATCCAAGGCCACAGCTGATCCTGCAAGAAAGAAATCTTTCAAGAAACCATTCTTCTCCAAAAAGAAGAGGTTTTAACCTTCTTATTCCCAGCAGGGACGTTCTGCAGGTCAACCTGTCTGGAAGAGTCAGCAGCCTCCTAAAGAAAGGAAAGCAAAGACTGCTAAGCCTCAACCGTCTCAGCAGTCTCAGCCTCCACAAGGCCTTGGACTTCCATCTAGAGAACTTAGCCTTCCTGGCTCTTAACAGACCAGAGCCTTCCACCATTCCAGGAAGGTTGTGTCACTTTGCCCCCAGATGGGGGCAGATAACAGTAGAACAGTGGACTCTCTCCATTATAAAAGAGCGGTACAAGCTTCACATTCTTTGCATACCCCCTCCCACAATGGTAAGACAGTTCAATTCTCAGACCTCTCTCATCAACATGTTAGATCAAGAGGTCATTATGCTTCTTGCCCAAGGGGCAATAGAAGAGGTACCCATACCTCAACAGGGTACACGGTTTTACTCCCCCTATTTCCTTATCCCAACTGGATTGCACAGTGTATTTCTTTTGCCTGTGAGAGTAAAAACCTTACTTTGGAAGGCCATGTCACAGCTCACAATGTGAGGGCCATGGCAGCCTCTATGGCTCATCTTCACTCTGTGTCTATTGACGACATCTGTCGAGCAGCTACTTGGGCCTCGGTTCATACCTTCACAGCCCATTACTGCTTAGACAAGGACTCCTGCCGGGATGCCTTGTTTGGTCAGGCTGTTCAACACCTGTTCCATACTTAATCAACTCCTACCCACCATCCCTGGTAGGATGCCAGAGATCCATGGGGGGAAGTGGAGCCCTTTCACGAGGGCACCCAACCTCTGGGGTTTCTCCCTGGCATCTGTAGCTAGGGAGTCCCCATATGTGAAGACTACATTCCTGCTTGTTCCTGGAGATAGCATAGTTACTCACCTGTAACAGGTGATCTCCGGGTACAGCAGGAATTTAGTCTTCACAACCCACCCACCTCCCCTAGGAGTTGTATCTCTCTCTTTCTCTCTTTCCCTCTCTCTCTCTGTCTCAGCTATATACTCAACTGGAGAGGGACAGTTGGGAAAGGCGGGAAGGCAGCATGCAGGCACTGTGGGATGCTCCCAAAAGCTTTCCAATTGGACGCTGGGGAGCGTTCCCTTGCAGGCTCAGTCGGTACCGACGATACCCATATGTGAAGACTAAATTCCTGCTGTTCCTGGAGATCACCTGTTACAGGTGAGTAACTATGCTTTACAATAGTATTCTTGCTCAGTATGAGAGGAACAGCAGGTTCAGACATTTGGTGTAAATCTCCCTCTGCCTTTTCCTTATTTTCTCTTCACTCCACAAGTATATCTGCTATTCCTCATGTTTAAACACACACATGACTGTTTTGCCAAGATTTCTCACCCAAAATGTCATTTTTTTAAACAAAACAATGATCTCTTTTACTACTTTCACAGATGGATGAAAAAGCAGACAGAGCATTATAAGAACAGGGCGGAGAGATAAAAAATCACATTGCTATACAGAAGAACTCTGTTAAGAACCTAGAGGTGCCAAAAATAGTCCTTACTACCTTGGTATTTTAGCTTAAGTCAATAGCTTTTGACACTACTGCAATGGCTGAAACTTGGCCCTATGAAGGATACAGAATGTAGAAGGGTGTGTACAGTACCTTAGTCTGGACCACAACATTTATAGTGACATTAATTTTAAAAAATATTGGATTGATTCTGAAATATTTTTTCAAAGGAGATTGAGTGAGAATTATAAACTGGGTTATCCCTAGGGGAAGAGTTGATGGGAGAGCACAATTTGACCTCACAATGCTCTGGAGCTCTTTTAGATTGTACATCACTATGCTAGTTTCTAGTTTCCTATGTCACAAATGAATTTTAAGTCTTAATACTAGTAGCAGTTATGAAGAGAATCACAAGCAATTGTTTGCTGTGAATTATAACTTAAAATTGCAAGTGGCAGATCCGCAATCACCCTGAAGAGAGAAATCCTATTAAAGATGTTTGTAGCAGTCCTCTCGGCATGCCATGGTTAGTGGTAGCTCTAAGCTTGACAGTTCATTTTTTGTATTCCTGAGGGGCAGGGGGAAGAGTTACTCTTCAAAGTCCTTGCCAGCCAGAAGATGACCATTCTCTTCTGTCTTGCCACTCACCTCCACAAACTAACCACTATTGCCAATAACGTACTAAATCTTGGTAGTGAAAGTTAAAAATTGAGGGGCCAATATTCAGCTGCTATGGTCATTTTTTTAAATGCCACCTAAAGAAATTGGATATTCAGCACTGGTATCTGAATAGTGATCTTATGGGCTTGTATGCAGATTTTATATGTAACTCAGTATGAGATGGGAAGCCAGCGATAGGCTGCTAGTAATTGAATAACATGATCAAAATATGTTGCCCCTGTCAGCAGTTTAACAGCAAGATTCTGAATGAACTGGAGACATTTTAAGGAGGAGAGGGAAAGGCCATTATACAAGGCATTATCATAATCTGACTTTGGAAGGACTAGAGCCTAGAGGAGCTGCCTCAAAATTGGAAGTGTTAGCCAAAGTTTCAGCACCTTGACCCTCCATAGCACTGCGATCAAGGAGTGAACTACCAATGAAAGTGAAGACCTAAAAGATAGTGAAGATTCCAGTAAGACCCCTAGAAAATGGAATGACTTGCAGACCCATAATAGAACCCCATTAGTGGAGGGAACAAGAGAAGGAACCTTATTGGGATGGTCAAACCAAATCGCTTTCCATTTTGTTATACTCAGAGCCAATTTCTGTGAGTGTAACCAATTTGCTACAGCTGATAAGAAATCCTCCATAATAGAGATACCAATACGACCAGACTAATTGATCCGAGAATTTGGACATCATCTATGTCCAGCCCCAAGATTGAATTAGTGATGTGAAAGAGGTGATGTGAAAATATTGAACAGAGTGGGGGCCTATAAGGAACCTTGTGGGACACCACAAAAGTACTGGGAATACTGAGAGTCTTGGGAAGCTATTCTAAAGATCTGAGAGTCTAGACAATATGTAAATGAGGTCAGCACAGTGGAGGTGATTCCTAAGTCCCTGAGAAAGATGTGAATGATTTATTTATTTATTTACATTCTCTTCTATACCGCGCTATTCAAATCAGTGCAGTTTACATATAACAGAACCATATACCAGGCAGTTGGGCTGCATTGCATTTACAATGAACAGGAACTATAGCTTGGACATAACTGGGGTAACTATCTACAAAGTATATACACACTAGTAATAGTCTGAACCTCCTAATATTTACGTTGGGTGGTGTTTGAGGGGTTAGCTGCAGGAGAGTGTGTTGGGTGTGTTGTTAGCAAAGTCCTGTAGCTTGGGGTGTCTGTTTGTGTGCTGTCGTCCGGGTAGTACTGTAAAAATAGGTGGTGCTTCAGTGCCTTCCTAAATTTGGCTAGGTCAGTGCATACTCTAATGGCTGTCGGGAGGGCATTCCAACATCTGGGTGCATAAAGCATGAATGCCCTGTTGGATGTTGCGTGGTTGCATTTCATTATTGCGTTGGGTGTTATCAATTTGCTGACAGCTGCGGGTCTTCTAGATCTGGTCGGAGGTGTGGGGTGGATTAGCCCAGTTATGCAGGTGGTAGATTGGTTGTTTATGGCCTTAAAGGTCATTACTAGGGTCTTGAATGCTAGTCTGCCATGGATTGGTAACCAGTGGAGCTGTTTCAGGATTGGTGTAATGTGGTCTGTTCTTGATGCTCTGTATAGAATTCTGGCGGCAGAGTTCATTGCTAGCTGGAGTGGGTTCAGTGCTACCTGTGTGAGTCCATGTAGGATTGCATTAGCATAGTCGAAATGTGGGATTACAAGAGCTTGGTAGATTGTGCGGAAGTCATCAGGGTCCAGTAGAGGTCGCAGATGTCGTAGTGTCCGTATTTTGTGGTATATTGCCTTGACTGTGTTTCCTATGTGGGTTTTTAAGTCCAGCCGTTGGTCCAAAGTGACCTCTAGGTAACGGATTGTGGGTTTGGCAGTCAGCTCGGCATTCTTCACCTTTAAGGTGGCTGGAGGGGTGAAACCTAGGTTCCTCGTGCTGAAGAGAACATCTGTTTTGTTGTGGTTTATTCAGAGATTTTGGGTATGGAGCCAGTCAGCAACCGCGTTGAAACAGCTCGTTAGTGGGGAGAAGTCGGGCTGGTCCATTGAGAAAGGCATGTATAGCAGTACATCGTCTGCGTATACCTGGCAGGCGCCGTTAAAAGAGCGGATCAAGGCACAGATGGGCTGCATGTATATGTTGAACATCAATGCCGATAGTGAAGAGGCCCGAGGAGCCTAAATTGAACATAGAAGAGATCCAGCTCCACTAGTAATGAGTCTCCCTCAGTCTAACATAAGAATTTCATTAGAGCCCTGCAAATAGTGTTTCATGCTGTGCCCTATTTGAAAGCTGGATTGTCTAGGGTGAAGTGCCTGAGTCTTGTCCAGAAGAAGAACCAATTGAAAAAGAACTTACTCTTCTCAAATTGTAGATAAGAATGGAAGATGAGAAATAGTGTGAAAATGAGAATTTCTTAGGCGCAAACCTAAAATATGCATGAGGTAGATTTGCATGGATTGCCCCCAGTACATGTAAATCTATCTCATGCATATCATTATGGAAATTCAGCTCTGTGTGTGCCCCAAGGACCGACCTGAGACGGGGCCAGTCTGTCCATCATGCGGGAATGTTGTTCACACAGGGCTCTGTGCTTCAGGGGGCCCCAAGCCAACTTTATCCTGCAAATGCTGTTTGGCTCCCGGCAGGACCGGCAGGACCGGCTGTTCAGCTCCCGGCAGGGCTAGCTTCAGAGGGAGCCGGGGGGGCTCGAGGCCCCGGCTCACCTCTGTACAGCCGCTGGAGTGAAGAGTGGTATTTTCCTTCACTCTAGCAGCTGTGTTCTCGTGTAGGCTGCTTGTGCACTGGAGGTTAGAGGGTATTTCCTGAGTCTTCACATATGGGTACGTCGGTACCGACGGAGCCCGCACGGGAATGCTCCCCAGCGTCCAATCAGAAAGCTTTTGGGAGCATCCCTCAGCGCCTGCGTGCTGCCTTCCCGCCTTTCCAACTGTCTCTCCTCAGTTTTCGTTTCTCTGCGGAGCCGGCAGGACGTCTTCCTGTCACCGCAGAAAATTTTTTTCTTCAAATCTTTTACTTTTTGTTTTCTTGTGGTCGCGGCTGTTTCCCCGACTCCACCGTTACCGCCGGTGGTTTTTTCTTTTCTTTTTCCTAAAACTCAGGGAGTTTTTTTCCCTCTGTTTCTGTCTTGAATTTTTGGGCCTGTAAGGCCTCTCCATTATGGAGCCGCCTTCTCCTAAGAAGTGCCTTAACTGTGGAAATACAGTTTTCTTTTTAGACTCCAATAACTGGTGTCTAACCTGTTTGGGTCCTGACCCCTTTCCTCCAGAGCCATCAGGCTACAATTTTATGAGAAGAAATTCTCCATTTCGAGTTTCCCTTGATGCCGTTTTCCCTTCCAGTGTAAGGGCACCGACCATTTCTTCTCTACGGGATCAGGTAACCCATAAACAGTCTGTTAAGACTAGCCAATCCTTGGGTGGTAGGTCTCATGCCAAGCATGATGACGGCTCCAGCCTTGCCCTCAAGACTTCTTTGGCTTCAAAACCCCGGCGGGAGTCTTCGGTCTCCAAAGCCTTTCAGGGGTTTCAGGTTGTTCCTGGGGCTCACCCCTCTCAGAACATACCTGAGCCATGCTTGGGGGTGGCATCCGCTTCGAGCGGTACCGATAACCTGGCATCGGCACCGGTGTTGAGTGCTCCACTCTTCACCAGGGATCGTCATCTGGCGTCCTCGGTACCTTCGGGACCGATCGATACGTTCCAGTTTGACTTTCCAGTATCTAAGCAATGCACGGTGGTGGCATCCGCTTCAAGCGGTACCGATACCCCGGCATCGGCACCGGTGTTGAGTATTCCACTCTTCGCCACAGATCGTCATCGGGCGTCCTCGGTACCTTCGGGACCGGTCAATACATCCCAGATTGACTTTCCAGTATCGACAGCATCGCCGATACTACCACCGACGTCGGTACCCTCCAGACATGCATCGATAGACTCTCTTCCTTCGATGCCGAGTCTAGAATCGCTATCTAGTCTGGAAGACTGGGTACCGACGCGTCTCGGAACCGACACGCACCGATTCCGGATGCGCGGTACCGAGGATATTCACCGAGACTTTCGAGTTTCCTCGGTACCATTTGAGCAGCCTCCGCTGACTGTTTCGGTGTCGGTACCGCCTTCGATTCCGGTATCGGTGTCGATGCTGGTACCTGCAGTAGCATCGCGACCAGCTCCATTCATGCTTTTTTCACCAGGATCGCTCCTTTCTATACCTAGTTTGGAATCGATACCTAGCATGGACGATACAGTACTGACGGTTTCAAATCATACCCGCCAGTCCCAGTATTCATTCATTAGAGATCCTGTTTTGCACCGGACAAGTACATCCTCTGGTGCCCAGCCTAGTTCTTCGAGTTTAGCCTGTCCAGGGATTGTTCCCATTGGAGATCCTTCTTTTCAGAAATTTCTCCTTGACATGGCAACATTCCTGGCTATGATCCTACACAAGGCTTTTCTGGAAAAAAGGAAAATATAATGCTTCCTTTACATCATTCTTTACAGGATTTCTTCTGAAAATATGGGAAACACCTTTAAGGGCTTCCTCGCCTTCTACAGCAACTGCTCTTCTGTATCAGGTGCCCCCCTCTCCAGGGTTTCAAAAGACTCAACTTCCCCATCATTCCATTGTAGTGGAATCAGCAATGAGGAAGGTAAAAAGCAAGAAGAAGCATTCTTCTTTCCCGCCAGGTCGTGCATCTAGAACACTAGATGCTTTTGGACGTCAAACCTTCCAAACATCTATGCTGGCAACAAGGATTCTCTCATATATTTTTTATATGAGTCTATCACTTCAGGAGGTCACAGAGAAATTATCTCTTTTGACTCCTTTTCTTTCAGGACCCAAGGCTGCAGACTATTCATTGCTTCTTAGTCATAGCCAGAATATCTCTAGGTTTCTTTCTCGTGCTTCCCTAGACTCCTTTGAGTCTGTTAGCAGAACCTCTGCTATAGCCATAGGAGCACGACGTAGAGCCTGGCTCCAAGCTTCAGACTTGAGCAGATGGACACAACAAAGACTGGGTAATACTCCGTGTACTGGAGAAAATCTCTTCAACAAGGAGTCTTTACGTCAGGTTGCTCAATGCTCCACTGACTTCCCTGTTTCTGAGGGCTATCCTAAACCTTCTCCTTCCCCAGTAGTTAGGAAATGCCCTACCAAACCTTCTTTCCCTAAAAGAAGAAGGTTTTATTCTTCTCCTGCCCATCATTCAGATGTTCCCAAACAGGGGAAACCTCGCCCTGGTCTGAAGAATCCAAACTCAAGCCAGGAAAATTAACCCTCAATAGGGTTCCAATTAATCTGTTATAATATACAGTTCACTTCTTCTCATTAGAAGTTTTTTCACTGTTTTTTCATTTAAACCTCTACACTTGGATTCCTGTTTCCAGGACATCCACTTGTTTTTAGGTATGCTGAGCTGTCAGGATATTCATGTCTATGGGTCACAGGATTTTCCTCCTCTTCCTACACTGAAGAGAGGTTTGCCAACTATCTCATGATAGTTTTTCTGTACCATCATGAATTTTTCCTTCTACAGACTTACCATATGGCAAGTCTCACCTCAGCTCCTATTTTTTCTTTACCTTCTTTTCCAGGGTTCCCCTGTAACAGTGGTATCATACCAATGGAAGGCTTTCTTAACCTTTCCAGTCTTCCTTTTTTCCTGATCTGGGCAGCTTGTCAGACAGGGACAGGATATTCTCCTCTTGTTCTGTCTGTTCTCTCTGTTAAAACAGGAAATTATTTCTGCTCTGCCATTCAGCAGCTGCCCATGGAGGAGCTTCAGTGATTAGTCTACTGGTACTTTTCTATAAGTTCCAGTATGGTCTTCCACTACTTTTTGTCTAACCTTAGTAGTGCTTACAAGATAGTGCTCATCTATCTTGGATAATCCTTATAACTTCTTTTCTGCCATCTCCAAATCCTTGGAGTTGGCAGCATAGTTGAGCTGGCAGCTGGTTGTCTCCAACAGCCAGCTTTGTTTCCCAACTCTCCTGCATAATGCTCTCTGCAATCCTACAGAGAAGCTTTTCACTATGGGCCCTTGCTAGAGAGCATGAGGGTTTTTTCTCTGATTATCCTATATGGTTGGAAAAGGCTTCCTCAGTCACCTTCCATGACTGTGAGGGTTCTTTACACCCTTCTATTTCCTTTTAATAAAGGACATAAGCCTTTCCTACGTGACTGTCTAAAGAGTTACCAACTTCCTACAGGAAATAGGCTCTTTTTCCTTGCAGCTTGTCCTCATGCTATCCTAATCCTTCATGGACAGCACATATTTCACTAAATAACGCATGATACCCCACCCCTTGTCCCTCAAGCGGGTCTACCTGGTGTCTCTCCTATGCGTATTCTGTCCTTTCACCATGTTGGAGTTCTACTGGACTCAGGACGTGCTGTTTACAGACTAATATTTTTCTCGCAACCAGCCTGGTTATTTTACTGGGTAGCATTCTACTCCATCTTAACCAGGGGGAATAGATTCTCTATATCTTCTCAAGTAGGTTCCACCTTCTTGTTATGAGATGAATCATTCCTCTTCACATCTTCCACGTGAGGATTCCTGTAGACATATCTCTTTCTGCTTAATTGCAGACATTTCTCTTTAGACCTATATACAGTCAAACCTCGGTTTTCATGATTAATCCGTTCTAAGAAGTCTGACTAAAACCGAAACGTACGAAAACCGAAGCAATATTTCCCATAGGAAATAATGTAAATTCAATTAATCCGTTCTAGACACCCAGCTCCTGTCACTTCTCTCACCTGCCCGATCGTCCACAGGACAGCAAACACACAGATACTGTACGACGCTAATCTGATCGCTGACTCCCTCTCAACAGCAATTTTCAAGCGTACCCTGCAAGAGAAAGAACTGCCTCCCACATTCATTCAACATCTCCTGCTACCCTGCTACCTCCGAGCCTGAGGGGGCGCTCCAGAGAACAGGCAGGCGGTGGAGAGATCGAGGCCTTCCTCTTTGTGCAATCCTTGGCTCTTGACTCTGACTCTGGCTCGAGGATGTTGCTCAGCTTCTCAACACGCGATCGATGAGTCCGGGGGGTAGTGCTGCCGGGACTGGGCGGGCAGTGTAAACAGACCAGCGCGAGGTTGACACTTCTTCAGGAGTTGTACAGTGTATATAGTTTTCAGATCTGGCAGCACGAAAACCGAGGCGATATCCGATAACCGAGACAACATCTCAGTCAGAAAAGACGTCGAAAACCGAAACGCACGAAAACAGGGGCAAACGAAAACCGAGGTATGACTGTATATATATATTCATATAGGTTCATATGTCTATATGCTTTCTTTAGATGCATATGTCTGTCAACCATGTGTGCATAGATTATACCCCCTGGATCTCGCCATAAACATATCTATATATATCTATATATATATATACCCCTATATATCTATCTATCTATATCTACACACATATATATATATATATATGTTTATCTGTCAAGATACTTCTTTTAGGTAGATATGTATTCACATACTTATCTCTCTAACTGTCTGTGCTCATAAAGGTGTTTTTTCCTTCCTATCTGTTCCAGACAGTGGGTTTTCACATGTTCATACTTCACAGTATGTTTCTGTTTTATGCACACAGCCACTGCTGTGGTACTGACAGCTTTTACCATAACCTTAGGTTCAGGTATCCCTGAAGCTCCCTATTCCTTTATCTTCCTACCTTTCGTCAGTTAGGATAGACATGGGGGATCTTCAGTAGCTCTGAGGTTTCCAACTCCTCAGACATCTGTCCTTCCTTGGGATTTCGGGGTTTTTCCCCTTACCCCTTCTTCCCTCAAGGACTAAGCCAATTTTTGTCCAACTCGGTCAGTCTTCCTCTTTTGCTCCTAGCTATAATTAACTCTGTAGCCAAAAGAGTTTTCAGCTTTTTCCATAAAGCTTTCCACTAAAGACTCACCATTTTTGTTCTTCCCCAGTTGAATCCTGGGGTCACCTGTGAGTTCCAGATTTTGACCTTCAACTCACTTCTGTGAGGTCATCTTGATGATTCCTCGACTGGATCCCCAGTGGATTCCATCAACCTCTCCACTTCCTGCAATCCAGTAGGTGAGGTCCATATGGTGATTGTTCATTTCAATACATTTCATGATGCTTATCATATATACAGGGACTCCTTGTCTGTAGTCCTATTTTAGATCTGCTGTCTCCTACAGCTCCTCTCTTCTTCAACTCCTACCCTCCATTCTCGGGATGCCTGGGCATATGGGGTGGAGCATGTTTTAATCACTAACATGCTAGGGCTCCAGGCATCTTAGCTTGGGAGTCCCCATATGTGAAGACTCATTCCTGCTTGTTCCTGGAGATAGCACAGTTACTTACCTGTAACTGGTGATCTCTGGGAACAGCAGGAATAAGTCTTCACAACCCACCCACCTCCCCTAGGAGTTGTATCTCTCTATCTCTCTTCCTTTCCTCTTTCTCTCTTTTGTCTCAGCTATAAAACTCAACTGAGGAGAGACAGTTGGAAAGGTGGGAAGGCAGCACGCAGGCGCTGAGGGATGCTCCCAAAAGCTTTCTGATTGGACGCTGGGGAGCATTCCCGTGCGGGCTCCGTCGGTACCGACGTACCCATATGTGAAGACTTATTCCTGCTGTTCCCAAAGATCACCTGTTACAGGTAAGTAACTGTGCTTTACCGGTACTCAGCGTGCCAGCGGGATACCTGAGAACACAGCTGCCGTAGTGCAGGAAAACGTCACTCTTGACTCCAGCAGCTCTTCAGAGGTGAGCCGGGGTTTCCAGCCTCCCTGGCTCCTCGGTCCTCTCCAGTTCCCTCTAAAGCAAGCCAGATAGGCATGGGACACTTCGGAGGGCGGGGGGGGGGGGGCTAGGATAGGACTAGAAATGGACTGATTGGAGGGGCTTGGACTGGAAAGGAGCTGATAGGGGGCTAGGACTGAAAATGGGCTGATGGGGGGGGCTAGGATAGGACTGGAAATGGCTGCTAAGGGGTTAGGATTGAAAATGGACTGATGGGGGACTTGGACTGGAAACGGGCTGATGGGCTAGGACTGGAAATGGGCTGATGGGGGGCTAGGATAGGACTGGAAATGGCTGCGGGGGGGCTAGGATAACAATTGAAAGGGCTGATTGGGGCTAGGACAGGAAATGGGCTGATTGGGGGGGCTAGGATAGGACTGCAAAGGGCTGATGGGAGGGCCTGGACTTTAAATGGGCTGATTGAGGGGATCTGGACTGTAAATAGACTGATGGGGGGGTTGGATAGGACTGGAAATGGACTTATGGGGGGGCTAAGATAGGACTGGAAATGGGCTGATGCGGGGGATGGGAGAACGGGACTAGAAGGAAGCAGATGCTGGTTGGGGGATGGGGCAGGAACTAGAAGGGAGCTGATGGGGTAGGACTAGAAGGGGATGGGGCAAGGGGAGTAAGGATGGAGAGGGGAAAAAGATATTTTGCGTGGGAGAGAAGAAAAATCTACGATTGGCAGGTATTGGGAGAGTAAGTGGGAACTGAGGATGAAGGGGTAAAATTTGAGTGGATGAAAAAGAAATGAAGAAAGAAATGGAGGAAAGAGCAAAAGAGGAAAGATCAGTATGTTGGAGCAGATGTAGAGAGAGAATGGAAAAAAACTAGAAGAGAAGAAAGGACAAATGGACAGCCGACAATGGAGAGTTAGCAGAGGACACAAAGAAAACAGAAGAAAGTGACTGGGGCAGTTGCAACAGAAAAATAAACTGCCCAAAAAAACAAAAAGGTAGAAAAATACTATTTTATTTTGAATTTATTAGCTGGAATACGTCAAGTCTGGGAAATGTGCATCGCTAACATCTTTGCGTTTTATTTAGTACAAGAGGAAATTAATTAATAGTTTTATTTCTCTTGTAGTGTTGTACATTCCAAGTTTGGCTTTTGGGGTTCCCAGTTTGTCTTCCTATTTCTAAATTGTGATCCCTTGCTCTTTGTTTGGTGATGGGTCTATGTTCTGCATGTGTAACAGAGCTGAGATATTCTGTTCACATAGTTTATATGTGACAGTGCCACTTGTTCTCTTTCCCCTGCAGGAGATGTATTGATATTCTCTGAGATGTATTGGTTTAATATTTGCAGTGTTGCCTTTTTGATAGGTAGGGTTTGATGCTTTGTGAGCCCTGATAGTGCTATTATGATACAACGGGTTTGCTATAGGTTCTAAATGAGCAGGGTTTATAGTACTTACTGGCAGTTGGCACTGAAGTATAGTAATATAGAAATCTGGCAATCTTTCTTTATCCTCATTACCCATACAAATGGTATTCAGACACTCGTTAAGAGGCATATTTAAAAGTTAATGTTAATGTGCGCTAAGTGTAGGAACACCCATTAATTTCTATTGATGCAGTGGCACTTAACGCACATTAATATTTAGTAAACATGCCCCTAAGTCATTGCCAGGACAAAAGAGAGGCTTGTGAAGGGCTCCTTTGAAAGCTGCCTAAAATTTTAGTTGGCAACATATACATTTTAAAATAAAATGAATTAAATTTATGCAAATGTGGTCTAGTGGATATGCAGTTGAGGCCCTGCAATGAATTTCCGCACATGGCCCCGCACCACCCTTGGGCCACCCCTGGGTGGAGAACCACTGGTCTAGGCAAATATTTAGAGATCTGAAGCATTTAGAGATGATACAAATCAGTACCTTGAATACTGTAAACATACATGCAGATTTGTAAGCGTTCACATCCAGACCAGGTCAAAAAACAATTTAGCTGGAGTCAAGAGAGATTTCAGTCAAAGGGAAATCCCTCCTATTTATCTGTACCGAATCACAGGCTCTGGTGATTCAGCCCTAATAAATGCAACCCTCACCCTTGGATTGGACTTGGATTTATTTGATATTGGCTTGCTCAGTCTTAATTAAAACATGACTTCTACTGTCACTCTAATTTAGTTTGAGTTGTGTAAGGTCTGTGTTGTATGAAAATCCACACAGAGTGCCCTAGAGATCTGCGCATAGTTTCCGCCCACTGCAGCGTCTGACTTTAACCCTGTTGGTCTAAGTATTAGATTTCAGTAGAGAATGACACACGATAATTATCTGAATTAATTAATTCTTTGATCTTCCTGAGGCAAGTCAATACCAATAACATTCAAACTGAATAGAAGTAAAAATCGCTGATTTAATTTTCTTTTAGTATTGGCCCTGACAGTGGATTTTTAACTATGTCTTCTTTTCAGTAATATAAATTCAATAATTGACCAATTTCTTGGGTTCTTAAGCCCTGCGATCAGGGAGTTTTATTTCAGTTATAGCTAGTCTTTTGTAGATTCCTGTCCTCCATGCAGGATGATGGATTGCCCTGTATTTCCTTATCTTTTATTCCATGTGCTATTGTGCTGTTTTACAGGAAAATACTAATGGAACTTTCTGATAGAAGTCTTTGCCCACATTTCTTTGCCAAAAGAGTAGTACTAGCAAAACAAGACATTACTATAGCAAGCAAACTCATGACCATTTTAATGTTTGACTTAATGGACCCAATTTATAGCAGGATGCCTATGTAAGAAGTCCAAAAAGGTACCCGTTTGAAGCTTGTTTTATACAGGTAACTTAGCCCTATGTGTTTTTGTGAAATAGATTCCCAAATTTGAGTTCTAATAGCATTCAAATGCCAATGCACAAATTTACACCAGCTCCAAAAGTACTTTCAGGTGTACTTTCACAAGTTCCAGGAGGAAAGGTCCATAAACCTAAAGAGGACCCGGGAAAGCCACTGCTTACCCCAGGATGAGCATTGTGGAAGCTGTGGACTTGGGATACCTGCCAAGTACTTGTGACCTGGATTGGCCACTGTTGGAAACGGGATACTGGGCTTGATGGACCTTGGTCTGACCCAGTATTGCATTTCTATGTTCCTATGTGTATTTTATAAAACACATGCATACATTGCAACTCCATCCCTACTCTGCCCACAACTCCACCCCCCCCCCCCGAATGCCTACTCATGCCCCATCCTGTCAGTGTGTGTACTTACAAGCGCGCCTTCCATGCAGTTTTCCACATATAAAACAGGCTATATTTACAGCAAATCCTATATTACAATATCCCCATGTATGGAGAGAAATATTCAACGATTTTGAAAGTGTCTCCCCAGTTTAGTCACGTTCACTATTGTGGTTGTAAGTGAATTGGCAGAAGGGAGGGGTGATGATATATTTATGCATATCAGAACCCCAGTACAATGCTATGCAGGTATCACATAGACTTCATTATTTTTACAAATTGTTGGGTTCTCCTTATTGCAGCTGTTCCTCATGATCCAGTAAATTCTACATTACAGACAAGGTTTATGATTGATATTGTTGATTCTGATTATTTTATCCAGCTGTAGTTGGGTTAAAACGAATAACGGCCATGCCTCTGTATGTATATTCCTACTCTGGAATGATTTACTTAGTAAGAAGTCTTTGTATCCCTAAGTACAGAGAATGTTCCAGTACCAGACAAAAGTTGCCGTTTGGTATTTTGCCAGTAAATAGTAATGCAGAACCTTTTGGAGGAAAGTTGAGTTTTCAGAAGTAGCGGTGATCGTAATTTTTTAAAAGCCAGTGGTGCCATTTTGAATAGATATGCAAATTCAGTACCACCATATGGATAGGCAGCAGTAGTGCTGAGCATACATAACCACTGGTAGTGATCCTATTTCTGTCAGGGTCATTCTAAAAGGTTAAGTTGTAGTTTGGTCATCGAAACATGCATGTAGACGTCGAAATCAGACACGTCTCTGTAACCATTCCACAAAGGCCGTTTGCAGACGTCTCCAGCTCGGGGGCGTGGTGGAGGCATGTCTGGAGAGGGACAATGGATTTAACACATTCCCATTCGATCCAAGAAGCAGCCGAGCCGTCTGTGGCACGTGCATGTTTGTTCCTGCTCTCGCTACGAATCAGTATCAGGAAAGTGTTTGTTTCCACCTTAAAACATCCAGAGCGTAGAGAAGAAGGAGAATTAAGTGATTAGCTTTAAATTACAAAGTCACACATTGGATTTGAACCCTAGCCACCCAGCTCTAAAGCTACTACTCTAATCGTTATGCTATTTGATGTTTTGATTGTGAAATACTCTCCTGGGGATGTCTATATAGACATTTGATACATGAGCATATCGGGCACGTCCACATTTCTGGAATTGTGTCTGAACTTGCACATGCCTGCCTTTCTTTTTTATTATGCAAATGTGCTTAGTTACAAACAAATAAAAAGCAGTATGGTAGTGTACAGGACAAAAAAAAGAAAATGTTACATAAGAAAACAAAAATACTGTAAACCTTCACTAAAGTCCACATCAAGTAGGCGACAGCGGGAAAACAATTAAATACTTCAACCTAGTCAATCCATTACAAATTTGGGGACAAAGTCTATACAAGAGAAACTTTATCCACTAAAAAGCTTTACAGCTGAGATACCTCCAGAAAGATATACTTATCTTTATAGGTAATATAACACTTACATGGAAATTTAAGATAAAACATACCCCCAATCCTGAGCACCTTTGGCTTCAATTGAAAGAGATTTCCAACGTAGCTGAGTTGCTTTAGCAACGTCAGGAAAAATAGTCAACAATTGGCCATGAAGAAGTGCCTCTTGGCTAGGAATGTTGATGCCTCCGGACCCCCTCTGCAGCAACTAGAAAGGTCTTCCCTCAGGGCTCAAGGAGATGTTGAGGCCAAGGAAGGAACCTTCTTCTGAAGGCTCTGACACCGCAGCCATAGTCCCTGGGTAAACAGACACATGAGGAGCAAGCAGCTCTGTTATCTTTGCTTAGTGAGTGGTAGGTTGAGTGGGCAAAGAAGGGGTCTTTGTCACAACTTTAGCCTTACGCTTACCCATTTGCAAGGAAAAAAAGAAGAGCTGGGAAATGAGTTGCTCACTCGACATTCCTCTTGGCTGCCATCTTGCTCCCGCTTTAGATTTCTTTAGTAAAAACGTTTTTTCTTTAGAGAGCACAAAATTCAGTGTGTTGTGTATATAGTATAGCTGGAATATTGTGGGCCTGTGGCCCTTGCAGAGATTTGCTCTGCCCCCCTGGAACAAGAAACAAAAAATGTGTGTGACTATTGAGCTAGCCAGTTACATGGACAACACAGGTGGTGTGTACTCTGAAGATGAGTTCTGTAGAACAGTTGTTGATGGTGTCCTACAGACACAGCTTTCTGCTCTGGGAACCCAGTTTATTTTGACATTTTCATGGCTTACACTTGTTGCAGCCCTAGCTAAACACTGGCTGGAAAAGTGTCTACTCCTTCGCAAGAGAATTTGACAGCTCCATCTGTCATGTTTTCACTGGCAGGCTGAAGTAGGAATACTTCCAAGGTTTAGAAAGTGCACGCACACACAAGCTTCAAGCATAGTAACATTAGAAAGAGCTCAGGGAAAAGTTGGGGACATGAGGGGAGAGAAGGTTAGCATGTGCTGGCATCAAGTTTCATAAGCAAGTGTCCCAGTGGGCCTGGTATTCATTGTGCTTGTGTTCCACTGCTGTTTTAGTAGAACCCGCCATCACATAAAAACAGGTTTTCATTTTGGCTTGCCAGCACTCTGTGCCCGAGACTACAGTGAAAAGCATGAATGCTGACATGTTAAGATATTGACTCTAGCATTCTCCAATTTGCCTCTAAATTGAAGTAGCAGCACGAGCCATTCTGCAATGTGATAGTGTCTGAAGAAACCACTGTCCATAGTAAGTGATCTAGCACAATAATTGTTATAGTCTTTGTTTTTGGCAGGTCTAGTCACGGGGGAAGGGGAAGAAGGTTATGGATTTACCTCATTCCTTTTCAGTAGTAGCTGAAGGCGTGCTACCTTCAGGTATGGTAGGAGTTTCCCTGTCTTCAGAGTTTACAGTCTAAGCTTGTGCCTGAGACAATAGAGGCTTAAGTGACTTGCTGACGATCACGAAGAGCTGGATTTGAAGCCTTACTTTCCTGGTTCTTAACCTACTGCCCTAACCATTATGCTACTCCTCCACACTGGGCTAATAGGAGGTTTTTTTTTTAACTTGCAAGACATAATTTTAAAAAGTGTTATATTTCTAACCATTTATTTTGGAAGCAAAGGTGCATGCACTGCTAATACAGAGTTGGGTATTGTACATGCACATATACAGAGCTGCCAAGTGATCTAGATTCTAGAGGGAGACTTTAGTCATTTCTGGGTTTGAGCTTGTATCCCTGTGTGTTTTGGTATTTATAGTCTAGTTAATCTAAAGAATTAACCAGGAATGGAGGTGGTGCCCTGAAGACATAAAAGTGCAACAGATGGAAGAGGTGGAGCTCATTGCTTCACCCAAGGGAGAGAGCACTTGGAAGCTCCCACTTGAGCAGCTGGTGTCTGTTAGACAGCAAAATGTGTGGCACTGTCAGAATAGAACTACAAGGGCTGCAAGTAAGGCCCACTGGAAGTAAGAAGAGGAGCTGTGGGATCCAAGGCAGTAGCAGAGAGAGAGCAGTGGGAGCCATAGTCGTGGCCCATAGAGAGAAGAGAGTTGCTAGAACCAATCATGAAGGGGCCAGTAACGTAATGGGCTCAGCAAGGAAGAACCGTGAATGAAAGGAGGCAGGGGGTCGCTTCCGAGCTGCCGGTGACTGTGCTGCCACCAGACTGCTTGCAGAGATTGAGAGAGCCCTGGAGAAAGAGAGAGCATGAACAGGCAGGACTACTAAGATGCTGTGCCCCTCAGTTCAGTGGGGAAGACCGTGGTAAGAATTGTTGATTTTCACCGGTGCGTGCAGAATATAAGCTGGCTCCTATATGCAATGTGGCTGCTGCTTGCCTGTTAGGTTATAGTAGCTAGTTAACCACAGTACCAATTAGCTACCCTTGTGATCGAATAGAGAGTTTCTCTTTTTGATTATTCATCATCCGTGGTTTCACGCAGGACTTCGCCTGCTACCGTCCCAATTACGGCGATCTGAACATCTTTGGAGGAAATCCCCCTCTCCTACCACTTATCAGAAATTTAAGTCTTGTCATGCACAATACCGTGCTAACATTCATCTTGCTAAACAGTCCTTCTACTCAGATTCAATTGTTTCGGCCCCAAACAGATCTCGCCATCTTTTTACCACCCTTAATACTCTCTCTCGTATACAGTCACGTTCCACCTGTAATTCATCTATTTCTACATCAACTCCCAGTCCCACCAGATTGGCTGCTTTTTTTCCCTCCAAAGTCCAAGATCTACGCTTGTCGCTCCCCTCCCATCCCCGGGCTTTATCTTCACCTCCTCCTATTTCACCCCCATCCTCCCCTTCGCTCTTACATTTCTGGTCCAGCTTTCATACTATTACCTCTCCAGAACTATCTACTTCTCACAAAACCACCAGCTCATTAGATCCCATACCATCCAGTTGGTTTTCAAACCCCTCTCCCGAGCTACTTCATCCGCTTCTCACCATCATCAATTCCAGTCTTTCTTCAGGATCATTTCCCCGTCCATGGAAATATGCTGTGGTTCGTCCCTTGCTTAAGAACTCTTCCTTGGATCCATCAGTGTTAGCAAACTACTGGCCTATCTCTAACCTTTCCTATGCTTTTAAGCTTTTGGAAAAAAACATTTTCGCCCAGCTCTCACATCACTTAGACTCCACGCAATTCCTGCACCCCCGGCAATCTGGTTTTCGGCCCGGCCACAGCGTCGAAACCATTATCGCAGCTGTTATGAATGAAATCCACTCTTCTCACGATCGTGGTGACATCACGTTGGTGGTTTCTTTAGATCTTTCAGCTGCCTTTGACTTAGTAGATCATTCTCTTCTTCTTTCTAGGCTATGGGATGCGGGTCTTCGAGGGACTGTTTATCACTGGTTCCATTCCTTCCTGCACTCCAGGTCATTCGCAGTCACTTCCGCTTCTGCTATTACTGATAGCTTCCCCCTCACCTGTGGTGTCCCCCAGGGTTCAATACTCGCTCCTCTCCTATTTAATTTATTTCTGACCCCTTTAGCTTTATTAATTCAGCAATCAGGTATTTCAGGCTATTATTACGCAGACGACATCTTCCTTCTGTATCATACATCCTCTTCTCACCCCGATATCACTCCTCTCAATAATTGCTTATCTCTGGTTTCTTCTTGGCTTTCTACGAACTGTCTCATGCTGAATATTTCCAAAACTGCATCTATTTGGTTTCCTCACAATTCCACCATTCCGTCACTCGTCCCCTCTTTTTCGGGCACCCCGATTTCTTTAGTCTCCAAGCTTCGTTATCTGGGTGTCTTTCTCGATAGCAACCTTTCCTTTCATGACCATATTTCCCAAGTTTCTCGGCGCTCCTTCTATTGCCTTAGACAGATTCGTGCCATTAGACCATTTCTTTCTCCTCAGGCTCTCTCCACCCTTCTTCTTTCTTTAGTTATCACACGGTTGGATTTCTGTAACTCAGTTTCTGCTGGTATTCCCCAATCTCAACGTCATCGGTTACAACTCCTACAGAACACCGCAGCCCGGATGATCCTACATGCTTCCCCTCGTGATCATATTACTCCTCTCCTTCAGCGCCTTCATTGGTTACCAGTAAATTTTCGGTTTCAGTTCAAAATTCTAACTCTCGTACATAGGGCCATTTGTCTTCACACTCCTCAGTACTTATCTGATTTGCTAACTTTTAACACACCTATCCGCAGCCTACGATCAGTTCATATCAATCGCTTACACCTTCCCTCCCCTTCCCAGGCTCATCTTCACTCAACACGACGATCTGCATTTTTTTACCTTGGTCCGGCCCTCTGGAACTCCCTCCCCACTGACCTCCGACTAGAACAGTCCCCTGCTAAGTTCCGATCTCTTCTCAAGACGCATCTCTTCTCCTCTGCCTTCAACCTTCTCCCGTGACCCCTGTTTTAGTATTTTTTTTGTATTGTTCACAGTCTGTCCTTTTCTTCCTGTCCTGTTCCTTTTTCCTTTCCCTTTTTTTCTTTTAAAATTATTGTCACATTCTTTCTCCTTTCTTAATTTATATATTTTAAATTTTTTTTATTGTAAACCGCCCTGATGTAATGGGGGGCGGTATATCAAGTGATTTTAAACAATAAACAATAGTTACGATCAAAGAGGACAAGTACAGGACTAAGGAAATCAGTAATCTGGAAGAGTGTGGCCATGCAGGACCAGCTTTACCACCTCCATGGCCTTGTCCGGAGATAGAACCTAGGAGTCCCACCACCACACACACATTCACTCACTTGCACATGCAGTACACTGGAGGCCCGATATTGCAAAAAAAGCTGAGCTTCTACCCGTGGGCCTCCTAAGTTAGATGCCTAAATTTGTGCCCTATTTTCAGCCACACTTAGGAGTATAAGGGGGCCGTTTACTAATGGGCGCTATGGTGTCGCCTCTAATGTGCCCATAATGCTCAAAACCATGGTGCATTAGGTGTAACCCCACTGTTAACTGTCGGGGGCATGGAAAGCATTTTCCCAGAATTTAATGAAGTGCACTCTGTCCTAAAATGGTGGTAGTTACGCCTGCGCTATGGCATGCCTTGCAGTTAGCGTGAGGCAACCTGACTGCAAGGTGCTCAACCCGCCCACTCTCCACCTCTAACCCACCCACTTACCACCCCAATACGTACAGTACAGTTACTATGGAAATCAGGGGACACTGTGCTGGCCCTGCACTAACACTTACTGGAGGTCACGCCTGCTGTAACCTGTGCTAACTGCTTAGTGCCCTTTAGTAAAATAGCTCATAAGTTTTAAGCTGAAAATTCATCCTAATACAGGAGCTTCAAAGTTAAGCTCCTCGATTTAGGCCTGCCATTCATTTGCCTAGTTTTATGAACCTAATTTAGGTGCCTGGTGCTGAAAATCAGTGTTACACTCCTAACTTTTTTTCATTGCTCTACATTCATCCACTGCTTCTAAATTTAGGATTTTGGTGAAATTTTAAGCACGCTGCCCTAGTAAATTTTCAGAGAGGCCAATTTAGGAGCTTAACTCTGAAAATAATGGGCCCTGACTGTTTTACTTTTAATTCAGTTGTGAACAGAATTAATCATTTAAATTTATTTGTGACAGAATTTTGAGTAACATGAGAAATTGAAGAAAGAACCCTGACGTGTTGAGAATTCTGTTGTGTTGTCGTCGTTATAAAAAAATTGTTACTTATACGATAAACCTATGTGCTAATGTAAACTATGCATACCTGGCTGAAATGGTTTGTGTTACCTATTACCTTCCTACTTGGTTTTCTTAAGTCTGAATACCATCCTTTGGTCTTGCAGAAGGAGAAGTTAATTTTCTTTAACGACGACGTCTTGTTTATTTAGCATGCTACCGAATAACACTTCATTATTTTTTGACTGTTTTTATGTCCTAGCCTTTTACTCTACCTCCAGAGATACCATTATCATTACAGTCTGGTGAACATATGGTAATGACTTGCTGTGGCATCATTACAGGGGAGCGACATTTGTCCAGTATTCTGGTGAACTTTGTTGATGGCGGCACTGTGACAGGGGAAGCTCAGTATCTCCTACACTTCACTTTGAAACTAGCACTAAAATTATCAATTGTATCTTAATCGTTGTGTGGTCATTTTAAACCTTAGTTTTTGTATTTTATACTGTATTGTAATTATGATGTACTTGTTTGTAATATGTATGAGGTTTATCAGGGCCGGATTTACCTATACGCCATGTACGCCATGGCGTAGGGCCCACAGCCGGCAGGGGCCCACAAAAAAAGAACCAGTTAATTTTTTTTAAACACAATTAAAAAAAAAAACCTGGTGGCTGCCGCCGCGGGGCCCCCTCTGCTGCCGCGGGGGCCCCGTCTACAAGCTGAAGCCGTCGGGTCGGGTCGGGTCTCTCCCTCCCTCCCTCCCTCCCTCCCTCCCTCGCTGCAGGCTGCGAGAGACGCGAAGATAGAGCGTCTCCTCGCGTCTGTGTTAAGCCCGCAGGGGCTGATGGGATTTCCCATCAGCCCCTGCGGGCTTAACACAGACGCGAGGAGACGCTCTCCCTTCGCGTCTCTCGCAGCCTGCAGCCTGCAGCGAGGGAGGGAGGGAGAGAGACCCGACCCGACCCGACCCGACGGCTTCAGCTTGTAGACGGGGCCCCCGCAGCAGCAGAGGGGGCCCCGCGGCGGCAGCCACCAGGTTTTTTTTTTAAATTAAATTTTACTTTAGGCCGGGGGGGGGGGGTAGGACTGGTAATGGGCTATGGGGGGGGGGGTAGGACTGGTAATGGGCTATTGGGGGGGCTGGGGCTGGAAATGGACTGGGGGGTAGGGCTGGTAATGGGCTATTGGGGGGCTGGGGCTGGAAATGGGCTGGGCTGGGCTGGGCTGGGCTGGGGGGGGTTAAGGCTAGAGGTGGGCTGATGGGGTTAGGACTGGTAATGGACTGTGGGCTGTTGGGGGGGGCTTAGAACTGGCAAACTGATGGGGGCTGTCTGGTAATGGGCTATGGGGGGGGCTAGGACTGGAAATGGGCTGGGGGGTTAAGACTGGAGGTGGGCTGATGGGGTTAGGACGGGTAATGGGCTGTTGGGGGGGGTTAGAACTGGTAATGGGCTTTGGGGGGGTTAAGACTGGTAATGGGCTGTGGGCTGATGGGGGTTGTCTGGTAATGGGCTATGGGGGGCTAGGACTGGAAATGGGCTGGGGGGTTAAAACTGGAGGTGGGATGATGGGGTTAGGACTGGTAATGGGCTGTGGGCTGATGGGGGGGGGTAGGACTGGCAATGGGCTATGGGGGGCTGACTGGAAATGGGTTGATGGGGTTAGGACTGGAAGTGGGCTGATGGGGGGTTAGGACTGGTAATGGGTTATAGGGGGGGCTTAAACTGAAAATGGGGTGATGGGGGGTTAAGGACTGAAAATGGGGTGATGGGGGGTTAAGGACTGTAAGTGGGGTGATGGGGGGGCTAGGACTGGTATTGGGTTGGGGGGTTGCTAGGACTGGAAATGGGCTGATGGATGGCTAGGACTGGAAATGGGCTGATGCAGGGACTAGAAGGGAATGGATGCTGGGTGAGGCTGGAACTAGAAGGGAGCTGATGTTGGGGGAGGATTAGAATGGGATGGGGCTGGAAGAGTAAAATGGAGAAGGGAAAAATATTTTGTGTGGGAGGGATAAAAAATCTACAATTGGCCGGGTATTGGGAGAGTAAGTGGGGATTGAGGATGGAGGGGTAAAATTTGAGTGGATGAAATAGGAATGAGGAAAGAGCAAAAGGAGAAAGATTAGTATGTTAAAGCAGATGTAGAGAGAGAATGGAAAAAAATCTAGAAGAGAGAAGAAAGGACAAATGGACAGCAGACGATGGAGAGTTAGCAGAAGACACGAAGAAACCAGAAGAAAGTGGCTGGAGCAATTGCAGCTGAAAAAAATGCACAAAAGGTAGAAAAATATCTCTTTATTTTGAATTTATTAATTGGAATATGTCAGCTCTGGTAAATGTGCATCATTAACATCTGCGCTTTGTTTAGTACAAGAGCAAATTAATGTATAGTTTTATTTCTACAGTGTTGTACATTCCAAGTTTGGCTTTTGGGATTCCCAGTTTAATTATTGTCTTCCTATTTCTAAATTGTGATTACTTGTTTGGTGATGGTCTATGTTCTGCATGTGTAACTGAGCTGAGGTGTTCTGTTTATATAATTCCTATTTGACATTGCCACTTGTTCTCTTTCCCCAGTAGGTCATGTATTGTTGTTCTCTGAAATGTATTGGTTTAATATTTGCAGTGTTGCCTTTTGATTGGTAGAGTATGGTGCTTTGTGAGTCCTGGTAGTGCTGTTAGGATACGGCGGGTTTACTATGGGCAGTGTTTGTAGTAGTTCCTAATGTGTCTGGCAGTTGGCACTGGATTATAGTAATGTAGAAATCTTTTAGTCTTTCTTTATCCATACACTCATTAAGAGGCACGTTTACTAAAAGTTAGTATATGGTAACATTATGCAAATATTTATGCAAATGAGGCCCCTTATGCAAATGAGGTCCGCACCCCCCTTGGGCCGCCCCTGCTGGGGGCCCACAATTTTTGTTGGCGTAGGGCCTCACTCAAGGTAAATCCGGCCCTGAGGTTTATAGTTAAAATGTATCAAGAGAGGGTATCAAAAAGCCAGCACTGGGATCGGGTTCAGAGTAAGATGACTGACATGTAGCCCCTCAGCTTCGTGGTGTTGTTTTGCTTGTGTGATTACCTAGATGGTGAGATGGGAGAAGAAGGGGGAACAAGATGGCTGCCTGCTAGTTGCTCAATTTTTTGGATTCTCTGTAGCTCTGCTTTCCTTGTTTTCTTTACCTTTTATGAATGGGCAAATCTAAGTCCAAAGGAGTAGTTTGAGACCATTCCAGTGCCTCAGGCAAGGGAAAGGTTTCGGGCCCAGTGGACCGACATCTGCGCCAAGAGTCCTGCTATCAGAGGCTGCTGGCGTCTCTCTGGAGAGGAGCTGGGAGGAGGGAAGCTAGACCTTCTCTTTGTGATGGAAGTCTCTCTCTCCCTGGCCTTGCACTTATTGCTGCCATGACCTTTAACTCCAGAAGAGTTCGCAGTTTCTATCGGGGACTGCATAGGTTCTAAAGGGGAAGCAAGTTTGTCATCTGCTTATGCTGCAAATATGTAGGCAAAAGATCCGAGGCTTGTTCCTGGTTAGTCAGCTCCTCGTGTCGGCATCAGGGCAGGCCGACCTAGAACTGCAATTTGTGCAGCTTGATAGTGTTTCTCCTACATTTCACTCTTCACCATCTCGGGGCTGGCTCAGCAGGGTGGTTGTTGGGGCTCTACAGATGGCGAGTCCTACTTTACCCCTTCAAAGACCTAACGAAATGATCTGAGAGACTCTAGCTACTATCTCAGCTCAGATTGCTAACTTTTCTGAAAAGTTGTCCTCATAATCGGAGTTAATGGCCAAACAGCCAGGGAAGATTAAGAAATTGGATGAGAGATTAATGAAAGCGGAAAGTTTTGGAAAGCAAGATTGACAGACTGTTGTTTCTTTGGGTAAAGGGAATTTAATTCTTCAGAATAAGATTGAAGCATTAGAAAAGGTGATTTGGTGGCGTAATTTACTTTTGATTAATTTTTCTCATTTAAAGTCACTTATTCCTTCAGATCTATCCAAGAAATGTCTAATGGAGATGTTGAAAATTCCTGAAAAAGCCAGCCCTCTGATAGCTAAGGCTTATTATGTAACCACAATATGTCAGCTCCACTACTTAACCTTGAGATTGTGGCTTTTCCCTAATTAAGATCACCTCAACCATGCAACTCTTGGAAGTAGCAACTGGGTCTCAGACTAGAACAAGGCTATTATCTAAACTGGAATTTCATGTTTAGATTCTATGCCTTCCGTTGCATCAATGACCCTGATACGTTGCTTTCCAATCGTTTGCTAAAGTCAGGTTGTTCTGTGAATCTTTCCTATGCCAGCTTCAACAGTGCTGGTCTTATTTATAAAGGTTTAAAGGCAATGCTTATAGATCTTGCAAATCTTCCCTTGTAAAGGTTTAAAGGCAATGCTTTTCTCATAGATCTTGCAAATCTTCCCAATCTTCCCTTAATTAGAGAAAAGCCACAATCTCAAGGTTAAGTAGTGGAGCTGACATATTGTGGTTACTTTGTAGTTTATGAAGCTCTGAGAAGTGATGATATATTGATTTGTTGAAGGCTTATTATGGGCCAACCCCTGGGTGAAGCAGGGAAGGGCTTCAGTAATGTTTAAAGCATCAAGTATGGATTTACAAAACGTAACTGCTTTCCTTGAAACCTCAGGTGAGCAGAAGGCTATTCCTGACACTTTGATAGTCTCCTTAGTTCTGGACTTGGATCAAGACTTTATTCTTAGATTTTACTTTAAAAAATAGAGATACCTCTTTCTATGGACTTAAAGTTTGTATTTTTCTTGATGTGGCTAGATCTACCCAAGCGAGGAGGAAGAGATTCCTTCTCATGTGACCTGATGTATTACAGACTGGTGCCCTATTTTGGCTCAATTATCCCTATAAATGTGTTGAGAAATAATAAGTGTTTATGTTTTTTATTTTTTTTAACTTGCTCAGCTGACCCAGTTTGTCAGTCAAAGATCTGCTGGATCCCTGCATTACTTCCATTCCTATGAAGGGTGTTTGTTCTGAATGATATCTACATTATTTTGCTTATAACTAATATACAGCTTTTTTTCTTAGTGAAGTTGGATCTCTTTTATTTCCTTAAATTAGGTTGCTCTTGCTCTCAAATTGGTGGACTTTGACTTATTTCTCTTTGTAATTGCTATATTTTCAGTACATTTTCTTTGTCTTTGCCTTATTTTAAGTCATTTGTTATACAAACTTTATCTTCTAAGATTGTAAAAAATGGAATAAAATTTAAAAAGAAAAAAAGGAAGGGCAGGTCCCGCACTCATCATTTGGTCCCCCATGGACTCTTTCCTGACCTGCGGAGAGAATTTGCAGTTGAGTCCTGATGGGTGGCTGCTTGGAATGCTGCTGGTAGGAGGATGACCTGTGGCTTCCTTGGATGTTGTAACCACCCTGATGAAAGAAGGCAACCACTGGACCCCACATATTTGTGGGCTGACGATGAGATACAACATTGTGCTGTACCTGACCAACTGACTGTTTCCGGAGCCTCGGCGGAAGCAGCAGAGATTCTGGCTGCACGTCCATGCCCAGGCAATCTGTTATCCAGTGGTGAGATTTCAGATGTAACTGGAGGGCTTATGGAGGGTGTTGACTCCTTGATTGCCACGACTTTTGCGTTGGAGAGACCTGCAGAAGTTTACTTTAGAAACTATATGGATGGCAATAGATGGATTGGATAAGGCCCTTTCAGGGCAGTTTAAAAAACGTTCTGACCGTGTCTGTTTTGTCAGCTAACTTGAATATGCAAACTGAAAATATGGTGGCTAAGGTGCGTTTGGATGATTTGGAATCCAAAACTGAAATGTTTATTCAAGAAGAGGCTTTATAGGTGAAAGACAATGTTTTGATATATAGGAAATTGGAAAACATGGAAAATATTTCTGAGGAATTTGCGCTTTGTGAATTTCTGTGGTCTGAGTTGATTTCAGTTAAGAGATGCTGAAAAGGTACATGCTTGAGGTGTTGAAACTATCCTCTGTCCTTTCCACCTACGTGAAGCGTCCATTATATTCCTGCAGAGAAGAAAGGCTTGCTTGAGGACAAATTGAAGCATCAAATATTTCTTTTGACAGTTCGGACTTCACTGCGTTTCTTGCATCATCTAAAGAAAAAGTGTTACCAACTACATTGATTGCTACTTTTATGTTTGAGACAGATAGGGATTTGTCATTAAGATTGTTCTTCAAATATAGGCAGAAGATGTTTTGCAATTTTAAAGTTATTTGTATATTCTAATGTATCTCATGCCGGACAAAACTCCAAGAGCAGTTTCTCCCAGTCCGCCCCAGAGTATCACAGATTGGTGTCCTGTTCTTTGGCAGGTTTCCTTGTAAATGCATTATTAAATATAGGAATGTGAAATATGTTTTCTTCCTTTCGGCAATGAACAGGTCTTTGTGATAAAATAGCCCTACCTGAGCCAGTGCCTGAACCCCCTGGCGTCTAAAGCGGGGATGCCTTCGGTTTTATGCGTACCGTAACCAACTGTTTTTCCTGTAATGCAATATTAGCATCTAAATTTACTTTTTTCCTTCTCTATTTTGAATGCCCATCTGCCCAGTATTGTGGACCTTGCAGAGAGATATTGACTAATATCTTTGTGTTCTTTGGAATAGAGGATTTTCCTCTACATTTTCTTTATTTTTTAACTTTGAATCTTTTACAAGTGTAATGTTTGGTATATATTTCTTAAATCATAACTCAAGTATAATTTAAAAAAAAAAAAATCATCACTGGCCTAAAGTGTTCCTTAGAAACTAGGTCACAGGACCGGAAGGCGACATGGACAGTATAGGGGCCCCTTTTTCCCAGTTTTGTGTTTCTTTTTTAGTCTCAAAAAGTAAGATTACTGTCAAGAATTGATTCAGGCATATTGTTTTGCAGTTTCCTGGAATTTCAGATTTTTCTGTTTCCTAGAGCTTTCTTTAACTTTTGCCGACCCAATATTTAGTGGGGCTTATCTGGTTATACACCTGCTTTAACCAGATAAGCACCGCTGACTGAGATACATAGTGGCACATTCTAGATAGTGCTCTTGAATATCATCAGACTGCCTCTGTGCTATCCGGATTGTTGCAAGAAGTTCTAGGAGAGAAGTGGAAATTTACCCGGCTAGCCGCAAATTCCAGTGTCGCTATCCAAATAACTGTCTTCGTAATTTCGCTTACAGCAGCTTATTTACTATTCTGTCTGGAGGGGATGTCCAGATAGTGGGCTGGAAAATTGCCATGATCCGGACAGTGTTGGCAACTGGAGGTGAACACAGATATTCAACAGCGGTTACTATGCAGATACCAGTACTGAATATCCAATTTTATTTAAATGCTGTGGCCAGTGTTTAAAAAAAATCGCTGACTGGTGAGTTAAAATAGTACCCCGTGTACTTTATTGAAGTAAATTTATTTCTCTAGAAAAGTACCAGATTGACATCTCTGGAAAGGATGGAGAGTTGTAGTTAAGGTTTTATTGCTATGACGTTCACAATTGTGTGCAAGTTTTACTTCAAAAAATTGTTCATGAATTTGATGTGTATAATTTGTGAATGGCATGGTATCATGAAAAGAATGTCTGTTACTGAGCTATGCCTATAGAACCCTGCTTGGATCAGCACATCAGCCCTCCAGAGGTGACAGCCAGTACTGGTGCCTTAAAGACGTGATATTTGCGAAAATATATGCAAAATAGATATGAAAAATCATACAAATTGAATTTAAACTTTCTGTACACCTTTCACAGTTACAAGCCACTTCAAACTGGATTATGCAGCTCAGACAAAGTCAAATCAGCTTATTACCTATGTTTGCACAGTTAAATTTCATATGCAAAACTTTGCTGCCCCTCAAGAACATGTAGTCAAGTTTTACTGCAATAAGTTTGTGATTTCATGGCCCATATTGGGAGAAAGAGAATCTCACATTATGTAGCCATTCCCATAGAGTCCTCTATAGGTTAGTATATTGATCCCCTAGATTGAAGCATCTATGCAGTTGTAAACGGCACCAGTTCAGGGCATTACAAAAATGCTGAAATCTTAAAAAATCGAATGCGTTCAGTCACGGACCATCCTTGGATGTCTGTGCTCTCCTCAAGTTGTTAAAGGTTATGGTAACATAGGAAATAGAAATTATAGCAAGATACATAGGTTCGTAATTCATAGGCATCTATCACAATCTGTGTGCACATTCAGGGGGAAATTCTCATGCAGGCTGTATAGCTGCAAAATGACTCAGTATCGTTTAGCCATGGACCTCGCACCAGTTTTCCAAGGGAAGGTTTGTGAAGACACTTCCATCTCATTTTTCTCTGGACACTTTTTCCATTCAACTTGGGTGCTTTTGAAAGTACAAATGTACCCACATTGTTTCAGTCTCTGCCACCACCCTGCCCCTTCCTCCAAAATGCCTCCACTAAAAGAGGTTAAAAATACATGTGTTGTGGTGTGCCAGGTATATTTTTAATGCACGCACATAGTGTCAATTTTCAAAGATGCTCATTTTCACAGGTAAAATACTGTCTACCCCATGAGACTAACTTTGAAACTTGCCCATCCCAGGATTAAAAACATTTTCAGATTTTGCAGGCCACTTTCTTTTCATAACATAATCGCAGCACCAATTGCATTCTGTCCTCTGATTAGGAAAGATTTCGTTCTTAATTAGTTGTAGCAGGGCTCATAATATTTGCCTGAAAGTCCCAGAGAAGGTGGCTTGCTCCATTCCATCTATAGCCATGATGTTCCATAAAGACCCAGAAACTCAAAAGCTAGACAAGGCCAGGTCTGAGACCTGCCAGTTAGAGAATAAATGGTCCTCTAAGACCACCGTGGCAGTGTGGCATTGAAAACCATCTGTACCTTCAGGTGAGTTCCTCCTCCACAATGGACAGCTGAGTGGTCCTGGGCCAAAAAGGTTCCTGGTTCAGCACTGTATGTGTGGCCTTCTCTGCATCTGCACTTGCTATAGCCTCCCCTTTTGTTTCCCTTGCTGTTCTTTCCAATTTCTCTCTTTCCCGTCTCATCTTGTCTCCTTCCATTATTTTTCTCTCTTACCCCCTATCTTTTTTCTCTTCTTACTTTGCTTTCCCTCTTCCATTGCAGCCATAGTATACCGAGAAACTTCAGGAAGCTGTCTTAAGTATGGACTTTGGTATTAATCTGCATTTATCTCCTCCCTCCAAGTTGCACATCTTATCTCCAGGAACAAGCAGGAATAAGTCCTCACATATGGGTACGTCGGAACCGACGGAGCCTGCGTGGGAAAGCTCCCCAGCTTCCCAGAAAGGAAGCTTTTGGGGCCTCCCACTGCACATGCGCGCTGCCTTCCCGCCTTCCTGACCAGCTCTCCTCAGTTTCTCTTTTTCCGCGGAGCCAGCAGGTCGTGTTCCTGTCACCGCTGAAGAAATTCTTATTTTAGTTTGTTTCTTTAGACCGCGTACCTGCCTTCCCCATACCGAAACCGGTACCGCCGGTCTCTCTCTTTCTTTCTTTCAAAAAAAAAAAAAAATCTTTATTTTTGCACAACTTGGTGACTTCGGTTAGGCCTTAGGCCTACACAAATTCTCCTCATGGAGAAACCAGCCCCTGGTTTCAAGAAGTGTACCAAGTGTAGTGCTGTTATTTCTATCACAGACACCCATGACTGGTGTCTTAAATGTTTGGGACCTGACCACTCCATTCCGGATTGCCCATCCTGCTCCCAGATGTCTAAACGTGGTTTGCAGAACCGGGCCAACAAATTCCATGTGCTGTTTGCTTCAGATAATCCAGCATCACAGTCATCCAGGTCTTCCTCTCCGGATGGATCTCAGGTAACCAAACCTTCTTCGGGCAGGTCCTCAAAGAGCAAATCTCCTTCAAAGCATCGAGAGGCTCTCACTTTTGAATCTGAGGATCCTGCCCCAGCCAAACAACCCCGGCGGGAAGCTCTGGCTTCCAAAGCTCCATCTATGGGGTTACAGGTTGACATCGATGGCACGGCCTCGACCGATCACCTGTTAGACTGCTCTGGGGTACCGGCCCATACCGGTACCGACATCCAGGCAGCAGTGGCGTCTATGAGCAATACTGTTCAGACCATGCAGCAGGCCATGCTGGCTTTCATTAAAGCTGCGACGCCCTCGGTACCGCATCCAGCGGTTCCGGGTCCGGTTCCGGTATCGTTTCCCATATCGGAACCGAGACCATCGTCTTCCAAACGCAGATCGGTTCCGCATGCCGGATCCGGGTTTTCACCCGATACCGATCCCATACCCGGTACGCCCGATGTCGATACCGAACGGTATGCGTATCGTGCGTTGGAAGCAAATAGAGGATACTCTGATTCTTCTGAGGATTTTGACTCCTCTGAGGACTCTGATGAGCTGTCTCTAGTTCTTCCTGAAGACCCTTCTTCCCCAAAGAGGAGAATGTCTCCACCAGAGGATTTGTCCTTTCAAGACTTCATTATAGAACTAGCTAAAGGACTTTCTATTACCACATCCTCTGAAAAAGAACCTAGATCAAAGAAACTGGATATTTTAGGATACCCTAAGGTTCCTAAAGAGGCAGTCACCCTGCCTATCCATGAAATCCTTCAAGAACACTTGATGGACTTATGGGAGGCTCCTCTAACGTTGTCTCCTTATTCTCGTAGGTTGGACACCATGTACTGGGTCCCTCCTTCTCCTGGTTTTCAAAAGACTCAGCTGCCTCACCATTCCATTGTGGTGAAGTCTGCGCTGAAAAAGATTAAGAGTACCAAAAGGCACTCTTCTACCCCTCCAGGGCGAGAATGTAAGACCCTAGACTTTTTTGGTAGGAAAATCTTCCAGGCTAGTATGCTTATAGCCAGGATTAATTCATACAGTCTGTATATGGGCATGTTTCTCAGGGAACTTGCCCTAAAGGTACGGCATTTTGCCCCCTTTCTCCCTGAGGATAAAAAGGAGGAGTTCATTTCTATAGTGACACAGCTTCTAGATGTTTCTAAATTCTCCAACAGAGCAGCCTTTGATTCCTTTGAAGGTGCCGGTAGAGCTTCGGGCATTGCCATTGCAGCCCGACGACTTGCTTGGCTCCAGGCCTCTGACCTAGAACCCTGGGTCCTGGATGGCTTACGGAATCTGCCCTGTACAGGTGAGAACTTATTTGGTAAAGACTGGCAAATTAAAGCCACTCAAATGGACGCAGAAAATGCTACCTTAGATAGACTTTCTAAGTCTACCTCTACTCCTGCCAAGAAAAAGTCTTTCAAAAGGCCTTACTACAAGAAGGCCAGATTTTCCACAAATACTGGCCAACAATCTTCTCAGCCTCGCTTTGCTGCTAAACGTCAGCAGCCTAAACAGGCAAGGTCAAAGCCTGCAGTGTCTGCCACTCCTCAGCAGGCTCAACCCCCTCAGGGGTTTTCACTTGCCCCTAGAGAACTTAATCTTTCTGGCTCTAGAACAACCAGAGCCCCTCACCATTCCCGGAAGGTTAGCTCACTTTGCTCCCAGATGGGGGCAAATTACATCAGAGCAATGGACCCTCTCTATCATCAGAGAGGGCTACAAACTTCATTTTTCCAACCTTCCTCCATATACCGTGGTGAGGCACTTCAATTCTCCCCCATCTCTCCTGGGCCTGTTGGGTCAGGAAATATCTTCTCTCCTTGCCCAAGGGGCAATAGAAGAGGTTCCTCTTCTTCAACAAGGGACAGGATTCTACTCCCCTTATTTTCTCATACCAAAGAAGACAGGGGGATTCAGACCTATCCTAGATCTGAGAGAATTGAACAAATTTCTGTACAAGGAGAAATTCAAAATGCTTTCTCTAGGCATTCTCCTTCCATACCTTCAGAGTCAGGATTGGCTTTGTTCTCTAGATCTCAAGGATGCGTACACACATATACTCATCCACCCATCCCACAGAAAATATCTAAGATTTCTGTTTCAGGGAAAACATTTCCAGTACAGAGTACTTCCCTTCGGTCTAGCCTCTGCTCCAAGAGTGTTCACCAAATGCATGGCAGTTGTTGCCGCATTTCTTTTTTTTTTTTTTTTTTTTTTTAAACTTTTATTTTCATTTTGCAACAAACAAAAGAAACAACACACCAAAAGAGACAAAACAAGTATACAATAAGGAAAAGTAAACCCATTACCCCCCACCCCGATGCTTCTTCTCTACCCGATTATATCAGCATGTGAGCGCTTCCAATTAACAGTAATTATACATCAAACGATCAAAAGAGTATCTACAATACAGCATGATCATGGGACAGAGATATATACAAAGTTAGACAGTCAGATGAGAGCATTTAGCAAAATGTACATAGTCATTGAGCATCTTCCATTGAGACCAATGAGAAGGAGTCTGAACGGAGGAAGCGAACAGACGAGGTATTTGTTCATATTTACTGTAAAGACAAGCATGATTCCACCATTCATTGGGGCTCAGATGGGAGCTAATTTTCCAGTATTACTTAATTAGGGAAATAGCAATGCCAAGCATAAAGTTCGAAAGGAGATAAGCCATTTTTGGGAGAGAGGGGATCCCCGCAACTGGGCGAAGTCCCACTATCCTCCAAGAAAGGGGCTCCTGAGAGTGCGAGATAGACTAAATACGACCCCAGACCCGACGCCAGTAATACTGTAGTGCGGGATATTCATGCATAACATGAGGCAATGAACCAATGGCCGCAGGACGTGTCCAGCAACCATTGCCCTGAGTAGTGTTCCATTTGTCTAATCTGTGAGGAGTGTAAAAACACCGGTGGGCTAGAAAGAAGAGGGTCTGAGTGAGTGAGGCGGGTCGGGAACCCGTGTCCCTCTACTCCAGATAAGGCTCCATTGCTCCGAGGTCAAAGTCACATGCAATTCTCTCTCCCATACTTTCTGCGCTATAGGGGTATCTCTAGTTATAGCATTACATAAGGCTTAGTAAAAGTGGATGCTACACCCAGTGAACTACCGAGAGATCGGAAAGTCTCCAAGCAACCTTATGTAGAGAATGCCGATGGCGGGAGTCCTCTAGTGCTCCGAAGGCGATGCTGAAGTTGCACTGACCAGAGTCGGGAGTCTAAAGATTGCATAAGAGTATTAAAGGCACCTAAAGTGTCTAAAAGCATTGGTGGATAGTGGGAGTCTGATGGGAGAGTCATACCAGGGAGAAAGGTAAGAGGAATCGGTTTGCAAAGGTCCGCTTCTATATCTAGCCACACAGGTCTACTCGGTACTGGATCTTCCAACCAACGAGCACCTTGTTTGAGAAGAAAAGATTGAGGGAACACTTGAGTAAAATCGCCACCAAGTATTAATGGAGCATTGGCAGAGGCCAAGGCCAACTGCGCAATACTTGCATAGTAAGCAGGGTTGTCCACATTCGGGGCATAATGCAAATACACGTGAATTCACTATCTCCAACCTCAAGGTGTACACGGGCCCATCTACCCTCCTTGTCAGCGCTAATATCAGGTACAGTAGCGTGCAAAGACTTCCTAACCAGAATGGCTATCCCGTACCATTTGGAAACGGTGGGAGAATAGGCAGCTACCATGTGAGGCTTAGCATTGAGTTTCAGTGTTTCAGCAGAGTTTAAATGCGTTTCCTGAAGAAACACTAAATCAACATGCTCATGGCTAAGATAGCTAAGGATTTTCTTTCCTTTGAGTGGACCATTAATGCCTTTGACGGTGAATGATAAGATTTTACATAAGGCCATTCAGAAAAGTTAAAAATTCTGAGCATGATAGCACACATAATTTCACTATGTCCCTCAAACTGACTGTATCTGGCTGTACACATGACATAGGAAAAATAAGCTAATATAATACAATGAAGCGCCCCACATTAACAAAGAAAACCGCAGTACGGTAGAGGAGAAGCAAAACCCCAAAATTACTGGCGACCATGTGTCTGCGGGGAGAAACCCCAGAGAAGGCCGAAATTGAAAAAACACATAACCTGTAGGACTGTGCATGCTCCGAATCCGACCGAGGCACACATCATGAAGGGATAGGAGACCAAAAAACAAAAGTCATATAGAGAAAGAAAGAAAGTCCAGGCTATTTCTGTGCTTGGCTATGACCGCCGCATCGGGCCCTTCAAAATGGCGGATAGAGCCGGCAGATAAGAGTCCAAGATTTGGGATCAGCGCATCTGCTCTGCTTCTTTGGAGTCTAAAAATGTTGATAGTAGATCAGGATCTTCGAACGTCCTGGTTTGGTTGTGGAGAGTCACTCGGAGCTTCGCTGGATACAACAGGCCAAAGCGAGCCTGTAGCTGTTGAAGTCGAGGGCGAAAAGCAAGGAGTTTCTTCCGACGGTCAACGGTAGGCTTTGCCAAATCAGGAAAGAAGGAGACCTTACGACCTTCAAATTCCAAATGATGATTCGCTCGGGCAGCATGTAAAATTTGTTCCACTTGTTGATATCGTAGCAAGCTAAAGATAATAGGCCGGGGGGTCGTGCGGTTGAGCGCCATGTGGGCAGGAACACGGTGTGCTCGATCGATTTCCAGTTCTCTGTGAAAAGTGATCTTCAGCAAGGAGGGAAGAGTTTTGAGCAAGAATTCTCTTATATCTCCTGCTTCCACCCCCTCCGGCATTCCGAAGAGCCTCACATTGTTGCGACGGGCTCGATTATTGCTATCTTCTAACTCCTTTTGAAGATTCTGTATCTGGCGCTCAGCCTTGTCCAGTTTGCCCAAGCGCACCTCGTGCGAGTCGAGGACCCCCGCCATGTTGTCCTGCCGTAATGAAAGACTTTCAAGTCGGTCCTGGAGCACTCCAAAGTCTTCTCGCATGGCTCGAAGCGCTTCTCCATTGGACTGCACCAATTCCTTCACGCCGCGTATTTCCTCCAAAATCTCCAGGTGCATTTCGGGGTTTTCACGAAATGGAACCATCTTCTGTGGGGAAGACACCTCTGTTTTGGAGCGTTTTCCGTGAGAAGAAGAAGGAGACCCGAAGTCCAAGCGCGCTGGTTTATGGGCCGCCATCCCCCCCGAGGTGCCCCGGTCAGCTCGGAGCGAAATAGTAAATTTGTATAGGTATTAAGTCAGGATTCTAAGTAGGCCTCTCGGGAGCTTCAACGCAAAGCGTCCTACCCGCTGGACATCAGGCTCCGCCCCCTCTGTTGCCGCATTTCTAAGAGGTCTGGGAATTTTTGTATTCCCATATCTGGACGACTGGCTCATCCGAGCTCCATCTCAGTCAGAGGCCCAGATTTCCCTGGACCGCACAAGGCACATTCTGCAGTATCTGGGACTGGTGATAAACCTTCCCAAGTCTCAACTTATCCCTACTCAGTCTCTGGAATTCATAGGGGCCCAGTTGGACACCACCACTGCAAGGGCCTACCTACCTCAAGTCCGGGGCCAACGTCTGGTGTGCTTGGCCTCCCAAGCTCAGTCCAGCAGTCACTTGACAGCCAGAGAAATGCTGCGACTTCTGGGCCACATGGCCTCCACGGTACACGTGGTGCCCTACGCTCGTCTTCATATGAGAGCAGCTCAATGGACCTTGGCCACCCAGTGGACTCAGGCATCAGGAGCGCTCTCCGACCAAATACTCACCTCAAAGCGTCTGTTTTGGTCCCTCCAATGGTGGATGTCCACCAAGAATCTGTTGTTGGGGGCCCCCTTCCAACCTTTGTTGCCCCAAGCAACCCTCACAACAGATGCCTCCCAAACAGGGTGGGGAGCCCATCTTCAACACCTCTCCACTCAGGGTGCTTGGTCTCCACAAGAGACCACCCTTCACATCAACCTCCTGGAACTGCGAGCAATCTTCTTTGCCCTCAAAGTCTTCCATACCCTCCTAGTCAACCTGACCGTCCTAGTCCATACAGACAATCAGGTGGCCATGTTCTACATAAACAAACAAGGAGGGACAGGCTCTCTGTCGCTTTGCAACGAAGCTCTCAGATTATGGGCCTTCGCCAGAGAGCATCAAATTCATCTTCTGGCAGTGTATCTTCCAGGGGTTCAAAACTCTCGGGCAGACAGACTCAGTCGAGTTCTGCTTCCACACGAATGGTCCTTGCATATGGACCAGATACGCAGAATCTTTCAGGAATGGGGAACCCCAGACATAGACCTCTTTGCAAGTCCGTGGAATGCCAAACTTCCCCGGTTCTGTTCCAGGACTCCGTGTCAGAGAGCTCAGGCCAACGACGCCTTTCTCCTACATTGGGGTCAGGAATTCCTATATGCCTTTCCACCCATTCCTTTGATTCCCAAGACTCTGTTCAAACTCCAGAGGGATCACGGATCGATGATCCTCATAGCTCCACGCTGGCCACGCCAAGTGTGGTTCCCTCTACTTCTGCATCTCTCCCAGGGACCCTCCCTGGACCTGGGAGCGGCGCCAGACCTTCTGTCTCAGGAGGAGGGGACTTTGTGGCACCCAAACCCCAAGTCCCTACACCTCAGAGCTTGGTTACTGAAGGCCTAAGCCTTCATGACTTCAATCTTTCTCAACCAGTGAAAGATATCCTTCATGCCTCTAGGAAACCCTCCACGAGGCGTTCCTATGCTTTCAAATGGAAACGCTTTTCCATTTGGTGTGCTCAACAGGGTCTTGACCCTCTAGCACTTCCTTTGAATTCTCTATTAGACTATCTCCTGCATCTTTCTAATGCAGGCCTTAAGACGAATTCAGTACGAGTCCATTTGAGTGCTATTGCAGCATCTTTAAAACCTATAAATGGACAACCTGTCTCCTCTCATCCTCTTATTGCAAGGTTCATGAGAGGCCTGACTCTAACTAAACCTCCCATACGGCCTCCTCCGGTAGCATGGGATTTGAACCTCGTTCTAGGTCAGCTTATGAAGCCACCTTTTGAACCGTTGGTTTCTACCTCCTTGAAATTTCTTTCCTGGAAGGTCCTTTTCCTTATTGCAGTCACTTCGGCTCGCCACATCAGTGAACTACAGGCCTTAGTGGCTCATCCACCTTATACCAGGTTTCATCATGATAAGGTGGTCCTTAAGACGAATCCCCACTTTATGCCCAAAGTGGTCTCGCCTTTTCATCTTAATCAAGAGGTATATCTACCTGTCTTTTTTCCAGCTCCTCATGCATCCAGTGCAGAGAGGAACCTTCATACTCTAGATTGTAAAAGAGCTCTTGCCTTTTACCTCAACAGGACTCAGCCACATCGAAAGTCTTCCCAGCTTTTCGTGGCTTTTGATCCTTCTCATTTGGGACTTCCAGTCTCTAAACATACACTTTCCAATTGGATTGCTCAGTGTATTTCCTTTGCTTACCAGAGTAAAAATATTTCTCTGGAAGGCCATGTCACAGCTCACAATGTGAGAGCCATGGCCACTTCTATGGCTCATCTTCACTCTGTATCCATAGATCAGATCTGTCGAGCCGCCACCTGGGCCTCGGTTCATACCTTCACAGCCCATTACTGTTTGGACAAGGACTCCCGCCGGGATGCCTTGTTTGGTCAGGCTGTCCTCAAACACCTGTTCCATACTTGAACAACTCCTGCCCACCTTCCCAGGATGGATGCCTGAGATCCATACGAAGATGGCGAACCCTTGGAAGGGGATCTCTCAGGCATCTTAGCTAGGGAGTCCCCATATGTGAGGACTTATTCCTGCTTGTTCCTGGAGATAGCACAGTTACTTACCTATAACAGGTGATCTCTGGGAACAGCAGGAATTAGTCCTCACAACCCACCCACCTCCCCTAGGAGTTGTATCTTCTATCTATCTTCCTTTCCTCTCTCTATTGTCTCAGCTATAAACTCGAACTGAGGAGAGCTGGTCAGGAAGGCGGGAAGGCAGCGCGCATGTGCAGTGGGAGGCCCCAAAAGCTTCCTTTCTGGGAAGCTGGGGAGCTTTCCCGCGCAGGCTCCGTCGGTTCCGACGTACCCATATGTGAGGACTAATTCCTGCTGTTCCCAGAGATCACCTGTTGCAGGTAAGTAACTGTGCTTTCTGGCTTAGCACCTCTTTTACTAAAGCGTTTTCATGTGCGGCCACCGGCAGTTGGGAATACTAACGCACGATAGCATCTACCTTCGCAAGCAAAACGCACATTAATTGGCGGTCACGGGATGGGGCGGGTGGGTGTGAGCGACTCATTGCTGCTAGTGCCAGGGCAGTTGCTGCACACTCAGCGGCAGTGCGGCTCTTGATGCGGATTCACCTAATGCCTCCTCTATAGGAATCGTTAAGTGAACCCCACGTAGTGGAGCGTACATTACGAAAATCCTTTCTGTTAGCTGCTGGGGACATACTGAACATGCCCCCGCCAGCTAATGCGAGGCCTTTGCCATTAACACATGTGAGATCAGCGTGTTATTGGCAAATCCTTAGCAGCCTTTAGTAAAAGGGACCACAATTGATCCCACTTTTGTAGATATGGGCAGTATAGCCTTATCCATTCCTTATTCATCATTAGCAAGGCCGTTACCACATTTACGTGGGGAAAACTGACAAATGTTATTCGCAGCTGCAATGACCCTGTTTATGATGTCTTACTAGATGCAATGAATGGTTCGCTCATAGGGTACCATTTTCATCATGGGGTAAATGCGTTATCATGTCTTAGTGCATCCTGCTTGATGTTGGTTGACTGATTTTCTGTGGAGCTTGTTTTATGGCTACTGGGACGTTTCTTACTCCTGTCGTCAGAGACAAGATTCAGTATAAATAAAGCAGATGATCAAAGGGCTGTACTGTAACAGTGACATTTCTTAGATATTACAGATAACGATTCATTTTTTGACATGTTCAGTCATAAATTAAGTTGGGCTGCATCTGGTTTGTATTGTGGTGGATGCATGCTATAGCTTGGAACTAATGTAAAATATTGACTGTAGCTGTTCCTCTATATGCTGCAAAATTTGCTCTGCATGGACCGGTGATCGTTTGTCATTTACTCTGTGTAAGCAGAAGACTGTAATTCATGCTAAATGTTCTTTTTGTACTTTTAATTGAAGATCTGCAGATTCAGTGTATGCTGTAATGTTCCCCTTCCTCTGTACAACCGATCTGGGCAAATGTTGTAAAGTACCACTGCAGTCCAGTATGAAATAGGTAGTTAATTCCCAGAATCATGCCTGTTTAAAGTAGGAAAAAATGAGAAAATACATAATTTTCATTACAATGCAGTTAATAAAATTATAATGAAATGTTTCATCCAAAAGCATCAGCAATAAAGCATTTCTGCCAAAAAACATCAGAATGAGATTAACATATCCCCCAACATGCTGAAAGGAAAAGTCACACTAAATCAATGAATAAGTTAAAATTTAATTTTTAAAGACTTGTTTAGTGACTCATCATCCATGACTCCCAGTTTTATTAGTTTTCAGCTTTCTCGCTGATATCCTTCTATGTATTGTATTTCTCAAGTCTGTCTGTACTGTTCACCCATCCATCTCCCCCCATACAGGACTATAGACATGACAACATTACTGAGAAAATTAACTTATTTTTATGATTGCTTTGTTTTATTGACTGTTTTCTTCTTAACTTTGTATTATTGTTAACTTGTTTATTATGTAATATTGTGGTTTGTTGTATCTTGTCTTGAACATTTTATTGGAAAGGAAAGGGATAAATAAAATGATTGGTTGATCGTGACCCCCAGGCAGTGTCCGTGAGTGCTCTAGTAGTTAATACTTAGCAGGGGCTAAGATAATGCCACTTTCTGTTCCCTTTCATCCTTTCTCAAAACCAATATACGAAGGCACACCAAAGATTTCTGCTTGTTTTCTTGTTTAGTTTAAGAGGGATACTTTGTTGTACTCTGATTTTTTCAGAGTCCGCTATCTCCTCTATATATTATATACCTCAGAGTTTTGCTTAAGTAGCATCTGTGGGAGATTCAGATGAACTGGTTAATCCTGATGATTTGGGCTTAACTCAATTTTTGGAGACTTCTTTGGGTAATGTATCCCAAAGAGGTACTATATTAGTTTCTTTTTTTGGAGCGAGTTAAGAGTGGCATTATGAAGCTGTATTTCTTAAAGAAGGCTACTCCTTTTTGTGGGCAGTCATTGATGATATTTCCTGACATTGCTCATGACACTCTGCTCTGGCGTAAAGCTTTTCTTCAGTTGAAACCTAAGGTACTGGCTCTTGGAGGAACGTTTTACTTGAAAGTTCCCTGTAAGTGCTTAGTAACGCTTTCTGGCAACAGTTATGTATTTGTTGAAGCTTCCCATCTTGAGCGATCTCTTTTGGCTAACCAGTTTTCCTTTGAGATGTTTTTCTTTATTTGACTGGGTGAGTTAAAAGGGTTTGAATATATTTTTGTTTTTTCTCTTGACCTCTGTGTACTCTCGATAGTCTTTCGTAATGTGGGCTTGTGTAAATTCTTTTTTTACAGTTTTCTGATGTTTGTTTTCCTGTATACTTTGATGAATTTACTTTTTTTGTAAGTTGCTTATTGTAATTGTTTAAAATGTAATAAAGTATATAAATGAAGCAAAAAAAAAGAGGTCAAGTGGGCGCCTCCTTACAGGTATCTACATGCATGTGTCTTTATAAAATACTAGCATAAGAAGCAGACATCGTCCATAAAGTCAGGCATGGGCATTTAGACTTGTCTGAGAGCAGGGTAAATTAATAAGCTAAAAGTTGGCAAATATGCGGGTAGATCAATGTGTTTCATAATCAACACGTGTACTTGTGAACTCTGTTCATGCTCCTCTCCAGCTGCACACAAGGGAAAAGTATGCATGTTATTCCAACGTGCGCATCGTTGCACTGGTGAGGACTTTATAAGAGGCCATTTACGCACGTACTGTATGTAGCTATCTAGTCATGAAAATGACTTTGTAAAATTAAACCCCTAGAGCCCAATTCGGAGCGTAATGTCTGGCTTTTATGTGGAGCCATCTATCAAAATTGTAGAAAGTAGACCAACCGAAGTTATTCAGACAAATTGTTGGGCAGAATGCTATGCTACTTAAGGGTATGCAGGCCAAATATTTAAATTTTATTAAGTTTCCCATGTCATTTCTGGAATTCTTCGTTTTACTAGCAGGGGAGTGTCATCGGTAGTGTATACAATAGTGCACTCTTGCTCAGAGTACAACCAATTGCTCAAGTGTAGTCTATAGTGTAAAAAGAGGCACTACTGACAGAGGAAAAACCTGAAATTTAGTTTTTTCCAATCATTTTAGATTGAAAACAACACAAAATGACATGGGAAATGCGTTTCCCATGTATTAGATGAATGTACATAAAAGCATAGAAAATAACAGCAAATAAAGCCTATATGACCTATCCAGACCTATCCCCCTTCTCCCAACTTTTTCTCAAGTAGACATATTGAGATCTTGGTCTTCCCCATATGCTTCATCACTAAGACTACTAACCATTTTAGTAGCTGACATCTGTACCAACTCCTCCTTGTTTATATTTTTTTGAAGATGCAATCTCCAGAATTTCACACTGTACTCCAAATGAGGTCTCACAAGGGACTTATACAAAAGCACTATCATGTCCTATTTTCCTGCTGGTCAGGCACAAAAAGAGCAGCAACTCTTGCAAAGTCAATCAGGAAACACAAGGAGCAAGAGTAATGATAACACAGATGCTTTATTGGAATTCCCCAACGCGTTTCGGCGAACGCCTTCCTCAGGGGGGTGAAATAACTTACAAAAAAATAGTAAAAACACATTAAAAACAGATAAAAGAATAGAAGAATAAAAGACCATACCTAAGCTAAACGGGCATCACAGTAAAAAATTATAACATTATAACGTTCAGTTTAACACTAACAAGACTCCTTCTCTGTCGGATTAATGGTGACAGCTACTTAGATTTTACCATACGGGGAATTTTTCCCATGGTATACTATAGTGAGTACCAATTGTTACAAATTCTTTTGAGTGTCCTCACCACTAGTCTGTGATTGTCTTCCTGCCCTGCGTCTACTTCTTTCTTTGTTGTGTTTATGTATAAGTCATACTATACAATGTATACATGTATAATTTTATGTATGGTATTTCTTATGTAAGATATTTTTTATCTACACACATGCTATTACTATTTAATTATTTATTTATTTATTTATTGTTTTGAGTGTCACATGATGTAGATATGTTATAATTTTTTACTGTGACGCCCGTTTAGCTTAGGTATGGTCTTTTATTCTTCTATTCTTTTATCTGTTTTCCTGCTTGTGTCTGTGTGGGGTTCTGGAGCTCAGGATACTAACACAGAGTGTAGTAGCTGTGTAGAAAGAGAGACCAGAAAAAAGCTATTCTGATATTAGTATCTGCCAGTTTTTTATCGATCCTGGTGAAGTTTTTGTACTTCACACCCACAGTGTGCCTGGATAGCCCCTGATGAAGTAATTACGAAACACGGCCTGTGTTGGGTTTTGGCCACCCCTTGGTTTAATAAAGTTTTTAAGTTTATTGGGTGTGTATCTGCCGCTTCTTTTTTTGCTCCAGGATGGCTTATGCCTTTGCAAAAGAAAGCTCAATTCAGAGGATCTGTTTGTATGGAATACCTCACAAACAATACATAAATACGTCAATTGAACATGATACTTTACAGGTAACAAATGAAGATCTCGTAGCATTGGAGTAAAATGTTGTAAGATTTTGCTTTTGGAAGTAACATGGGCACAGAGAAAGGAAAGGCAGCACCTATTTTTGTATAATTTTTTAGCTCACACCTTTCTAGTAGTACTTCAAGGTGAGTTTCGGTAGGTATTTCCCTTTCCCCAGAGGAAAATTGTACCTGAGGCAATGGAGGGTTAAGTGACTTTCCCAAGGCCACAGGGAGTACCATTGGAATTCAAACTCTGATCTCTTTGGTCAGAGGCCACTGCTCTAACCACTAGGTTACTTCTCCAAGCCGCTGTGCATAGGGCATCCTCATACTGAATTAAGATTTTTATGTTTGCACTATTTTGCATTGATTGATAAAATTATTTTTAGGTACACAAGGGTTTTTTTTCCAATGATTGAATTTAGAACAGAAGAACAGAAGATATGCCATACTGGATCAGACCAAGGTTCATCAAGCCCAGTATCCTGTTTCCAACATTGGCCAATTCAGGTCAGAAGTACCCCACAAGTTCCCAAAAAGACACACAGGTTCCACAATGCTTTTATTTGGGCAAGCAGTGGATTTCCCAGGTCATCTTTAATAATGGTTTATGGACCTTTCTTCCAGGAACTTGTCCAAACCTTTTTTAAATCCAGCTATACTAACAGCTTTTACTACAGAACCTGATAACAAATTCCCGAGTTTGATTACATGCTGAGTGAAAAAATATTTTCTTATATTAGTCTTAAATGGGTTATATTGTTTGCACCATAAAAAAGTAGAAAGAATAGGGGACACACAATGAAGCTACAATCTGCATTTACCTGTTCCACTCCATTAATTTATAGACCTCTATCATATCTCCCCTGAGCCATCTCTTTTCCAGGTTGAAGAGCCCTAAACGTTTAAGCCTCTCTTCATAGGGGTATCTTTCCATCCCCTTTACCATTTGGTGGCTCTTCTCTGTACCTTTTCTAATTCTGCTATATCCTCTTTAGGATATGGCGACCAGAATTACACAAAATATTCAAGGTGCTGTCACACCATGGAACAATAAAGAGGCATTATAATATCCTTTGTTTTATTTTCCATTCTTTTCCTTATGATTCCTACCATTTTATTTGCTTTCTTGGCCGCCACTGCACTCTGGGCGGAGGATTTCAAGGTGTTATCCATGATGACGCCTAAATGTTTTTCCTCTGTGGTGGTTCCTAATGTGGAACCTTGCATCGTGTAACTATTTGGCATAACTTTGCACTTGTCCACATTAAATTTAATCTGCCATTTGAACGTCCAGTCTTCCAGTTTATCAAGCTCCTCTTGACTTTTTCACAATCCTCTTGGGTTTTAACAACTTTGAATAATTTTGCATCCTCTGCAAATTTGATTACTTCTCTCATTATTCCCATTTCCAGGTCATTTATGAATATGTTAAAAAGCAGTAGACCCAGCACAGATCCCTGGGGTACTCCACTGTTAACCTTTCTCCATGGGAAAATTGGCCATTTAGCCATACCCTCTGCTTTCTACCTTTTAACCAGTTTGTGATCCACAGTAGTACACTGTCTCTTATCCCATGACTTTTTAATTTTGCCAAGAATCTTATAAGTGACCTTGTCAAAGGCTTTCTGAAAATCCAGTTACACCATATCAACTGGCTCACCTTTGTCTACCTGTTTATTAGTAAGACAAGATCTTCCTTGGCTAAAGTCATGTTGGCTTTCTCCCATTAAACCATGGCTATCTACATGTTCAGTAATTTTGTTCTTTATAATGATTTCTAACATTTTGCCTGGTACTGACATCAGATTCACCTGTCTGTAGTTTCCTGGATAATCCCTGGAATCCTTTTTTTAAAATTTGCATTACATTGGCCATTTGCCAATCTTCAGGTATTAAAATGATTTTAACGATAGTTCACAGATTACTAATAGTAGGTCAGCAATCTCATATTTCAGTTTTTTCAACTACCTTGGATGTATACCACCCGGTCCAGGTGATTTGCTACTCTTTAGTTTGTCAAATAGTTGTAATACATCTTCCCGATTTATCTTTCAGTTCTTCCGATGCATCACCTTTAAATACCATTTCAGTCATGAGTAACTTCTCTGCATCATCTTCAGTAAAGACCAAAGCAAATAATTCATTCATACTCTCTGCTATGGCCTTGTCCCCTCTTTTTTTTTTTTTCTTTTTTTTTTTTAAGTGCCATCAAGTCAAGTCTTGGCGACCCAGCAGCTCCTGGGTTTTCTTGGCAAGGTATGACTGGAAGTGGATTGCCAGGCCTTTTCTTCCAAGGCAAATTTTTGTTGTGCATTTTTGTTTCCAAAGCAAGCTTTTTTTTTTCAAATTCTCTTGGCCTGCCTTATCCCTGCACTCTTTAAAAAAAAAATTCTGTGAGGGCTTGAATGAGCTTTTTTTCCCTATATTAATTATGATTAACTTCAGTACTGAAGAATGAAATTTTTGGCTCCAGCTGTTATTAAATACTTAAAGGCTCTGTTTGGGAATTGTTTTGTAGTAGACTTTACTATATGCCTGTTTTTGTGTATTAAAGCAAATAAGGAAGCAAGTGCTAAACATTGCCGCAGTACTTAGCCAAAAATATGCAAAAGATGATTTGGATTTTTATGTCGTAATTAGCTTGGAAGGGCTTCAAAATGAAATGAAACACAAGACCTCCAATATCACAGTAGGTCTTATACATATGACATCCTGTGAACTCCAGAAAGAAACACTCTGACATGGTGCAAATATTATGAGGGATGATTGTACTCCACATACCCTGTTTTAGGAATGAGGCTCATTATAGTTTATGGTTTATTTATTTGATATACCGCAAATCCAAATTCTAATATCTAGGTGGTTTACAAAAGCAAGGGAAATACCAAGACACGGCAAGGAAGACAGGGAAAAACAAAATGAAATTACAATAGCAAACAAGGGATACAATAGGAAAAGAGGGAAGAAAAGCTCAGTTCAAAAAAATTAAATAACTTTCTTATAGTCAACCTGGTGGAAAAGTCTTTTAAAAAAAAAAAAAAGTAAAGTGTCTTAAGAACAGCCTTAAACTTATGAAACGAAGACTCCAAGCAAATTTCTAGAGGTAACACATTCCACAAGGTAGAAGCAGCAACAAAAAACCAGGAGTGATGACAATACTGCAAGTGCTCGTAGATGATACACCCTCAATTGGCCTTATGGGGTCAAATATACCTTTTGTTAATGTAATCTTTACAAGATCAACACACAAAAGATGACATTTGACTTTCCAGTTAATATCCTTTCCTTGAGTTCTGCTAGACAAGTGAGCCATGTCCCCCCACTAGCAGACCGGTGGAGACAAAGAACCAATGAAAAGCCCAGGCCCCAACGACATCACTCCCATGCCTTCACTCGCCCTAGCCCCCATGTATGACATATATATGCAAAACTAATCATAACAAACAATGACCCCTATCACTATCACAAAAAAGGGGAAAAAGACCTCAGACAACGTCCTTGATTGTTTATTAGCCATGAGAGGCCCCTCACAGAGCTTCAACTATTTCTGATAGGTCAAGAAAAAAACACACTCTTTTTAATCATTTCAATTACCATCTTAGTTTGAAAAATTCCAAAATAATTACTGTAACAGTCACATCTCTTCAAAAGAATTCAGTTTCCGTTACCTCCATGTGTGCTAAAATCAGGGTATATCCTCTTTCAGAAAATGTCTATGCTCTGTGGGCCCGATATTCAAAGGCACTTATCTGGTTAGCAGCACCTGGCAACTGGATAGGGGTCAGTGAGAGGGATATTCAGCAGCACATCTGGAGGGCGCCGGGGTGGTTTGTAGACAGGGCAAGGGTGGCCCAGGGTGTTTTCTGGTTAGCAACAATTTTCAGTCCACTAACTGGATAAAAACCCTCAAAGTTAGGCACCCAAATCAGCAGGCCTAGCTTTATGTGGTTGGCCATCTGGATAGCAGCTGAATATCACCATTATTCAGATAGTCAGTGGAATTCACTAACCGCATACTTCCACTTAATACCCAGTTTTATTTTACCTGCGGAGGCCGGCATTTAATAAAACACTGTGACTGCCAGGGGCTCAATATCAGCCTGTATATTATTATCTGCAGATCACAGTAAAACCAGAAGGGCGCTCATGACTGATTAATAGCAAAGCAGGAGTAAAACACACCAGGTATGATGATGCTAGGAGGATATTACAGAAGGATCCCAGCATGTGTTCTTGAATACAGATGTTGGACTGTTATAAACTAGCCCTTTCTTTCTTCAGTCTTATAAGCATGTGCATCAACTCAAAAGACAGAAGTAGAAATAATAACATTACAGGATGAGTTAAAATTAAAGGAAAGTAAAGCAGTGAGGAGATTTATAAGGCTAAATAATCACTTAAATCTCTCCCACTACTTCCTCCAGCATCATACTGGCAAGGAAGCAACAGGATGCACTGAAAAATGTGTATGGATGGGGGAGGAGGAAGAATTGGATGAAATTTCCAGCAAATACACAATATTAGCAAGTCTTTGGGAGAAATATGAAATCGGCCTTCTGCACTGTGCTCAGTGACATTTGGCTATTGTTTCTTCCTATCCTTCCCTCTATCTTTTGAAAGGAATTACTTAGAAGGCGTTTTGCTGCAGGTTTCCAGACAAAGTTGGGACACAGGCTTGTCCAAGGATCACACAATTGTGTGCTGCATTTCGGCTCCCATGTTCTAGCCTTGGAACAAAATGACCATTGTTCAAAGGGCAACAATAACAAAAGAAAAGGCGCAGAAGGCGTCCCTTCGTAGATAGGAGCTTGGCCTTGAGCCAGGCAATGAAAGGTTGCAAGGATGATTATGTACAAAAAAACCCTCTGTATTTTCTCAGCTCTATTCATCTTAAGAGTGGCTGCTTTAAAAAGTAGCTAGCTAAGGGATCTTATTTTGCCAAAAACAGGTAAACTGGAGAATTGAAAGCCTCTTAACATAAGTTTTTATTTAATGCTACAGTATAGCAGATTTTATATCTTTAGCTTGAATCACCCCTATCAAAATGGTTCAATCATCTTTGCAAAATAATCAAACAATTCTCCCATCCAACCTCTCCAAACATGTATGCTGAAACCCCTAAGGTATTGTCTTGCTTAGATGAGGGAGACCTCTAGTGGCTCTATGAGAGTAATGTATTTTGACTTTTTTGAACTACAGTTTCAGGACTAGGGGAGGACACACTGCACCAGTGAAGTAATGGGAGGAGATCTCATTTGGAAGGACATTTGGATTGATATAAAAACCCAGCCCCAAAGGACAGTCTTTGTCTTTGTCTGGCCAAGCCAGTCTACCTTAAGGAACAGTGGATTGCTCAGAAGTGACCGGGGTTGCTTAGGCCTCTGGGTGACTAATCCAGAATACCACTGCTGAAGAGGGAGTGAAAGGAGTCCGAGGAAAGAAGAGATCATGAATATTGAGAAGGAAAAGGGTGCACTGATTCTGGAAAAGAGAAGAGGATAAAGCAGAGCTGAGATGAGCAGCTGAGATGAGAAGGGTGAGATTTTACAGAAGTACAGTACCTGTGACGACATCTGAGTTAAGACTCCAGATCCACAAGGTATCTTCAGGGAACATGAGCATAGGGGGTTTCCCAGCCATCAGAGAGGGTCCCAAAAGACAAACTGTGTTTGTTCTACTTTTATACTTTGCCAGTTAATTGGGCCCCCATTGGTGATCAGGAAACAATAGACCGGTGAGCCTGATGTCGATGCCAATGAAAATGGTAGAAACTATTATAAAGAACAAAATTACTGAACACATGGACAGATGTGGTTTAATGGGAGAAAGTCAACATGGATTTAGCCAAGGGAAGTCTTGCCTTACCAATCTGCTCCATGGATGAAGATGAGCCAGTTAATATAGAGTATTTAGATTTTCAGACAGTGTTTGACAAAGTCCTGTATGAGAGACTCCTGAGGAAATTAAAAAGTGTTGGCGTAGTAGGCAATGTCCCTTTGAGGATTGGAAACTGGTTGAGGAAGAAAATAGAGTAGGACTAAATGGGCAATGTTTTTCAGTGGAGGAAAGTAAACAGAGTACCACCCCAGGGATCTCTACTGGAAAAGGTACTTTTTAACATCTACATAAATGATTTGGAGTGAAGGAGTAGCCTAATTGTTAGAATACTGGCTTGGTAACAGAGACCAGGGTTCAGTTCCCACTAGTGCTCCTTGTGGCCTTGGGCAAGTCACAGCCCTCCATTGCCTCGGAATCTATTTCCTGTCACAATGCCAAGAAAATCCAGGAGCTGATGGGTCAAATAAATAAATAAATAAATGATCTGGAATTGGGACTAACAAGCAAAGTGACTGAATAATCTGCTGTTATCTGCAAATTTAAAGATGCAAATTGTAAGAATTGTAGGAGGATCTTGGAGACTGAAAGACTGGACATCAAACGGCAGGTGAAATTTAATGTGGACAAATGCAAAGTGATATACATGGGGAAGAATAAGTAGTAGGAAGTAAAGCAGTTAGTGTAGCTGGGTTTTAAAAAGCTTTGGACAAATTCCTGCAAGAAAAGTCCATAAATTATTAAGATAGACCAAAATAAAACTACTGCCTTTCTCGGGGGATAAGTAGCATGGAATTGGCTCCTTTTGGGATATGCCAGTTACTTGTTACCTGGATTAGTCACTGTTGGAAACAGAACACTGGACGTGATGGACTTTGGTCTGACTTAATATGGCAGTTCTTATGTTCTTAACTTTTGGTTTAGAATACATCCTAAACTGGACTTGTGCTTTATGGAAGTGTGTGTGAAGGGCAGAGAGTGAGGAGATCCAAAAGCCACCCAGCTAAGATGTCCTAACCTGGATCCCAGAATTCCATGAAGGGTAGACCTCATGCAGATAGTGTTACACCCTAATGTTGTACCCTCAGTCTCCTCCTGTCTTGATTATTGTAACCTACTCCTTACTGGTCTCCCGCTAAATCATCTCTCTCCCCTTCAGTCTGTTCAACACTCTGCTGAGCCGTTAACCTTCTGCCAGCCTCATCATGCTCATATTACCCCTCTTCTCAAGTCACTTCATTGGCTCCCTATCCATTTCTGCAGCCAGTTCAAACGTCTCCTGCTGACCTATAAGTGCATTCACTCTGCAGCTCCTCACTATCTTTCCTCTCTTATCTCTCCCTACACCCCTCCTCGGGAACTCCGCTCTTCAAGCAAATCACTTCTATCTGTGCCCTTCTCTTCTACTGCTAATTCCAGACTCCACTCTTTTCACCTTGCTGCTCCTTGTGCCTTGAACAAACTACTTGAGTCTGTATGTCAGGTATCTTCTCTGGCCTATTTCAAATCTAGGCTAAAAACTCACCTCTTCGCTGTTGCTTTTGGATCTTGACTCATCTGGTCTCCTATGTGTTTCCTTACTATTCCCCCTAGATGTATCCCATGTCTACACCTACTGTGTTGTCTGTCTTGACTAGATTGTAAGCTCTGATGAGCAGGGACTGTCTCTTACATGATTATGCAGTGCTGCATATGTCTTGTAGCGCTATACAAATGCTCAGTAGTAGTAGAAGTAGTCTCCTGCACATTAAAATTGAGAGGCAGTGAGGGACTTCAGATCTTAACGGGCTACATCTATCTCATGATTTTCTCTCTCTCTCTCTCTCTAACACACACTCACAGAATAAACACAACATAATGGTTTAAGTTAAATAGATATACTGTACAGTATATGCATGAAGCTTTGATTCAGGGAATATGGAATGTCAGTACTATGGATATCTTAATGTTTAAGATGGATATGCCCCATATGCACCCATTTGGCGTTGTCTTATTATTCAGTTTGTGAACTCCCACTCTATGTTCTCAAAACACATATTGCCTGCAGATTTTTCACAGAATATTTTGAATGTTATGCATTACTTCTGTGTGTAACCTATGGAGCTTGGAGTAGATTAATCTGATGTGGTTTATGAAAACCTTTGGAATGAGCGCTAGCTGAGAAGTTCTTTCTGCTTTCATCTCTCTAGCTATTTGACGCCTGGTGGGTACCTTGGATGTATCAGCTGGGCTAACTTAAATATTATGGGAAATTGTACATTTCAGCATATTTGGGCTTGAAAACCTTTTGAAAAGATTTTTTTGTGGCTATAAAAGGGGAGGTATGTGACTGAGGAACAGTGTCATGATGGATACCCCCATAAGGGGGTTAGTACTCTGGAAGGTGTTGAGGGACCTGGCAGGGGTTTGGGCATCAGATCCCGATGGCTTCCCCCTAGAATTTTACAATATTTTTGGATTTTAATATCTCCTATATTGCTTTGTGTTTTAAATGGGATGTTAGAACATTGTCACTTCCCAAAATCTTTTAAACAAGTTAATGTTACTCTTTTGCATAAAGATGATACAGACCCAAAATCATGTAGCTCATACAGACCTATCTGTCTCTTAAATATGGATGCTAAGATCCTTGCAAAGGTGTTGGCTGAGCAATCAAAGGGAGTTATGACCACTCTTATACATATTGATCAAACTGGATTAATTTAGTAGGAGAAATGCCTCTGATAATGTGCATTGAGTATTTAATATTATCATGGCGTTCTTTTCTTTTTCTAATTGATTTTATTGTACACTGCCCTGATGTATATGCTTGGGCGGTATATCAAGCACTACATAAAGATAAAGATGGTTGCAGCATTGAGACTATTATTCTATCCCTTCTCAATGAACTTCACTCCTGTCATGATCATGGTAATATTTCGCTGGCCGTCTCTCTTGATCTGGTTGACCATCGCACTCTTCTCTCCTGTCTCAGCATTGCTGGTTCTGTTTTTTGCTGTTTCACTCTTTCCTTTCCTCTCTGTCTTCACTGTCCTCATTGGTTCTTCCTCTTTCTGCCACTCCGCTATCCTGTGGCATCCCTTAAGACTCTGTTCTTGCCCCTCTCCTTTTGAATATCTTCCTGGTCCCTCTTTCCCTCTTTATTCAACAACATGGACTCTCTGTTTATTACTACACCAACGATGTTCTTCTTGTTCTTCACATTTGCCCCCTCCGCTCCTGACTTGGCCCCATTGAATGCCTGTCTTTCTTCTTTTTTCTGCCTGGATTGACACTAACTTTCTTCACATCAGCTCTGCTAAGACTGCTGCCATTCGGTTTTCCCTCTCCAGTTCTCCACCCTCTCTGGCCCCTTCCCTCGTGCAGGCTCCCATTCCCCTGACTACTCTTCTCTTCTCTCTCATCATGTCCCATATCGACTACTGTAATGTTGCCCTGCCTGGCTTCCCTTTGTACCAAATTCTGTCTTCAACTCCTCCAAAACACCACTCCCCGCATACTCACCCATGCCTCCTGCTCAGATCATATTACCCCTCTGCTTATTAACTTGCATTGGTTACCCATAAAGTTTCATATACAATACAAGGTCCTAATGCTGGTACATCATGTCATCCACACCCATACCCCTCAGTATTTATCCAACCTCATTCATCTTCACACCTCCTATCATCCCCTTTTCCAGGTTCACTCCAACTGCCTTTTTCTCCCATCCCCTTCAATTGCACATCTGGAACCCACCCGAGCCTCTGCCTTATTTTTCCTGGGACTCCTCCTATGGAACTCCCTCCCATCAGATCTTCGTCTCGAGCTTTCCTTTCTCCGCTTTAAGGCAATGCTGAAAGCTCATCTTTTCTCCCTTGCTTTTGACCTCTCACCCTCTCCTTCCTAATTCCTGCCCTCATCTGCCCTCCCCTCCCCTTTCAGTTAAACTCTCTATTACTTCCCCTCTTCGCTCTCCTTCCTTTCCTATCCTCATAATGGCGTTCTTTTTCTGTTCCTTTTTCCTGTAACATATTTTTTGTGTATTGTAAACTTCTCAGATGCCTTGGTGTTGGGTGGTATATCAAATATCACAATAAAGTAAAGATAAAGAAAGTAAAGAAAGCTGTATCCTATGTCCACATGAGTGAATCCTAAATCAAGAAATGGATCTTGGAAAAAGAGCAAACCACTCTTGAATACAGCAAAATATGACCTTGAGAATATACCACTGGAATGTAAAGACTTCATGCAAAATCGATTTGCTGCTTTAGATACAAATGACAGAACTCCAGAAGAGTTATGGAATGATATCAAGAAGATAGTGTTGGAAGAAAGCGAGAAGTCTCTACAAAACGTGAAAAAGCAAAAACGGCCAAAATGGATGACGGAAGAAACGCTGAAAATTTCCCAGAAATGCAGAAAAGCTAAAGCCTAGAGGAGAAAGAAAGACAATCACAGAGCTCAGCAGAGATTTCCAATGTGCAGCAAGACAAGACAAGGAAAAGTACTACAATGACACATGCAAAGAAATAGAAGCAGAAATTATTAAAGGAAGAACAAGATCGGCTTTCCTAAAGCTATGAGAGTTAAAAAATTCCAGCCTCGAATTGGAATGTTACAAGATGCTCAAGGTTCTATGTTAAATGATGCTGAGAAAATAAAGAAAAGGTGGAAAGAATATGCAGAGTTTTTATATGATAAAGATCAAGTGGACCAACAGCCGTTTCAACCTGTACCTTATGATCCGGAACCGTTGGTGATGAAAGAAGAAGTTGAAGCATCATTGAAAACCTTATCAAAGAACAAAGCACTAGACATTGATGGCATTCCCATAGAAGTATTACAGCAATCTGATGCAGCTGTTACCATACTTACAAGGCTCTGCCAAGAAATTTGGAAGACAACATCATGGCCAACTGAGTGGAAAAGATCTGTATTTATACCAATACTAAAGAAAGGTGATCCAACTGACTGTGGAAACTATCGCACAATCACTCTGATCCCACATGCCAGCAAGATTCTACTGAAGATTATTCAACAGGGACTATAACCATACCTGGAACAAGAACTACTTGAAGTGCAAGCAATGAGCCGCCTGACTGAAGACCGAACATAATTTAGGACAACTATCCAGAGGGTCGCCATGAGTTGACACCGACTCGACGACACTTAACAACCACATGGCAAAGAGAAAAAAATAAAATATCTAGGAGTCTATATTGCAAGACATTTAGAAAATATTTTCAGCTTGCATTACCCCTCCCACCCCCCCCCCCCCCCAGTGCTAGCCTAAATCAGCAAGATTTAAGGGCTCTTTTGCTAAATCCCATTAAGGTTTTGCACTTCATGCAGAGTAAGTGCAAAGACTCCATGGTAACCATTGGGGGTATTCCCAGCAGTTAATGCGTGGATGCATTCGCTAATGTGTGATGCGTTTAACATGGGTACACATAGAGATATCATTAGTGGCATCCATGCTAATTGCCATATTGCATCTGAGTGTGCAACTATTGCTCTCGTTCTAGTGGCAGTGTGCTCTCCATACCCACACTCTGCTTTTAACCTGCCCACCCACCACCCTAGCATACGATGGTCTATTGACACATCTCTTAGTGCATTGCTACGGCCGGCGAATGCATGCTAAACGTGCATTAACTACCTAGCAGGCTTTAGTAAAAGGCCCCTTATAGCACTGCAGGTAATGTAGAATCATCTATCTTAATAAGACTAGAGGTGATCAAAATGAACATTCTACTCAGATTACTATATTTATTCATGATGCTACCATGTGATATCCAGGACAGCTACTTTATTGGGTTAGAGGGAATCATAATTCCATATATTTGGAACAAGAAATGCCCAAGAGTGGCATTAAAAGTGCTGAAAAGGAGTCACAAGGAGGAGGGTTTGGCCTTATCTAATTTCAAACTATATTACTCGGCAGCTCAGATGAGAACTGCAAGTTATTGGATGGTAGGTAACCTGGACCAACACTGGCAATAAATTGAGAAAAGCGGTGTGAGGAATATGACTTTAAATTTCTTTTTATTCAGACCCAAAGAAATTATACCCCAGCAGGTGTGGTAGCATCTACTAATTAGGCCAGTCCTCAGAGTATGGTATAAGATGGCAAAGAGGTTAGACTTTGATCCTAAAGCCTCTCCATTTTCCCCTATTTGGGATGACAATTTTTTTAGCGGGCAGATGGGACCCTAAAATATTTGAGTGGATGGAGAAGAAGATGTCACGAGGCAGAGATTTCATTCTGAGTGGTATATTTATATCGAGGGAAGCGGTTGCTGCTGTATTTCTGCAATGATCTTTACACTAATTCCTAATACAAGTTCTTGCAGATGAACATTTATATAAGTTACAATAGGGGAGTGGGGTGTTGGCAAAATTTTATATAAAATAATCACTAGAAAAGGAAATAAATTTACATCTGTACCACAGGAAATGAGAAGAGGATATTGCAGGAAGTTGGACAGATAAACAGTAGGACGATTTATACTGTTTAGGATTTATAGGAAAACATCCCTAAAATCTTTGGCTATATTAGCCATTTGAACAGACAATATAAATGATTATTTTCAGCTTATGTAGCCCCAGCTAATCTACGTGCCATGTCTAAAGACAATCCAAATACTAGATGCTGTAGAGGCTGTAAGGATAAGAGGGATTTCAAGCCTATGTAGAGGGGGATGTGGAAAAATAAGGAGATTTTGGAAAGAGATTTGAACAGGAAATTTGGGATATAAGAGAGAAATGGCTCTACCCTTTGACTGTGCTCTGTTTTTGAGGTACACAACTTTTCCACAAGAAATGATATGTAAAAAGGAGCTGTGCAGCTTTCTGCTGTTGACAGCCTAGATGATTATTGCCTCAAAATGGAAAGAGAGACAAGCTCCTATGGTAGAGATGAGGACAGTCTCTGAATTCAAAAAATGCGGTACGGCAGCTGATCTCCTCCCTTCCTGACATTTTGGCCTTCCTCCAGGCGGACCTCCAAGGGGCTCACCATGGGCTCCCTGTGGATTCAGGTGGTGGCCCTGGCTTGTTTTCAGGGCCGTAACCAGGGTCAATCCCTGGCGGTCCATGCGAATGCCGTGCGTTTCCTGAGGGACGTGAGGAACCTTCGGCCCCCTTGCTGATCAGTCGTTCCACCTTGAGATTTGAATCTGGTCCTATCTGGGCTGGCAGCGGCTCCTTTCAAGAACCTGTAGGCAACCACCCTCAAGGACTTGATGCTTAAGGATTTCAGAACTGCAAACTCTGTCCTGTCTGGAGCCTTACCTTGTGATCACCCAGGAGAGGATTGTGTTGTGTCTAGTTCCTTCCTTTCTCCCTAAGGTGGTTTTGGCCTTCCATGTGAATCATTTGGTTACATTGCCAGTACATTTTTGATCAACGGATACAGTGCTGTGTTCATCTTGTAACATAATTCTGGCATTGAACGGGCGTTCGTATGGAATAAGATACAACGCTATAGCAACAAACAGCTGGACATTGATCACTGGCCAGACAAGGGAATAGTAACATAGTAAATGACGGCAGATAAAGACCAGCATGGTCCATCCAGTCTGCCCAGCAATGCTGCAGGAGTAGGTGCACCTGTCGCTCTGTGCAGGCCACCCCTCCCCATGTCTTTGTTTAGGGGTGGACCCACCACTCCATGTAGGACACTCCTATTTGTTGAGAAGTTAGATGGTTCTGTTTATTTTGTTTTTATCCTGTTGCTGTAAAGGGATCCACTGTGCTTGTCCCATGCTGTTTTGAATTCCGTCACCATGTTTGTCCCCACCACTTCCATCGGGAGAGCATTCCAAGCATCCACCACCCTTTCAGTGAAAAAATAATTTCCTGACATTGCCTTTCAATTTATCACCTTGCAGCTTTATGTTATTTATTTATTTATTATTTATTATATTCTCTTATATACCGCGCTATTCTGCATCAGTGCGGTTTACATTGAACAAACTGAAATTACATTGAACAGGGCATTATTTATTTATTTATTTATTTATTTATAGTTCTTCTATACCGCACTCTTTTTCATCAGCGCGGTTCACATTAAACAAGAATACTCATTACAAGCAACAGGCTGTTGTGAGTTTACATATAACAGGAGAATTCAACTGGGATTATAACTTTGGGAAACTTTGTACATTTTGTCTACTGTCACAAAAAGGGAGTAATGCATAGACACATATACAGGATTCTTCCACCATTACACAATACTATAAAGCAGAAGTATAAAACTAACTTGGAGATAACTATTTTACATGCCCTCTAGTTATGCCCTCTAGTTTTGCAGCTTTCCCGTCTTTGGAAGAGGTAGGTTTGTTCATCGTTCCTCTTTAAGTATTTAAAGGTCTGAATCATATCTCCCCTATCCCTCCTCTCCTCCAAAATGTACATATTTAGGTCTTCAAGTTTCTTCTCATAAGGTTTCTTACGCAGGCTCCAAATCATTTTGGTTGCCTTCCTCTGAACAGTTTCCAGTCTTTTTACATCTTTTGCAAGATATGGTCTCCAAAACTGAACACAGTATTCCAAGTGAGGCCCCACCAGTGACCTGTATAGTGGCATAAGTATCTTTTCCTTTCTGCTGGTAATCCCTCTTTGTATGCAGCCCAACATCCTTCTGGCTTTTGCCACCGCCTTGTCGCACTGTTTTGCCACCTTGAGATCATCAGAGATAATCACACCAAGGTCTTTCTCCTGAACCATGCACACCAACCTATCGCCCCCTATTGCGTACATTTCCCTTGGATTTCTGCTACCCAAGTGCATGACACTGCACTTTTTCGCATTAAATCATAATTGCCAAGCATTAGACCATTCTTCCAGCTTTTGTAGATCTTTCCTCATGTTATCCACTCCCTCGGGGGAGTCCACTCTGTTGCAAATTTTTGTGTCATCTGCAAAAAGACAGACCCTTCCATTCAGTCCTTCAGCGATATCACTCACAAATACATTGAACAGTGCCAGGCCCAGGACCGAACCCTGGGGCACCCCACTAATCACCTTCCTTTCATCTGAGTGAGCTCAATGTACCATCACCTTCTGTCGTCTGTCAGTCAACCAATTTCTAATCCAGTTTACCATCTTGGGACCCATCCCCAAGCTACTGAGTTTATTGACAAGCCTCCTATGAGGAACAGTATCAAAGGCTTTACTAAAATCCAGGTAGATGACATCCATCGCATGCCCCTGATCTAGTTCCTTGGACACCCAGTCAAAGAACTCAATCAGATTTGTTTGGCAAGACTGTCCTTCAGTAAAACCATGTTGCCTCAGATCTTGCAACCTGTTGGTTTTGAGAAAATTCACTATTTGTTCTTTCAGGAGCACCTCCATTACTTTTCCCGCCACTGAGGTAAGGCTCACGGGTCTGTAGTTTGACACTTCTTCCCTGTCAGCACTTTTGTGTAGAGGTACGACATCAGCCATTCTCCAGTCCTGAGGAACCTCTCCTGTTTCCAAGGATCTGTTGAATACATCCTTTAACGGCCCTGTTGGAGTAGTTGGAGAGTTCTATAGAACCAAACTGCAAATTTGTGTTTTCTAATGACTTTTATAGGTGCTTTAAAGTGTTTTCACAGATGTTTGTGTTGGAATACATTAGTGGTGTCTGGTACACTTGATAAACTCTCCTTTAATATTTTTTTTATCACAAGAGGTTTCACGGCGTCATGATAAACATTCTGACATAAGAATTTTTCTAGTGGGGAGCTCCTTTTTTTAATGAAGTCTCACTTTTTGTCATTGATATTAATCTTGTGGACTTTTTGGATAGAGCCTTTTTTGATTTAAAATATAATGTGCACTGACAAAAAAAAAGCAGTACACACTGCTGTGATAGTTTACACCCGATGCAGTAAACTCTGGCATATTATCTCCCTTCCAGTGAGTGCATGAGTGTGGCTTGACTCATGCACTTACAGGGAGAGAAAAAAGCCCAGTAAAAAAAAATCCTTGTGAGACCCATAACCCCTGAACCCTCATCCAGATCATCTAACCCCTCATCCTGCACCCTACAAACATTTCCCTGGTATTTCAATGACCTTCAGACCCCCAAACCTTCACCCCCTATCCTCTTTTGGCCCAGTAGATATCAGACAACTTCCTACCCTGCACCCCATAAACATTTTTATGGTTTAGTAGTGGGCTCCAGAGCTCTCACCCCCCCCCCTCCCAAAAAATATTTTCCTGTGGTGCAGGTGGCTTCGGACCTCTCCAGCCCCTCCCCCACACCTTTGGGGCTGGGAGGCAGGAGCAATGCCCATGTGCTCCTGCCACTGGCCCTGCATATTGCAAAATGTACCATTAGAGGGTAAGTCTGGCAATAATGGAAATTCTCAGGTTAAAATCGTATAACTTACTGGGTGAGAATTTATAAACTCAGAATTCATCTGTTAATTCACAGTTCATGAAACAACTCAACACACTAAATATCTGTTAGCTCCTTCTCCTTTAGGCTTCCCAGGATGCTGGTGAAACTCTCCTGTAAACTTCTCAAGTTAAGGATGCTTCCTTTAGAAATTTTCCTTCTGTGCTTGGCTACTTAATCTTAGGACAAAATAGTGTGGTTGCTGTGTTAGTCCACATTAATCGTTAATAAATAAAACTAAAAAACAAAGAAATTGATTGGGGCTAGATTAAGTATTTTTGGCACCCATAGGCGGTTCTGGAGGGTGACAGCAGGGCTCCTCTATTGAAGCTCAGAGAGAAAAGAGGGGGACCCCCTGGAGACTGGTAAACAGGAGAAGAGTTGGACCAGCGTGCCATCCAGGTACCACTTTGAAATATCACTAGGGAATTCCCTAAAGTAAGTGGGAGAAGGCTTCTTTTTGACCTGGGTACTTGGCGCTTTCAACATTTGGCCCTTGTTGCCTATGCCTAAATCCAGTCCTGAAGGTGATACCTATTTATTGGACTATCTTGATATATTTTTGAATAAAGAAGAAAAATTAACCTTCAAAAGCTAGTCAAAAATGTATTAAATTAGTCCAACAAACAGGGATCATCTTATGTTCTTTTTTTATTATTAATCAGTGTCAGGGTAAACAATTCTGCTCCCTGCTATTTCTCGTTTGTTGGTGATAGCTATCTGTAGGGCTCTGAGCAGTTTCCTCAGCCTCTGCTTGACATGACCCTTGATAGGCTCCTGCAAGTCTTTTAGACCTTGATACTGTCATAAGGTAGTGCCATCAGAACCCATGGAAGTAGGGGATTGTGAGCAAAATGTAAGGGAAACTGACAGCTCAGGTTCACACATGGGGGAAGGTTGCTATGAGCAACAGATGAAAACAAAGCCACGAGGTGTTAGGGAACGCCCGAACAGAAAGGGAGCACAGAATTCATTAGAAAATGAAGAGCACCTGCATGGGGGCGGAGCCCAGGCTAACACCAATTTGAACGTACTTAAAAATCACTTACCGGAAGGTAGGGAGAGAACTGAAGGAGAAAGTAGAACGGAGAGAGAAGTAGTAGGAACTACAAGGGCTGTAGTTGGAACTACGCGAGAACCGTTAGGAACTGCTGAGCTTGAGAGCAGTGTCCATAGAGCTGTGAGGATGGAGCCAAGGGGATTATTCAGAGCACAGGAGGTTGGTGATTCTCAGAGAAGCTGTTGGGAACAGCAGTGCACAGCCTCTCAATATCCCCAGGAACGTTGCTGTGAGGCAAGCAGAGAGGGCAGTCCAACAGCCAAGGCTTTAAGATATAAATTACCTAACACCAGAAATGCAGAAGGGGAAAACTTTTACCCTGAAGCACATTTGAATGAGTCAGAGAAACACCGTGGAAAAGGGGCTTCAAAGCAGAGCTGTGCTTATCCGAGAGAGCAGGAAACAGCAGTGCCTAAAGGTAGGCGTATTTACCCTAATAAGAGAGGTTTGCAATACCCTGACTTTCTATACACGTACCAAGAGCTCTGTAGTTCTCAGGAACCCAACTACAGGAAATACGGTAGTTACCCACGGGCCACAGGTATAGTGGGGGAGGAGAGTGTTTTAACTCCCCGACAAGAACCTTATAACTTTAACGGCAGTTGGGAGCCAGACGTTTACTCAGATGAAGAGGGGATGCAGATTGAACCTCTTGGAGAATCCTTAGAGGAAAATGAGATGGACTGCACGTACACATTATCTGATTGTATAGCGTCTCTATGTTAAAAGCAGCCAGAACTGTTTATGAGAAGAAACAGGTGCAAGAGTTCTGTGAGTAAAAGGAACTGTTTTCTGTTACTTTTTGTTTCCTGGTTTAATGCTGAAGAAAGCTAAGTTTTGTTGAAAGTATTTTTCTTTAATTGTGTTATCAGACGAAGGGTCTGACCTGCTTTAAATTCCACTGTTATGAATCCACCCCGGACGGGGAATAAAGCCTTAGTTTAAACCTTACCCTCTGCTTCAACTACACTTCTTTGGCTAACGGTGAAAACTACAGGATCCAGAAGGCCTTGCTAAAGCCTTCATAGGAGCTCTAGCCATAAAAATACTGCCCCATCAAACGGCCCAAGCCCTTTTTAGCCTCTGGGTACGTTAGTGGGTGACATGAGCGGCGTCTAGAGGATTTTTTTTTTTAACTGTGGAAAAAAAAAAAGGACACTTTTGAAGAAAAAATACTGCTGTACCGGAGGACCCATAAGAAGCAAGCACACAGGACAGGCCAGACGCTGATCGAGGACCTTTCTTGCCAAAGCCTGAATCTACGCAGATCCTAAGGTAACGGATACCTAGGGCACTAGCGTAGGTGGATAAAAGGGCAAGAAAGAGGGCGCTTCTGTGGTGCGGGAAAGGGGTGAAGAAGTGTAAAAAGTACCGCACTTTGTGGTTTTCTTTCTCTTCTTTTCTCCGCAGGGTCACAGCAAGAAGATGGAGGCCCAGGACATAATGAGCTGGATGCAACACCAGTGGGACAACCAACTGGAGTTAGCACGGCACATGCAAGAGCAAACAGCACAAATGGTCATGGAGCAACAGAGGCCACTTCTGGAGACCATGAGGGCATTTTTGGAAAAGTCACCAGGACATGGGACTGAGAACCCCTACATAGTTCCAGGGGTAGGACTTAATGCGAGTCATGCGTTTACGTTGGGACAGTTAAGTCCACAGGACAACATTGATGATTTTATTGATGCCTTTGAACGAATAGGGGGGGCATTGAAATGGCCACGAGAGCAGTGGGCTACCCACTTTGCTGTATCTCTCACCGGGGAAGCTCTCTCTGCCTATAAAGCAATGCCTGCCATCCTTGCTACTGACTACGAGGAGATAAAAAGGGCAGTTAAGGATCAGTTGGGTCTATCTAACATGCACTATCGTAGGCTATTTAGAGAGGCTAGGATGAGGGCCCAAGAAACCCCTAAAGCTCTGCAGCAGAGATTAAAGAATTTGGCCTACAAGTGGTTAACCCCTGAGCAGAGGACAATGGAAGCAGTGTTAGATATAATTATCTTGGAGCAGTTTCTCCAGGCTGTGCCTACCGAGGTAAAAAAGTATCTCACCTTGCAAAATTGTCAGAATACCGATGATGCGGCCAGTCTAGCTGAACACTATTTTGAGGCTCAGATAGTGGGCACCTCAGAAATAGGTCTGAGGAAAGCAGCAGGCATGGCAGAGCATAAAAGAGAGAAATATGTTAAAGGGAAAATGTTTAATGTATGTGGTAAGAATACTAATGATGACATTTTTTCTATATACAAAGGGAAATGTTATGTGTGCGGGCGAGCAGGCCACTTCCAAAAAGACTGCACGGAGCGGACTATCCTCATGGCTGGGAGAGAAAAGCCAGCACAAGATGGGTTCCTGATTCCTGTGCAGGTAGAAGGGTGCTGGCGCTGCTTGACTCGGGTGCTGACCAGAGCATGATTACGTCCAAGCTCTGGGAAGCCATTGAGAGGCGCCATCGGTCAGCCCCGAGGCAAGCAGAAAGCCAGATCCGCTTAAAATGCATACACTTAGCATTTTCCTGTTATCCTTCACAGAGGATATCTATACGTGCTGTAGATAGAGAACACACATTACAGGTAGCCATAATCCCTACATTGCCTAGAGATGTCATTTTAGGCAGGGACTGGCCACCCTTTCTCAAGGGTCTGGCGGTAGGGTTGAATACCCGGACCGGCCTAATATCTACCCGATCGCAGGCAGGGACCTCAGGGGAAGGAAGGATAGCATCTGAGGATCCCGGGGAGCCTGAGGGGGAGAAAGAACCCCAAGAGGAGGAATTAGATGGGGGTGGATTAGGCATTCTGCCCACACATGATGAACTAATACACGAGCCGGTTAAGGAAGGCGAAAGCCAAAAAACGCCAAGAGAGGCGTCAAAGGACCCGGGAGAGGGCCAAGTTGGAAGCTGGTGCAGGGTTACCTTGGGTACCTGCCGAGGTGGTGAGTAAGTTCCACTCATTCCCAGCAGAACAGCGGGCTGACCCAGCTCTAAAGAGAGCTTTCGAATGGGCCAGGGAAATTCGGCCTACCCTACCCAGGTTTTTTCTGGAAAAGGAAATCCTATATAGGGAAAGTACTGACCCGTATTCCGGAGCGATAAGGAAACAATTGGTCATGCCAACGACATTTAAAGCCACAGTACTAAGGTTGGCATACGACCACCCCATAGGCAGCCATAAGGGAGTCCAAGGCACCCTGGACCAAATATTGGTTTGATTCTATTGGCCAGGGGTCTTTAAAGAGACTAAACAATACTGCGAGGCTTGTCCAACTTGTCAGAGGGTCACAGCTTTAAAGCCGAAAGCTGTACCGATGGTATCCACACCCACCATAGCAATACCTATGGAACGCTTAGGTATGGATATCGTAGGACCCATGATCCGTACGCCCAGAGGATTTCAGTATTTATTGGTGGTAGTAGACCACGCAACTAGATTCCCATGGGCTATTCCCTTAAGGAGTACTTCGGCCAGAGTAATAGCTCAAGAGCTGGTAAAGCTCTTTTGTGAAGTAGGTTTTCCCAGGGAGGTATTGACTGACCAAGGGAGCAATTTCTTATCAAAACACTTAGCAACGGTATGGGAAGCCTTCGGCATAAGGCACATAAGGACTGCAGCCTATCATCCTCAAACAAATGGACTTGTTGAGAGGATTAATCAGTCTTTGAAACAGATGCTTCGGAGGGGTTTAAAGAAGGGAGAGATGGGTGAATGGGATACCCTACTCCCTTTTGGAGTTGATGTACTTATAGAGTATTGAGAATTGTTGATAATGCCAGTGCTTTTGCTTCTTTTGTTGTGTGCACCTTAACCTGTGGTGATCACCTCCGTTTGTTCATCCTGCTTACATTTCTGTCAACAGCAGCTCACCTTCACTATTCAGGAGGATATCTTAGAGAGAGGGATGCTTAGCCTGTTGGATAAGCATGTACAAATTAAGTCAGATACCAATCTGATCAAAGACATAATGCTTGGCAAGGTAGAAGGTCAATGCAAAAGAGGAAGGCCAGCAAAGAGATGGATTGATACAATAACAGCAGCTATAGGTGCCGCTTTATCAACAATGAGCTGCCTGACTGACGACCAAACACAGTTTAGGTTAACTATCCAGGGGGTTGCCATGAGTCGACACCGACTCGATGGCACTTAACAACCACCAATATGGATAAAATCTCAAGAGGAAAGCATGTTTAAAGAGTGCATTGAAAAGACTGGAAGGAGATTTCCACTGTTGCTGCAGATTCTGTGACTAATTTTTGAACCATTGTGCCTCTTTCATTTTCTGTATGAATTGCACTAGATTTAAGTGTACTGTCTGCCAAGTTATTTATCTACATTTTGCATATCAGTTTTGCTTTCTGGAACAACACATCTTGGCATTGGCAGTGGTTTTGTGGTCCTAACTTTGAGATCCCAGAGCTATTGCTTCTTGGGGCAACAAGTGGGTTGGATCTACACATACCATGACAGTAATGAACCCCACTCCTAAACCCCAGGGTATGTGAAGTATGATCTCAGTCTCTCAGTGCTCGCTATAGTACTTTGTTTCTCCCCATGAGGAAACCCCAGGGGTTGCAGCTGCTACTCGACAACACCCAAATATGCCCCATTATCCTTTATAAGGTCAGAACAGGGCTGACAGACAAAAAAAAGTGAAATAACAATGAAGAAAAATAAATCAAATAATGGATTGGACTGAATAAAGTGAACAAACCTGTGAAAGAAGGAAGAGCAGCGAGAGGGCAGGAAAAAGCAACGAGGAATACTGCAGAGAACAGAAACCTAAGAAATCCAAGAAAGGTTTGAAAATGTTGTAGTATCGTCAAGTTGGAGGAGGCAAGGGGGCTATGAGGAGGTGGGTTTTGGCACTTTGGATTCTGTATGTTAAATTTATGAGAGAAAATATATGTTGCATGGTAATGCACCATACTTTCTACAGTTTTGACTGCATGATAGGAAAAAGAATTAGATATGGCTATCTACGTTTGAATCTTTTTCCTGTCATTCAAATTAATCAGAGCTGCTCAGTATTTTCGTAAGTGATATTGCAGAGAAATTAGAACGGAAAGTATACCTCTTTGCAGACAACATTAAGTTTGGTGATAGGACTGAGATTCCTAAGGTAGTGGAAAAAATGAGATGTTTACAAAGCCGAAGAATGAAAAAAAGAGCATGCCAGTTAATATTTAATGCAAAATGCAGAGTCAGGAATGTGTGACCCAGGAACCCCAGCACGCAGTGGAAGAGAGGAGGATGCACTCACAGCGATCAAACACAAAACAGATATGAATTTGACCTAGTCTAGTAGCCTCAGGGGTAAGCACCGGAATGCTACAGTACCTAACGAAAGATAAAAGGAGATTATAGTACTTCTGTGGAAATCATTGGTGAGCTCCTGCCTGTAGTACTCGATTCAGAACTGTAATTCACATCACCAGAAGGCTAAGGAAAGAGCAGAGAAAATACTATAACATCTCCACCTTGTGTATAGGTGAGATGGGGACAGGGATATGATGCTTTATGGGTATTAATAAAGGAAAATAGGTTATAGAACAAGGGATCAAAATATGAGGCTGTAAATGGATAAATTAAATAATAAATATTCCATAACAGGAAGAGAAGAGGAGTGGAGGAGTGGCCTAGTGGTTGGGGCAAGGTACTTCAGGCCAGAAGGTCAGGGGTTCAAATCCCACTAGAGGATAGCAACCTTGGGCCATAAGGACTGGGGTTTCTAGTCCCACAGGTACTCCTTGTGGTCTTGGGCAAGCCACTTAACCCTCCATAGCCCATGTTCCCTGTAAAATAGTTATCTCCAAGTTATAATGCCCTGTTCAATGTAATTTCAGTTTGTTCAATGTAAACCACACTGATGCAGAATAGTACAGTATATAAGAGAATTAAATAAAATAAATAAATAAAATAAAATACATTACAGTACCTTTCAGGTGAAGGTGGTCAATACAATTTCAGAATTCAAGTTGAATGGAAGGGAACGAGAAGATCCCCTTAGCTCTATGCAAAAAAGCTTATAATCCGAGATTAAGCAGGACCACCTGGCCAGTGTTCTAAGTGCGGGAACCCTCCCTTTTTTTGTGCCTTGGGCGGGAGAGGGGGTCGCTGTCTCATCCCTTGCCTCAGATTGCTTTGAGTTGCCCCAGGGGCTTCAAAGAGTAGGTGGGAATGTGCAGGGCTGAAAGTTTGCCTAAGGGGCCAGCCTTGACCTGTAGTATTTTAGTGGGCAGAGAAGATGGGAAGTCTAGTTGGGCTCCACTGTCTACAATCTCTGCTTTATGGCATTCTTGAAAAGAAGACCAAAGTAATCGCTGTTTAAAGCTGCTGTTAGATGTAGTGCCTGTCAAGTCCTTTGCTAGCTCCTGACATCCAAAATATTTAAAGAAAAACCAGGACCCACTGCTGTAGAGGACAAATGCTGTATTTAGTATTAACATAGTAACATATAGTAAATGACGGCAGATAAAGACCAGTATGGTCCATCTAGTCTGCCCAGTAAGATGGCAAGAGTAGCTGCACCTGCCGCTCCATGCAGGCCACCCCTCCCCATGTCTTTGTTTTAGGGGTGAACCCACCGCTCCGTATAGGACACCCCTGTATGTTGAGAAATTAGTTAAGTTTATTTTGATTTTATCCTGTTGCTATAAAGGGATCCACTGTGTCTGTCCCATGCCATTTTGAATTCTGTCACTGTATTTGCTCCCACCACTTCCATCGGGAGGGCATTCCAAGCATCCACCACCCTTTCTGTGAAAAAGTATTTCCTGACATTGCCTTTCAGTTTACCCCCTAGCAGCTTCATGCTATGCCCTCTAGTTTTACAGCTTCAATTGTCCAATAAATTTCGGGCCTGAGTCACTAAAGGGCATGCTCAATAATAACCTAGTTGCTAACTTAATGAGATGCAGACCACATGCCGTTGCTAAAATTACTAAAAGCTTTGCACTCGTCCTCCGTTTACTACATGCCCTAAGAAATATAAGTGATGGCGTGCCACTGGCGTGTGTATGCTCCCTTCTGATCTGGGTGCTTGTGCGCCATTTTCCATATATTCCGTTCTCCTCCACATTCAACTCAAACTGGAATAATGATGTTGAACTAACAAAGTTTGTGAGTGTTTTCATTTTTTAAAAACTAGGCAAGCATAAGTTTACCAGATGTCCCTGAGTTTTGGGGATTGTCCCTGATTTTAGAGCTTTGTCCCCGACTCCCGTCTGTTTGTCAGCCTCCTGTCCCCAATTTTAGCAATGGAGATCTGGGTGGGGGGATAGGAATAAAAGTTATTTTTGATTTAATGATTTGAATATATCATCTTTTTAGCATTTATATCCATTATCTTTATATTTTGCACAGTATGGGGGAAATGCATCAGTTTCTATTTCTCTGTTGATTTCTCTACTTGGAAGTGATTGTTGCTGCCATTTATGTATTTAAAAGTTTATATACCGCATTTCCAAAGATCAACACTGTTTACAGCTAACAGTAATATAACGCTACATGGAACAAGATAATGTTACAAGGAACAGAAAGCAATATAAGTAATCCATGAGATGGATATGAGGGGGGGGGGAGGATAATAACCCAGTTCCCTTCTCCATGCCTTGTTGCTTAAACCTGGAACTAAGGTGTCCCTTCCTCCTCCCCCCAATCCCCCCACACGCTCCCAATAAGTGTCCCAGTTTTGCCTAAAAAAATCTGGTAACCTTAGGCAAACAGCTCTTCACTAAATAGACCATTGCTGACTTGTATGCGCCCTTCATGAGTACCTTTCAGACTATTCTCTGGCATGATATCCCTGACAAACTGTGCACATTTTGGCCCTTTTATTAAATGCCGCTAACAGTTAACATAAGTGTTAGTATCCAGTAACTCAGTAACTAGCCACAATGAATGCCAGCTACCAGAACGCACATTAACTGGCCCGTGCGCTAATGTGGAGGGTGAGCAGTGGAGGGACAGAGTGTGGGCCTGAAGAGCACGTTATGGTTAGCGTGGACATCAGTGTGGACTTGCCATCAATGTGCCAATTAGCACTGGAGCATCTAACAATACCATTATGGATATCATTAGGTACACTCACGTTTTTGTGCTGCACATTAGCGTGCACATGCGTGCGTTAACTGCAGGAACATGCTGGTCACGCCTCTGGCAGTTACCAGAGAGGCTTACACTTAATGTGCGTTGAAAACATGTATTAAGTGCAAAACCTTAACAGGGTTTAGTGATATGGTTGATATAACCAACCATGTCTGTGCTGCAGGATAAACCTGGGGTGGACCCTGCCCGAAGTCACATTTTTTTAAAGTTAGGGAGCTCCTCCCGTTGACTACAAATTCATAAGAGAGAAGATGAAGAGAGAACCACTTAAGCGTCATTTTTCACTGCAAGCTTTCTCTTTTATTTCTATGGAAAAAGAAAATCCCCAGGCTCTCCTCCCCCCTGCTCCGTTGGCTGAAGGGAGCTCTAGGATCTCTGCCTTGCATCACTTTTATAATGAAGAACTGCTGTCAGTGCCTAGCTTTGCCAGATTTATTATTTAAAAAAATGTTCCCAGGATCTCAGTTTGCTAAAATTAATATTTATTTGGATCAGCAGTTAGCAACACGTGACAAGAAGGATAATCAGAATTGCTGGCTTTCAGCGCAGTCTGAAAATGTTTTTCAGTACTGTAGCTGCCCACTACAGCTGACTGTTTCTGCAGAACAGTTTTAAACTCTTCTGCCTTCAGGTTGGATAAGATAACATGATTGGGGGAGAGAGAAATGCTTTTAAACACACAAACGAATCAGACAGAAAACTGCCCTGATGGGCGCAGTCTTTGTATGCCACAGAGTTCATTGGAAAGATTTATTCCATAGGGCACAGTGCCTCACATACTCTAAGCAATCTGCTATCTTGGGCTTCACTAGTCAGTGCATGCAGTGGTCCAAGCTGTATCATTTATTTATCATTACCACTGAGCTGGGGCCTTTCCAGTAGTAGTTTAAGATGATTTACAGTAGGCAGTTCCCTGTCACTGGAGGACTTACAATCCAAGTTTGTACCTAAGGCAGTGGAAAGTTAAGTGACTTCCCCCAGTCTGCAAGGACTGCCAGTGGGATTTGAGCCCTGGTCTTGCTGATCCTAGGCTGCTGTCCTAACCACTAGGCTACTCCTTCATATGCCGATACCCTATACTGTTGTGGCCTGTTGGCCATCTTGGTAATATTGATAGACTTCGGGTTCCTCACTGGAGTGGTGCTATCTCTTAAGCACAAATATTGAAAGCAAATTAAGACTTTTTCATAAATACAGTATCTGTTGCAGTTGTAAAAATTTAGAAAGAAAGTCATATTCTCTGTTGAAGCTTTTCTTCTTGGTAGTTTGTCCAACTGGATCTGATTTACATGAAGAATAATGGGAATGGACTTTGTCTTTAAGCTGGGTATGTAGTGGTTACCTGTAAATAAACCACATCCTGCACTCATGGCTAGAGGGCATTAGTTCCATACCTGGCTGGGGTGTGGGAGGAAAATAGTGGAGACCATGCATGATGACTACCCCTTTAGAGCCTGATATTGAAGAGAGCACAGTGACCACTTGTGGGAGAGAAGAAACGGAAGCTTATGTAGATGCAAGGGAATGCAATCCAGGACCTGCAATGTTTGTGCACTTTTTATTGAACATGACCAGAAAAGCACAGCGCTAGCAACAGCTGCATCATACACAGAAAATAATCACTTGCATTGCTAGAATCTTTGCAGGAACTCCCTTCTGTATATGTGCCTGAACCCAAGCCAGAGGTCAGACCAGACCCAAGATGACAGTGCTGTAAACTGTGCCTAAATTTTAATCTGGCCTAAGACTGATAATGGAGTATGTTCTATTGTTATATAGAAACAGACCATGTGGTCTTTTTCTGCCGTCATGTTTCTATCTAGTATGTCCTTCCATATCAACTACAATAGTCCCCTTTTTACCTTTAGAGATCCTCTGTTTGTCCCATGCTTTCTTGAATTCAGATACTGTCCTTGTCTCTACTATCTCCACTTGGGAGACTATTCCATGCATCTACCACTCTTTCAGTAAATACATTTTCCACATATTACTCCTGAGTCTATCCCCTTTCACCCTCATCCTATGTCCCCTTGTAGCAGAGCTTGGTTTCAATCAAAAGTGACGCTCCTGTGCATTTATGCCATGGAGGTATTTTAAACATTTCTATCATATCTCCTCTATCCTGCCTTTCCTCTAAAATATACATATTAAGATCTTTGTCTGTCCTCATATGCTTTATAATGAAGACTATTAACCATTTTAGTAGCCACCTTCTACACAGACTCCAACCTGTTTATATCCTTTTGAAGGTGCGGTCTCCAGAATTGCACACAATACTCCAAATGAGGTTGTACCAGAGTCTTATACAGAGACACCATCACCTCCTGTTTTTTTTCTTCTGGCTATTTCTCTCCTTATGTATCCAAGCATCCTTCAGGCTTTTGCTGTCGCCTTTTCTATCTGTTTAGCTATTTTAAGATCATCAGACACAATCACACCCAGGCCCCGCTCTTCTTTTGTGAACAGAAGTACTTCGCTCCCTACACTGTACTTCTACCTTGGATTTTTGCAGCCCAAATTCATGACCCTGCATATTTTAGCTTTAAATCTCAGCTGCCAAATTCTAGACCATTCTTCAAACTTAGCTAGTTCCCTCCTCATGTTATCTACTCCATCCTGGATGTCTACTCTATTGCAGATTTTGGTAACATCTGCAAAAGGGCAAACCTTACTTGACAAGCGTTTCGCAATATCACTAACAAAGATGTTAAAAAGAACTAGGACAGATCCCTGGGGCACACCACTGGTAACCTCCTTCTCCACAGAGTGAGCTCCATTTACTTGTACTCTTTGCCATCTCCCACTCAACCAATTTCTAACCCAATCAGTAACTTTAGGGTCCATCCCTACGGTGCTCAGTTCTTTTATAAGTCGCCTGTGCGGAACGGTGTCAAAAGCTTTACTGAAATCTAAGTACACCACATCTAGGACTCTCCCTTGGTCCAACTCCCTGGTCACCCAGTCAAAGAAATCAATCAGAGCCTGCAATCCATTGAACTCCAGAAAGCTCACTATTCTCTCTTTTAGCAGTGTTTCCAATAATTTTACTCACCACAAAGGTTAGACAAACCGGCCTGTAGTTTTCAACCATATCCTTACTTCCGCTTTTGTGTAAAGGGACCACATGTGCCTTTTTTCCAGTGCTCTGGGACAACTCCCAACTCCAAAGAAGCATTGAAAAGGCCAGTCAGTGGAGCCGATAGAACGTCCCCAAGTTCCTTCAGCATTCTTGGATTAATCCCAACCGTCCCATCACTTTATCTACTTTTTGTTTAGCTAGTTCTTCACGAACACAGTCTTCTGAAAATCGTTCGAGACCCCGTCACGTCTGTTCCTGTTTGTGGGTGGTTTCTAAGGTCCTGCTCCTGGCCCTTTATCTGTAAACACAGAAGAGAAATATTTGTTAAGCAATTCCACTTTATCCTCATCAGCTTCTACGTATTCCTCCCCTTTCACCCATGAGTAGGACAAAACCACTTTTGCCCTTCCTCCTCTCACTAACTTATCTGAAAAATTTCTTATCCCCTCATTTTATCACATTGGCTATTTCTTATTTCTATCTTTGCTTTCCTTACTACTTTGCTAGGTTCTCTTAAGTTTTTCCAATTATATCTACCTGTCTTCCTCTCTCTATGATCTCTTGTATTTCCTGAAGGCCACCTCCTTTTTCTTCACCTTTTCAGCTTCTTCTTTTGAGAACGATAGTGGCTTCTTTTTCCTTTTACATTTATTTACCTTTCTAACAAAAAGGTTTGTTGCCCTTAAAATATCCCCTTTCAGTTTTGTCCACTGTTTTTTTTACATCCCCCAGTTGTTCCCATCCCGCTAACGACTCCTTGAAGTATTATTGCATTTGGCAAGTTAGTTTTCCTAAAGTCTAAGACTCTCACTTTTGAATGGATTTTATCAGCTCTAGTCCTAATACTATCAAACCATCTGGTGATCACTGGATGCGAGACTTTCTCTCATTGTAACATCAGAAACACTTTCCCCATTGGTAAGCACCAAGTCCAGTATGACCCCTTCACGTGTGGGTTCTGTTATGAATTGCCTGAATAGTTCTCCCTGCAGAGAATCCAGGATCCTTACTTCTAGATGACACCGCAACAGGGATGTGTCAATCAACATATGGCATATTGAAATCACCTATCAGTAGCACTTCCCCTTTTATGGCAATGCTGCGTATGTCTTCTATTAAATCTCCGTCCACGTCTCCCTGTGAGGGGGATCTCTATTTCACTCCAATGCAGATGGATTTCCCTTTCCCTCTTTCTAGTTTAACCCATAGTGATTACTCTCTCCCTTTTAAGCCCTATAATTCTATAGCTTTAATATTTTTTACATATAGTGCCACTCCTCCCCTTCTTCCTACCCTGTCCTTTCTGAATAAAGTATAGCTTGGTATAATTACATCCCAGTCATGGTTGTCTGTGAACAATGTCTCCGTAACCACCATTAAATCCAAGTCCACCTCTTCCATTAAAGCCTCAACATATGAGATCTTATTTCCCATGCTACGGGCATTTATACACACCACTTTCCAGATGTTGCCCCTTTTATCTATTTCTACAGAGATATTCAATGTTTCACTTACCAGGGGGCTTTCTTCACCCATCCCCAATGAATCTAGTTTAAAACCAGTCTGATTTTGAAGTCACTTTAATCCTTGTTGGACAGATGGATGCCATCTCTGCCCTGCAGCCTTTGGAACATCGTCCCATGGTCCAGGAAACCAAAACACTCTCATGGCACCATCCACGCAGCCATGCATTCTCTCCAGGATGCAAGCTTCTCTGCCTTAGCCTTTACTCTCAACAGGGAGGATTGAAGAGACCACCACCTGCACCCCTATCTGCTTCACCCTCTGTCCCAGAGTCATGAAGTCACATTTCATATGCTCAGAGAAATCTAGCAGTATCATTTGTGCCAACATCAGATAATAGTCAGTAGGCTTAATGAGTCTCGGCAAACTCTCTGTAATATCGCAGATTTTGGCACCTGGCAGAGAACACACCTCTCTTGACATTAAATTCTGGTTGGCAGATGGATGTCTCAGTACCCCTCAGAAGAGATTCACCAACCACCACTACCCTTCACTTCCTTGTGGTCACCAATTCTGCAACTTTGGGGTGCTCAAGCTCTGGTTCTTCCCTTTCCTGGGATGCTTTCACCTCCTCCACTTCCAGAACTGCATACTGGTTCTTCAGTTCAAGTGCTGGAGGAGTTGGAATGTTGATTCTGCATGCTCTGGTGACTCATGTTCAACTTTTTTCATTCTGTAGCCTCCCATTTTAACCTTTGTTGGAGAGCTTGGATGTTTCAAGAAGTATCTCATCAATGAACCTCTCACTGTTTCGAATGCTTCTTGGCCTTGACACCTCTTCTCTGAGCTCCTCCATTTGTTTTCTGCAAGCTTCAGCAAGCAGGCATCCTGCACATGGAACTGTTCCTTCAACTGGCATTGGAATCTCTGTCTAGACAGAGGCAGAAACTATAATGGGGGCAACAGCTTTAGCAATATGATTTTTCCCAGCTATTGTTCAGTTGGTGGCGCTTTGGTACCTTACTTGCAGTGGAGTCCCTGTTAGTAGTCTTTAAAAAAACAAAATAAAACAAAAAAACCTTGACTATTACCAACCCACAACACTGCTCTGCAGGCAAGAGGGAAAGGGTAGGGACTCGTCAGGGATATGAACCCAGGAATCATACACCTAGACCATCGAGCCCCGTTGTTAGTCTTACCGTATCTTCACCATTAAGATTCTCTTGGTTAAGTCTAAGAGATATTTCCTGTCTCGTTAAAAACAAACTTCACATCAAAGCAAAAATATCATTTTCTGTCTGTCTTCTGTATATTCCATTTTAGTTATCTTTTCTTGCATAATTTAGGGAAGAGTAAATGAAGGCTGCTTATACTTATATACAAAGCTTGAAAAACCTTGCAGTGTCACTGAAATATATAAAAACCTTTTCATACAGATGTTTCTATATCTTCTGGAGGAATTCTTTTCATTTGAATTAGAGAGATGGTCAACTTTTCCCTGGGGCAGGCAGTGAGTCTGTCGAAATGCCATGTGTCAGGATTTGTCCAAAAGACTGCACTCCATCTGACAATCTTTGCCCTTGCAGTCCAGGTCAGTGGGGTCAATTTTTCAAAAAATGTGGTGTCAGTGAAGAGATGTTTTTTTTTTCTGGCAGATTTCTGTTTAAAAGAGGAACTTCACTATTGCAGTTCAGGTCAGAGTATTTAGTTTATTTTTTCAAGAGTTTTCGGATATCAGTAAAGTTTTTGAACTATATGAGGGTAATGTTCTAATCCATTTGTGGGTGAAAAACAGCATTTTGCATGTGTAAATGGGCTCTTATTAAATGAAGCCATACCTAAAAGTGTGCAAAGGGTGGAGCTTTGGTGGAGCCCAGGCAGAGTTGCGATTTGCATGTGTATTTTATAAGGTAACGCAGATATACGCAAAAGCAAGTGTAATGTTCACGCCTTCAAAGTATGCGCAATTGCTGCTGGATTAGATCTAGTATTTTATAAAGTCACCTAGGCCTCCATATATCTTTATAAACTAGACACCTTTCCGCCCACATACCATAGGTACCCTGTTATAAAATTACCCCCCATATGGACTAAGAGGTCTATGATTATAATAGCAGTTGAGTACTGAAGCAGCTTATAATGCAGGACTATCATTTATATGACATCTCGACAGATTGAAATCAAGAAGTGATACGTTTGTATTAAAAGCAATCTGCAGAATCAGTGCCCTAGAATTACAAGTTTTTAGCTTGCTAAAGAGCACGCTTTCCTCTCTTGGCTTATTATAGGCTTGACATTAAGGCCCCATTTAATAAGCTGCATTAAATATGTAACACAGCTTTTAATGCACGCTAACAGTGTGTGCCACATTCTTTTTGCATGCTTTGTCATGCCAAACCCCTGGAGGATACTGTTATAAAGAGCAGTAGAAAGTTATTTATTTATTAGGTTTTATATACCGCACTATTTAGTATCGGAGCGGTTTACAAGGAACAAGAACAGTCAAGTAACTTTACATGGAACAGGCGTAAAACATCAAAACAAGCAACTTTACATAGAACAGGCATAAACTGCAAAACTAAGTAACAAAGGCAGGTAATTATTAACAAGAAAATGCGTCAATGAAAGAGATAGGGGGAAGGGATAAAGAGGGGTAGGGGAAAGGACAGGGGGAGGGATCGCGGCGGGGAAACAAGGAGAGGATGGAGAACTAAATACATGATGTGTGGTCGGGACTCAAAGTATAGACTGTGAGAGAGGAGAGGCCAGCATTATGAGAGTCGGCATTATGAGAGTTCTTCATTATGTTATGTGGTCATAAGCCAGCTGGAAAAGATGAGTTTTTAAAGCCTTCCTGAATGTAGATAGATCCATGATGACTCGGACTGAGGGAGGAAGAGGATTCCAGAGGGTTGGTGCGTATAAAGAAAAGGCACGATTCTTGACAGCATTAGTGCAGATCCTTATGACTGAGGGGGTGACAAGGGTGTTTACCATGAAGTTCTGCACTATCATGTATGTTCAGTGACTTAAATGCAGTAATGGGTCTTTGAGTATGTACTTTTGCCCTTTAATAAGTATCTTCGTAAGACCAATGGCGCACACTTTCACTGTGTGGCGCATATGGGTGGAGCTTGGGCATAGTGCAAATTTCCGCACATAAATTATGGAGGACTATAATTTAGGCATGTTCTTCAGAAATCTAGGTGAGGTTATTACACGAGCTGTAGGACTGACCTAAGTGCTTGTGCCTAGATTTAACGATCATTTTTCACCAATTGTACCCTATTTTATAAAACATGAGCGTAGTTTACTTTATAGAATAGGCAAGACATACACACAGGAAAGCACGCATGAGCTATGAAATTACTGTCTACATATGGAAATTCTTATCATGACCATGGCTTGGGCTGGGAATTGGCAGGAACTGTGCCTTGAAGTTAGTGTGGATTTTGTTACTTCTTATTAAGTGCTAATGAGCAGATAGTGAGCAGTGTAGTTATCTATACAAGGAAAATGAAACTAAAATTCTTGCGCTCTGAATGCTATCCAATAACTCTTGCCTAGTGGTGTTTATGTAGATGGGCTAGGCATGCTTCTGGATCACATCTCCTTTAATATTTCTGCAAATGAGTCGATTACGCATTCCACTTGGATCCTAAACACATTTCACTGGTTGAGGATCAAATAGAGCAGGCATGTCCAACAGGTAGATCGCGGAGGGGTCAGAGGTAGATTGCCAGCCCCACTTGGCTCCATCTCTCCAGCAGCTCGCCCCACCGCTAGGAGAGAGCTCGTGTCGGCAAGTCGTCTTCCAAGGGCTTGCCGCTGCTGCTGATCCTTTGCCTGTCTTTTTTCCCTGCCTGCGGGAATCTTGCCTGCGGGTGTATTGGAGGCACTTGTTGTTTTTGTGCCAATAGTTTGTGGGTACCCCTGGGGGCCACTGCCCATGCCCCGCGACGAGACGCCACAGGCCCGGTGTCATACCTGGTCTCCTGCCTCTCAGAATCACCCATTCTTGCCCCCGCCCCAACACCCTTAGAAGTGTGTTATATACCGGGCGATATCCATTCGCCCGGGCTTTACCTGAATACACTTACCATATTAGTTGTGTCATGTGCTGGTCATTGGTCGCTTTATAGTTCACTTTCATTAAACGTTTTCGGGCAGACACAACAAAGTGTCAAGAATTTGGTGATTTTGGCGGGCTTTTCTAACTTTGTTCTAACTTGCCTATGCCTTGCCTTCGAATTGCTTCAAACCACTGTGACTTTTGCTTGCCTCTGCAATTTTATTTTGCCTAGCCTTTGCGTTGATTCTACACTGCAATTTTATTTCGCCTTGCCTTTGCGTTTATTCTACACTGTGTGCAGAATTTATTAAATCGCGTGTGGTGATATTTGAACTTGTTTGGCGGTATTTGATTTTATCTGGTTTGCTGGACAGGTGTTTGAGGTTTTTTGATGATTTTTTGGTGGTATTTGATTATTGGTGCCAGCATGATCAAATCTTATTTTTACTTTTAGAATTGCATGTGTGGTTTTGGCATCTCCAGTCCTTGTATTGCACATCATCCAGGGGTCTTCAGTTCCTGTTGATCTTTAATACTTTGGGACAGTGACAGTTTTGGACCAGATTCAGCCAGTGTTTATACTAACTTAACAGATTTGGCCTTCTTACATCCAGCCACCCCAGTATAACGAAGATGAGTGTTCCAAAGACGAGCAAAACCTACCACTTTCATGATGAATGGGAAATGGACTACTTCTTCATCATGGTGAAAGACAAGTGTTGTCTAATTTGTAACACCCCAGTATCCTTGCCCAAAAAGGGTAATCTGGAATGTCATTATAAGGCTCTGCATAGCAATAAGTTTGATGCTGATTTTCCACCCAGAAGTGAAATTCGTAAACTGAAGCTCAAAGAACTTAAATTGAAATTGGCTACTCAGCAACAGTTGATAGCGAAGCCAAGGTCACATTCGGTCGATGCAACCATAGCATCCTTCAAGGTCAGCAACCTGATCGCAAAGAAATGCAAACCTTTCACTGAAGGGGAATTTGTAAAAGATTGTCAGCTGCTTCAAGAAAACAATCTTTTTGAAGGATTTAAAAATAAGAAAGAGATCATATCTGCTATTCAAGATGTACAATTGTCAAGAAACACCGTCGTGTGGCGAATAGCAAAGATGTGTGGAGACACAACTGAACAATTGTTGGAGGATGTTTCAAATTGTGTTGCTTTCTCACTCCAACTGGATGAATTTACAGACATAAGAGACATAGCCCAGTTACTAGTCTTTATCTGGATGGTTTTTGAAGACTTCAGTATTAAAGAAGAACTACTTGGAATAATTTCTTTAAAAGGGAGAACTACCAGTCAGGAAATATTCAGTTCTTTCCATTTTTTTGTGACAAAGTGTAATCTTCCATTGCATAGACTTGTTTCCATCACTACTGATGGAGCAAGAGCAATGACAGGTAAGGTTAACGATTTCATAGAACCTCTGTAGACAGCATGACGACTTCCCAGATCTCCTTTCTTACCACTGCATCATTCACCAGCAAGTTTTGGCAAGCAAGAGACTCAATACAAAGACTGTCATGGACATCACTTTCAAAATTGTAAATTCAGTTCGTGGAAGATCACCTCAAAGACGGCTTTTCAATCTTACTCTTGATGAAGGGGCAGCTGAAATCATTTTGCACACAGATGTAATGTGGCTAAGTAGGCACAGATTTCTGCAAATATTTCGTGATTTGTTGAATGAAATAAGAAGTTTTTTTAAGGAGAGGGGAGATGACCAAGCAGAGTTGGAAGATGAGGAGTGGTTATGTGATCTGCCATTTCTCGCTGACTTTACAGGCGAACTAAGTTATATGAACCTTGAACTACAAGGTAAAAACAAATGCATTGGCGAGATGATGAGTACAGTTTCATCCTACAAGAGCAAAGGTGAGCTAATGATGACTGACCTTGCAAACAACACTTTTGATCATTTTCCTAATACGCAGGACCGTCTGGGACAATATACAAATTTTGTTTTTCAGAATGAGAAGTATGTGACAGAAATCTGTTCTGTTATCCAGGAATTAGAAAATAGATTCTGTGACTTCCAAAAAATTGGAACAGTTGTGGAGTACTTGTCATACCCATTCAAAGTAGATGTGGACATTAAAGAAACTGCAGCTGCTATCAGTAAAAATTACTCATTGAACAAGCCATCTCTTGAAAACAAAATATTAACCCTTAAAAATGACATTTTTCTCAAGACCCGTGCTGAGCAAGAATTGTTTTGGAAGCTAGTGCCTAGAGACAAATTTCTGAACTTGAGAAGATGTAGTGAAGCTGTACACTCCTTTTTCAGTTCAACTTATTTGTGTGAATCTGCGTTTTCCCGTCTTAAAATGGCAGAGTACACAATGTTCCAACATGACAGATGAACATCTCCAGGTTTCCCTGAGACTGGCCCTCACGCAATATTCACCCAACTTCAAAAAGCTGGTGGACGTCTCACTAATGAGCAAGAGCAAAATATTAAAGATTGTGCAAGATCAGCCTGGATCAATACTTGACCTAAATTTAACACAAATTACTCAATAAAAGTTAAAGAAAGTTATTACTCAATAAAACTTTAAGAAAAAATGTTACTTTCCATTTCCCCTCGCAGTTCTTACTGGATCTTCGTCTCTGTTTTGTTTTTGCTTAATTTGCTTAACAGCTGATCACATCCAAGTAAATGACAGAAGGTTCATTAAAAATGGGGGGGGGGATCCTCCAAATTTATTGGGTTAAAATTTAATTTGAAACAAATTTGAAACTTAATTTTCATGGTGGTAGATCACCGGCACTTTTGACCGAAAAAAGTAGATCATGACCTGTTCGAAGTTGGACATGCCTGAAATAGAGTATAGTTTAAACTCATTTGCAGGACAGCTAATTGAGGTCCACAGTGTGTAAATTAAGCATTACTTCTGAATATATTCCTTAGAAATGCCCTACAGTATATTGTGTATGTTGAAAACTAATGATGCCTTTCACATTATAGGTGCCATGTGATCCTAAGCAGTAGCGGCCCAAATTGACTGCGAGGCCATGTGCAGAGACTCATTGCGGGACCTAATTTGCATAACTATTTGCATAATGTTAATGTGTGCTAACTTTTAGTACTCATGCTTCTTAGTCTTTCTTTATCCAGATACTGATTATCAGATTTCTACATTACTATACTCAGTGCACAACTGCCAGGCACATTGTGAAATACTATAAACACTGCCCATTTAGAACCCATAGCAAACCTTCCGTATCATAGCAGCAGTACCAGGACTAACAAAGCACCAAACCCTACCTATCAAAAGGCAACACTGCAAATATTAAACCAATACATCTCAGAGAATACCAATACATCTCCTACTGGGGAACGAGAACAAGTGGTACTGTCAAATAGAAACTACATGAAAAGAATACCTCAGCTCAGTTACACATGCAAAACATAGACCGTTACCAAACAAAAAACAAGGGATCACAATTTAGAAATAGGAAGACAATAATTAAACCAAGCCAAACGATGCACATTTCCCAGAGCTGACATATTCCAGTTAATAAATTCAAAATAAAAAAATATTTTTCTACCTTTTGTTGTCTGGGTATTTTATTTTTCATTTGTAATTGCTCCAGTCACTTTCTTCTGGTTTCTTCGTGTCTTCTGCTAACTCTCCATTGTCTGCTGTCTGCTTGTCCTTTCTTCGCTCTTCCAGTTGTTTTCCATTCTCTCTCTACATCTGCTTTAACATACTGATCTTTCCCCTTTTGCTCTTTCCTCCAGCTTAGAGAATGATATAGAGAGTAACAGCTAAACGTTAATGCTAAAAATGCAAGGTCATGCATTTGGGCTGTACAAGCATACAGGAGCCATACAGAATAAGGTATGAAATACTTTTTGTGCAGGAAAGAAAAGCACAAAATCGGGAGGGGGGGGGGAGTTTGATTGTATCTAGTGATCTTCAGGTGGCTAAACAGGTCAGCAAAATCTAGAAGGATGTTTGGGTGCATAGAGAGGAATGGGCATCAGGAAAAAGGAGGTGATAGTGCCTTTGTGAGTCTCTTATGAGACCTCATTTGGAAAACAGATATAACAGGATGGAGTCTGTCCATCATCATAAAGCATATGGGGACAGACTTAAATATCTCAATATGTATACTTTGGAAGAAAGGTGAAAATGTGGAGATATGATAGAAATATTTAAATATCTTCATAGTATAAACTCATAGGCAGGGCCGGCCTGTCCACTAGGCTGCCTTTGCCCGTCTCCCATCCCAAGACTGAATCGGCGGCAGCTGGGGGGGGGGGGGCTTTTTTTAGCAATTGCCATAGATTTAGAGAGCGCTTCCTGTGTGTCTTTCAGATCGGTGAATTCTCTTGATATATAAATTTTGTCAGTACTTTAACACTAGTAATTTAAAAGTCACTTTTAAATATGACCCTTAATTTACTCATCTACATGAAGTCTATATATGTTTTAATCTTTTTTATGCATTTAAATTTATTATTAAATTTATTATTATATATATAAAAGAACCAAAACACATACTATGATGATAAATAATAAAATGAAATAAAGAACAAATAAAGAACACACGGTAATCTTATCATCCATCAAATCAATAATAAATTTAAATAAATTATTTCTTAGCCATTGGTCACTTAATATTGTCCATTATGTTTTTATGTTATATCATATGTGCATATACATTTTTGAGGTCGTCCCCTGAGGAAGGCCATTTTCCGAAACATATGTTGGGCTGATTAGTAGACACCAATAAAGTTCTCGTTCCTGCCAGCGGCATGTTGTTTTCCTGCTCTCTCTGTGCCTGGTCCTACTGCAGGTGGGGTGTTCCCCTTGTGTGTCTACAATGTAGGCATGCGTTAGGCCACTTATACTAGTATTTAATAAAGACAAGTGGGCACTTGTGCTAACTAGTTGACCCCTTATGAAATTACCCTCTATTTCAATAAATGAGCACAACTTCCTTAATGGGGTTGTATGGCCACATTTATCCCTTCTTCACATATAGGGACAACACACACCAGTGTTCCCAAGCCTCTGTCTGTTATATAAATGGTCACTGCTCCTTCTCCCAACTCAGTTCTGATTGTCAATATCTGCTGCAGGCAAAGTATACTGTCAGTAAGTACTGGCATTAACCATTGCAAATCTCCAAACCAGTCAAGAAAACTTCAGGGAAAAATCAAACTATCGGAATTTGTTTTGCCTGCTCACATCCCTACCTTGGAGGCTTATGTAGACTTCAGACAAGGTTCTTCTTCTGGCACAGTTGGCTACAGTTTATTGATTTGATATAATGCCAATCAAAGCCATATCTTAGCACCAAGCAGTTGCCACCTCTCTTCAATTCCAGATATCATTTTGACAAAATGGTTACTTGGATATCTATGCAATACTTGTGGGTGAGCGACTGGATCCCAGATGAGCACAACAGCTGTAATATCAAACTTTTTGCACTCAAATAAATGTAACACTCTGTTGGGGGTATTAATCCAGAACACAGGTTTAAATTCTTAAGAGTTAGTGGTCAAAAAGGGAGTGGTTTACTTACTGAGCAAGCCTGACCAAGCCCCTCCAAAGATGAGTAAAGACTGAAGCAAAGAATTCATTCAGTCTCTCCGCTATGGCCTTGTCCTCTTGTTCCTTCTTAGTGCCCCTTTTACCCCTCTATCATCTAATGTTTCTACTGACTCTCTCACAGTTTTTTTTTTTTGCTACGAATGTGCATCAAAAAGGTTTTATTATGCATTTTTGCTTCCACAGCAAGCTTTTTTTTCAAATTCTCTCTTTACTTGTCTTACCATTGCCATGAATCTAATTTGCCAGTGTTTACAATTTTCATTGTTTGGCTCCTTTTTTGGCTACAGCAGCCTCTCTGACCTCACCTTTAAACCATGCTGGCAGTTTTTTGGATTTCCTTCCACTTTTCTTAAAGCGTGGAATACAGCTAGTCTGGGCTTCCAAGATAGTATTTTTAAACAACATCCAAGCTTGATGTAAGTCATTAAACTTTGCAACTGATCCTTTTAGTTTTTTCTTAACTATTTTCCTTTATTTTATCATAGTCTCCCTTTTGAAAGTTAAAAAGTAATACTGTGGATTTCCTTGCCGTCCTTCCTCCATTTATTAAATCAAATGCAATCATGCTATGATCACTATTGCCAAGTGGCCCAAACACCCTTATCTCTTGCACCAGATCTTATGTTCCACTAACTAGGTCCAAAGTGGCTTCCCCTCTTGTCAGTTCATGAACCAACTGCTCCAAGAAGCAGTCATTTATTTCATCTAGAAACTTTATCTCCCTAGCATGTCCTGCCATGACACAGACCCAGTTGATACTGAAGTAACCGAGGTATCCGGATGCCCATCCTTTGGCTAGCGGCAGCCATAACACTTTGCCACCACTCCAGCCAAAACCTCCCTAAGTTAATGTCAACCCCAACCCCTTCACCCCCCCCCTTTTACTTTCACATTTCCCCCCCAACAAAGACACACAGACCATAAGGCTGGTGAACAATTAGTTGGTCGCAGCTTTATTTATAACATTGAAAACCGGCCCAACATAGGCCAAAAAACGTTCTTAATCAAAACGTTTCCCCCCCCCCTCCACCTCCCGAATTCCGGATGATACCCCACCAGCCATTTCTAGCAAAGTGGTGCATCATCCACCCCCCCCATTCCCCCTCCGCCCGCCTTGCCATGTTATTAGCAAAGGCCGGCATTTTCCCACCAGGCAGAGACCACAACCGTGATGTCTCTCCCAACCTGCAGCAATGCCGCTCCTCTGCCAAGCGGCATTCACCTCCAATGCCCCGCCGGGTCGGCAAGCGCCGGCTCGCTACCCCGCCACCGGCACAAGGTAGCTCCTCTATCCTTGTGCCGCCCTCCCCAAAGAAAGCTGCGACCAACACCAATATTCAATGGCCTCCTGCCAGTCATTCAGCAACAAATCCTGGCCAACAGGAGCAAGGTGCACACCGTCCAGGCGGTACAGGCCACTGCACCGGACTTCCGCCCAGGGATGCAACACCTGCCGTCCACCTGTTTGCTGAACCCACTGCCCGATCTGCCTATTGATTTTGATCAGGCCCCTCGACCACCGCCGCTGTGTCCAACAGGCGGGGCGAGGGATTATATCAGACCACATAATGGCCACATCCGGAAAAAGTTCCTGCAGCAGACCAAGGTCCCTCTGAACAACTCGGATGAGCTGCCGGCAGGACCAACTCGCCAAGTCGTTGCCTCCCAAGTGAATCAAGAGCCTGACTGGCCGCCAACGCTGTGCCATCTGTGCCTGGACGAAGTCCACGAGCTGCCACCACTGCATTCCACGTTGTCCCATCCAGCATAGGCGAACTCCAGAAGCCGCTAGACCAAGATGTAGTCCCAATGGCCTCAACACCGCCCTTCGCTCGGCCCAGTAGACGAATGAATGGCCGATGACCCACCATTCGCTGGAACCGACACCATCTGAAAGGACAAAGCGGACTGCCACCAGCAGGCAACTCTGAAATAGGAAGAAAACTGTTAGAAGACCCCCCCCCACAACCCGGTAACCCCGTGCCACCAGTGCAACAGCGAGAAGGCGTCGCCGCACCACCCGGATGCAGCGATCGACCCCCTAAGGGCGCACATACCCTTCATACGCTCCAGAGCGCCACCTCCCGATCCGTCGAATCACCGACCCCTCCAGCCCCGCAGCCGCCGCACTGGTGGCCGCGCCGATCCGGAAAGAATGCGACGCAAAGCTCCGTTCGTCATAACCTAAGGACCACAGCGCCAGGCGCAGCACCGCCGTAAACTGAAACTGCGTTACCGGCCTACCGTCCTCATGCAAAAAGAAGTAGGAACCATGCAAACCCGAGCGCTTCAGAGAGTAATGGCTCAAAGCCCGCACGGGGCACAAGGGCAAGGGGTAGATGGCGCCCAATACCACCCAACTCCCTTTTCCCGTCTGATCTGTCTTGGACCGCGGGAGGAAAATACGAACTTGAGACCCCTGGATGGTGACGTGGGAGGGCTCGAGACCCCCAGGCGCACCCTTCCTGGCGGAGCAGGGCACCAGTTCGCACACGCGAAAGGCCCCAAAAAAGGCAGTCACGAACAATGCATGGAACAAGAGAGCCTCGAAAGGAGAAGCCGCAACACGAGGTAAAACCTCGCAAACGCGCAGCAATAGTTCGTGAGAAACCGGACGACGCCAGTCCTGGGGCCTGCGGTGAGCCCTAGCCCAACCCGCCAACAGATACCGAACTAGGAATGAAACCCTCGGGTTCCCCCACCCCGCCGCCTTGCAGAAAAAGGAAAAGCCAGCAACTGCGGACGTAACAGCCGTATGAGTCCAACCCGTTTTCTTCGCCCAGAGCACGAATTGACCTATCAGCCCCTCGGGCACCTTCCCCCCGCCCCAGCCCCAAGAGCTCAGGAACGCACTCACCTGGGAGTAGCCACGCCGGTACAGGACCCACGTGCTGCGCGCCACGGACGTCGACAACAGTGCCATCAGCTCTGTATTCCAACTTTCCAGAGATGCCCCGGGACCGGGGAAGCCGCCGGATCCGCCTCCGGAGCCAACCGGCGAAATTGCGCCCACTGAAAACGGGATAGAGCGTCAGCAATGGAATTCTGGGCCCCAGGCACATGCCGAGCCCTGGCGGTGACATTCATACGTAAGCAGGCTAACACAAAAATCCTCATTAAAGCAGCTACCTTCGGGCAGCGAGGCGCATGGCGATTAATAACCTCCACCACTGCCGCGTTATCGCACCAAAAGACCACCCGCCAATCTCGTAAGCGCTCAGGCCAGATCCAGAAGGCAACCACTATGGGAAAAAGCTCCAGAAAAGCAATGTTCTGCGTCAAGCCGGACTGCACCCACTCGGAAGGCCACGGCTCCGCACACCACGCCCCTTGACAATAAGCCCCGAAACCAAAACTGCCGGCCGCATCCGTAAATAAATGCAGGTCTGCATTCGACAGCTCAGGGAACTGAATGACCGAGCGACCGTTGAAATCAGCTAAAAAGGAATCCCACACCTGTAAATCCTCGCGCATTCCCGCCGTCACCCGAATACGATGATGTGGGAGCTGAACTCCTGTCATAGCAAGTGACAACCGCCGAGCGAAGGGGCGCCCCATGGGCAGCACCCTGCACGCGAAAGTGAGATGCCCAACTAAAGATTGCATAACACGCAGAGTAGTCTTGCGCGCAGATCCCACCACAGCTACCAACCGCCGAAGACAGGCTACCTTCTGCTCCGGCAAGCGGACAACCATTTCCACAGTATCAATTTCAATTCCCAGGAATGTCAGGCAAGTCACAGGCCCAACCGTCTTATTAGCTGCCACTGGAATACCGAAGTCCCCTGCCAAGCGCAAAAAGGTCTCCAGCAATGTGTCACAAGTTCTTTCCCGATCCGGCCCGACGAACAAGAAATCGTCCAGATAATGTACGATAGTACGCAACCCCGTCAACTTCCCCAACACCCAATGCAAAAAGGTGCTAAACGCTTCGAAGTAAGCGCAGGATATGGCACAGCCCATAGGCATGCCTTTATCAAAATAATACTGCGACTCGAAGGTAAAACCCAACAAAGGGAAGGACGCAGGATGCACAGGCAGCAGTCGGAACGCCGATTCTATATCCACCTTCGCCAAGGACGCCCCGGCCCCGCATTGCTGCACTAACCCAACAGCGGTGTCAAAAGAAGCGTAGCGCACAGTACATTGCTCTCGAGGGATGTGGTCGTTCACGGAATCTCCGACAGGAGAGGATAAGTTGTGAATTACCGGAACTTGCCCGGCTCCTTCTTGGGAACCACCCCCAGCGGGGACACCATGAACGGGGAGAAGGGAGGCTCGCGAAAGGGCCCGGCCACTCTGCCCAGCGCGCACTCCTCCGCGATCTTCTTCCGCACCACCTCACCCAGAGAGCGCACAGAACTAGCGTTACGCAACCCACCCCACGCAGGGGAACCCTGACACGGGATCCGAAAACCCTCCGAAAAACCCTCCAGTAATACACTCCACGCCCCCCCGCGGTTCGCCCTGCCATACTCCATCAGCCGTGGGCGCATGACTTCGACTCGCACGGGCGTGGGAGCCAAACACACGAGACCGCCCTCACTTACCCCCGCAGGGGCACCCCCCACGCCTCTCCTACTGCATTTAAGGGCCGCGTGGCCGCTGCCACACAAGGAACAAGTGTGTTTAAATTTTCAGTCCGGGAACGGGCACGAGGATTTATTGAAACGCCAACAGACGTCTGCGCCCGCAACCCCACCCCTGGGCTGAGGCGCCAGGGTGGTGGCCGACTGAAAGGGCCGCACGCCCCCCGGTGACGTCGTGGCTCTGGCCTTACCACCTCCCCCGGCGGCCCCAGCAGCACGGCCCCGCATGGACATCTGCGTCAACCACAGATTGATGTCCTTCGTGCCCCACGATAACTGCTTACTCTCTTCTATCATGTCCCTGAACTCCTCGTCGTAGTTCAGCCAAGCCCACCCGTCCTGCACCTGTGCCGCTGCCAAAATCGTATCGCCGTAAGCCAAGAGCGCTCCATACTGTTCCGGGTAATAATGACCCCAAACGCTAGCCAACCGTAAAAACGCCCGAGTCCAATTCAAGGTGTTGCGAGACGGCTTACGCACCCGACCCGCCTTTTCATCCTCCTTGCGTTTTTTCTTACTCTCGCCGAAGCGCCTCCGGCCCTCGAGCAGGCGGAAGATATCAATATACTTTCGACGCTTGATCCGGTGCCGCAACTTCCGAGGGACACCCTCCCACAGTTCCGCGCAACAAACCACTGCGGACCCACCGCCCACCTCCTTTTTCCCCCCCGCAACCACTGAATCGTCAGAGGAACTCGTGGAAGAGGATGAGGAGGACGAAGAAGCCCTCCGGCAGTGACGCCTGTGTTTGCGCTTAACAGTCTCCTTTCCCCCGGCCACCCGAACCACCTCGGGACCTTGCCCTCCCCCCACCGAGCTGTCTGCACCCGCAGTATACTCACCAGCCGTATGGGGAAGAGGCGAAGACACAAGCAGGTTCGGACCCGCAGCAGCCGGACCGCCCCGCTCCTCAACCGCACTCGCGGAGCCCGCTCGACCAGGGTCAGTGCTGTCCATTCCGGGCAAATCCCGCCGAGGAACCTGAGGCAAAAGAGGAGAAAAAACGGCAGGCCCTGCCCGCAAAGTGTTGGAAGCAACGCTGGGTCCCACTCCCCAGCCCCAGGCTGAGGACCCGAGGCCCCCCGCCTCCCACGCCGCCATCCCCCTCCCCCCCGGAACGGAGGTCCCGCCGCCCCCGCCCCCCCGCCACCCATCCCAGTCACCACCCCACTGCGCCGGTCCACCCCATGCGCCCCCCCAAACGGCCAAGCCCCCGGCGCTCCAAAGAACCCAGCAGGCGGAACATGCCCACTCATACACCCAGGACTAGCCCAACCGGAGGAAGGAGGAGGAGGATACGTACCGACTAACCCGCCGCCCTCTACAGGAGAAGCCCCCACCTCCGGGGGCCGGGCCTCCGCTGCAGACCCAGCCCCGGAGCGCTCCACCGTGGCATTCGCTACATCACCCAAGACCCCTTCCCCGCTCTCCGAGCCAGAAAGCCCAGGCATCCCACTCCCCCGAGGCACAACCGAAGCAGCCGGAGCACGAGCCCGCGCGGGCCGGCCCGCTGTACCAGAGCGCGCCCTCGGCGCCCTCCCTCTGCCCTGCCCCCCCTGCGGGTCCCGAGCCACCGCCACCCCCACCTCCCCCCCAAGAGCAGGCACAGACCCAGGCTTCCCACGCCCTTTCCCCTTAACTGCCGCCCCCGAGCCCCCACCCTCTTGGGAGCGGCCTTGCCAGACCGGCGGGCCATACTGGCAACTCAGCCCCAGGCGCAGAGTAATGCCAGGGAATGCTATTGGGCACTACAGGCACTGCTCCTACCAGTTAGTATGAAATAGATATATATATGTATGAATCTTGAACTGGTAGCCGACCCTTAAACCCGGAGCAGAGAGATTTTTTTTTTTTTTTTGAAACTACCGCACCCGGTGTGAGGCACAGGCCCTTTGCCGAGCCAGCCAAAAGGGAAATCGATGCCCCCCAAAGAAACCTCCCGACGACCCAAATAGCCCCTACTGCTGAAAATTTAGAAACCCGGCGACGGGCAGCCGACCCGAAATCCGATGCCCCCCTCAACCCAAACCGCCGAAATCCCTGACAAACCTTTCAAGCGGCTGGCCACGCTGCAAAGAGGGAGAGCGCACGCCAGCGATCTCCCTCGCGTGCTGCCGCTCCGCCCCCCGTCCGGCACCAGCACCAATCGTAAAGCACTACGCGTGCACGTCACTTGCTGGTGCCGGCCGCACTTCTCCCACGCTCTTCCCCCCCCCCCTCCTGCTAACCGCCGCGATTCTGCCGCCGAAAGGCTGGGGCCCCAGGAACCCAGTTACTACCGGCCTCAGGACCCTGCCCTGCGGCGCGGCGACATTAATTGAAATCATCCATTATTATTACTGTGTTGTAACTTTTGTTAGCTTCTTTGATTTTTTTGAGCATTTCATCATCCATTTGTTCATTCTGGCCAGGCGGTCAATAGTACACCCCCACTGCCATCGCCTTCCCCTTTTTTACATGGAATTTCAATCCATAGAGATTCTACAGTGTATTTTGTTTCCTGCAAAACTTTAATCCTGTGTAATTCAATGCCCTTTCTAACATAGATATAATTTGTACCCAGGTATCACAGTGTCCCACTGATTATCCTCCTTCCACCAGGTCTCTGAAATACCAATCATATCTAACCTCTCATTTAGTGCTATATATTCTAACTCTCCCATCTTATTTTTTAGACTTCTAGCATTTCCTTTCAAGCATCTTAGAGGCTGTATTTTATTCATAGTAATCTGGTTATCGGTAGGCAGGGGTAATTTGCAATCTTTAAGCTTTCTCTGCTCTGTACTTAAGCTCTCTCCTCTCTGTACTTAAGGGCATTTGGGTTAATTTTGTCTTTATTGGAACTTCTTTGTTGATATTTCCTATCTTCAATCTTTTACTAGTATCCTTCAAGGATACATCGCGTGGAATTTGTTCCCAGAGGATGTAGTAAAAGCTGCAGGGTATAGTTGGGTTCAAAAAAGGTTTGGAAAAGTTCTTGGAGGAAAGATCCATAAACCATTAAAAGAGGAGCTGGGAAATCTACTGCTTGCACCGATACAAGCATTGTGAAACCTGTGTGTCTTTTTGGGAAATTGCCAAGTACTTGTGGCTTGGATTGACCACTGTTGGAAACAGGATACCAGGTTTGATGGACCTTGATCTGACCTAGTATGGCATTGCTTATGTTCTTATGTAACAAATTCAAATGACTTTTTGTATTGTGGTCAGATTTAGCTACAAAATTGGATATTTACACAAGTCCATATACATAGGTGAAATTTCTAGGGATGTGTATTCGGTTCATTAGTATGCCCTAAAAAATTAAGGGGTATGTTTATTAAACTGCATTAGGCTTTTGCAGCTAATGCCGGGCGATAGCTGCAAAAATCCGGCTTTAGTTGCAAGAGTCACACAGGTGCAGGGGGCATTCCCAGCATTTCCTCTGCAGATGCCACAGAGAAAATGCTGGGATCACAGTGGACCTGGGTCGTAGATTCAGCTATTGCCATCCATTGAGGTAGCGATAGCTGTATCTGCGAAGCCTGCAAACTGTGGCAATTACTGTGCGCTGGTAACATCCGTGGTATTTGCCCATTGCAGGCACTCCCACTCTCCACCCATTCATTGCCCTAATCCCACCCAAGCTTGCACCTAACACGTGAACTGCAGACATTGCAGAAAATCACTGTGATGTCTGTGTTTTTCCCCCGTTAGCTGCTACCGCTGCATGATAATTCTGCGTTAGTGCCATGGTAGCAGCTAGTGTGTGGTAGCAGCTAAAGCCCTTTGGTAAGCATACCCTAAGTATATCCATTTATACTAGTATTTTATAAAGTCAAGTGCGTGCATACCTGACTATAAAATATGACTGAAATATAAGCATCAAAACACATATTAACTACACGAGAATTGATAAAATTACCCTCCACATGTGTATATCTTAAAAGCCTGACTGGCTTGTGGCACTCAAGACTGGAGCTGCCTTCCCTTGTTCTGGAAAGCGCTGCCTTAGGTTTCGGGTGGTGAAATGGGTCTTGTGGTTAGGGATGGAAGCTGCAGGCTTTGCTGATTAGGGCAATAATACAAAGTGGGTCAGGAGCAACAGGAAGGGGCAAGCTGATGGTCTCAGAAGTTGCATTTGCCTCTACTGTTAGTCATTATTCATTTATTCTGTTTAATTATCAGTGAAATATTTAAAGGGGCGGAACCCTCCATTGCTCTGCTCCTTCTCTGTGATTCTGTTAAGCCTAAGTATGTGATATTTCCTGTTTACGAACACTGTTTTTCTGTTGCTGCATCTTTTTCCTCCTGGTTCTCATTTGTTAAAACCTCCCAGCAGGCTGATGCAACCCATGTTATCCTCATGGCATCTTTGGGGCGTTTTGCCATTGTGTAAGGGGCAGGGGTACATTTAAATAAGTATGAACCTGGCTAATGAGCAGCTCATATTTCAGCGTATAAAGCTTTTGGAAAAGAAAGCTTTCAAAAGGAGGGAAGAAATAGCAGCAAAACCACTTACCACATACCTCCATCCTCTTGGGTCATGGTCATTAATCCAGATGTCTAGTTAGTATTCATTTTTTACAATGAAATTAGTATAATTGATTTTATGCATCACTCCTGGGATGGACTGTTTTGCCTATGCTGTCCAAGGCACCTTTAATTTCTATTTTGATTGTAATCTTTTATTAACTGTCCATTTCAAGCCCAATTATTTTAGTAAAGGGCTTTATGTTTCTTTGGGGAAGAAGGGGCAGGCAGGCCAGTGAGGCTGTTTATAACCCATCAGCGGGGCACCTATAGAAAAAGTAGTCTGCTGCACTGTAACTTCCTATAGTGTCCTGTGAACTGATGGTTCTCATTCCAGAGCTTGGGACCCACCCAGACAGCCTGGTGGTGGTGGTGTAAATCAGTTATTCTATCCATGTTGTGACTATCCCCGTGACCAGAAGTAGATGGTCAGGCCAGCCTTCCACGCAATAAGCCTACAGCACCTGATATTCCAAGGTAGTCTACCAGGCCCAACTCTGCCTAGCCTCCAAGATCAGACAAGATGAGTATACTCATGCATGAGTGATTTTCATGGACTGCCTCCATTCAGGGAAGATTTATAACAGGACAGCTTTAAAATGGTCTTAGTGTACACCTGTATTGTGGTCTTTTTCTGTCGTCATATTTCTATGTTTCTGTAGGATCTCTAAAGGTAAAAAGGGGACTGTTGTAGTTGTTGATATGGAAGGACAGACTAGATAGGCCATGTGGTCTTTTTCTGTCATGTTTCTATGTTTCTATGCCTAGTTGATAGAGGCTACATACACATGTGTGTCTTTATAAAAGAGTCTCCCAGAACCGTACCCCAATACGCAAATTCCTCAAGGCAGTGCAAGTTACTGCAGGTACTCTGTCCACACATACACCACAACTCCTTCCTAAGGAACACCTGTGTACTGCATGTATTTAGGTACATATTAGCAAGCTTAAATATTCATATACTCTACAGCCTATCTCTTTTACAAAGGCCCCTTTCCATGTGTTAGAGACCTAACATATTGAAAAGCCTTTCTAAAATAGCCTTTCTAGAGCCATTATTGAAAACCTGAGAACCAGGGCCAGCATAAGCACTTGCCAAACTAGGCAGCTGCCTTACTTTGGGGAACGCACTGCCAAATCTTTAAATTTTGATTCTCTATTTTATGTGGCAGAGTTGGACTCATTCCAGCAACTCAAAGCAACTTACTACTACTTCTTAACATACTGGTGTACAGAGCAGCCTGGCAGTAGTAGGCGACACACAGGCCCCCTTTGAGCTCCAGCACTCCGCTCCCCCCCCCCCTCCTCTGGCATGACTCTGCTCTGCATCCTCAGCTCCTGCCGCTGCACACATCATCACGTCGGGGGCAGAACGGCAAAAGGACCCTGAAAGTTGCATACTGCAGCCGTTGGAGAGTATGGCTGGCTGACAACTCGGTGTCTACAGTGCCTGCAGCAGCCTGCAGGCTTCCCACTTGCCCTAGGCCTGGCCTCTCTCTTTGCCTCTGGCTGCCACACTAGCCACAAACCATGACCTTTCTCTCCTCCCCCCGGCACTGTTCTGCCATGCTGCTCTGTGAGAGGAAAAGCAGGTCTCGGTTTCAGTGGGTCCTCACGTTTCTGGAACTGCTTGCCAAGTTGGGAGTGTTGAACAACCCTCATAAAGTCCCCTGTTGAGCCGATGATGAGAGCCAGCCTGAGATTTTAACTGGAGGTGAGAGAGGGACTATGCAAGAACAGAGGACCTTGTCTGGGGTAATTTTTCCTCCCCCCCATTTCTGTCTCTGTCCCCTTTTCCAGAGCTACCTTCCAAAGGTACATCAAGCAGGTATGTTCCCTAGTATCTCAAACAGAGATTTCCTTAATTGGCTGTGTACATCAATTGTGTGATTTTTACTAGCGGAACGACTGAAATTATCTTCACATGATATTATTCAGAAGCAAGAGGAGCAATTATGTGGTTGTGAGGCCAGAGCTGAATGTCTAGTGTCTCTTAGAGAAGATGTGGTTTGGCAAAATAAGACTGAGGTCCCTGAAGAGTTCCATCAGGAAAAAGGCTTTACTAATTTTTCTGAGTCTTCTTTTATTTTTCCCTTGGACATGTTGTAGTATTTCGTTGAGGTTTTGAAGCTACCAGCAGAAGCATTGCCATTTTGCTCCAAATTCTACTTTATCCTAGTATTTAGGAGAATAGCTGTTGTAGGAAAAGTTTGGAAGGAGAATTTGACAGTGAACATCTGGGAGTTGACTGCAATGTTGAAATCTTCCACAGAGACAATTATGGGAGCTACACTTTTGGTTTCTTCTACATTGTAACCTGATTGAGATTGATCTATTTGTTGCTCAATTTGGGAACTAATTTCTTTACAAAATTTCCTGCTAAATGTATTATTCAAATTGGGGAAAATCAATTTTTCTATGTAAATCCAGAGCAGCTGAAGAAATTTCTAGTGACCAGGGAGTAATGTGATCAGCATAGTAAATTGCACTTTTTCCTAGATCTCCACTACATAGCTGATGAACTGAGAAAAATGTTGAAAAGGAGGGGAACTAAAACTGATCCCTGGGGAATCCCTTGAGGGGAAGAGGTGTGAGGATAGCTAGGACTCTGAAGGAATGATTTTTTAGAAAGGAGGTAAACCAAGACAGAACTTGGCCTTGAATACAGATGTCACAAAGTTGTCAGAAGCAGAGCATGAAGGTGGCCAAGAGGTCTAGTGATATTGCCATAGCAATCCTGCCTTGATCAAGATAACAGTGAATCTCAATTAGTAGAGCAGTTAGGATAGTTTCAGTGCTGTGGGCTGGACAAAAACCTGATTGGCCAGGGTATAAATGTTGGCTATTTCAACATGGACCCAGAACAAGATGAAAACAGTTGTCTCCATGATCTTGTACAGGAACAAAAGGTTAGGTACTGAACAGTATTGGGCAGGTGTAGAAGGATTGAGAGAGGACTTTTTTCAATATGGGCCAGATGAAAGCCTGTTTCCAATGGTTGGGCAAAAAGCCAAAATGTTAAGCTGTGATTAATACTAGGCTAAGGTAAGTTTTTCCCATCGGTTTGAAAGGGAAGGGGTCAAGCAGAAAAGTAGTTTTATAGATAGTACCTAATCTTTTGGTTAAGAAAGAGTTGTTTGCAAAGTTAATAGGACCAGTAGTGAGATAGCAGGATGGAGGGGTTTAAGACAGAAGGACCTGGTATATCTAGCAATGGCTGAGGTGGTGGGGGGAGGGGGGACACTTGTAACTATTACTGTTTGATAGTGCTGATTGGAAACCATACCTAATGTCCACTATTTTGCAGCTAAAATAGCTAGCTAGGTTGTCTGCAGAAGGACCAGCACAAATTAGGGAGGCAGGGCAGGTTTTGAAGAGGAAATATGTAAAACCAGAGAAATGTTTTGGGGTGATTGTGTGAGTTAATAGATTTAGAATAGTATTCTTTGCTGATGTAACTTTGGCGTGATAAGAGGTGATACTCCTTAAAGGCAGCTAAGGCCTGTACGCTCCATGCACCTTTGGCCCTTTGGGTCTGTTACTTCAGGAAGAGAAGACTACCATGATGCCATGGGTGGTAAGGCCCACAGTGTTCTTTGGGATGCCTAGGGGGCACAACAGTGTCTTAAAGGGAGCTCAGTTCCACGTTCCAGATATTGACCTGATTAGGGAGTGGGAGTGAGGTAGTTGGCGGGAATAGGGTAGAACAGCGTGGGAATGAGATTGGATCAGCCTGTGCAAGGTCCCTAACCATATCATGTACAAGAATGGACATTCTCTGAGAAATGCAAATTTATAGCAGAGCAAGTAAAACCCAAGACTAACAAAAACAAGTCTTTACAAGAAAGAAAAGAAAAACACTGACACACTGTCATTATTTTTCATTGTTACGATGTCAGTGCTGCTTCCTTGCACTTAAATAACTCACAGCTTTAACTTTATAAAGCTGTTGATGAAAGGAAAAAAGACCTCAGTGCTAAAACAAGTTATCATCCCAAAACCTATGTCCTTTTTTAATCACATAAGTCATTTTTTAAATTTATTAATGAGAATATAAATATTCTTAACAGACCCAGGGCTGAGCTCAAAAGTTAACGTTGCTTCAATTCTTAAAGTTAACGTTCCGGCGCCATTCAAATGTTCATAGTCCGCCATTAACAAACCCACAGCTCTGGCACAGCTATATTTCAAACCATAACCAACCTTTCTAATCAGTCCTGCTTCAGGGTGGATTTACTTATCTGAAAATGTTTGTTATCTGTAGCTGAATCCTTTGTCATCAACATATCGGTGTCGATAGCCTGCTTTCAAGTATACAACCTTCCAGCTTATGCTTTCCATATTAACCACAGCCAATCTGTAAGTTGAAGTATTTTAGCTTATACCACCTTACTTCAAAATGGTGTTTTTCTCCTCGGCGCCATCTTTATCCAGAATCAGGACTTAAGTGATTAAAAAAGAATGGTAAGTTTTGGGATGGTGCCCTAAAGCAGAGTCCAACATAAAAAGTAAAAAGTGAAAATTAGAGTATACAGTTCACTTTTCATCTGCTTTGACGATACTCCTCCATTTTTTATGTCCCCCCTCCAAATTGAAATTAGATTAACTACAGCTGCCGCTATTTTTTATTGGCAGCGTTGATACATGTGGGTTTGCAATATGGCCAACATACACATGTACATGCCAGTACCTAAAAATATAAATTGTTAAAATACCGACTTCCACATGGAAGTGCTGGTATCGATATGTGGATGCTGCTGAGTTTCCCACGCTGATTTTTCCTGCGAGTAGATTTGTGAAATGGCTCCTCCAGCCTACCCACTGGCAAACACACTTGCACTCCTGCACTATTTTAGAAAAATCTCCGCATCTAACAGAGCCTTTTCTAAAAGACGCTGCAATTGTGAGCATCACGGCCTTGGACATCTCAATTTCAGTCGCTGCGCATTATCTAAAATGTGCCTCTTTAACGGATGGAAAGAAAATGGAATCAACATGAAAGGAGTCGACTTTGCTATAGGAAGCCAGACTTTAATGTGCCGCAGTTAGATGACTTATGACTTTCACAAAGGAGCTGGTGTGTAACTCAGCTTGACAAATTAGCATAGCTAAGGAAGTGTCCCTTTCCACAGAGGGGCTCATGCTTTTTGTTTTTTCACTGCTGCTGACTGATGGTGTCTTCTCTCTCTGGGGTATCTCATTATATTCTTGTCTTTCACAGAGTGAGATGTGCGGCAGCAGACAGTTTCATTGGATACCAGTAGGGGACCAATAGCTGTTACGCAAGTGTCTTGAAACTGCAGATTCAAACTTTGCCTCTGTGCAAATCATCTCTCACTGTCCCTCTGTAGCTGGTCTTATTCTCCTTCAGTCTATGGAAGAATGAAACGAAAGGAGCGTAACCACTGTTATTCAGCGAGCAAACATCTTGAAACATGGGCCATGTGTGGCATTGTGTGGTGTTCTTTTTTTTGAAAGGGGATCACCACTTCAGTTAGCTCTGCTGCAAACCTTGTTGGATTCTGAGACCCAGGATTTATGAGAAGTCTTTTGCTTTTGAGATTGAGACATTTGAGATAATAGGGTTATTCTAGAAGCCCTATCTGCACTTCACACGTGTGTAATCAGGCATAGACACATTTAAATGGCATCGCCGTGTAAATGGTTACTTCAGAAAGGGCTCAGCTTCCATATGGATGCCCTTACTATATGGAAATTTCAAGGCGGTGTGTCAAGGGCGCCGTTAGGAAGTAGCCAGGGCGGGACGAAGAGCTGCATGTTTATTCCCCATGTCAGATAGGGAATACATGTGTATGGCCAAGATTGTGGCTATCGGGATTTACACCTTCTTCCTGGCCCTTGTGTTTTTTTTAAAAAGTGCTTGTTTCAGCCAGCCCTTTACAAGGGGGATTAAGGGGATTATCCTCTTTATTCCCTGGTTGTTTAGTTCCCCCTCCAAATTCAAATTAGATAAAGATGGGGCATCTAAAGTTAACTGTCTGTATTTAAATGTGGAGGCTTGCTCTTACACATAGAAGTTGTTGAAATCCGGTACTTACAAGTATATTTTGGTCATGTTTCCCTATCGCTTTTTCCTGCATATACAACTGCGGAATAGGATCTCCTGTTCCGCGTCTCAGCACCTACATGTGAACTCCCGCTTAACAGAGCCTTTTCTAAAATACCGCAGCGTCTCACTTTCAATCTTCACTTTATGTTTTTCTTAAATGTGCCTCCAAGTATTTTATATGCATTAAAAAAACACAAACTAAAGATATTGGAGCCAGAACTATACACAGTAAAGACAGTTGGGACATTATTAGGACCAAATGATGGCGTCGTGGCATTTTGAAATCTTTTTAGTGCAGCAATTTAGTTATGTGGTGTTGAGAACAGTTTGCTGTTCAATGACTGATGGGCCATTTGTTGCATTTTACAGCATGATTATATTTGCATATGTTTCTCAGTATAGTATCGATGGCCATTTTATATATTGATGAATTTTGTGTGACTGATTAGTGGTTTGGATTTTGCTGCTAAGGGAGGAGGCCTGGATTTTATTGTAGGGTAAGAAATAATATCCAGAAAGCTGCTTGACATTTGGGCAGGAAGTCAGGACTTATAACTTGTTCAAGTTTTTAATTATATACAGTTGTGCTCAGAGCATTGCCCATTTCACTTATGAAACAGAGAAGACGACTTTTAAACCATTCACCTGGGTAAATTGCCCTGTCTCTGCACTGTGGGCTGCTCCATTGCATAGAGTAAGAAGAGAAGGCGGAGGAAGAGGAGAACTGGAGGGATAGAGAAAAGACCGGAGGAGATGGAGAAATAGAAAAGAGCCTGAGGAAGGTGCTGGGGATACGGAGGGCTAGAGAGAAGAGTCTGAAAGGAGATTAAAGCAGAGAAGTAGATGGGAAAGAAAGCACAGTGAATCAGGCTTTGTGTGAGAAATGTTTGGCTGATGAACACAAGGTTTAGTGTACGTGCATACATGTGAGGTCCTTTGAGAAGTTAGGTGCTCCTTGTGGTCTTGGGCAAGCCACTTAACCCTCCATAGCCCATGTTCCCTGTAAAATAGTTATCTCCAAGTTATAATGCCCTGTTCAATGTAATTTCAGTTTGTTCAATGTAAACCACACTGATGCAGAATAGCGCGGTATATAAGAGAATATAAATAAAATAAATAAGGATGAAATAGGCATATCAATCCCATTGAAAGCTGAATGATATGGCATATATGCATGTATTTTGTTTGATTTTTGTATTTCAAAAAGCGCTGCTTTCTGTTTTCACCGTCACGAGAAGTTTCCAAAAAGCTTGAAGCAGAGCTCCGGATGATCGGGCTTGAAACATGCCACGTTTTAGCATACGGGGCTTCCTGTTTTTCGTCAGAGCTGCGATCTCCGAGATAAGTACATTGATTTTATAAATTTACTAATGAAAAATGAAAAGACTTTTTTTTTCTTCGACTTCAATAAAAACGATTAAAAGGGAGCCTATGGGGAATGTTTACTAAAGAGCAGTAGCGGCTTCCATGCAATATCGGACACGCGGCCCATTGAATTCAATGGGGTTGCTGCTCCGATATAGCATGGAAGCTGCTACTGCTATTTAGTAAACATACCCTTTAGAGTTAGTGAGTGGATGTTGTTCCCCTCTCTATTTAACAGCTCCAACGTTCTTACATTTCCACATATTCTTTTGGCTGCCTTGTTGTTGGAGGGCTATTGTTTTTTGGCATATTACTTGGGCCTTCTTGTTTCTCTGGGATTTTTTGTTTGATTTTTGTGTTTAGCATGTGAAAATAGCCTTTGGCATAAAGAGTTTGGGGGCCTTTAAGGTAGTTCATGGAATAGTTAGTCTTACAGACACCAAACAAAGCTGGTTTTGCTAAAATGTTTGAGGTCAATGAAGATTTGACCGAGAGGTAAGTATCATGTTTCCTGTCTCAGGTCCTCAAAATTTTTATGAACACAGGAACTCACATTTATATTTCTAGTGAGCAAAAAGCCATAAATCCAAATCAAAACTATACACAGGACATAAAGATGGAAAGTATGCATTAAGGGAAAATTATAAAAACAGTGGGGCGGCTATTCAAAGGCATTTACATGGTCTGCAGACCTGCAAAGCATGTAAATACCACTAAGCAGAATATTCAGCGGCTCTAACATGGTTAGTGCTGCTGGATATCAGCAGGTGCCGCCATCTGCATATTCCGATGCTAACTAGTTAGTATAAGGTCATGTCGGGGACATTCTGGAACAGAGGCAGCACCGATGGCTAGCCGGGCAGTGGCGATATTGAGCTGCTGTCCTGTAAGCAATATGCAGTAAAAGCCAGATGCAGGAAACCCTGGCCTAACGTTTGCCATATAGCGCTAACTGCCACTCAATATTGCCACTGCCCAGTCAGCAATTGGCAAATGTGGCGAACCCGGATAGTCAATGCTGGGGCCAGATATGATCCCGGCATTGAATACTTTGGTTTAATGTACAGCGCCGGGGCTAGCGGCTTCAGCAGCCCTAGCCGCCGGCGCTGAATACTGGGACCAGTCTGTGTAAATTTATTGCTGCTCCCCTTGTGTTTCTTGGTGGTAGTTAGAAATGTGGTGGGCAATTTTATAACAGGATGCTTTGGTTAATTGGGCAGGAAGATGCCTAATTTACAAAGACCCATAGGTGCCTGTGTATCTTCATAAAATAAGCCAGATCCTGCAGAAATCATATCTACCTTGAAGATTTGGAGAGCAGGCTTAAATTTACCATGTACTTTAAGTGCATATAGTAACTTAGTAACATAGTAAATGACGGCAGATAAAGACCAGCATGGTCCATGCAGTCTGCCCAGCAATACGGCAAGAGTAGGTGCACCTGACGCTCTGTGCAGGTCACCCCTCCCCTGTCTTTGTTTAGGGGCGGACCCACCACTCCATGTAGGACACCCCTACTCCATGTAGGACACCCCTACATATGTGCATATTTTATAAAATATACATGTAAATAGTGACTTTGCCCATGCTTGTCCTAGCGTTGCCCCTGAGCATGCCTACTCTACAAGTGCGCGCCTTCTTGCACTGTGCCTACTTTTAGATGTGACCAAATTTTATAAGAGGCCTTTTCCATTAGTAAATCGGATTTTATGCATGGAAAAGGATTATCAAATTAAGGGTAGCATTTTTGAAATTTTTTTCTATGTGTAAAATGATTTATTTGTGGAAAAGATCTCATTTAAGCTGCACCTAGATGCCCTTTCCATCTCCAAACCCAGGACCCTTTATAAAGTACCCTCCACAACAACTACTGGCCTGTGGATGGTAATCTGCGCTTATGTTAAACCTTGCATTCCATTGTTTGACTCTGACTAGGCTTTTTACAATGTACAAATCTCGTTTACCTCCTGAGATTTTATGTAGGTTGAAATACCTTTGACTCTTTTGTTCTGCCAAGTGCTTTCTTGATTATGAGTTTATTTAGCAATGCTCAACTCTGGTCCTGCAGTTTCTTAGCAATCAGATTCTGGAAGGACAGCAATAAATAGGCTTTTATATTTTTTTAAGAAACTCTTTTTGGGCAGGATAAGCAGAATCTGCATAAGATAACCTGTAAGCAATGCTCAGAATTCCAACACACAACAGAATTGCCATTTGTCAACTAGAGATAACCGAATTGGAATAAACCTTTACTTTTCTGGATTAGCCTTATCTAAACTGGTTCCATTAAAAATTCTGCCTCTTAAACAGACATAATTGATTGCTGACCATGGAGGAGTGTGTCACTGATCCCTGTATAACACCGCTCTGATGTCTCTTTCTCATGTGCACAGTTGTTTGAATAAATTGCAGGTACCTCAGGGTTCCGCCTCATAAATCTCATTCCAAGACACTGACTCTTCCCTAATTAACTTGTAATTCCACTTCATCACAGAAGGCTGTGGGTTGAAATAAGTTAATGTAATAAATCTAATTCCTCCTGTAAATCACCCTTAATTCTGGTTTCAGCAGTGGCATCTCCCCAGCACAGCTTGGAGACTGGTATTCACATAAGGATGAAAGGTAAAAGGATTCTAAAAATATTTTGCTCAGATATCTACATTTTATCATTACGGATGCACATCAAAAACTTTTCTTTTCATTGTTGGGTTATTTTTAGAATTTTAGCCCGATTCTTAGATAGATTTAATTTTAATTCACACATTCATTTTAATAATAATAATTTATGTGTATTAATTATTTTAGCTTGCATTAATTCTTAGGTTATTGTGTGTTAGATTGATTTAGCAAGCACTCAATTTTTAAGGCATGCTAATGAACTGAATTTGCACTAATGAATGTACATCCCTAATTATCACTTTATATTTTTTCACCACAATCTTAAGCATGCCCAGAGACACGAGACTTCTCTTAACCTTCAGATATTGAATTCCCAGTGGTCTTCACTTCAAAAAACAGTACATTGGCCTTCTCGCTTTGAAATGACAGCCCTGTTAGTGGTTCAGATTCCAGACCTCCAAGCTAAATATTTGCATATGACTCCCAGAACAGCCCTTATGTTCTACCCTTACCCTTCCTGGTCAACTCCCATTTCTTGCAGTCTTTGCACATCCATCGCTTCACTGTTTTCCACCCTAAATATTTTTCCACCCTTGGATAATTCTCCTGTATGAGAATGAAGTATGAGCTCTGTACATGATGGGACATAATTTCCATATGAATCTTCCTCCTCCAGTTCTATAAACATACCCTGCACCCACAGAAACTCCCCCAATAACAGATGTTCAGCAGAATTAAGGCATTTTCTTCTATACCTTACTGTACCAAAAATATATCCAGGTTCTGATGTCGCCTCAGTAACAGCAACACAAACTCTTGTCACTGCCAGGTACACTGTAATGTATCATACCACTGCAAAATGACATTTAACCTGTATAGCAAACTTCCTTATCGTCCCTCCAGTCCAGTCCCGCACCTCTGGGTAATGTACCTCTTCCAGCAGCTTGGAAACTGAGCATGTTGTCTTTTTGATGACACCAGTGTACTTATGCAGCTGGCACCACCTTTCAGACCCAGTATGCTCAGTCTCCAAGTAGCTGGAGGAGATAGTGAATCAGGGTGTTGGACTCACTGAAGGGACAACTAAGAAGCTAGATTTAGGGAGAAACTTACGTTTTCTTTTCCTGTAAGCTACAGCCTATTTGATTTATTGTTAGTTAAGGTTAGAGTTAAGTTTTTGTTTTGTTTTGTTTTTTTAAAAACTGAGGACCAAGGCCTGTCTTTACCGGGCACAAAGCAGGAATAAAGAAGCAGGAAGCTGGGAGGAGAATCTCCCCCCCTCCTTCCTCATCCAGGGGGGTTGCTTGTTGAGGAGGCCTCCCACAGCCAAGACTTCTGGCGGCTCCCGAACCCATCATCGGGTGAGGAGCTGTCACATGGGCAGCATTTGCAGGCCGGTAGCCCCGGAGCATCCCCTCACCTCAGTGCCAAAGCCGGCTTGTAAGCTGAGCACAAGGGGACAGACACGCGATGATTGCTTCCCCAAGGTAATTGGCATGGGGAGAAGGCAGTAAGAGCTCCGGATCGCCAGGGAATGCGAGAGCAGAGGCAAGGCCTTCTACCAAGTGGAGGGGCCTGGCAGCAGCATGGATAAAGAAAGGCACACTTTTAATTCTCAGGCCCAGGTACTCTCTTTCTTTGCCTCCCACCAGGGTTTTTTGGCACCGGGAGAGCTCAGCGGGAGATTTTGTTTTCTCGATTTTTGCGTGTTTGGAGGTTTTGTTTAATTTGGTTTCTTTCTATTATTTTGAGTTTATTTAGGTCTAATTAATTATCTGGCTCTGCACATAGGGGAGCCCGGCTATTTTCAGGTCCTTCAGGGTGGTGCCTGGGGGCTGTGGAGGGAGGGCACTGGAGTGAATCCTTTCCCCTTCCAAGTGCAGTTTGGGTGGGGGGGATTGGGGGGGGGGCCTTTCAGAGAGCTTGTCCCTCTTCATACCATGCTGGCCAGGCTGCAGTCCCTGGTGTGTGGGATCTGGCAAGGAGCAGTCTTGGAGGCAGGGGTTTGCCTCGGTGCACACAAGAGGTTCTACTTTGGAGCAGGACCTGCAGGGCAAGATGCGGCAGGAGAGCTCCCCCATATCGCAGAAGGCTCACGAAGAAGGTGGATCAGCATTGCCTTCACTGGAGCCAATCCCCGGTCCCTCCACAATACCCGGACTTTCCACCCCTCAGACCCAGGCAGTGGTAGGGTTTCCAGGGGACTTTTCACCGGATTTCGTCTTTCTCTTGCACAAGGCACTTTGCTTATGGCACCAGGGGTTGGCAAGCGGCCCCTCAGTGCCAGAACGGGGGGGGGGGGGGTCAAGAGAATGTCGAACGCAATGGAGGAAGAGCGGTTGGGGGCCAAGAAGCCCAGAAGCTCAGAAGAGTGGCAGCAATTGCCATTGTCAGAGGGGCCAGATGCAGAGGATTTGGATGCGGAACTAGATCTACAGGAAGAGCTGGAAGGAGTTCCCAGAGCAGGAGGATCAGGCCCGGATAGTTAGGGTGTTTCACCGGGAGGAACTATTGGTGCTCATTTTGGAGTCCTTGAAGGCCCTAAATATGCCCACCAGCCTCCTGGCCGAGGACGAGGCACTAGAGGACCTGCTGCTCCAGGCGTAGAAGTCACAGAAAGTCTACCCGGTGCATAGAGTGGTCCGGCAGATGATTCAGGAGGAGTGGGATCTGCCGGAAGCTGGTCATAAAGGACTGCGCACCATGTGGCGCTGGTACCCACTGCCTGAGCAAGAACAAGAGCTCCTTTGATCGCCCAGAGTGAATGCAGCAGTGTCGGCGGTTACCAAAAAGACGATGATCCCGGTGGAAGACAGTGAGGCTCTCAAGGATGTCCAAGATAGGAAGTTGGATACCTTATCAAAGCAGGCATTTGATATTAATGCTCTTTCACTTCAGGCTTCCATCTGTGGGGCCTGTGTGGCGAGGGTCTGCCTCAGCTGGTCACAAAGAGTCCAACATCTCAGAGACCCTGAGTTGGACTTGTTGTGGGAGGGGGCCAAATTACAATTGGGAGCAGCCTATCTAGCTGACACCAATTATGATCTAATTAGGAGTCCTTCTAAAAGCATGGCCTCAGTGGTAGCAGCACGCTGCTACCTATGGCTCCAGAACTGAGCGGCGGATGGCTCCTCCAAGGCCCGCCTCAGCAAACTCCCCTTCAAGGGACAGCTTCTCTTTGGGGAAGAGTTAGATAAACTGGTTAAGGACTTGGGAGAGTCCAAGGGAGGCCGGCTGCCCGAGGACAAGCAGAAGCAAGCCTGTAACTCTCCGTCTCGAGGGCCGGCGAGGGACTTCAAGCATGTTTGGACCTCCCACTTTACCCCTGCCCAGAGAGGCAGATTCCCCTCCAGCAGACAGGTGTTTCGATGTTTCTGATGCACAGGCAGGGGTTTTGGAGCCGCCTCTGCCTCAGGAAATAAGAAAGCACATTGAAGTGAGGGGGGCCCATATGGGGGTGTTACCCGTGGGGGGGTCAGCTGTTGGATTTTTACCCTGCCTGGGTCCAGATTACATCTGACCAATGGGTCCTGGAAGTCATTCGGGAGGGCTATGCCCTCGAATGAGCTCGTCCAGTGGACCCCATGCAAAATTCAGAGCAAGGCAGGAGCAGTAGAAGAGACCTTGTCCCATCTCCTGCAGCTCAAAGCTGTGGAACCAATTTCTCCAAACTAGTATGGCTGCGATCGATATTTTGTTTTGCCCATAAAGGAAGGTTCCTTTCACTCAATTCTCGATCTCAATAGCGTGAACCACTGTCTCCAGGTACCAAATTTCCACATGGACATGCTGAGATCGGTAATAGTGGCAGTAAGTAGTGGAGGGTTCTTAACGTCTCTTGATCTCACAGAGGCTTATCTGCATATTCCCATCCATCCAGAGCATCAGCAATTTTTCCACTTTGCAGTGCCAAGGGTCCATTTCCAGTTTCAAGCTTTGTCCTTCGGCCTGGCTACCGCCCCTTGCACCTTCACCATCCTTGTGCTCGTTCACCCTTCCCTAGATGATTGGCTGATCTGGGCGAAGTCCAGGGACAACAGCGAAAGAGCAACGGCGTGTGTGGTGGAGTTCCTCCAAAGCCTCGGTTGGGTGGTCAATATGGCCAAGAGTCAGTTGAGGCCGATCCAGGAGCTAGAATATTTGGGGGTTCGCTTTGATACCCATGTGGGCAGAGTTTTCCTGCCAGACTGACGGGCACAGGAACTGCAAAAGTTGGTACGGCAGTTCCTAAAAATGGCGAGATCATTGCCATGACATTATCTGCAGGTTCTGGGGAGCATGGCGGCCACTCTCGAGCTAGTCCCATGGACAAGGGTGCACATGCAACCACTGCAGAGGGCTCTGCTCCATCAGTGGTGCCATCAGAGTCAACTCCTGTCCCAAGTACTTGCCTGACCGCAGAGTGCCAGGAGAGCTCTCAGATGGTGGCTGCATCCGAGAAACCTGTAAAGGGGCATGCCTCTCGAGTCCCCAGTGTGGGTTCCGCTGATGACCATTGCCAGTTTGTCAGGTTAGGGAGCCCATTGCGAAGGATGCTTTGTTCAGGGACAATGGAGTCTTCAGGAGGCCCTTTGGTTGATCAACAGGCTCAAGATGCAAGTAGTGACCTTGGCGCTCGAAAGGTTCGAGCCATGGTTGCAAGGGAAGGCAGTCTGAGTCTTCTCGGACAATGCGACTATGGTGGCTTATATCAACCGGCAAGGTGGCATGGGAAGTGCAACCCTGGAGGAGGCGGCCAAGAGGCTGTTCTGATGGGCAGAGACTCATCTCCAGGTGTTGTCAGTGGCACACGTAGCAGGGGTTGACAGTGTTGTGGCAGACTACCTCAGCCAGGTGCGTGTGGCCCCCAGAGAGTGGCAGCTCAACCAGGCATTGTTCAAGCAGGTGGTCCGCCGGTTGTGCATGCCGGTCATGGATCTAAGAGCAACGTTTGAGTTGGCCAAGGCCGGCCGCTTTTTCAGCAGACAAAGAGAGAGGATGTCTGAGGGCCTGGATGTCTTAATCAAGAGACAGACCGAAGAGGGTCTTCTCAACGTTTTTCCCCGTGGGCGCTCATAGGCCGGATAGTGCAACTGATAGAGGCGTACTGCGGATTAGTAATTCTGGTGGCACTAGACTGGCCGAGGCGACTGTGGTATGCCGACCTGATTCTGTTGGATCGACCGGTTCGGAAGGATCTCTTGACACAGGGGCTGCTGCCCATGCCCCAGGTGGATCGATTCTCGCTTATGGCATGGCTCTTGAAAGGGCGAGGTTGAAGAAGGGATATTTGGGCTCAGTGATAGCGACCTTGCTGCAGGCCAGGAGGAGGTCTATGAGCCTGGCATACATCCGCATGTGGCACGTATTTGAATCTTGGTGCAGAGAGGCAGGCACGTCCTTCCACTGCCTCTGTCCCAGACATCTTGGCTTTCTTGCAGTCCAGTTTTGATAAAGGCCTAGCCACCAGTTCCTTGAGAGTGCAACTGGTGGCGATTTCCTGTTATTAGGGGAAAGTCCACGGGGTGCTGTTGGGTACTCAGCCGGATGTGCTGAGATTTCTTTAGGCGGTCACCCTCCTCCATCTGCCGAGGAGGGCAGTGGTACCGCCTTGGGATCTCAATCTGGTGCTGGCGGCGTTGTCTGGAGATCCCTTTGAGCCACTGAGTCAGACTTCGCTGAAGGATTTGATGCTGAAAACAGTATTCCTGGTGGTGATTTGCTTGCATGCAGGATTTCAGAGCTTTAGGAGCTGTTGTACCAGGAGCCCTTTCCTTTCCTTCTCCAAGGAGAAAGTGGCCCAAGGTGGTATCAGCATTTCACTTGCTGCCGTTGCTGGGCACAGATGGGGACCCGGTCACGCCGCAGCTGTGCTGCCTGGATGTTAGAAGGATCCTGCGGAGGTATGTGAAAAGGACATTGCCCTTTCAGAAATCGGACCGTCTGTTTTGGCGGGATGCACAAAGGTGAGGTGGCAGCTAAGGCCTCCATTTCCAGATGGATCTGGGATGCAATCATTACAGCCTATATCCTGAAGAGTAAAGCAGTACCATCAGGGCTGTGGGTGCACTCCATAAGAGCCCAAGCAGCCTCCTAGGCAAAGTACAGTTTAGTCCCGCCAGTGGAGATCTGTAGGGCAGCAACGTGGTCGTCGCTGCATACTTTCTCGAAGCATTATCGCCTGGATGTCCAGGCAGCAGTGTTTCAGACTGGTTGTGCGTCTCCCTCCTATTACTTAACTACTCTGATACATCCCAGAGGTGTGGGACTGAACTGGAGGGACGATAAGGAAAGAGAAATTAGACTTACCTGCTAATTGTTGTTCTTTGAGAAACTCCAGTCCAGTCCCGGAACCTGCCCTGAGTGCATTCTGTTCTCTTGGTGAAGAAAGGTGGACACAGTGTAATCGGCGTTTGGGGGGTGCAGACCGGTATTGGAGTTGGTCTCTTCCTCCCCTCTTGTTGGAGTGACTCAGCCGCTCAGCAGATAGGCTGCCTCATCCTGGAAGGGGGAGGAGGGGACGGGATATCCTTCTCAGGGAAAGGAGGGGATACTAGTTTATTTAGGTGTAGAGCTGTTTCTTGTATGTTTAACTACTTATTTGTTGCTCCTGTGAGTCTGCTTTGTCAATAGGTATTGGGGCTGGTTGGCACTGCCAGCTGAATAAGTATACTAGTGTCATCAAAAAGATGACATGCTCAGTCTCCAAGCTACTGGAGGAGGCACACTACCCAGAGGTGCAGGACTGGACTGGAGTTCCTCAAGGAACAACAATTAGCAGGTAAGTCTAATTTCTCTTTGCCATGCCATAATAGTACTAACTCGCAGAACTCTAGCAGCAACAGCTAGTACCTTTAAAAAATATTCTCACTAATTGTAGAACACTGGAAAACAGAATAAACTGGATTGCTGTAATTCCTTATACAGAAAATTTAGCTTATTTAATTGGAGGGACATCCTCGATATTTTTGTAGTTCAATCACCACATTAAGCAAGTCCGTCAGCCTCCATACTCACCTCACCTCGTACCCTGTGACTTTTTCTTGTTTCCAAAACTGAAATTACACTGAAAGGAAGGAGATTTGATGACTTGGAGGTCATTAAGCAAAATTCAACACAGCAACTTCACAGCATAATGAAAGAGGCATTTCAAAATTGTTTCTAGCAGTGGCAGGAACACTGGAGGAAATGTGTTTTATCAGAAGAGGGCTACTTTGAAGGAGACAGAGTACAATAACTGTCAAGTGTTATACTTTTTGTGTTATTGTACAAGTTTCAATACTTTTTGATCACTCGTCATAAATTCTCAGTCAGTAGGCTCCATGAAAGTGGTAAGTAAAAAAAGCCCCTTTGAGACTCCATCCTCTCCTGCTGCGAAGAGGAATACAAGATGGAATAATGCATGTAGGCAAGCATGGTTTCCGGAAAAGAGCAGACACATCCAAAGACAGAGGGCTGTCTGATGCCAACTATGTTTTTTGCCATCCTCTAGAAAGAACCAATAGCCAATTTGCACAAAACAATCATCATTTTTACCTCTGTAGATGAGCTGTAAGTGTAGCCTATGCAACCTTTCACAGAAGAACTGATAATGGAAAGCATAGGCAAGCTTCACCTCCTGCATGCTCCCAAATACCTGTGCCTTTTCGGTGAATGCTCCTATTTACTAATGCTTAGCATACAATAATGGCATTAGTGTGAGTTATCTACCTCAAAACAGGAATGGCTAGCAGAAAAAAGGAGGTGATAGTGCCTCTGTATAAGTCTTTGGTGAGAACTTATTTGACGTATTGTGTGCATTTCTGGACACCGCACCTTCAAAAGGATATCAACAGGATGGAGTCCGCACAGAGGGTGGCTACTAAAATGGTCAACGGACATCATCATAAGGCATATGGGGTCAGACTTAAATATCTCAATATGTATATTTTGGAGGAAAGGTGGGAGAGAGGAGATATGATAGAGCTATTTGAATACCTCTGTGGCATAAATGCACAGGAGGAGAGCCTCTTTCAATTGAAAAAAAGCTCTGCAACGAGGGAGCATAGCATGAAGATGAAAGGAGACTCAGGAGTAATGTGGAAATATTTCTTTGTGGAAAGAATGGTAAATGCATGGAATAGTCTCCCAATGGAGGTAGTAGAGACAAGGACAGTATCAGAATTCAAGAAAGCAGGGGAATATCTCTAAAGGCACTATAGTAGTTGGTATGGAAGGACAGACTCGATAAGCCATATGGTCTTTTTCTGCCATCATGTTTCTTTCTAAAGCCCATTTCATAAAATAAACTGCAGCAGATAATGCGCTAAACCTGCTACCCCAAGCTAAACATTAGTAAATAGGGGCCAAATTCTGATCAGAGATATAAGAAAAATGACAGCAGATAAAGGGGGTCTTTTACTAAAGGGCTTTAAGGTGTTGCACCTAATGAGCCAATAGCACCAAAACTGTGGTGTGTTAGATGAAACACCACCAGTTAACTGTCGGGGGTGTGGAAAGCATTTCCCTGGCAGTTAAGACGGAACCCTGCCCTTAACGCGTGCCGCATTAGCACAAGTGCACTTAACGTCACCTATTGGGTGGCGTTAGGTGAACCTGCACCAATGCAGTTAGTGTGTGGTGTGAACCTGGTGCTAACTAGGCTGAGCTCGCTATGCCCAGTTCCCCACCCCTAATCCGTCCGGGTTGCACAGTTAGTGCAGGAATAGTCATGTGCTGTTATGGTTCCACGCAAGCTGCTATGTCCCAACTCGCATTCAGCGTACACCAGAATACGTATGGACAGCGAGCACTCTTTAGTAAAAGACCCCTAAAGCTTATGCGGCCTATATTGGCTGCCCATCCATAATAAATAGTAAGCTTTACAGTCCTCTCCTTCCCCTTTAGAAAGCCTGTGTATTTGTTCCATGCTTTCTTGAATTCTGAACTATTCCATACATCCACCACTTTTTCCATAAATAAATATTTCCTTTGACCACTCCTGAGTCTTTCCCCTTTCACCTTCATCCTATGACTCCTCGTTCCAGATCTTCCAATCAATTGAAAGAGGCTTGCCTCCTGTGCATTTATGTCATGTAGGTATTTAAATATCTCTACCGTATTTCCTCCAGGTTCTTCACCCCCTAAACTGTACCGATCTCCCCTTGGGGTTTTGCAGCCCAAATATATGGCCTTACATTTTTTAGCATTAAATCTTGGCTATCAAATTCTATACCATTTATCAAGCTTCACTAGATCCCTTCTCATGTTATCTGCATCTTTCAGGGCATCTATCCTATTGCAAATGTTGTTATCATAAGCAAAGAAGCAAACCTTACCTGACTGCCTTTCTACAGAGAACTGAACCAAGGACGATCTGTGTGATATACCACCGGCAACATCCTTATCCTCAGAGTGAACTCCATTTACCAGTACCCTTTTTCACCTCCCACTCAACCAGTTTTAAAACTTCAGATAACCATCAAATGTTCTCTTTTCAGATGGTGGTTTTAAGGAGAACTCTATATTCAGCTTCTAATTGCCTAATGAAGCCCAAACCTATGAGAGAAAATCAAGCCCAAAATGAAAACAGCAGAGCGTGGGTGGAATTAAAGGGAGTTCATATAGCCTTATGTAAAGAAAATGGTATTTTACAGCTCCACGGATCACTGGTCTCAAAGATCCCTGAACCCTCTTACATTTATGCTGTCTTATATCATTCATGAAGTGAAATGGAATTACAACACAGGCTTAAACAAGAAAGAAATGTACTTGATAGGTGTGTCTCTGAACTATAGCAGTAATCCAGCATAACATAGTAGAAAAGGGAGTGGAGGAACAGCCTAGTGGTTAGGGCAGCAGCCTGGGACCAGAAAGACCAGGATTCAAATCCCACTGTTTACTCCTTGTGGCCTTGGACAAGTCACTGAACCCTCCTCTGCTCCAAGTTCAAACTTAAATTGTAAGTCTTCCAGGGACAGGAACATGCTTACTGTACCTGAATGTAACTTGCTTTGAATTACTTCTAGAAAGATGTGAGCAAAGTATAAATAAATAATAGAACTTTGTACTCCTTCACAACACACAGCAGAATGTTTTAAGACTCAATTCATTTTCCCATTCTTCTTGGGCTCTTGCTCAAAGCATTCCTGGAGGCAGAACTCTCTTGGACAATGTTCCCGCGCCACAGAACAAATGTCGCCATACTTTACCCCTTAGATTTCTACTTTACCCCTTAGATTTCTATCTTTTGTTCTGTTTGTTTGTTTATTTATTTATTTATTACTTCTGATTTCTATAGTGCTACTAGAGTATGCAATGCTGTAAAATACATAAAAAGGACAGTTCTTACTTTCTAGAGCTTATAGTCTGATCAAGATAAACATATAGGTCAAAAAGACTTTAGAAATTCTATTATTAAGAAAATGGTTAGAGCCAAAAGGCTACGATCAGGAGAAAGAGGGGTTAATATTTAAAAGCAGCCTCATAATAGATGGATTTTACAGTAATGCAGTATTATGCACCAACTGAGGGAGTCTATTCCAAGCACAGAGTGCAGCGAGGCGGAAAGTGCAGAGTTGGGACTTGGCAGTGCAGGAGAGACGGGCATACGTAAAAGTAACCTGCTAACTGAGTGGAGTTCATGAGGTGGGGTATAGGGGAGAGCCAGTGAGGAGCTGCAGAGTGAATGCATTTACAGTACAGGTAAGAGAAGCTCAAATTCTATATTGAAAGAATGTACTGAATTGGGAAAAGGGGTTCTATAGATATGGTGAAACTGATGAAAGATTAAACATGCAGCTGAATGTTGGAGAGAGGTGGAAAAGGAACGAGGAGCAGGTTACAGTTGTTTGGGATGGAGATGATGAGGGAATGGATAAAGATTTTGGGAGCATGTTCAGAAAGGAAGAGGCAGATTTTGGTGATTTTTTTATATAGTAAGAGGTGACCTATTTTTCCAGTGTTTTGGATCTTTGTAGAAAAGGAGAAGAGGGGTTTGTATTTAGTTCTTACAGTACCTTTACAGAAGTAGTTTGAGGTGAGTTACATTCATGTACAGTAGGCATTTCCCTGTCCCTAGAAGGTTTACAATCTAAGGGGGCTGATGCAGAAAATCTTAGTGTGGCATTTTTCTGGTGCTTTTCCCACGTGAGGTTTACTCTCCGATGCAGAAAGCAAGCTAGCGCCGCAAAAACACCAGAAAAAATACTGCACCAAATTGCAGCTCAGTGGGTATACAACGTGCTGCATATGTAATAGCGCCCGATGTAAAACACCTGCAATGAAACAACACAGGTTTTTTTTTACATTATTTTGAAGACTGGATCTTTAAAATAACTTTAGGTAGGTGTAAAGATCCAGGGAGCAGAAAGATCTGAGGTGAAATCTGACATTTCACCTCAAAGATCCAGGCATCAGGGAAAGCCCCTGATGCCATCAGACACCGGACATCCCCCCCCCCCCCCCAACAGAAGTGAAAGTATTGGTGGCCTGGTGGACCTAAAATCCCTTTCCCTTCCCAGAAAAAAATCATTGGTGGCCCATGGAAACTATTTATATGAGACTATTTCCATCAGAGACACAGAAACATATACACGTGCATGCACTCTGTTGTACTTCAGTCACACACACTCATCCTTATTTATCTGGGGTTGCACCACATGCGGAGTCTGGCTTCTTGGGGTTGCAGTTTAATTTTTGTCTACATATTTTTATTTTTACTTTAGGTTGTAGTCACTTATTTTATGTTTGGTGAGGGTCTGTGTTCTGAGTGTGTGACTGAGGCCAGGTGTTCTGTTAACATGGAGTTTGTACTTAGGGATCTATACTGTAGTAATTTGACTTGTTCAGCTTTTTAAATAGGTACAAGTATATGGATGTTCTAGGGCCAGTTGCACTATTTATAGTGCTGCTTTTTTCTGGGTAAGTCCCTTGTATGAGTTTTGGAAGTTTATGCTGGTATGGTATGGTAGATCTGGCCTTGTAGATCATCAGTGACCTTTGTAGGGTTTTATATTTGTTCACAATATGCCTGGTACTAGAGAATGTTTATTATGAAAGTGAGATGATCAGAATCAGTTAAAAAAATATATCAGTCTGTTTGTATGATGCTAGGTATTCACTGCTAAATAGTTATTTTTATTCTGGCTATGCATTTGCCCTTTCACTGCAATTTTCTTACAACATTGGATTTGAATGAGAAATACTAGCATCATGTGAAAAGAGTTCACAAAGGAGTTTTGGGAAAACGTAGGGTGTGGTGTAACTAACATTAATAATAATGAGGGAGGGGCACCAATTTATAGGTTGCAGGAGGGTGCCAGAAACCAGAGCACTGGTCCTGGGAGGTGGTGTCCAGCTAGGAAGCCACCTGAGAAACAGAGGAGATTTGGAGGATTGCTTCAAGTCTAAGAACTTTGAATCAGACATCCAAACCACTTTTATTTTGAGCGTGCTTTTGATTTTTCTATTGAGCACTGTAAATACATTATTTGTAGAATCGCCAAAATAAAGGTGTTTTATATGAACGTCTCCTTTGATGTCCATTGATATTTTTCCTGACGTCTTTAATTTCCCCTCCCCCTCTTAACAATCAGGACCCTTTTATTAATTATGTGTGCTGTTTCTAGTGTTCTTATTTTTCCACTATTTAAAGCAACAGTCATCCCATTTTTCTTTCTTTTATGTATGGCCTCCGGAGTCCCATTGCTCCCCTAGTAAGAGGCTGGATACATTTGCTTGTCGCATAGCATTTTAGGAACAGGATTGCCATTCATTCATACATTTACGGTACCTCGCCTTCACTGCTTCTGGCATATAACAAATGTTTTAAATAATATTATCTCTAAAAAAAAAAAATAGAAGGACTTAAACCACAAGGCCCTGGGATGGACACTTTTACCATTTAACTGGAAAAAAAGCTATTTTACCTGGGTAAACTGGCCTACCTTAAAATTGCCAACCTCTATCCAGCGCAAGAGTGTTGTGGGCTTCCACAGTGCTCAGACTTTTCTGTCCAGGTAGTTTTGGTTATGAACATTATCTCTGCTAATTACATGGAGGCTTATCAAAAATTGCTCCCTAGCTCAGATGTTTTGCAGATTCTCCTTTTGCACTCCGATTCAAAAATACCATAGGGCAGTGCAGTGTGAATAGCAGAATGTGGAACTGCTTATTTTCTATGTCAAATTATTTTTTCTGTTTTCGCTGGTGACCTTTTCTCAGAAAAAAAAAGTTTAGCAAATAGTCAAAGCTGTCTTTGATTAAAGTAGTGCTGGGAACTGGAGAGAAGAGATTATTTACTGCTCCATTGCTTGGGCGCTTAGTCCAGCAAACATTTTTCCCATAAAAATCTTATAATTAATTCAACAGCATGGTGTGTATGTGCGTTATACTCGCATGTGGGTGCGAAGCTATTTATCAAATAAAATGCCCTATGGAGACAGTTTTATACACCTAAGGATAAATTTTTGAAGGCACATTTGAGGGCTGGGCAGAGGCTAGTTTAAGTGACATTTCAGTTGACTAAGGGGCATGCTTACTAAAGTGTGCTGCCAGCACATGGCAACATGGTTAAATCCCATGTTAACCCCTTAGCACATGATGGGGAGGGGACTGGGTGGATTTGGGGTGGAATGTGGGCATTGACTGTATAGCACGGTTAGCGCGGATGACATTGGCATGCACTAACCATGAATGTTGCTTTTAGTGGGGTGCACTTATTGCTTCCACGAGGGGTGATGGTAAGTACACCCGCATTAAGTGTGCTTGCCATTTAGCGTGGTAAAATGTGGCTCCAACCAGTGGTGGGATTCGGCAGGTTCAGGCTAGTTTGTGCAAACCGGTTCCTGCCGTGACCTGCGTTTGCTGAACCCGGCTGAACATGGCAGTGCAACGCTGACTCTGCAATGGTGGGAATCCCCCCACCTGACTACGTTGATGGCATTGGGGGGATTGCGGCATCGGGAGCAGCCTCCGATGCCATCAAACTACTGATGGGTAGGGGAATCAGGCCACTGGGCCACCAGGGAGTTGCTCTCCCAATGCGGATGGCGGCAGACCGAGCTTGCACCTCCCGCAATGCTACTGTGTGCAGAGCTGCCACCCGTGCGTCCCGACCGATGGCAGGATGGACCAAACTGTATCCCAGCCAGTGTGAATCCCACCACTGGCTCCAATGCAGTAACTGCAAGAGGACATACTGCCACGGCCTCAACAGCGTGGGCCTCTATGCTAATTTGGGGGATTTAATGCATGTTAACATAATGCATTTTAGTGAACATGTCCCTAAGAGGGTAATTTGGGAGGTAGAGCAGATGCCTATTTTATAAAGACATTTAGGTGCCCATGTGTCTTTAAAATACTAGCACAGATCCTGCAGAAAAAGTGCTTAGATTATGGCTGATAATATTTATGCCTGCTCAGGAGCAAGTGCAAATGTTAACAAGTGAAGTAAACACGTATGTGTATATTTTATGAAATATGCATGTAAATCACTGCTCTTCCCTTGCTCTGCCCAGCTCCCCCTCTGAGCATGCCTATTCTACAAATAATCACCTACTTGCATTGTACATTTTCCGAACAGAAAGGTTTTATAAATTACTATCTAAAAGTGCAGATGTGCTTTCACAGTATGGATTGATTATAAGAAAGATTTTGACAGCATCCCACACTCTCAGATCTCTCGGATAACATATTGCCTAGCAATGTATAAAATAAAACCTGGTTTGATAGAGTACATTACGTTTACCATGTGTAAACTGCACTCTTTGAAGTATGAAGATAGTACATCATTCCAAACATTAAGATCCAGCAACAAATATTTCAGGGAGATTCCCTGTCACCACTTCTGTTTTATATAGCACTTAATCCAGTTGAGCACTCTCATCAACTCTTTGGGGTACCGATTTATCCTGAATCTTAAAGGAAACAACCCAGAGGTAACATCTCGTTTACTATTTGTAGATGATCTGAAGCTCTACAGTTCCAGCAACCAACAATTAGCAGAGCAACTCATGTAGTGAAAAGCTTTTCTGATGACATAAGGATGACCTTTGGCCTTGACAGGATGTGCTAAGGCAACTTTATGTAGAGAAAAATTGAGCAAAATGGAAAATATCTCCCTGGCTAGGGGCTATGACATCAAGGACCTCAAACTGGAAGGCGTATAGAAGTATCTCAGAGTAGAGGAAGAAACGACACTTTAGCAGAAATTACTGAGAGAAAAGATCAGTAAAGAAGACTAAAATCATTATTGAAAAGTGCTTTAATATCACAGAATAAGATACAAGCCACCAATCAGTTGGCAATTCCTATACTCATACAGCTTTGGAATTATGGACTGGCCTCTTAAAGATCTTGAAAAACTGGATGTGTGAAAGGGAACTCCTCCATGCCCATGAGGTAATTTACAAGAATCAGTGTATGCCGAGACTGTGCATCCCTAGAGCTGAATGAGGGCTAGGCCTCATAGAAATTGATTACACATACAAAGCTGCTATTATAGGCTTAACAGCATCAGTGGATCCAAATACGCAAAAAGTGCTAAAATATGAAAGTAAACTTCCAGAATCTGTCTCCATCATCAAACCTGGACAAGCGTTCTGATGACTAAGAAGGAATGAGTGAGAATCCACAAGAATCCACAGGGAGGGAAGTAACAGAATTTGCAAAACAAGAGAAAAAAGAACTTCAAAGAATGTTGTTACTTCAGGAATCCTTTGTCGATCAAGAACATGAATGGTTAAGGAGAGGTGAACTGAAACCAAAGAATGAGATATTGATAGTTGCAGCCCAGGACAGCGGATTACGGATGAGATGATTTACAGCGAACATTGAAAAAACTGGCAAAACTGACATATGTTGATTCTCTAAGAGAGCTGGAAACAGTGACTCATCTCAGAGCTGACTTTGAAGTTCTGATGGCAGAAGAGCTTTTATACAGAAAGGCACAACAAAGTAGCATGCCCCATACAATGGAAAATCTGTAAACACTACATCATCACTATACCTGAAAAGCACTGGGATCATGACCCTAAAAGAATTACAAAGAATGAAGAGGTTATGATCACCTGGGATACAGGAAGCTGGATATAGTGGTAAGGGAGAAGAACACCAGAACGACATTGATTATAGAGGTGTCTGTTCCAGGTGACTACTCTGTGAATCACATTGAGAGGGAGAAAATCTTAAAGTACCAAGAAATGCAGTCTGAGACCAAGAAGATGTGGTAGAAAGATATTGAATTATTTCCCATTGTGTTGAGTGTCACAGGCTTAATTAAAAGGAATTTCCAAGCACACCTTGATAAATTACCCATACACGTAACATCATACGAATTCCAGGGGGAGGCTTTAGCAGTAAATTTGAGAGACTGAGATAATGCTCCATGTACCCTGGCTTAGAAGTGAGGTTCATGACTGTCATGGTTGTGCAAAATTAAAATATTTGGAGAAACTACCCCATGGAAACTTTTAACCACAGTTAAAAGTTCCTTGGAGTGTAACTGTCAGGGGAGAGGACTATGTGTTCATTAAAGTTTCAGAAAGGCACATGGCTCACACATGGACCATGTTCCTACGTTGTACCCTCATTTGACAAGACGTCAAGTACCTGTGAAGTGTTTATTCACATAAGCACCTCCTCTGTGCAAGCACTTTGCATCTGAAAATCACATGTGTGTGTGAGTTGGACCAAATCCGTCTTATTTTCGTTAACTACTGCAAAAGAAAAGGTAAATGCAGACACATTTTAAAAACCACTGACTTACTCCAGCAAATATGAAATCAATGCACTCAATCTAAACAGTTTAAAGTCAATAAATGGTATAATGGAGAGACATGCCAAAAAGGAGACAAACCCCAAACAAAAATAGAGAAGTTTACATGAAATGAATAGCTGGCGTGTATGCAATAATGTCGGAAGCGCAGCCTTGAGGTTTAAATCGCCTCTTGAAGCTAAACTTCCATTTTGCTCAAGTTTTATTGTTGAGCCCACCACGGAGCTACATAAAGTAAGGTGAAACACCACAAATAAGTGCCACCAATATAAAATCTACTAATCGTGTAGTGATTTAAAATCCATTAGTGTATTATGAGAAGTCCAATCTGAAGGCACAAGAAAAAGGAAAAATCGGGGTTTAACTTATCTGAAACGTCCCGTGACCCTTTTCTTCGCAATCCACTTCAGAGATATATATCGGACCTCTCCAAGATGCTCCTTCAGAACAGTTTGCAATTATAAACGAGTTCAGAACAATTTGCAGTTATAAACATCCAAAGAAACAAGCCACCAAGAAGCAATGTCGCCCTCTATTTGTTGAAGCCTGGTAAGGAAATGAGTAGTATCATAATTTATCTGCTAATCAATGGACTGCGGTTAAGCAACTTCGTGACAACCGCACTTTAGTAATACGCCGGGCTGATAAAGGAGGTGCAACTGTAGTACAATCTCATGCTCAATACAGAACTCATCTTTTGGATCAGTTAAATAATACGGCTCACTATGCTAAGTTGTCTGTTAACCCCTTTAAGGATTTACAATCTGCCATTCATGATGTTATGAAGCAGGCATTGTCTAATAATTGGATTACCAAAAAAGAATTTGGATTTTTGGTTTTGAAACATCCGAAGGTTCCATTTATTTATACGGTTCCTAAAATACATAAATCTGTGACAGCACCTCCAGGCAGACCTATCGTGTCTTGCCGAGGGTCTTCACTGGAACCTTTGTCCAAATTTTGTGACAGTTTTTTACAACCATGTGCCCAACTTGTTCCATCTTTTTTGAAAGATACTACTCATTTCCTTACCAGGCTTCAACAAATAGAGGGCGACATTGCTTCTTGGTGGCTTGTTTCTTTGGATGTTACAGCGATGTATACCAATATTAACCAAGACCAAGCTTTGGCGGTAATTTCTCAATTAGATTTATCTTTGCCTGACCGAATTCCTCATTCATTTTTTATGGAGCTGCTTACTCTGGTCCTAACAAGAAATTATTTTCAGTTTGAACTACAAATTTATCATCAAATCCAGGGTATTGCCATGGGTGCCACGGTTGCCCCATCTGTGGCTACCCTTTATATGGCTGAATTTGAATCCTCTCATGTTTATTCTTCATTATGGTTTAAAGATGTGGGACTATGGGTGAAATTCTTGGATGATATTTTCTTTTTGTGGAGAGGCACAGAAGATGATTTACATCAATTTGTACAATGGCTGAATTCTCTTCGGCCGAATTTATCTTTCACCATGCAGCACCATTTTTCTCAGCTTGAATTTTTGGATGTTAAAGTCCTCAAGGGTCAAGATTCTTTCTACACTACTTTATATAGAAAGTCAGTACAGAGAAATACTCTGTTATCTTATTCGAGTTTTCACCCTGGATCTCTGAAGAGGGGTCTTCCGTATGGACAATTTCTTCAACTCCGTCGGATTTGTTCCAATTTTGAGGATTTTCTTACACATGCACATGAGTTGACTGTACGCCTTATTCAGCGGGGCTATCCTAACCAGGTTATCAAACAGGCATTTTTAAGAGCTAAGTATACTCACCGAGAGTGGTTGTTTTTTCCACAATCTTCAGATCTTAAGGATACTTCACATGTTTTTGTGGGAGTATTGCCATACATGTTTCATACGCATCAGATAAAAAAGATTCTGACTAGACATTGGCATATTTTACAATTGCATCCATGTTTTCAAAAACTTTTGCAGATTGCGCACTTTCGAGGTCCTAACCTGCGTGATATTGTGGGGGCTACTTCTTCCCCTCTGGACAGGGTAGTGGATAGACCTGTTGAGACTGGTCATTATGCTTGTGCTGCTTGTTCTCATTGTCCGCGAACGATTTTGGGCACAGAATGGAGGGTTCCTAATTCGACTCTCATTCATACAGCTCAATGGTATACGACTTGTTCTACATCATTTGCTGTGTATGTGTTGATTTGTCCATGCCAATTATTGTATATTGGTCAGACGGTTCGCCCAATAAAGATTCAGCTGAATGAACATGCCTCTAGAATTAGGAATTCTGTAACATCAGCCCCATTAGTTCAACATTGTTTGGATTTACATCATGTTTTTGAGGATTTCAAGTGGCGTATTCTGGACTTTGTTCCTGAACACCCCAGGGGGGGGGGTGATCATGAACAACAGCTTCAGGTGTTGGAACAACAATGGATTTTTCGTTGGTCGACTGTGCAACCATCTGGTCTTAATAAGGAATTAGACTGGGCCAGCATTCTTTAAATTTATTTTTGCTTTTGATACAGTGCACTGTTGTGTTTTTCATCTGTGCCTAGCTTAAAGCTGATTGGTGCATTTTGCTATTTTACTCCGGGATCTTGCTGCGAGGTTCAGACTGCTATTGAGCATGCGCTGGCGTTCTGATCAGCTGAGAGACTGTTTTTGTGTTGCAGTTGGTTGAGCGTTGAGACAGGGCGAAAATCTGATGTCAGCCCGAAACGCAGTACTGTGTACCTGTTTATAACTGCAAATTGTTCTGAACTCGTTTATAATTGCAAACTGTTCTGAAGGAGCATCTTGGAGAGGTCCGATATATATCTCTGAAGTGGATTGCGAAGAAAAGGGTCACGGGACGTTTCAGATAAGTTAAACCCCGATTTTTCCTCTTTCTTGTGCCTTCAGATTGGACTTCTCATAATACACTAATGGATTTTAAATCACTACACGATTAGTAGATTTTATATTGGTGGCACTTATTTGTGGTGTTTCACCTTACTTTATGTAGCTCCGTGGTGGGCTCAACAATAAAACTTGAGCAAAATGGAAGTTTAGCTTCAAGAGGCGATTTAAACCTCAAGGCTGCGCTTCCAACATTATTGCATACACGCCAGCTATTCATTTCATGTAAACTTCTCTATTTTTGTTTGGGGTTTGTCTCCTTTTTGGCATGTCTCTCCATTATACCATTTATTGACTTTAAACTGTTTAGATTGAGTGCATTGATTTCATATTTGCTGGAGTAAGCCAGTGGTTTTTAAAATGTGTCTGCATTTACCTTTTCTTTTGCAGTAGTTAACGAAAATAAGACAAATCCTGGTGCTATGATACAAGGTCATTTCTAGGTACTAAAAATTAGTCGGATTCTACAGCATGATCATGCTAGTTCTCTTGGTAGTCAGACTGGGTGATCTGCCAATTTACTCTTAAATATAAATCTTATTTACTTCTATTTTAACTTCCTAGCTCTCTGTATTACATTATTTGTGCCCTGTGACCAATACTACCTGATAGCTCTGCCCTGTTTCTCTTCCTGGGCTCTGAGCCAAGAAACCGTAGGATCTCTGTACGGATTCATGTGCCAACACGTCATTCCTAGGAGTCTGGCAAGATTAGAGCGTTTCAGGATTTTGACATTTCTTTCCTTTGATGCCCAATTTTAACATCAAGCTTGTGCAAAGCATAATTTATACTTCTCCCATTCAGCCCCCATTCTTACCTTTCTCACTGACTTTGACTCGTGGCTTTCCTTCTTTCTGGATTCATCTTCCCCCTCCCTTATTCTCAGGGATTTTAATATTCATGTTGATAACCCCTCTGACACTTATGCTTTAAAGCTGCTCTCCCTCACTCACCAGCAAGGCCACTGCCTCGACCTTGTATTCTTCCGTAATTGCTTACCCTCAAACATCTGTACCTCACTTCCTTTATCGGACCATCACCTGCTAAGCTTCACTCTTCACCACCCGCCACCTCAACCTCGCCCCATCTTCTCCAACCTCTTTAGAAATCTTCATGCTATTGACCCATTGGCTGTCTTCCACTGTCTCATCACCTTTTTGCTCCACTATGTCATCTGATTCTGTTGATAAGGCAGTAGCTTCCTATAACACTGCACTCTCTTCTGCTCTGGATATTCTTATTCCACCCATGCCACATCCTATGAGGCATACTGTACCTCAACCCTGGCAGTCTTCAACTACCCACTATCTACGTTCCTGCACCCACTCAGCTGAGCGTGCTTGGCTTAAATCCCGCAACCTTGAAGACTTTCTACACTTCAAATTCATGCTTGTCTCTTTCCAGTCAGCCATAGCACTTGCCAAACAAGACTAATATGTCCACCTGACTAACTCTTCTGCCTCTGACAATCACCATCTCTTTACAACTCTCAACTCTGTCCTCAAGGTGCCTCTGCCTCCGACCCCTCCTTTCTTTTTTGCCCAAACTTTGGCTGACTATTTCCATGAAAAGGTCCACAAGATTATACTCCAATTCCCCATGAAGTCAACGCCATCCCCTCTTCCCCCTCTTCACTCCCAACTCTTCCCCCTTTTCACTCCCAACTCTTCCCCTCAAGCTCTGTCATCCTTTCTTCTTTCCTTCTCCAAACTCACTACCTGCTCCTCTGATCCTATTCCCACCCATCTCCTAAGCTCCATCTCCTCCACTGTCATCCCTTCCATCTCTCATATTCTCAACCTCTTGCTCTCCACTGCAACTGTTCCTGCAGCCTTCAAGCATGCTGTGGTCACACCCAGGGCTGTGGAGTCGGTAGATAAATGTTCTGACTCCGACTCCTCAGTTTTTTGTTCTTCCGACTCCGACTCCGACTCCCTGACTCCGACTCCGACTCCGACTCCTCTGTATTAATATGAAGGAAAGAAAGGCAACATACATGTCATTACCACAGGACTACTGGCTGGGAAGCCAACAGTCTACTGTATTGAACAGTTTAAGCAAAAGACAAACACAATGAAAACAACAAAGTTTTATTAATTTCTTTTTATTAATTAATCAAGTGGCTGGATAGTAGCAGCAGGCATAAACATCAGGAACAGGAACTTTACCAGTCCAAAAATACAAACCACATTATTTGGTTGTTTTAGAACAAAAACAAAGCTTATCTATATGAACCAAAAACAAAATCTGTAAAACCTAGAAATGGTTTATATTAATCTTGAAATGTAGTTATAGGCTTAGCAAATGCAAATCAATTCAATGTAGAGTTCTAAGGAAGAGAATTGCCTCTGCCAGATCCTCTTTCATAGAGGCTCTTAAGTCAGACTTTATTATTTTTAGGGCTGAAAATAATCTTTCGACACTGACTTGGGTGGGTGGCATTGCAGTAACTATTCTGGCCACATCACTAACGATCTCTGGATAAACAAGGATGGCTTCTTCAACAGTAAGTTTTGATGAGCGATCATACTTTTCAACTTCTTCTAGTGCTTTATAAAACTCCTGTTGGAATTTTTTTATTTGGACATTTACTGGTTCTGTAATGCTTATGCAACGTCGCTTTCGTTTAGCAACTTCTATTTTGTTTAAGAAGGAATCAAAGTCTAATTCTTCGTTTGAAGAAGATGATCCTGAGTTACCACTATTGCTTAAAAGAAGAACTTCATCCTGTGGAGGTATTTCAGGTCGTAATCTCTTCATGTGAACTGCTACATCATAGAGGGCCTTTTTCCCAGTAGCAGTCTGTTCACTGTTCAACAAAATTCGGCTCATTGGGTCGACATAAATAGCCGCTAACAAGATTTCATTTTCCAGCAAAAGACTCTCTCTTTTCATCATTGAAGATGCAATGCCCTCAGCTATTAACCCTCCATTTTTGTTCAGGCGATATAACAGGCTCTTCCATTCCAAGAAGAATTTACCCGGGGTTAGATCGTCACATTGCAACCTCTTGGTGACAGTGAAGGGGTGAAAAAGAAGGTTCTCCAGCTCTTTTGTTTGTGTCCACTGGCTTTCAGTTAATGCAAGATTTTCATTGTCCATTTCTTCTATGAAGTCTTTAAGTTCAAGCAAATGCTTCACCATTAAATAAGTGCTTCCCCAGCGAGTTGTTTGATCTAAAATGGCTCCTTTTCCTGCACGTCTTTTCAAAATTGCATCTGTTTCGGGGCCCTGGCTGCAGCAGTTACTTGCCGTAATTTGCCAATTAGTGTAGCTGCATGGCGATCTTTTAATCCATCTCTTATGGCAAGTTGCAGTGTATGAACAGCACATCGCATATGATGAATAGTAGCAAGCTTCAATGCTTCTTCAACAAAGTTGTCTAAAAAAATGTCAGCATTCTCTTCAGTTTCTAAACTTTCTCCAATACTTGCAGAGCTGTCTTCCTCTAACTCTAATATCTGTTTGTTACCTTCTTCATCTGCGTTCATCTTCTCAATTGTGCTCAACATGTTAGAAGCGTTATCTGTCACAACACATAAAATCTGTTCCTTTTTAATTTCAAAATCTTCTAGAACACCCTCCACTAACTTCTGAAGGTAATCACTGGTGTGATGTGCCTGAGTGTCCTTTAATCCGAGGGTCACTGTTATTGTTTTGTTATTTTCATCCACAAATCTAACATTAATAGCGAAATAATTGACTCTGTGACGTGTGCATGCATCCATTTTAAGGAAGACAAAACGTCCTTTCAGAACTTTCTGTAGTTCTTCCTTTTTACATTTGGCCTCCTCAATTATAAGTTTCCTTATACTTTCTCTTTCCAGAGAAACACCAAGTTTTTTTGCCATTTCTCCATTTAGGCCTAAAAAGGCTGTCTGTGAAAAGAAGGATAGTGGTAAGCTATTCTTTACTACCATTTCAATAATGTGGTGTTTGAATTTTTCTGGTGTCATCCTTATGGTAACTTTGTCAGATATAAAGAATTTTCTTATTTGTGTTTGTTCTCCAGTAGATTTCTGAACGTTTTTTGTCACAGAAGTAGAGGCAATGTTTTCATTGCTATCTTTCTCATTCACGGCTTCTAACACTTTGGGATGAAAACGCTGTAAGTGTCTTTTCAAATTTGATGCTCTTGTAGGTGCATTTTTATCAGGCCCACTGAAACTGCTAATTTTTGCATCACATTGTTTTTCACCATCTTTTCTAAAACATTGGCACACGTAATGTTTTCCATCACTTGATAATGCAAAGTGCTCATAAACAGTAGACTTTGTCGTGTTTGTTGTTAGCAGTCTTTTTGCCATTGTTTAAGATGCCTCTTTCCCTAAAATATAAAATATGTTATACTAACTGGCATATAATTAGATTTTTAATATCAACATACACAGTCTTGTAAGTTGTACGTACATGGATTTATACAAACAAATAAGCTATATATCCCAGCACTAAACCTAGACATGATTTTGTCCTATACAGAAAAACATGCACAGACATGTACTGTACACACACACATAACACAGAGCCTACATTTTAGTACTCAGAGCATATAAACAATCTGCACTATACATAAACATTCATACATTCCTGCAGCACCACACTTACAAACCTAGGATAGACAGTTTCTTCCAGAAACATGTACACATGTCTTCCCTCATACTGACAAGCAGGCATGCAGGTTTTAAAATAAATATAAACACTTACAGTTGAATCCAAGAAGCTGTTCCACCAAGTTCTTCTAAGCTCTTCTAGCAGAGAGAGGTAGTTGGGCAGAAGCTGCTGCCTTCTCCTTTTTGTGTGTTTTTTTAATTCCAATCTAAATTTAATCGGAGTCGGAGCATTGTTTGCCGACTCCGACTCCGACTCCAGGTACCCAAAATTTCCTCTGACTCCGACTCCACAACTCCGACTCCGACTCCACAGCCCTGGTCACACCTCTCCTCAAGAAACTCTCACTAGACCCTACCTCTTCTTCTAATTATATACCCATCTCCCTCCTCCATTTCATTTCTAAACTACTTGAATGTGCAGTTCATCGCTGTGGCTTTTACTTTCTCTCCTCTCGAGCCCTTTTGGATCCACTGCAATCTGGCTTTCATCCTTTACATTTTGGTGAAAAGGCTCTTGCCAAAGTCTCCAGTGATCTCATCTGGCAAAATCCAAGGGTCTTTACTTGAACCTCAATCTTTCTGCAGCTTTTGACACTATTGTCCACCACCTTCTCCTCGATATCTTGCCCTCACTTGTTTTTATTTATTTAGACAGATTTGTATACCACCTTTTCCTTCAATCAAGGTGGTCACGTCACGTGACAGTTAGAGGGTTACATTTAACATTAGGGTACGTGTACATAATTAGACAATACAGTTACTTTACAGCATTTAGACAATACAATTGAGATGACATTTAATATGAAGATATTTAATCCCTTGGTGTTTAAGGGATCTATGCTATCCTGGTTCTCTTCTTATCCCTCCCATCGCACTTTCACCATTTGGCTGGTGGATCCTCCTCCACTGCTATCCCGCTCTCAGTTGGTGTACCCCAAGGATCTGTCTTGGGCCCACTCCTTTTCTATCTCTATATCCAGTCTCTTGGTGCACTCATCTCCTCCCATGGTTTTCAGTACCATCTTTAAACTGATTCTCAGATCTACCTCTCCACACCTGAAATCTCTCTGGCAATCCAAGCCCTGATCTCTGATATTGCTGCCTGGATGTCTCACCCACGTTTTAAATTGAACATGCCAAAACTGAACTTCTTATTTTTCCCCCTAAACCCTCCTCCCCCCTTTCTCCTTTCTCAGTCTCTGTGGATAATGCTCTACTGTTCCCTGTTTCCTTGGCCCACAACCTTGGGATCATCTTTGACTCCTCCCTTTCCTTCTCCACACACAACCAACTGATAGCCAAAACTTATTGCTTCTTTCTCTATAATATCAGCAAAATTTGCCCCTTCCTCTCTGATTACACTACTAAGACAATTATCCACTCTTTAGTCATCTCCCATCTAGACTATTGTAACCTCCTCCTTGCTAGTCTCCCTCTGAATCATCTCTCTCCCCTTCAATCTGTTCAAATCTCAGCTGCACTGCTAATCTTCCACCAGCCTTGATATGCTCATATAACTCCTCAGGTTACTTCATTGGCTCCTTATCCATTTCTGTATCCAGTTCAAACTTCTCCTACTGACCTGTAAGTGTACTCATTCTGCTGCTCCTCACTACATTTCCTCTCTTATCTCTCCCTACACCCCTCCTCGAGAACTCCATTCTTCTGGCAGATCGCTTCTATCGGTGCCCTTCTCTTCTATTGCCATCTCCAGGCTTCGATCCTACCATCCTGCTTCTCCTTATGCCTGGAAAAAACTACACGAGTCTGTACTGCAGGCTTCATCTCTGGCCCTTTTCAAATCCAGGCTGAAAACTCACCTCTTCGAGGCCGCTTTTTGATCCTGATCCTCCTAGTCTCCTATTTGTTTCTTTACCATTCCACTAGATGTATCTTTGTCATCAGCTGTTGTGCTGTCTGTCTTGACTGGATTGTAAGCTCTGATGAGCAGGAACCATCTCTTACATGTGTCTGTACCATGCTGCGTACTCCTTGTAGCACTATACAAATGATCAGTAGTAGTATCAATAATGTTTCCCATAAGATACAAAATGTTGCCTGCAATTCTTTTTGCCTGAAGCATAAAGTAGCAACCTAGCGCGGTTCTTTTGTGGCGTTTTCCTTTACTCCCGCGGCTGTGATAAGCCACAGATACTGACGCCACTGAATTCCTGGAGTTTAAACAGGAAAGGAATGGAGAATAAAACAAAGGATATTATAATGTCTCTATATCGTTTCATGGTGCGACCGCACCTTGAATATTGTGTGCAATTTTGATTGCCGTATCTTAAAAAGGATATAGCAGAATTAGAAAAGGTTCAGAGAAGAGCCACCAAAATGGTAAAGGGGATGGAAGGATACCCCTATGAGGAAAGGCTTAAACTTTTAGGGCTCTTCAACCTGGAATAGAGACGGCTGAGGGGAGATATGATAGAGGTCTATAAATTAATGAATGGAGTGGATCGATTGTTTACGTCATCAGAATATAGAAAGACTAGGGGACATGCAATGATGCTACAGTGTACCTGTTTAAGACTAATAAGAGAAAATATTTTTTCCCTCAATGCATAATTAAACTATGGAATTCATTACCAGAGGATGTAGTAAAAGCTGTTAATATAGCTGGGTTTAAAAAAGTTTGGACAAGTTCCTGGAGAAAGGTTCACAAACCATTATTGAAGAGGACCTGGGAAATCTACTGCTTACCCCAATACAAGCATTGTGGAACCTGTGTACCTTTTTGGGAAACTGCTAGGTACTGGTGACCTGGATTGACCACTGTTGGAAACAGGATACTGGGCTTGATAGACCTTGGTTTTACCCTTTATGGCATTTCTTATGTTCTCATGCCTTTTCTTCCAAGACAATGGAGGGTAAAGTGACTTGCCCAAGGTCATCATTATCATTAGGGTTACTTTTATTTGATATACTGCAATTTCAGCAATGCCAGTGGGAATCAAACTCTGATTTCCTGCATACTAGGCTGTTGATCTAACCCAGTGCTTTTCAAACTTTTATCCCATGTGACCCCATTTTAACAACTAAAAATTCATATGATCCTAGATGATGAATTCAAAATAGCAAGTCTCCAGGCTCCTTTGCATGCCTGCACTTACCTAAAGCAGAAAGCAAAAGCAACAGTTGTGGCCACAGCAGCAACAGTCGGCACAGGGTCCTTTGTGTTGGTGCTTGCACACTCCAGTACTCGGCATGGGTTTCCAGTCTAACAAGAAGCTTACCCAGGGAGGGGTCAAGGGCCTATGAATGTTCACTGACTCACAGGCCACAAGCTGACTGGTGACTGCCGCTACTTGGCATAGGTCATAGTGAAAGTCCAGAGAGAAGGGGAAATGACTGTTTCTGTGACCCCATCCACTGATAATGTGACCCTATTGTGACCCCCATATTGCACTAGGAGTCATGTGATACAGTGAGCCAAGGAAGCAGCACTTTCTTCAGCTCCAGGGCCTCCCACCTCTAGCTAGCTGAAACCTGTATTTAATTCACTCAGACCTCCATGATTTTTGTTCAGCTGAAGGTCTCAATGGACCAGGAACTTGTTAATTTGTGTGGCAAGTGGATGGCGGCAAAAGCACCCAGGAAGGGAACGTCGTGGCCGTTCAAGAGTAAAATGGCGGAGGCCAGCTCAGTGAGCCCACGCACAGATACCCCCCTCCAATTTAATAGAGGAAGTATCAGCGGCGGTGTTTAAAGCACTGGAGGGAAGGTTTCAGAACCTCTCGGCCCAGCGTAGCCAAGTGGCTCAGGGCCTGGCAGCTTTCCTGCAAGACTTGATAAGGTGGACAGCGCATGTCCACGGCAGAGGAGACTCAGCAATGTCAGAGCACCAAAATCCAACACATGGAGATAAACTAGACAATATGGAGAAAAGAGGCCGCAGGAAAAACCTACGAATTGTGAGCCTTGAGGAATCTGTCTCAGATGGTGAACTAAGGGGATAGATGGAATCCTGGTTCTCCCACAACTTGTCTCTGGGTGACCATGTGGGCAAAACAATATTGGAGCGGGTGCACCGACTGAGCCTGAAGAAGGATAGCAGTGTAAAACCACGAGTGATGATAGCGCACTTCCTGAACTATGCACAAAAAGAGGCCATACTACAGGCTGCATGAGCCCACTGAAATTCTGGGGATCGATCACGCGGTGGTCTCTATTTTTTTTTTTTTTTTTTTTTTTTTTTCTTCAGGACTATTTGGCAGAAGGAATTTGTGGCAGTCTGTGGGCAGATGGCTGCTAAGAAGCTTTTGTTTTCTGTGCTCTACCCAGAATACCTTGGTGTAGATCATAGTGGACACCAGACATGGTTCACCAGTCCAGCTGAGGCAGTACTGTTTTTGGAGACTTTATCTACAAATTGATCTGCTAAGACCTCTGGGATGGAGGTGTGTAAAACTTGCTTGGATGGCCTGGACTGGTTTGAGGCCTAGACTTGGATGAGATCTCACTACAGTGATCTGCAGTAATAATGCCTCCTGGAATGTTCCTCATTTTCCCGCTTCTCAACTCTTCAAGACTGTGAGGAGATATGAGGCTGGGGACCTTGGACATTACTGCTTGGGCTGGCCTCACTGGGCCCCTCTGGGCTGGCTACTACTCCAGATTTTGTTCACCCTGGGGATGAATTGTCGAATGTAAATATCTTAAACCCCCTTGGTGATGGTATATCCCCTCTGTAAATATGAATAACCCTGTATGATGTATCCCCCTTGTTTATTGTAAACCGCTTTGACCCGGTGAAAAGCGGTATATAAGCACAGCTAAATAAATAAATGTTCTCTGGGGACTTCTGCTTCCACATGCTTGCCGCGCTTTCCAGTATCTGGAATGCGGTACCTGTTTATCAGCTAGCATGTTAGATTGTGTGAATAGATATGCATGGGGAAGGGATGGGTGAGGAGTGAAAAGAAGACTGATTCAGTACAACTGGGGTAGAGCAAAGAGTTTACCTTTATAAGGGGAATTCAATCCACACGGAATAGTTGGGATATGGTGAGGTAGAAATTTCTTTATTTCTTTATTTAATAAATAAATGAATGAAAATTAAATAAATAAATAGATAAATTAACATGTCTTTTATACCGCTTTATCATTTCAATCAAAGCGGTTTATATTGTAATTTAAACTTGGTAATGTACATTAAACAGGGACATTGATAACTTGGAATCTTCTGAGGCAATGAAGGGTTAAGTAACTTGCCCAAGGTCACAAGGAGTGCTAATGGGAATCAAACCCTGATCTCTTGGTTCCCAAGCCAGTGCTTTAACCATTTGAATTGTTTGCATATGTTTGAATTGGGGACACCCAAGTGTTCTACTAAGTGTTTTATTAATTGGGCTGTGCAGGAGGAGGAGGACTCAAAAGAACGGCACACAAATGGACAATTTAGGAATTGTACTTTAGTAGTTTTCTTCTTGTCCCTAAATTGTTCTTCATTTGGGGAGGAAGATATGCCAAACCCTGGAAGATGGTTTGGTAGCATGATGAACCACACCCCCTGGTGAGGTGTAGGGATGGGAAGTCTGTACTCTGTGGTCCATATAGAATACTGCTACATATAATGTAAATAAGTTGGGTCGGACTGAGAATAGGCTGAAGGTAGAATTCTTGTTGGGGATTCCTATGTAATTCAATGCCTGCGGAGCATGACTCCTAACAGGGACAAATGGCTAGCAGTACCACACTGTAAGGCTTGGAATTTGGGTTGGAGGTGGGGGCCTCATGCGATCAGGACTCTCATGGATGACTCCAAGTTGGAGCAATGGTCACAATGTAGTAGGGGAAGTAGTGGGGGGTGGGGTAGGATGGGCAGGGATAGGGAGGGGGAGTTAGTTTTGGGAAGGGACGCTGGGTCTATTAGGCATAAGCTAAGAAGGGTACTTGATATGGGGGCGGGGGGGGGACTTCACAATAGCAACACACAGCTCTGGATAGAGGTGGGTGGAGAGATGAGATTCCTAATGGTTCGCAAAGGGGGACCTTAGACTGGGGAGATCCTTTTGCTTTGAAAAAGATACTTTTTCAGTGGTGATATGCTATTCATTTGGGCATTACATGATTAAACAGTCTTCGACTGATTTCCTGGAACGTTTGTGATATTGGCTGTCCCATAAAACGCATAAAGTGTTGAAGGCATTAAGAGATCAACAAGTGGATATTGCCTTACTCCAGGAAACCCATATGACAGAAGATGAACATGCCAAATTGAAGAGGTGGTGAGTGGGGGCAGCCTATGGAGTTTCTGCGGGAAGGAAACAGGCAGGAGTAGTGATTTTAGTCCGTAAAACAATAGACCTGCAAGTAGAACAGATAATTTGTGACCCCGAGGAAGGAACCATTTTGTTATCTATAGTGGGGTTTTCAATATAACCAGCTTTGAGCATGAGTAAAACCTTACACCATGAACATCATTAGCTTACCACATCCTTAGACAAATATTTTTGTATGTGTGGTAGTGTTTCATGCGGTGGAAAGGGATTCTCTTTACAACACAGGCCAGACAGCAGTTCAGAACACCTTTGTACGGCTTGCCTTGGAAGGACTTCTGACTCCACAGGCCTCTCTCCCTCCTGAAGTCTGCTGGGTTCTTAACCGCTCCCTGTGAGCCACGCCCTCCTAGCCCTGAATTCTGAGCTGCAGACTCTCATAAAGTGGACTGTTGATAATCCCTCTGGAGAGATACAGGTAACCTTCTATATACCTCATTACACTATGGTAATCAAAAATGAGTACCAATATTTACTGCAGATTTTTCAATGCCGCTTTTATTAGTTTGGCTCCTATTTCCCTGGCAGTAAACCATTTAGTAAAAAAAATGTTGTTACAATTGCAGTTTTTCAGCTGAGGTGATATGAATTTGTAGTCACAATCCAGCTACCAGTCAGTACTCCTTCTCAAGGGCCACCTCCAGGGCATAACTCGCTTGTTAGGGAATATTTATGGCCCTGATCAATATGATCGGGTTGTTTTGATATGCTGTTGCAGCACTTGACCATGGGAGTCGAACATCATATTGTTTTAGGTGGGGACTACAACTGTGTTTTTGACCCTATGGTTGACAGACCTGGAGGCAGGATTGGAAATGACTTGCGACATCATCGCCAAATTTTGAGTCTTTGTGATGGTTGTGATCTGTTGGATGTTTGGCAGGTCCTCCACCCCAGGGAGCTAGACTATATCAACCTTTCTCGGGTGCATAAGACATGGTCGCGGATAGATTTTTTGCTCTCCCAGGGACTATCGAGTAGGGTCTAGGGGGCGCATATTGGAAATGTCCAGATCTCGGACCATGCAATGGTTTGGGTCGATATTCAATTGGCTACCACACTAAAGGGAGAATGGCACTGGTGCTTTCCGTTTTGTCTTAAAGGCGATGCAGATTTTATCCGCTTTTTATGGGAACAGTGGGCAATCTATGAAGATATTAATGGGGAACATAAAGACAACCCTTCCATTTTTTGGAAACTGCTAAAGCTTATCTATGGGGCATGATCATTGGCTGTATGAGCCACCATAGAAGAGAGGACAATTGCAAACTCATAGAATGGGGCAAACAAATCTGGATTCTTAAACGCCTAACATACCACAATATGGAGGAAAATTGTGATGCTTACCTGTCCTTACAAAGCCATTTGAATGCTCTTATTCATCCACATGCAAAATGATCCATATTGCATTACTGATATGCACTATATCAGTTTGGGAACCATTCTGGGTGCTTGTCTCATCTCTTATTAGGAATGGGGGGATTCCAGATTTGTAGCGGTGGTGTGGTTAGCTACTGGGGGAGTTAGCACTTCCTAACAGGACATTGAGGTGGCATTTTTGGATTACTTCCATGGACTGTATGCAGCGGAGGATTGTGATGAATCTAGTGCTCAAGCATGTCTCCGGGCTTGTGATCTGCCACTGCTGGAACAGGAACACTGGGATGTGTTGAATGTGCCTATAGCTCCAAGGGAGCACCCGAATAAAGTCAACAGGTGATTGACTTTGCATACGCCGAGAACACCAGGTCCCGATGGGTTTAGTGCCAGATTTTACCAACTGTTGAGTGATAAGGTATGCGTAACCCTAATGGACATGTATCAGCAATTGGCTCTGTTGCAAACTGTCCCTTATCATAACACGGCCCTGATTACACTTCTTCCTAAAACATGGAAGCATCCACTGCTACAGGAATCCTACCACCCATCTCTCTGCTTAATGTAGATCTCAAAATTTTGACCAAGGTTCTGGCAGAGCTCCTTTCTTCTTTGCTGCCTGTGTTAATTGACGCATCCCAGGTAGGTTTTATTAAGGGTAGACGAGTAGTGGGGAATCAGCGGCAGATCTTGGCTTCTCAATCTTACTGTGCGGCTGTGGGGATCCCCTCGCTATTGATCAATGATTCTGAGAAAGCATTTGATAGAGTGGGGTGGCGATATGTTTCTTGCATTGGAGAGCTTTGGTTTTGATGGTTTCTTTATTCGGGTGCTCCAGGCATTATATGCAGACCCCTAGGGCACATCTTTTGGTTAATGGGCTCCACACGGAAGAGTTCCCTTTGTGGAGGGGGACGCAACAAGGTTGCCCCTTATCCCCTTCACTATTCTTACTTTTGTTAGAACCATTGTTACGTCGTATTCATGCCAACACACTGATTAGTGGGGTACGCATGGGGACTTACGAATTCAAGTTCTTGGCTTATGCAGATGATCTTCTGGTCCATCTTACAGATCCGGTGAGAACATTACCCATCTTATTAGTGGAATTTTGACAGTATGGCATTCCACAGTACAGCATTCTGTCGGGTTACAAACAGAACTTAGTGAAATCAGAGGCCCTGACATCGCACACCTAGCTTTGGGCTTGTTGGGTTGGACATTTCCTGTTGTGTTGGGCCAACCACTCCTTTCATTATTTAAGTATTAAGCTAACGGCAAATCCCAATGAAATGTACAAATGTAATGTGCCCCTGCTATTGACAGCAACTGCGCAGCAGTTGGAAAGGTGAAGAGATCTACCACTTTCCTTGGGTGGGCATATAGCTTTGTTTAAGATGGTCTTGTTCCCTCGCTGGCTATGTTTTACAACTTTTGCCTTTGTGGCTCTTGAAGAAAGATTTTGCTTGTTTGGATGGCTATTTGTCGTGTTTTCTTTGGCAGGGTAAGTGGGCATGTATCACTCTGAAAACTCTTTGCGGGTCATGACACCGGGATGGCATGGGAGTACCTGACCCTATGGCCTATAATTTAGCCTGTTTACCCCAACATCTTAAGGACTGGCTCTTTGATACTGAAGAATATACTAATCTGGAGTGTGAACGGGTGTTGGTGGAACCTCTGGCCCTGAAATAAGTTTTACATGCCTGGTTGAAACAGTTGCCCACCCATCTTCCGAGGTGTGAACTCATTCAGTCTTATTAATGGATTTGGGGGTGGATTGTAACAAATTGGGTCACTCACCTCTCCAATTGGTTTATCTGCCAATACACAGCAATGCCGATTTTGCCCTTGGTATATGGACATCAACTTTTTGGCGTAGGCCAAGCCAGGGTAGATCAGCTGTTGACAGTGGATGGGGAGATATTGCCTTTCTCCGAGTTACATGTTCAATATGGTCTAGAGTTGGCAGATTTATTCTCTTTTTACAAGATTCAGAGTTATGATCATGGACGTTTGCCTCAGTGGCCTCTCAGACCACCTACCATCATTTAGCGAAAACCTGAAATATTGATTTGGGTACAAGCTTGTCTGGAAAAGTACTATGGAAGGTGAAAAGTAAGATACCTCACTTTACAGCTATGGTCTCCCTCCGAGATCAAAAGTATTGGGTGATTCAGCGGGCATATCTCTCACCAGGAAGATTGCAGCAGATGGGATAAGAGGGGTGGCCAGCATGCCCCAAATGTGGGAAGGAAGGAACTTCGCTCATTCACCCGTTGTTGTCTTGCCCCTGGGTTCAAGACTACTGAAAGAAATTCATTTGTTCACTGAGAGGTCCTAGACCAGTGGTGGCGGCTTACTCCACAATCTGCCCTCCTTCATGTCATGGAGAGGGTGGAGGTATGGGATCAGGGCCGGAGGCGGTGGTTGAAATTGTTTTGGGCATTGGCGATGCGTATTATTTTGCAAAAATAGAAAAGTGCAGAGTGCCTTCCCCCAGTATTGGCAGTGGAGGGGTGCACTGCATCAGCACATGCAAATAGATAAACTTTCGGTCAATGCTACCAGGCAAAGGCTACCTGGTTTTCAGGTGGTCTGGGATGCTTATATTCAGCTTCTGTCCCACCAGGGTCGTAGTTTGGTTTTAAATGATCTATAACATAAGGTGAGGGATCTTGGCTAATTCATTGACCTAGGAGTGGGCTAATGTGGTTACTGTTGGGTTTAAGGGTAAGTGATAGAGGGGAAGGGGTTGAGGTAGTTAGAGGGGAGATGCAATATTCACCATGGGGGTCCGATTGGTATTTTCCCTGGATGGGATAAGGGCACCCCCCACTCCAAGGGGGCTCATCTGCTTGATATTCTGGCCCACTGTTGCTGGATGGGAGGGGGACTGGGAGGGTAAGGGAGGGAGGATGGGAGGGGGAAGGGTTGAAATGTAAAAATGCAAAATGGTATTTTGATTGCTTATGCCGCAGTTGAACTGTACTGTGGATTATTCTGTTATGATAATTTATGTGGCGGCTCTGTCATGGTTTAATAAATAGAGTTAAGAGTGCAATAAGAGTTATTGCACTCGGATCCTTAATTGGCTCCACTTCTCCATGTAGCTTTTGAAAGTCTGGTCAATACACATGCCTTGCAAAATCAGCACCTCCATGTGTATATACCGGCGCTCACCTGTGTAAAGCCCCAAGCAATGCTGCTCTTTTTCTGGAGGGCTATATGTGTCAGCAGATACGCATGCACTCCTGCATGCTCTTATACAGTATGTGTGCATCCGCAGCTGCCTTTGCTGCCCTGCAGTTGCTTGAAACCCACAGGAGACAGGCCTCATGACACGTTTAGGAGGCTGGAGGTTTTTTGTGCTTTAAATATGTACCCATAGACATGTGCCCACTCCTTATATAAGAACATAAGATATGCCATACTGGGTCAGACCAAGGTCCATCAAGCCCAGTAGCCTGTTTCCAACAGTGGCCAATCCAGGTCACAAGTACCTGGCAGGTTCCCCAAAGGCACACAGGTTTCACAATGCTTGACCAAGGGCAAGCAGTGGATTTCCTGGGTCCTATTTAATAATGGTTTATGGACCTTTCCTCCAGGAACTTGTCCAAACCTTTTTTAAACCCAGCTACACTAACAACGTTTACTACATTTTCCGTTAATGAATTCCAGAGTTTGATTACATTGATTGAAAATTATTTTCTCTCATTACTCTTAAATGGGTTACATTGTAGCTTCATTGCATGTCCCCTAGTCTTTCTACTTTTTGATGGCATAAACAATCAATCTATATAGCACAATCTCCTCAAGGAGCCAGAAACAACCAAAAATAATGAAAAAAGACTCACAACAAGGCACCGAAAAAATTAAGAACAGCAAAAGAACAGAACCAGAAAAAACATGAGGGTTTCCAAAAATAAACACCAGCTAAATACCAGCTGAAACAAACGAACCAAGAAACACAGAAACAAAAATGTTATAGAGGAAAAAAGACTTCAGCAATCCCTTCTTCAAAACTAAGCAGAGAGGATGAGCCAGTCGAATGGCAAACCAGACACAAACAATGCCTCAATGGTGCCTAAATAATCGACTATGCTAAAAAAAAAAATCAGCCGTCAGAAAAAAACCTCTATAACGGGGAACTGAGCCAAACAGCAAAAAACCCCAAAAAGACTCAGATAGAACCCCAAAAAGCCAGCATTGCGTGGTGAAAACAATAACAGTTATAGTAATTAGCAACCTGATCCGTCAAGGGTGTTAGCACCAAATAAACCATCAAAAAAAGCTGAAGAAACTTAGCTCAAGCATCAATGTGACAGCAATGGAGTGCGGCTCAGCACGGCAGAACAGACATCACAGGAACTGCAGCATTCATGGCAACAACCTGGAGCCCCGACACAAGGTATTTCGCCAAAGCTGCTTCTTCAGTGAGCTCGAACAAAACATTGATAATCCAATAAAACAAGAAAAGGAAGAGAAGCAACAGTGCTAAGCTCGCCGCAGCATCAGAAATTTCTTTCCTGGTTGGTGGTTCCTAATGTGGAACCTTGAATCATGTAACTATAGTTTGGGTTGTTCTTTCCTATGATCATAACTTTACACTTGTCCACATTAAATTTCATCTGCTATTTGAACATCTAGTCTTCAAATTTATCAAGGTCCTCTTGCAATTTTTCACAATCCTCTTGTGTTTTAACAACTTTGAATAATTTTGTCATCTGCAAATTTGATCACCTCACTTGTTCCCATTTCCAGGTCATTTATGAATATGTTAAAAAGCAGCAGACTCAGTACAGATCCCCAGGGTGCTCCACTATTCACCTTTTTCCACTGAGAAATTGGCATTTAGCCCTACCCTCTGCTTTCTGTCTTTTAGCCAGTTCCTGATCCACAATAGTACACTGCCCAAATCCCATGACTTTTTAATTTTTGCCAAGATTCTCTCATGAAGGACCTTGTCAAAGCCTTTCTGAAAATCCAGATACACTATATAAACCAGTTCATCTTTATCTGCCTGTTTGTTCAAACCTTCAAAAAAAATAACAGATTAGTAAGGCAAACCACTGCGCTGCATAGATGTGTATGCATGCACATGTATACACACACACCATCCTCACGCCACATATATACATGCACATACACCAATTCTGCATCATACACTCCCGTGCATATATATCCCACCCTCCCCCACCGTATGCACATGAATACCACCCCTCACCACACCCAAACGCATACCAGCTCTGAACCATGCACATACCCCTAGATCCCTAACACCACCCCTCCCTCCCCCCACAAACATACATCTTGATTTGGACATGCGCACCTTCTTGGGTCTGGATGACAGTCAAGTCTTCCACTGCAGGCTCTGTCTCTTGCTTTCAGGGTTGTACTGGAAGACCCAAGTCTAGTCTCCTGTGATGACCTGGCCAACGAACTCTGGATCTTCTCTGATATTCTCTAGCAAGTCTCAACAAACATTGACCCAGTACTCTTGGTCATGCGATAAAAGCTTGGGCACTATCTTGGCGCACACCTTCCGCATCCCCAGCTCCTGCACCAAGATGGTCTGCACTGACTCCCTGTTCAGGCCAAGTTCTGCAGCTATCATCCGCACCATCAATCTGCGATCACTCCACACCAACTGGTTCACTCTGTCAATGTTCTCAGCTGTCTTTGTTGTTGAAAGCCATCCTGACTTGGGATCATCCTCCACCTCCTCGTGGCCAGTCTTGAAGTGTTTATGCCACTCGAAGACTCGTGGCCTTGACATTGCATCTTCTCCATAAGCCTTTTGGAGAAGTTGGAGACACTCAGTTGGGCCCTTCTCCAACTTAACCAGAAATTACAAGTTGATTCTTTGCTCCATATTTCTGCCACACACACACTCTTAAGACAGACATAAATATACACAGCCATAAATATAGACAGTCATAGAGATGCCTCATACAGCCCCAGAGTGTTACCATAACAACACTTTATCCTGTTTCTTCAAACCCCGGCATACACACATAGACATGCATGGGTTTGCTAATGGAAGACGGAGAAACATACCCTTCTGTCACACTATAAGTGTGCAGTTCTCAACTTGTTAATCATTTTATGAAATGGGATCAGTTGAATAAGGCAACAAATTATTGTTTTCCTCACAATCTTTACCAGACATCTCTTGTCCTTTCAGGAAGGCTGTGGGGTGAATAGGGAGGGGGAAAAATGAATACAATTTAATCAGTCATGCTGATTGTGAAAACTGAACAAGATGTACTAAAACCCAACATTTACTATGAGTGGTGGTGTTTTTTTTTTAACTTTCTCAAAGTAAAACTGCAAAAGCAACATCCAGAGACATGTATCCTTCAGATCTGATTTTTCTCATACACCTTCCTTACTATACAGCAGGATTAGATAGTTCAGGTCCTCAAGAAACCACAATCAATCTGGTTTTTAGTATATCAATGATCAGTATCAGGAAATATATTTGATGTACTGGATCAGATTTACATAACTTGACTAACATGCATATTTTGAGTACTTCTGATAAAGACTAGTTTGGACCAGAACTTGAAGGCTTCAGTTGACCATTTCCTGTTAGAGGTCTTTTTTTGCCATGTCAGCAGAGTCATTGGCAGATGCCAACTTAAGCTTCTTAACGTCTTTTGAGTCCAGCTTGATTAACTGAGACTGGATTTACAGCAGCAGTGGTCAATGTATTTATTTAAGCACTGGTCATGGCATTTAAATGAATATGTATATTCAGTGTTGCTATGGGGGTCATTTTAGAAGCCCTATTTGTGATTTGCACATCTGAAAACACTCATTCTGACATGCCAATCACATAGATGTCCTAAGAGCCATTTTAAACTGCTCTGTATCTGGCATAATCACGTCTCTGTCACATGAGGGTGGGCTGAAGCTGTTGCCAGGGTGGCATGGAAAGGATTTGTGTGCACCCAATCTTACAGCACTGCAAGTCTGTTTGCCGGCAGAGACGCCCATATCTGTACCATGAGGGCATGAAGAGGAATCTGAAAAGTGCTCATTTCTGCAAACCAACAATTGTAAGGAGAAGTGGAAAATTGCCCCTCATTTCCCTGATATTTTTCGCTCCTGCAAAAAAACTGCCAGAAAGTAGAAAACTATTTTTCCCAGTTCTTGTGCTGTTGCACATTCCCGTTTGCAAGATAGAAGGTTGGGATGTGTGTGTGTTGAGTGATGTATGGGTGCATTCTGAAACAGGGCCAGGGGTATGTCTGTTTCCTGAATGGTAGATGTCCCTCTCACAAGTGCAGGTTCCTAATATCGAGTGCAAATCTGCATGTATCCATGCAGTACTCTGCACATCCCCCTTTTCCCTTTTCTTTTGCAGAGACGAGTATCTTTCAGGGTGGAGACGGGCTGGTTTTACATAGTATTTATTTAACATTTCTTATATACTGCCTTTCATGATATCAAGGCGGTTTACATTGAACAAACTGAAATTACATTGAACAGGGCATTATAACTTGGAGATAACTATTTTACAGGGAACATGGGCTATGGAGAGTTAAGTGGCTTGCCCAAGACCACAAGGAGCACCTGTGGGACTAGAAACCCCAGTCCTTCCGGCCCAAGGTTGCTGTCCTTTAGTGGGATTTGAACCCCCGACCTTCTGGCCTGAAGTACCTTGCCCCAACCACTAGGCCACTCCTTCACTCCACATAGTACTTGCACCAGGGCTGGCCCATCCATTGAGCGAGAATGTTGTTCGCACAGGGCCCCGCGCGAACCACATTCTCGCTCAATGGACGGCTGCAGAGGGAGCCGGGGAAGCCCACCAAAGCCCCGGCTCCCTCTGCACAGCCTGCCAGCGTGAAGAGCCTTTACCTTCACGCTGGCAGCTGTTTCAATGAAGCCGCGAATGCCGGGAGAGGTTAAAGGGCATTGCCTTTAACCTTTCCCGGCATTCGCGGCTTCATTGAAACAGCTGCCAGCGGGAAGGTAAAGGTTCTTCACGCTGGCGGGCTGTGCAGAGGGAGCCGGGGCCTCGCGCAGGCTTCCCCGGCTCCCTCTGCAGCCCCTTAGATGGCGCGGGGCTCTTCGGAGGGGGGGGGGCGGCTAGGACTGGATGGGCTGTGATGGGGAAACAGACTGGAAATGGGCTGTGATGGGGGAGGAACAGACTGCAATTGGGCTGTGAGGGGGGGGAACGGACTGGAAATGGGCTGTGATGGGGGAAACAGACTGGAAATGGGCTGTGATGGGGGGGAATGGACTGCAATTGGGCTGTGGAGGGGGAGGACTGCAAGTGCTCGTTGAAGGTGGGGGGGGAACGGACTACAAATGTGCTAAGATGGGGGTAAACAGAGTGGAAATGGGCTGTGATGTGGGGGGGAATGGACTGCAAGTGGGCTGTGATGGTGGGGGGGGGGAACGGACTGGAAATGGGCTGTGATGGGGGGAAACAGACTGGAAATGGGCTGTGATGTGGGGGGGGGGAATGGACTGCAATTGGGCTGTGGGGGGAGGACTGCAAGTGGGCTGTGATGGTGGGGGGGGGGAACGGACTGGAAATGGGCTGTGATGGGGGGAACAGACTACAATTGGGCTGTGATGGGGGAACGACTGCAAATGGGCTGTGATGGTGGGGGGGATAGGACTGCAAATGGGCTGTGATGGTGGGGGGAATGGACGAAATGGGCTGTGATGGTGGGGGGAACTTGGACTGGAAATGGGCTGATGAAGAGCTGGATTAGGACTGGAAATGGGCTGATGGGGGCTGGAATAGGGCGAAGTGGGCTGACGAGGGGGCTAGGATTGGAAATTAGCTGATGGGGGGAGCGTGGAGTGGAAATGGGCTGATGGGGGACTGGAATGGAACTGGAAAAGAGCATATGGGGGGCTAGGACTGGAAATGGGCTGATGAGCTAGGATAGGACTAGAAATGGGCTGATGGGGGGAACGTGGACTGCAAATGGGTGATGGGCTGGAATAGGACTGGAAATGGGCTGATGGGAGTTGGAATAGGGCTGGAAATGGGCTGATGGGGAGCTTGGAGTGGAAATTGGCTGATGGGGGGCTGGAATGGAACTGGAAAACAGCATATGGGGGGCTAGGACTGGAAATGGGCTGATGTGGGAGCTTGGGAGACTGGGACTAGAAGGGGGCAGATGCTGGGTGGGTCTAGAACTATAAAGGAGCTGATTTTGGGGGAGGACTAGAAAGGGATGGGGAATGAGAATGGAGAGGGGAAAAGATATTTTGTGTGGCAGGGAAGAAAAGTCTACAATGGGCAGGGTATTGGAAGAGTAAGTGGAGACTGAGAATGGAAGGGTGAAATTTGAGTGGATGATAAAGGAATAAGGAAAGAAATGGAGGAAAGAGCAAAAGGGGAAAGATCAGTATGTTAAAGCAGATATAGAGAAAAATTTTGGAAAAAAATCTAAAAGAGAAGAAAGGCAAATGGATAGCTCGCAGAAGACACAAAGAAACCAGAAGAAAATGACTGGAGCAATTGCAACTGAAAAGAAAATGCACAAGCAACAAAAGGTAGAAAAATACATTTTTATTTTGAATTTATTAACTGGAATATATCAGCTCTGGGAAATGTGCATCGTTAACGTCTTTTGTGTTTTGTTTAGTACAAGAGGAAATTAATTTATAGTTTTATTTCTCCAGTGTTGTTGTACATCCCAAGTTTGGCTTTTGGGGTTCCCAGTTTAATTATTGTCTTCCTATTTCTAAATTGTGATCCCTTGTTCTTTGGTGACTGTCTATGTTCTGCATTTTAACCAAGCTGAGGTATTCTGTTCATGTAGTTTCTATTTGACCATGTCACTTGTTCTCTTTCCCCAGTAGGAGATGCATTGGTATTCTCTGAGATGTATTGGTTTAATATTTGCAGTGTTGCCTTTTGATAGGTAGTTTTTGGTGCTTTGTGAGTCCTGGCAGAGCTGTTATGATATGGTGGATTTGCTATGAGTTCTAAATGGTCAGTGTTTATAGTACTTCCTAAAGGGCCTGGCGGTTGGCACTGGAATATAGTAATGTAGAAATCTATTAGTCTTTCTTTATCCAGACACTCATTAAGAAGCATGTTTACTAAAAATGCATGTTAACATTATGCTTGTATTTATGCAAATGAGGCTCCCTATGCAAATGAGGCCCCGCAATTAATCTCTGCACATGGCCCCGCACCCCCCTTGGGCCGCCCCTGACTTATACATGCCCACCTTCTCTGCTGCTCCTCCCACTGACCTTCAAATGTTTGACATTGACATCCCAGATTTCATCTACACTGCCTTTATATGTATAGTCAGCAACAGTGGACATACGTATTTTGCCTCGGACTGCTACTGCCTCTGTTTAATTTATACCTAAACTGAATATACAAATCACCCATCCAGAAGCATAGCTACCATTAAATGAGTCCGGCAAAAAGCCAGGGGCCACTCGCTGCTATGACCATCTGCTCCTGGACAGACGGTACTTCAGTTCTTAAAAAAAAAAAAAGGGGAAGCAGTTGCAGTGGTGGTGCTGGGAGGAGGAGAGTATGGCACACACTGCACAACACGAGGGCCAGTCTGTCACTAAAAATACTAGGCATCTGTCTAGAGCAGGGGAGGGCAATTCTGGTCCTGGAGGGCCGCAGACCAGTCAGGTTTTCATGATGTCCCTAATGAATATTCATGGCTCTATTTCCATACAATGGAAGGCAGTGGATGCAAATAGATCTCATGAATATTCATTAGGGACATCATGAAAACCTGACTGGTCTGCGGCCCTCCAGGAACGGAATTACCCACCCCTGGCCTAGAGCATCTGGGGGGGCAGCAACATGCTTCCTATATGACAGGAGAGGATTACTTTCATGCTGCTTCAGCACAGTAGTACAAGCCGGCACTCAAGCCCCACGGCATCCGTTCTCCCTCCAACAGGAAATATGTGTTGAGAGCAGCAGGATGCAGCAATACTTGAACATGGGCCTGTACTGAAAGCCCTGCCACTATTTTGAAGAAGCATGAAAGTGCTGCTCTCCTGCAACCAGGGCCGGATTTACCTATACGCCATGTACGCCATGGCGTAGGGCCCACAGCCGGCAGGGGCCCACAAAAAAAGAACCAGGTAATTTTTTTTAAACTCAATTTAAAAAAAAAACCTGATGGCTGCCGCCGCGGGGCCCCCTCTGCTGCCGCGGGGGCCCCGTCTACAAGCTGAAGCGGTGCGGTCGGGTCGGGTCGGGTCGGGACTCTCCCTCCCTCCCTCGCTGCAGGCTGCGAGAGACGCGAAGATAGAGCGTCTCCTCGCGTCTGTGTTAAGCCCGCAGGGGCTGATGGGATTTCCCATCAGCCCCTGCCGGCTTAACACAGACGCGAGGAGACGCTCTCCCTTCGCGTCTCTCGCAGCCTGCAGCCTGCAGCGAGGGAGGGAGGGAGAGAGACCCGACCCGACCCGACCCCGTCAGCTTGTAGACGGGGCCCCCGCGGCAGCAGAGGGGGCCCCGCGGCGGCAGCCACCAGGTTTTTTTTTAAATTAAATTTTACTTTAGGCCGGGGGGGGGGGTAGGACTGGTAATGGGCTATGGGGGGGGGGTAGGACTGGTAATGGGCTATTGGGGGGGCTGGAAATGGACAGGGGGGGTTAGGCCTTGTAAAGGGCTATTGGGGGGATGGGGCAGGAAATGTGCTGGGCTGGGCTGGGCTGGGCTGGGGGGGGTTAACTCTAGAGGTGGTCAGATTGGTTTAGGACGGGTAATGGACTGTGGGCTGTTGGGGGGGCTTAGAACTGGCAATGGGCTTTGGGGGGGGTTAAGACTGGTAATGGGCTGTGGGCTGATGGGGGCTGTCTGGTAATGGGCTATGGGGGGGCTAGGACTGGAAATGGGCTGGGGGGTAAAGACTGGAGTTGTGATGAGGGGGTTAGGACTGGTAATGGGCTGTTGGGGGGGGTTAGAACTGGTAATGGCTTTGGGGGGGTTAAGACTGGTAATGGGCTGTGGGCTGATGGGGGTTGTCTGGTAATGGGCTATGGGGGTTAAAACTGGAGGTGGGATGATGGGGTTAGGACTGGTAATGGGCTGTGGGCTGATGGGGGGGGTAGGACTGGCAATGGGCTATGGGGGGCTGACTGGAAATGGGTTGATGGGTTAGGACTGGAAGTGGGCTGATGGGGGGTTAGGACTGGTAATGGGTTATAGGGGGGGCTTAAACTGAAAATGGGGTGATGGGGGTGTTAAGTACTGAAAATGGGTAGATGGTGGGTTAAGGACTGTAATTGGGGTGATGGGGGGGCGAGGCCTGGTCTTGGGTTGGGTGGTTGAAAGGACGGGACATGGGCTGATGGATGGCTAGGACTGGAAATGGGCTGATGCAGGGACTAGAAGGGAATGGATGCTGGGTGAGGCTGGAACTAGAAGGGAGCTGATGTTGGGGGAGGATTAGAATGGGATGGGGCTGGAAGAGTAAAATGGAGAAGGGAAAAATATTTTTGTGTGGGAGGGATAAAAAATCTACAATTGGCCGGGTATTGGGAGAGTAAGTGGGGATTGAGGATGGAGGGGTAAAATTTGAGTGGATGAAATAGGAATGAGGAAAGAGCAAAAGGAGAAAGATTAGTATGTTAAAGCAGATGTAGAGAGAGAATGGAAAAAAATCTAGAAGAGAGAAGAAAGGACAAATGGACAGCAGACGATGGAGAGTTAGCAGAAGACACGAAGAAACCAGAAGAAAGTGGCTGGAGCAATTGCAGCTGAAAAAAATGCACAAAAGGTAGAAAAATATCTCTTTATTTTGAATTTATTAATTGGAATATGTCAGCTCTGGTAAATGTGCATCATTAACATCTGCGCTTTGTTTAGTACAAGAGCAAATTAATGTATAGTTTTATTTCTACAGTGTTGTACATTCCAAGTTTGGCTTTTGGGATTCCCAGTTTAATTATTGTCTTCCTATTTCTAAATTGTGATTACTTGTTTGGTGATGGTCTATGTTCTGCATGTGTAACTGAGCTGAGGTGTTCTGTTTATATAATTCCTATTTGACATTGCCACTTGTTCTCTTTCCCCAGTAGGTCATGTATTGTTGTTCTCTGAAATGTATTGGTTTAATATTTGCAGTGTTGCCTTTTGATTGGTAGAGTATGGTGCTTTGTGAGTCCTGGTAGTGCTGTTAGGATACGGCGGGGTTACTATGGGCAGTGTTTGTAGTAGTTCCTAATGTGTCTGGCAGTTGGCACTGGATTATAGTAATGTAGAAATCTTTTAGTCTTTCTTTATCCATACACTCATTAAGAGGCACGTTTACTAAAAGTTAGTATATGGTAACATTATGCAAATATTTATGCAAATGAGGCCCCTTATGCAAATGAGGTCCGCACCCCCCTTGGGCCGCCCCTGCTGGGGGCCCACAATTTTTGTTGGCGTAGGGCCTCACTCAAGGTAAATCCGGCCCTGCCTGCAACATGGGAGCCTTTCCAACTTTAATTGTGCAGAAACACTGAAGAGGGGAGGGCAGAGATAGTGTGCCATGACGGCAGTGGGGAGGGAATGGAGGACAAGTGATTTTTGATATCTTTGGGAAGAGATAGGGAAGGGAAGGTACTTTTAACCTGCAAAGTTCACATCATTTTTCAAAGGGAAAAAATGTCCTTTGAATTTTGAATTAGGAGAAGTAGAAACACAGATAACCCCTGCTATTTATCAGGGACTTTCCCTGTGTAAATTTATGCATACACTTTGGAAATCTAATTGTATGAGTATAAGTCTCTTCCCTGCCCCAACCACACCTCTGGTAACAGCTCCCCGATGTTCAAGTATGATGTGGAACTACACACGTTTACCCACAGTTAGAGTGGGAATATTTCAAAGATTGCATGTTTGTACATAAAATCATAAGAACATAAGAACATAAGATATGCCATACTGGGTCAGACCAAGGTCCATCAAGCAGGGCCGGCCCGTCCATTGAGCAAGAATGTTTTTTGCACAGGGCCCCGCGTTTCAGGGGGCCCCGCGCAAAGAACATTCTGCTTTTTTTTAAATTAAATTAAAAAAAAAAAAAAAGCTGGCCGCTGCCGCCGCGGCGGCATGGAGTGTCCCGCGGGGCTCCCTCTGCCCGGCGGAACTCTCCCGGCGCGGCTGAGCCCCTCTGCGCCGGCTTGCAGATACGTGAAGGGAGAGTGTCTCCCTCGCGTCTCTGTTAAGCCTGCAGGGGCAGATGGGAAATTTCCCTTCAGCCCCTGCTTCCCATCAGCCCCTGCAGGCTTAACAGAGACACAAGGGAGACACTCTCCCTTCGCGTATCTGCAAGCCGGCGCAGAGGGGCTCAGCCGCACCGGGAGAGTTCCGCCGGGCAGAGGGAGCCCCGCGGGACACTCCATGCCGCCGCGGCGGCAGCGGCCAGCTTTTTTTTTTTTTTAAATTGCCATGAGCCGAGGGGAAGGAGGGAGGGAGGGAGGGGGGGTTTAAGACTGGCAATGGGCTAGGGGGGGTTTAAGACTGGCAATGGGCTGGGGGGGGGTTAAGACTGGCACTGGGCTAGGGGGGTTTAAGACTGGCAATGGGCTGGGGGAGGGGGGTTTAAGACTGGCAATGGGGCTAGGGGGGTTTAAGACTGGCAATGGGCTGGGGAGGGGGGGTTTAAGACTGGCAATGGGCTAGGGGGGTTTAAGACTGTAATGGGCTATGGGGGGGTTAAGACTGGTAGTGGGCTGATGGGGTGGGGTTAGGACTTGAAATGGGCAATGGGGGCGTGGGGTAAAGACTGGTAAAGGGCTGAGGGCTAACGGGTCAGGTCTGAAAAAGGGATGATGGAGGGTTAGGACTGGTAATGGGCTAGGGAAGGGGGTTAGGACTGGTAATGGGCTATGGGGGGGTTAGGACTGGTAATGGGCTATGGGGAGGGTTAGGACTGGTAATGGCTATGGGGGGTTAAGACTGGTAGTGGGCTATGGGGGGGTTAAGACTGGTAGTGGGCTGATGGGGGGGTTAGGACTGATAATGGGCTATGGGGGGGCTAGGACAGGAAATGGGCTGATGGGGAGGGGTTAGGACTTCAGGTGGGCTGATGTGGTTAGGACTGGTAATGGGCTGTGGGCTGATGGGGGGGTTTAGGACTGGCAATGGGCTATGGGGGGCTGACTGGAAATGGGCTGATGGGGGTTAGGACTGGAAGTGGGCTGATGGGGGGTTAGGACTGGTCATGGGTTATAGGGGGGGCTTAAACTGAAAATGGGGTGATGGGGGTTAGGACTGGAAGTAGACGGGGGGCTAGGACTGGTAATGGGTTGGGGGGTTGCTAGGACTGCAAATGGGCTGAGTGAAAGGGGAGGCTTGAACTGCAAATAGCTGATGGGGAGGGGGCTTGGAATGGAAATGGGCTGTGAGGGAAGGGAGCTAGGACTGAAAATGGGCTGATGGAACAGCTAGGATAGGACTGGAAATGGGCTGTTGGGGGGAGCTAAGATTGGAAATGGGCTGTGGTGGGGGCTTGAATTGAAAATGGACTCATGGAGGGGCTAGAACTGGAAGTAGGCTCATGGGGGGGCTTGGACTGGAATTGGGCTGAGTGGAGGGAGCTATGATTTGACATGGGCTGATGGTGGGGCTAGGAAATGACTAGAAATGGGCTGATGGGGGGCTAGGATTGGAAATGAGCTGATGAAGGGACTTGGACTGGAAATGGATGGGGGAGCTAGGACTGGAAATGGGCTAATGGGGGGCTAGGACTGGAAATGGGCTGATGCAGGGACTAGAAGGGAATGGATGCCTGGTGAGACTGGAACTAGAAGGGAGCTGATGTTGGGGGAGGATTAGAATGGGATGGGGGTGGGAGAGTAAAATGGAGAGGGGAAAAATATTTTGTGTAGGAGGGATGAAAAATCTACAATTGGCCGGGTATTGGGAAAGTAAGTGGGGATTGAGGATGGAGGGGTAAAATTTGTGTGGGTGAAATAGGAATGAGGAAAGAGCAAAAGGAGAAAGATTAGTATGTTAAAGCAGATGTAGAGAGAGAGAGAATGGAAAAAAACTAGAAGAGAGAAGAAAGGACAAATGGACAGCAGATGATGGAGAGTTAGCAGAAAACATGAAGAAACCAGAGGAAAGTGGCTGGACCAATTGCAACTGAAAAAAATGCACAAAAGGTAGAAAGATATCTCTTTATTTTGAATTTATTAACTGGAATATGAAAGCTCTGGGAAATGTGCATCATTAACGTCTGCGCTTTGTTTGGTACAAGAGGAAATTAATTTATAGTTTTATTTCTACAGTGTTGTTGTACATTCCAAGTTTGGCTTTTGGGGTTCCCAGTTTAATTATTGCCTTCCTGTTTCTAAATTGTGATTCCTTGTTTGGTGATGGTCTATGTTCTGCATGTGTAACTGAGCTGAGGTATTCTGTTTATGTAATTCCTATTTGACGTTGCCACTTGTTCTCTTTCCCCAGTATTCTCTGAAATGTATTGGTTTAATATTTACAGTGTTGCCTTTTGATAGGTAGGGTCTGGTGCTTTGTGAGTCCTGGTAGTGCTGTCAGGATACGGCGGGTTTGCTATGGGTTCTAAATGGGCAGCATTTGTAGTAGTTCCTAATGTGCCTGGCGGTTGGCACTGGATTATAGTAATGTAGAAATCTTTTAGTCTTTCTTTATCCATACACTCATTAAGAGACATGTTTACTAAAAGTTAGTGTATGGTAACATTATGCAAATATTTATGCAAATAAGGCCACTTATGCAAATGAGGCCCCGCACCGAGTCTCCGCACATGGCCCCGCACCCCCCTTGGGCCGCCCCTGCCATCAAGCCCAGTATCCTGTTTCCAACAGTGGCCAATCTAGGTCATACGTATCTAGCAGTTTCCCCAAAAGACACAGGTTCCGCAATGCTTGTACTCGGTCAAGCATTGATATCCTGGGTCCCTTCTTAATAATGGTTTATGGACCTTTCCTCCAGGAACTTGTCCAAACCTTTTTTAAACCCAGCTACACTAACAGCCTAAAATCCTGCTTGCATATCATCCTGCTAGACTAGTCCAGACAAGTGTGTTATCTTCCCCTTCCAGCAGATTGGTGGAGACAAAGTACCAATGAAAAGCCCAGTTTTCAATGACATCACTCCCATACCTCTATTAGCCTCAGCCACCAGAGATCCGTTCAGTATTTCTTTGTCTCCAGCAGATGGTGGATGGATTTTTCTCCCCTCTGAAGAAATTCTGAGGATTGAGAGGAAAAGATTGATTAAACACTCATGAACGAACACTTTGAGGGTGACTCTCACTTGAGTGCAAAGTGGGAGGCTCCACTAGACTGAGGTCTTTTTGGTAGCCATAGGAGGAGGAAAATTGGTTCAGCTCCACGCTCTTATCATAAGAGCCTGTCGAGCAGCCAGAAATTGTAAGGATTTGGAAGGATCTCCAAGAGTGCAGCAACCTCACGCAACCTCAGCACTCCCTCCCTCCGTCCTCTTTTTCTCCCTGCTCCCTCTCAAAGATTGCAGAAGGTTCTCAGAAGGATCTGCCTGCTAGGCACCTTAAATGCAGTACTACAAATGGAGGTAGAGCTGAGCCTGGCATGAATTCTCTGCCTGGGGCTCTTAGGGGGTGAATACCAGGGCTTGACATTGTCATTATCCTTGTTGGGGGCTCTCGATTCTGACTTCCTGGTACAGAATTCAGGGTGGACCGCAGGTGACTGTTGGTGTGATGTGGGGGTTTCCTGCCATTTTCTGCATGCATTAGTAGCATTTTTACTACTTGTGTGCCTGGCTGTCGCAAAGTCCTAGCACACGTTCCACCCAAGCAGCTCCAACACATGTTCCTTCCCTTGCACTGTAATGTGCATTACAATAAAAGCATAGTTAATGCATGCCTTTCGGGCCACCGTGGCCTTAGTGTATGCTGTTGTGATACTTGCCTTAACTCTGTCGTCTTCCAGGAAAAGCTGTTTGACTTCTGGCAAGTGAAGTGCTTCATCTTCAGATTCTTGACTCTGTTCTTCTGAGTCATCCCTGGAAAGCCTGCTCCCCCTCTCTCAGCTGGGGAATGCAGTTAGTCTGGCCTTGCCTGTCCCAGGGCAGGAGGTGACAGATGGCGCTATGGGTAAGGATATCCAGCTGGCCAGAGGCTCCGGTGACTGTGCTGTGAGCCACTCCTCGCTCTCTAGGGGGTCTGTGGCAGCTGTGCCCCGGTGTTGAGGGGTCAATTCCAAGAGGAGAGCTTCAGGACTTTGGATTGTCTTCTCTAGAATTCTTTTCCTTTTTGCAGCAGGCCTGGTCCTTCTGCCATGAAAATTCAGGCCTTGGTTTATGGTTTTATTAAAAAACTTGATATACTGCGTCTCCCATAATCAAAGTGGTTTATAATAAAATCACAACAGTAATAAAAAGAAAGGAATGCCATAAAATTGATAGGACAGAAGGAGAAAGGATAGAGGGGAAGCAAATCAAGGGAGAGGGAGAATCCTAGACAGTCACAGATGAAAGATTGTAGGTCAGTTGAAATAAATAGGTTTTTAATGCAGCCTTAAATTTTGGAAATGAGGATTCTAAGCATAGGGAGGGAGGAAGAGAGTTCCAGAGATTAGGGGTGAAAAAAAAGCAGAGTGCCGGGTACTTTCTAAATATGCTTGTGAAGGAGGAGGTAGGTACAGACAATTAGCATGAACTGAATGTAAGACATGGGGAGGGGTGTAGGGAATAAACAAAGAGGAGAGATAAGCAGGCGATCCTGAATGCATTATTTTCTGAGTGAGGATAAATAACTTGTATTGAGACTGGTAAGCAACAGGGAGCCAATGTGATTTGATAAGCAGTAGAGTTACATGATCCAATCTGGTAGCATGGTGTAAGAGCAGGATTGTGGTGTTCTATATGGACTATAAGTGCTTTATCTGGAATTTTGGAAGGCCGGAGTAAGTGGAGTTGCAGTAGTCCAACTTTGAAATCATCAAGGACAGAAGTAAGGTAATTAAAGAAGAAGTTGGGAGAATAACCATATGGACCAGATCTGACGTAGCATGAAATAACATAGTCTGACTATGGCACCAATGTGAGAATGAAAAGTGAATGAAGAATCCAGAGTAACACAAGCTTTTTCACAGAGGAAACTAGTGGAATTGGAAAATCATTGATAGAGGGGAATAACCGAGGGGGGGGGGGGAAGGAGGAGGAAGAGCCTGATAGCCAAATGGAAGGGTCTTAGCAGGGTTAAGTATCAGGCAGAGTTTGAAGTCAAGAAGCAATTAAGGTCAGACATGAATTTATAGTACTAAAATCAAGAGTGACAGATTAAGTATGGAACAGCAGCAGGATGCCATTCGCATAAAAGTATGCAGAGACACCCTGCTGCTGAATCAAAGATGCTAAAGAAGCCAGAAAGATATTGAAAAGAAGAGGTGCCAAGACTGAACCTTGCATGATGCCGCAAGACAGTGGAAAAAGAGAAGAGATGGAGCCCTGAAAAAAACAGCATAAGTATGACTAGAAAGAAAAGAGTGGAACCATTGCAAGACAGTATAACCAAGACCAGCAGAAGAGAGGCGAGACAGAAGAAGAGAGTGATTGACCAAATCAAAAGCACTAGATATATCTAAAGAAATAGCCAGAGATATCACCCTTTTCCCAAGAGATCCGAGTTTCATTCAAGAGAAAGTAAGACAGTTTCAGTGCAATGACCTGATCTAAACCCTGATTGACATGGATGAAGATAATTAGTGTGCTCTAGATGACAGGAAAGTTTGGAGAAAACCAATTTCTCAAGAATTTTGGGGAGGAATGCAGGTTGGAAACAGGTTTGAAGCTAGCAGGAAGGGAGGGGTCAAGACTTGGAATCTTCAGTAAAGGTTGAAAGATGGCTGATTTTCAACAGTGAGGGAATGTACCCGATGAGAGACTAGTATTGACTAAGGTTAGCAGAAATCGAAGAAGAGCTAAGGAAGGTTCTGCAACTCAGGCTGAGGGAATGGGATCAGCTGATGAAGTGTTTTTTGATGACGATGAGATAGCTTTGGAAAGACTAGCTATAGTAATGGGATTGAACTGTGTCGAAGTGTTGGAAAGGAGGATCTCAGAGGACTACAGTGGCACTGGATGAGGGCTGAAGATGCGTGGAAGAAGCTAAGATGGGTAGGGCGAGACTCCCTTAAAGCAACTGAATCTTATCAGTAAAATATTGAATAGCTACTGAACGGTGAGGGAAGTCAGCAGAGGGGCAACAGAAGATGGAGAAAAGAGATGAGAGACAAGGGAGAAAAGGCATCTTGGTGGTTAGCTGTGGAAATTAGTCGACATAATAAACTTGCTTCGCCAATAAGATAACGCGATGATAGAATGTGTTTTTTGAAAGGCATTGCAAGAGCAGCGCAATGATGACACCAGATTCATTCAGAACTGCTCAGTTGGCATCTAAGGAGCCACAGTCCAGAGTGGAACCAAGGATGAAAGTGAGACGAGAGTCAACAGAGAGAGGAGCTATTGCATCCAAAGCCTTCCCAAGGATGTAATTCCAAGTCACGGCCTGGGCATCAACTGAAAAAGTCATAATTGGATGGGGAAATCTGATCATCAGAAGGGAATGCTTGCAGAATAGAATTAGAGAGATGTTGTCAAGGGGGTTGAGAGGGTTTCACAGGATCAGAGGACGTCATATGTGAGAAGTGGGAAAGGAGAAAGACTATTCCAAGGTGGTCTGCCCAAGGGAGGGATATACCTTACAGACCAGAAAGAAAGATTGAGGAGGAAGTCGAAGTGAGGAGAAAGTCAAGTGTATGATCAGAAATGAACATGCTGCGAAAGACCAAGATTAGATAAGTGTGACAGAAAATGTTTATCCTTAGGAAGAGAGGGCTGATCTACATGAATGTTAAAGTCCCCAAGTATCAGAAAATCGGAATAGGTGGTGGTCATTTCAGCCAGAGTAAGGAGAAGAGAATACCACAGACCAGAAGAAAGAGAAGGGGTGGGGTGGGGGGGGCATAAATCAGCAATACATGGAAAGTTTAAGGTGGGAGAAACCGTATAAGAAGCGATTCTGGATAGTGGGTAGGAGATAGACCAATCTCCGTGATATTCAAGGAGTTGTGAAAGATGATCACAATGTCTCTCACAGATCTGAAGGAGCATGACGTAGAGAAAGCTGAGTAACCAGAAGGTAGACAGTGATAAAGCACTGGCTTCTCACCTTCTCTGAACCATGTTTTAGACAAACACAGAAAGTCTAGGGAATGTTGTGAAATTAAGTCGTAAATTGAAGTGGTTTTAGATTTCACAGAATGGCAGTTAAGCAGGGCTCCAATAGGAGAAAGTGAGGAGGGAGGAGTAGATGAAACTGAAGAGGAGTTGAGTGAAGGCAAGCAGGAAATGATAGTATGCGGTAGTCTGGCTGATGGATGTACCAGTGCAGATAGTGGGCAATGGCCCCAGTAAACAGGAATAAGGAAAGATATAGAAAGCAATATCAACAAAAACAATAACTGATATAGAGGAATTGCAGCACCGCGATAGCTGGTGAACCATTCAATGGAATAATAGCCGCAAGATGTTGAGGATCTCATTGGGCTGCCAGAGCTTCCCCAAGGCCTCTGGGTTCTCCCAGGTGCAGTCTCATGTGAGGCAGGCTGAGAGTGGAAGCCCTCTTTGATTGCCTTTGGCTGTGCCCCTGGCAAGGGGTGTCCCCTGGAAATTGAGAACAGCTGGGAGCTGTCCAAGATTTTGACACTGGCTTGATTCAGATGGCTTGGTACCAAGCTGTGATGTGGATGAAGTACTCTAGCCTTCAGAAGATTGTGAAGAGGCTGGTATGATTTGCCTATTCTGGAAAGAGGAGCTGGCAGCATAAATTGCCAGGGTTTCATCTGCCTTGATCTTGATGGATATTTCCAGCACGAAGCAGGAACCAAAGGTGCATCTACTCCTTCAAGGAGTGCAGAAATCCACTACTATCTTCCCATTCCCGGATATGATCGATGATATGATCCAATCTGAGTAGGACTCTCTCAACTCCCTACCTAAAGTCAGGGGTGTGTAATAAGCTCTATGCTCTCCTGGAGAAGTACATTGAGTGGTTTGGCATTCCCAAGGTGGATGCACAGGTCACGGCAATTACCAGACTGACCTCCATTCCTGTGGAAGGCGGATCAGCCTTAAAGGATTTTCTGGACCGCAAGGTGGATTCATTGTTGAGGAGCCAATTTGCCATAGCAGCTGCTATTCTGCAGCTGGCAGAATGTACTAGTCTGACGTCCCGCACCCTGCTCCAGTGGATTCAATCTCTTCTACCAGATACTACCCTTCTTTTGGAGTCAGCTACAGTATGGTCTTCATTTCTGATGCTATCATTGACCTGGTATGTTTGGTGCCCAGAAATGGTGCCCTGATGATAGTGTCTCAGCATTGGATTTGGCTTCAGCACTGGATAACTGATACATCCTCCAAAGCCCAGTTAGCAATTGTCTTTTAAGGGGGAAGCTTCTCTTTGGACTGATTTGGAGAAGCTGGTGAAGGACCTGGGTGAGACAAAATCTTAGTCTTCCAGAAGACAGGTCCAAGGGGCCTGTGAAGTGGACTGGTGCGCCTTCTCATCAGCCTCTGCCCGTCCACCAAGGGTGTGCTGGCCAGATCCCCAGGGTCCCTTGGGACTCTTGTCATTACCAATCTGGAAAACCTTTCTTCCTCAGTTTTGAGCTCATTTTCAGTCCTTTTGTGGAGTGCGTGGACCCAGGGACTCTGTCCCTTCCAGAGGAAGATCCTCCCAGGCTGCATAATGAAAGTTTGAGGGCCCATTCCCTGGTTCCTCTGGTCGGAGGCAGGCTTCACCTTTTCTTTCAGGAATGGGCCTGGGTTACCAAGGATCACTGGGTGCTAGACACCATTCAGTTAGGCTGTGTCCTGGACTACAAAGAGCTGATTCCAGATGCTTCTGTCTTCTCCCCTTGTGGGTCTGCGATCAAGGGCGCCATTGTGCGAACCATCTTGGACAAGTTGCGATGAGCAGGGCAAGGGAAGATACTCCATCTATTTTGTGGTGCCCAAAAAGGATGGTTCCTTATGGCCCATTCTGGATCTAAAGTGGGTCAAGGAACACCTGCACGCCCTTTGCTTCCAGATAGAAACCTTGTGCTCTGTGATTCAAGCAGTGTGCTGAGGGGAGTTCTTGGCTTCCGTGGATTTAGCTGAGGCATACTTTCATATCCCAATCCAAGTGGATCAACAAAAGTATCTGCATTTTGCCATGGTTAGCTTTCACTATCAGTTCTCCACCCTCCCTTTCAGACCATCCACCACTCCGAGGACGTTCTCCAAGTTCATGGTGGTGACAGCTGTGGTGCTGAGGCACTGAGGGGTTTGTGTCCATCCCTACCTGGATGACTGGCTCATCCAGGCCCGTTCCCTTTCTGAGGCATCCCAAGTGGTGTCCTTTTTGGAAAGCCTCTGCTGGGTGATCAATCTGAGAAAGAGCCAGCTGTTGCCTTCCCAGCCCCTGGAGTTCCTGGGAGCATGTTTCAGCACTCGAATGGGCAGTTTTTTCGTGCCAGAGGAGAAAGTCAAGAGGCTATTGGATTGCATGGTGCTATTCTGTGCACAGCAGACTCCTAGAGTCTAAGATTATCTTCATCTCCTTGGATTGATGGTGACGACCATACATATGGTGCCGTGGCTGCATGCTCACATTCGTCCTCTCCAGTGGTCCCTGTTGACTCAGTGGTTCATGAGTTCTCAGGAGTTCAAGCACAGGCTCCCGCTCCCAGTGATGGTGAAGACCAGCCTGCTGGTGGCAGCAGCCCCGTCATCTGGGCATGCCACTGGATGATTTCTCCTGGATCCTTTTGACAATGGATGCCAGTCTCTTGGGCTGGGGAGCTCTTTGCCAAGTCCATAAGGCCCAGGGCTGTTGGAAGCACAGGGAAGCAGTATGGTCCATAAACCACCTTGAGGTGAGGGCCATCAGGTTGACTCTTCTGCATTTCCAGCCCCTGGTCAAGGGCCAAGCAGTTTGAGTGATTTCAGACAATGCCATGACGGTATATAGAATACCACCCAGACAGGATTGTTCTGGGGCAACGGATTGGCTGAGGAGAGCGTGGTTCAGAGACATGATATGGCTTCTGCAGGTGCTTCTTCTTCAGCTGGCTCCATCTCTGGGCCTCTTGCAGCAGGAACCAATCATCATGGAGGACCCAGTTCCCTCTTGCTTGCGACTTGGCTCTTGACAGGAGATGGTTAGCATATAAGGGCCACTCTCCAGTGGTGGTCTCCACTCTGCTTAGAGCCTGAAAGAGGTTTACCAAGCTAACATACATGCTGATCTGGTGCTTCTTTGAGTGATGATGTGGCACTTTGCAGTTATCTCCGGAGGCGGCCAAGGTGCCATCTCTGTTGGCCTTTCTACAGAATGGCCTAGAGAAGGGCTTTGCCTTAGCTTCTTGAAAGCTGTGGTAGTTTTAGCCTGTTTCTGAGGTTTGGTGGCTGGTAAGTCTCTAATCTTGCACCCGGACATCTCTACTTTCTTCAGGGGATTCAGCATCTGTGTCTGCCCCGTCAGTCTGTGATCCCTTCCTGGGATCTGTGTCTGGTGCTTAGGGCCCTAACGGTAGCACCCTTTGAGCCACTGAAAGGCGCTAAATTAAAGGATTTGATGCTCAAGACGGTCATCTTCTGTGATTTGTTCCACAAGGTGGATTTCGGAACTGTTTTACTGAGATCATTATCTATCTTTTTCAAAGGAGGCTGTTTTCATTTGGCCTGTGCCTTCCTTCTTACCTAAAGTGCTTTCTCCCTTTCACTTGAAGCAGGTGGTCTGCCTGCCCCCTTCTTTATGCCAACAGGACTCTGTTGTTCCAAAAACATCGTTCCCCTGCATGGAAAAACAGGTGTGTGTGATCTGCTATACAGAAGGTGCACAAGCATTAGCACACAGTATTTATTCTCACTGGCACTTCTTGGCTTTACACACAGTTTTTAAGGAGGATACTTGTATAGCATTTACTAGGGGTAAAATATATGTGACTTTATTGTACATTGATTTTCAATCCTTGACAGATGTTACCCCTAGACAAGGTAAACATGAACCTTGTGGCCAGTGTGTTGTATGATACCTCTTTCTTTGAGTGTTTGGACTGATGCCAGAACAGGCCACCAGTGCCCCCTAAAACATGTTACTGATTGTCGCACAACTTGGACCATTTATGTGATAAATCTGCCCTTGTTCTAAGATCTACAACGTATATTGGACGGACTTGCCGGATGGTCAAGACTAGGCTGAGTGAACATAAATCTAGACTGTCTAATCGAGTTGTCACAGCTCCCATGGTCCAGGATTGTTTAGATCTGTCACATCAGTGATATGACCTGAGATGTGGTGGTATTGATTGTGTTTATAATTATCACCAAAGCAATAATGGGTGGTGCTTGACACGTCTCAAGCAATGTTGTATCATTTCTTTAAATGTGCTGCAGCCAAATGGTTTTGAATGAAGAGCTGGAATGGATTTCTGCATTGTCATCGCATCGACGTTGCGTGTTTGCTCATGCACTGGGCTCCTATTTAAATTGTCACTTCGGCTTTAGTGGTTATTCTGTGCACCTGATTGCTGTTTATCACTACTGTACGAGTTGTCCTGAGGCAGCCGTTTTGAAATCTTTTGGTGAAACTCCTGTCGACCTGCAGTCTCACAGTTTACAGTCCTATGCATTCAGCTGGAGAGTCATCTAAGCTAAGTGGTTCTTGAATTTTTTACATGCATATAAAAATTTGAAAATTCTTAGTTATTTAGGATCTATAGAAAACAATGGAGGGGCATTAAACCTTGTCCTGAAATATGCAATAAATAGCGGCTTCTCGCTGATCTGACATTCCTTTAATTTGATAGAGAAGTTCTTTTTTGGCTTCCAAACACAGAAGCTAGCATTTTTTCAGGTTGCAGTTCATTTAGTTTAATTTCTTTAATATGGTCTCACTTTTATCTATCTTATCTCCGCTAAGGAGCAGTGTTGGGTGAAGGATAAGGATCTTCACCGTGTAGATGTCAAGAGGGTGCTTCTCCAGTACTTGGAGGTTACAAATTCCTTTCATAAGTCCGACCATCTTTTTGTGCTGTTTGCTGACCCATGCAAGGGTGACGCAGTGGCCAAGTTGACTTTGGGGTGCTGAATTAAGGAGGCAATTGCCTCGGCGTATCTTTTGCAGAACCGGCTGGTTCCAGATAGTGCGCATCCATTCTACTTGAGCACAAGCATCCTCATGGACAGAGTGGAGCTCTGTAGCCCCTGCAGACATTTGTCAGTCAGCGATGTCGGCATCACTTTCCACTTTTTTCAAGCATTACCATTTGGATGTCCAAGTGTGGGCAGACACAGGCTTTGGCTCAAGGGTTTTGTGAGCTGTTTTGTCTTCTTTCTGCCCTAGTGAAGTTGTAGCTTTGGTACATCCCACTTGTCTGGACTGGTCCAGTAGGACAATATAGAAGGTGGCATTTTACTTGCCAATTAATGTCCTTTCCTTGAGTCCTACTAGACCAGTCTAGGGCCTGCCGCTGAAAATGTATTGCTCTGTTCTTCTGCTGCAGTACTCTTGGATCCGCTATGATCTTTATACTTGGCTATGCAGGTTCATCTTCTACTGACAGCTTTCTGTTTATTTTCCTGTACATAGTTCTCTGCCTTTGATTACTCGTTGCCCATGATTGAGTTTGTGTGAGGCTTGCCATGTTTCTCCCATATGCTTTGGGATGAATACTGAAGGGACCTCTGGAGCTGAGGTGACTAGAGGCATGGGCGTGATACCACTAAAACCTGGGCTTTTCATTAGTTCTTTGTCTCCACCAATCTGCTGGTAGAGAAACACAACCCACTTGTCTGGACTGTTCTAGCAGGACTCAAGGAAAGGACATTACCTGGTAAGTAAAATGTCACCTTTTATGTGTGGCAATGGCTTTGAAAATGCCTTCCTCCCCCTAACATACTAGGGACCGTTCTATCCAGCATGACTGGAAAAGAAAAGCTGAGAGTCTATCTTGAGAATGTCAAATGTGGATTGCAGACATCTGCTATGTTTTCCTGTGCAAAAATGTAACATGTGTTTGTCATGCAGAAGCAACTCTGAGGGCATCTTGAGGAGGGATTTAAGATGAGGAGAGAGTGCTCTGTCATAAGAACAGAGAGAAGAGGCACCTAAAGGACAAATGAGAAAATCCTGATGGAGACTCCATAATGAGCAGTATAGAGCTAGGAAAAAACTGGGGCATGAGAGAAATCATTTTGCCTCCCAGGTGTCTCATCTTGTAAGGTTAAGCAGAGTATCCAGAGGGTACCTACAAAAATGCAGACTGGACATCTTTCTGTACCTACATACAAATGACCTGGGAAATAAGTTACAAAAGATTAATGTAACCAGTCGTGGGGTAAAAGTACTGAATGGTTTAAGGGTTCCCTTAATTTACGGCCTATCGGTTGGTGTGGTGGACTGTGGGTGAAAGACACTCAAAGTTAGAATAGTCACATTCCTCTATGACAACACAATTCACTGAAGTCAGAACCTGAAATAGTGATAGATCGAGAATTCCACAACTGTTTCTGAAACTGGTCTGCCTTATTTACAGGAAATATTATTTACAAGCAGCTGTAGAGCCACATTTGAATGTTCACATTGCTCACAATTCCATGCTAAGCATTGAAACTGAGCATTTCACAGTTCACAATTGAAAGATCCCCGAAGTTACTGAAAGCATTACCAAATAATATCTACCTGGAATTGGTGTGTAGAGACCTCTAGTGGTTCTAGCAGGTAAATGAGTTAGTATTGTCCAACAAGCAAATTTGTACATAAGAACATAAGACATGCCATACTGGGTCAGACCGAGGTCCATCAAGTCCAGTATCCTGTTTACAACAGTGGCCAATCTAGGTCATACGTACCTAGCAATATCCGCAAAAGACACAGGTTCCACAATGCTTGTACTGGGTCAAGCATTGATATCCTGGGTCCCTTTTTAATAGTGGTTTATGGACCTTTCCTCCAGGATCTTGTCCAAACCTTTTTTAAACCCAGCTACACTAACAGCCCTTACTACATCCTCCAGTAACAGATTCCAGAGTTTGATTACACGTTGAGTGAAAAAATATTTTCTCTTATTTGTCTTAAATAGTTTACCCTGTAGCTTCATTACATGTCCCCTAGTCTTTCTATACTCTGATAGCGTAAACAATTGATCCACGTTTATCCGTTCCACTCCATTCATTAATTTATAGACCTCTATCATATCTCCTCTCAGCCGTCTCTTCTCCAGGCTAAAGAGCCCTAACCTTCTTAGCCTCTCTTCATAGGAGTAGCCTTCCAACCCCTTCACCAATTTGGTGGCTCTTCTCTGTACTTTTTCTAATAACGCTATGTCCTTTTTAAGATACGGTGACCAGAATTGCACACAATATTCAAGGTGCGGTCGTACCATGGAGCGATACAGAGGCATTATAACATCCTTTGTTTTATTCTCCATCCCTTTCCTTATGATACCTAGCATTCTATTTGCTTTCTTGGCCACCGCTGCACACTGGGCGGAGGGTTTTAACATGTTATCCACGATGACTCCTAAATCTTTTTCCTGGGTGGTGGTTTCTAATGTGGAGCCTTGCATCGTGTAACTATAGTGTGGGTTGTTCTTTCCTAGGTGCATAACTTTGCACTTGTCCACATTAAATTCCATCTGCCATTTGGATGCCCAGTCTTCCAATTTATCCAGATCCTCCTGCAGTTTTCCACAATCCTCTTGGGTTTTAACAACTTTAAACAGTTTTGTGTCATCTGCAAATTTGATAACCTCACTAGTTATTCCCTTTTCCAGGTCATTTATGAATATGTCAAAAAGCAGCGGACCCAGTACAGATCCCTGGGGTACTCCACTATTCACCTTTTTCCATTGGGAATATTGGCCATTTAGCCCTACTCTCTGCTTTCTATCTTTTAACCAGTTCCCGATCCACAATAGTACACTGCCTCCTATCCCATGACTTTTTAGCTTCGCCAAAAGTCTCTGATGGGGGACTTTGTCAAAAGCTTTCTGAAAGTCCAGATACACTATATCAACCGACTCACCTTTGTCTACCTGTTTATGCACACCTTCAAAAAAACATATCAGATTAGTAAGACAAGATCTTCCTTGTCTAAAGCCATGTTGGCTGTCTCCCATTAGGCCATGACTATCTACATGCTGTGTAATTTTGTTCTTTATGATGGTTTCTACCATTTTCCCTGGTACTGACGTCAGGCTCACCGGTCTGTAATTTCCTGGGTCACCCCTGGAACCCTTTTTAAAAATTGGTGTTACGTTGGCGACCCTCCAATCTTCAGGTATTACAGATGATTTTAATGAAAGTTCACAGATTACCAATAGCAGGTCCGCAATCTCATATTTCAGTTCTTTCAACACTCTGGGATGTATACCATCCGGTCCAGGTGATTTGCTACTATTCAGTTTATCAAATAGTTGTAATATATCTTCCCGGTGTAGCGATATTTCTCTCAATTCCTCTGCAGTATCACCTTTAAATACCACTTCAGTCTTGGGTAACATCCCTACATCTTCCTCAGTAAAGACCGAAGCAAAGAATTCATTCAGTCTCTCTGCTATAGCCTTGTTTCCTCTTACTGCCCCTTTTACCCCTCTATCATCTAATGGTCCAATTGACTCTCTCACAGGCCTTTTGCTACGAATGTACTTGAAAAAGTCTTTATTTCGTGTTTTTGCTTCCTTAGCAAGTTTCTTCTCAAATTCCCGCTTTGCCTGCCTTATCAGTGCTTTGCATTTAACTTGCCAGTGCTTGTGCTGTTTCCAGTTTTCATCATTTGGCTCTTTTTTCCATTTCCTGAAGGTTGCCTTTTTGGCAGCAACAGCCTCTCTGACCTCACCTTTAAACCATGCTGGCAGTTTTTTGGACTTTCTTCCACTTTTCCTAATGCGTGGAATACAGCTGGTCTGGGCTTCGAGGATAGTATTTTTAAATAACACCCAAGCTTGCTGTAAGTCTTTAACCTTTGGAACCGCTCCTTTTAGTTTTTTCCTAACTATATTCCTCATTCTATCATAGTCTCTCTTTTGAAAGTTAAAAGGTAGTACTGTGGATGCCTTTACTATCTGTCCTCCACTAATTAAATCAAACATGATCATACTATGATCACTATTGCCAAGTGGTCCCAACACCCTTATTTCTTGCACCAGATCTGGCGTTCCACTAAGGACTAGGTCCAGTATGGCTTCCCCTCTGGTCGGTTCATGAACCAGCTGCTCCAAGAAGCAGTCATTTATTCCATCTAGAAACTTTATCTCTTTAGCTTGTCCTGCTGTGACACTGACCCAGTCGATACCGGGGTAATTGAAATCACCCATTATTACTACTCTGTTGTGACTTTTGTTAGCTTCCTTGATTTCTTTGAGCATTTCATCATCCATTTGTTCATTCTGGCCAGGCGGTCGATAGTATACTCCAACTGCCATCACCTTCCCCTTCATAAATGGAATTTCAATCCATAGAGATTCTACAGCAAATTTTGTTCCCTGCTTCCCCTAGGGAGAACTTCTTGGTAATAAGCTAATAGTAGGAGGAGTACCCACTGTAAAGGGATGGAATTCTACATGTATAAATAGGGTAGTCCAAGGATCTAATGTTGCCTTCAGCTGGCTGATTCACTGCACTAGCAGGAGTGGAGGAGTAGCCTAATGATTAGAGTAGCGGACTGCAGAGCAGGGAGGCCAGGTTCAAATCTAACTGCTGCTCTTTTATCTTGAGCAAGTAACTTCATCCTCCCTTGCTTCAGATACAAACTTAAATTGTAAGCCCTCTGGGGACTGGGAAATACTTTCTGAACCTAATGAAACTTCTCTCAGAACCTCTGAGACAGGCATGAGTTAAATGCAATTTGCTCTATAGGTTCTGAGTTAAATCAAATTCTGTCTTTGATTTGATAACGAAGTATCTGAGGAAAGAAGTCAAAGACCGTAAGAGGTCTGGACAAGGAATACTTCTGATCCCTGAAGTGAGTCCAGAGAAAGCCCTCAGGAGCTGAGGGCAAAGGTTCAAGAGTCAGAAGAGGCCTGAGCTTGAATCTGAGACCAGTCTCCAGAAGTTAAGATATTTGACTGGTGTTGTATGTCGACATCTCAGGAGTTGGCCTTGAAGGTGGGAGTAGAAAGAAAATTTGCTCTATCTCTGTGGTGGAGACCAATGCTGGATCAAACTTTGACTTCTAATATTATATTCTCTGCATCTTCTATTAATTTTCAGTCTGTTCAAGTGTTTGAAGACTTCAAATATACTTTCTGTAGGTCAGACAAGCATCTGGACTGGACTGTGTTGTTCTTGGAGTGGAGAGAGAGAGGAGCATGTGTTTCCTGGGCCAAAGGCTTGCTAGCACTTGCTGGTCTCCTTCCAAGAACTCTTTATTCCAGGTGTTGTGGCTCAAACAAGAAGTGAGCTGCCTCCCATGAATTACTGTATGTACCTTTGGTCTTCCTGCAATGTGAGCTATAGGGGTATATGAGCAGGCGTGGGATTGACACCTGATATCTGAAGATTTTTGACATTTGGACTGCAAGTTTAATGATATTGAACTTTTGCTGGCCTATGCCTATGACATCAGACTAGAGAGAGGAGGAAATTGTGCAGAAACAAGTCTAGACAACATCAGAGGATGTTTTTATGGATATGGATGAAAACTGCTGCTTTTTGCCTTCTTTTATTCTATGGTTTTGAAGTTTTACAGCGTTGTGGCAATTTCAAAATGGCCACCATTGCTGCCAGTAGACCCTGAGTTGGAGTGCTCCACATAATAAATATGTATTGTGGACATGGAATTCATGCCTGCAGGAGTGACAACATGTCCACATGGCAGGACCCAGTCAATCAAGTGAGCATTCTGCCATAAAGGTGCCAAGTCAGCAGATTTAAGCCCAACCCTGGAAGACCAAAACCAGTGCAAGGAGGACCCAAGTGGAGAGTAAGTGAGGTTACCATGCACTGCATGGGAACAGTGCATAGCAGTCCAGTCTGAAGCATTGAGTGATTCACTAGTTGATGGCACAGAAAGATTTGCAGAGCTGAGCACAGATTGGCTTCACTGGTGCTATTGAGCTTGAGAAGCAAAATCAGCTCTGGTTCTGCTCCAAGGAGTACCAGAAGTTGATCTTCCTAGGTCAGAAGTGTGAATACCAGAGAGAGGACCCTTTTCCCCGGAAAATTCCAATGTGTTCCTGAGGCTTTTTGATCAGGCAGAAGAGATGAGAACCATAACCGGTCTACCATCCATGCCCTCTCAGTCGTTGTCCCCCAGATCACACAATGGGAGCAGCCAGAAAAGGAGCAGAATCCCCTTTAAGGCCTATATTTAGTAGGCCCAGCACTGGTAAAGAGTGGAGCATTGTGGCTGAGGAGCATTGGCTGTGGCTGTGGAGCATTGGCTAAGGAAGGGCCACTATTCAATATGTGTCTGAAGAAGCCTTAGGAGTAGCCTTGCTGATGGGGGACCCATGTGGTGATCTCTCCCAGTGCCCATCCTACTTGGGCCAATCATGTAGAGGAATGGTAAGCCCAGAATGTGACTGCATTGGAAGCCATCTCTGTATCCACTGCATGCCTGCAGTTAATAAAGACACAAGTACTAGATTACTGGTACGGGGGACAATGCTGGTTTGGAGTTATTGGATAAATAGCCTTCGAGGTGTCACCAGGGTGGTTGATTTTCAGCCATGATCTGGATGGGACATGCATACAAAGTTGCAGCATTGGACTCTGTTTCCATAGAAACATAGAAAAATGACAACAGAAAAAGACCACATGGCCTATCTAGTTTTTCCTTCCATATCAACAACTACAACAGTCCCCTTTTTTCCTTTAGAGATCCTCTGTGTTTGTCCCATGCTTTTTTGAATTCAGATACTGTCCTCATCTCTACCACCTCCACTGGGAGACTATTCCACGGATCCACCACTCTTTCCGTTAAGAAATATTTCCGTATATCACTCCTGAATCTATCCCCCTTCACCCTCATCCCATGTCCCCTCATAGCAGAACTTGCTTTCAATCGAAAGAGGCTCTCCCCATGTGCATTTATGTCATGGAGGTATTTAAACATCTCAATCATATCACCTTTATCCCGCCTTTCCTCTAAGGTGTCCATATTAAGATCCTTATGTCTTTTCTCATGTGCTTTATAATGAAGACCACTAACCATTTTAGTAGCCACCCTCTGTACCGACTCCATCCTGTTTATATCCTTTTGAAGGTGCGGTCTCCAGAATTGCACACTATACTCCAAATGAGGTCGTACCAAATACTTATACAGAAGCACTATCACCTCCTTTTTTCTGCTGGCTATTCCTCTTATGCACCCAAGCATCCTTCTAGCTTTTGCCATCGCCTTTTCTACCTGTTTAGCTACTTTAAGATCATCAGACACAACTACACTGATGTCCCGCTCTTCTTTAGTGGACAAAAGTACTTCACCCCCTATACTGTATTGCTCCTTTGGATCTAGCATAGAGATCTAGCACATATTGGAATTATAAGATTGGATAGCTCCAGGGGAATGTGCATCTCTAAACTACCCCTGCCTGCCAAGTTAAGTTAAAACCTGTGGCTCGAGCTGGGTGCCTGGGAAATAAAAAGAAAAAAAATCTGCCCTCATGGTGTTACAGGGATAGAAAATTGTGAAAGGGAGGGGGACATACTGGAAGCAATGGAGGAGATTGCTAAGAAATGTGTGGATTTCCAGTCTGAATACCCTGTTCAGATGCAGAATATAGGGTTGGGTGAACTATATGATGCATGATTCCTAAAAATGCTAATTTGAGACATTGGTTTAATGAAAAGCTGAGGTTATTCAAGCATCAAGTCCAACAACTAGCTAGGTGATGGCACGAATTGCAACAATGAGACCGTGAGCAGTGTTCAGAGAAGATGAGGGAATGTAAGTGGAAAATTGGGCAAGCAAAGCATACGTATATTGGTTGAAGAATGGAAATGGTGGAAATGCATACATGAATTGTTTAGAGTTGCACTTTAGGCCCTACAGAAAAGCTTAAAAGGGGTGCAAATTCTGCAAACCAGGCCATCAGCTCAAAGGCTTCTATTGGACAGGGAGAGAAAAATTCCTAACTGGAGGAAAAATAAAAACACAAAACAAAAAGGCAAAGAGGTGCAAAAAGGTCAATTTAAGTTAAACACCTTTATTATGATGACCCCCTAATGTAAAGTATCTCTAATTCTTTCTTCAGACACAAAACAATACAGAGGCTAATTCTATAAGTCATTTTCACAGGCAAACCAGCTTTTACACACATAACTAGGTCTTAAAAATCTGGGTTACACCTAATCATATGTGCCCAAGCTAGCGTGTACCTGTACAGTAGGCATGCACAGATATAAAGGTTGCATAGTATATGTACATGTATTCCATATTGTGCAACGTCAGCACATGTATACTTCAAAAAATGTCCCCATCAACTTTTACACCTGCTTTGAGTTATGTAAAAGTGTGGGCTAAGTTCTTGTTTGGGCCTGGGCTTTGGATGAGAGTTGAGGGGAAAATTGTGCTTCAGTCGGCTCCCCTTACACAAGCAATTTTTGGAAATCTGCCACTTACACGTGTACGTGTCACTTTACATGTACGAAGTTCCGAGTGATGCTTGTCTTTTTCAACATCCCTTTTGTAAAATGGTTGGTCTGTACATGCCGCTAAATACCTGTAGTTTTGGTGCACTCTTATATGCATTTTACAAAAGGCTCCACATTCAGAGAGCTTTCTGTGGGAAAAAAAGAGTACAAATTTTGCATTTCCCGACTTGGACATCCCTTCCCAGACCTAGACAACCTGTACAAAACTGGGATTTTTGTTAGTTTTCCACAGTTATTCATTTGAAATGTTTTGGGAAACTGCTTACATGCTTTGCTTTACAAAAGAGTAAACAGAATATTTTGGAAGAAATTATTGAAGTTGGTTCCAAGTCACATCAGTTAATTAGGTTTATATTAATACTAGGGATTGTAATTAAGAAGAAAATACCATTAAATTAGTTTTGTCTTTCATGCTCAAAAATAATATTTGTGCTGCCTTTTAGGGCCATTTGATGTTTGATTCTGGTTTCTTAAGCTTTCATTTTGATTCCCTATCCAAAATTGTCTCTCAGGAATGGTAATTAAAGGGGAACCAATGTGGTTGGCCTTTTATTCATTTCTCATGGTTGCAAATACATGTCCTCATACCATTAAGTATGTGCATACTGAAGAATATGTTTGCTAGTCCAGGCTAATAACCTGTGCTATTTACAACTAGGACCCATGTTATTCAGTGGGATCTGGTTCCAAATAGCATGGACTAACCGTTAGCCTGGCTTAGTATACTCGCTCTGAATGTGTGCCTTAGACATGGTGGATTCTCGGGGGTAGGGGATCGTGCAGCACCAACTTGCCTGCCGTAATTCTAGCAGTGGTCACAAGATGTTTCTATAATAGATTAATGAAAGGCTACAATACCACTAGGGGCTACAGTGTGTCAGTATGAGCATATTTCTCATTTCATAAAGTGAATGGAGAAAGGCATAGAAGCACAGGAGAGGAACGTGGGGACAGGGGAGTAAAAGAGAAACTCAAGGCAGAGAAGAAACAAGACAGTGGTGCATGACGGAAAGACAGAAAGAAAACACGTGCATGAAGGGAGAGGAAGACAGGGAATAGAGACAGAGAGAAGCAAAAGAGGAAAAAAATTGAAAAAGAGGGAAAAACAAGTAGAGTAGCAAGAGGAGAAGGATAAAGGAGCACAGAGAAGTAGAGGGGCTATAGGGTAAGTACCACTGATTGGACAAGGAAGGAAGAGGAAGAGATGACTCAAGGAACATGGGGAAGAAGATACCACTGATGGAACTGTGACCACACCTTTCTGAGTGCACCCAATCTCATCTGATCTCAGAAGCTAAGCAGGGTTAGTACTTGGATAGGCGACCACCTTGGACTACCAGCTTGTTTTAGGCTCACTACACAGACCTGACAATCTACTTCAGGTCATGACTTACCGAGAAAGCCAAAGGGTAGTCACAAAATGGACAACTATCCACAGGGCCACCAGGTGTGAACATCGACTTGACAGCACTTAACAACAACAACCACCAAGGCCGGCCCAAGAGTTGCTTCAAAGTATTGGTTAGCCCTAGGCAAGCTATAAGCCTTATGTGCCCCCCTCTCCCAGCTGTAAGACTCTATTGTTTAACTTTAAATGCCTTACTCTTTGCCACCCCACAGAAGCTGCCACCCTAGGCAACTGCCTAATAGTTGGCCAACCCTGACAAAAGCAACCACTGATAGGACAAGGGAAGAGGAGATGAGAAGGGATCACTAATAGGGTGAGGGAGAGGAAGAGGAAACACTGATGAGATGAACGTGAAAGCTGCTATTGAAAGGGGAGGGGACGATACCACTGATGAGGAAGACTAAGGAATGAAGGTACCATTTATGGGGCAAGGGGGAAATACTGCTAATGGGATGAAGGGTGGAAGATACCACTGATGATGTGAGGGGAGAAAAGCAAAAGATACCACTGATGCAGTGAAAGAGAGAGGGGGAGATTCCATGGACAGGTAAAGGGAGGAGGCAAAGTAGAGGAGAGAGAAAGGTGCCATTGATAAGGAAGAGGGCAATCAAAGGTATCACTTTCATAGTCTATAGTTATAAACAAGCAATCTATAGCAGCATTAAGCATGCTTTGGGTGTTGATTATGCAAAGCTAGAAATGATAAATGGTGTGCACAGTACCAAGAATTAAAACGTTGTTTTTCATAGCTTTATTGCCTGACATGTGATGTTATGAGTTACAGACAAGGAAAGCACTGAATGCCAAGAGCAGGAAAGAGAGCGAGAAGAAAGGAGGCTGGGGCCCCGTTCACGTCACAGGAATATCACATAGTGCCACATGCTGAGGGAATCTGAGAACACAAAATGTTAAAAATGGTGCCAAACAAAGCAAAAAAGAAACACTAAGATTGAATAAACTTTCAAAAATATTAGACTTTGTTTTGGTGTGGGGGAAGGAAGGAAAGGGAGAGCCTCGGCAATTCCATTTCTGAAAGGACTCGGGTACAGAAAATGGGCTAGAATGTGTCATACAGACTAGGACTTATGCACCGCGCTGCCTCCAGAATTCTTTTAATCGTTCTGGACTGTGGACTCTATGCTAGAGAGAGAGAGAGAGAGCATCGTGCAAGAGGTGATGAACTGGAGAGGGAATTACCTGAGCACTCTGAAAGCCCCTTGCCCGAGGTGGGCTTTCTGTGCATGCGGCTCCTTCACCAGCAATAATTATTGTCTCTTCCTCAACTGAGAGAACACTGCGCTGTAGCATCCCAAGTGCCAGCCATGTCTACTGCCGCTGAGCACAAATATCTTTTTTCAGTGATCTGTGGATGTCACCGAGGGGAGTTTGTTTTAGAGTGCTTTGACTGCAAGTCTGACAATTTTGTGAGCATTAGGGTTTTAAAAAAAAAAATAAAAATGTCCATAGTCGCTTCCACTCATTCTGGGGCCGATGCAGAAACCCTGGGCTAGAGTCAGTGCTTAAAGTTCTACGGCAGGGTTTCATGGCACAAGTATAACCCTGATTTTTAGTGCAGCAATGCTGTAAGCAAGTAGTATGCAAATTAACAATATGCAAAGAGTCGGCATTAAACTGGGAGAGCGAGCCAAACACATGAAGACAGGAGGCTGTTTAGCAGCCTCTGTATGTAGCACAAGTTTGTCATGCTGTCCCAAGACAGGGTCATCTGAGATGAAGTTGACCCATCACCTCAGATGATCCAAGCATCAGGAAAGGTCCCCGATGCCATCGGAATACCATCAGGGGGCCAGTACCAACCCCCCCCCCCCGAACACTGACGCCCCAATAGCAGTAAAACCATTGTGACCCACTCCCTCCTACTCATAAAGATCAATGGTTGCCACATGGGCCCGGATCCCCCTCTACCCTTTCTAGAAAAAAATCATTGGTGGCTCATGGGCCCCAGTGCAAGCCCCCCTACCTTGCTAAAATCATTTGGTGGCCAATGGACCTCCATTAACCCTCTATCTTTTTGTAGAATGTGGAGCAGGAGCGATGCCTACATGATCCTACACCCTACTGCCATTTTTCAAAATGGCAGCACCTGACCCCATGCGGTGCATCCCTTATTTGGTGCTGACCACCCCCACTCTCCACGGTGCATCCTGGGAGATTTTATTTAAATATAAAGGTAAACAGTACATTTTAAAAAACTAAACTAATTTCTATATCTCCTCCCCAGGACTATTTAGCAGTCAGGTTGCAATCTCTACTTAGATTATGCAGCTACCAAGGCTGCAGCACAAATACACCTTTGCCTTCAAACATTGAGTTAATAATTGAGGCACATGTTATCACAACACTAGAGCATTTAAGCAGCCCTGTCTTATAAACCTAGAACATAAGAACATAGGAGGTGAAGGTGGTTGTTATGCATTCAAAGAAAGGCAGAAGAGCCAAGGCAAGAACCCGTAAATGGTTTGATAAGCACAACTGAGCTGAGAGTCGCATCAGTGAGAACTAGGAAATGAATGCAAAAGCAGGTTGCAGAAATGAACAGATATTATAGCCAGGCAGGAACAGAAGCAGACTCCTCTCGTTTTCATTCCCTTTGACTTACCCTAACACAAAGAACCATGCCTGGTTAGTAAATGTGTATATAGTTAGTAGACCCCTGTTAAGGCTACAGTGTTCATGTAGGAATTCACCTACTTGTTAAATGTAATGTAACATGTATCTATGTACATAGTTTAAATCCTGTTTATTGTAACTTTGTTGTGTTAATTGTAAACTGCCCCTGATCGCTGGAAGGGGCGGTATACAAGAACCAAATACAATTTTTTTTAAAAATTAAGAGTAAACAGCAACTAGGACTGGAAACACAAGCTAGGAATTCGTATCTAAGTTGCTGCAACAGGAGGATGCCTAGGCCATACAAGAAATTTATAGATACATAGATATAGATATAACTCCTTGGTTGACTGAGCTGTTCCAGTCAGCTGGCAAAGCCAAATGTATCCCCCAAGGAGCTTGCTAGAAGACATTCTGCACAAAGCAATAGGAGAGCAGATGGGACTCCGTCTGAGAAGCTGCAGGTAGTGGATTTAAGAGTACCTAGAAACAGCACTAATCATAGAAACATGACAGCAGAAAAAGACCACATGGCCTATCTAGTCTGCCCTTCCATATCAACTACAATAATCCCCTTTTTACCTTTAGAGATCCTCTGTGTTTGTCCCATGCTTTTTTGAATTTAGATACTGTCCTCATCTCTACTACCTCCACTGGGAGACTATTCCACTCATCTACCATTCTTTCCGTAAAGAAATATTTCCGCATATTATTCCCAGGTCTATCCCCTTTCGCCCTCATCCTGTGTCCCCTCATAAAAGAGCTTGCTTTCAATCGAAAGAGGCTCTCCTCCTGTGCTTTTATGCCACAGAGATATTTAAACGTCTCAATCATATCACCTCTATCCCGCCTTTCCTCTAAAGTATAAATTTTGAGGTCCTTCAGTCTGTGCTCGTATGCTTTATAACGAAGATCACTAACCATTTTAGTACCAATTCTCTGCACCGACTCCAACCTGTTTATATTCTTTTGAAGATGCGGTCTCCAGAACTGCACACAATACTCAAAATGAGGTCACACCAAAGAATTACACAGAGGCACTATGGCCTCCTTTTTTCTGCTAGCCATTCGTCTCCGTATGCACCCAAGCATCCTACTAGCTTTCACTGTTGCCTTTTCTATCTGTTTAGGTACTTTAAGATCATCAGACACAATCCCGCCTATGTCCTGTTCTTCTTTCATGGACAGAAGTACTTCACCCCCTATACTATATCGCTCCCTTGCATTGCTGCAGCCCAAATGCATGACCCTACATTTTCTAGCATTAAATCTCAGCTGCCAAATTCTATAACATTCTTCAAGCTTAGCTAGATCCCTCCTCATGATATCTACACCTTCCTGGGTGTCTACTGTTGCAGATTTTGGTATCATTTGCAAAGAGGCAAACCTTACCTCACAACCCTTCCGCTATATCACTAACAAAGATGTTAAAAAGAATCAGACCAATGACAGATCCCTGGGGCACACCACTGTTAATCTCCTCCTCAGAGTGAGCTCCAGTTACTTGTATTCTTTGTCGCCTCCCACTCAACTAATTTCTAACCAAATCAGTAACTTTAGGGTCCATCCCTATGGTGCTCCGTTGATTTATAAGTCGCTTGTTTGGAAGTGTCAAATGCTGTATTGAAATCTAAATACACCACATCTAGGGCTCTCCCTCGGTCCAACTCCCTATCAACCAGTCAAAGAAATCAATCAGATTTGTCTGACAAGACTTGCCCCTGGTAAATCCATGCTGCCTCAGATCCTGGTAATCTGTTGGACTCCAGAAACTTCACTATTTTCTCTTTCAGCAATGTTTCCAATAATTTACTCACCACTGAGGTTAAACTAAATGGCCTTTATTTTTCAGTCACATCCTTGCTTCCACTTTTGTGTAAAGGGACCACATGAGCCTATCTCCAGTCCTCTGGCACCACCCCCCAACTCCAAAGAGGCATTGAAAAGGTCAGAAAGTGGAGCTGCTAGAACGTCCTCAAGTTCTTCAGTATTCTCGGTCGTATCCCGTCTGGTCCCATCACTTTGTCCACTTTTAGTTTAGTTAGTTCCTCATGAACACAGTCTTCTGAAAATCGTTTGAGATGCCCCTCGCTTTTGCTCCTGTTTGTGGATGTTTTCTGAGGTTCTGCTCATGGCCCTTCATCTGTGAACACAGAGCAGAAATATTTGTTAAGCAATTCCACCTTATCAGTTTCTACATATTCCTCCCCTTCACCCTTTGCAGATATCTTAGAAGCTAGATTGTTTTGTAGCTCTCTGGTACCAGAGTTGCCCACCAAGGGTCCTAAACTGTATCAATTTTTCAGTATCCAGTAGATGAAAATATTATATTTCAAACAATTATTACAACTCACTGCGTAAACATTCATTTATTTAACATAACCAGAACAGTTAACAAAATAACACATGCTATGAATAAGAGGGATTGTTTATGATGTGAAAGTATTTGCATAAACAGACATACTAAAAATGTCTTTTTTTTTGTTTTATGTCTAGTTAGACAAAGATTAATGAAACAGTATGTGAGTCAAATCAGATGTTCATTAAATACCATCCATTATCCAGATCCAGTTTCTGTGGAAACCTGTCCAGCATCCTACGCATTTAGAAAGTACTAAGAGAGTGTAAACTTTAACCCAGAACCCTGAAAGTGAAAATACTAAGAAGTTGCATCCAGTGCACTTGGATTCCAGATCAGTTTTAAAGCAGCTAACCAGTGAGGATTATAGTGATTTTAACTAGGACATCTGGGGCTAATTGGGATTGACATTTCAAGAAAGCAAGCAAAAAAGTAAAGGCATCAAAAGTACTCACAATAATTAACTACAATAAATCAACCTGGAAAAAGGAATATGCTGGTAACCTTGTCCTGCAGAGCTCTCTGGTCTTAAAATGGATGCAGCTCATAGAAACATGAGGTCAGAAAAAGAGCACAGGGCCTATCTAGTCTGCCCTTCCATATCGACTACTACAACAGTCCCCTTTTTCCTTTAGGGATCCTCTGTGTTTGTCCCATGCCCTTTTAAATTCAGACACTGTCCTCATCTCTACCACCTCCACTGAGAGACTATTCCACGCATTCACCATACTTTCTGCAAAGATATATTTCCACGTATTTACTCTTGAGTCTATCCCCTTGTTGGAGAGTTTACTTTCAATTGAAAAAGGCTCTCTTCCTGTGCATTTATGCCATAGAGGTATTTAAATGCCTCTGTCATATCTCCTCTATCCCGCCTCTGCACTGTATAGCAGCAGTTCCAGCATTGCCACCAGGCAGAGAAAGTCTACCAAGTCTGAGACCCTGCTACGATGATGGTAGGTGCTTGAAGAGGAGCAGCACCTCTGCCCCTCCCCCCCTCCCCGCCAGCCACACAGAACACCACAGCAAGGAGGATATGAGAGAGGATCTATAAGGCCCTGATGAGGTGCGTCACCCAAAGACACAGGACACAGGGGAGGCATGTGGTTCCTGGCAGACAATCTGAATGCGAGCAGGGATATCAGGTTTTCTGGGCTGGATGAAAGGGTAGCCAAGGCAGGACAGTCTCCCCCCAGATGATATCCACTAAAAGGCCTGAAAGAGCTGCACTAGTCAGAACAACAAAGATGAGCAGACAAGCAGACAGACAAGCAGATTCCCTCTTGGAATCTGGCAGGAAGGTTAAGTACACCCAGTAACAGCAGTGGCTAGGAAAAATGAGGCATGAGACTGGCAGCACCCAGCTGATGTGCAGGGATATGTGCTCAGTAGCACATGGGCATGTCTGCAAATGTCTAGACAAAGGGCCATGTGTGCAGGCATGGATGTGGTCATGCAAGCCCCCATCTACCAAGTCATGCCACATTCTAAGCACTCTGTGTATAAAGGTGCAAGCAGAGCTGGTACATATATGCACAGCAGAAAGCAAGCAGTCATAATGTGGCAAGAGTGCACAGCGACAGATGAAATCCAGCAGCAATGCACATGGGTTGTTGGGAATGGATGGGAAATGTGACTTGCATCTAGTACCAGGATGGGCCCACTGATTGCATGCCATGGCCTCCGAACACCTGGGTAGGGCAGATCCTGAAACCAAAGGCAGCAGAGGGTGGTAGACAAGGGCAGAACTACAGAAAGAGGATATGGATAAGCACGATGCTCCTCCAACAGCCAATTCCACATCCTGCGATACACAGGGGCACTGAAGTGCAACTACAAGGTCATGTGGAAGACCCAGCCCAGATTGCTGTGGTGACTCTGGAGGGATCTACAACAGCAGCAAGGTAAGTCATGATATGTGTGTTCTGTGGCGTCTCTCATCCCTTGGTACAGCAGGGCTTTGATGCCCTCACCAGGTCACAGGACCTCATGGTCATACAAATCCTGAGAGCAGAGGTGCATGCTATGGTTGTGGCATTAAGCCAACTCGTGGCATGATTCTCTACTCCAGCCAAGAGGGTGGAAAGTGGAGAAAGACTCGGGAGCTATGAAATCCATGTTGCCAGGCCATTTTGGCCACAAATAAATGTTCACTTTCTTTTGAAGAATGTGTCCTATGTTCTTTACTGTGCACCTGACTGCTACTGTTGCACCTCACCATCCATTGCACATACCACCCAGAGATGCACTGCCTGCCTGACACATTCATCCCTGAAACCCCATGGCACTATGGGTGACACAAGACTCCCCCAAGCAAGGAGGGCTTCAGAGCCGCTGCAAGGAATCAGGGCTCTAGCCAAACCTTCAGCCTTAGACCCTCCCATCAAGATCATCTGAACACCCCCCTACCTACAAAAATCACGTAAAAATGCATAATTGGCCATCATACTTTTAAGGGTGAAACTTTTCTGTGTGTGTGTGTGTGTGTGTGTGTGTGCCTGTTCTTCCTGCAGGTAAAAAGATGTGCTGATGACTCTTGGAGTTTCTGTGGCAGTCAGAATCTAATCTATTGTTTGCTTTGCAAGTTGCTGTTCTTCGCTGCCCCCTTAGAAGCTGCTACCCTAAACAACCATCTAGTATTGTCTGCTGGTTGACCCGGCCGTCACAGACCTAGAAACACTCTCCCTTGCAGCCCTCCCCCCCCCCCCCCCCCATTGAGCTTTGCATTTCCAAATTGCCTTTCAGGAACACATGACATGTTGCTCTCCAACTTGCCAAGGGCATCCCTCCCACGTGACACAAAGTTACAGCTATTATCCACTGGTTGGTGCAGAGGAAGAGGCAGACAGCAGAAAGTGTCAAAGGTATGCAGACACATGTCTGGTGGGGACCTGTCTGCATCTATGCCAGCATACACACAATGTCTAGATTTGCCCACACTGCCTCCACATCTATGCAGTGCACTTGTCCACACTATACTTCATAGTATAGAAGAGATGGTTTTGTGCAGCCTGAGTGGGGTATCCAGTGACTGCATATATGTCACCATGTCTGTAGACTGCCACTGGCCATGAACCCTTCTATCCAGCATTGGGCCACGTTCATGCATCCACATCTGGCAACCAGTGTACCCACCACATGTGTAGAGGGTGGCACTGCTTTACCAGATTGGGGACATGGCAAGGTACCACCAGGTATCAACATATATGCATGTGTAAGTATGGCAGGAGATTGGTACACAGTGTAAATTTGAACTCATTGTGGATGACTTGAATTTTTTGGCTTTTCTGCTAAGACCGGCAGCAGAGGTACCACTTAGTGATGGTGGTTTTGTCATAGGTGAACTGAACTGAGCCCATGACCTTATTTCATACATCCCACCCATATAAGCCTCTACCAGTCTGAGACAGATTTGAGCCAGCGCTGGGAGGAGATGAGAATGGTTGAGCTGTGCGGTTTAAGTTTGTGGCTTCTTTTTAGATGAATTCAATTAATTTTTACTAGCATGTAATAATTGAAATAAGCTTTATTAAATTGAATCAATCAAAAAATACACCTAAGAGTGTTCTCTCCACTATAAAAAAGAAATACTGACACTCTGCTGTGTCTGATAAACACCTAGGGTCCGATATTCGAAAGGCATTTACAAGGTTTACAGCCCAGTAAACCCATGTAAATGCCGTAAATGGGGATATTCAACGGCACTTTCACGGTTAGTGCCATTGAATATGCCCTACTAACTCCCCTATGTGCCCCGACGCTATTTGGTTAGCATCGGGATGTGCTGGGGCGCAGCAGAGGTGGCGACAATCGCAGACGGGCTGCAGCAATACTGCATGCTGCCCGGTTAGTGATCTGCGCCTTAAAGATAGGTGAGGAAAACCCTCGCCTATCTTTAAGGTGCAAGAGCTAACCAGGCAGCATGCAATATCGCTGTTGCCAGGTTAGCTACTGCGGCTTCTGGTGTCTGCGGCAATCCCCAGATAATCAATGCCGGGGTCGCATATGACCCCGGCATTGAACATCCGGGGTTAAGAGTTGGTGCACAGGGCTATGCGCCCTAGGGCATGATATTTAAAGAGACTTTATTTTAATATTTATATGTTGCCTATCGTGCACGTCCAAGTGACTTGCAAAATATTACATATGAAACAAACATTACAGTCCAAACTTATATTACTCGTGCTGGACTTCTATAGATCCACTTCAAAATTCTGTGTCAAAAGCTCTGAATTATGCAAAATTACGCATGCTTTGTCAAAATAGTGACGCATGTTGTTTCGGGTGATACATAATTTAAAATACAATGTAGAAAAAACATCATTAAAAAGTGCAAAATTTTAAATTATGTGCAGAATTCCAGCAGGAGTACATAATATACAAAACAATAAAAATTACACAACATTCCTAGGTAAATATTAGATTTATAATGCATTATGCTGGTGTGATACATAACTACAAAAACCTCTGAGACTCATACAACATTCTCATATGATTTTTGGAACAAATACACTTTAACACCCTTTTGAAACTTCAAAAAATCCTCCACCTCACACAAATTAAGTAGCAAACTGCACATTCATTTAAAAAAAAAAAGAATTTGCTCTGAGTCTGCTTGTTTTTTTATGCCTAGACCCTGCCAGTGTGGATTCTATGCATAAAACTGATGTGGCGATTGGGAGGTGAGGTGGGTAGGGAAGTTATATGCAGAGAGGTCGACTTCAACCACTCTGCTTATGTTTGTTGTTTGGGCTTCTCTATGCAATTTGCAATTATTTAAAATGAGAAAAAGAAAACAGTGTTACATAAGAAAAACAAAATGTCATATCCATAAAAGGGAAAAATAAGAGAACAGGGAGCACTAATTAGGCATTGTTCATTCCTAGATGGAGCAAGAAATTGAGTACCCCCAGGGTGCCAGCTAGCAATGGCCAAAAGCACAAATAAGGGTCATGGCTTGCCGCTCTGAATGTGTAATGCCTGGTAACTTCAGAGTGGATGGAACCACAATCAAATTCTATTGTGAAGTGTGGAGAGCTTGATCCAGGGGTACTGGAAAATGTAGGCTACTTAGCAGGGCTAGTGTTAAACATGCTGGAATCCAGGGCAGAAATTAAGGATGTGTCCCCTTCCCAAAGCCCTCTCCTCCCCCAACCCCCCCCCCCCCCCCGTCTCCCTACCTGCTACTACTGCCACACAATACAACATAAAATGACCTATTCAGGAAAAACAAACTAAAAACACATGTCTGCTACAGTATGAAACATCAAAAATGTTACTTAACCTTTTAGTGCCTCAAGTACAAACCTAGATTTCAATCCCCGCAGGGACGGGGTGAATCTGATTGTAACTGAGGTTGAAATTTATTGATGTTGATTTAGCTTGCATCTTTTCATTGCTAATTCATTTTATTTATTTATCTCTTTTCTAATTACAGAATACAGCAGAAGGTGAGAGAGGAAGATATAGTTTATAGTTTTTTTGACTTTGTAAGAGTATGAACAGAGCGGTTTACAATAAAAGAAAATGTGTATAAAAGCGCAAAAGGGAATAAAAGAATACCAGTGTAAGATAGGACAGCACGAACAATAAAATGGTAGTTACTGCTTGCTGAGCCCTGAGCCCTCATCTGTGCCCTGTCCGATTCCGAATGCCTGCACAAACAAGCATCCCCTTCCTTGCCAAAGCAATAAAAAAAAACCCAATGCTACCCTAACTTCAAGACTATGTCACACATGCACCACTGGACCTCCAGCACACGGCTTCCGCCCCCAGCATGACATACACACTCTCCTCACTGCACTCTTCCACACTCTCATCAAGGGCCTTGACAAGCCTCACCAAGGCTTTGCCATGATATTCCTCGGCATTACTGCTGCTTTTGATACCATCTCCCACCAAACCCTTCTCGCCAGGCTCAAAGAATTAGACCTCTGCAACAACACATTAGAATGGTTCTCATCATACCTCTCTGGCAGACAACGTCAGGTCAAAATTGGTTCCAGTAAATCCAATTACTTCAGCCTAAAACAAGGCATACCACCAAGATCAGCCTTATCTGCACTCCTTTTTAATGTCTATATCCAACCCATCTGCAACTTGCTTAGGAAATTCAGTGCCCACTTTCACTTATACACCAATATTATGTTCTACATGCCCTTTTACGCTGTAACTCCCAACATTTTAGATTGCTTCTCAGCCACCTCAGACTTCCTCACAAGCCTGAACCTAGTGGTAAACATCAGCAAAACCAAAATACTACTGGTCACAAGAGACTCTTCCTTCATTCCCCCCCAAAATCTCATGCTTCAACATATTGAACTCAATGTACAGTACACGATGAAGTCAAATATCTGGGGATAATCCTTGACAGAGGGCTCAACATGCACCCCCATATCAAGAAGGCAGCCAATAATATATACCTTAAAATGAAATTGCTCCACCGCCCTACTTAACCATGAGGACTATAGAACAGTATTTCAATCTATCAATGACATTTTCAATCTATCATTGAATATTATTACAAGGCCTCCCAAAAAATACACTCTATCCACTCCAGCTAGCTCAAAACAATGCTGCCAGAATCCTAACAGGCACCTTGTGACATCAACTGATTACACCCACCCTCAAGAGTCTACACTGGCTACCAATAATCCAAAGGACAAAACACAAGGTCATTATGACTATTCACAAGATTCTGCACAACTCCTCAGCCCCCTGCCTTTACTCACTCATCAGAAAACCACCCACTATAAGTGCATGAAGATCGTCAAATCAAAACCTACTAGCCATCCCACCTCTAAAGACAAAATGCTCCCAGCAAACAATCAGCAGAGCATTTTCCTTTTTCGCTCCCACAGTCTGGAACTCACTCCCAAATCACATAAGATCAACGCAGACTGCACAGGACCTGAAGCAAATACTAAAAACTCACCTCTTCATTGAACATTACAGCCCCAATGATATCACGTAACACCTCACAGCTCACTTTGTACCACACCAAATTGTAATATACTGTACCCCTGTTTTGTTAAACCAAGTTGACTTCTGCCTAAGTTCGATGTAACTGCATCTCAATGGAGTTTGCTTATTGTTCTCTGTAAATAACCTTGGCTAAAGACAGTATAGAAAACCTGGTTAAATAAATAAGTGTGTTTTTTAGAAGTGATTTACGTTTTTTGAAAGAGGATTCTAACAGAGGGGAGGGGGTAAGCAATCCCATAAGGATGGAAAAGTAGAAGAAAAGGCAGAATGCCTAGTAGACTCAAACTTAACCCTTAAAGGGGTGGGAATAACAAGCCTATCCCAATGAAGAGATCAAAGGCAACAAGAGGGTGCATATTCAATAAGTGCAGAAAGATATTTGGGAACATTGTCAAAAATGGACTTGTGAACCAACAAGAGAATCTTAAATTGTATACACTGCTATACTGACAACCAGTGGTGGTGGATTACCAAGAGGGGTCACGTGTTCCCATTTTTTGGCAAATACCAGAACACAAACTGTGGTATTCTGTATGGTCTGGAGCCCTTTTAGCTGGTATTTTGGCATTTCTAAATAGATAGTGTTGCAATAATCCAAATGTGCTACCTCCATACTAAGAATTGCGATTTGAGTTAAGGAATCTAATAGTGGTCAAAAGGCACCAAATCTCCATAGAGCAAGAAAAGCAGCTTGGGAAAGATGAGCAATTTGTGAATCAATAAAGATGCCGAAATATTTGAAACAATTACTGTAGCAGGAGTAGAGTCCAAGTCCAGAGTTCAGTGATGGTGCAGATGGCGAGCCAGTGATTCAGGTAGTGGTAGTTTTCTGAGGATTGAATTTAAGTGCATATGAAGGCAACCATGCTGATATTTTCACAAGGCAGCTATTAAAATAAGAGGTTTGAATGGAGGGAGTTAATTTGGGCCACCAACAGGATGTCGTCTGCGTACAAGTAAAAGGCAAGACCCAGCTCCTGAATGAGGCACGCTAGGGGACTGAGGAAAATATTGAATAATAAAAGGGACAAAGCAGACCCTTGAGGGACACCACAGGGCAGCGGATGTAATGATCCAGTAGATTGAAAGCGGCAGTGAGGTCCAAAGAGATGGTCAAAGCCAGTTTACTCTTATCCAGCATATTGTTGAACTCATTGAGCATTGCAGTGAGAATAGTTTCTGTGCTGTGCTGTGCTGAGCACGGAAACCCGATTGACGGCGATGCAGCACATTAGTGTGCTCTAAGTGATCTGTCAGCTGAGGAAGAATCAAATGTTCCATTATCTTTGATAAGAACTGTAAATTGGAAATAGGGCAATAATGTGCAGGATTCATAGAGTCAACTTTAGGATTTTTCAAACAGGGGCGAATAGAAGCTAATTTCCATAACTGAGGGACCTGACTGGAAATAACACTTTTCTTGATAATCGAATGAATGAATGAATGGAGTGAGACCAAACAAATTATGACAGAGATATTTAAATATCTCCATTGTATAAATGTGCAGGATGTGAGCCTCTTTCAATTGAAAGGGAGCTCTGGATTGAGGAGCCATATAATGTAGTGAAAGGGAATCAACTCAGAAGTAATCAAAGGAAATATTTCTTTATTTAAAAGATGGTTTCCATGCAAATCTACTACCTGTTACAGTAGCTTCATAGCATTTCCTCTACTCTTGCCCCAACATGGCCATTTACTGTCATTTTCTCAGTCCTTCCCCCTTGTCCCCATTATGACCCAGCCACTCGCTCTTTTGCCACTGTCCCCCCTCCTGATTTTCATTACAACACAGTCCCATTGTACTGTCTCTCCCTCCTGATCCCCCATCATGATGCAGCCATTTGTTCTCTTGCCACTGTCCCTCCCTCCTGGCTCCCAATCCCAACACAGTCACTCACTGTCATTACACTGTCCTTCCTTCCCTCCCAATCCCCATCATGACACAGCCACTCACTCTTTGCCACTGTCCTGCCCTCTGGTCCCAAACTTGGCATAGTCACTCACTCTGTCTGACACTATGCCTCCTTCCCAGATCCCATCATGACTGTTGGCCATTTTATTTAAAAATTACCACCTTTTTTATTTTTCAATTTATGCGCTATTCAATTTTCTAATTTTTCTGAGAAAAAAAATAAAAAACAAAAAATATTTCAAACTCAATTACAAAAAAAGGAAGATTCCAATCACAGCCCACATCAAGAAGGAAGGAAAAGCGAAAAAGGAAAGGTACCAAATGGAAATGTTTCAAACCTCAAGAACCCACCCAAAAGTCCATTTACTTGCTGTAATAAGCTGCAAAACTTCCAAGTTCAGTTCTGCACGGACAGGCAGATGTAGTAAGGTCTCATTTCCTTTTTTGTCCTGCTTTATAATATCACCAAAATCCATCCTTGGTGAACATCCTACTAAAATCCTTATCTCCACACTCATCATCTGCCACTTAGACTACTGCATTCTGCTCTTCACAGATCTCCCATTGAATCATTTCTTCCCACTTCAGTCTATTCACAATTCAGCTGCATGACTCATCTTCTGCCGGCATCGCTACACTCACAAAATCCCTCTTCTAAAGTTACTTACCTGGCCCTATAAACATTTCTGCATACAGTTCAAACTTCTCTTACCTACAAGTGAATTCATTTGGTATCTTCTCATTACTTCTCATCCCTTCAACTCTTCTTGTAAACCTTTTTCAGCGTCGTCCTCCACCACCATCTCCAGACTCCTTTCAGACTTGCTTATGCTTGGAATAGCTTTTTCTGCCCTTATTCAGATCCAGCCTCTTTAAGCTTGCTTTTAAATCTTAACCCTTATTTTTCTGTTCAAAACAATGTTGATTTTTGACCGTTTTCCACAGTAAATGAAACTCCATAATTCTCTTATTTACATGTCCATCTATTAGACCTATAGAGGGCACTTTTATAGACAGTCACTTTCACCGTAGTTTACTAAGCAGCAATAGTGGCAAACATGTAAAATGTGTGCCACAACCACGTTTTATTCAGTGGGCCCACGGCACACATTTCGCACGGTCAGCGCTATCGCCGCTTAGTTAACATTTCCTTTAGACTGAGAGGGCAAGAAGGTGCCTCTTTGTAACCTATTTTATAAAGACACATAAGCACCTGGGTCTCTTTATAAACTACTAGCACAAATCCTGCAGAAATTGTTGGTAAAATGAATCCACGTACATTTGTACATGTGTATTTTTCTAAAATATGCGCATAAATGACTGCTCCACCTATGCTGTGTCCAAATCTTTTCCCAGAACACGCCTGCACCAAGGTCGTGCACAAGTATGCGCATTGTTATCACATGTATACATGGGGTAATTTTAAAAGGAATTCATTTTGCATGCATATACTAACATACAATTATCTTCTTAACTAGGATGGCTGACTATGTGCTCCTAAATTTAAATAGATAAGCTTTTTGTCTAAAGTTAGGAGAGCTATTTGTGTTCACCTAAATGAACAAAGATAAGGAGGTCATTCCAGAATGCGAATAAACCCGGCGTACATACCGCGTAAATGTTGACCCTGAGAAAGTGTCTAAAGCCGTATGCTGCTACCACCTTTGTCCTGCACGCACATCGCTGTTGTGCGGGGATCTCCAAACGTGGGTGGAAGGGAGCAGAGCAAATGATGGAATGGCCTGTGTATGTGCGGCGCATTATGCCTGGATGTATAAGTTAGTCCTGCAGGAAGGAGGAATAAGGGAAGGACGCTGATGACTTGTGCTAGGCATCTCATTGCGATGACCTGACATACCTGATGTGTATCAGGGCGGTGGGGTCTCAGTTTGGAGGTCCAGTGGCAATCTCTGTAGGGAACAGAGTGTAGTGGCAAGGGACGGATGAGAGAACATGGGCAAACATCTTGGATGCATGGCTGGCATGTAGTGACGTGGATCAGACATGTCCTGGGATACCATGTCTTGCTGTTTGTTATACCAGCTCTTGTGTATGTGGGCAGGGCATCCTCTGGACAAATCTGTGATATTTGTGCATGCTGGTATGAGAGAGAGAGAGAGAGAGAGTGTGTGCAAGCTACTTGTGTAGCTGGTGTGTATAACAGCGCAATACTGTTCTATCAGTGGACATGGGTGGGGTCCATGTACCCAGAGCTGCTGTTGAGTGCAGCGGCATGGGGGTGCAGGCTTGGCTGTGGAGGCGTGGCCGCATGGAGACTGGAGGGCTTATCTACATCCATCTTTCCAGAATACTGTGAGTGCACGCCCATACATGTCCCCAGTTCTGGAATAACGGGTGCGTCCAGGCCCGCAGTTGAGGGATCAGATCTAAATCAGCCCTGTCCTCTGTTTGTATGTGTTGTAGAATTGGGTTCTAAGTGAATAGCAATTGAGTATCACAACTATTTGCTCACTTTTTAGTTCCATCACCAGAATGCCTCTGATCCCCCCCCCTTTTTTTTTTTTTACTTTATAAATTTTCAAATCACTTACAAAAAGCAAGCAAAAAGAATCATAAGAAAACAAAAATACAACTATAAGTATCAATTAAAGAAATCTAGCCATTATCCATCAGCCCATATCACGGGAAGAGAAAAAATACAAAATACAAAGGAAAGCAAGGCGGAATTTACTTCCAAATAGGCAGCCTTCTACTTAATACCATCCTAAACCTCACACAAAATTACCCCTGCTTCTCCCTATATGACAGAAAAGTCTCCAAATGTAAGGAGTCTAGAAAAATAAATCTAAACACTTGAAGTGTAACTAGGCACTTAGAAGGATAACGCAAAAAGGCCAATACCCTAAGCTTAAGGCCCTCCTGCTCAATTGCGTGGCCCTCGAGACATCAAGAAACAGCTGCACTTCAGCTCCACAAAATAACACATCTTTATTTTTAAAGTAACTTTTAAACACTGATACCTCCTCCTGCTCTGAGAAAGAAGAGACCACTAAAATGGCTCGGGCAGGAATGTTATCGTGGAAGCTTTTGGAAATTGTGTTAGATTAAAATCTGGCTGAGGTTGTAAGACGACATTACCACCCAGTGATTCGCCAGTTACCTTCCTGCCTGTAAGGTAAACCATTTTAGAAAAATTCATCACATCAGTGTTAAAGACAATATTTCCCTACAGTATTAATGGAGCAAGGTTTCAGGGGACAACCAACGATGAATAGGAAAATTAAGAAACCTTATATTCTTTGCTTTAAGGATGTTTTCAAAGCTGCAATTTTCTATGAATAACTAAACTAGCCTTTACAGTGGAGGCATTGACTGTTTGACGGGACGAACCCAAAGTTTCACACTTGAACTTGATTAACAAGCAAACCCAAGTGATCGTCTGCTCTTCTCAGCCTTACCATAGTCTTCTGTGAAAATTGGCAGAGCTTAGAAACCATGCTCATCAAAGTTCTCTCAGTCCAGGTCACAACCTTCCATATATCTGCCAAGGAAACCTGAGTATCAAGAATATCCTTGGCGTGTAATATGGGGAGTGACCACATTTCCGCATGATAAGAAATAGAGAAAAGCTGAGGGCTGCTCTGCTGTAAAGGCTGACCACCTGCAGCCAAATCGGATGGGGTCTCAACAGATGGGGGAGGAGTCTGGAGAGCGGTCTGAAGAGCTCAAAGAAGCTCCCAGATGAGAAGGTGTGAGAAGTTCAGTTCCTGTTGCAAGAGTTCCTGCCTCTTTTGCCATGAGATGTCTGCCCTTTGGACCAAGGATGACTTCAGAGGACACTGTTTTCTTCTTCCATTTCCCCATGTGAAATAAAACGCCAGAGAGAGTCCCTGAGATTCTCCTTCGGGCCTCTTAAAGGGCTCCCAGGGGGCCTATCCTGCCCCTTGTGGCATGTCCAACAGCCATGCGCCTTGCAGCAAACAGAACTTATAGGGGCCTTGCTGATGTCAGGGGTCATCCTTGCCAAGGCCTGCGCTCCTTACAACTCACCACTTCATGGCTGCACAAACTGCTCTCCCCCCCCCCCCCTTCCTCTTCTAGCCACATAACCTTCAGCCAGGCATTACAAGGTTCAGCAAAGTTATGCTGCAGGCAGTCCAAATTTTCAGTCCAAATTATTTATGTGGCTAACTCCAAAATCAACTGCATAAATAGTTGTTTTTATATCAACCTTGATATTTCTAAAAAGTATTTTTAGCAATCCATTCTATGTCAGAATCGGTACAGAACACTTCTTGAACAATCCAGTGCAAACAGAAATGTTCAGATCTTCAAATGTATACTGAAATGTTCAATTGACAGTGCAGATTCATTTTTTAGGCTTTAATTGTTCAAATTTCTCTTTCTTCTCCATATTCAACTGCTTTTATATTCATCCGCCCTTCTGTTCATTACCATAGTACATATCTTTTTATATTATACAGTATCACTTGACTATGTTTTGACGTTATGGAAAATATTCTAAAATTCTGTATATTCCGCATGCTTTCTTTTGTTATTTTAGTCAGTATATAATACATTTGCTGCTTGCATACTGCTTAATTCTAAAATCCCAAGTTTTGTATTCTGGAAGGGTTTCCTCAACCGAAAGCAAAGAAAAATCTTTCCATCCTCTCTAAATTCCACTCGAATTTTCTCTCGTATTAAGCCCTATTGAATAACCTGATCATGGAGAATACTTTCCTGCTGTAATATGGAGCTCCAGCATTCCTTCGGCATAGGACCTCCTAGAGACCTGTGATTCAATGTGCCAGCTTTCATTTGGAGCCAAGTCTATAAACCATCCGTCCATAACTTCACCTCAAAACCTTTCACTCTGGTGATTTCTTTTACGTGATATCTTAAATTGTATTTCTCTTAAATTTATCATTTCGTGTCATTTTACATGGAAGTTCAAACATTCCTAACATGTTCCATTCATTCTTTTTTTTTTCTCCCAGCTCTTCAGTCCATTGTTAATGAAGCTCATGCCAAAATATTTTCAGCTCAAACTTTAGTACATGGGCCCTTAAATCTAATATGCGATCGCACGTCTGTGATTTTCTTGTTAAAACAATGAGAAGCTTTTCTCATGCCATGTGCATGTCCCCTTTCTACACCCATAGACTTGGTTGAATTAGAATGATCCTAACGGGCACGTCTTGGGAAAACAATTCCCATTTGTATCTTTCATAGTAAAAAAAAAAAAAAAAGTTGGAAAGCGAATTAAAACAAGTTAACCAGCCCTTTTTTTCCCACGTAAGTAGCAACAAAGACAGAGAAATATGTCTCCATTATAATCTACCAAATGGCCTCAAAACCCTTAAAGAAATCAAGTAAATACACAGTGCTGCATTTCCCAAAATATTTACTTCAAACATAAGAGCTTAGAGTTTACTCAAGAAAAGCTGTCTCTCTCCCTAGGGATCTTAATTATGTCGTATTGGAGTCGGATTTGACAGTTCAGTGATGCTTTGAGTTTGTTGATTGGTTTCATCGCAGCGTCCCGTGTCTGCAGGAAACCACCGACGTAGCATGCTGATGTCATAATGATGAGTCTGGGAGCGGTAACCTAAAAAAGAATAAAGAAAAACAATGATTTTCCCATGTAACGGCAGACAAAAACTGATCTAGCCACAGCCCTCAGGCGCTGAGAGTTTAGCTCTCCCTGTGCAGTCATTAAACAGCATTCAACACAGAAGGCAAAAGAAAGGAAAGTAAACTTTTTCGCTAAGGTTTCCAGATGTCCCCAATTTTAGAGCAGTGTCCCCAAATACCACCTGTTTGACAGTCCTGGCCCCAATTCCCCATTTTATCCTGGTGGTTTATAATCCCAAATAGATTGGGGCGTGTGTATGTGAGGTATGGTTGAGGTTGAGTTTTTCCTTTTTTTTATCTTCATTTTTAGCTTGATTTTTGGTTAAGGTTTGTAATAGTGGTTTATTGGACTGGGGTTTCTTTAATTAGGTGTTGGGTTGTTGATGTTTTGGGGGTGTGGAATAGCAGAAATATTTCCAAACTGCCCACGTAGAAGCCCCGTTGGTTCTGAGACCCTTCCCTCCTTTTATTTATGTTTTTAGAAAAAAAGAAAAAGTTGTGTATTCTGTGCTATAAGTTGTAGTTGACATAACTGGAGTGTTATTTTGGAGTATAGTGAATTATCAATTGACACTCCAGAAGTGATCATAATTATTTTTAGGTGCTGACAATGCATGGACATGATAGTATTTTAGTCATTTACGCACATAAATGGCCTCTTAGAAAATAGTGACTAGCATAAAAGTATGTGCATTCTTTGCATGGTGTGTACAGTACTTTCTCTGTGGCCACATGGGCAGCGTTTGAGCAGAGCGTGGGAGATGAGATCAAGTACGTGTGTTAATTGTAGATTACAATAATTCTAGTGCATAGTTGCCAAATGTTGCCACAGTCATTTGCACCTGCTCTAGGGCTGCTGTAAGTGATCACACCTGAATTTAGGGTGCATCCTCTGCCGCTTACTCATTTGACTTTATAAAAGAGACAAGGGAAAACATACCTTATACTAGGTGTCCTTCAGGAGGGTAATTTTATACTCATGCCTAGTTAATGCACAGTTTATGCCTACATTGCTTTATAAAATCAGGGTATAAGTGGCGGGATATGTGTGGAAATCTAAGTGCGGTCGCTTATACTATGTCGATGGCTGTCAATGCCCACACCTAGATTTCTCAAGAAATGCATAAATTCTGGTATTTTCACAGTGACGTGGGAGAAATTTTCACTCCTCCCATGCCCTGCTCATGCTTCGTCCATGTGCACGCCCACAGTAAAAGCACACACCGTCAGCCTGATGCGTGTACTTATAGCAGCCGGACGAAGCATGCAAACCAAGATCCATCCATGTGCGTTACTTACTGAAGACATGGGATTATGTGCATTGATGGCAGCTCCTTGTAAGATTCCCTCCTAGAAGTCAAACTATTTTTATGATCCTGTGAAGTCATTTCTTTCAGTATGCTCACAAAATGGATGTACATTTGGCTTGTTAGCGTTCCTTAAATTTAGTGCACACTAAGGGCCCCTTTTTACTAAAACTCGCTAAGGTTTTGCTCTTAATTTGCAAAACAAAAGCAGCAATGTGCTCTCTGCCCCCACTCTGCGCAATGGCCAATTACCATGCAGTTTACTCAGTGCCAACCCAAGGGTTTCTGCTGTCCATGCTGCCCCTAAAGATTGCGGTGCCACTATGCCCCCTCCCGACATCCATCTTTTCACCCAGGTGAGGGGACGGCATGGCGATGGCCTCCGCTGTGTCGGGCTTTAAAGTGCCTGCAATAGCATGCCCACCAACTGCCACTCATGCTGCCGTCCAACACAACTTCCTGTTGGGGGGGCAGGAAGTTGCATCAGAGTGGGGCAGGAGCGGCAGGCCATGAGCGGGGTAGCGGGGTCCTTTTAAAGCCCAATGCAGTGGAGGCATCACTGTACTGCTTCCCTCCCCAGGTGACATTTATTTATTTTATTTACTTATTTTATTGCTTTTATATACCGCACTCTTTAAAATCAGTACGGTTTACAGACAACAGTTTTTGTGCATAACAGGCTCACTGTTGTGCACTTACAATAAAACGGGGTGATACAACTTGGGTTTCAACTGGGGGAACTATCTACAGCTATCTACAGTTATCTACAATATTAACATGAGTTGTCTGTGACTTACAATTACCTGGCAGGGTGTATGGTAGGTGAGGTTGAGTTACTGGGTTGAGAGTAGTGACATGGATGCCAGGAGGGGGAAGGGCAGCATAGTGGGCCAGACGGTGATCAACTGCCGCTCCGCTGGGAGGAGAGGGGCTGATGCTGCTCACTGGTGCTTGATACCCTAGATAACTGACTAGTTTGCCTAGTGGATGGGCTGGCCATGAATTTACTTCACAGTTGCAGGCATGCCCCCACATAAGTGTTCCCTGCTGCTAGTTGCTGCATGTTAACCAGTTACCAGGTTTTAGTAAATGGGTGTTAGCCTATGAATTAATATATATTAAGTCAATTCTCATGCATTAAAATGTTCTAATAGCCACTAAAATGTTTATTAAAACAAATGTGTGAAACAAACAGAAGAAAAGTCCAAAACTGGGAGTCATGCTCAAACGAAGCAAATTTTTCATATGTGCACATCCCTAGCTCACAACAATGCAAATGAAACAAACTCATTCAAATAAGATAATATGTATATTTGTTACAGAGATCCCTCAGCTGTCACTGCTTTGAGCTCCCTACTAACGTACTACAATGTAACCTGGAGATTAGCTAGTAATTTCCCAGAACAAGGGAGGTCACTTCTATCCCACTTACATCATGCTGGGAGGAAACTCCTCTGGGAGGGAAAACCCATCTCCTATATAAACCATTCCCAGAGGCAGGACCCTATCTTTGGCAACCAGCCACTGTACCATGATATAGGCTTAAGAGTAAGGGGCAGGCAGCTGGGTCTATCCCTTTCCCCAGTACTACCAGCAGGAAATCACAGGAAGACCAGAGGTTTAACCCACACCAAGAAGTTGCCGTGTGACTGCGCAAACGCTACTAGTACCCCCAGTGGATCTAGAGGTCGGCAGCTCTTCCTATGAACGAAGGGAGCGTAAGAGCAGGAGGAGACCATCTACAAAGAAGGAACCAGAGGAGTTGGTCACCACACTAACGGCCTGAGCCAGAAGTGACCGAGGCAGTACTGGGGACCTGCACCTGCATCACCTACAGTATAAGCTCAAGGTACAGCGTCAAGAAGTTAGAGCCAGGGGAGGGTTTCCTTTCAGCGAGTGCCAGAGAGGAGGAGTAATAGCGGTGGCAGGTGAGTATTAGTGTGGAATAACATTCCGACACTCAGAACAAGGGGTAAAATGTGTAACATGTTCCACAGGAGAGAAGAAAATTTTAAAAAGTACTTATAAATAGAGTAAAGGAGCAAAAAGCTGACTGCTTGTTAATATATCTCCGTTTTTGTGGTTTCTGCATGTGTATTTGTATCAGTGACCTCCAAGTTCTTTAAATAAACCCTTTGGTTCAGAACACACTTTCTGGTCTGCACTCAGTTATTTTGAGAAGGGTAGAGGAGTGAGTGGAGTTTTGAGTGTGATAGGCCTTCCACTATATACTGGTCCCATTCAAAGAACCCACTGTATTTTCCCAAGAGTAGAGAATGAAAGACGGCATTGCTCTTGGATGGTTGTGACCACTATCTGCCAAGCAGCCAGGTGCAAATGCTGCAAGGGCTACACGCAGGCAGGGGTTACAGGGGTTACACTGGTAATAACGAGATTTCATTCTGTGCTAAGCAGAATGTACAGCTTCATTAGAAACAGTCCTACTAGCTAGGATGTAAGTCACCACTTAATACAACTGCCCCATTTCACAAAACCAACCAATCAGAGGTTTATTTCTCTGGCCTCCTTTTTAGCTCATCTGTTTTCTTCCCGAATCCCAAAATATGGCTTTTTGCATTGATAATTGCGCCCCCCTCCCCCCACTCCCATGCCTTGTACGTCAATCCCTCAATAAGTGGAAGATGTGTTTTCTGTATCTCCAGGAACAAGCAGGAATGTAGTCTTCACATATGGATATCGTTGGTACCGACGGAGCCTGCGCGGGAACGCTCCCCAGTGTCCAAAAGGAAAGCTTTTCGGAGCATCCCACAGCGCATGCGTGCTGCCTTCCCACCTCACTGCCTCTCTCACTTCAGTTCTTCGTTTTCCGCAAAGCCGACAGGACGTCTCTCCTGTCACTGCAGAAAACTTTATCTTCTTTCTTGTTTTTTGTGGTTGCGTCTGCCTTCTTTCGATGCCTACCGGTACCGCCGGTTCTCTTTTCTTATTTTCTTCTAAAAGAAAAAAAAAGAAACTTTTCTTCGGTGCCTCACCCCTCCTAGGGTTAGGCACCATTTTGGGCACTAGGCCCAAAAATCTCCAGACATGGAGAAGCCAGCTAGTGGTTTTAAAAAATGTTCAAACTGTGGCGGTACTGTTTCCGTCACCAACACCCAGGAATGGTGTCTCAAATGTTTAGGTCCTGAACATTGTCCAGAGGAGTTTCTCTCCTGTAGAAAGATGACTGAAAGGGGCCTGCAGAACGGAGCTGCAAAGGCCAGTTCTCTTTTCACGGTTGACACAATGTCAGTTGCATCGACGTCCTCCAGGGCTTCATCTTCCTCTCATGGATCTCAGGTAACTAAACAAAAGTCTGTAAAGACTAGCCGGTCCTTGAAGGGTAAATCGAAGCATCGAGATGCCACTGGCACTACCCTCGAGGAAAGTACACCGGCAAAATTGCCCCAGCGGGAGTCTTCGGTCTCCAAAGCACAAACGGGGTCTCAGAATGTTCCAGAGGCCTCCACCTCTGCAGAACTTCTGTTGCCATGTTCTGGGGTCATAGCCACTTCCACCAGTACCGACCAGGCATCAGCATTAGCAATCGATAAGAGAATCCTTGCTATTGAAAGCAGTCTAGCGTCCCTCTTAGCTGCCTCGGTACCGCTAAGACCGCTACAGATGGTTCAAATGAGCTCGGTACGGACACCGGTACCAGCTCCTGTGGCACCCCCTCAGGTGGGATGGCTTCCTCCCATGCCGAGCCTCGAGAGTTTCTCTGGCATCGACGGGTTGGAACCGAAACGCCACGGTACTGATATTCATCGGTACCAGCATCGATCGATGCAAAGCTCCGATGAGTCTTCCGATTCCGATGACTCTACTGATACAAGAGCAGTTCTGTTGAAGGATCCATCTCCTTCTCCTGAGCGCAGAATGTCTCCTCCAAAAGACATGTCTTTTCAGGATTTCATACGTGATGTAGCTAAAGGGCTTTCAATCACGGTTACTCCTGAGAAGGAACCTAGGGCAGAAGAACTAAGAATTCTGCAATACCCTATGGCTCCCAAAGAGGCAGCGATGCTGACCATTCATCAGATCCTTCAAGATCTTTTGTTCAGAATGTGGGAAACTCCCTTAACGGTGTCACCGCATTCTCGACACCTCGATACCATGTACCGAGTCTCACCTTCTCCAGGGTTTCAGAAGACTCAGTTACCACACCATTCCATGGTAGTGGAATCAGCCATGCGGAGAATAAAGAGTGCTAAAACGCATTCTTTCAACCCGCCAGGCTGTGAATCGAGGACACTCGATGCCTTTGGGTGTCGATGCTTTCAATCCTCCATGCTAGCAGCTAGGATTAGCTCATATTCCCTTTACATGGGAATGTTTCTTGAGGAGGTTACAGCGGATCTGGAACGCATGAGTCCTCTTTTTCCTGAAGATAAATGGGGTCAGTACCTCACTCTGCTCAAGCACGCTCAAAATGTCTCCAAATTTGTGAATCGTGCAGCTTTTGACTGATTTGAAGCTATTAGCAGAACCTCTGCTATTGGTATCGGAGCACAGCGCATTGCCTGCCTCCAAGCATCAGATTTAGAGGAGTGGATGCAAGAGAAGTTAGGAAACATTCCTTGCACGTGTGAAAACTTATTTGGGAAGGATTGGCAGACTAAGGCTAATCAGATTGAATCTGACAATACCACCTTGAATAGACAATCGAAGTCTACAGCCAACCCATCAAAGAAAAAAAAACAGGCAAGAAGTTTTTCTTTAACAAAAAGAAAAAATCTTACCACTCTTATTCCCATCCAATTCACTGTCCAGTTCATGCTCCCCAGAAGGGGCAGCAACCTAGACAACAAAGAAAGCCGCAAGCTCAAAGAGCTCAACCGGCTCAGCAAGTACAGCCTCTGCAGGGACTTTGACTTCTACCTAGAAAACTTAACCATTTTGCCTCTGAAGGGTCCAGAGCCCTTGACCATTCTGGGCAGATTATGCCATTTTGCCAAAAGATGGCAACAAATGACATCAGAAAACTGGACTCTGTCTATTGTAGGACATGGGTACAAACTTCACTTTCTCAGCATGCCCCCGCCTACAATCATAAAACAATTCAATTCTCAAGGCCCTGTCACTGACATCCTGTGTCAGGAGGTCTCTTCACTTCTTGCTCAGGGAGCAATAGAAGAGGTGCCCATATCCAAACAGGGGAGGGGGCTCTACTCCTCCTATTTTCTTATCCCAAAGAAGAGGGGGGGGATACAGACCTATCCTGGACCTCAGAGAATTGAACAAATTTCTGTTCTGAGAAAAGTTCAAGATGATCTCCCTCGGAACACTTTTACCATACCTTCAGAATCAGGATTGGTTATGTTCTCTAGATTTAAGAGATGCGTACACGCATATCCTCATCCATGTAAATCACAGGAAGTACCTTTGATTTCTCTTTCAAGGAAACCACTTCCAATACAGAGTCCTTCCATTCGGGCTGGCATCTGCCCCAAGAGTCTTCACAAAATGCATGGCTGTAGTAGCAGCATTCCTGAGAACTCTGGGGATATTTGTCTTCCCCTACTTAGACGACTGGCTCATCAGAGCACCAACAGCTCCAGAAACAGAATGAGCTGTTTCTCATGCCATGAGAATTCTCCAATATTTGGGTCTGGTAATCAACCACCCAAAGTCTCACCTCACCCCTTCTCAATCCCTAGAGTTCATAGGGGCTCGCTTAGACATGCAGCAATCAAAGGCATTCCTGCCACAGCCGTGCTGTCTACGAATAATAGAATTGGCTTCCCAAGCAGTAAAGAAAACCGTACTAACTGCTCGGGAAATGCTTCAACTGCTGGGGCAGATGGCATCCACGGTACATGTGGTCCCTTATGCCCGCCTACACATGCGAGCGGCTCAGTGGACCCTCTCTTCGCAGTGGACACAAGCCACGGGTCGCTTAACAGACAAAATCAGGAATTCCACATGTCTCATTTTGTCCCTACAGTGGTGGCAGTCCCTCGAAAACCTCCTGGTAGGTTCCCCCTTCCAGCAACCAGTGCCCCAGACAACGAAGCTTTGTGACCCTGACAACAGATGCGTCCAAGCTGGTTTGGGGAGCCCACTTGCACGATCTTTCCACTCAGGTTCTCTGGACCTCACAAGAGGCCTCTCTTCAAATAAACCTCTTAGAGCTAAGAGCCATTTACAATGCTATCATAGCATTTCAGGCCCAGCTCAGTCAAAAGACAGTTCTGGTCCAAACCGACAATCAGGTTGTCATGTTTTGCATAAACAAACAAGGCGGAACGGGCTCTCTGTCGCTATGCAACGAAGCTTTGTGACTATGGGCCCTCGCCAGAGAGCTCCAAATTCACCTTCTAGTGGTATATCTTCCAGGCATTCAAAACTTGTGGGCAGACAAACTCAGTCGAATACTGCTGCCACACGAGTGGTCTCTCCAGTCAGACCAACTGGCTCGAGTGTTCCAAACCTGGATAACACCAGATATAGACCTTTTTGCAAGTCCACAGAATGCCAAACTTTCCTGGTTCTGTTCCAGAATTCCGGCTCAATACTGTCTAGCAAACAATGCTTTCCAGCTCCATTGGGGTCAGGACTTCCTCTATGCCTTCCCACCCTTTCCCCTAATTCCCAAAACTCTTTTCAAGCTTCAGAGAGACAGAGGTTATATGATTCTCATAGCTCTATGTTGGCCAAGGTAATCGTGGTACCCTCTGCTTCTGCATCTCAAGAGCCTCTAGAGTTGGCCAAGGCAATCGTGGTACCCTCTGCTTCTGCGTCTCGAGAGCCTCTAGAGTTGGGATATGCTCCAGATCTCCTTTCCCAGGAGAATAGGAAGCTTCTGCATTCCAATCCTCAGTCCCTGCACCTCTGGGCCTGGCTGCTGAAGGCATAGAACTTTTAGACTTCAATAAAATGGATGAGTACCTAAAGGAGGAGATGACAGGGTGGAAGGAGATAAGGGAAGTGGAATTGCAATGGGCTAAACTAAAGGTGGCAATAAAAGGGGCAACACATAAATATGTAAAAAAAGTAAATAAAAACAAGAGGAGAAGGAAACCTATTTGGTTTTCCAAAGAAGTGGCTGCTCAAATAAAGGCTAAAAACACAGCTTTCGCAAAATTCAAAAGCTTGCAAACAGAAGAACACAGAAACGAATGCAGGATCAAACTCAAAGAGTCAAAAAGAGAAATAAGGATAGAAAAATCAAAGGCAGAGGAAAAGATGGCTAAAGATGTTAAGGGTGGCAACAAAACTTTCTTCAGGTATATTCGGGAAAGGAAGATGATCAGAGTTGGAATTGCAGGACTCAGAAGTGCTGGGAAAAGGTCTCATGGAAAGTGATATAGAAAAAGCAAAATTGCTAAACAAATACTTCTGCTCTGTTTTTACTAAAGAAAATCCTGGAGATGGACCAGCTGTGACTCCCAAATATAAAAATGGGAATGAAGTAGATACCACACCATTCACAGAAGACGAGGTGTTGGAACAACTTGCTAAAGTGAAAGTGGACAAAGCCATGGGAACGGATGGGATACATCCCAGGATACTGAAAGAGCTCAGAGAGGTTCTTGCAGGGCCGTTAAAGGATGTATTCAACAGATCCTTGGAAACAGGAGAGGTTCCTCAGTACTGGAGAATAGCTGATGTTGTACCTCTACACAAAAGGGGTGACAGGGAAGAAGTGTCAAACTACAGACCCGTGAGCCTTACCTCAGTGGCGGGAAAAGTAATGGAGGCACTCCTGAAAGAGCGAATGGTGAACTTTCTCAAAACCAACAGGTTGCAAGATCCGAGGCAACATGGTTTTACCGAAGGATGGTCTTGCCAAACAAATCTCATTGAGTTCTTTGACTGGGTGACCAAGGAACTAGATCAGAGGCATGCGATGGATGTCATCTACCTGGATTTCAGCAAAGCCTTTGATACTGTTCCTCATAGGAGGCTTGTCAATAAACTCAGTAGCTTTGGGATGGGTCCCAAGATGGTAAACTGGATTAGAAATTGGTTGACTGACAGACGACAGAAGGTGATGGTACATGGAGCTCACTTGGATGAAAGGAAAGTGATTAGCGGGTTGCCCCAGGGTTCGGTCCTGGGCCCGGCACTGTTCAATGTATTTGTGAGTGATATTGCTGAAGGACTGAATGGAAGGGTCTGTCTTTTTGAAGATGACACAAAAATTTGCAACAGAGTGGACTCCCCCGAGGGAGTGGATAACATGAGGAAAGATCTACAAAAGCTGAAAGAATGGTCTAATGCTTGGGAATTATGATTTAATGCGAAAACGTGCAGTGTCATGCACTTGGGTAGCAGAAATCCAAGGGAAATGTATGCAATAGGGGGCGAGAGGTTGGTGTGCATGGTTCAGGAGAAAGAGCTTGGTGTGATTATCTCTGATGATCTCAAGGTGGCAAAACAGTGCGACAAGGCGGTGGCAAAAGCCAGGAGGATGTTGGGCTGCTTACAAAGAGGGATTACCAGCAGAAAGGAAGAGGTGCTTATGCCATTGTACAGGTCGCTGGTGAGGCCTCACTTGGAATACTGTGTTCAGTTTTGGAGACCATATCTTGAAAAGGATGTAAAAAGACTGGATACTGTTCAGAGGAAAGCGACCAAAATGATTTGGAGCCTGCGTAAGAAACCTTATGAGAAGAGACTTGAAGACCTAAATATGTACACTTTGGAGGAGAGGAGGGATAGGGGAGATATGATTCAGACCTTTAAATACTTAAAGAGAAATAATGAACAAACAAACCCAAAGACAGGGAAGCTGCAAAACTAGAGGGCATAACATGAAGCTGCAAGGTGGTAAATTGAAAGGCAATGTCAGGAAATATTTTTTCACTGAAAGGGTGGTGGATGCTTGGAATGCTCTCCCGATGGAAGTGGTGGGGCAAACACAGTGATGGAATTCAAAACAGCATGGGACAAGCACAGCGGATCCCTTTACAGCAACAGGATAAAACCAAAATAAACTGAACCATCTAACTTCTCAACAAATAGGGGTGTCCTACATTGAGTGGTGGGTCCACCCCTAAACAAAGACATGGGGAGGGGTGGCCTGCACAGAGCGACAGGTGCTCCTACTATTGCCGTATTGCTGGGCAGACTGGATGGACAATGCTGGTCTTTATCTGCCGTCATTTACTATGTTACTATGTTAGATATCCACCTCTCTCAGCAAGTGAAGGATATCCTTCAATCTTCAAGAAAACCTTCCACAAGGCGTTCCTACGCTTTCAAATGGAAAAGGTTTTCTATATGGTGTTCAAAAAAGGGGCTTAACCCCCTTTCCGTGCCCATGGAGTTGCTTCTGGAGTATCTCCTCCATCTTTCAAATTTCGGTCTTAAGACAAATTCAGTGCGAGTCCATCTCAGTGCTATTGCAGCTTTCCACAAGCCCCAGGATGGACTACCAATCTCTTCTCATTCACTTGTGTCAAGATTCATGAGAGGTCTACTATTGACAAAGCCCCACATAAAGCCGCCACCGGTGACATGGGACCTGAATCTGGTTCTTGGGCAGCTTATGAAGCCGCCTTTTGAACCTTTAGCCACTACAACTTTAAAATTCCTTTCCTGGAAGGTCATTTTCCTAATTGCAATAACTTCTGCTAGGCGCATTAGTGAACTGCAAGCTTTAGTGGCTGACCCTCCTTATACAAGATTCCACCATGATAAAGTAGAAACATAGAAACATAGAAACATAGAAATATGACGACAGAAAAAGACCACATGGCCTATCTAGTCTGTCCTTCCATAACAACTACAACAGTCCACTTTTTGCCTTTAGAGATCCTCTGTGTTGGTCCCATGCTTTCTTGAATTCAGTTACTGTCCTCATCTCTACCACCTCCACTGGGAGACTATTCCACGGATCCACTACTCTTTCGGTAAAGAAATATTTCCGCATATCACTCCTGAATCTATCTCCCTTCACCCTCATCCCATGTCCCCTTGTAGCAGAACTTGCTTTCAATTGAAAGAGGCTCTCTCCCTGAACATTTATGCCACGGAGGTATTTAAACATCTCAATCATATCACCTCTATCCCGCCTTTCCTCTAAGGTGTACATATTAAGATCCTTAAGTCTGTCCTCATATGCTTTATAATGAAGCCCATTAATCATTTTGGTAGCAACCCTCTGCACCGACTCCATCCTGTTCACATCCTTTTGAAGGTGCGGTCTCCAGAATTGCACACCATACTCCAAATGAGGTCGCACCAAAGACTTATACAGAGGCATTATCACCTCCTTTTTTCTGCTAGCCATTCCTCTCCGTATGCACCCAAGCATCCTTCTAGCTTTTGCTGTCGCCTTTTCCACCTGTTTAGCTACTTTAAGATCATCAGACACAACCACGCCTAGGTCCCGCTCTTCTTTAGTGGACAAAAGTACTTCACCTCCTATACTGTATTGCTCCCTTGGATTGCTGCAGCCCAAATGCATGACCTTACATTTTTTAACATTAAATCCCAGCTGCCAAATTCTAGACCATTCTTCAAGCTTAGCTAGATCCCTCCTCATGTTATCTACCCCTTCCTGGGTGTCTACTCTATTGCAGATTTTGGTATCATCCGCAAAGAGGCAAACCTTACCCGACAGCCCTTCCGCTATATCACTAACAAAGATGTTAAAAAGAATCGGACCAAGGACAGATCCCTGGGGCACACCACTGGTAACATCCTTCTCCTCAGAGTGAGCTCCATTTACTTGTACTCTTTGTCGCCTCCCACCCAACCAATTTCTAACCCAAGCAGTAACTTTAGGGTCCATCCCTAGGGTGCTCAGTTTGTTTATAAGTCGCCTGTGAGGAACAGTGTCAAAGGCTTTACGGAAATCTAAATACACCACATCTAGAGCTCTCCCTCGGTCCAACTCCCTGGTCACCCAGTCAAAAAAATCAATCAGATTTGTCTGACAAGACCTGCCTCTGGACTCATCCACACTTTATGCCAAAGGTGGTTTCGTCTTTTCATTTAAACCAGTCGGTTTACCTTCCTGTATTCTTTCCTAGGCCTCATGCCTCCAATGCAGAAAGGAACCTTCATACCTTAGATTGTAAAAGAACTTTAGCTTTTTACCTACAAAGAACTGAACAACATAGGAAGTCTTCTCAACTCTTTGTTGATTTTGATTCTAGTCATTTGGGACTTCCAGTTTCCAAACGAACCCTATCTAAGTGGATTGCAAACTGCATATCCTTCACTTATGATAGTAAAGGTCTTTCCCTCGAGGGCCATGTTACAGCTCATAATGTCAGAGCAATGGCAGCCTCGGTTGCTAATCTCCACTCTGTGTCTGTAGATGATATCTGTAGAGTGGCTACTTGGGCTTCAGTGCATACCTTCACAGCCCACTACTGTCTGGACAAGGACTCCCATCGGGATGCCTCATTTGGCCAGGCTGTCCTACAGCATCTCTTTCAGACTTAATGCAACTCCTACCCTCCATCCCGGTAGGATGCCAGGGATCCATGTGAGGAAGTATGACCCTGTTCACACGGGTTCACAGCTCGCTGGGGTCATTCTTCTGGCATCTTTCAGCTGGAGAGTCCCCATATGTGAAGACTACATTCCTGCTTGTTCCTGGAGATAGCGTAGTTACTCACCTGTAACAGGTGATCTCTGGGAACAGCAGGAATTAAGTCTTCACAACCCACCCACCTCCCCTAGGAGTTGCCTCTCTCTCTGTCTCTCTCTCTGTCTCTCTCCTTGGCTCAGCTTTAAACTCAACTGAAGTGAGAGAGGCAGTGAGGCGGGAAGGCAGCACGCATGTGCTGTGGGATGCTCCCAAAAGCTTTCCTTTTGGACGCTGGGGAGCGTTCCCGCACAGGCTCCGTCGGTACCGACGATACCCATATGTGAAGACTTAATTCCTGCTGTTCCCGGAGATCACCTGTTACAGGTGAGTAACTACGCTATATCAGAAGTCTATAAGTTGAAACCTATTTTCCCATAGGCTTCCAATTAAGGCGTGCATAATAAAAGGTTTCTCTCACACGATTTAAATTAACGTAAAACACTTTTTCAGTTATTTTATCAGTCACATTTGACTCATTTTGCTCCTTTTCATGTGAGGTTTTTTTTTTTTTTTAGTTCTTTCCCAGGTAAGAGCATTTTTCATGTTCACATTCACAGGGGAAAACAGCTTCCCCGATCTCTATTCTGCTCTGCCCCAATATATATATATTTTTTTTAAATTTTAATTACCACAGGCACCTTTTGATTTGTGCCACCTTGGTAAATTTTGAGTTTATTTTACAAATTCTTAAATATTCAATCATTGAATTTGAACATGAAATTGTAAATAGAATAGGACAGGATTCTATTAAAGCGAGTCTTTTATATGTTGCATTCAGGCTACAAAATGCTAATTCCATTATAGCAAAATTCTGTTCTCTGATAAGTGTTTGCTATTTTATAAATCTTCGAATACTCTGAGCCTGGGAATGCACTAAGGCAGTGGTTCTGAACCTGTCCTGGGAGACCACCAGCCAGTCTGTTTTTCTGGATATCCACAATGAATATGCATGAGAGAGATTTGCATATAATGGAGGTAGTAGACATGCAATTCTCTCTCATGCATATTCATTGTGGTGGGTCCCCCAGGACAAGTTTGAAAAGCACTGCACTAAGGGATATGCTTACTATAGTCTGATAACTTTTTGTACTTACTGCGTGTTGGAAGTAAACACTAACATGTGATTAAGTGCAAAGGCCTAGTGATGTGAGAGAGTGTGGCCAGCATATCCCCTACAGTGACCACACTGAAAAATTCCTTAACCCATATTAGGTGCACCCGTGTTAATTGGGAATGCAGTTAACGCTTCCTCTTGAGGAAGCGTTCAATATACCCTCACTAACTGCAGTAGTGACAGCATGTGATAAGAACCAGCATGCTAATCACAATGTGCAATCTACATCCACTCTTTGGTCATAATTCAACTACTCTCTGCCCCATCGTGCGCTAAGTAGTTAGTATGGGATTATTACCACTCTGTGCAGTCTGTATCAGCAGGGGTTCTTAGCGTGCACTAAAACATGCATTAACACTTAGCACACTTTAGTAAACATGCTCCTAAATGGGCTACGAGGGTAATTCTATAAGTGTCGTTTAGTGGAATATGTTGACACGTGCAGATTTGGCACCTATTTTATAAAGTAAAGTACATGTGTACTTTATTTTATAGAATAGTGGGGTAAGCGATGAGATGCATGCACCACTTACAATAACCCTAGACTTGGTGTAAATGCCTGCTACTAGATTTGTAGAAAATGCACATTAAGTTAGAGCATTCTGTAACTTACGTGCATAAACGGAGTGGAGGAGTGGCCTAGTGGTTGGGGCAAGGTACTTCAGGCCGGAAGGTCAGGGGGTTCAAATCCCACTAGAGGACAGCAACCTTGGGCTGGAAGGACTAGGGTTTCTAGTCCCACAGGTGCTCCTGTTGGTCTTGGGCAAGCCACTTAACCCTCCATAGCCCATGTTCCCTGTAAATAGTTATCGCCAAGTTATAATACCCTGTTCAATGTAATTTCAGTTTGTTCAATGTAAACCGCACTGATGCAGAATAGCACAGTATATAAGAGAATGTAAATAAAAAATAAATGTGCATTTCATTTTAGCTCTGTCCCCGTGTTTGCCCACTCAGAAACTACGTGCCATTGCCCTGATGTGCCTAGTTATAGAATAGCATCTGCCTAACCTACGTATATGAGTGCCCTATGCTCATCCCCATGCATAGGTCATCGAAAATAGGTGACTTGTGTGTGTTGATGGCACATAACATTATGCGGCTTACTATAGAATTACTTTCTAAATAACTTTATTGGTCCCTACTGCTAGGTAACATTTTAATCCATTTAACCAGTTGATATTCAGAAGATAGGCTTAGGATTTTATTTTTTAATGGTTAGCGGGCACCATCTGCCAGATGACCCATTTGATTCCTGTGGGCCCTATAGTAGATAGCATTTGCTAATGTTGTTTATTTTATTTATTTATTTGGTTACATTTTTATACCGCTCCTTCCAGAGATCAGGAGCGGTTTACATTATAACAATGAATTTTAACAGTAACAGTTACATGTACTGTAATAGGTTTAAAACTTTATACATATGTTAGCGTATGTTAACAGGATTATGAGACTCTTAAAAGGATAATTTAAGGAGTGTATAGAATAAAAAAAAATCACCTCAGTCTTGAGTGGACTCCAAAGAAAACAGCAGCATGAAAAGCTAGATGAAGAAAAAATGTAAAATGTGCAAACGTATTTCATAGAGTGAAGCATGAAATTCTTTGCTATTGCGGAAAGCCCTGTATGACCACAAAGCGAGGATGTGAACACTACTTGAAGTTACCTTCAAAGAGGTACAGTAGCTGTGCCATAATCAGTGGTATGGGCAATGCTGGGCAGTCCATGGCCACCCTTACTTCTGTAATTTCAGGAGGTCTGATGATAGTGCAAAAATTGAGAAGAAAGCAAAATCCACACTCTACAACTTTGTACATTTTACCAAGATATGTATTGTAATTGGGTAGCCGCCTGCAAATTTTTGGTTGTTGATTCTATACTACAAAAAGTAGCGTACCAGAATCATCCATGATTTAAGACACTGAAACATTTGTTTGGATAACACAAGTATTAAGTGTTGCTATGGTTATAACAAAAATATTGTCCTGTGCTATCTCTTGAAACATCTTCTGTAGGTGGATTCAACCTTGTGACTAAGGGGTATGTTTACTAAACTGGGCTAACGGTTATTCAATGTGACCTAGTGGCAGATAGCCCGGGTTAACTGTTAGCCTGGTTTAGTAAACATACCCCTAAGACTCAAAGTTGAACTAAATTCTCATTCTCCAAAGGTCATTCTGAGCTTGAAGGAGGATACCAGCTCTACACCACTACTGAAATGCCTTCCACTAGACAATTTAATATTGATATTAATTAGTGCCCCCAGGAGTTCAGAAGGAAGGCATTCTACTTGGGAAATGAAAGGAAACAGCGAGTTGTAGTCGTGCACATGTATGCAGGTGATTTTTCTACGAAACAAACAATGATGCAAAGGCTCCATACATAGCTCTGTGCTACATTTCCTTCCTTTCAGTTTTAAAGAGTTCTTTATATACAATGATCCAAATGTTATACATAGATAAATAGTTTATCTAAAGAAATTCATATGCCAAGTCGTGTCTTTTAGTAAAACAGACTTATACAGCTGTACCAAAAGCTGGTTTGTTTATTCAAACTAGAATAGCAGAGATTCAGATCCGTTTTACAGCCTATGCAGAGTCTAGACTCCAACCTAAGTCAATACCTTCTTCTGCTTTTCACAGCCAAGTTGATGCAGTTAATCTTTAACATGATTTGCTTTAATATCTTTATTTATTTTTTGTTGATGTTTTAGCTCGTATTTGTATTCTCTCAGAACTATGTTGATTTGGCTTGTTGGTTTATATATTTTTTTTTAATTTTTGTTTTTTCATTATATTTAGTTATCCTCGTTGACCTTGGGCTCACCTTGTAAAGGTGGAATATAAATTTAAATTAAATTAAAATAGTTAGTCATATGGGAGCAGATATTCAAATATTTTGCCACTGGCTATATCTATTTAGGTAGGATTGCTGAATGTGAGTCTCTAAATTTAAATGGGCAACTTACTTAAGCTAGGGCTGCAATTTATGCAGTTCCACTAAGAGGCCAATGTAATAAGTCGTGTGTTAAATTTAGGAGCTGAGATTCACTGTTATCTAGGCCCTTCTCTTTTAATGCCAACTCTAGACTCTTCCTTCCACCTTGTTGCATCATATGCCTGGAACAGACTACCTGAGTTAGTGTACTAGGCTACATACCTGGTCCTGTACAAATCGAGGCTAAAACTCATTTGTTCAAGTCTGCTTTTGGATCCTAACATCTAATCCTTCTGTCTTCACCTAGTGTATTTTAATCATTTCCCCAAAAATTCCCTTGTCCTGTTTGTCTTATTTAGCTAGGCTTATATACCACTTTTCTATGAGCCAAAGCTGTGTACTTATATATTTCCCTTGTCTCCCAAGGGCTCACAATCTGTTTTTTTACCTGAAGTAAGCACCTGTGGGATTAGAAACCCCATTCCTTCTTGCCCAAGGTTGCTGTCCTCTAGCATAATTTGAAACCCTGGCCCTCTAGCCTCAGGTAACTTGCTCCAACCACTAGGCCACTCCTCTGTAAGCTCTGTTGAGAAGGAACTGATTCTTTTTGTGTACTTGTGGAGCACTGCATATACCTGGTAAGTGCTAGATAAATGATAAATAGTAATAGTAGTAGTTTAGCCCACAGTTTCCTAACATATGCATAAAAACAATGTTTTTATGCCCAATGCTGAAAACAAATCAGCTGCAAATAATATGCATACAAACACATGAGAGCATGCCAGTCACCATAAAAACACACCCACACACCTGCTTGTGTTATCCTCATTCTGCTGGCACCTGGAAGAGTGTTGCATGTGCATATGTTATTATATTATGTGCATGAGATTTGTGTGTCTGGATTGCCAACTGTATATTCCATATCGTCCTACTAGTCCAGTCAGAAAAATGGATTGTGTTCCCCTACCAGCAGATTGGTGGAGACTGTAGGCGGGTTCTTACCTACAAAAGCATCCCTAATAGTTACCAAGATTGCCTGGAGCACATGGGACCCGTACACCAGGGGAAAAACAAACAAAAAAAGAACTCAGATCACAGTTTCTTGTCAGCAAAAAAACCCCTCTTTATTTAAACAAGCAAACTCCATAAGCACCAATGAAAACCCCAGGTTTAAAATACATCACTCCCATGCCTCTATTCACTTCAGCCACCAGAGGTCCCTTTAGTATTTCTTTGTCTCTGTCAGATAATGGATGGATTTTCTGCTCTCTAAAGAAAATCTGAGAGGAAAAGATTGATAAAATGCTTTGAACAACCACCTTGAGGGTGACTCTCACTTGAGTACAGTGTGGGAGACTCCACTAGACTGCAGTCTTTTCGGTAGCCATAGGAGAAGGGAAAATTGTTTCAGCTCCACACTCTTATGATAAGGGCCGGTTAAGGATCCAAAAAATTGGAAGGATCTCGAAGAGTGCAGCAGCCTCACACAAGCTCAGCGCCCCCTCCCTCCTCCTCTGTTTTCCGCTGCTTGCTCCCAAAGATAGCAGAAGGCTCTCAGAGGGATCTACCTGCCAGCCACCTTAAACGCAGTGCTGCAAAAGGCAGTAAAATATATCATGGGAGCCCAGCATAAATCTTCTGCCTAGGGCTCTCATGAGTACCAAGGCTTGGCCTCATCTTTGTTCTGGTTGGGAGCTCCTGATTCAGTCTGTGTGGGATGCAATTAGAGGTAGACTGCTGATGACAATTTGTGCAGTGTGAGGTTTCCCACCATTTTCTACATGTGATAGTAGCATTTTCTCCTCTTGTGCGCCTAGCAGTCACGTGGTCTGTACGTGCTTTCCATCCAAGTGGTTCCAACACGGATTCCTACCCTAGCACCTGTAATGCATGTTGCAGTTAACATGTGCACAATTAAAGCATAGTCAACGCGCGCCACAGTAAAAAAACAGATAATGCACACCTTCGGGCCGCCGCAGCATTAGCGCGTGCTGTTGTGCTACTTGCCTTAACTCTGTCTTCTTCCACAAAACATTGTTTGACCTGTGGCAAGCACGGTGCCTCATTTCTGGATTCTGGACTGCTCTTCTTGCATGATAGTTCTGAGTCATCCCTGGAGGGCTTGCTCCCCCTCTGTCAGCCAGGGGATGTGATTAGTCTGGACTTGCCTGCCTCAGGGCAGGAGGTGACAAATGACGCTATGGGTAAGGATATGCAGCCAGCCAGAGGATCTGGCAACCATGCTGTGAGCTGCTCATCATCCTCTAGGGGGTCTGTGGTGAATGTGCCCCCTGTATTGCGGCGGTCATTTCCAAGAGGAGAGCTTCTAGACTCTGGATTGTCCTCCCCAGAATTCTTTCTTTTTTGCAGCAGGCCTGATTCTTCTGGTGTGGAAATTCAGCACCTGCAGCCTCTGGGTGCCCCCGGGTGTATTCTCATGCAGGGCAGGTGGAGAGTGGATGCCCTGTTTGATTGTCTTTGACTAAGTGTCCCCGGTGTGGGGCACCTCCTGTAGATTTTGTCTATGACTTGGATTCAGATAGCTCGATACTGAGCTCTGACATGGATATAGAAGTACTCCGCCTTCAGAAGATTGTGAGGCTTACTCTGGAAAGAGGAGGAGAAGAGCTAGCAGCATTGATTGCCAGGGTTTCATCTGCCTTGAACTTGATGGATGCTTCCAGCATGGAGCAGGAGTTGAAGGTACACTCACTCCTTCGAGGTGTGAAAGTCCACTACTGTCTTCCCATTTCGAGATGTGATCAAGGATATGATCCAGTCAGAATGGGATTCTCCTGATTCCCTGCCTAAAGGGTTAAGGGTGTGTAAGAAGATTCTCACTCTTTTGGAGGAAGGGTGCATTGAGTGGTTTGTCATTCCCAAGGTGGATGTGCAAGTCAGCCTTAAAGGATTTCTGGACCGTAAGGTGGATTTGTGGGTATGTGGGTGCATTGTAACTTCGTTGATCATGGTCGGTGGGGGGGTGGGGGGGGGAGGGAGGGGTGTTCCAGCCTCATTGTTTTGTGAAGTGATTTGTAAACTGTTACTTTTTATTAAAATGTTGTTAAAAATTAAGATTAAAAAAATGTAATGTGGACAAGTGTAACCCAAACTATAGATACACAATGCTAGGTTCCACATTAGGTGTCACTACCCCAAAAAAAGGATCTAGGTATGATCTTCTGTTTGGTGGAGGAACCAGTTTTGCCATGGCAGCAGATATTCTGCAGCTGATGGTATGTACCAGCCTGATGTCTCGAGCCCTGCTCCCGTGGATTCAGTCTCTTCCATAGGATGATACTACCCCTCTTTTGGAGTTGGTTAGGCCTTTCTTTCTGATGCCATGTATGACCTGGTATGTTTGGTGGCCACAGTGTCATGGCATTGGATTTGGCTTCAGCACTGAGCAGTGGACACGTCTTTCAAAGTCTAGTTGGTCCAACTGTTTTTTAAGGGAAAGCTGCTGTTTGGAGCTGAATTGGAGAAGCTGGTGAGGGACCTGGGTAAGAAAAATCTACTTCCTTCCAGAAGATGGGTCCAAGGGGCCTGTGAAGTGGGCTGGTACATCTTCTCATCAGCTTCTGTCCATCCACCAAGAGAGCACTGGCCGCATTCCCGGAGGCCTCAGGACTCTCATTACCAATCTGGAAAACCCTTCATCCCTTCTGCAACTGGGCTTCATGCTCGTTCTCAGTCCTTCAGTGGAACACGTGGACCCAGGGACTCTGTCCCTTCTGGAGGAGGACCCTCTTGGATTGCACAATGAAGGTTTTGGGCCCATTCTCTGGTTCCTCCAGTTTGAGATAAGCATTGCCTTTCCTTTCAGGAATGGGCCCAGGTTACCAAGGATTTTCTCGGTGCTAGACACCATTCAATTCTGCTATGTGGATCTGAAATCAAAAGTGCCACTGTGTGGATCACCTTAGACAAGTTGCAGTACCTAAAGGCACTGATTCCCTTCCCGCTGGGCCTCAAGGGAGTCGACGAGCACTAGTGCATCTTGTGCTTCTAGATGGAAACCTTGCACTTTGTGATTCAAGCAGTGCACTGAGAGGAGTTCTTGGCTTCTCTGGATCTGGCTGAGGTATTTTGATATCCTGATCCAGATGGATCAGCAAGTTATCTGCATGTTGCCATGCCTGGCTCTCTCTTTTAGTTTGCTGCCCTCCTTATCAGGCTTTCCACCACCGTGAAGAAGTTCTCCCAGGTCAAAGTGGGTGATGGCTGTAGTGCTGCAGCACCAAGGGATTTGCGTCCTCCTTAGAAATCCTTCGCTGGGTGATCAATCAGGGAAGAGCCAGCTGTGGCCTTCCCAGTCCCTGGAGTTTCTGGGAGCTTGTTTCGACTCTTGAGTGAGCAGAGTTTTCCTGCCAGAAGAGAGCTTCAAAGTCTGCTGGATTGTCTGGTGCTGTTCTGGGTGCAGCAGGCTCTCAGACTCTGGGGTTTTCTTCAGCTCCTTGGATTGATAGCAGTGACCATAGAGATGGTGCCATGGGCGCATGCTCACATGCGACTACTCCAGCGGTCCTTGTTGACTCTGTGCTCCCTGAGTTCTTAGGAGTTCAAACGCAGGCTCCCACTTCCATTGATGGTGAAGTCCAGCCTGAAGTGGTGGCAGCAGTCCTGTCATCTGAGGAAGGGCTTGCCACTAGATGATTTCTCCTGGATCCTACTGATAATGGATACCAGTCTCTTGGGCTGGGGAGCCCACTGCTAAGACCGTATTGCCTAGGGCCTTGGGAATCACAAGGAAGCAATGTGATCCATCAACCACCTCGAGGCAAGGGCCATCAGGTTGGCTGTTCTGTGTTTTCAGCCTCTGATTGGGGGCCGGGCATTTTGAGTGTTTTCAGACAACGCCATGGCGGTGGCTTATGACAGTCGGTAAAGTGGGTAAAAACCACCTAGCCTTGTCTGCACAACACATCGCTGGGGTGGACACTGTGGAAGTGGACTTCCTCGGCTGGCACTCTCTGGATCCTGGAGAGTGGGAGTTGAGTCAGGAAGCATTTCAGTTGATTCTGTGCCACTGGGGTCATCCTGAAATGAATCTGATGGCGACCCACTCCAGTGCCAACGTTTGCCGCTTCTTCAGTTGTCACATGGAGACGGGATCAAAGGGCGTAGATGTACTGACCCATCCTTGGCCAAGCCAGAACCAGCTGTATGTATTTCCTTTATAGACCCTGGTAGAGCATGTGATTCGGCACATAGAACACCGCCCAGGCAGGATTGTTCTGGTGGCACTGGATTAGCTGAGGAGAGCATGGTTTGGAGATCTCATGCAGTTCCTGCAGTCACTTCCTCTTTAGTTGCTCCTGTCTCCGTGCCTGTACCAATCATTCTGGAGGACCCCGTTCCCTTCTTGCTTATGGTTTGGTTCTTGAAAGGCCTGAGATAGGTCAGGGAGGCTATTAATTTAGCTCTGTAACATACTCCTCCCTCATTCCTGTGCTCATCCTGGTTGGCAGTAGAGTGGCAGCAGCCAGGGCTGTACCAAGGACTTTGCGAGTGGTGCAGTCACACAGGGCGCAAGTATGTAAGGGGTGTTGATGTCGTCATTGGGCTTCCAGGAAGTCCAACAAAAGCAAGTTCCTGATTTGCAGCTGGATGGATAGAGGGGCTTGGTACAGTCCTGGTGGCAGCAATATGTCAGGTGAGTTTTCCCAGTCTGATGTAGGTGTATGGTATTTTGAAAGCAGCAGTTGAACTTTAGATGGCATATGGGAAGATGCTGCTTTGCTCCGCTCCCTCTTGCCACCCCAGAAAGATAGGCAGGGGAGAATCAGAAAACTAAAGAAAAGATGGGGGTGGGATGTATGTCGGTGGATAGGCGTTTGCAGGGGGAGGGGAAAAAGGGAGGAAAGGAACATGGATGGATGTGAAAGAGGGGTTGGATGTCCTGTGCTTGTGGAAGAGGGATGGGTTGGATGTGAGAAAGATGACATTTTACTTACCAGTTAATGTCCTTTCCTTGAGTCCTGCTAGACTAGTCCAAACAAGTGGATTGTGTTCTCTCTACCGGCAGATTGGTGAAGACAAAGAACTAATGAAAAGCCCAGGTTTCAATGACATCACTCCCATGCCTCTATTCACTTCAGCCACCAGAGGTCCCTTCAGTATTTGTCCCAAAGCTAGAGCAACCAAAACACATGCTTCAGAATATTCAAACTCTACACCCTCACCCTCTGGAATTCTACCCCCCCTACACTGAGAAACATCAACTCAATTGTAGAAATCCGAAAGAATTTTAAAACCCCCTCTTTCAAGAACACTTCAGCACTGAATCCCAGTGGAACGCAAACCAACATGACCTCTCACAAACTAACAGGATTTATCCCAGTCCCCTCACTTAAGTCACCCCCCTTAGAGACTCTAACACCCCCTCCCCAAGCCTATACCAACTGTGTAAATAGTTTCAATACCCTAATTTAAACTTAGTTTAATCTTATTGTGTTTACAAGTTTTATATCTTACAGATGTATGCATAAGTTCGTTGTATTCACACAGTTAAATGTAAACTGGTAGAAAAATGGTATATTAAAACCTGTTATAAATAAATAAATAAATATGGGAGAAACATGGCAAGCCTCACATAACCTCAATCGTGGGTAATGAGGAATAAGCAACAGTAGAGAACTATGTACATGAAAGCATAAACAGAAAGTTGTCTGTATAAGATGGACCTGTAGAGCCGAGTATAAAAATCATAGTGGACTCGAGGGAACCGCAGCAGAAGAACAAAGCAAATACAGCCTCAGGGGCGTTTCCTGAATTGACTCGAGGAAAGGACATTAACTGGTAAGTAAAATGTTACCTTCCATATTGTCCTGCTAGACCAGTCCAGACAAGTGGGATGTACCAAAGCTACAATTACACTGGGTAGGAAGAAGGCACAGCAGCTTGCAAACCCACAGTGACAAAGATTGTGTTCACCCACATGTGGACATCCAAACGGTAATGCTTGACAAAAGTGGAAAGTAATGCCCACATTGCCGCCCGACAAATGCCTGCAAGAGCTAAAGAGCTCTGCTCAGCCCACGAGGACACTTGTGCTTGGGTAGAATGGGTGCGCAAACTCTCCAGAACAAGTTAGTTCTGCAACTGAAACACCAAGACAATGGCCTCCTTGATTTAATGCCCTAAAGCCGATTTGGCCACCATGTCACCTTTGTACGGGCCAGCAAACAGCACAAAAGATGGTCAGACATATGAAAGGAATTCATAGCCTCCACATACCAGAGAAGCACCCTCCAGACATCCACATGGCGAAGATCCTTATCCTTCCCCGACACTGCTCCTTAGACCACCTGGTTCACATGAAGGGGAGAAATCATCTTAGGCAAGAAGGATGGCACAGGCTGATTGGAAACGGTCTCCTTAGAAAAGACAGATAAGGATCTCAGCAACACAGAGTCAGCGGCTCCAGACACAGACCAGAGGGGAGGACACAGAAGCCACACCCTTGGAGAAAACACAAAACGTTTAGGTGCAAGGCTAGAGACTTACCAGCCACTGGACCTCAGAAACCAGCAAAAGCTGCCACCTGAACTTTCAAGGAGATAAAGGCCATCCTTTAAAAAGGCCAACAGAGGACACCTTGGCTGCCTCAAGAGCCAACTGCTGAGTGCCACACCATTGCTCAAAGAAGCACCAGATCCATAAATATGCTAGCTTTGTAGATCTTCTCCGATCTCCAAGCAGAGTAGAGATCACTGCTGGAGAGTAGCCCATACACGCTAGCTGTCTCTTTCCAAGAGCCATGCCGTAAGCAAGAAGTGGATGAGATCCTCTAGGATGAACAATCCCTGCTGCAATGGGCCCTGAGATGGAGGCAACTGTAAAGGAGGCCTCTGCAGGATCCGCATTAGGTCTCTGAACCATGCTCTCCTTGGCCTGCCCAGGTGGCATTTTGTACACAAAAATACACACACCACCAGGGGCTATTGAGGAAACATGTACAGCAGGTGCTGACTCTCTAAGGCTGGATCATGGAGTCTATGCCTTCAGACCCCAGCTCCTTGTGGGGACTGGAGAAGCAGCAAACGTTGGCATTGGTGGTCACCATCAGATCCATTTTGGGATGACCCCAGTGATGCAAAATCAACTGAAACACTTCCTGACCCAACCCACTCTCCAGGATCCAGAGAATACCAGCTGAGAATGTCCATTTTCACATTGTCCACCCTGGCAATGTGCCAAACCGACAAGGCTAGGAGGTTTTTTTCTGCCCAAGCAAACAGGAGAGCTATCTCCAGAGCTACCCCGGCACTCCTCATGCTGCCTCACTGATTGGAATTATCCAGTGCCATGGTGTCTGAAAATGCTCGAACATCCTGGAAGCACAGGAAAGTCAACCTGATGCCTCTCAACTCAAGGCAGTTGATGGATAACACCACTTCCCTGTGGTTCCAATGGCCCTGGACCATATGCTCTTGACAATGGTCTCCCCAGCCTGAGAGACTGGCATCTGCCATCAGAAGGATCTAGGAGAAATCATTCATCAGGACGCCATTCCTCTGATAACAGGCTACAGACTGGACTTCACCATCACTGGGAACAGGAGCCTGTGCTCAAACTCCTGAAAATTCAGTGCCCACCAAGCCAGCAAGGATTGCTGGAGTGGTTGCATGTGAGGCTGTGCCCATGGCACCATCTCTAAGGTCACTGCTAGCAATCTGAGGAGCTGAAGATAATCCCAGACTCTGTGAGCCTGCTGTGCACAGAACAGTGCCAGACAATCCAACAGTCTTTGACTTTCTCCTCTGGCAGGACCACTCAAGTGTCAATACATGTTCGCAGAAACTCCAGCGACTGGGAAGGTAATAGTTGACACTGATTGATCACTCAGCCAAGGCTTCCAAAAAGGACACCACTCAGGCTGCCACCCAAGATGCCTCCAAAAGGCAACGGGCCCAGATGAGCCAGTCATCCAACTAGGGATGGACACAGATCCCTTGGCTCTGCAGTGCCACAACTGTCACTACCATGACCTTGGAGAGTATCCTCAAGGTGGTGGATAGCCCAAAAGGGAGATGGTGAGAGCTAAAATTCAGATACTTTGCTGATCCGCCCAGATTGTGATATGAAACTATGCCTCATCTAGATCCAGAGAAGCCAAGAACTCCCTTCGGTGCGCTGCTGGAATCATGGAGTGCAAGGTTTCCATCCTTGAGCTGCTACTGGAAAATGGGGGCTGTGACTTTAACCACATTCACAGTGAAAGGCCCTGTAAGTAAATCAAAACAAATTCACATTTTAGAAAGAATGGCAATTTGCTATACAACACTAACAGTCCAGTTAGCATAGAAAGAGCCATCTTGATTAACGATGATGGCACTGGGGAAAGACTTTTCTCCACTGCTATAAAAACTCAATGAAGTGACAGTGGAAAAACAAAAGAATTAGGTATTGCTGTTCATTTGATCTGATCATGGATTTTTCACTTGATAACTCAACCTATTTGAAATGTCAAAACCAAGTGTGTCCCAATTTCAAAAGCAACTGCTCTGCACTAAGTGAAACACAATGCATGACACTGATGGCTTCACTAATGAACAACATGGCTGCTTCTTGGCATCTGTATTAAGGCATTACTTACAATGTGGAAAACTGCTTTTAATGGGATAGTTACTTTAACAAAGCCTTCCACAGTTTACACCAGCAGAATCTGATACAGCAGCATTCATCCTTTAAAACATATTAATTATATGCTAGCTTGAAAGGGAGGCATAGCAGTCACCTTCCAAGACCACCCAGTGTTGCCCTCTGACCCAGGTATATGCTTTATTTTTAATGGCCTGTGTCTCTAAACAGCCACACTGATTTTATTGCAAACCTTACTTACGAAAACAGCAATTTTATAACTAGTCTTTATTTACCAAGAGCATTCCACTGACACAGCCAGAAGTCTTCCCTGAAATAAAGATTCTTTAAAGCAGTTCTGGAATGGACAGCAGCTTTGGGTCTCATGGAAGAATCAAAAGTTTGCAGTAAGTAGGAAGACAGCTGTAAAATATGGCAAAATAAATAAAATCCACAATTACGTCTTTCTAACTGGGCCCCTGCATCCAAAAAGATTTAAGGCATTTAAATGGTTTTCAGACCTCCAAGCTCTGTGAATGCTGCTCAGTGGTATATTCAATGGCATTAACATGGCTAGTGCCGCTGAATAGTGTATCAGTGGGTGCCGTCGCTGCACACCCTGAAGCTAAGCCACTGATAACTGGGCAGCGACAATATTGAGCCAGTTACTGGCACATGGTGAAAGTCAGGTGTCATAAAGGCTGACCTAACTTTTGCCGCATAAGCTAACTGGGCAGTAACTGAGTATCACTGCTCCCCGGTTAGCTTCCCAGCAATCTGGCCAACCTGAATATTCAATGCAGGGGCCTAATATGCAGGTTTAGAGTTCAGCAGTGGTAGTTAGCCACATTGGATCATCTACCCTCCGCCATTGAATACCAAGCCCTTCATTTCTTTAAGTTGCCATTTGCCTGTTTCTCATTTCCATTGTTTCCTCTTTTGAACATATTCCTAGGTGTGTGTGTGTGAAATCACAATGATCGAGGTCCCCAGAAGTCTCTCTTTCTCTCCTCACCTAGTCTTTCTCATTCTCATCCCATCAATGCAGTAGTCTCTCAATCTTGCTTTCATGCCTATCAGCCTTCCTTACTAAATCACCCACCCTCATCCTCGGCAGTCTATTTCTCTCAACTACCAAGTCCTATCCCTAGTAGTTTCAGCCCTCACCCCTCAGACAGACATCCCCTATTCTCCCAGTCAGCCACCCCATCCCACACAACGCATGCATCTCCTCTCCATATCCAGTCAACCACTTCCAACTGTCTCTCTTTTCTAAATTGTCACCCCCATCCTTGCCCCCCAGTATTCTCAACCCCCACCGGTCAGCCAGAAATATCCTATTCACCCCATCAGTCACCCCAAACAAATGCCAACCATCCCCTTCTTTCAACCAGCTCAAAAGTCTCTCTATAAAACCCCTTTGTCCTTAGGAATATCCCTCTCAACCCCACCAGGGACAGCCCAAGTGTGGTGCGGGGCCATGTGCGGAAACTCATTGCAGGGCCTCATTTCCATAGCCACTGGACCTCATTTGCATACATTTACTTTATTTTCTTTTAAAATGTATATGTTACCAACTAAAATTTTAGGTGGCTTTCAAAGGAGCCCTTCACAAGAGCCTCTTTTCTCCTGGCAGTGACTTAGAGCATGTTTACTAAATATTAATGTGTGTTAAGTGCCACTACGCCAATAGAAATAAATGGGTGTCCTGCACTTAGTGCACATTAAGATTTGTGAATGCACCTTAACTTTTAATCATGCCTCTTAATGAGTGTCTGAATACCATTTGCATGGACAGTGAGGATAAAGAAAGATTACCAGATTTCTACATTACTATATTCCAGTGCCAACTGCCAAGCACATTAGGAAGTACTATAAACCCTGCTTATTTAGAACCCTTAGCAAACCCGCCGTATCATAGCAGCATTACCAGGACTCACAAAGCCTACCTATCAAAAGACAACACTGCAAATATTAAGCCAATATATCTCAGAGAATACCAATACATCCCCTACTGAAGAAAGAGAATAATGCACATTTCCCAGAGCTGACCTATTCCAGTTAATAAATTCAAAATAAAAACATATTTTTCTAACTTTGTTGTTTGGGCATTTTATTTTTCAGTCACAATTGCGCCATTCGCTTTCTTCTAGTCTCTTCATGTCTTCTACTAACTCTCCATTGTCTGATGTCCATTTTTCCTTCTCACTTCTAGCTTTTTCCATTCTCTCTCTACATCTGCTCTAACATTGCGATCTTTACCCTTCCTCCATTTCTTTCTTTATTCCTTTTTCATCCACTCAGATTTCACCCTTCCATCCTCAGTCCCCATTTACTCTCCCAATACCTGGCCAATCATAGATTTTTCTTCTCTCCCATACAAAATATCTTTTCCTCTCTCCATCCTCACTTCCCAGCTTCTTTTTTCTCTCGCCAGCCCTATCCTCTTTTAGTCCTCCCCCAACATCAGCTCCCTTCTAGTTCCAGCCTCTCTCAGCATCTGCTCCATTCCATTCCAGTCTCATTCTCCCATTCCCCCGCATCAACCTATTTGCAGTCCTAGCCCCCAGTCCTCTTCCAAGGCCAGCAGCTCTCTCCTCCCCTCCCTCTGCCATCAGCCCATTAGTAGCCCTAGCCCCCAGTTTTCTTCCAGGGCTAGCAGCTCTCTCCTTCTTTCCCCCCCCCCCCCCGCATCAGCCCATTTCCAGTCCTAGCACCCCCTAATCAGTCCTTTTCCAGTGCTAGCCCACCCTAATCAGCCCATTTCCAGTCCAAGTCAACCGATCAGCCCATTACCAATCCTATTCCACCCTCATCAGTGCATTTCCAGTTCCAGTGCCACTTCCCCCCCTGGAAGAGCCCCGCGCCTGCCTGACCATCTTCAGAGGGAGCTCGGGAGGCCTGAAGCCTGGCTCCCCGGCTCACCTATGCAGAGCCACGAGAGAGAATGGTGTTTTCCTTCTTTCCCGTGGCTCTGTTAAAGTTGAGCCGCCAGCATGCTGTCTTGCGTGAGATAGGAAATGCCCCCGTTTACCCTCCCGATACTCGGCGCACCGATTGGTCAACTTGTACCTTCCCTCTCACGCTGCTGGCTTTGGATCACACTACAGAGCAATTATTCCCTCTTCGTCAGAATTTTCATGGCTGTCATTGAATTTGAGCCTCATGGTGCCTGAGCTTCCTGACTGGTCTCTCGCACTCCTGATAAGACCTGAGTGACAGACCGGTGGAATTCAGGCATCCTGTGGTTCATACTCACTAAGGGGCCATTTTACTAAAGCCCCATAACCTGTTAATGTGCACTTTAATACACGGCAACTGGCAGCTGGAAATGCTAAGAGGGGGGCATGCCAGAGCATATTACTCCTTGCATGAGGGCAATTGCCATGTGCTCAGTAGCAATGTGGCAGCTAGAGCGAGTGCACCTAATGACACCTTTATGGGTGTGGTTAGGTGCACCCGGCAGAAGTGCACCTCACGTTAGCGTTTACGATCATACACTAACTGCTGGGAACAAGCCAGGCATGCCCCCAAGAAGTGAGCACACGAGGGTTGCACTTACTGTATGATGGTAGTACTGCTGATTGTGCAGAAAGTGTACACCTTTATTAAAAGGGCCCCTAAGAATTACAGGTGTAAGTTATTTATTTATTTAAGTTTTTTTCTATACTGCTTTATCCTATGGTCAAAGTGGTTTACAATGTGACAGAACATTATACTTTGAACAGAGAGGTGAACCTTTTAGTGTCCAACGGTCCCAATCAGGAACAAAAATTTGATGTACTCTCATAAAACACCTACTGAACCAATCCTAACATAATATTTTTAAATTGGAACTCATGTAATCATAGTGTGTGGCCGTGGTCTGTACCCTCCACTGTCGGTTTCACTCATGTAACCATCTACAACCTGTGGAACATTAGCTCAAAGTTAGTAAAAAAAAAATCAGTAAACTTACCAGTTTCAGCAATTTGCATATTATGAAATCATTGCTATAGCTTCTGGTCTAGCTTTCATAGAAGACTGTCAGGGAGGATTGTCTGATCATTTTAACACATTATACACCAATATTTATGCAATATGTGAAAAGTTATGATACAGATTATGTCGATGTTCCCATTTGGGAACGTTTGCTCCCCGGAGGACAATAATTCGCAGTTTCTAAACAATTGCCCAGAAATAGAAGGTATGCAAGAAATATCATTTTAGCACTGTTAACAAAAGACAATTAGGTAACTACATTATTGCTGTGCTGTATTAGTGTCCATGTCCATGATTTTCAGTATCAAGTTGTATGACAATAGTTGTACAGAATTTTCTTGAATGTTCTAGAATGTTTTTCCAGCTTTCACAGAGTCCTTACATCTACCCTTGAATTCAAGGTTATTGTAGAATATTCTAGAACTTTCTGGAGATTTCTTTGAAACTATATATAAGCCAGGACTCTGAGGATTTATCTATATAACTGATGCCCTCTCACTCTGGACCTTGAAGAGAGTCTTGGCGACCAGGGGGGTCGGTGGGAACACAGATTAGGCCCTCTGACCATGAAATCAGGAAAGCGTCTGCTGCCACTCTCCCCGGGTGCGCCTGACATGAGCAGAAGTGAGGTAGCTGCACGTTGTCTGAGGAGGCAAACAGGTCTATCATGGGCCTGCCCCAGTGGTGGAGGAGTTGCCTCATTACCCCGGGGTTCAAGTGCCACTTATGTGGATGAAGATCTCTGCTCAGCCTGTCTGTTAAATAGTTGTCCTGGCCTGGCAGTTATACCGCTCACATGTGCATGTTGCGCACTGCAAAGGAGAGGAGGGTCACAGCCTCCTGGCAGAGGGAGTACGAGCCCATGGCCACCTGGTTGTCTGTCTGGATCAGCACAGGTTGGTGCCACAGGTAGTAGCAGGCCTGGAAGATTGCTCTGAGTTCTAGGAGGTTGATTTGCAAGAGCGATGACTCCTGGAACCTGGTGCCTTATGTATCGTGGTCACCATAATGCACCCCCCAGCCCAGGAGGGAGGAGTCCATTGTCAGGGTCCTCTGGGGTGTGGGTGTCTGGAATGGCATTCCTGCTTGGAGGTGGCACAAGTTCTGCCACCAGGTGAGGGACTTCACCAGTTGGCAGGTGACTCTGAGCCTGTCCCATAGTCTGCCCTTGGCTTGAGTCCACTGCGAACGGAGGCACCATTGGGCTGTCCGCAAGTGTAGGTGGGCTAATGTTGTGATGTGGACCGTTGAGGCCATGTGGCCCAACAGGCGGAGAAGGAGGTGAGTGTACCTCTCCTGACAGATGTATGAGGCAGCCTGCCCTTTCTCTTGGGAGGACGGCCTTGACCTGTAACCTGTCCAACTGAACCCCTATGAACTCCATACTTTGGGTTAGTCTCAACATGGGTGGTGGTTTCTGCCTGGCGATTGCATTGCCATGCTGTTGGGTAAAAAGATGCAATGGACCATCTCAACTTCAGATGGGAAGTAGCCACTGTAGCAATGAAAGTGGGACTTGAAGTATAACAATTGAGAAGGGATGGCCCAACAGCCGCAGTCAGCCAAGATGATGTACAATCCCATGGTGGTTATTTCCTCTCATGAATAACACAAGGACGTTGCATTCAATGCCAAAAGAACACAAGAAAATGGTGCCAAATGTGCCAAAAGCGGCTCCATGAAAGATGCTTCCCAGAATTTCAAAATATGTGATTCATTGCCTGGCTATTTGCATATTTGTCTTCATATATGTATTTGTCAAATTTTATCAATATTTGGTAAGCACTACTTGTTGTTATTGGTTTTGATTAGTTATTTGTGAAAAAATAAAAACATTTAAAAAAAATTGTCCTTCAGCGAGCCAATGTTCCCAAATAGAAACATACCAATAAATCGACAGGGAAATAAGCTTTTGGTCTGATTATTTTGCATGTGATCTTACATTTCCCTAGATACAAATATACTAAAAGTGCACCACTGTAGCACACCTGGAGCATAGGGCGGACTCTAAAAGGTTAACGTGAAAGCAACATTAACTTAAGTTTGTAGGTCCTGGGTATCATTTATGACTGGTCTTGGTCGAGGGTGGGAGTAGACATGGGAAGGGGAGTGGGGGGGACAGGGAGAGTAAGTAGTTGGAATGGTAGCTGGTTAGGTGACGTCTGGAGAGCAGTCTTTGAATATGTCAGTCTTTAGGGCTTTTCTGAAGGTGGTTGTGTCCGTTGTAGTCCGTCAGGAATAGAGTTCCACAAGTGTGGAGCGTAAAGTGAGAAGGCTGTCTTATAGGTGGTGGAGCTGGTTTTTGTAAATTACAGAGGTATGCATAGCATGTTCTATGAGCCAGTTCATCATTTTCTATTATCAGGTGTAACTTGGAGTAGGGATTCCAGGTGCGCCAGAGAGGAGTTGTTGAGAATTTTGAAGGTTGTGGACTTGTATTTTATGCGTCCCTTAGTTGGCAGTGAGTAGCTGTTTCTCATTGCTGCAACAGCACTGTTAGCTGTGACAACCTACAAAAATTAAGAACACCACAGAAACATTTCTGGGACTTGGGATTTGTTGAGTCCTGCAGTAATCTTAAGTTTCTCCCAATAGACACAGAATGTGACAGATGCCAAAGAGGTCCATTTTTAAAGATCCAGTGAGTGAAGAAGAGAGCCAACACGTTTTAGCCTTCTGTCTTTAGGAGAATTCTCAGCTGAACCTAGCCTTCTAGATTTTCAGCTGATAATTCACCTAAATTTGACAAGCTTGATTAAGGGCAGCTGGTTTCCCTGGCTTAATTTACTCAAATAATGCTGAAACCTGGGCACCAACCAGATAAATTGACCTTAAGAGGCTCCCCTTCCTTCCCACTCAATCTTTTAAAGACAAACTGCCCTCCCTCTAGTCCTTCCTCCAACACATATTTACTGTATTTAGGTAGAGCTGTGATTTATGTGGGTGTTTTATAAAATATGCACAAAGGCACATACTTTATATAGTTTTTCATTTATCAAAATTGCTTTACATTTCACTTTAAGTGAAGTATGCAAAAATATACACCTGCTCCTGAGCAGCAGCTCTCTCCTTCCTTTCCTCCCCCCATCAGCCCATTCCACTTCTAGCTCCCCCATTTGTCCATTTCTAATCCTAGCCCCCCATCAGCCTGTTTCCAGTGCTAGCTTCCCCCAAACAGTCCATTTCCAGTCCTACCCCCCCCCCCAATCAGCCCATTACCAATCCTAAACCACCCCGATCAGTCCATTTCCAGTCCCAGCGCTGCCCCCGGAAGAGCCCCGCGCCTGTCTTGACTGTCTTCAGAGGGAGCTGGGGAAGCCCGAAGCCCTGGCTCACCTCTGCAGAGCCGCAAGAAAGAATACCGTTCTTTCCTTCTTTCCTGCAGCTCTGTTAAAGTTGACCCACCAGAGTTTCTGAACGCTGGGAGCTTAGAGGCATTTCCTGTGTTGCGTTAGATAGGAATTGCCCCTGTTTAGCCTCCCGATACTCAATGCACCGGTGGGTTTATGGTTTATTAAAATTTGATATACTGCCCTTCAATAAACCAGAGCAGTTCACAATAAAATCCAAATTATAAAATAAAAGAAATTGAAAAGAACTCCATTAAAATCAGAGAAAAGCAAAATTAGTGGGTAAAATAGGAGGGAGGAGATAAACCAGACCCCGCATCTAGTCACTGGAGAGATAGGGCTTTAGTCTGACAGCTGAAAGGCTAATCTAAACAGTCAACTTTATCAGAGCTGCGGGAAAGATGGAAAATGCCATCATTTCATGTGGCTCTGCAGAGGTGAGCTGGGGCACCAGGCTTCAGGTCTCCCCGGCTCCCTCTGAAGACAGACAGGCAGGCAGGCAGGGAGGCGTGGGGCCATGTGTGGGCAACGTTCCCGCATAATGGACGGACTGGCCCTGAACCCCACATTCTTCCCCAGCAGTCTTAATCCCCAACTCCAAGCCAGCCAGCCCCTCCTCCAACTAAGCAGCCACACCACATCACCCACAGCCAGTCATCTCCCTCCTGCCTCACCCCCAGTCAGTCATTCATTGAACATACCCCCACTCAATGACGCTCACCACTCCAACCCCATCCATCTTAAACCAGCAACACCTTCAGAATCTAGCCAATTAGCCCCTCCCTCTCACACTGTACAATTATTCCCTCCTAGTCAGTACTTCCGTGGCTGTCATTGAATTTGAGCCTCGTGGTGCCTGAGCTTCCTGACTGGTCTCTCACAATCCTGATAAGACCTGAGTGACAGACCAGTGGAATTCAGGCATCCTGTGGATCATACTCGCTAAGGGGCCCTTTCACTAAAGCCCAATAACCTGTTAATGTGCATTTTAATACATGGCAACTGGCAGCAGGAAATGCTAACAGGGGGGATGCCAACGACTAGGCATTAAAGTGCACGGTAATTGACCATTCTGCAGTGGGGTAGGGAATGAGTGGAGTGTGGGCATGGAGAGCATATTACTCCTTGCATGAGGGCAATTGCCATGTGCTCAGTAGCAATGTGGCAGCTAGAGCGAGTGCACCTAATGACACCTTTATGGGTGTGGTTAGGTGCACCCGGCAGAAGTGCACCTCACGTTAGCGTTTACGATCATACACTAACTGCTGGGAACAAGCCAGGCATGCCCCCAAGAAGTGAGCACACGAGGGTTGCACTTACTGTGTGATGGTAGTACTGCTGATTGTGCAGTAAGTACAACCTTTAGTAAAAGGACCCCTAAGAGTTACAGGTGTAAGTTATCTGTTTAACAGTTTTTCTATACTGCTTTATCCTATGGTCAAAATGGTTTACATTGTAACAGAACATTATACATTGGACAGGGAGATTAACTTGGAAATAACTTTAACTTAAGTTTGTAGGTCTTGGGTATCATTTATGACTGGTGTTGGTTGAGGGGAGATAGGCGTGGGGAGGGGAGGGGACGGGAGGGAGGGAGGGAGTAGTTGGAGTGGTGGCTGGATAGGTGACTTCGATTTCAGTAAAGCCTTTGACACTGTTCCTCACAGGCGACTTATAAACAAACTGAGCACCCTAGGGATGGACCCTAAAGTTACTGCTTGGGTTAGAAATTGGTTGGGTGGGAGGCGACAAAGAGTACAAGTAAATGGAGCTCACTCTGAGGAGAATGATGTTACCAGTGGTGTGCCCCAGGGATCTGTCCTTGGTCTGATTTCTTTTTAACATCTTTGTTAGTGATATAGCGGAAGGGCTTTCATGTAAGGTTTGCCTTTTTGTGGATGATACCAAAATCTGCAATAGAGTAGACACCCAGGAAGGGGTAGATAACATGAGGAGGGATGTAGCTAAGCTTGAAGAATGGTCTAGAATTTGGCAGCTGGGATTTAATGTTAAAAAATGTAAGGTCATGCATTTGGGCTGCAGCAATCCAAGGGAGCAATATAGTATAGGGGATGAAGTACCTTTGTCCACTAAAGAAGAGCAGGACCTAGGCGTGGTTGTGTCTGATGATCTTAAAGTAGCTAAACAGGTAGAAAAGGCGACGGCAAAAGCTAGAAGGATGCTTGGGTGCATACGGAGAGGGATGGCTAGCAGAAAAAAGGAGGTGATAATGCCTCTGTATAAGTCTTTGGTGCAACCTCATTTGGAGTATAGTGTGCAATTCTGGAGACCGCACCTTCAAAAGGATGTGAACAGGATGGAGTCCGTGCAGAGGGTGGCTACTAAAATGATTAGTGGTCTTCATTATAAAGTATATGAGGACAGACTGAAGGATCTTAATATGTACACCTTAGAGGAAAGGCAGGATAGAGGTGATATGATTGAGATGTTTAAATTCCTCCGTGGCATAAATGTTCAGGGAGAGAGCCTCTTTCAATTGAAAGCAAGTTCTGCTACGAGGAGACATGGGATGAGGGTGAAGGGAGATAGATTCAGGAGTGATATGCGGAAATATTTCTTTACGGATAGAGTAGTGGATCCGTGGAATAGTCTCCCAGTGGAGGTGGTAGAGATGAGGACAGTAACTGAATTCAAAAAAGCATGGGACCAACACAGAGGATCTCTAAAGGTAAAAAGGGGACTGTTGTAGTTGTTATGGAAGGACAGACTAGATAGGCCATGTGGTCTTTTTCTGTCATCATATTTCTCTGTTTCTATGTCTGGAAAGCAGTCTTTGAATAGTGATTCTTTAGGGCTTTTCTTAAGGTTGTTGTGTCCGTTGTAGTCCATCATCCGTCAGGAATAGAGTTCCATAAGTGTGGAGTGTAAATGAGAAGGCTGTGTTAGAGGTGGTGGAGCTGGTTTTCGTAAACAGCGGAGGTATGCATAGCGTGCTCTGTGAGCCACTTCGTTTTCTGTTATCAGGTGTGACTTGGAGTAGGGATTGCAGGTGCAGCGTTGAGGAGTTGAGAATTTTCAGGGTTGTAAGGATGTATTTTTGGTGTCCCTTAGTTGGCAGTGAGTAGCTGTTTCTCGTTGCTGCAACAGCACTGCTAGCTGTGACAAACTACAAAAATTAAGGACACCACAGAAACATTTATGGGGCTTGGGATTTGTTGACTTTTGCAGTAATCTTAAGTTTCTCCCAGTAGACACAGAATATGACAGTAGCCAAAGAAGTCCATTTTCAAAGACCCAGTGAGTGAAGAAGAGAGCCAATAAATTTTAGCCTTCTGTCTTTAGGAGAATTTTCAGTTGAACCTAGCCTTCTAGATTTTCAGCTGATAATTCATCTAAATATGACAAGCTTGATTAAGGGCAGCTGGTTTCCCTGACTTAATTTAGACAAATGATGCTGAAAATTGGGCACCAACCAGCTAAATTGACCTTAAGAGGCTCCCCTTCCTTCCCACTCAATTCTTTAAAGACAAACTGCCCTCCCTTTAGTCCTTCCTCCCTACATATATTTACTGTATGTAACCTTTGTTTTACTCATTATATACATTGAGAATTTCTGGGAGGTACAGGACCATCAAACACGTCATGAGGCTTCGAGTCCTTTACAGCCAAAAAGGAAAGACGAATGTCCATAGTCCATAATTGTAATTCCCTTCAATCTGTGAGTAGGCAAAACTGCAGACCCATACTGGTTAGTGTTCCAAAAATAAAGTCTATTGAAGTATTTGTGAAGAACAGATGATCTGAGAGTGAATTGTTTTACAGCGATATCCATATAGAAACAAAAGCCCAAGCTATGGTCTGTGATTTACTGTCACTGAATATATAGCTGTTGGAAAATCCTCTTCCACACTCTTATCTAGATACTCCTTAGAGAAGTCAACTCACACCAGGATTCTCCCTATATTGATGCCTGATTCAAGCTTCTCAATTTCCTCTCCAGACAGGAATTTGACACTTCTACTGGTTGGAAGATGCAGTCTTCTTTTAAATCCTGAGGGTTCCTTCTCAGCGAATCTTCTAAGAGACACACTTGAGTAGCGTCTACTGCCACTATTTAGTGCAGAAACTCCTGTTGCAAATTCACCACTTGGCAGCTTTCCTCTGCTCTACACGAGGAATCCACTTTAACACAGAATGGGTCTTATCCACTAAATAAGGAGTAGAGTGCTTACTCTCTTTCTCTAAGGATCATCTCATAATTCATTCGGAATCCTTTATGATTCCAATCTCTCTCCCTCTCCTTGGAGTCATGGACTCTATCCTTGAGCCTCATCCACCTTCCCTGGAAGTATGCTAGAGGCCAAGGAACGTTCTTGGCTCTTCTCCTAGACAGAAACTGTTCTCCCTTCAAGATGCCAACCAGATGGAGATTGCCTGTAAAACACTACAAAGACCAAAATCATCTTTATTGACCCACAATCAGAAGTATAACACAAGACCCACAATCAGGGATTAATAAAAGGGGCCACATGGCACTAAGCACACACTGTCTTGAGATTACTTGGATGCTGCACTAAAAGCAGTACTGCCATCCAGTGGCCACAACAAATATTACAAGAAGTAGAGAAAGGACCAACATTTTCTAGAACAGGGGAGGTTCTTTCTGCCAGTCATTTCAGACTGGGAGGAGACTCCTCTGAGAGGAAAAATCCCCTTTAGTATAAAAATCTCCCCAAAGGCAAAATCCAGTCTTTGGCCGCTAGCTATTGCACCATGCGGTTTTAAGTGGGGTTTGCCCTTAATGGGCAGGTACCTCTGCCACTCAGCCAGAGCACTCATCTTACAAAGTGGAGTATTAGTACCCAGCCATCAGGAGCAGAGAAGAGATTGAACAGGCTTGAGGCTCCTCACCTATGCAAACAGGAAGCCTGCATCAGATGGGGCAGCAGCAGAGGGTCAAAGCAACAGCATGCAGCATTGGCGGTTTTGGGTAAGATCTACTTTGCTGTTTTAAAGTCTTTGCCACCACTGCAGATCCTGGAGAGGAGCAGCAGTGATGGCAATGGGCTACCCTCCAGGCCTTGAGCATTTGACAGGACACACTGGGCGGACCACTGCTGGCATTTGCTATATTTCTATGCTACTTTGTAAATGAAGAATAGAGGGATAAGCCAAACTCCTCCTTCCCATTAGATAAAGAATATTAAGGTTCTTACACTTAAGCTACAATTTGTGCGCATGACTTGTAGCGCTATACAAATGCTCAGTAGTAGTAGTAGAGGAGTTGCTAGCCTTCACTGCTTTCACACTTTGGAGCAGAAAAGGGAATTTAAATGAGCACACAGAACAACTGCCTGTTCCTCCATCTTAAATATATGTTTACCAGACTTTTGGTTTGGAAATCTGGGACACTTGCTCCCCTCATCCAGTATCTCCCCTTTGCTTCTCTTGCTCCCACCCCTTGTCCATAATGTCTCCTTGCTTCAGCAGGCAGTACAAAAACCACAGAAAATGCTTTTTTGTGTGGTTTTATTTTTGTGCTGCCACTCAGACAAGAAGACATGCTGGATTGGGGGTGTGGGAGGGGGTCCCTGTCCCAATTCTGCATGCCCCCCTTCTTGCTTCAGTGGCAGCACAAAAGGGAAAAAAGCAACACTGTGTGTCCTCTCGTCTTCCCAACGCCAGGCCACTGGTTTCCCGGCAGGTTCTACCAGTGCTCCAGGCTGCAGCACAGAGCTGCCTCGGCTGCTAGCCTTTCACTGCTGCATGCTGGATCAGTGCTATGTGGCCAGACTCCGAGCTGCGCTGATGTCTGCCTCAGGCTTGGCTCCTCCTGGTCCTTGTTATCTGGGTCGAGCAAGCATCGGGTCAGCTGAGACCAAATACTGCTGGGCCACAGGGTCCAGTAGGCAGCACGAGGTGGATGATTTTTCATGCCAAACAGACTGCTGCCTGGCGCTGCACATTCACACAGAGAGAAGGAAGGTGCATATACAAGCTAGATTTCTTGTAAATCATGGACAACTGCTCTATGGAGCAGTGCCAGTTGGGGACAGCTGTGCAAATTTGGGGGAAATGCTTGAAAATATGGGATGTCTGGTAACCTTAATATATAATGAGGGTCAAACTCAGCAGAGCACACCGTTGGAGCTAGGGTTGCCAACTGGCTTCAGATGTGCCCAACAGGCTTGATCCAGTCCTGGGTTTACCCCATTGCATACAGTGACATGTAGTTTTCCTTTTCTTATGATGTGCAATGGAGAAATCAGAACTACATATCCCTGCATGCAGTGGGATAAACCCAGGAATGGATCAAGCCTGTCAGGCGCATCTGGAGCCAATTGGCAACCTAGTTGGAGTTCTTGAACTCTCTCTAAGGAAAATGGCTACAGGGAAACACAAGGAAAACATGTTCCCTTGCTATCTAAATGAAATTAAAGAAATCAGAATCGGAACAATCCACTTCTACAACTCTTGGTTTCTCTGATTCACCAGTACACATGGCTAGGAGAAAAATGGTTGAGATCCTGCTTCCTCTAGCTCTACGCTGCTACTGTAGGTCACTGGGTAATACAGATGCTGGAAATTACCAGTGCAGCAAGCACCCCAGGGGTCGCTGTAGGAAAACGGCACACTTCTCTTAAAGGCGTATGTCAGCTGCAAAGATGTGAGAAAAAACTCTCTCTGTGGGAGAGTATATTTAAATCTGAAGGGGTTTATGTGGCTGTCATGGTTTGTGGACAGATTAAGACAGACAGACAGATGATATACCATATGGTCTTTAGCTGCCATCATTTTCCATACAGTATTTCTATATGAAGCTATGAGGGGATGGGGAAGAAGGGCTGAGGATAGAGATGATGGGTTTTTTTCCTAATTAAGAATTGTCAACAAATTTACATTAAGCAAATTAAAGGAAAATAAAGAAAGTTTACAGAAACTGTTGGTTAAGTCAAATGCAAGCTTATGCATATAATAGAGAAAAAATATCCTTCCTGCACATGGCACATATTATGAAGGGAGATTACACGAATTTTAAGGAAAAAAGGATAACATAGAAATGAGGGGGTGTTTTTATCATAAAACATATCAAATGTAACTCGCATGGGATGAATGTGTAATCAAGTGAACATTAATTATTTTTGAGTTTGGTTTGTTCATAATATCTGTTCCCCCATATAATTCTTGTGTAGGATCAATAAGTGGTATTTCTCTGATCTCGTTTCCAAAGGATCCTGAGTTACAGAATGTCTTGGCTTTACCCCATTGTCCTAGATGTGCCTGAATCCTCAGAAGGCGCCAATCCTGACAGGAGGAGAGTTGACTCCTGCCAACCATATGAAGCATACATTATTCTTTTAATTGAATACAGACCAAAATCTCTGATGTACCTTTGTTTTGTTTCTTGGTAGTACTCTTTGTAATGTTTCTTTATTTTTTATAACCAAAAAGATGTTGGAAAGAATTATACATAAGGGGACGACAATGTCTCTCTTCTATCTGTCTGTTTGGGGACAATATAATTCCAAAAATTCAAAAGAACAGAACCAATTTTAGCATGGAGGAAAATGATGAATATGGGTCAGATTGGACTGGGGATTCAAGATAAGCTCAGCAAAAAAATAGCCCTATGCATTTATATAGGTGAAGTAGTTTCAGCTTTTGCAGCACAGAAACTTTGCTACAGGGAAACGTAGCAGCTAGAGAATTGCTCTTTTCAAACTTTTTTTCCCCTTTTTTTCTACTCTTTGTCACAGATACAGAGCCAACCCAGACACAGATAACACAAACACATACAAAACAAATACTCATATGCACATATCATATACACCACAGACAACACCCACACACATGCTCACAGGAATTAGAAATAATTCCATCAAGATGCTTCTCATGCATTCCCCACGGTGTACTCCTAGTGCTGCCCCACCCTTATACCTGATGGGCTGCTCCTTATTGATTGAGATCTGTATGTCATCTTCTTTGTTGTAAATTCTACTGTGAAACCTACTGACTGAATCATACAGCTTTCATCATCATTGATGTCTATACTATCAACTAATACTTGTTACCATAAGAACATAAGATATGCCATACTGGGTCAGACCAAGGTCCATCAAGCCCAGTATCTTGTATCCAACAGTGGCCAATCTAGATCACAAGTACCTAGCAGTTTCCCCAAAAGACACAGGTTCCACAATGCTTGTATTGGGTCAAGCAGTGGATATTCTGGGTCCCCTTTAATAAAGGTTTATGGACCTTTCCTCCAGGAACTTGTCCAAACCTTTTTTAAACCCGGCTACACTTACAGCTCTTACTACATCCTTTGGTAGCAAATTCCACAATTTGATTACATGTTGAGTGAAAAAATATTTTTTCTTATTAGTCTTAAATAGGTTACCCGTAGCTTCATTGCAAGCCCCCTAGTCTTTCTATATTTTGATGGCGTAAACAATCGATAAAGATTTACCTGTTCCATTCCATTCATTAATTTATAGACATCTATCATATCTCCCCTCAGCCGTCTCTTTTCCAGGTTGAAGAGCCCCAACCTTTTTAGCCTCTCTTCATAGGGGTATCCTTCCATTACCTTTACCATTTTGGTGGCTCTTCTCTGTACCTTTTCTAGTAATACTATATCATTTGTAAGACACAACAACCAGAATTGCACACAATATCCAAGGTGCGGTCGCACCATGGAACAATACAGAGGCATTATAATATCTTTTGTTTTATTTTCCATTCCTTTCCTTATGATACCAAGCATTCTATTTGCTCTGTTGGCCGCTGCTGCACACTGGGTGGAGGGTTTTAACATGTTATCCACGATGATGCCTAAATCTTTTTCCAGGGTGATGGTTCCTAATGTGGAACCTTGCATCGTGTAACCATAGTTTGGATTGTTCTTTCCTAGGTGCATAACTTTGCACTTGTCCACATTAAATTTCATCTGCCATTTGGATGCCCAGCCATCCAATTTATCAAGATCCTCTTGCAATTTTCCACAATCCTCGTGGGTTTCAACAACTTTGAATAGTTTTGTGTCATCTGCAAATCTGATAACCTCACTCGTTATTCCCATTTCTAAGTCATTTATGAACATGTTCAAAAGCAGCGGACCCAGCACAGATCCCTGCGGTACTCCACTATTCACCTTTCTTCATTGGGAAAATTGGCCATTTAGCCCTACCCTCTGCTTTCTATCTTTTAACCAGTTCCTGATCCACAATAGTACACCGCCTCCTATCCCATGACTTAATGTTGACAAAAGTCTGTCATGAGGGACCTTGCCAAAGGCGTTTTGAAAGTCCAGATACACTATATCAACCAACTCACCTTTGTCTATCTGTTTATTCACACCTTAAAAAAACATAACAGATTAGTAAGACAAGACCTTCCTTGGCTAAAGCCATGTTGGCTGTCTCCCATTAAGCCATGACTATCTACATGTTCACTAATTTAGTTTTTTAATGATGGTTTTTACCATTTTTCACTGGTCTGTAGTTTCTTGGATCACCACTGGAACCCTTTTTAAAAATTGGCATTACATTGGCCATCCTACAGTCTTCAGGTATTACAGATGATTTTAATGATAGTTCACAGATTACTAATAGTAGGTCTGCAGTCTCATATTTCAGTTCTTTCAACACCTTTGTATGTATACCATCTGGTTCAGGTGATTTGTTACTCTTCAGTTTATCAAATAGTTGTAATACATCTTCCCGGTGTATCAATATTGCTTTTAAGTCTTCCGCAGCATCAGCTTAAATACCATTTCAGTCATGGGTAACATCCCTACATCTTCCCCAATAAAGATTGAAACAAAAAATTCATTCAGTCTCTCCGCTATGACCTTGTCCCCTCTTAGTGAACATAAGAACATAAGATATGCCATACTGGGTCAGACCAAGGTCCATCAAGTCCAGTATCCTGTTTCCAACAGTGGCCAATCTAGGTCATACGTACCTAGCAGTTTCCCCAAAAAACACAGGTTCTACAATGCTTCTACTGGGTCAAGCATTGATATCCTGGGTTCCTTCTTAATAATGGTTTATGGACCTTTCCTCCAGGAACTTGTCCAAACCTTTTTTAAACCCAGCTACACTAACAGCCTTTCTACATCCTCCGGTAACAAATTCCAGAGTTTGATTACACGTTGAGTGAAAAAATATTTTCTTTTATTAGTCTTAAATAGTTTACCCTGTAGCTTCATTGCATGTACCCTAGTCTTTCTATATTCTGAAAACGTAAACAATCGATCTACGTTTACCCGTTCCACTCCGTTCATTAATTTCTGGACTTCTATCATATCTCCCCTCAGCCGTCTCTTTTCCAGGTTAAAGAGCCCTAACCTTTTTAGCCTTTCTTCATAGGAGTATCCTTCCATCCCCTTTACCATTTTGGTGGCTCTTCTCTGAACCTTTTCTAATAACGTTATATCCTTTTTAAGATACGGCGACCAGAATTGCACACAATATTCAAGGTGCAGTCTCACCATGGAACGATATAGAGGCATTATAATATCTTTTGTTTTATTTTCCATTCCTTTCCTTATAATACCTAGCATTCTATTTGCTCTCTTGGCTGCTGCTGCACACTGGGCCGAGGGTTTTAACATGTTATCCACAATGACGCCTAAATCTCTTTCCTGGGTGGTGGTTCCTAATGTGGAACCTTGCATCGTGTAACCATAGTTTGGGTTGTTCTTCCCTAGGTGCATAACTTTGCACTTGTCCACATTAAATTTCATCTGCCACTTTGATGCCCAGTCTTCCAATTTATCAAGATCCTCTTGCAATTTTCCACAATCCTCTTGGGTTTTAACAACTTTAAATAGTTTTGTGTCATCTGCAAATTTGATAACCTCACTCGTTATTCCACTTTCCAGGTCATTTATGATTATGACTCACCTCTGTCCAGCTGTTTATTCACACTTTTAAAAAAACATAACAGATTAGTAAGACAAGATCTTCCTTGTCTAAAGCCATGTTGGCTGTCTCCCATTAGGCCATGACTATCTACATGATGAGTAATTTTATTCTTTATGATGGTTTCTACCATTTTTCCCGGTACTGACATGAGGCTCACCGGTCTGTAGTTTCCCGCATCACCCCTGGAACCCTTTTTAAAAATTGGTGTTACAGTGGCGATCCTCCAATCTTCAGGTATTAGAGATGATTTTAATGATAGTTCACATATTGCTAATAGCAGGTCTGCAGTCTCATATTTCAGTTCTTTCAACACCCTTGGATGTATACCATCCGGCCCAGGTGATTTGCTACTCTTCAGTTTATCTAATACTTGTAATACATCTTCCCGATGTATCGATATTTCCTTCAATTCTTCCGCACCTTTAAATACCACTTCAGTCATGGGTAACATCCCCATATTTTGCTCCGTAAAGGCCGAAGCAAAGAATTCATTCAGTCTCTCCGCTATCGCCTTGTCGTCTCTTAGTGCCCCTTTAACTCCTCTATCATCTAATGGACCAACTGACTCTCTCACGGGTTTTTTGCTACGAATGTACTTGAAAAAATCTTTATTTCGCGTTTTTGCTTCCGCAGCAAGCTTCTTCTCAAATTCTCCCTTTGCCTGCTTTATCAATGCCTTGCATTTGACTTGCCAGTGCTTGTGCTGTTTCCAGGTTTCGTTGTTTGGCTATTTTTTCCATTTCCTGAAAGATGCTTTTTTGGCAACAACAGCCTGTCTGACCTCACCTTTAAACCATGCTGGCAGTTTTTTGGACTTCCTTCCACTTTTCTTAAAGCGTGGAATACAGCTGGTCTGCGCTTCCAAGATAGTATTTTTCAACAACACCCAAGCTTGATGTAAGTCTTTAACATTTGCAACTGCTCCTTTTAGTTTTTTCTGAACTATTTTTCTCATGTTATCATAGTCTCCCTTTCGAAAGTTAAAAGGTAGTACTGTGGATTTCCTTACTAGCCTTCCTCCACTAATTAAATCAAAGGCGATCCTGCTATGATCACTATTGCCAAGTGGCCCCAACATCCTTATCTCTTGCACTAGATCTGGTGTTCCACTAAGGACTAGGGCTAATATGGCTTCCCCTCTGGTCTGTTCATGAACCAGCTGCTCCAAGAAGCAGTCATTTATGTCATCTAGGAACTTTATCTCCCTAGCATGTACTGTCATGACACTGACCCAGTCGATACCGGGGTAATTGAAATCACCCATTATTATTACTGCGCTGTAACATTTGTTAGCTTCCTTGATTTCTTTGAGCATTTCATCATCGATTTGTTCATTCTGGCCAGGCGGTCGATAGTAGACATCCACTGCCATCGCCTTCCCCTTTTTACATGGAATTTGAATCCATAGAGATTCTACAGTGAATTTTGTTTCCTGCAAAACTTTAATCCTTTCTGACTCAATGCCATCTTTAACATAGAGCGCAACCCCTCCACCAATTTGATCAGCTCTATCATTACGATATAGTTTGTACCCAGGTATCACAGTGTCCCACTGGTTGTCCTCCTTCCATCATGTCTCTGATATTCCAATCATATCTAACTTCTCATTTAGTGCTATATATTCTAACTCTCCCATCTTATTTTTTAGACTTCTAGCATTTGCATACAAGCATTTTAGAGACTGTATTTTATTCATATTAATTTGTCTATTGGTAGACATGGGTAATTTGGGATCTTTAAGCTCTGTCTGCTCCATACTCGAGGGCATTTGGGCTACTTTACTCTTTTTTTGGAACCTCTCTGCTTTTGGTAGTATCCTTCAAGGATACATTCTTCCGAACCATCCGCTCTTGGGCGACTGTCGGCTTTCCCCTATTATCTAGTTTAAAAGCTGCTCTATCTCCTTTTTAAAGGTTAATGCCAGCAGCCTGGTTCCATCCTGGTTAAGGTGAAGCCCATCCCTTCGGAAGAGCCCCTCCTTTCCCCAGAATGTTCCCCAGTTCCTAACAAATCCAAAACCCCTCATCTCTGCACCATTGTCTCATCCACGCATTGAGACTCCGGAGCTCTGCCTGCCTTTTGGGTCCTGCACGTGGAACGGGAAGCATTTCGGCGAACGCTACCCTGGAAGTCCTGGATTTCAACTTCCTACCTAAAAGCTTAAATTTAGCCTCCAGAACCTCCCTACCACATTTTCCTATGTCATTGGTACCGACATGTACCAAGACAGCAGACTCCTCCCCAGCACTATCTAAGACCTTATCTAGTGCCCCTTTTACCCCTCCATCATCTAATGGTCCAATTGACTCTCACAGGCTTTTTGCTATGAATGTACTTGAAAAAGTCTTTATTATATATTTTTGCTTTCACAGCAACCTTCTTCTCAAATTCTCTCTTTGCCTGCCTTATCAATGCCTTGCATCTAACTTGTCTGTGCTTGTGTTTCCAGTTTTCATCATTTGGCTCCATTTTCCATTTGCTGAAAGATGCTTTTTTGGCAACACCATCTCTGAGTTTTTTGGACTTCCTTCTGCTTTTCTTAAAGCGTAGAATACAGCTGGTCTGGGCTTCCAAGATAGTATTTTCAAACAACACCCAAGCTTGATGTAAATCTTTAACATTTGCAACTGCTCCCTTTAAATTTTCTTAACTATTTTCCTCATTTTATCATAGTCTCCCTTTTGAAAGTTAAAAGGTAGTACTGTGGATTTCCTTACCCACCCTCCTCCATTTATTGAATCAAACGCGATCATGCTGTGATCACTATTGCCAAGTGGCCCCAACACCCTTATCTCTTGCACCAGATCTTGTGTTCCACCAAGGACTAGGTCCAAAAAGGCGCTTCCCCTCTGGTTGGTTCATGAACCAGCTGCTCCAAGAAGCAATCATTTTTTTCATCTAGAAACTTTAACTCTCTAGCATGTCCTGCCATGACACTGACCCAGTCAATACCAGGGTAATTGAAATCACCCATTATTATTACTGTGCTGTAACTTTTGTTAGCTTCCCTGATTTCTTTGAGCATTTCATCATTCATTTGTTCATTCTGGCCACTGCCATTGCCTTCCCCTTCCCCTTTTTACATGGAATTTCAATCCATAGAGATTCTACAGTGAATTTTGTTTCCTGCAAAAATTGAATCCTTTGTGACTCAATGCCCTCTCTAACATAGAGCGCAACCCCTCCACCAATTTGATCAGCTCTATCATTACGATATAGTTTGTACCCAGGTATGATAGTGTCCCACTGGTTGTCCTCCTTCCACCATGTCTCTGAGATACCAATCACATCTAACCTCTCATTTAGTGCTATATATTTTAACTCTCCCTTCTTATTTTTTAGACTTCTAGCATTTGCATACAAGCATTTTAGAGACTGCATTTTATTCATATTAATCTGGCTATTGGTAGGCAGGGGTAATTTGGAATCTTTAAGCTCTATCTGCGCCATACTCAAGAGCATTTGGGCTACTTTTGTCTTTATTGGAACCTCTCTGCTAATATGCCCTAACTTCATTCTTTTGCTAGTATCCTTCAAGCATTGTTCCGACTCATGCTCTCTTGGGCAACTGTCGGCTTTCCCCTATGATCTAGTTTAAAAGTTGCTCTATCTCCTTTTTAAAGGTTAATGCCCGCAGCCTGGTTTCGTCCCAGTTAAGGTGGAGCCCATCCCTTTGGAAGAGCCCCTCCTTTCCCCAGAATGTTCCCCAGTTCCTTACAAATCCAAAACCATCATCCTTGCACCCAGGGCCATACCGAGTGAAGATAGCGCACTGTGCGACTTGCACATTGGGGACGCCCCCCCCCCCCCATGGAGGGAGAGAAGAGGCACGCCCGATGTTCAAATACCCGGCATGCTATGCAGATCTGTCCCTCCCTAAAAGATCTGCTTAGAATGCTGGTGAAAAGGCTTAAGGGGCACATTTTAGCTGTCCTGCCATTGCTTGCCGCCGCTGAGAGAAAAAAGTGGCGGCGGCAGGCAACGGAAGACAGCTAAAATGCGCCCCTTAAGCCTTTGCACCCTGTGCGACCACACCGCTCGTACAGGGCTAGGTACAGTCCTGCTTGCACCATCGTCTCATCCATGCTTTGAGACTCCAGAGCTCTGCCTGCCTTTTGGGTCCTGCGCATGGAACGGGAAGCATTTCGGTGAATGCTACCCTGGAAGTTCTGGGCAGGCTGAATTAAGTCATAGGTAAAACAGGCACATGACTAGGACCCAAATGTATTTGTTTTTTGGGGGGGTGGGTGTCCTGTTAAATGTGCTAGTATTCAGAAAGCTAGGATTGCCTGGATTTTCTCAGGATTCTACAGAGGTTTGCAATAACATCGAGAAGCTGGAAGGATGGTGAACATTTTCAGGTTACAAAATTTCTATTTGCAGCTCTCCAATCATACTCCCTTATGGGTGATCGTGTCCTGCCTGCTTCCAGGGTAACTAGAGGCGGATACACGAGATAGGATCCAGCCAATGGGAAGTCATTGGGGCAGGAGCACTGGAAGGAGCTCTAATCACAGAAAGGGAGGAGGTGAGCCTGTGCTGTACAAGTGAAGCTTCTGCATGAGGTGGGGGATTGGGTTTGAGTTCTGAAAGAAGCACTGGGCTGACCTCAGAGATAGCGAGTAAGCATCCTGGGTAGGAGTGGGCTGGCCATGGGTAAAAATGGGAGAGGGATGGAGGAAGGGAGAAGCTGCTGAAGGCAGCTGTCAGGAACTGCAAGAACTTTACATGATGATGGGCAGAGCTAATGATAGTGCAGGGAGGGTAGGACACTTACTAGTGAGCATATGAGAAGCAGGCAGCAGGACAACCCCCAGAAGGGTGTGCATGAAGAGCAAAAGAGCGACACTGCTTTAGTGTCTTTCTCCAATGGGGCCAATGTAATATACAAACTCCCTTTGGAAATCTGGGCTGGTGAATGTATCTGTGTAGATAATATTATAAACTTCTCTTACCTCACCTCGCTGCACCCTACGCCTGGAACAGCCTAGCTGTGTCTGTACGCCAGGTACCCTCTCTGGCCCTCTTCAAATCCAGATTGAAGATCCACCTCTTCACCATTGCCTTCAGATCCTGACTTCTATCCCTATCTTATGCCTTGCACTGAACTGACCTATGCTCTGTATTACTCTGACTAGATTGTAAGCTCCGATGAGCATGACTCTGACGGGTAGGGACGGTCTTTTGTATGTGGGCTGCCTTTTGTAGGTTAACTGTACAGCGCTGCGTGCGTGGCTCTCTACAAGTGCTATATAGTAGTAGTATTAGTACATGTAAAGCTAAAGCTACTACTACTACTGATCATTTCTATAGTGCTAAAAGGTGTACGCAGTTCTGTACATGCACATGTAAAAGATGGTCCCTGCTCATTAGAGTTTACAATCTAGTCAAGAAAGACAACATAACAGATGAGGACAAGGCTATATCTAGGGGAATGGTATGGAAACATAGACTAAGCGGAACAGGATCCAAAAGCAGCCTGGATTTGAAAAAGGCCAGAGATGAAACCTGACGTACAGACTCAGTTTGTTCCAGGCATAAAGAGCAGCAAGGTGGAAGAAGTGAAGTCTGGAATTAGCAGTGGAAGAGAAGGGCACAGATAGAAGCGATTTGCCAGAAGAGCGGAGCTCCTGAGGAGGGGTCTAGGGAGAGATAAGAGAGGAAAGGTAGTGAGGAGCAGCAGAATGAGTGCACTTGTAGTTCAGTAGGAGAAGTTTGAACTGGATACAGAAACGAATAGGGAGTCAGTGAAGCGACTTGAGAAGAGGGGTTAAAGGAGCATATTGAGGCTGGTGGAAGATCAGCCACACAGCTGAGTTTTGAACAGATTGAAGGGGAGAGTGATAGGCCAGCTTTTATAAAATGACCCCAGAGTTATACGTGTAAAAGTACACACAGTAGCAAGAAGGCGTGACAAGACTGCAGGCAGGTCCTGGGGTGGAGTTTTGGTGGTGCATGGGCCAAGTTGCAAAGTTCACGTGCTCTTTTTGAGATAGGCCCAATCTCCCAGCTTGTACAGCTGCACATATTTACACCATCTCCTGAGTTTCTGTTGCTTCAGTCTCTAGCCATGATTTCTGCTGGTTTACCCCTAGTGTTTGATAAAGACATGTTACTCCACTGCTCCTGCCTTTACATTTGCTTCCAATCTGGGTGAGGTGCCAGTGTAAGATGATTTTTATGGACTTTTAAGGTACAGAGAAGAGCGACCAAAATGGTAAAGTGGCTGGAAGGATATCCTTGTGAGGAAAGGCTTAAAAAGTTAGGGCTCTTCAGCTTGGAAGAGACGGCTGAGGGGAGATATGATAGAGATCTATAAAATAATGATTGAAGTGGAATGGGTAAGCGTAGATCGGTTGGTTACTCCTTAAAAAAGTAGAATGACTAGTGGGGCACACAATGAAGCCCATTTAAGATTGATCGGAGAAAATATTTTTTCACTCAACACTTAATCAAACTCTGGAATTTCTTACTGGAAGATATAGTAAAAGCTGTTAGTGTAGCTGGGTTCAAAACAGGTTTGGATGAGTTCCTGGAGTAAGTTCATAAACCATTATTAAAAAAGACTGGGGAAATCCAGTGCTTATTCGTGGGCCAAGCAGCATGGAATGTGTAGACCTTTGAGAACCTGACTGGAATGGCCACTGGAATGGGCTTAACGGACCCTTGGTCTGACCCAGTATGGCATATCTTATGGTCTTATGTAAGGCTCTTATGAAGATGAAAAAAGGTACCAGTATTGATATGCAGAGTTCCGTCATTAATACATGAGGACCATGGATCATTTTTAGCGACAATGAAAAAGGTGCCAGTACTCCGTGCCTCCACCTATCCCCTCAAAAAGATCCCCAAAAGAGCAGCATGTTTACAGTAATTAGTGCAAATATATTCCCAGACTCAGGTCTTATGGTCTTCCCAAGAGAGAAAGCTAGTGATTCCATCAGCGAAAGATGTTTATCCGCAGGCTCCCTGTACGGCAGTAGTGCCTTTGCTGTAGAAGGCAGTGACCTCAGACAGTGAGACTGACCTTAGAAATCGGCACATTTTACAAACATGTTAAGGCTTGGTTTTTCTTAGGCAAGTGTATGGGGATGTGGGTTGATGGATGCTTGGAGGGTTTGATTTCTCTTTTACGATTACGATTTTTTGGTGGTTTTGAACTGTTGATAATTATGCTCTGAGTTGTAACTTTGTGTGAGTTGCCATGGGCCATGTGGTAGTATCAATTGCCAAATTTAATACGTAAATAAATAGATGAATATAGTGTCAAACCGGCAGTGGTCACGAGACAATAAATAGTACTTGATGGCTGAACGGTCAAATCCATCTTTTCAAATCGGTTGTCAGTGATATGTAATAGTTTCATCTATTATCACATTTGGCTTAATTTTTTTTATTTTTTCCAAACCAAAAGAATGTCTGGGGACTGGACCGTTCACCCTCCCCCTTCATACTCTCCTCCAATAAGGTTACCAGATTTTTTGCAGGCAAATCTTGGAAACATATCTGAAGTGGGAGGGGGGAGAGGGGGAGGAAGTGACACCTTAGTTCCAGATTTGAGCAACAATGCATTTAGGAGGGAAGAGGAGTCATTATCTTGCATCCTATGACAGCAACAATATCACTTCCAAGCAGAGACGTTGACAGAGAAGGAGAACAGTGATGCATTTCCCCCATACTGTGCAAAATATAAACGTAATGGATGTAAGTTCTAAAAACTGACACATTCAAATCACTAAATTGAAAATATCTTTTTTTTCTATCCTCTCTGTACCCATTGCTGGAATTGGGGACAGGAGGCTTCCAAATAGGTGGGAGTCTGGAACACGGCTCCAAAATCAGGGACAATCCGTGAAAATCAGGGACGTCTGGTAACCTTATCCTCCAAGTCAAACACACACACAGACAACACAGCAAAACACAGGCTCACGCAGTGCACAGAGGAATTCAAAAGGATTCTAAAAACCATGCTCCCCATGCTTTCTCTACATTTTTTAAATTCCTTATTAAAGAGAGGCACATATTACCTTCAATATTTGGTATATAGCCATTGCTTTTTTTTCCAAAATATAAAGTAGTGTTTTATAATCTTGCAATAAACGTGAAGAAAGATACTTTGTTCTGAAATGCACTGAATTATTGCCATAAATAAGTTAGTTATCCAGATGCTTTATTTTTTTCTTTATTTATCCCTGAGGAGGCCTAGAGTCTTGTTTGCCCCTCCCCCACCTGGGGCAGCCCAAGTCCTACCTCTATACTCCAGCACCTCCCGTTCCATACTCTACCCCCATAGTCCAACATCACACTCCCCCAAAATGTATAGCATCTCCTCTTCTCTCCCCCCTCACCCAGGTGTCCAATTAACCCTTCCTTTCCAAACCCTTCCCTGCCCTTCCCTTCCCCCTCACCCTGATCAAAGACATCGTCAGACCTCTGAGAGGGGAGGGAGGACAGCACTATGGTCCATCTCTATACTTTGAAACGGTGTCAGAGCATACCGCTTTGGCACCGCAATGGGCCTTAAAGCACCCATGCGTGTGTGTGCACTCCAGTGGAGGGGACAGGATTGGCAACCCATGAGTGAGTGTGCAAGTAAGAGTGCTTCAAGGCCCACCTCAGAGCTGACCATGGCTTGCTCTGCCACTGTTTTCAAATATGTGCAGAGGTCGTGGTGCCATCCCTGAAATCCACTGCCCTAAGTGGATACCTCGTTGACAGGCCTGTCCTGACTTTATTAAAAGGTGGACAGTAATTTAGCCTCTGTTCTCCTATTTTCTCTCTTCTAAAATTCCTTTGATAAAATCTCTTGGCCCGATATTCATTTGCAACGGCTCTGTGCCTCTGAGGCTCATAGCCTTCGCCGCCAATCTTTAACCCCAAATATTCCATCCAGGGCCATATCCGGCCGCCGACATTGAATATCGGGGTTGCCACACTGCTATACAATATTCATCCTCTGCTCAGTTAGCTCTGGTGGTGAAAGTTAGGACAGCTTTTGCTGTGCCTAACCTTTGCCGCTGAGGGATAATCGGGCAGCAGCTGAATATCGCCGTTGCACAGTTATCCTCAGGTAATGCTCCCGACATGTCCGATGCTAAGCGGTTTGCACTGGGGCATTAGCGGCATTACTCGGGGATGTCCAGCGGCACTAACTGTGTTAATGCTGCTGACTATCCAGCTTAGGGGCATTTGCAGAGTTTACAAATCTGTAAACTGTGTAAATGCCTTTGACTTTCGGGTCCTCTGATCCCTGGTAGTGCATTAATGAATGCTTTCCAAGTAATTGGAAATCTGTTCAAGTTACCAGTTTTCTTTGTTAATGTTAGTCTTTCCATAATTATATGGAGCACGGTATTTACTGTGCATCATTGCAGTGTAACAGCATGTATGTGTATTCGTGTGTGTGTGTTCATATGCACACAGTATTTCCATACTTACATATTGAGTGGGTCGAAGCTGCCCAGGAAACAGACAGACAGACAGTCTTCATCAGCTGCCCTTTCTGGGTCCAGTAATTATAAATGGCCCGATGCTAGCCACATGTCTGAAACTGAGGATGAAGTTCTTTTTTTTTAATCTATCACTAGACTGCAAATTTTGGCAAAAGAAAAGGAACAAAACTGCTTGAAAACAATTCTTAAACAAAATGTCAATGATGTTAGGCTACTCAGCACTGCCAAAGAGAGAAATGCAGTGTTTATAAGCTCCCCCTCCTTGCTTCAGAACGTCTGAACACAGCTTTCATTGCCCTGTGCTCAAACTGCCAACCTAAACTACTCTGTATTCCAAAAAAGACAGCTCAAGAGCTAATTGCATTCTAAAAAACACAAACTCGTAGAGGCACATTCCAATGAGTGCATGCAGTCCCCTGTGCATCTGATCAGAATCGGGACGCACAGAGGCAGACCCAATTCTGATCCCGCTGGGGCTAGATGTGCCCTGCAGGTTCAGAATTGGGTCTGGGCCTGTACCTGCAGGCCAGGACCCGATTCAGATCGGCCTGCACATACAGACCCCTGCCAGGCTAACTCAGTCCAGCTCCTGAATGGAGCTGTGGTGCCATGGCATCCCATTGCCATGGCACCGTGGCTCCATTTAGGAGCTGTAATCCCTGGCCGCTGACCACAATCTTTGTTCCCCGTAGCCCAACCCCCGATCTGGCCTTCCATGGGTAGGGTCAGGCTGCGGGGAACCCCCTGCATCCCCTCACCTCTTTGCCGCTGCTCTGGCCTGCTGTCCCCCATCTAGATCCAAAGCCCCAGATGTACAGGGCCTCAGACCATCCACTTCCCACCCTCACTCCACCTCCACAACGCCCCCTCCCTGATCAAACTCTGTTTGTACAGGGAGGCTTTTGCCGAGAATGGAAGGGGGCGAATAGCGGGGATATACATCCCAATGGGACATCTGTCCCCACTATTCGAGGTACAGAATAGACCTCTTAGTATATAATGGCATAGTATGCAGGTCCTGAGAAAAAGAAAATGAAAATGAGTGCAGTTTTCACCTACACTCACCAACATCAAATATCAAAAAAGAAAACGTGAAGAAAATTTAATTACTCATCCAAGGAAAATCCTAATGCACAAAGTATTATAAAAGTAGCCTAGTGGTTAAAGCAGCAGCCTGGTGATTTAAGAGATTAGGGTTCAATCCCCACTTGCCCTCCTGTGGTCTTGGGCAAGTCCCTTTACCCTCTATTACCTTAGAAGAAAAGCCTGGCAATCTTCTTCCAGTCGCACTTTGACAAGAAAACCCAGGGGCTGCTGTGTCACCAGGAGTCGGCATTGACTTAACAGCACACATTGCATTTTAGCATCTCTGACTCCTAAAATATTTGAGGTATCCTATTTCACCATTATCCATGGATGTGAAAGCCAGACAGTGAAAAAGATAGACAAGAAGGAAATTGATGCCTTTGAATTATATGCTGGCGATGAATACTGTGTATACCTTGGACTGCCCGAAGAACAAACCAGTCAGTACTAGAGCAGATCAAACCAAAGCTTTCTTTAGAAGCTCAGATGACAAGACTTTGACTTTCATACTTTGGACACATCATGCAAAGAGAGAGATCATTAGAGAAAGACATCATGCTTGGCAAGGTAGAAGGTCAATGGAAAAGAGGAAGGCCAGTAATGAGATGTATTGATACAATAAGAGCAGCTGTGGGTGCCACTCTTTCAACAATAAGCCACATGACTAAAGGGTTGTCATGAGTTGACGCAGACTCAACAACATTTATCAACAATTTCACCATCATAAGTCTCTTCAGTGCCGATTATGCTGACAAATATTCAATGGTGGGTTGTTATGATCACACACCTCTTATCAACTCTAAATGTCTTGTGTACCTTTCACTCTCCAGTGTTAATGCTTGGAAAAAGATGAAATAGAATACACTTACGTTTATAGGTACAGTTGAAAATTTAGTTTAGACACTAGCATGTCAGCTGGTTTTTCTGCCTTTGTCAAGGGGAAAACTCCTCTTCATATAATTCAATATTTAAAACACCTGGGAAAATACAAAAACTAACAAATCAGTTCAAAAATAAACTATAATCATCTCCTCTTTATTATAAAAAGCATTAAAATCACATCTTCTCTCAAATGGCAATGTCTCCTGGCATCAGTTCAAAATGAAACGCCAGCGCATGCGCATTATAAACAAACCATGAGCCAATCAGCCTTTCCCCAATTGACAGCAGTCATTCCATGCATTCACAATCGCTTGGTGGAATCCCATTCATAAAATTGACCAATCCAAGTCATTGGTCAAACCTATAGGTGTGCAGTGTTAACTACAGAGATACTCCATGGCACTGCAGACAGATGTACCTAGCATGCAGCATTCCAGTTCTGAGATCAGAACAAGGCAATGTCCATCTGTTTCTTTGTCCTGCTGCTTCATTAGGGGGGTTCTGTGTATCTAAAGGAAAGGATTTGGACTTGGAAATTAAAAGAAAAAAAACCATGCTTTTTCTTTGCCATGTCACTGAATTTGTCAGAATGATTCAAAATATTTGAATACATACTAGAGGAGATCAAACCTAAGCTTTCTTTAGAAGCTCAGATGACAAGACTTTGACTTTCATACTTTGGACACATCGTGCGAAGAGAGAGATCATTAGAGAAAGACATCATGCTTGGCAAGGTAGAAGGTCAATGCAAAAGAGGAAGACCTGCAATGAGATGGATCGATACAATAACAGCAGCTATGGGTACCAGTCTGTCAACAATGAGCCACCTGACTGAAGACCGAACACAATTTAGGACAACTATCCAGAGGATCGCCATGAGTCGACACCGACTCAATGGCACTTAACAACAACACTTGTAATCAACAATGCTCTATCTCTTTATTGCCTACGCATTATAGAAAGCGACCACCATGGTACTGGCAGGATAACATGTACAACTTCAATGTGAATTACAAATTTGTCTTGTAAAGTTATCCCATTCCTGTTAGCAGTTCATTCCTCAGATATACTTGATCAAATATACTTGAAAGGTTAGTTTATTTTTAGGGGTTTTTTTTTACCTGGCTGCAGTCCACTTTGTGTGACTATTGAGTTCTCTGTTTTGGTGGAGGAATAGAAATGAAACTTCCTTTGAGCTTGAGTCTTCATTGCTACTCATGTACCAGAAGGAGTTACTCCTTCACTAATGATCATCCTTCCTCACTCTCGCGGTGCTGATGCATTGCCCTAAGTATACGTGAATGCCACTGGCTCTGACGGTGTAGATACGCGAACTGTGGTCTCTCTCACAGCATCACAGTGTGATACAGTTCAAACAAGAAGTTAGCCATTCCATTTTAAAAAGTATAATGAATACACTTTATATAGCCCCTTTCTCGTCCATCCTTTTATGTGCAACAGGAAGTCACTCAATACCAGGTCCACCTCACCTACGACTTCCTGCATGATGTTCTCTAGCCCAGCTAAGAGTTTATTTATTTTATTTATTTGTAGGTTTTTTTATACCACTTTATCTGCATAATCTAGGCAGTTTGTTACAAGGAACTCAAGAATATTTTTACAATGAACATTTTTGAAAGTTAACATATATTAGTTCTCAAATTATTAGTTAACATTTTTAAACTTAAAATGCAGATAAGTATGCCCAATGAAAGGGCATACTTTATTTTTAAGCCTAGATGTTGTGACAAATTCATGAAAGCAAGAATCAGGAAAAGTCTAAAGTGGTGTTCCAACACAACTTTACTGTAATCAAAAATGCAAACTCAATCTTTTTGTCAGTTTCGACCAACCAATTACTCAATCTTGCGTCTGAATAAGTCTTGATCAACCAATTGAGGTTAATGTTTGTGCCCAGGATTCCTAGATTTATTGTCTCCTAATTCATTGCGGTTCAAGAAAGATTTCTAAGCATCACCCTGAAGGTATATTTTACAAAGGGACCTCAAATCCAGAATATCTGGGGGGAAAAAAAAGCAAGCATATACAATTCAGGCACAATTTCAGAAATGTGGACGTGCCCGATATGGATGTCTACATAGATGTCCCCAGAATAGCATTTCAGAACATAGATGTACAACTGTATAATGGTTAAAATAGTGGAGTAAAAGCAAGGTGGCCAAGGTTCAAATCCCAATGTGGGCCTTTGTGATCTTAGGCTAATCGCTTAATTCTCCATCTTCTCTGTATCTTTTGGACGTTTTAAGACCACAACAAACACTTTCATGATACCTATTTGTGCCTAAAAGAGGTCTAAACGTAGACATGCCTGCAGATGTCCCTAACGTTTCTGAAATCAAAACGGGGACATCTAAGTTCATTGTACCTCCCCAGACATGCCTCCTCCACGCCCCTTGCCTAATTGGGCATCCCCACACTGGAGACTTCTCTAAACGAGATTTACAAAATGGCTGCAGAGATATCACTGTGATTTTGAAGTTCACGTCTTCGGATGTCCAAATCCCAACTAAGAATTTTAAAATGACCCCCTTACTGTCTGGGGAAAGAGGAAAATCTCCTGTTCCTGGTGACATTCCAATTTTCATCCTTGGATCACTCCTCCACGACTCCAGATTCTCCTTCTCCTGACAAGGACATCTTATGGCTTTTTCTCCATTACTTCTAAGAGGTTTATACGTCCTTCCTCTTTCAGACAGATACTACTTAAGAAACCTTTACACTACCCTCTTACTTTTACATATATGTAACTAGGTTTCTCATGTAGGGAAACCTCTAGCTCTTTTCTCCTTTCTCCTCAGGAAAGGAGGGATGGATTGAAAACCTTGGGGTGAATATTCAACGGCTATGGCAACCATAATAAGCACCAGTATCGGCACTTAAATTATTGCATATATTCAGTGCCACTACATAGATGGTGCCACTACATAGATGGTCATCAGCAATGAATATTCAAGTAGCTGAGTCAGTGCTGTTGCTATTATATGTTTATTCAGCAAGCCTAAACTAAATGTACAACTTATCTTGCCCTCCCTCCGCGCCTTCACTGTCAGCTAGTTAGCAGGATTTTCAGCCTGATGCTATCTGTATAGCAGCTGAAAATACACAGATAGTGGAGTTATATAATTCCTAGCTGCCGTGAAGCTCCATTTGAATAGCAGCCGCTCCTTTCAGAAACACAGAAGGTAGCAAAGGAGAAATCAGATACAATGACTCTCCTTCCTCTGCAGTTCTAACTTTGGCTTTCAGAAATTAAATTCAACTTCATAAACAGAGGGAGTAAGCTGCATGGAGTGGTAGGCAGAATTGGTTCAAAGTGTTGGCACCCTACCAAACCTTAATTTATTTATTTATTTAGCTATATTTATATCCCGCTTTTCACCGGGTCAAAGTGGTCAGTTGGGGGATACATTTAACATGAGGGGATATGAGACACATACGCTAATACTTACAGGGAACATGGACAATGGAGGGTTAAGTGGCTTGCCCAAGACCACAAGGAGTGCCTGAAGGACTAGAAACCCCAGTCCCTCCCGCCTGAGATTTCTGTCCCCAGGTGGGACTTGAACCCCTGGCCCTCTGGCCTGAAGTACTTTCTCCTAACCACTAGACCAGTCCTCCCCACGCCTTATGCTCTCCTGGCTGTCAGAATCTCTTTTAGCTTTGTGCCATCTTTGAAAAGTTGTCACCCCAGGTGATTTGCCGGCCCTGGCAGTAGGTGCAACTTTACAACTCTAACCACCTTACTGGACAGACTAGATGGACCATGCTGGTCTTTATCTGCCGTCATTTGCTATGTTACTATATTTTCTCTTGAATACATCCTGTATTCACAGATAGTTCTGGAAATAGTGCTGTATACAATTTCCTCAAAAGTTTCTTTGAAATAACAATTTATAAAGAAGGAACAGTGGCATTGCAGGACTGAGGATGTTAACGCCTATAACTCCCCATTTTTTAATTTTTGCCTTTTAGTGATTTTTGCTGCTTAATTGGCACCACTTACCTATAGTTTTCTGAAATAGGGCATTATCTGTATAATGGGCACCGCTTACACATGGAAGTCGCTGGGTGATGCCCCTCGTTTTTTCTGCATGTGCTGCACATGCTTTATAAAGAGCAGGATACACTCCATTCGGCCTAGGCTCTGCCCCAGAACATGCCTGCGCGTGCGTCACATGGACGTTCGCGGTGTTCTTGTCACTGTGTGTACCTTTACTTCTGCAATCCCTGGGGTCAATTTATAAAACCAGTTTTATGCATGAGAAAAGTTTATGCAATTTATTTATTGATTCATTTCAAAGTTGGTAGGTACCGTCTTCATGACCATTGCCATTCAAAATGGTTTAAAATCAATACAAATACAATCAAAATTAGCTCCTAAACATGTATGCTTGCTGAGCGGTAATGCAGTCTTACCCCTTTTCTTTTTTTATGTTATAGTTGATAAAATGCAAGAAGATTAGCTTCCAGAATCAACATAATGATTGTATGTTTATTGTTACACACATTTGTTTATTCTCTTTGCATTTTATTTTTGATTATGAACAATACCCACCACTAGGACTTCCTCTTCAGACATTCCTAAGGTTTTTTTCCTTTGTGCTGCAGTAAACACAAGGCATGAAACACCCAGGCCGAATGTAAACTCAGCAAAGGTTCCCAGCATAGATAACCGAGGAAGCAACCCTCTCTATTACTGTGCCTATCGGCAGTGCTGACCGTCCCACACTATTCGCAGGGCTTCTCCGATATATAAACTTTTAGTCTGTGTGCACAACTACCCTATACTTAATGAGAACAATAGCAATTACACTTTGTCTAGAAAAACTAGTTGGCTCCTGCATTTAAGTTTCATTATTCCTCCTCTTCTAAGTTTGGATGACTTTGGATTTTTAATTATGAGAAAGCTACACGCAGAGCTGACCTGATTGATAGAAGCTATCATCACTGCAGTCAAAATCAGCTTGATAAGTAATGTTTCAATGGCCTGGCTTGTGTTTTTTGTAAAGGAATGACTGTAATACAGAAGTCAGATTTAAAGGATACAAGACATCTTACCATAAAACTTGGTTTTTAAAGCAAATATAGACTGATTGAAATAATCCCTTATTTGGTTAAGTGTCGGAATTGTTTTTATCCTGGACGCTGGTATTATTTTCTTGAGATTTGCTCCACCTGGCTTGTGTAATGAAGGATGCTAGGGAAAGCTGAAGTCGCTCACAAGAGTCGGTTCAGCTGAGCTTGGAAGAAAACCCAGATATTCCAGGAAAACTGCAGCTCAGGTTACCATCCTGTAGGTCATGGAAGGCAAAAGAAAAATATTTCTCTAATTAAACTGAAACTACATAATTTTTAAAGATTTTATGCTATCCGCCAGCACCAAAAAACTCCCATTTAGTAGTAGTATTTAACTCACTCATATCCAGAAGTAATTTAAGACAAGTTACATTCTCTGCTAAGAGAGAGAGAGAGTTGATTTGTTCCCAGATGACTACTTGTGTCTTATGTTGATCTAGGCCCATTGAAGAAGCAGCAATTAGCTTGGTTTTCTAAATTTCTGCATGCGAATGTTGCTGTTAGGCAGCATCTCTCATGTTACTACAAGCTCACAATCACCATTTGACAACTTCAATAAACCATAAGGCTGTTACCACAATAACCTGATTACTCTGTGTCAAAAGCTTGATAGTAGAAAATTATTTTAGTGTCCTTGCACAGATATCTTGCCGCTACAACACAGGTGATTACAGCCTAAGCTGGAAGCTGTTCCCCAATAGGACAGAGTCAAGTATTTCCTGATTTCAGTGGTCGCTAAGGAGTACGCCTATAAAACAATTGGCTTGGATGCTTTCTTATAGCCCACAACTCTTTGAGATCAAATATGGGTGTCCATGTGGACGGAGTCCAAGACGATCAAGATTCTTTCAGTCCAGAGGTTGGAAAGGAATGCCTTTGTTTTAGGCTAGCCTTGGCAGCACAGATGAGAGGTGCTGCAGAGAATCTGTCGCCACGTTCCTATATGCCAGTATTCCACTATAAACCCCAACCCTATGCAGGAAGGTCCTGTTAATGGGAAAATATTAGATTCAGAGATGTTGAAAGAAAAGTTCCACTTGGTCTGCCCATATGGACTGTACCTGTCTATTAGGCAAATATGAGCTCTCAACTCGGGTACTATATGTCAAACTGAGATCGTATTTCCTCTTAAGCACAATTCTGACTTTCCAAAGCCATTTTTCTACTCAGTTCACTGTTCCAACAGAATGTCTTTTCCAGTAATTTTACCCTGTGTTCAAGGAGGGTGTGCTCTAAAGCATTGTCTGGTTTGATTAATGGTCATTCGGAACAGGAAATTCTTCTCTAATGTGGATACATCATGGATGGATGTGGCTCACAGTGGCTCTTTTGTCTTAAAGAGGTTAGATTACAGATTTTCCCGGTGATTTGGACAGGGCTGTCTGGTTGTACAGTGTTGATGGTGGCGTATTACACTGCAGATTAAAAGACCATGCACTTTGGAGGACAACCTTGTGAAGCCTTGCAGTGAGTTTTCTATATATTTATTTAATCCCTTTTTATACCATCTCTTCCTCTAATTAAGGGCTATTAAATGGGTTACAATCATAAAATAAGCTTACATATCATATGCTAAACATCCATAGACTGTTACAGTTCAATAGAATTCTCAAAAAACTCACCAAATAAGGCCTCAAGCCTCTTACAAAATACTGCATCATCATTAATGGGGTTCAGTTCTTCTGGCAAGGAGTTCTAGCTTACAGAACCCTTACCAGGAGCCATGCATTGTCATGCATCTGTCAAGCTAATCCTAGAGGGTATCTTTAGTTTCATTAGTAACCTTAGTTTCTGATTCCTGAATAGTGCAACAATAGCTATCAGCACTCAGTATTTCCCCTAGGTAATGGAACTAAGGATTCCCATAAATCAGCACAATACTGTGCATCTCAGTCTGATTAATTTCAATAAACAAATTCTCAGAGATACCCCTTTAATAACCGAAAGCCCCACAGCTCCCAAAAAGGCGTCTCACCAGGCTTCAGGACTCTTCATAGGTCATCAAAACCCCTTGTAAAGAGTGGCTCCAAAATGTTACTTCCTATAACTTCTTTATTCACTTTATCCACTATGGACAATGGAAAAAAAAATTTTAAAGGACAAAAATTTGTTAACCTTATCTTGATGCGTCTGTCTATCAATATTTACACACTCTTAACCGATAGCATATTATTCACTTCAGCCACTACGAACAATGTGCTATCATCAGTTAAGAGTGTGCTAATACTGATAGACAGATGCTTCAAGATGAAGGTGCGAGAGCTTGTTTGTAAAGATACCGGATGGGGCCGCTGGGACACCAGAGTTATTTTTGTTTGTGTGGGTGGAGGGATCGCAGCTGCTAGACCACCAGGTTTATTTTTAGTTGGGTGGAGGGTTTGGAGCCACTGGGCCACCAGGGATTATTTTGGGCGGGAGGGGGGATCGTGGCCATTGGGTCACCAGGGATGATTTTTACATGGGTGGGTGGGGGGATTGGGGCCCCAACAGTATTTTGATGGCACCTTTCACAGCTCTCCTTAGATGATCCAGGCACTGGGGAAAGACCCAATGGGCCTGATTCCGTCCCACGAATAGCGGGATTCTGTATGCCTACGGGACATCCATCCCTGCTTTTCGTGTCCTACCCACTAACATCTAACCTCCCCGCCGGTTGTATGGGGAGGTCAGACGGGCGCAGGGAAGAGGCAGATCAAGGGTGGAGTTAGGGCGGGCGGTCATCGGCCCTGGAATACAGGGCCAATTCTAATGTTGGCCCTGTACGTCCAGGGCCGGCGACTTATGCGGGGAATTTATTGCACCTCTGAGGTGGAATACCTTCCCTGGATGTCTTCCTTTTTTTCTGCGGGCCCAGGCACAGATGGGTGAAGGAGGGCCTGAGGACATTCCCCACAGCCCGACCCTGGCCTTAGGAGGCCAGATCGGGGGTCAGGCTGTGGGGAAAGCCTTTGTTCAGCCAGCTGCCGGGATCGCAGCTTTACAATGGAGCTGTGGTGCCATGGCAACCAGACACCATGGCGCCACGGCTCTATTGTAAAGCCCTGACTGAGTTAGTCAGGCTTTCCCAGTGCATGCAGGCCAGGCTGAATTGCAGTTCCAGCCTGCGCATACAGGGCTGTTCGTGATTCTGGTCCCGTAGGGCTAGACGTGCCCCATGGGATCAGAATCGCCCTTGAGAGACGCCCTTCTCAAAAATTACAGTCCAGGCAGAGGTTTGTGTTTTGAACCAAGAGTCTACTTAAACTTTGGACTACTGACTAACAACTTTAACTTTGAACAAAATTAGTCTTATAACTTGGATTATATTATAGTGCTTAAATTTTCTCCAATGAGTATATGAGTAGTGTACTCCAATTGTTACAGTATAAATAAAGTTTACTTCAGTTGCATCATTTTCTATTAGAATGTCCACAAGCTTAAATTCAGCAATTAATTAGTGGTGTTCTTCCCTCTTTCTATAGTCAAAGCACTTGAGCTGAAAGTTGATTGGCGTTCTGTTCCCCAGTACTGAAAGGATTCACTTCCCCTTACTTACTGTAGGTACCTTGATGATTCAGTTATCCAGTGAAGTTCTGTGCAGGTCCCTGCTAGAACGTCTGTCTTCTGGCCGAGCACCCTCCTAAGCAGCTTTCCTTCCTTTTGCTAGTTGGGTGGCTTATACAGATCTTCTTTCTGAGTGGAGGCAAACACCCACTCACATGCAGATGGTGCAATGGCTTGAGGGCCAAAGACCAAAAACTGCCTTTGGTTGAGTTTTTTGTAACTAGGGGGCTGAGAAGAGTCTCTTTCAGCTCAAACATGGCTAGAAGTTACCAAAATATATACAAACTACTAATTTGTAGAGCCACTGGATGGTGCTACTGCTCTTGGTACATAAATTCATGTGTCTTTACATATGCAGCAGTTGCTTATTCTGTAAATGCTTAATGCTATCTTTAAGAAAAGGGTGATGTAATATTGTGATGGAGACTAGAGGTGTTATTTTCAAAGCACTATTTGCGATTTGGATGTCTAGAAACAGGCATACAGATGTCCAAATCAGAGATATCCCCAGAGCCATTTTACTAGTAGAAACCAGATCTGTAGACATCTCCTGTGCAAGGGTGTCTAAGTTTGAACAGGGGCATTCCTAAGAATCTGGATGTCCCCGCTGTTGTGGGTTTGCGTTCCTAGCCGGGGCAACAACACTGAGATCCTTCCTCTGCTCTTGTCTTCTTACTCGGGTCCCAGTGCAACTGAGCAGAAATAAAAACACATCACAGGGTTCTATAGCAACAAAGTCTGTTAAAGCTTTAGGGAGGCAGTCACTCGTAACAACTTTCCTCTGCTGTCCGCAGCACTGCCTTTTATTTTCAAAATGTGCCACATTATACATTCAGCATCAGGCTTTGCCTTGATCGAAACACATTTCTACTTCTCACGCTAAGCTACTCACAAACATACAGTAATTGACCTTGTCTACTCAGGCCGAGCTTTTTTGCAAACATAGACATTTTACTTTTTGCTTAGTTGCTCCTATAGGATATAACATTGACAGCTTCCCAATTACTCATACACATCCTCTGAAACACTAACAGCACATTCAAAGCTGCATTCATTCTCTGAATCTTTCCTATGAGACCCACGTCCCCTTCGGGTCCCTCTCCAGACCCTCCTGATCTCAGAAATGCCCTGGACGGTTCTCAATCGTGTCTAATGTTACAGCTCCTCTAGGCACGAGCAGGTATCTGAGGTGTCAGGCAAATGTCTGGAAGTGTGACGAAGCTACACTAATACCCCCTGTATTTTACACTATATCAATGAACACTGACGGAATGGGATCTCATGGCTTCATTTTGTAATGCTGCTGGACGTCCCCTTATGCTAGCTTGCCTGAGATAGATGTTCCCGATCAAAGCATCCCTAATGGGGACATCTACTCTATGTGGCCACATGCATGCATATCCAGGTCGGGGATGTCTATGTTCCTGAAATCAGCCAGAGACATTGATGCCCTTGGTGTTTTTCTGTACATTCTGCCCTGGAAGTCCTTGATTTAACTTGGATGCCCTTTCTCAAATCCCACTCCATGTGTCTCTATAACTATTGCAGTTAGCTAGTGTTCTAAGATTTTTTGGAAGGAACCATTTTGTTATCTATAGTGGGGTTTTCAATATAACCATCTCTGAGCATGAGTAAAACCTTACACCATGAACATCATTAGCTTACCACATCCTTAGACATATTTTTTTTGTATGTGTGGTAGTGTTTCATGCGGTGGAAAGGGATTCTCTTTACAACACAGGCCAGACATCAGCTCAGAACACCTTTGTACGGCTTGCCTTGGAAGGACTTCTGACTCCACAGGCCTCTCTCCCTCCTGAAGCCTGCTGGGTTCTTAACCTCTCCCTGTGAGCCACGCCCTCCTAGCCCTGAACTCTGAGCTGCAGACTCTCATAAAGTGGACTGTTGATAATCCCTCTGGAGAGATACAGGTAACCTTCTATATACCTCATTACACTATGGTAATTAAAAATGAGTACCAATATTTACTGCAGATTTTTCAATGCCGCTTTTATTAGTTTCGCTCCTATTTCCCTGGCAGTAAACCATTTAGTAAAAAAAATGTTGCTACAATTGCAGTTTTTCAGCTGAGGTGATATGAATTTGTAGTCACAATCCAGCTACCAGTCAGTCACTGATTCCATTAAATATTTGTATGAAGCCATTGAGTGGCATCAGCAAGATTCTCGGCATCAATCTTCAGGTTGATGAAATCCAGAAACTGCTTGTTCCAGTAGGAGATGGAGAGGGCAACATCAAGGTTAACGGGTGATAGCAGGCTGATTACTGATGAGTAAATTAGCCTTTAATGGTCAAAAAGAAAAGCCTTGAGATTTAGGAATGAAGGTATAGCTGGATCTGATTTGACTCTGTAAATAGATGGTGTGTCCAGTCATCTCTCTGGACAGATGAGATTTCGAGGTACAGCTAGAATCTCACCTCGATATGGAATGTCAAGTATGTATTATTTGTAATGATTTTTAGGAATTTTTCATATTAGGCGACATTGCCTAGTGTCAAGGGTAAGTCCGTCTGTCCGTCCATATGCATAGCTTTGTTTGAACATGCACTAACAAAGTTATGAGTAGAGAGAGAGAGAGATTGCAGTGGCAGAGAATGAAGTGCTTGCAGACGTTTCCCCATCCTCGTTGGTGAAGAGTAGCAGGACCAGCAGCAGCAGTAGTAATTGAAGTGCCGGTTCCCACGCCCACACCAGTAGAGTACCCAGGAACCATGATGGAAATGCCAGTGCAAGTTCCACACCCTTGTTGGCAGACTTAGATACTGTCCCATGGTGGCACAGCTTCAGGGGAGGGCAAGAGATAGGAAGGAAATGGAAGAGGTGAGAGAGAGGCAGAGGAAGAATAGGGAAAGGAAGGAGAGAGGGGGATGGGAGATGAGGAAGGGGAGCAGGGAGAAAACGGGGGCTGACTCAAACCCCCCAGTCGTCAAACTTTCCTTTCAGTTATATCAAATAACCCACATCCCTTCTTTACTCATACCTCTCTGCGGCAACCATTCTGTTTTCCCTTCATTCACCCTGCCCCCACCTTTCATAACCCCTCATCTACTCACTCAGTCACTAACCCTCTCCCACCGTTCATCACCTCTCATCCACTTACGCACAGCCTATCTTCCGCTAATAATTCCTTTCTTCTACTCATTCACAGATCCTTCCCTGCTACTGATATCCTCTCACCCCCCATCCATTCACTCAGCACCACAACCCACTCATAACCTCCTCATCTAGTCCCCCTGCCAGTTACCCCGCTTACACACTACAGTCACTCACTTACCTCAAACCTTGCATTCTATCCGTGAAATTAGCCTTTCTGCAATGCTTAGTGCTGGTTTGAAATTGAGGGTGGTTAAGAACCTATGCCCATTTATGCCGTCAGCCTTAAAGACAGTGATACGGGTACTGGTTACTGGACTACGACTCCTCTCCGGAATGTAGCGTCCAGCATTGTGCTAGGGCCTTCCAGGCTAGACCTAATGTCACTTATCTCCTTTGCCAGCTCCATTGGCTGCCAATTGTAGATCAGGCCAAACTGCTTAATTTTATAGGATTGGGCAATTAGGAGTCAAAGCCTATCCTATTTCGCAAGCAGTTTGGGCTGGCAAATTTCAGCACAAAGGTTAAGATCCAGTATAACATTTAAAACTCCAAACGATAAAAACAAGAGAGAGCATCACTGATATACAAGAGGTTTAAGATGTTTCTTAATTTAGAAATGAAAGTAAACAGTCTTGTTTTTCGCTCTGTCCCATTTTGTTAATTATATCAAATAGCATTCCCCTCTCCCCCTTCCCCTCCCTCCAGTCTGCTAATGGCCAAAACGTTTTATGCAACTTTTGAACAGCCAAAGTTCTCCAGACTGTGCCTCCATCCCTCTCACGCGAGATCTAGACACTGCAGACTGGAAATCATAATCCTACATTTTCTCTAAATCTTGCTGACCTTTAAGTTACTGGCAGTTGTAAAGGGTGTGCTCTTAGCTCTGTGGTGCGGTGATTCAGCATTGGGCACCACATATTCCAGAACCAAATTTGTTTGCATAATCATGAAGTTTCCCTTTTCTAAATATACAAAACTAATGTTAGTTTTGTTGTTTATTTTCCAAAAAACGTTGCAAACTGGAAACATTCTGAAACATGATTCAGAGAGACATGGTGATTTACTACCAAATAATATAATTATACTTTATTGTTTGTTCCAAGGCATGCAAGAAATGGGTAACAGTGAAGAACTGAATCCTTCACAAACCTCTGAACATTTGTGTAAAACCATATCCATTAGCAGGGCTCGTCCTGCTCATGATCCTTTTTCTCTGCCCCTGTTAACTGTTGCCAATAGTTATGTAAACGAGGTGCTACAGAATAAAACACCCCAATACATAGACAGTACTCGGTAAGCCCAACAATGGGAAAACCATATCTACAGATTACTAGAATATGAAGGACTCATACTGTAAACCAAACCTTAGTCCAAAATGTGTGTGTTAGTGATTGAAATAAACCAACCCCTAGCGCTAAGATCTGCCATCCTGCCCCCCTTCTCATCTTGTTGCTAGAAGATACTTTGCACACCATAGCTTGTAGTCCTCTTGCTATTCTGGAAATCATCTCCCTTCTACATCGGTGTTTGCTGTGAACAGGACTAAATCTCATGAGATTGATATTCAGTGGCAAGCCAACATATAATTAAATATTTTAAGTTACATGTATATTCCGTGGTAGCAAATAAGTACCACCACTGAATATAAACCGATGTTATGCTTTACTGTTTAGCTGGCAATATTAACATGGATGAGTTATATACGGAAAGCGGATGACTTTCTGCTGTCCATACAACTTTAAGCCCTTCCCAAATGAAGGTCTCTAGGGTCATCCTGATTCTAAATGGGTAACTTTGGCCATATAGAATCAGGCCATAAAGCCAAATTTAACAGCAGACATTGGTGGTTCCTAATGAGCTGGTATCTCTGAGCATGTAAAACCACTGACTTGGTTGTAAAGTACAAAGAGGTCTACCAAGTGATGGAAAGGATACTTAGATTTTGCAAACTTACTTTGCTTTAGCAATCAGATGTCTTCAGGACTAGTCAGGTAGATATGGGCTGGCTCAGAAAACATTGGGTATGAGCTGTTGAACAGAGACTGTCAGATTGCACCCAAGCAAAGGAGCAGAGAGAAGATGAGCTGTGGGATAAGGGTTCTCAGCCTTGTTTGGTTTTCAGGATATCCACAGGATATTCCCTGTCCTAAAAGGCCCCTTCCTTTCTCCTCCCCTTTATTACCTCTGTTACGTGAATTGAATAACCACTTCTATTGTTTGCTGCCGTGATGTCACAATGCAGTGCCTTAGTACTAGGGCTACATAAGCGGGACATTATTTCCCTAAGCACAAAATCCAAGAAACCCTTTAGCACGACTGACTCAACGTGTGCTGCAGCTGTGCTTGCGTTTCACAGCCCCAAATTCTTGACTTTGAAATTGGAGTTTGTGTCTGCAGTCTTTACAAGTTTGGAGTGTACGTTCTACATACTTTTACACAGTTTGGCAATGCTTCCAAAGAAGAAGAACAATGTTCTGAGAGCGTAGGATTTGCTAGTCAAACAGGAAACATATGGTAGGAGAACAGCAGGTGCAACAATGGAGTCCCGAAGCCGCAACGGGAAATAAACTCAGGAAGCGGCAATATAAATAGCAGAGATGAAGCAGAACAGGTGTGCAGACCGCCTCTTGGATGAGGAGGAAGAAATCTTTACAAGGAAAAGAAAACCTCATAAATGTTTGCATGCGGAAATTCCATGGGCTGAGTCACAGAGCAGACCAGCATTGTGGAGATTGTCAGGAACTGTTGAGAGCAGTGGTTTTCAAACCTATCCTAGGGACCCCCTAGCCAGTTGAGTTTTTAGGATACCAGCAATGAATATGCATGAGATAAATTTGCATCCAACTCCAGAAAAATCTTCAAATAACCTGGGGCTAGATACTCCCTTCCCCCTCCAACTTGGAGCACATGCAGGAAGATAGTGTGGGGGGGGGGAGGAGGGGTACAGGGCCTGCAGAAGGGGCAGTTGAGGAAGAGCTGCAGGGAGAGTGATGGCTGGAGCCATAGACAGCAGTGATGCTCTTCGCTCTGCAGTCGGAAGCTTGAGAGAGCCATGCGGGGAAATCTGCAGAGCAACGACCAGCAGGGGGAGACTGAACTTACTGTGACCAGAAGAGCGTTGCAGCTCCCACTCATACCATGCCGGAGACTACTCCCACGGTCACTGCTGCTACAAAATGAGTACAGGAACAGGGCTAAAAAGCATAAAACCCTGCGAAGTTGATGTGCACAGCCCAAAAAAATTCACTTTGTATTCATTTAAAATGAATCTGTCCCAGTTTTTGTGTTCCTTTCACCTATTTGTTTTTTAGATGCTCACTGTATGCACACAAGACGTTTTGTAGGCATGCGATCAGTTGTACACATGTTAAGTCATGGGCATAAGCATGTAGATTTGTACACACTTTACATTTTTAGACATTCAAACTGAATGTCACAAATGTAGATCCCCTTAGCCTGCTAAACATCAGCCCATGGAAGGGAGGAGCAGAGGCAGGGGGTATAAGAAAGGGCCCCGCAAAAAAAAAAAGCCAATTTGTTGGCCTCAGGGCTGGGCCAACCATTATGCAAACTAGGTGATTGCCTAGGGCAACAGTTTCGGGGGTGGGGGGGGCATGGCAAAGAGCAGGATGCTCAGAACTAAACAATTGATTCTGACAGGAAAGGGGGCATAAGGCTTAAGGTTTGCCTAGGGCACCAAAACCTTGAACAAACTCTGGGGCCAACATACAGCAAAGCGTTAAATAATAGATTCCTGATAGCTGGGGTGGAGGGGGGGGGGGACATAAGGCTTAAGGTTTGCTTACTGTGCCATCTCCTTGAATCAACTCTGGGGCCGGCCCTGGCAGGAAGCAGTGCTGAGATCAGCTGCCCAAAACGGCGCTTTGAAGAAGCTTATTGCAGAATTCTCTGAAAAAGAGAATCTCGGAAGATATAATAACTTTGTGGACAATTTTAATCCGAGTTACATAGGAGAGACAAGAACATTGCAAATGAACCGGTAGACTAGAGCTAAGATTGTATTCAGTGTAATTGGCACTCATGTAAATTTTCCTGTCACATGATACGTATTTTTCAGTAGCTACAATGATGCTGCTTAGACGCAAAGGCTGCCTTTTCTTTCATGGGCATGGGATTGCTGTACACTCCTGGACTAGAATTACACTGCTTTACTCTTTGCATTGTATTTTCAGGCTACTTTTTTTTCTATAACATTTCCTAACATATGTAAAGCTATTTTTAGCCCAGTTGACCCCCTTGGCAGTGGGCAAAATAGTACTGGGTTTCATTTATGGTACAGACCTGCCAGAATCTGTATAGAGATGTCTTTTTAGTGCATTTCGCATCAGCAGTAGCACCTGTTATCGATGTTGCATTGTCTGTCCATACATGCTTGTTTGTGCATGCTTAGCTGTCCCCCCAGCAAAAGCGGAGCAAGGGCCGACAGTGCTGCACAGTGCCAGTGGGAACAGCTTTTCTTATGGGCTGAAGGTTGGAGAAAGGTCACAGTAGTGGCCAATAGTGCTGGGGCTAGAAGCTGTGGTTCTCAGCCCAGTCCTTTGGGACCCCCAGACTACTCAGGTTTTCAGGATATCCACAATGAATATGCATTGTATGCACATCTATCTCATGCATATTCATTGTGGATATCCTGAAAACCTGACTAGCCTGGGCGTCCCAGAGGACTGGGTTGAGAACTACTGGTCTAGAGAGATCACAGGAGGTAGGAAAGGAAGTGGGGAGGAGGGAAATGGATGACGGGTGAGAGTACAAGGAGAGGGAGAAAGCGACGGAGGCTGGGAAGGGAACAGAGAATGGGGGAGAGCAGGAGAAGGGCTGGAGAGTGAGGGTACAGTGTAAGGGTTTGAAGATTCGGGAGATGAATGCATGAGAGAAATAGACACAATATCTTTGCTTAAAGGAGCAACCACCCCACCCCACCCCACCCCACCCCTTCTTCACACACAGAGGTACCCCAACCCCTGCACCCCATATTCATGCACCCCTCCCCTGAACCACACGGACAGGCATCCCATCCTGGCAGCACACACAGACACCTTACCCCCATACCACACAGACAGGTATCCCATCCCCCCTATCATACATATACAGGCACACCACCCCTGCAGCACAAAGGCAGACACCCCACTCCCACACCACACACACAAACAGGTGCACAACCTATGCACCACACAGCCATTCTGTGTAGACACTAATTTATTTATGTCTGTATATATTGGATATACCACTAGGGCTGAAGCATAAAAGCGGTTTATAAAGTAATGGACTGCCAACAGAGAAAAAAAGAGTGGAATGCCAATTATGAGACAGGACAGAAGAGAGACATAAAAAAAGAAGGATAGGGAGAGAGAAAGATAGAGGATAGCAGGGAGGACAAACAAGACAGACTGGGGAAATCAAATATGCATGGCTGGTCAGTGAAGATGAGTGGTGAAATGTATCAAATGCAAGCTGGAAAGAATGTTTTTTTTAGGGTGGCCATTGGGGTAGGAGGGCTCAGAATGGAGAGAGAGGGGTAGAAAATTCTACAGCAAAGAACCCAGAAAGAAGAAAGCAGTGCCTCGCATATGTTCAAGGTGTGCTTGAGAGACCAAGGGAGAGCTAAGTGATGCGTGTGAACAGAACAGAGAAGACAGTGGGGATGGTGGAAGTGGAGGAGGTCAGCCAGGTATCAGGGAGTGGAAGTGTGAAGAACCTTGTGAACAAAAATAAGAATTTTATACCGGATTCAAAAATGGACAGGCAACCAGTGTAGACAGGCAAGAAGGGGCGAGACGTGATCAAAACGAGAGGAGTGGTTGAGGATATGGGCAGGTGTATTCTGGAGCAGTTGTTGAAGTTAATACTGAGGAAGGCCAGCGAGCACAACATTGCAATAGTTAATTCTGGAAATAACAAAAGACAGGGCAGCAGGGGAGAGGAATAAACGGATAGTGCAAATCTGAGAAGATGACAAAAGGAGCGGCGAGAGACTGAAGAGATATGCTCAGTGAAGGAGAGAGAAGAAGCCAAGATGACCCCAAGATACCTGAAAGATGACACCAGGGGGACAGCAGTGGAAGCAAGAGTGGGGGCCAAAGAAGGGGGGGGGGTCAAAGGTATTCCAGGTGGCGGACGATTTTGTTGGGTTCAAGTGTAGAAAGTTGGAGGTCAACCAGGAATGGATACGGACCAGGCAGGAATTTAGCATAGAGATATTTGGTGCAAAGGAAATAGTACAGTGCAAAAGAATAATATCATCCACATAGTAATACATAGAGATGCCAGATTGTTGAATAAGCAGACAAAGAGGGGCTAGGAAGATATTAAATAGAAGAAGAGACAGAACTGAACCCTGAGAAACACCACAAGGCAAGGCAGTGGAGGGGGAGGCCGATGCTTTGGAAAAGACAGAGAAGGAGTGTGTAGTGAGGAAGGACCTAAACCAAGTTAGCCAGGTTCCGGAGACACCAAAATCTGAAAGATGAGAGAGAAGAGTATGATGATCTGTAAGATCGAACGCAGAGGAGAGATCAAGGGAAACAACAAAAGTGAGGTCACCATGGTCATGTGCTATGTGAAGCTCATTTAGCAGGGAAAGAAAAATAGATTCTGTACTGTGACCATCATGAAAACCGGGCTGACGGGTATGAAGAGCATTGGTCGAAAGCAGATGAGCGAAGAGCTGAGCAATGACAAAGCGTTCAAGTACTTTGGAGAGAAAACAGAGATTAGATACCGGGCGCCAGTTAGTCAAAATAGAGGGATCAAGGGAGGGCTTCTTAAGGATGGGGCGGACCACTGCGTGCTTCCAGAGAGCAGGGAAAGAACCAGAGGAAAGACTTGAATTGAGCATGGAGCTGACGAGATGACTGGGAGAAAGACGTGATGAGGTGAGAGAAGTAATCATGCTTAGCTAGATTGATCGAGGAATGATACTCCTGATGTCATTGACTGAACACATAGAGAGTATCAGTAGAGGGATGTGAGCACCAGGAGCACTCAGCGAAGCACAGGTGAGATCGAAGAAGACTGAGACTGGGATGTACCAGGGATGCCAGGTGGGAGGAATGGTAGTGGGAGGAGGATGCCGGGGAGCCAGAAGGTCAAGACCAGCACAGAGCGAAGAATTCCAAGTGAGGGCCTGAGAATCTAGAGACAAAAGAGCAAAGTCTGGCGGGAGGAGCTGGTCAGCCGAGGGAAAGTGTTGCAAAGTGAGGGGGTGATACATTGTCTAGACCAGCGATGGCGAACCTATGGCACGCGTGCCAGCTGTGGCACGCGAAGGCCTTGCAGCTGGCACGCGGGAAGGTCCGCAATTAAGATATGCGGCGCGGCGGGAGGTGAGTGTGCTGGTGTCCAGGGCCGGCCCATCCATTGAGCAAGAATGTTTTTTGCACAAGGCCCTGCGTTTCAGGGGGCCCCGCGCAAAGAACATTCTGCTTTCCTCAAAATTACATTAAAAAAAAAAAGCTGGCTCTCTGGCTGCTGCCGCTGTCGCCGCGGCAGAATGCAGTGTCCCGCGGGGCCCCCTCTGCGCCAGCTGAGCCCTCTGCCCGGCTTTCAGATTCGCGAAGGAAGAGTGTCTCTCCCTCGCGTCTCTGTTAAGCCCGCAGGGGCTAATGGGAAATTTCCCATCAGCCCCTTTAGACGCGAGGGGTTGATGGGAAATTTCACATTAGCCCCTGCGGGCTTAACAGAGACGCGAGGGAGAGACACTCTCCCTTCGCGAATCTGAAAGCCGGGCAGAGGGCTCAGCCTGCGCAGAGGGGGCCCCGCGGGACACTGCATTCTGCCGCGGCGGCAGCGGCAGCAGCCAGAGAGCCAGCTTTTTTTTTTGGACTGCTAATGTGCTGGGGCTGGGGTTGGGGGTGGGTTAGGACTGCTAATGGGCTGGGGGGGTGTGGGGGGGGGGCTGTTAGGACTGCTAATGGGCGGGGGGCTGTTAGGACTGCTAATGGGCTGGGGGGGTTAGGACTGGTAATGGGCTGTGGACTGATGATGGGGGCTGTCTGGAAATGGGGTGATGGGGGTGTTAGAACTGCTAATGGGCTATGGGGGGTGGTTAGGACTGATAATGGGCTATGGGGGGGGCTAGGACAGGAAATGGGCTGATGGGGAGGGGTTAGGACTGGTAATGGGTTATAGGGGGGGGCTTAAACTGAAAATGGGGTGATGGGGGGGTTAGGACTGGAAGTGGGTTGATGGGGGGCTAGGACTGGTAATGGGTTGGGGGGTTGCTATGACTGGAAATGGGCTGAGTGGAAGGGGAGGCTTGAATTGCAAATAGCTGATGGGGAGGGAGCTTGGAATGGAAATGGGCTGTGAGGGAAGGGAGCTAGGACTGAAAATGGGCTGATGGAGCAGCTAGGATAGGACTGGAAATGAGCTGTTGGGGGGAGCTAAGATTGGAAATGGGCTGTGGTGGGGGCTTGAATTGAAATGGACTCATGGAGGGGCTAGAACTGAAAGTAGGCTCATGGGGGGGGGCTTGGACTGGAATTGGACTGAGTGGAGGGGAGCTATGATTTGACATGGGCTGATGATGGGGCTAGGAAATGACTAGAAGTGGGCTGATGGGGGGCTAGGATTGGAAATGAGCTGATGAAGGGACTCAGACTGAAAATGGATGGGGGAGCTAGGACTGGAAATGGGTTGATGGTGGGCTAGGACGGGAAATGGGCTGATGCAGGGACTAGAAGGGAATGGATGCTGGGTGAGACTGGAACTAGAAGGGAGCTGATGTTGGGGGAGGATTAGAATGGGATGGGGGTGGGAGAGTAAAATGTAGAGGGGAAAAATATTTTGTGTGGGAGGGATGAAAAATCTACAATTGGCCTGGTATTGGGAGAGTAAGTGGGGATTGAGGATGGAGGGGTAAAATTTGTGTGGATGAAATAGGAATGAGGAAAGAGCAAAAGGAGAAAGATTAGTATGTTAAAGCAGATGTAGAGAGAGAGAATGGAAAAAAAACTAGAAGAGAGAAGAAAGAACAAATGGACAGCAGACGATGGACAGTTAGCAGAAAACATGAAGAAACCAAAAGAAAGTGGCTGGAGCAATTGCAACTGAAAAAAAATGCACAAAAAGGTAGAAATCTCTCTTTATTTTGAATTTATTAACTGGAATATGAAACCTCTGGGAAATGTGCATCATTAACGTCTGTGCTTTGTTTGGTACAAGAGGAAATTAATTTATAGTTTTATTTCTACAGTGTTGTTGTACATTCCAAGTTTGGCTTTTGGGGTTCCCAGTTTAATTATTGCCTTCCTGTTTCTAAATTGAATGAAATCATTAAAACATTATAAATTGCCAATAAATTGAAATGAAAACCAAAGGATTGTGAATCAAATTGATTCTCTGACAATACAAAGATTCCAACCTTTACAAATGATGTTACATAGTTCAGGCAACTTTATAAAGAGTTTTTAGATACTAAAATCTTGTTGTTAAGGTTTAATTGACGTGCTGGCACTTTGAGGAAATTCTTTGGTTTTGTGCGGCAGTTTGGGCACTCGGGCTCAAAAAGGTTAGCCATCACTGGTCTAGACTCTAGACTGAGGGGGATGGGGAGGCAGGGAGGAGGGACTGGAGGGGAATGGAAGCTGTAGAGAAAAGCGGACACAATGGTCAGTCCAAGAGGATGAATGTAGCTGAAGGTTAAAGTCACCTAGAAACAGAACATTAGTGTAAAGAGAAGAGATTTCGGAAATGATTAGTAGATCATCCCAGCTATGAGGGCAAATAGCCAGGGGAACATACAGGAGAAGACAGTGCAAAGGAGGGGAGGCATCCAGATGGAGAAAAAGCATTTCATGATAATGCAGAGCTTGGAGAATAGATTTCCCGGAGGGGGAGGGTGGAGCGATGGAAAACAGCTACGCCCCCTCCCGTCCAGCCCAACTGAAGGACAGACAAAGCAGAGAAACCTGGAGGCAGACAGCGGATAAGGAGGGAGTCCTCCCCCTCCCGAAGCCAGGTTTCAGTGGCAAACAGAGTATCCAGAGAATTCTGGAGAATTAAATCATGGACCAGGGTGGATTTTGCACATAGAGAGCGACAGTTGATAAGGGCAAGGCTGAAGAGGAGCTGAGAGGGGGCCAGGAGAGGGGAGGAACAACAGGGGAGTAGACTTGAGGGAGAACGGGATAGAGGGGGTGGGACAAAAGGGTGTCAGGGGCCGGGGCACCAACCCCAGTGAACTGGGATAGCAGCTATATAAGAGAAAGGTAGAAAACAAAAACAGTGTGGTAGACAAAAGCAACAGAGAGCAAAGAAACACTTGTGTGCTGTCATGAGGAGAGCAACCAGTGCAGCTGGTAGGAATTCAAGGAGAGCAAACTGAGACAGCATGCAACTCGTGAGTCAAACTACAGTAGATACGCCCCAGAGTCGACCCAAGGAGCTCACCGAAGGGGCACCTTCTGCTCCTTGGGTGCGCTCCTTCGGCGCTATAGATAACACCAATTATAAAGATTCTTCAAGCAGTTCCTGCAACCATAACGAGAGACACTTAATCATCTTAAAGTCTTGCTTCACCTCCCCCACCCCCAAAGGCATGTATGATTTTGCAAATAAAGGAAGGAGAAGTCTATTACTTTGTCACTCTTTGTGTACTCTTCACATGCACACAAAATCCCTGATAGATATGAACATATACAGCCACACACATGCAGCCCCTGACACACACAGGCACATAGCCCCTAACAGTCCCAATGAGAGACACATGCAGATGTGTATGTAGCCCCTGACAGTCCCTAGGGCATGCACACACCCACCCACCACAGGAGCCAATATGACACACACAAACAAATTTCCGAGTCTTTAAGTGAGTGAAACGCGCCATTGTGTCACATGGCAAGTGTGCGCTTTTCAACTTATCCTTTATCCTGCCTTTCATGATTATCAACAGTCTTTGTAATCTTTAGGCAACCTTTCTGCACTTCGTAATTTAGATTAGACGGCTTATATGAACATTTGATAGCAATATGCCATCATTTTTACATATCGCTACATATACATACAACGTTACAAGAGAGAAAATATTTTTGAATGGAAGGTTTCATTTTTTTTCAGGGTCCAAACAGTTTTTTGTGCTCTCAGTAGGGTCAAAAACAGAATTATTGCCCTATATTGTATAAATTGTTGATCTCTGCCAAAAGGTCAGGAAGAAACTGTCTTCGGCTCATTCAGACCTTTGATTTGATCTTAGGCAAAAGGTCAAGAAGTCAACCTAATGTCTAGATAAAAATTAAATTTTGGTTTCCTTTAAAGAGTAACAAGTTATTTTGTACTTGTGCTTTTTAAAGGAACTTGACAGTTGGCTCATTCTACAGTGATACTTTATTATTGAACCGCAACGCGTTTCAGCTGGATGTCTTCTTCAGGGAATATTTGCTTCAAAAAAATACATAAACAATAATGAACTTAAAAACATAATAAAAACTATCATAAAGTTGTGAGAGACAGTGGGAAAGGGTTAACACAGAACATCTAAATGTTGTCCAAAATGCTGGCATTTGCATTTGAGGTGCTATGTGAGTTCCTAGAGGTATTAGGTGACACTTATCTACAGGGCACAAAGAGAGAGCATCATAAGAGGTAAATATGTCAGCTTAGCGTGGGGCCTAATGTAAAATTTCCAGAAGATACAGAGAACTAACAAGATATATTTCTTGAAAATGAGGAATGGGAAAACAAACCAGGTAAAGAAGTGAATAAGTGGGGGAAAAAGGTCAGATAACGAGGAAGAAATCTGACAGACCCAGGTCGATGGTTGCAAACATGGGCATACAAAAGGACAACAGGAATGGACTGTAGACATGACAGGACAAAGGAAGGGAATGAGAGAGAAAATCCAGATGCCTGGAGTAAAAACAAAAGGTACTAGTTTGAAGAGAAAGCTATATAATGTAACAGAACCTCTTAAGGACGGAATTTTGCATTCCACCTCACAAAGATGAGATGGGCTGCAAGTCCCCACTGTACAGTATGTCTTTTAACGAGTGAGCGTGTATGATTCTGATTCTCTGTGCCATGTGCATCTGTCTGATGTCTGTGTGAAAAGGATTTCGCTAGTTTTCTTTGAGTGTAGCTAGAATCATATATCCTTCTCTCTCACTGTGCTAGGACCTGTCAATGGAGAGCGAATCTCTTAATGTATAGCTGAGACAAAAAAAGCAAAAAGAAAAGTATTCTTACTTGCAAGGAGATGGTAAAGGAAATACTCCAAATTACTTTGTATTTAGTTTTTGTTATGCTATCTGTATGCTTGCTTCTATGACATAAGAACGAGATAAATGAAGGATCTTTTTGCAAGGAAAATCTGAGAGAATATTGTGCCAGATACGAGTATAATCTGCATGAGGTGTGGTCTATTGGGAGGGGTGGTAAGCCCTTCCTGTGTGTACATTTGCTCCGCTCTTGCATGGAGGAGGAGGTATGGTGATTCCGTCTGGCCAACGGAGTCAGCCCCCCCCCCCTTTAGTCCATACAAAGTAAATCGAGAAATTTTAAAAACACAGAAACAGACACAAGCAAATAAGAGCATAAACAACTGTATATAAAATATGAAACAAAACCATTATGCTTAAAAACATAGTTAAAAACATTACATAAGATGATAAAATCTTTATTGGCAACAACATTAAAAACATATTGCAACAGTAAAAGTGAAGAGAAAAGGACCAAGAAGAAAGTAAAAAACAAGAACATTGAACTCTGAAACAAAGATATTGGCTGTACAGAATATATCCTTATAGGAGAGGACGAGGAGGACAGGAACTGTTGTTAAGGTACTGACCAATTATGTTGCAAACTAGATTTTAAATAGAACCCTAAAAAGTGTGAAAGTGTTTAAAATCACCCATATAAAGCATGTCAAAGGAACCTTGTATATAAAGAGGAGAAGACCTAATGTGTAGAAAACTATATGGAACTATATAACTTACAAAGCCAATGGATAACAGAGATAACTCCTAAAAAGAAAAGTTTAGACACAGATTTAAGGTACTATGAGGGACCAGAAAATGTCTTTACAATCAGCAGTAAGAGAGATGTACTGGCCTTATACTCCAAAGTTACCACGCTTGTCTAAAAACGCCAATCTGGCAGGAAGAGCAGAGCAGTGTCAGCTGATCTTTTGAAGAGAGTATGCACCAAAACAAGCAAGGTCAAAGTTCAGGGAATCACATCTTCCGAAAGGCAAATAAAAATACTGAACGGGACATGTTTCTGAAAAAATACAGTTCTGCACCGAACAGCAAACACCGGCATGATTTATAAAATTGAAATTACAACTAAAAAACTTATACCATACATTAGTGCTTGTTGTTGTGGCTATTTTCCAAGCTTTATTAGCAGAAATCAGAGCTTTGCTATGCTACTATATGATTACAAACACTATGGGGATAAAATGAATGAATGGAAAAATAAAAATCTCTATGAGCCAATTAAACCTGATAAAACAAAAATAACCAGAGCCGGACTCACATTAAACATGTAGCTCTAAAACTGAATGTGCTGAGAAAAAAATATAGCGCTAGCTGCGATGTAATACAACGCATACATAAATAGAAAGCAGCCAATATGTAGATAAATAATTAAAAGAATAAAAAAAAGCCTGAAAAACCAATGTTATAATGAACTTATATTCTGAAAGAAAAACAGATAAAAATTTGTGTATAAGGGGAAGGAAAACCAATGTAAAAAATGATAAAACAAAAACAGATATGGGGTAGCCAAGGAGATACAAACATTATTCCCAGAAATTCCAATGGATGGCCAGGAGAGTGATTAGCGTACTGGCTTCCATTGGCTTATGACTAGCTGTCCTGAAAAAGCTTGATGGTACAGTAATTGGAACAAACTATAATGATGCACTTATTCAGTAATGTTGATAACTTAGTTTGTTAAAGAACAGAAGACCGTCAGTATCAGCATAACATACTTTACCTACATAACAGATAGACCACATTGCAACAAACACTAAACCTGGTTGAAGGTGTGGAGGACTGTATTTTGGCTTCACTGGCCTAGATTCATGTGCTGCAATTGGCAGCAGGAGATGGGGGGGGGGGGAGGAAATGTGGATATAAAGAGAGACCCACAGTTTCCTTTGCCCCTAGCCATCAGCATATGGGTTTATGACAGTTGAAGGGGTAATTCGGTTCTCACTTTTCCTGTCCTTTGAGAAAGGAGGGATAGAAAAGCACAACTAATTTTTGTAGGCTTTTTTCACTTTTTCTTTTAAGCTCTGCTTGTTCCTCAGTAAATATAACCTTTAGTGTTATCTTTTGCCCAAAAATTCACCATGAAGAGAACAAGGGAGGAGGAGGAGGAGAGCGATTGTCAAACTGACTGAAAATGAACTCATAGTAAACATTGGGATGTCTAATTTTTGTTGAAGCAAGTAGGAATAAAATACCTTCCACATAAATAAAAACTAAGATAGCAAGTAAAGTGGTTGAGAAGTCATGTGAACCCAGGCCTTTGTTTCATTTTAATGCTGGAATTGTACAGAAAGTGGGGCAGATCCTGCTTAAGATAAAGCTCTAATGTGCTTTGGCAGCTCCAAGGTGTCTCACTGTTCGTCTCATTTTGTGTTTTGCAGATTCGGACCTGAGTATGCGTACCCTCAGCACACCCAGTCCTGCCCTGATATGTCCACAGAATTTGCACAGCTTTCAAAATGGAAGAGGCTCTTCCACCTCCTCCTCCTCAATCACAGGAGAGACAGTTGCCATTGTCCATTCACCCCCTCCTGCCTACCTAACCCACCCTCTCATCCAGCCCTCCTCCAAACATCAGAAGGCACAAGCGAATATTGACCGGTTGCCGGACCAGTGCATGATCCAGATATTGTCTTACCTTCCTACCAATCAGCTTTGCCGCTGCACCAGAGTGTGCCGCCGTTGGTATAACCTGGCCTGGGATCCCCGGCTTTGGAGGACTATTCGCCTGATAGGAGAGACGATCAACGTGGATAGAGCTCTTAAGGTGCTGACCAGAAGGCTTTGTCAGGATACTCCAAATGTATGTCTTATGCTAGAGACTGTAATTGTTAGTGGCTGCAGGCGGCTCACGGACAGGGGACTCTATACCATCGCTCAGTGCTGCCCTGAACTGAGGAGGCTTGAAGTCTCAGGATGTTATAACATCTCTAATGAAGCCGTTTTTGATGTGGTATCACTATGTCCAAATTTGGAGCACCTGGATGTGTCAGGTAAATGGAATCAGTAATTAAACAAGTGCATTTTTTATCTGTCATTGTGAAGCTTTAAGAATGTAAAGGTTCTGTATACAGTAAATAATGCAATCTAGGAAATTCTAGAACAGACTGGAGAAGCTGGATTCTGAATAATCTGAGAGATCATTTCTTTACAGCAGGGCAGTGGCTGCATGGAACAGCTTCTCACACAGGTAGTGTTGGCATAGCCTCCAAATTCAGGAAAGGATGAAATGAGCATAGCCCCCTGACCTTTGAAATTTCAGGTTCATTACTGAACAGGGGGGGACTATGCTGCTAGGTCCTTGGGGTTAATAGGTTGACACTGATAGATCTCAGTTATACTTGGGAGTGGTGGTCTAAAATACTTACAGCATCACTTCTTCAGTCGTGACAATCTGAGACAAAGTGAATTTGCATGGACTTCCCCGGCTACATCCTTCCAGTGTCCCTCTTTCCTCTCTGTCACAAGAAGAAGAGTAGACTCTAGGATCTCCTTTAGCTTCGAAGTCACCCCTTAGAACTTAGAGCCATTGGAAATGATCTTCTCTATTTCTGTCTGTCTTCCCTTGAGTACTGCGTGAGTACAAATTCCTCTGTTCTCCTACTGCTGCATCCATTTGGTGCTGACTGCTTTCCTCCCAGTAGTGCAATGTCTGGCTGGCATGGGTTACAATGAATGGAAAAGTAAGAATGAAAACTTCTTCTCTCCCTTGAGAAAATCACTGGATAGCTGTATATAGTTTCTAGATCCCTTTATGGCAAGTCCAGGCTGGTGCAGGGGTATTTTGCATCTTAGACTGAGGGACCCCCAGCCAGTCAGCTTTTCAGGATATCCACAATGAGATACATTTACATAAAGTAGAGGCAGTGCATGTCAATCTATCCCATACATATTCATTTTGGATATTCTAAGAACCTGACTGGCTGGGTTCCCCCAGGACAAGTCTGTGAGCCACTTCCTTAGGCAAACCTTCAGCCTTGTGCTTATTCCTCCCTCCCCGTTAACCTTTAGATCCCTAGGCCCCTTCTTGAAATTTTGGTAATTAAACTCTACAAAATCATGATCACCCCTACACCAGTGCTTCCAGATTGATCCTGTAAAAACATGCTTTTAAATATTAAATAATGTTTCATAAGTGTGTGTATATATATTGTCGGAGCTCCCCCGTGTGGCCAGGCAGTTGCCTAGTGGTACGAGAGGGCCCCGATTGTCCTTTGTATAAATTCAGCCCAAATAGCATGTAGTTGTGTCCTTTAAAGGATTAGAGCCAAGTGCAAAGGTTGCAGGAATATTTCTTTTATTTGAGAAATAAGGATTTCCTAACCAAATTAAATTCTTTGGCAAGAATAGTTTGAAGCTTACAAAACATAAAGTTCGGGATACCTCTCCCATATAAACACAAGCCTATTGAACAGTCCTTGGCTTGGTTTAGTTTAAACCTTGGTTCCACATGTAAAAACTCTTTTTACAACAGCAGTATGTTTTCTGGTCCCCAGGAGGCACTATAAATCTCCACTGTTACTTTCACAGCAAGGTATAGCAATATTCCCTGGTCCACCAAGAGACTTTTCAAATGCAGTAGTATTTCTTCCAGTTACAATATGAACTTTTAGCTTCTTCCTGGCTTTCTTATTCATGCAGCTTTTATCAGCCAAGCTACCATTAAAAGCCTAGCTAAAAGGTTATGGGCTTTTCATAAAATGTCCTTGTTAAGAACTTCTGGGCTTTCTACAGCTAAACAAAACCCTATTCAGTTCTTATTCCTCTAGCACAGGTAGCACATTCAGTAATTAAGAACTCCTGGGTTTTCCTCCAGCTCATTAAAACCCTATTCAGTTCTTTTACTCTTCCTTGGCACAGATAGCACAGTCTATCTCCATGTCTGAAACACTGCTTGCATCAAAACTGTCCCCCAGGTCCATGTCTTCCTCGCTAGGCTCCCTCAGATATCTGCTCTCCTTAGTATCCATCTGAGAAGCCTTTGTAGGTTGTAAAGCCTTCAAGATTTGCTCCCAGCCACGCTTTGCAGAACGTGAGCTTGTGGGGGAAGGGCAGGAAAAGGTTTCCCTGTTTAGCAGCTCTTTTAAAGCTTGTAAAGGGCTCACCTTGCTAGTAGTGCTCTTCCTTCCTGTAGGCTCCTTACAGTGAGAAGGGCTAGGCCATGAACTTCTGGAGAATATCTCCTCCTCAGAGGAATCCTCCCCTGAGCTCTCCACTGACCTTCTCAGCTCTCTGTTCCTGTCCTGGGTCAGCTTTCTTCGTTCCCCTGGCTCTGCAGCAACTCTGCTTATCCCAGAGCCTCTGTGTCTGCTTTCAAACTGCTTCTGTGCAAGCTGCTTCTGTGTCTCCTGTTTCTCTCGTGTCCATGTCTCTTTCTCTTTCTCTCTCCGTGCCTCTCTCTGTGTCTGTGCAACCTGTTTGTGAGTGCAACTTCCCTGCCTAAATGTTTGGGGCTGTCCTATGGCTCTTGACTCCGCCCCCAAACCACTCCCATCTCCTCCCTCTGTCTCCATGGGAACAGGGCGTGTCCCTAGGTCTGCACTCCTCTGCAGGGAATCTCTATCTTTAGTTTGGGTGTTAACCCTTCCTGTACCTGCAGTTTCTTTGGGAAAAGAAAAAAAAGGCTGTTTTTTCTTTCTTTCTCTGCATTCTGAGCCTGCTTCTCCACCACAATATATATTAGAGAGAGACACACATATATACACATAAAATGGGGGTCATTTTACAAAGGATATTTTTGTGTGTATATGCCTCTTATAAAATGGCCCTGCATCTATACAGTAAGTAGATGCTATGACAAGTGGGTATGTACTTGTATGAGACCCGAGTGTAGGCGTGTTTAGAGGAGGAGTTTGTGTAGAGCTTGGGCGGAGTCACTAAGTACATGCAAAACTATAAAATAAACTCCTACATGCACACTTCAGCCTCGTACATTTACACCAGCAACCAAGCAGGTGAATATGTGCACAGGTGCATGAATCTATTGTTTATCTTTGAATGTCTGCTTTTTGCTGCCCCCCCTCCCCCCTCTGAATCTCCTGCCCTAGGTGACTGCCTAGTTTTCCTTACAAATTTAAAAATGGAAATATACAGACAAACACTGAAATAGCAGCTCCAAGAAGCCAGACTGAGCCATGCAAGACTGGAGAAAGACAAACAAATAGATCTCCTCTTCTATTTTACAAAGAGATGTGCGTATTTCTCACACCTGACATAATGCATTTTAATTGTGTTCTTTCTACCTTCGTTGTGTGAGCATTTCATTTTTCTGACTGGATTCAACCCAGTTTCTCCTTTTCATTTTCCTTGTGTTGGTCTCCATCTACTTGGAAAAGGCTGTATATTAAATATAATAAACCATAATTCTTTTCCAAGGGCATTTAAATTTCTTCTTTCTTCTGCTGTCTTTCTTTTCTTCTGCTTTCTTTCTTTCCTTTGCTACATTTGTCTGATGTTGATCTTCCCTGTCATCTTTTTTTCTCTTTTGGTTTTCTTTACATCTCCAGTCACAGTTAGCTTATACCCTTATTCTCCTCGATATCCCTCTTTTCGCCTCACATCTTCCATTCTCACCTCTTCCTTAGCCCTCATCTATCTTCCTCTGATTTGCAGGAGTCATAGCCTGGGGTGGGCATAGGTAAAGGGTGGTGGCCCCCCCAAATGTTGCAAGCACTACTGCTGAATTGGTTCCCCTGTCCCCACTGCCAATATGACTTCCTTACCCTTTGCTCCCCCAAAATAAGCAGGCAAACTACACCCCTGCCTCCAGGTTTCACTCCCTCACCAACCACAGCTCCTGACTTGTAACTCAACCCTTTCTGGTATCCAGCCTCTTTTTTTTTAATTTTCTGTCCTATCCCCTACCCAAATTCGTTCTTCCCTCTCACCCTTTTGTCTGTCTCTCACTCCTTCCACAGTCTCTCTTTTCACTGTCTCTCAACTTTTTTCCTGGATCTGCAGACCCTTCACACCATCAAGATATTCTTCCCCTCTTCTCGGCCCCTCCCCTCCTTCCAGGTACTCTTAATCCCTTATCACACCTGCACCCGCCCTCCATTCTTCCCTTTTCTTGCCCTGTTCCTCTTTCCACTTTGACCCCATCCCTCTTTCCTTCCTTCCACTGACTCCCCTCCCCTCCAATCTAAGCTCCTTCTCATCCCTCCACCTGTCCACTCTGACCTTCTTCCAATACTCTCCTCTTTCAGTCTAAGTCCCTTCGCACCCCTGTCTCCCTCTCTCTGTCTCCGCTCTGACCCCTTCTTATCTTCCTGCTCCTTCCGTCTCTCCACTCTGACCCCCCTTGTCTCGTACACTTCTTCCCTTCACTCTTGAGTCCTTCGTCACCCCCTCATCTACTCTAATCCCTTCTCGCTCCTTTCCCTCCTTCCACAGGCTGCCAGACCCCATCTCTCATGGCTTTTCTACCATCTCAGCATGACTCCGATCATAAACCACTAGCAACCAGGCAGACAGTAGGAGACGCACTTAATTGTAGCTTATCCTGCAAGGTTTGCTCCATGGCAGCAATCTACTGCCAAGGAGCAAGTCTTGTGGGATAAACTACAAAATCTCACAGACCATTGTGAGACTGGCTCCATGGCAGTGGAGGATGATGTACAATTAAGCACATCACCTGATGCACTGGATGGGATGATATTTGCTCAAGCAGAGTTTTAGGTAATCTCAGGCCTGATTCGATGGGGTTTCAAGCTGTGTGTTAGAGGAGACATTTGCTGGGCCCATAGCAACAACAGGACTGTTTTTAATAATCGACACCCTGTTATGTAGGGCACAAGGCAACCGCCCCTTTTGCTCATAGGTAAAAGCAACCTTGAATATGGGGAAGGGTAACAAAAAAACCCGAGGAGCTTCAATGGGGAGGATTATGAAAAATGGATGAGAATGAGGGATAATTGGGGATGGAGGAGCAAGGGGGGGGGGAGGAAATTAAGAAAAGAGCCTGGATTAGGGGTTGATGTGATAGAAGGAAACAAGTAAAGTGATATAGGAGGAAGAGGATGAGAAACTGAGGACAGAGTACAAGAGAAAGCAGAGTGGCAAGTATAGGAAGAGGAGAAAAGAACGAAGAGAGAATGAAACACAGGAAAATGTGATTTAAATGTTACTATGTTACGATGAGAACATATTAAAATATATGTTGCTGAAGGAAAGAGGCAAAGAAGGAAAAAGCAAAATTAAACCCAAAAAGAAAATGGAGGACAGAAAGAAAAGAAATGAAGCAATGTGAGCAGGGAATGAGAAAAAAAAATAGATACTGACCCAGAAAATCAAACTAGAGACACCAAATAATGGAAACTATTTTATTATTTCATAGAGATGATTACTTAAGAAATTACAGTAGTTTTGAGGGAGTGGGGAGGGGGAAGAAGGAAGTCTTGAGAGCCTACTTCCTCTCGCCACATACACCAATCTTACAGTGAACAGATTTCAGAAGTTTCCTGATGTGCAAACTTTCACAAGGGGCAATATATTTGGAACTAGATTGGTGCAGATCCTTTATTTATGATATTTAGCTCACGCCTTTCCAGTAGTAGTTCAAGGCAAGTTACAGTAGGTATTTCCCTATCCCTGGAGGACATACAATCTAACAGGCCAATGCAGAAAGCTAGCGCGAGCTTTACAAGCCCATAACGCCACGTTTAAGTACATTTTTACAATCCTTCCCATGCAGAAAATAGACGTAAACGCCAGCGGAAAAACTAGTGCCCAATTAATTCTACGAGTATTTATTTATTTAACATGTTTTATATACCGTCTTTCTACAAATCAAAACGGTTTACATAGAACAATAAAAGGCAGTATATTTCAACTGTTTACAAGGAACGAATAACAGGGTACAGAATAAAACATGAAAAACAAAATTATATTATACAATTAATTACAGTGAACAGTGAACAACTATTTACATATTTACATATATGTATGTGCCAAGCTATGGATGGGAGTATTGTACAGTTTAATGGAACAAGGGTAGGGAGGTAAAACAGGGGGGTTAGGTATTAGGGTGGGAGAGAAAAATGATCAAGGAAGAGATGAGTCTTTAACTTTTCCTGAAATCAGTGTGGCTCACGCAGTTGCGCAGCTCATGCGGAAGGGTGTTCCAACGGGATGGAGCATAGAGGGAAAAGGTCCTGTTGCATGTAGATTGTTTACAGTGTTTTTTAATTGAGTATTTAAGTGAATGCTAATTATTTAAATTATTGAAATGTATTTTAATCTGCTGGGCTGGTATGCAAATCATGGCTACGCCGGATGCAGAGACAGACGTAGATTTTGCAACCAGCCATCGCACCAAAATTTTTACTACAGGGTCTGAGTAGAAGTAAACCTCTAACGCTGTCCTCAACAGTATTTTGATGGCACCGGCTGCTTTCCCCGATGCCTAGATCATCTTCTCCCCAAATGATCATGCATTAGGCAAAGCCCCCGATGCCATCCAAACACTGTTGGGGCTGTGCCGACAAAAAGAATCCCTGGTGCCCCGTCCCCCGAGAGTAGGAGACAGAGAGATCGTCTCATGTAGCTCTATTCCTGCTCCCTGTAGCCAGCAATAGGCCCTTATGAGAACTTTTGTAGCAGAACTTCTGGTCGGTAATACAGTAAAAAAAAAAAAAAAAAGCAAATTAGCCACCGGTGCTTGGAGAGCAAGCCAAATTAGCGCAGACTTCTTGTGCGCATGTGTTGGGCTTGCTCTTCCAGTTTAACGCTGCAGGGGCTTGTTTCCATGCGCAGGGTTGCCGCGGTGGGCATTTGCATATCCTAACCTTCTTGCATAGCACGTTAAAATGTGTGCATTGTTAGAAATGTTAAAAAATTGATCCGGTGCGGATCTAGCTCTAGCTTTCTGCATCGGCCTGTAAGTTTGTATCTGAGGCAGTGGAGGGTTAAGTGACTTGCTGATGTCCACAAGCAGTGCCGGTGGGATATGAACTCTAGTCTCTTTGGCTACCAGTTGCTGCTCTAACCATTTAGACTGCTACTCTTTGACACAGCTGTATGGGGGAGGCCTTAATATGTTAACTTATACTAAGGGCCAGATGAACTCGGGAGTTATTCCCCCTTTTGGGAATAATTTTATAAGGAGCCATGGAAAGGTGCGTGCCATTTATGTACATAATTCTTATTTTCAGTGATTTACATGCATGAATGGGCACTTATGCACTTTTCTGTATGTACACACATTGAGCCAATCGAATGTACTTTCACTGTGGGCATGCACATGTGTGGAGCATGGGTGGATCTCAAATTTACACACACAAATTATAAAATGCTACTAGTTGCATGGGTTCTTCAGAAATCTAGATGCGGGCACCTACATTTAAAGTGCCCATTCAGCCATCTACGCCCCTAGTTTATAACGTAAAGTATGCGTGTTCTTAATTTTATAAAATAGGCACTAGTGGGATGCAGAAAGATGTGTTAACAATGCAGGACTTCATAAAATTACGCTCTTTGAATCTATAGCAAACATCTCTGTGGCCCTGAATCTTATCCTTGCCAATGCTGCTTGGCTCCTCACTGTCACAAGTCCTGATAGTTACCAAAATATGTTGTTTTACATAGATAAGGAATTGGATTTCCATGAAGCATGCCTGGCAATACTTTAAAAAAAATCAGATAATGTAGCTAAAAATCATATAAAGGTAGATGGGAATGGTTTTATTTGAGTTGAGTACAAAAGACAGGATGGAGGAGGGACTGGAGCAACTCAAGAGGGACCGAGAAAGGCAGTCCTGGTTTTTTTCATTGCATGCATGGAAAGCTAATCTGATTTATCATTGGATTTAAGAAGGACTGCATACTCACTCTGCAGTAAAACTGGGAGTGGTACAACCTGTCATCCTTGACCTGGAGTTCTGTGATCAGACTAATTAGTGGTTTTCAACCTAGTCCTTGGGACATTCCCATCCAGTCAGATTTTCAGGATATCCAAAATCCAGATGTATAAGATAGATTTGCATATAGTGGAGGCAGTGCATGCATATCTATTGCATTCAAATTCATCTTTTGATATCCTAAAAACCCGACTGGCTGGGTGGATGCCAGGGGCTGGGTTGAAAACCACTGCCCTAGACTAGTGGTATTAACTTCCACTTAAGGGCTGCAAATAGGTTAGGTTCTCAGAACTGGAAGGGAATACCACTGGTCTAAACAGAGGATGCTCTCGGAAATGAGAAAGCAGGCAGGAGTTAATGGTTGCTAATATCCCAGAAAAGAAAATCATTAATCAACATCAATTGCTCTATAAAAGGATTAAAGGTTCTGAGCTGGGTTTGTAACGTAAAGATTCTGGGAGTGAAACAGATTTTGACTTGATCATGTTTTGAATCACTGTGGCGCACAGACTACATTCCTATTAAATGCAACTTGGATCCAGTACCCTCAGACTGGGATGTGCAGATGCAGTGAGCTCTGTCACTTAATATGAAGTGGGAGTATGACAGGGAACATTAGTCTACTAGATGTACTTGGAATGTGCAATAGTAATTTTTGTGAATGTTCAAGGGGCTGTTCTAATGCTTTCATTTATTATGTAATGCTAATAACTTAACCTTTGGGGGAGAAGATAATAGTCTGCAGTACATCAGGGTAACTCCTATCTCATTTGTCATACTCTCAGCAGCAGGTCACTGAGATCAGGGCATTAAAGACACCATGAAAGCTGCTCTGTGCAGAAGAGGATTCATAAAGAGAGGGAGACTTCCCTCAACACAAGAGAACTATCCTGCTTCTCTTTCTCAACCTTTATATATGGCTGTATACCAGTTCAGATGTTCTGGTCATCGTTTTAATTCTAGAAACCATAAAACCATATCACCAAAGAGCCTCCCTTCCCTCAAAAAGAAAATGAAACAAAGCACTGTCCAGTAGCAGGTGGGATCATTGATAATAATATGAAAAGGAAGATAGGTATTAGCAGCACCATGTAAAAAGGGGACGGTAATACCAGTGGGAGTATATTGCTGTCTACCTGGCCAGAATGAACAGACAAAGGATGAAATGTTAAAAGAAATTAGGGAAGCTAGTAAAGTTTACATCGCATGGAACATTTCAAATACCCTGGTATTGACTCGGTCAATGTCACATCAGGACATGCTAGGGAGATAACGTTTCTAGGTGAAATAAATGACTGCTTTATGGAGCAGTTGGTTCATGAACCAACACGAGAAGAAGCTATTTTAGACTTAGTCCTTATTGGAATGCAGGATCTAGTGCGAGAGGTAAAGGTATTGGGGCCACTTGGCAATAGCAATCATAACATGATCACATTTGACTTAATAAATGAAGGGAGGATAGCATGGAAATTGACAGCGCTAACATTTAACTTTAAGAAAGGAGGCTAGATCCTTCACCTTCAGGGAGAGGCAAGATGGTGGATTCGCAGTGGCTGCTGACAGCGTGTCCCAGGTTTCCTCATTGCTACTTCCCCCTTTCACTTCATGCCAAAGTAACCTCGCTTTCTCCATGGACAAGCAGGATGTGTCAGCCACACCTGGTGACTCCCTAGCTACGCCAGAGCGTGCTGAGGTGGATGAGAGAGGCAGTTGATAACGCATAACATAACGCATAATTGACAAAGCTCGGAGATCATGGTGCAAGCCGTTTATTATTGAACAGACAGGAGAACACTCTGGGGTTAGGCCTGGAGCGCAGGGTAAACCGAGTAGACAACAGCGTAGCGCAATGTAACAATCTTCCAGTGTAATACAAACCATCAGACATATTGCAATAGTGCAATAATTTTCCGCAAGTGTAACAACCCACAATGCAATAAAAATTCACACAGTGCAATGCGACAATATAGTGCAATAAGGTGTGAGTACGCAATTGTAAACATTAAACAATGGTAAGTACGAGCTACAGTGTGAAGGTTACACGTTGGTGTGTAAATACGCACCATAGCTCGACAGGGTGCCACCTATAGAGTAACATGTACAGTGCAGAGTATGACGGACAGCCACGTTAGGGGTCTCCCTGCGCTACAGGAGCCAACTGACGGGGCTGATCGTGCATCAGGTCCCATGGCCAAAGGAGATGTCAGACTGCACCTCGAGGTCCAGACAATAGTGCTTTTTGGAAGATGAATGTTGAGGACCAGGTGGCAGCTTTGCAGATGTTGCTGATGGGTACTGAGCGCAGATTGGCAAAGGAGGTTGCCAGCGCCCTTAGCTGGTGCGCTCCTATCTTATCACCTGAACGTGTGCCCACCTTGTTGTGGCAAAAGGCGATGCAGTCAGAGATCCAGAGGGATAGAGTTCTTTTCATGACGGGCCTCCCAGGACTGTTGGGATCAAAAGATACAAAAAGCTGTGTCCCTTGTCTTACAGTGGCGGTCCTATCGAGGTATGTGCGTAGGGCCCTGACACAGTCAAGGGTATGGAGCCTCCGTTCCTCCGCAGATGAGTGCGGAACCGGGAAGAAGGTGGGTAGGTCAATGGCTTGGTTGATATGGAAAGCTGAGGCCACCTTCGGGATGAACTTTGGATGGGTGCGCAGGGATGCGCGTTTAAGATGGAGTTGTGTATAGGAAGGGTAGGGCACAAGGGCCTGCAGCTCGCTGATTCTTCTGGCAGATGTTATGGCGACCGGGAAGAGTGTCTTCCATGACGTGAACTTCACGTCTGTTGTTTGGAGAGGCTCGAAGGGCATCTGCGTTAGCTACTGCAGGATGATACTGAGGATTCCAGGTCAGCACAAGTGGCTGGACTGGGGGTCGGAGGTTTGTCAGGACTTTCATGAACTGCGTCACTATGGGTAGTGTTGCGATGGAGCCTGTGCTGATCCCATTCTGGCTATCATGGAAGCACGCTATTAGAAACATAGAAATATGACGACAGAAAAAGACCACATGGCCTATCTAGTCTGTCCTTCCATAACAACTACAACAGTCCCTTTTTTATCTTTAGAGATCCTCTGTGTTTGTCCCATGCTTTTTTGAATTCAGTTACTGTCCTCATCTCTACCACCTCCACTGGGAGACTATTCCACGGATCCACTACTCTTTCCGTAAAGAAATATTTCCGCATATCACTCCTGAATCTATCTCCCTTCACCCTCATCCCATGTCCCCTCATAGCAGAACTTGCTTTCAATTGAAAGAGGCTCTCTCCCTGAACATTTATGCCACGGAGGTATTTAAACATCTCAATCATATCACCTCTATCCCGCCTTTCCTCTAAGGTGGACCTTGATTGATTGGATTTTCAGGCCAAGCTTGAAGAGGGAGGTGAGGTACTTCAGGATCATAGGTATAGGGCAGGAGACCAGGTTCAATCCTTGGGCTGTGCACCAGATAGCAAAATGCTTCCACTTGAGACTGTAAGATTTTCGTGTGGATGGGTGTTTGGCTGCCAGGACCACCTGCTGCACCTCTGAAGGCAAGTTGAGGGCCGATGGGTTCATCCGCTCAATCTCCAGGCTGTCAGGCCTGGAGGTTGGGGTACAGCGTGTTCCCGCCGTTCTGGGTGAGCAGGTCTGGTCTCAGGGGCAGCCAAGCTGGAGCCTCCTGTGCGAGGTGAAGTAGCAGGGGGAACCACATCTGGCGAGGCCAGTAAGGCACAATTAATATAATGTGTGCCTTGTCCATGATGATGTGCTGCAGCGTTGCCATGATCAGGGGGATGGGTGGGAAGGCGTATGTTAGAGACCACTCCCCCCAGCACACGTCGAATGCATCCTGGGCCAGACTCTTGGGTGACGGGCATTTTGAACAGAATAGGAAGCACTTCGTATTCTGCTCTGTCACAAAGAGGTCGAGACGGGGTGTCCCCCACCGCTGAAAAATGGAGTTTGTGACCTCCGGGTGCAGGGACCATTTGTGGGGTTCCAGCTGTCTGCTCAGTCTGTTGGCCAAAGTGCTCTGCTCCCCGGGAAGGTAGAAGGCCTGCAGAATAGAGTTGCTGGCCAGAGCGAGGGACCAGGCTGTGAGTGCTTGCTTGCAGAGGGAACGGGAGCCTGTTCCCCCCTGCTTGTTGATGTAAAACATGGCCACTTGGTTGTCTGTCTGGACCAGGATGGATTTCCCTGCCAATTATTTCTGAAAAGCCTTCAAGGCATATCTGATAGCCCTGAGCTTAAGTAGGTTGATGTGGAGAGTCTGCTCCTTCACAGACCATGTCCCTTGGGTGCTGAGGTGTCGAAGGTGGGCTCCCCAACCCATGGAGGAAGCATCTGTGGTGACGACAATGTGATACTTGTGTTGTTGTAGGTCTCTGCCCTCTGCAAGGTTGGCCAGGCAGGTCCACCAGCGTAGGCCTCTCTCGGCTCGGGCATCCATGGGCATGCACATGCTTAGGGGCCGAGAGAGCTGATTCCAATCAGAGCGCAGATGCCACTGGAGACTGCGCATATGTAGCCTCGCTAGGGGTAGGACTGAGGTTGTCGCGGCCATGTGACCCAGGAGGTCTGTCTGGATGCCGACATCTCTGTGGCCAGGGACGTGATCGCTGAAATGCGCTGTTTGGGAAGAAAGGCCTTCGAGGTCTGGGTGTCGATGACAGTGCTTATGAACTGTATCCTTTGGGATGGTTGCAGGTGAGACTTCTCCAGGAGGAAGCTTAGGCTGGACAATAGCTTTGTTGTCCTTTGCACTGCACACCGTGACTCTGGGGCAGATGGTGCCAAGAGCAGCCAGTCATCCAGGTATGGGAAGACAGCGATGCCCTGCTTGCGGAGGTGTGCCTCTGCGACAGCTACGAACTTTGTGAAGACTCGTAGTGCCAGGGACAGTCCGAAGGGAAGGATCCTGTACTGGTAGTGTTGGTCCAGCACCTTGAATCATAGGTACTTCCTATGTATTGTATGGATGGGGATGTGTGAATATGCCTCCTGTAGGTCCAAGGAGGCTAGCCAGTCCTCTGTCCGGACTGCTAGGTACGTATGACCTAGATTGGCCACTGTTGGAAACAGGATACTGGGCTTGATGGACCTTGGTCTGACCCAGTATGGCATATCTTATGTTCTTATGTTCTTAACCCTTACCCTGGAGTAATGCGGTGCCATGCCATCTTTGGATTGCCAAACTGTCAAAGACTGCTCTGGAGCAGCAGCATTGGAGCAGAGCACAGAAGGGGCATCTCTAAGCCCTGAAGAATATCTGCTTCCCCAGCAACCCAGAAATGCTCCACTGGGAGGGTGGGGGAGGGGTAGGAGTTCTCTGGTCTGGCAGCCTTGTGGCTGCATTGATATCTAAAGATTCGCTGGGTTCCCTCCTCGCTTGGTCTTCCCTGGCATCTCAGGCATTAGGCAGAAGAAGGGAGGTAAGCCTGGGGGTCAGCTGCCCTGGGGGAGTGAAACGCTGTCTGGCGGGGATGGATTGCAGTTTCCCATTGTTGTGCTATGCATCTCCATAAAGGCCCTGGACACTTTCCTCAACAAGTCCATGGACACTTTCCTCAAGTCCACTGGATCCTGCATGGTGTCTTTAAAATTGGATTCTCTTTCAGGACTTGTCCTGTCTCCAAGAGAGAAATTGAACCAACATGTAGTCCAGCTGGGACAGTTAGTCACTCAAGTGAAAGAGTTGGGGGCAGTTAAGGATGCCACTGTAAAGGAGAGCACGAGACTATGGAGAAAGCTGAAAAATCAGTCCCGGAGGAACAATCTAAGATTTATGGGTTTTCCTCGATCCCCTTTGCTAGGCCTAGTTGAGTTGGTGAGGAAATATATGGTGGAGATCCCTGGGCCTCACATCAGATAATCTGCCTCCTATTGCTAGGGCATACTATCTGCCCTCTTCTGCGGGCATTACCAGGGGCCCTGCAATTTCATCAAGTCAACTGGACCTGACTGTTTTTTTTAGAAGGGTCCTTAGAGATGGTGACTACCAGAGGCACGTTGTTGGTGACATTCATGTTTGAACAGGATAAAGTTTCTATTTTTGGTTTATACTTTAAGCATATGCAAGAGCAGTTTTTCAGCTCCTTTAGCCATGTATTTCCTGATGTTTCTAGTCAAACCCAGGCCCGCCATAAAGAGTTCTTGGCATTGCGGCCTAGAGCTCTTGCTTTGGGGGCTACTTGGATTTTGAAATATCCTGCACTTTGTTATGTTAGTTTTGAGGGTAACAATTATTTCTTTATGGAGCCTTGACTTTATTTCTGTTTGTGCAGGAAAGCTAGGAGGGGCTGGTGGGGGACCATAGTGTGCCTTCATTGGACAGTTTAAGCTTTACAGCCTTTACAATGTTTGATATATTTCTTTGGGTTTTTTTCCTTTCTTGCCTTCCCAATTTAGTGGTCAACCAGGCAATTGTGAAGTAGATTTCCTTTTTTTCTTTTTGCCTTTCTTTTGGAATACTTGTTTCTGAATATTGCCTTGTATTCTTGGAAATTTGATAAATATAAAATTTAAAAAAATAAGGAGACTATGATAAAATGAGGAAATGATTAAGAAAAAACTAAAAAGAGCAACTGCAAAAGTTAAGAGTTTACATCAAGTCTGGGCGTTATTCCATGATTTAAGAGAGGTGGAAGGGAAGGCCAAATGACTGCCAGCCATCATGACTTAAAGCTAAGGTCAGAGAGGTTGTTACAGCTAAGAGAGACTCGTTCAAAAAAATGGAAAAAAAAGAGCCAAATGATCAAAACAGGAAACAACATAAGTACTGGCAAATTATAAATGCAAGGCAAAGAGAGAATGCATAATAAAAACTTTTTCGAGTGCATTCTTAGAAAACCATCAGTGAGAGACCCTGTTGGACCCTTAGATGATAGAGGGATAAAAGAGAGAGCGCACGGCCATAGCGGAGAGACTGAATGAATTCTTTGTTTGTCTTTAAATATCATTTCTGGCATGATAAGTTTCCTATGTCTTCTACAGTAAAGGTGACATATCAAAGGAATTGAAACAAATCTCAATAAATCGAGAATATGTAAAACAGCTAAAGAGTAGCAAATTGTGGACCGGATGGCATAACCCCAGGGTGATGAAGGAACTGAAATTTGAGATTGCAGACCTACTTTTAGTAATCTGTGAACTATCATTAAGATCATCTGTAGTACCTCAAGACTGGAGAATGGCCAATGTAACATCAGTTTTCAAAAAAGGGTTCCAGAAAACAGATCGGTGAGCCACAAAATGGTAAAAACCTTTTTAAAGAACAAAATTACTGAACATGTAATTTTGGTTTATTGGCAGAAAGTCAACTTGGATTTAGCCAAGGAAAGTCTTGTCTTATTAATCTCTTATATTTTTTTGAAGATGTGAAGAAACAGCTAGATAAAGGTGAGCCAGTTGAAATAGTGTATCTCGATTTTCAGAAAGCCTTTGACAGTGTCCCTCATGAGACTCTTGGGGAAATTAAGAAGTCATGGGATAGAAGGCAGTGTACTGTTGTGTATTAAGATAGAAAACAGAGAGTAGGGTTAAATGGCCAATTTTCTCAATGGAGAAAGGTTAACAGTGGAGTATCCCCAGGGATCTGTTCTGGACCTGCTGCTTTTTAACATATTTAGAAATGACCTGGAAATAGGAAGAACAAGTGCAGCAATCAAATTTGCCTATGACAAAATGATTCAAAGATGTTAAAACACAAGAGATTGTGAAAAATTACAAGAGGACCTTGAAAAATTGGGAGACTGGGCATCCAAATGGCAGATGAAATTTAAATGTGGACAAGTGCAAAGTTATGCACTCGGGGAGGAACAACGCAAACTACGGTTACACACTGCAAGGTTCCACATTAGGAATCATCACCCTGGAAAAGGATCTGGGCAACATGGATAATACGTTGCGAGCCTCCGCCCAGTGTGCAGCTGCAGCCAAGAAAGTAAATAGAATGCTACGAGTCATAAGGAAAGGAATGCAGAATAAAACCAAGGATATTATAATGCCTCTGTATCGCTCCATGGTGCAACCACACTTTGAATAGTGTGTGCAATTCTGGTGGTCAGGCAAATTGCTCAAAAATAAAGCAGCCCTTGAAATTTTCCTATGGCCTGGACAAAAAGGTAACCCAATTTGGTGGAAAAACCATAGAAATGGTAACACTGACTCTGCTCTCCTTTCTATTAGTGTCACCAAACCACCCCTAACATTAATAACGAGGTTAGCAAAAAAGGTGTTTTGGTTGGACCATCTGATCCAAACTAGCACCAATAACCAGTTCAGAATTATTCCCAATAGGTCCTTTTTAATTTTTTTTTTAAGATTTATCTTCTATTGTTCATGCATTACTATGAAAATTCACTAACCCACGCATTACTGTAGAAATTCATTAACTAACACAATGTCGTGTTTCAAACTGAAAAATACTGCTCACAGCTGTGCTTCAGTGTTTAAAGCACTTATCTGAAGCCAAATGCTCCATGAGTTAATTCCTCATAGTGCAAATCTTCAAGAAGAGTATCACATTTTCACCTCCAAACTTTCACTGCAATCGGCTTACTGAACAAAAATGGCCGCAGCGTTTTTTGAAGCTTGCTCCACCCAATGACATCATTTTTTAAAGAGATAACCACCCCTAAATCAAAATATACCAAACGATTTGCTGGTTCATTCCTTGAGCTGCTACTGACTGTAAATGTTATATCCAATATTGCTCTCTAATATTCAATTTCATCTCACAAATGTCCCCACAATGTAAAAGGGGAACGTGATCAATCACCCTCCATTTTAAATCTGCCAAATTCTGTTGATACTGCATGCAATGCCAGACAATAGGAACTGAAAGAGTCACAGTGGATAATCTCAGCCGATGTTCCCGTAGACTAATCTTAATCATTCTCTTCGTTCAACCAACATATATTTTATTTCAGGGACACAATAAAAGATACACAACATATGTAGAAGTATAAGTAGTAGCATATTTACCGACCAATATCTTTTTATCAGCTGGCACCTGCCAAATAGCCCCGATATCATCTGAGCACATGTCACAAGCTTCACATGCAAAATGTCCCAAGCATCTGCTTGATCAGACTGCCAAGTTATAGAGCTGCCCACTATATCACCTATATTCCTACCTTGTTGGTAGACTCTTACAGGTCGCTGTTGAAAACATTCAGGTGATTGTAAGACAGGCCAAAATTGATGTATAATGGCTGATATCCTTGTAGCATGAATAGAGTATGGCGCAAGCTTTAAAAATGCTGTGGCCATTTTTGCTCAGTAATTTACTTGACTGCACTAAAAAAATAAAAATAAAAGCCGATTGAAGTGAAAGTTTGGAGGTAAAAATGTGATACTCTTCATGAAGATTTGCGCTATAAGGAATCAACTCATGGAGCATTTGGTTTCTGATAAGTGCTTTAAACTCTGAAGCAGAACTGCGAGTAGTGTTTTTCAGTTCGAAACACGACATTGTCAGTTGGTGAATTTTTACAGCAATGCATAAACAATAGAAGATCAAACTTTAAAAACATTAAAAAGGACCTATTGGGCCTAATTCTGAACTGGTTATTGGTACTAGTTTGGGTCAGATGGTCCAACAAAACAACTTTTTGCTAACCTTGTTATTAATGTTAAGAGTAGTTTGGTGACATTGTTGTGGGTTTTTCCCCCTATACATAGTCGTTTCTATTAGGGCTTACTCCTTCAGAGCCCCTGAAATCCTGTAATTCCCTGTTGATTTCCTTTCTGCCTTTAGGGAATATGGTAAATGTAGACTGTCCTATTTCTTTCTATGAGGGCTTTGTTATTATGTACCTTCCTTACTAGAGGGGTTTTCCTTTAACTTTGCATTTCTCCCCTTTTTAAGACACTCTCCTTATTTCCTACCTCAGTTCTCCAACCCGTGTCCTAGCTTTCCCTGTACGAGTTTTCCTTAACTCTCACCTCCTTTCTGTTTCCTTCTCCAAGCCACTCAGCTGTTTCCCTGAATGAGAAATTTGCATTCTAGTATTCTTTTCCTTCTCTATACACTTCATGATAATCTTAGCTCTAGAACAAGGTATCTTGTAGCAAGCCTAGTGTTAGGCGGCAGAAATGCTTAACTGTGACTTACAAAATGCAATTCCAATTAGATAATATTTCAAGTCTCTATGGCTCACTTCATCGCTGGGCTTTCCTGCTCTATGATGACATAATTCTGTTCATTGTTAGTAAGCTGACTGCTTGGGAACATTATAGGATGTTCCTCCCCATGAAAATCATGAGATAACACTGCTCCTAAACCAGCTGTGGAAGCATCTGTCAGCAGAGCTGTGAAGTTACACCATTGTAGGAGGGAGATTTTTAGGCTATTTCGGGATTTCTGACAGCCCCATCCTGATACATTATACAGCACTGATTTCAGTGGGTAAAATCAGGGACTACAATTACTACATGGCTTAGAGATCTCAATTCAAAACCAGGGCTAGCCAAAAAGTCTCTGTCCTAGAGCTCGCTCTCTGCGCTGTGGTTTATGAAACTCTATACTATGCAAGATAATTTCTGTACAAGAAATTCTATAGCGCTTGAAACACCTTCTGGGATGCTATGCCCCATTTCACCAGATTAGAGTTTGTTTCTTGAGTAATTCTGTTAGTAGGAATGCAATTTCAGAAAATCTGGGTATGAATTTTCTATACTAACCCACCAGGTTTTGATACTATTTTTGTTCATGGTATGACACATTATTGAATAGGGATGTACTTTTGTTTTGAACGGAAAGTGGCATTAATGTGCCCTATTGTGCAACAGCATGCACTATTATTTTTACAGTTTTTAAAATACACTGCTTTAGGGGCCTATAAATAATTTGCAAGGACATAGTGGAGTGCTGGTGCTAACTGTGCACCTTAGTGCTTATGGTTTGCCACCTTCCCTTTGCTGAAGGTCTCCCTTGAAGATCAGGGATGTATTGTCCTCTGCCCGAAAATAAACTCAGGTTTTGAGGTTTTGGTTATGTGTACTGGTTATATGCACCTTGAGTGTTAAGCACTCGACCTTTTTGGTTTGATCACTATTGGAGTGTAAGGTTATTTGGGGTTTTTTTGTTCTAGTAGTGTCTGCAGAGCAGCTTATGACATGGTTTCCAGTCTCTCTTTCAGACTGGAGCAATAACTAATAATTTCTTGGGTATCCTCCTCTGATCTTGTTCACATCTCTTTAACCACATCCAGAACTCCTCTTGTTTGCCTTCTTTTCAAAAGGAGAGAATCCCAGAGGCTTCTGATTCCTCCTTTATAGCAAGTAACGGGAAGGGAACCAACTTACCCCAATGTCAAGTATCCTCTTTCAGGCACATCCTCATCATTTTCAGTGTTTAAATCTCTTCACAAGCCCGTCTTTTTGAAGATGGTACGTTGAGGTATGCAAATACTTTGTCCCAAAAGTACTCCACATGTTCAATAAGTGTAACAGAAAATTAGAACCTCTATTTATTAATATCTGTCCTGGGAACCTTCCCTGGCACAAGATTCATTCATTCCCTTGTGTTTGTGGCAGCTGCAATACTCTAGCAGAATAGCCCATGGGAAACACATTGCATGGTCTAATGCCACATTTGTCCATAAGCCCTATAACATCCATGGCCATCCTAGACGATGGTTCCGCTAGAACTGGTCAAGGAACCAAAGGATCATTTGTGGAATTATAAGGGGAAACAAACTGGCTCACTGGGCAACTGGTGCAGAATCTTATAACATCCACCCCTATTCTTGCCCAACAGTCTAAATATTTCTTTGTCCTGCCTTGGTACCTGTATTTGCTTATTTTGATTTTCTTGCGATTTAATGTAAAAATTAAAAATAAATAAATACATGTTTCTTTGTCCTAAATGTTGTTCTAAAGGGCGCATGTTTGCTAGAGTTTAATGCTTTATGGATTCACTGTCTCCATCTGGTTTCAATCGGGAGATGGATTGGCCAAGTCTTTTTTAGCTAAACCAATCCTGAGAGGAGTTTTCCTTTTACATGGTCTTCCCCTGCATAATTTAAATTGGAGATTGATTTGTGAAGTCAGACACTGATTCTTGGTTTAAGGTGTGATTTTGTTTGGCTTTGAAGAGCTTATTCATTCTGTGGTAAGTTTTCCCAAAAAAAGCCTGAAGCAGAGTACCTACCAGATGTTTGGACTCGAAATGTGCCACATTGCGTTTGGGGCTTCCTGTTGCTCTTCACGCTCTGAGATAAGTACATGAAAACTACATCTTTTCAATGTTAAGCAAATAAATAAATAAAACTTTTCAGTTTAATAAAAATGATTAAAATGGAGCATGGTGATTAGTGAGTGGATATATTCCTTTTCTCTATTCCAATGCTCCCACATTCTGGTTTTGGTTTTTAGTCGCCTTTTTCTGGAGGCTTTATAGCAGTGTGATTACGAAGCGCCTTGGCCGGCGCTTTGTACCCTTTTTCACCCAGGAGTCATTGACCCTGTCTGGGTGCATCTCACCATATCCCCCAGTGGGTTCAAAAAATGTGCCTGTAGTCAAACCATGTCTATCACAGACACCTACGACTGCTACCTGTGTTGCCTGGGAGCAGATCATGACAGTTCATGCCATGGCCATGTCAGCAAAAACCAACAAAAAGAGGTTGGAATTGCAGGAAAAGATGTTCCCAAGATCCAACTCCGTGTCCCTGTCCCTGGCGCCCAGCTCCAAGGCAAGTGCATCCCACGACTCCTGGGTATCCTTGGAGTCCCATGCCACGGATCGTCCGAGAGGACCCTGGAGCAGGAGCGGAAGAAAAAGAAGTCCTCAAAGATCCCAGAGGTCAGTCTGGAGAAATCCAGTAAATTGCACTGGAGAGACTCTGAGCAGTCAGAGACACCCGGCCAAGCTTTCCAAAAGGGACCCTTCAGCAGGCGGAGGCACATGAGGCCATGGTGGTTTTCAAGGACATACTCTGGAGTGTTGGCGTCAGGCCCAAAGCCATCGGTGCCCACGTTGAATGCTGCATCTGCATATACCTCAAGGCACTAGCAAAGGAGCTCACTGGGTTCTCAACAGGCCTTGACAGAAAACCACGCCAGCAGTTCAAGACCCTGACCTCGGTGGTACAAGATTGCTCAAAGTTCTTCTCTTGAGTGGCTTATGACAGCTTCGAGTCATCTGAGTCGCAGCTGCCATCATCAGGGCCCCGATGGCAAGCCTGGTTGCAATCATCTGGCCTCGAACAGTGGGTCCAGGACAAACTAATCAATGTCCTCTGTACCAGGGAGAATCTTTTTGGCCAACCTATGTATGACAAGGCTGCCGAGATCAAGAGTTTGTGACTCGACAAAGACTCTTCAAAAAGACTTCGGGGCCTCCCCGCAGAAAAATCACCGGGGGGGAAAAAGCCTATTTTCCCCAGAAAGAAGGGAGTCTTCTCTCATGCCCAACAATACCAAGGCTACTCAGGACCTTTGCAGGGTACTCAACCCAAAAAACAAGGGCAAGGGACCCAGGAGGCCAAAACCCCTAAGCCCCAGACTCCTGCTCCAGCCCAGTCCAGGGGGAGCTTTTGACTCCCAGGGCATGACCCCTCCAGGAGGCCGCCTTCACCCCCCAGGGGGGCGCCTGGCACTCTTCACCATCTGGTGGCCTTCAGTCACCACAGACCTCTGGGTACTGCAGGTGGTCGGAGAGGGTTACCACTGGCACCTTCAAACTTCTTCACAAGAGAGCCACTGAGGCCTCTCCTTGACCAGACCTTGCTCCTCACAGAGCTCACAAGTATCCTCAAGGGCAAGGCAATAGAGCTAGTACCCAATCACCTTTGGGTCAAGGGCTTCTATTCCAGGTACTTTCTTGTCCTGAAAAGGACTGGAGGCCTCAAGCCCATCCTAGACCTGCGAAAAGTGAACAAATTTCTGGTGAGGGAGAAGTTAAAGATGCTCTTCCTTGGAATGCTGCTGCCTTATCTCTACCAAGGAGACTGACTTTGATCCTTTGACCTAAAGGATGCTTAAACACACATCCTAATCCATCTCTCCCACAGGTGGTACCTAAGGTTTGTGGTGGGAGGAGGGCACTACCAATACAGGGTGCTGCCCTTTGGACTTGCCTCCTCACCAAGGGTGTTCACCAAATTCCTGGCAGTGGTCCCTCTGCTCCTATGCGACTTGCAATGGCATGCTCCTCCATGCAGTCTACCTCCCGGGCCAGGACAATACCCTGGCAGATAAGCTGAGCAAAGTCCTTCAGCCTCACGAGTGGCGTCTGAACCCCAAAGTAGTTTCTTGGCTTTTCCGTCTCTGTGGGCTGTCCCTGATAGACCTCTTTGCCAGCCTGGCAACACACAGCTGCCCTGCTTTTGCTCACTGCAGCCACACCTGTCGAGAGTAGTGGCAGATGCATTCCTAATCCTGTGGATGGAAGGCCTCCTCTGTCTTCCCACCGACCCCGCTGGTCACCAGGACCTTCTTCAAGGTGCAGCACAAGGGGGCATCACTGATACTAAATGCCCCCAGATGGCCAAGGCAGCTCTGGTTCACTCTACTGCTCGAATTGTTGGTGGCACACCCGGTCCCGCTGGGCTGTACACCGGACCTTCTGTCTCAAGAGGAGGGCTCCCTCCTACACCCCAACCTTTGTGGTCCCTGACATTAACAGCATGTCTACTGTGAAAGGGTACCTCTGGCTCCCTTTAACCTCCCGCGAGAGGTAGAGGAGGTCTCGTTGGCCTCTCGCAAGCCCTCCACAAGACAAGTGTACACTTTTAAGTGGCACCAGTTCTCAGTGTGGTGTGCAGAGAGGCAGGAGAACACCTTCTCCTGCCCCATGCAAGTGGTGCTCCAGTTCTTGCTCCATTTGTCGCAGGCCAGACTGAAATACAACTCAGTCATAGTGCACCTAAGCACAATTGCGGCGTACCACCATCCCACCGAGAGAAATCCCCTCTCAGTTCATCCCCTGATCTCTCGATTCCTCTGGGGCCTCTTGCTATCTAAACCCCCCGTCCGCCCCTTGGCGGCAGTGTGAGACCTCAAGGTAATGCTCTTGCAGCTCACTAGACCACTATTTGAGCCTCTGGCCACTTGCCACCTGCAGTATCTTTCCTGGAAGGTCACCTTTCTGGTGGCTCTTGCATCTACTCGCAAAGTAAACAAGCTCCAAGCTCTGGTGGCAGAGCTGCCTTATACAAGGTTCTACAAGAACAGAGTTGTGCTCCGCTCGCACCCAAAATTCCTCCTGAAGGTGATATCCCCTTTCCACCTCAATCAGGAGGTGGTCCTCCCCACCTTCTTCCCCTGACCCCATGCAGGTCGGGAGGAGACCATACTCTATACTTTGGATTGTAAAAGAGCCCTGTCCTATCTTCGGCGGACTGAGGGCCACTGCAAAGCTTTTCAACTTTTTTGTTTCATATGACCCCAGTAGGCTGGTGCTCCCAGTGACTAAGCAAACTCTGTCCACTTGGGTTACTGACTGTATTGTCCTCACCTATGAGTGGGCTGGACTCTCCCTGGAGCACTGGATCACAGCGTATCACATGAGAGCAATGGCCAGTGACAGTGACGGAGATCTGCAAGGCTGCCACATGGTCTTCATTTCACATGTTTGTAGCTCACTAATGCCTGGAGAGTGAGTCCCGTCGGAACAGTGCCTTTGGCTAGGTGGTATTCCACAATCTATTTGGGGTGTAGGCAGCTCCTGCCCTCCAACCCTTCTGTGTTCAGGCTACTGGAGTGATGGCCCCTCTGGACACCAGGGTCTCATAGAGTCTCTCTATCAGGGACTGATCTTCTGCAAGTCACAGCTACCTTGCCACGGTCACCACTGGTGCTGTCATGGTTCAGTTCCCTGGAGCTAGGGAGTCCCATATGTGAAAACTGACTTCCTGCTTGGTCCTGGAGAAAGTGTAGTTACTCACCTGTAACAGGTGTTCTCCAGGGACAGCAGGAATCAGTTCTCACAACCCTCCGTCCTCCCCTTGGAGTTGCCTCTCTTACCTTATTTCATTTTTATGCCTTCCTAGCTATGTCATCTGACTGAGCAAGATGGCACCCTTGGGCAGGAAGGGGACCAAAGGCTTTCTTTTAAAGGCTGAGGAGATGCTTCTGAGTGGGCTCTGTCGGCGCCAACGTCACCCATATGTGAGTACTGATTCCAGCTGTCCCTGCAGAACATCTGTTACAGGTGAGTAATTACGCTTTCCCCTAACCTTTTTGGTTTTCTTGCAGCCTTTAGTCAGTATATAAGTCGCTGATTCTCCTGAAACCTTTGGGTGAAACCTTTCCAGCCCCATCCAAAATCATTATAAAGTGTAAACCTCCTTTAATTTCTTTTCTTCTCCTCTCACTGTTACTCATTCCAAGAATAGACTTTACATATCCATGAATACACCTTGCTTTTATAAATTTGCTGTCTTAACTAGGCATATACACAGGCAAGAAAAATTCAGTTTTTCTTTTTCTCACAATTTTTTCTCAATTTTGGGGTCTTTTTGACTGGTTGTACACATTTGTTTCAATACAGAATTTTTAGTGCATGTTAAATTGATTTAACATGCACTAACTGCCGAATTAAGGCATGCAGTGGTTAGTATGCATTAACACATACTAAAGTTTTAAGGCATACTAACAAATTCACACTCCTAACTTTTATCTTCCACTTATTTTCCCCTATGAAACAACTTCATCTGGTAGACTTTCATTTCATTCAGGGCCGTCCGTCCATTGAGCAAGAATGTTTGCACAGGGCCCTGCGCCAACAACATCCCGCATTGAACACTGGCAGGCAGGGCGGCTTAGAGGGAGCCGGAGAGGCCCCGGCTCATCTCGAACAGATGCCGAAGTGGAGCACGTATTTTTCCTTCACTTTGTCAGCTGTACTGAAGTTTAGAATGCTGCTGAGCTGAGGTCAAAGGGGACTTCCTGTTTCCCGGCGCTCAGCGCGGCAACGTTCTAAACTTCAGTACAGCTGCCGAAGTGAAGGAAAAAGATGTGCTTCACTTCAGCAGCTGTTAGACGTGAGCCGGGGCCTCTCCATCTCCCTCTAAAGCATTTTAGATAGCCATGGGGCTCTTCAGGAGGGGAGGGGGGGAGCTTGGACTAGAAATGGGCTATGGGGGGAGGGAGCTAGGACTGGAAATGGGCTGAGTGGAGGGGGGCTTGAACTGGAAATAGCTGATGGGGAGGGGGGCTTGGAATGGAAATGGGCTGTGGGGGGAGCTAGGACTGGAAATTGGCTATGGAGGGGAGCTTGAACTGGAAATAGCTGATGGGGAGGGGGGCCTGGACTGGAAATGGGCTGTGGGGGGGAGCTAGGACTGGAAATGGGCTGATGGAGGGGCTAGGATAGGAAAGGAAATGGGCTGATGGAGGGGCTAGGATAGGATTGGAAATGGGCTGATGGGGGGGCTTGTATTGGAAATGCACTGATGGAGGGGCTAGGATAGGACTGGAAATGGGCTGATGGGGGAGCTAGGACTGGAAATGGGTTGATGGGGGGGGGCTAGGACTGGAAATGGGCTGACGCGGGGACCAGAAGGGAGCAGATGCTGGGTGGAGCTGGAGCTAGAAGGGAGCTGATGTTGGGGGAGGACTAGAATGTGATGGGACTGTGAGAGTGAAATGGCGAGGGGAAAAAATATTTTGTGTGGGAGGGAAGAAAAATCTATGATTGGCCGGGTTTTGGGAGAGTAGGTGGGGGTTAAGGATGGAGGGGTAAAATTTGAATGGATGAGAAAGAATAAAGAAAGAGATGGGGACAAGAGCAAAAGGGGAAAGATCAGTATTTTAAAGCAGATGTTTAGAGAGAATGGAAAAAAACTAAAAGAAAGGACAAATGGACAGCAGACAATGGAGAGAGTTAGAAGACAAGAAGAAACCAAAAGTAAGTGACTGGAGCAATTGCAACTGAAAAATAATATGCACAAACAACAAAAGGTAGAAAAATATTTTTTTATTTTGAATTTATTAACTAGAATATGTCAGCTCTGGGAAATGTGCGTCTTTAATGTTTGCATTTTGTTTAGTACAAGAGGAAATTAATTTATAGTTTTATTTCTCCAGTGTTGTACATTCCAAGTTTGGCGTTTGGGGTTCCCAGTTTAATTATTGTCTTCCTATTTCTAAATTGTGATCCCTTGTTCTTTGTTTGGTGATGGTCTATATTCCGATGGTATCACCAAGCTGAGGTATTCTATTTATGTAGTTTCTATTTGACAGTGCCACTTGTTGTCTTTCCCCAGTAGGAGATGTATTGGTATTCTCTGAGATGTACTGGTTTAATATTTGCAGTGTTGCCTTTTGCTAGGTAGGGTTTGGTGCTTTGTGAGTCCTAGTAGTGCTGTTATGATACGGCGGGTTTGCTATGGGTTCTAAATGGGCAGTGTTTATAGTACTTCCTAATGTGCCTGGTGGTTGGCACTGGAGTATAGTAATGTAGAAATCTGGTAGTCTTTCTATGTCCAGGAACAAGCAGGAATGAGTCTTCACATATGGGTATCGTCGGTACGGACGGAGCCTGCGCGGGAACGCTCCCCAGCTTCCTGAAAGAAAGCTTTTGGGAGCATCCCACAGCGCCTGCGCGCTGCCTTCCCGCCTTTCCTAACTGCCTCTCTCCAGTTCTTCTTTTCCACGGAGCCAGCAGGTCATGTTTCCTGTCACCGCTGAAGAATTTCTTATTTTCTTTTATTTTTCTTTAGTCGCGTGTCTGCCTTCTCGATTCCGCACCGGTACCACCGGTCCTTTCTTTGTTTTCTAAAAAAAAAAAAAAAAACCTTTTCAGTGCATTTTTCTTCTGGGGCCTTAGGCCTACAGATATATTTTTTCCCTCATGGAAAAACCCGCCTCTGGGTTTAAAAAATGCACAAAGTGCAGCAGCATTATTTCTGTCACTGACACCCATGACTGGTGTCTAAAATGTTTAAGTCCTGACCACTCCATCGTGGATTGTGAGTCCTGTTCCATGATGTCTAAAAGAGGGTTACAGAATCGGGCAGCTAAGCTCAGTACCCTGTTTCCCTCCGATGCAGCTTCTGTGGCATCGACGTCTTCCAGGGCTTCTTCTTCATCCCATGGATCTCAGGTAACCAAACTTAAATCTGGCCGGTCCTCAAAGAGTTCATCTCCCTCTAAGTATCGAGATGCCCCTGGGCTTACTCTTGGAGGATACCACACCGGCAAAATTACCCCGGCGGGAGGCTCCGGCTTCCAAAGCACTACCTATGGGGTCACAGGTTGACATCGATGGCTCAGCCTCGACCGATCACCTGTTACAATGTTCTGGGGTACCGGCAGTTTCTACCGGTACCGATATCCAGACATTGGTGGCGTCAATGGATCAGAATATTCTGACCATGCAGCGTGCCATCACGGCATTCATTCAAGCTGCAACGCCTACGGTACCGCAACAAACCCCGTTGTCGGTACCTGTACCGATTCCGGTACCGGCCCCGATATCGGTTCCGATACCAGTACCGCTTGCATCGACATCAGCATCAACCGCAGCGGTACGCTATCCAGTGATGCCCATCAGTACCGGGCCGGTACCGATTACTCCCGATGTCGATACCTCCCGGTACGCGTATCGGGCTCTACGAGAGCATCCAGATAGTCGATACTTCGATTCCTCTGAAGACTGATTCTTCAGAGGCCTCAATTGAAGCATTGGGCATCGTTCCTCAGGAACCCTCTTCTCCAAAAAGGAGAATGTCTCCTCCTGAAGACTTGTCTTTTCAGGACTTCATTAGGGAGGTGGCCAAAGGCCTATCCATCTCAGTGACCTCTGAGACAACCTAGAGCCAAAAAATTGGATATCCTACAATATCCTAAGGCTCCTAAAGAGGCAGCTACCTTACCAATACATGAGATTCTTTTTGAACACATGTTGGGCATATGGGAGACTCCTCTTTCCACCTCCCCTCATTCCAGAAGGTTGGACACCATGTATCGTGTTCCTCCTTGTCCTGGGTTTCATAAAACTCAGCTTCCTCACCACTCTATTGTGGTAGAGTCTGCTATGAAAAAGATCAAGAGTACAAAAAGGCACTCCTCTGCTCCTCCAGGAAGAGAATGCAGAACTCTAGATGCCTTTGGCAGGAAAATCTTCCAGGCCAGTATGCTTGTAGCCAGAATCAACTCCTATAGTCTCTATATGGGGATGTTTCTGAAAGAAGTTACAGATCATCTGCAAACCTTATCTCCCTTTATGTCAGAAGATGAGAGAAGAATACTTCACCTGGCTTAAACATGCACAGGATATATCTAAGTTTTCCAACCGTGCAGCCTTTGACTCTTTTGAGGGGGCCAGTAAAGCCTCGGCTATTGCCATAGGTGCACGCAGAGTTGCTTGGTTGCAAGCCTCTGATTTGGAATCCTGGGTACAGGATGGTCTAGGTAACCTTCCCTGTACAGGCAAAAACCTGTTTGGCAAAGATTGGCAAGCAAAGGCCAACCAAATAGATGCTGAAAACTCTGCTTTAGATAGACTTTCAAAGTCTACTACTGCTCCTTTTATAAAGAGGTTGTTCAAAAAGGGATCTTTCCCAAAGAAAGGGAAATTTTCTTCTTATGGTCAGCCCTCTTCCCAAGGTCGTTTTGCTACAAAGAGACAGCAACAACCAAAACAGGCCAAAACCCAGGCTGCGAGGACTGCTACGGCCCAACAGCCTCAGCCTCCTCAGGGCCTTTGACTTTCTACTAGAGAACTTAGCCTTTCTGGCTCTAGAACATCCAGAGTCTCTCACCATCCCAGGAAGGTTAGCTCGCTTTGCTCCCAGATAGGAACAAATCACAGCAGAGCAGTGGACCCTCTCCATCATAAAGGAAGGGTACAAACTTCATTTCTTAAACCTTCCTCCTCACACCATGGTGAAACAGTTCAATTCTCCAACATCTCTCCTCAACCTTCTAGGTCAAGAGATTGCTACCCTTCTTGCCCAAGGGGCAATAGAAGAAGTACCCCTTCTTCAACAGGGCTCAGGGTTCTACTCCCCCTATTTTCTCATTCCAAAGAAAACAGGGGGCTATAGACCCATACTAGATCTCAGAGAATTGAACAAGTTTCTATGCAAGGAGAAATTCAAGATGATCTCTCTCGGAACTCTCCTTCCATACCTCCAGAGTCAGGACTGTCTTTGTTCTCTAGATCTCAAGGATGCGTACACCCATGTTCTCATCCATCCAACACACAGAAGGTTCCTTCGGTTCCTTTACCAAGGAAAGCACTACCAATACAAAGCTCCAAGAGTGTTCACAAAATGCATGGCAGTAGTAGCTGCATTTCTGCGCACTCTAGGAATATTCGTATTCCCATATCTGGACGACTGGCTCATCCGAGCTCCATCCCAGTCAGAGGCCCAGACTTCCCTGGCCTGCACAAGGCGTGTTCTTCAGTATCTGGGACTGGTAATCAACATCCCAAAATCCCATCTCACCCCTACTCAGTCTCTAGAGTTCATAGGGGCCTTACTGGATACCACAACTGCAAGGGCCTATCTTCCCCAGGCCCGTTGCCTACGCTTGGTGCAGTTAGCCTCCCAGATTGTTAAAATCCCATTTAACTGCTCGAGAGATGTTACAACTCTTAGGCCACATGGCATCCACAGTGCATGTGGTTCCTTACGCTCGCCTTCACATGAGGGCAGCTCAGTGGACCCTATCCACCCAATGGACTCAGGCATCAGGTTGCCTGTCAGACAAAATAGCAACCTCCAGTCGCCTCTTTTGGTCCCTCCACTGGTGGAAGTCCACGCAAAATCTGTTGCTGGGGTCCCCCTTTCAACAGGTGTTACCCCAAGCCACCCTTACAACAGATGCCTCTCCAAGGGGTTGGGGGGCTCATCTACAAGATCTCTCAACCCAGGGCATCTGGTCTCCACAGGAGACATCTCTTCATATCAACCTCTTAGAGATCAGAGCAATCTTTCTGGTTCTCAGAGTCTTCCACACCCTGCTCAGCTACAAGACAGTCCTCATCCATACGGACAACCAGGTAGCCATGTTCTACGTGAACAAGCAGGGAGGGACTGGTTCTCTGTCGCTTTGCAACGAAGCTCTGAGATTGTGGGCCTTCGCCAGAGAGCATCAAATCCATCTCATGGCAGTGTATCTTCCAGGGGTTCAAAACTCTTGGGCAGACAGACTCAGTCGAGTTCTGCTTCCGCACGAATGGTCCCTCCATGGGGACCAGATAACCAGAATTTTTCGGATTTGGGGTACCCCAGACATAGACCTGTTTGCAAGTCCGTGGAATGCCAAACTTCCCTGGTTCTGTTCCAGGATTCCATGTCAGGGAGTTCAGGCCAGGGATGCCTTCCTCCTTCATTGGGGGCAAGACTTCCTCTATGCCTTTCCACCTATTCCCCTAATCCCCAAGACTCTGTTCAAGCTTCAGAGAGACAAGGGGACTATGATCCTCATAGCACCACTTTGGCCATGCCAAGTGTGGTACCCTCTACTTCTGCATCTCTCTCAAGCTCCCTCCCTAGACCTGGGGTCTGCTCCAGATCTCCTCTCCCAGGAGGAGGGAACCTTGTGGCACCCAAATCCTCAGTCTCTTCATCTCAGGGCCTGGTTGCTGAAGGCCTAGACCTTCAAGATTTACAACTTTCTCAGCAAGTGAAGGATATCCTTCATGCTTCCAGAAAGCCTTCCACCAGACGTTCATATGCTTTTAAATGGAAAAGGTTTTCCATTTGGTGTGCAGAGAAGGGTCTCAACCCTCTTGCAATACCTTTGCATTCTTTACTAGACTATTTGCTGCATTTATCCCATGCAGGCCTTAAAACAAATTCAATCAGAGTCCATTTGAGTGCTATTGCAGCATCCCTTAAGCCTCTCAATGGACAACCTATTTCCTCTCATCCTCTTATAGCAAGATTTATGAGAGACCTTCTTTTAACTAAACCTCCCATTAGACCACCTCCAGTGGCCTGGGACTTGAATCTGGTTCTTGGCCAGCTTATGAAGCCACCCTTTGAACCCTTAGCCACTACCTCCTTAAAATTCCTTTCCTGGAAGGTTATTTTTCTCATTGCAGTCACCTCAGCTCGCCGTATCAGTGAGTTGCAAGCTTTAGTGGCTAATCCTCCTTATACAAGGTTCCATCATGACAAGGTAGTCCTCAGAACTAATCCACACTTTATGCCTAAAGTGGTCTCACCTTTTCATCTGAACCAGGAGGTGTTAAGAACATAAGAACATAAGAACATAAGAAATGCCATACTGGGTCAGACCGAGGTCCATCAAGCCCAGTATCCTGTTTCCAACAGTGGCCAATCTAGGTCATACGTACCTAGCAGTTTCCCCAAAAGACACACGTTCTGCAGTGCTTGTACTAGGTCAAGCATTGATATCCTGGGTCCCTTTATAATAGTGGTATATGGACCTTTCCTCCAGGAACTTGTCCAACCTTTTTTAAACCCAGCTATACTAACAGAGCCCTTACTACATCCTCCGTTAACAGATTCCAGAGTTTTTGATTACACGTTGAGTGAAGAAATATTTTTTCTCTTATTTGTCTTAAATAGTTTACCCCGTAGCTCATTACATGTCCACTAGTCCTTCTATATTCTGATAGCGTAAACAAATTGATCCACGTTTATCCGTTCCACTCCAGTCATGAATTTATAGAACCTCTATCATATCTCCCCTCAGCCGTCTCTTTTCCAGGTTAAAGAGCCCTAACCTTTTTAGCCTCTCTTTATAGGAGTAGCCTTCCATCCCCTTCACCATTGGTGGCTCTCCTCGCTGTACTTTTTCTAATACTCTATGTCCTTTTTAAGATACGGTGACCAGAATTGCACACAATATTCAAGGTGGCGGTCGTACCATGGAGCGATACAGAGGCATTATAATATCCTTTGTTTTATTCTCCATCCCTTTCCTTATGATACCTAGCATTCTATTTGCTTTCTTGGCCGCCGCTGCACCCTGGTGGAGGGTTTTAACATGTTATCCACGATGACTCCTAAATCTTTTTCCTGTGGGGTGGTTTCTAAGGTGAGCCTTGCATCGTGTAACTATAGTGTGGGTTGTTCTTTCCTAGGTGCATAAACTTTGCACTTGTCCACATTAAATTTCATCTGCCATTTGGATGCCCAGTCTTCCAATTTATCCAGATCTTCCTGCAGTTTTCCACAATCCTCGTTGGGTTTTATAACAACTTTAAACAGTTTTGTGTCATCTGCAAATTTGATAACCTCACTAGTTATTCCCTTTTCCAGGTCATTTATGAATATGTCAAAAAGTAGCGGACCCAGTACAGATCCCTGGGGTACTCCACTATTCACCTTTTTCCATTTGGGAATATTGGCCATTTAGCCCTACCCTCTGCTTTCTATCTTTTAACCAGTTCCCGATCCACAATAGTACACTGCCTCCTATCCCCTGACTTTTTTAGCTTTGCCAAAAGTCTCTGATGGGGGACCTTGTCAAAAGCTTTCTGAAAGTCCAGATACACTATATCAACCGACTCACCTTTGTCTACCTGTTTATGCACACCTTCAAAAAAACAGATCAGATTAGTAAGACAAGATCTTCCTGTCTAAAAGCCATGTTGGCTGTCTCCCATTAGGCCATGACTATCTCATGCTGTGTAATTTTGTTCTTTATGATGGTTTCTACCATTTTCCCTGGTACTGACGTCAGGCTCACCGGTCTGTAATTTCCCGGGGGTCACCCCTGGAACCCTTTTAAAAATTGGTGTTACGTTGGCGACCCTCCAATCTTCAGGTATTACAGAGGATTTTATGAAAGTTCACAGATTACCAATAGCAGGTCTGCAATCTCATATTTCAGTTCTTTCAACACTCTGGGATGTATACCATCCGGTCCAGGTGATTTGCTACTATTCAGTTTATCAAATAGTTGTATATATCTTCCCGTGTAGCGATATTTCTCTCAATTCTCTGCAGTATCACCTTTAAATACCACTTCAGTCTTGGTAACATCCCTACATCTTCCTCAGTAAAGACCGAAGCAAAGAATTCATTCAGTCTCTCTGCTATAGCCTTGTCTCCTCTTACTGCCCCTTTTACCCCTCTATCATCTAACGGTCCAATTGACTCTCTCACAGGCCTTTTGCTGCGAATGTACTTGAAAAAGTCTTTATTTAATTTCTGTTTTTGCTTCCGTAGCAATTTCTTCTCAAATTCCCCGCTTTGCCTGCCTTATCAATGATTTGCATTTAACTTGCCAGTGCTTGTGCTGTTTCCATTTTTCATCATTTGTCTCTTTTGTACATTTCCTGAAGGTTGCTCTTTTGGCAGCAACAGCCTCTCTGACCTCACCTTTAAACCATGCTGGCAGTTTTTTGGATTTTCTTCCACTTTTCCTAATGCTGGCATACAGCTGGTCTGGGGCTTCGAGGATAGTATTTTTAAATAACACCCAAGCTTGCTGTAAGTCTTTAACCTTTGGAACCGCTCCTTTTAGTTTTTTCCGAACTATATTCTCATTCTATCATAGTCTCCCTTTTGAAAGTTAAAAGGTAGTACTGTGGATTCCTTTACTATCTGTCCTCCACTGATTAAATCAAACATGATCATACTATGTATCACTATTGCCAAGTGGTCCCACACCCTTATTTCTTGCACCAGATCTGGCGTTCCACTAAGGACTAGGTCCATTATGGCTTCCCCTCTGGTTGGTTCATGAATCAGCTGCTCCAAGAAGCAGTCATTTATTTCTCTAGAAAACTTATCTCGTTAGCTTTGTCCTGCTGTGACACTGTCCCAGTCGATACCGGGGTAATTGAAATCACCATTATTACTACTCTGTTGTGGCTTTTGTTTAGCTTCCTTGATTTCTTTGAGCATTTCATCATCCATTTGTTCATTCTGGCCAGGCGGTCGTAGTATACTCCCACTGCCATCACCTTCCCCTTCATAAATGGAATTTCAATCCATAGAGATTCTACAGCAAATTTTGTTCCTGCAAAACTTAATCCTTTCTGACTCAATGCCTCTCTAACATAGAGCGCAACCCCTCCACCAATTTGTTCAGCTCTATTACGATATAGGTTTGTATCCAGGTATCACAGTGTCCCACTGGTTATCCTCCTTCCACCATGTCTCTGAGAGTGCAATCATATCTAACCTCTCTTTAGTGCTATATATTCTAATTCTCCCATCTTATTGTTTAGACTTCTAGCATTGGCATACAAGCATTTTAGAGACTGTATTTTATTAATATTAATCTGGCTATTGGTAGGCATGGTAATTGGAATCTTTATGCTCTGTCTGCTCCTTACTCAAGGGCACTTGGGCTACTAACTCCCTTTTGGAACCTCCCTGCTTTTGGTAGTATCCTTCAAGGATACCTTTGTCCGAACCATGCGCTCTTGTGGTGACTGTCGGCTTTCCCCCTATTTTCTAGTTTTAAAAGCTTCTCTATCTCTTTTTTAAAGGTTAATGCCAGCAGTCTGGTCCCATCCTGATTAAGGTGAAGCCCCATCCCTTCGGAAGAGCCCCCCCTTTCCCCAGAATGTTCCCCAGTTTCCTAACAAATCCAAAACCCTCATCCTTGCACCATTGTCTCATCCACGCATTGAGAAACTCCGGAGCTCTGCCTGTCTTGGGTCCTGCACGTGGAACAGGAAGCTTTCGGAGAACGCTATCCTGGAAGTTCTGGATTTCAACTTCCTACCTAAAAGCTTAAATTTAGCCTCCAGAACTTCCCTACCACATTTTCCTATGTCATTGGTACCAACATGTACCAAGACAGCAGACTCCCCCCCAGCACTATCTAGGATCCTATCTAGGCGGTGCGTGAGATCTGCTACCTTCGCACCAGGCAGGCATGTTACCAGGCGATCCTCACGTCCACCAGCCACCCGCTATCTACATTCCTAATGATTGAAATCACCAACTATAACAGCTGTCCTGACCCTCCCTCATGGGGACATGGCCCTGGAGAAACGTCCTCGGTGCGAGAGGGTTTTACATCACCTGGAGGACAGGTCCTAGTTACAGGATCACTTCCTGCCACACCAGGGTGATGCCTCCTGTCACGTGACCTCTCTCCTCCATGGCAACAGGGATGCTGCCAGAATGGAGGTGGGACATCAGGACTATATCCATGTAGGTCTCGTCCATGTACTACTCTTTCTATCTTATGTCTTCCAGTCTGCTACTCTAGCCTCTAGAGAATGGACTCGTTCCTTGAGAGCAAAGAGCTCCCTGCACTTAGTGCATATGTAGGACCTCTCACCATCTGGGAGAAAATCATACATGTGACACTCAATGCAAAAGACCGGAGAACCCCCATCTCGTTGCTGGACCTCTGTCTGCATCTTAGTTTAAAGCTTGTGTTTAGGTCATTTTAAATTTCGGTATAATAATAAGGATTGGTGTAGATGCTTATACTAATAAAAGTATCTAATACCCTAATACACCCTGTGTACCTGAAGCTTAATTAATCTCCGGTCCTCTGTGTATGACTGATTTGGATTAAGAGCTGCACCTGAGAGCAGCCCCTTTCCTCTAAGATGTGCAAGTACCTATAAAACTACAATTACCCCGGGGGTTGGGTGGGTGCTGGGGAGGGAGGAGGGAGATAAGTCCTATTAAAGAGGGCAGTTACAAGGTACCCTGTCTGAACCCTCAGAAGGGGGATGGGGGTACCACACAAAGCCCAGTAAGTTGAGAGAGGCAAGGTAAGTACAGCTGAGAAGGCTGAACTAGCACACCACTAAGACAAAAAATAAATAATTAAACAAACAAACAGATAGACAAAAAGTAAATAATTAAATAAACAGATAGAACTCACCGTAAGATGTCCCAGGAGGCAATTATGCACTCACTAGCATTGCTCTGTAAAAGTTCAGCCCTTCTCTGATCAGAGAAAAGCAAACTAAACAGACTATGCACACGGGAGAAAACAGGAAGAAGGCTACACAATACCTCAGGGGGGAGGGGGGAGGGGCAGGATTCACCTCAGGCAGGCAAGGACAGGAAAAAAGTTTAACAAACAACAGGTTCTGGGGAGAGAGATTTAATTCAAAATGGCTACCACACAAAGCCCAGTTAGTTTGAGAGAGGCAAGGTAAGTACAGCTGAGAAGGCTGAACTAGCACACCACTAAGAACAACCAATAAATAATTAACAAACAGTTAGACAAACAGTAAATAATTAAATAAACAGCTAGAACTCACAGTAAGATGTCCCGGAGGCAAATATCCACTCACTAGCAGAGCTCTGTAAAAGTACAGCCCTTCTATGATCAGAGAAAAGCAAACTAAAACAGACTATGCACACGGGAGAAAACAGGAAGAAGGCTACACAATACCTCAGGGGGAGGGGGGAAGGGGCAGGATTCACTCAGGCAGGCAAGGACAGGAAAAAAAGTTTAACAAACAGCAGGTTCTGGGAGAGAGATTTTTAATTCAAAATGGCTACCACACACAAAGCCCAGTTAGTTGAGAGAGAGGCAAGGTAAGTACAGCTGAGAAGGCTGAACTAGCACACCACTAAGACAAACAATAAACTAATTAACAAACAGTTAGACAAACAGTAAATAATTAAATAAACAGCTAGAACTCACAGTAAGATGTCCCAAGAGGCAAATATCCACTCACTAGCAGAGCTCTGTAAAAGTACAGCCCTTCTCTGATCAGAGAAAAGCAAACTAAAAAACTGTCTTTTTCCAGGACCTCATGCATCAAGTGCAGAGAGGAATCTTCACACCCTGGATTGTAAAAGAGCACTTGCTTTCTACTTACACAGGACACAGCAACATAGAAAGTCCTCTCAACTTTTTGTTGCTTTTGATCCTTCTCATTTAGGACTTCCAGTCTCTAAGAGAACTCTGTCCAATTGGATTGCTCAGTGTATTTCCTTTGCCTACCAAAGTAAGAACCTCTCTCTGGAGGGCCATGTCACCCTCTATGGCTCATCTAAATTCTGTGTCCATCGACCAAATCTGTCGAGCGGCCACCTGGGCATCGGTTCATACCTTCACAGCCCATTACTGCTTGGACAAGGATTCCCGCCGGGATGCCTTGTTTGGTCAGGCTGTTCTCAAACACCTATTCCATACCTAATCAACTCCTACCCTCCATCCCTGAACTGGATGCCTGAGATTCATGGGTAAAGGTAGAGCCCTTCCCAGGGACTCACAATCTGGGTGATCTCCCAGGCATCTCTAGCTGGGGAGTCCCCATATGTGAAGATTCATTCCTGCTTGTTCCTGGAGATAGCACAGTTACTTACCTGTAACAGGTGATCTCTGGGAACAGCAGGAATAAGTCTTCACAACCCACCCACCTCCCCTCTATCTTTCCTTTCCTCTCTCTCTCTTTGTCTCAGCTTTAAAACTCGAACTGGAGAGAGGCAGTTAGGAAAGGCGGGAAGGCAGCGCGCAGGCGCTGTGGGATGCTCCCAAAAGCTTTCTTTCAGGACGCTGGGGAGCGTTCCCGCGCAGGCTCCGTCGGTACCGATGATACCCATATGTGAAGACTTATTCCTGCTGTTCCCAGAGATCACCTGTTACAGGTAAGTAACTGTGCTTTCTTTCCCATCTACTATGACTGGGAGAACATAAGACTTATCTTCTTGCCTATGTCTTCCATTAGCCCACACTTACACTGCTAATACAATCACTTCCTGTGGGGATGAACTCTTAAATTTCCCAGCCTTCCCATGCACATAACACTTCCAGTCTAGCTCCCTTTCTTCTTTCGTTAAAGGAATTTTATCTTTTTGCTATCCTTTCAGTTCCCAAACTCTATTTTGGGAGACTTAAATCATATTTTCTGTTCTCCCTTCCTTCCTATTATTGTGTTTCGGACATCTTCTTCTGTTTTGGTAGCTGACATGCCTGCTGGGCTATCATTTTCAATACTAAGTGGCAGGGCCGGATTTACCTTGAGTGAGGCCCTACGCCAACAAAAATTGTGGGCCCCCAGAAAAGATAAAAACGAGCACGCCGGATCAGCTGCGCGCTGTTGGCCCTGATGTCATAATTAAACTGGGAATCCCAAAAGCCAAACTTGGAATGTACAACACTGTAGAAATAAAACTATACATTAATTTGCTCTTGTACTAAACAAAGCACAGATGTTAATGATGCACATTTACCAGAGCTGACATATTCCAATTAATAAATTCAAAATAAAGAGAGATTTTTCTACCTTTTGTGCATTTCTTTTCAGCTGCAATTGCTCCAGCCACTTTCTTCTGGTTTCTTTGTGTCTTCTGCTAACTCTCCATCGTCTGCTGTCCATTTGTCCTTTCTTCTCTCTTCTAGTTTTTTTCCATTCTCTCTCTACTTCTGCTTTAACATACTAATCTTTCTCCTTTTGCTCTTTCCTCATTCCTATTTCATCCACTCAAATTTTACCCCTCCATCCTCAATCCCCACTTACTCTCCCAATACCCGGCCAATTGTAGATTTTTTATCCCTCCCACACAAAATATTTTTCCCTTCTCCATTTTACTCTTCCAGCCCCATCCCATTCTAATCCTCCCCCAACATCAGCTCCCTTCTAGTTCCAGCCTCACCCAGCATCCATTCCCTTCTAGTCCCTGCATCAGCCCATTTCCAGTCCTAGCAACCCCCCAACCCAATACCAGTCCTAGCCCCCCCATCAACCCACTTCCAGTCCTAACCCCCCCCATCAACCCACTTCCAGTCCTAACCCCCCATCACCCCATTTTCAGTTTAAGCCCCCCCATAACCCATTACCAGTCCTAACCCCCCATCAGCCCACTTCCAGTCCTAATCCCATCAACCCATTTCCAGTCAGCCCCCCATAGCCCATTGCCAGTCCTACCCCCCCCCCATCAGCCCACAGCCCATTACCAGTCCTAACTCCATCAGCCCACCTCAAGTCCTAACCCCTCCCCATCAGCCCATTTCCTGTCCTAACCCCCCCATAGCCCATTACCAGTCCTAACCCCCCCATAGCCCATTACCAGTCCTAACCCCCCATCAGCCCACAGCCCATTACTAATCCTAACCCCATCAGCCCACTTCCAGTGTTAGCCCCCCCATCAGCCCATTTCCAGTCCTAGCCCCCCATAGCCTATTACCAGTCCAAACCCCCTCCCAACAGCCCACAGCCCATTACCAATCTAAACCCCATCAGCCCACCTCCAGTCTTAACCCCCCCAGCCCATTTCCAGTCCTAGCCCCCCCATAGCCTATTACCAGACAGCCCCCCCCCAGCCCACAGCCCACAGCCCATTACCAGTCCTAACCCCATCAGCCCACCTCCAGTCTTAACCCCACCAGCCCATTACCACTCCTACCCCCCATCGGCTCAAGTAAAATTTAATAATAAAATTAAACTCTGGCTGCTGCCACTGCCGTCGCAGCAGCGGCAGCATGGACTGTCCCATGGGGCCCCCTCCGCCCGACTGAATCCGTCCCTCCCTCCCTCCCTCCTTCCCTGCCGGCTTTGAGAGGCGCGAAGGGAGAGTGTCTCCCTCGCGTCTCTGTTAAGCCCGCAGGGGCTGATGGGAAATTTCCCATCAGCCCCTGCGGGCTTAACAGAGACGCGAGGGAGACACTCTCCCTTCGCGCCTCTCAAAGCCGGCACGGAGGGAGGGAGAGATTCAGCCGGGCGGTGGGGGCCCCCGCGGGACAGTCCATGCTGCCGCGGCAGCAGCCAGCTTTTTTTTTTTTAAGTTTAATTTTAAGAACCCTAACAATTTTTTCAATTTTTGTGAGCCCTTGTCAGCTGTGGGCCCTACGCCACGGCGTAGTTGGCATATAGGTAAATCCGGCCCTGCTAAGTGGTATGTTTACTAAAGAGCGTTAAGGGAGCAACTGTCCCGTTAACGCCTGTTATCTGTACCCTTGTGCCCTTAACGCTGTGATAACGCTGCATTAACAAGCATTAAAGGCTCCCACAGCGTTAAGGGAACAGGAGGTGGAGAGTGGACATTAACGGGGCAGAGAGTGGGCATTGACAGCGAATTTTCCTTTATTGCCTGTTGCTTTAGCACCCTTTAATGCTGGGAACCCTAAACACCAAGTAAAACCTTACGGAAAGGAGGGGAGAAAGCCTATTTAAATGTCTGCATTGTGATACCCAGACGGGAGCACAAGATAGTGATGATAGTGCTCCATTAGCAGAAAAAGCATAGTGCCGAAGTATGAAAGGGCACTATGTTGATGGTGCAAATGGGGCAAAGGGGGTGGCACATAGGTCATGCAGTGGGGGTTGCTGGTGCGCAAGGCAGACCAGGCAGCTGCTCAGGTTGCACATCTGTGTTGTCCGCCATGATCCTACAGTGATAGTGGCAGCACACAAACATGCTGCTGCTGTGAAAAGGTGATGAGCTACATGGACCGGTCCAAGGGCTCCTGGTACCCTAGGCAGAAACCCCAGTCGTCGTCCCCCTCCCTGCTGCCACTGACCCCAGCTCTGGAGGAAGAGGCCGGTAGCGCCAGCAGCTGTAGCTCTACAGGAGGCTGCAAAAAGCAGCCGCCCAGGGAAATGCAACAGTGCAGGTACAGCATCAGCATTTTAAACCATCAATGAATAGGCCAACAAGGGTACAGACACCCATCAGCAACACAGACAGGCTCCATTATCCATAGCTGGATGGAAAGGCAGACTGGCACACTGAGCAGGCATTAACATCAGGGCGCACTAATAGCGCCTGCGCAGTGAGCACACATTAACAGTGCTTGAGCTGATATGGTGACCAACGTGGCAAGCATAAACTTTGTCAAGACTGTAGGAAAAATTTTTAACAAGAGTCCATCTATATCATAAAAGTAACACATCATATGCATCAAGTCTACATTTAGAAAGGGTTCCTAAACACATACTATAAAAAATAAGCATAGCCACATAGAAAACAAAGACAGTGCTCAAAAATGTATCCCTAATCTAAATACTAAACCCACCCTCACAAAATCAGGGCCCATGATTCTTAAGAAAATCCTCTAAATGAATTGGATCCAGAAAACAATAACTTTTCTCCCGATGGCTCACCACACATTTACATGGGAACTTAAGAAGAAAGTGGCTCACGCCACCAAGGTGCGTGATTTTAACTCCAAAAAAGCCTTACAGTGAAGTTGGGTAGTGCGGGACACATCGGAGAAAATAGTAATCTTCTGTCTGCAAAAACGTACATCTTTCTTGGGAAAGAACAACTTGAGAATAGAGTTTTTAATCTATCTCCGTTACAATCAAAGTCGCTCTATCTACAAGATTATCTGTGGAAGACTCCAAAAACTCTGATACATCCAAAGTATCAGGAGTATCTAACTGATCAAACCCTTCTGAACCTTTCTTAACATTTTTCTTTCCTTTCAGAATATAATAAATGTTGGCAACCTTTATATCCTCAGGCTGCACAAACAACAAAACCTCTTTTAAGTATTTATAAAATAAAATTAAAGGTGACAAATAATGAGTAATGGGAAAAGTTAAACATCTTAATTTCATGGAGAGAGACCAGTTTTCATATAATTCACATTAACGGTGTAAATACAATCTTTAATAGAAGCCGAGGATACTGACTGAACAGTACCTACCTGAGCTTCCACCTGAGCAAGCCGTACTCCCACACTATTTAACTGCATATCCATAGCTACTGAGTCCTTTGTAATTCCTCAAATTGTCTCAATGTTCCCGTTAAAATTGCCTCTGTTCGGGTCACAATGGCCCAAATGTCTTTAAGTGAGACATCCTGGGGGGACATGATGTTTAACAGACCATCCCCCACTTAAGGTGGGATCTGAACCACCTTGGGCATCGCAATTTTTGAAACATCTGGCTGCTGACCAAACAGGGACTGGTTGGGAACAGGCGTTAAAACATTAGAGGGTGCATTACCCGCAAAACCCTCCACATTCGGCACATTCATATCTGATGGTGGGTGGGGTGGTGTTAAACCTCCTTCCGGAGACAAAATAGAAAGTGACCCAGTACTTACAAAAATAGAAGAAATAGAACCCACATCTTCCATTGCTTGCCTTATCAGATGTTTATCTAAGAGTCCTTCTATCTTGGAAGAATTCATAGATGATAGAGGAAACATCATCTTTCTATACTTCCCCTTTGCCGAAGACCAAGTACTCTCTCAGTTCTCTGAAGTGTGCCAAAGGGGCGTGACCTGCCCTTTTGGACATGCCCCTTTGGGCACTCACCCGAGGGTCGCGACCGTGTTCCACAGCAAAGTCCAAGTTTTTAAAAGGCTCAGGGATGTCACCAAATCAGCGCCAATGCGCCCGCAGGGTAAATGAAACAGCTGTTGTCCAAAGCAAGGACTTCCCTCTCTCCCCATCCCCACATTTTCACAGTGCTGCGATGTGTGTGTGTGTGTGTGTGTGTGTGTCTCTCCAGAGTTTTGTGGCCTTCGGCACTGCACTGAGCCTCACATTACCTAAGCTGTTCCCTGCATTCGTCTACAAATGTGCATGATGAGGAGCAGGGGATTGTGGGTATGGCCTGAAAAGAGCATTGGCCAGGATGTGTCTGCATCAGAGGTAGGTTCAATGGCTGAGCCTTCATAGTGCCTGTTTGCCACATGCATGGCCTGGGTGACCACAGCAGTTCATGCTGAGAGGGCACTCTTACTCTGGCCATGGCTCGGCTATGTATTCATATAGTGCTATGTAGTGTGCAGCTCTAGTGATGTGGGTGCACTCCCTGTCCTGGGAGCCTAATCACTGAGCCCAATTCTGGGTGTCCATGCCATTTGTCCTGAGCCAGAGTGTACATGGTTGCTCTGTGCACATGCGGTGTGTGCTGACCAGCAGACTGAGCACAGTTGATGTGTATGGCTGAGACAGCCCTGAGCCTTTTATGCCCAGAGCCTTTTATGCACGGAAAACCCCTTATCACTGCTGTTAACGCTCGATAACGCCTGCTACCTTAATGCCCTTTAGTAAACATACCCCTAATACTCTTGGCAGTGAACCTGAAAAACTAAGTGCATCATATAACGCAAACCAAGATCCACAAAATACTATCAACAATAGTCTTTTATAATATACAGTTAACATACCAAATACTGGAGGCCAGTTATTAGGCGTCTGCCCGTATTTTATAAAGAACATGCATGATTTGTGACTCTGCCCATGCTGCACACAAACTCCACTCAGAAACATACCTACATGAAGATCACATACAAATATGTGTATTCTTATCAGTGCACGCTGTAAAAGGGGGTGCTTGTTATGAAGGTACCACCATCTTGGCAAGTATGTAAATTAACTGTCTTGCAAAGGATTGTGGTTATTGAAGTCCATTCACACAAAGCTTGCCTTTTAAAATAAATGAAAACTCTTGTAGTTGGTCGAGTGTAAGGCAAAATTAGAGTTTATTTATGGGGTGAATATTCCACACACAGATATGCTTGGTAACACCATCCAGATAACTTCTCCAGGGTTTATTCAACATAAATAAGGCAACTGAAAGGCTTATGCAAATAAGTATCAAAGTCCTTTATGGAACAGAAAGGCTTTCTTACAGTGCTGAGGTGAAAACAAACCAAAGAGGAAAACTTCTTTTTACAAAAACATAGCTCACTTTCTCCATACAGAAAAGAATTTTTAAATCCCACGTGCGCACGGCTTGTGCTGGGCTCTCCTCCACCAACAGGTGACAATTAACTGCAATCAGTAGCTTGATTTCAGCACATGTGCAAACTTTCCCAAAAGCTATTTCTTTTCCACAAAACTTTATGGGGAGCTAATATTTAGAATGTTTCCTTTTTATGTTTGCTCTTATATTTAGGATTTTCCTAAAACAACAACCTACTCAAAGAACAGTCCATATAAACATCCTCTGCATCAGATATTAAACCTTGCTCCTGAAGTTGCATAGATTCAGTTTCTCCGTCTGACTCAGAGGGCTTTAGGAACTGACCTCTATACAGAGAGAAACTGTTTCCCTGCTGTTTGCATTGCTCAAAGCTAGAGAAACGTTCACAGTTCATACCTGAATCCAGGCAAGCGTCAGGCTGCTTCTTCTGGTATTCTGGCCAGTATGCAATAGAGCTTCTGTGTCCTGTCCTCCAGTTGGTATCTCTGGACCTCAGGATCTTTTCTCCAGACGTCCTCCAAGAGGTATTTGGGCTCCTTTTCTCCTTAGCGGCAACAGACCTCTTCCTAGGTGTTGCTGGAGGGACCCTGGCTGTGGATCTCCAGACCTCTGGCTTTCTCCAGTCCTCTGAAGGTTCTTTCCCCCAGGTATCTCTCCAGGCATAGGTACTGCTCTGAGCTCCTCTCTTGGACCATCTGCTTCCTTGTCCTTGTTCCTTCAGGTTCCGGTTGTTCTTCTTTCTGTTCTCCTTGTTCTTCTGATTCCCCTTCTCTGTCTTTCCTGAACATTCCCCTCTAGTTTTAAAGGGGTTAGATTGCAACTCCTCCCTTGCATTCTTCAGGTGTTGTGGATTAAGCTTTCTCCTAGAGGCTGTTTGATTAGGGATGACATAATGCTTTCTTTGATTAGACTCATGCTTTTCCACTCTAGCTCCCCTAGGGACTTTCTGCATACTGGTGCATTCTGGAACATGTAGTCTTTTAGGGAAACAAGCTGTCTTATTTCTATAACCTGCCCGCACAGGTCCCTTGATCAGAGTAAATTCTCTTTTGTCATTACTCCCTGAGCTTTGATAAGCTTCCTTATCACAACGCGTGCGGGAAAGGTTTATATAATTACCTCCATAGCTATATGGTTTAATTTAGAAGAGTCTTTTTGCTGTCCTAAATTAAACAGCATGGCTAAAATATATATCTGCTGAATATCAGCATTCTCTGTAAAGTCATGGCAGTAACTGCTCTCCATGTGTACTCAGCATCACTCGCTAGCTGGATAATTTAAATGCCGGTGTTAATAAAAAAAAACAAGCTGACCCTGCTATATTTGCATATTGACCTGACAATGTTTACCATGACACAGAGCCTGGTTCTGCTTCTTCCGCACTCCCTAGCCCCTTTGCAGACCGATCTCTTCCTTACTCCGCTTCTGTGGTCCTCTGATCTTTTCTTAAACCAGTGCCCTGAGTCTCGTCCCTTCTCTTTCCCAGGTCTAAGAGTAGTTTGGGATGGGGTATGGGGAGACAGAGCCCCCTTCTCAAATGTTGTGGGTGCTAATATAGAATTGATCCCCCCTCCCTCTCATTCCTTAATCTTTCACCCCCAAAAGTATGTGAGGAAACTACACCAGTGCCTTACAATATGCTGCATTAAGTAAGAGAAAGAGCAAATTGGTTTATTCAAGGTGCTTGGAGGGGGGGGGGGGGTTTGGATAGTCACATTTTTGTTTTAAATTTTGGACCGAAGTGTATAAGAGTTTTGTTTTCATTGTCTGAAATTTGTCCCTCCCATGAGTACATTGTGTTTAGAGAACATAGGGAAAGCTGTGCTGACTCAAACCAAAGTCCATCAAGCATAGCATTCTGTCTCTGAGAGTGGCTGATCCAGGCCACAAGAATCCACAAGATCCCAAAAGGCAGATAAAACTAATCCTAGCTCATTTCAAAGTGTAAGTGATGGCTATTCCAAGTCTACATGGCTAACCTCTTTAAAGGGCGGTATATCAAATTTTAATAAACACAAACATTTTTATGGACTTTTCCTCCAGGAACCTGTCTAAACCTCTATTGAACCCCGGGCTGGTGCTAGTTTCAGTCACCCCGCTGCAACCTATAGATCGACAGCCCCACCCACATTATGGTTTATTGTTTATTGTACATTTGATATTCCACCTTTGGCCATGGCATCAAAGCAGTTTACAACATAATACCCAAATAAAAAATAAAATTAGGGTAGGCTACACTCTCCACTTTTCCCAAAACTCCATGGTAGGCTACACTCTTTTATTCACATGTTAGTATTTCTCCTTCAAATTGAATATTGTAGGAAGAAAATTACATTGAAGGGTCAATATGAACTCGAATGGAAAAGCTCTATCATATACCCCTGCATCCTTCTCTCCCTCAAGCTCCATACTTCCTTTATCTCTTTTATGCCCTCATATCCCATTTCTCTCTCATGTGACCTATGCCCTCTCTCTCTTATGCCCCCATACCCTGCCCTCATCTAGTCTGTCTGCAGCGGTTCTTGCCCATACTTCTCCCTTGGATTTTTCCAGCCCAAATGCATGACTTTGCATTTTTTAACATTAAATGTTACCTTGAAGAATGACTGAGAATTCAGTAGCTTCGCTAGATCCCTCCTCATGTTATCCTTGGTTAAACATTTAAAGAGGACACAGCCTGAGGTCCTTTTTTTCACCTTTATTTAACAATGGTATGATTTGTTATCTCTGTGACTACTGATATACGTGAAAAATGCTGTGCATCTTTCATGTTACAATATAAAATGTCTTCCCATGCTGGCTGGGTAAGAAGAGAGAGAACATTTCTTTTAGCTCCAAGTACTCTGTAATTATATCTATGGCACAATCTCGCATTTTTCCAGATTAGATTTTTGAAAAATGAAATAAAACTAGTTTGGCAAACTATCACGATCCTTCCTCTCCCCTATCCCATTATTTCTAGAGATAATGATGTTTACACAAAATGCAGCAATTCTAAAGGTATATATTTTAATGTAATATCACTTCTTCTCCCCACCATAACTCGCTTATAACAGCGCTCTTAGATTCTGGCAGTCAACTCTGCAAGTCAGTAGAGAGGCAGATTAGCCAACCCAGAGACACGAGAGGCCCCCAGCTCAGTTCTAAGTGATTTGATCCATGTAACTGATACACATTCTTCTTTTTTAGATTACTACCTTGGGCCGGAAGGACTGGGGTTTCTAGTCCCACAGGTGCTCCTTGTGGTCTTGGGCAAGCCACTTAACCCTCCATAGCCCATGTTCCCTGTAAAATAGTTATCTCCAAGTTATAATGCCCTGTTCAATGTAATTTCAGTTTGTTCAATGTAAACCGCACTGATGCAGAATAGCGCGGTATATAAGAGAATGTAAATAAATAAATAAAAAATAAATACTATACTGCAGTGATTCTCAGTCCTTTTTCTAATGGGACATACCTGACACGTGATGCTCGCATATGGGACACACCTCACACATGACCCTCATGAACCTTTGGTCTGACAGCAGATAGCAGCTCTTATGAATGAAATGTAAACATACTCAGCATCCACAAAAACCCCTATCTCCCCCAACAACAGGTACAGAGCAGAACTAGGATATTTCCCCATGTTAGTCACCATATTAAAAAAATTCCCATTTTTCATGTTATCTGAATAACAGCAACATAAATCTCTCTAGTACTATGTTGTTGTTAAGTGCCGTCGAGTCGGTGTTGACTCATGGCGACCTTCTGGATAGTTGACCTAAAATGTGTTTGGTCTTCAGTCAGGCGGCCCATTGTTGACAGAGTGGCACCCATAGCTGCAGTTATTGTATTGATCCATCTCATTGCTGGCCTTCCTCGTTTGCGTTGACCTTCTATCTTGCCAAGCATGATGTCTTTCTTAATGATCTCTCTCTTCGCATGATGTGTCCAAAGTATGAAAGTCGAAGTCTTGTCATCTGAGCTTCTAAAGAAAGCGTAGGTTTGATCTCCTCTAGTACTGACTGGTTTGTTCTTCGGGCAGTGCATGATATACGCAGTATTCGCTGCCAGCTCCAAAATTAAAAGGCATCAATTTTCTTCCTGTCTATCTTTTTCACTGTCCAGCTTTCACATCCATATGATGATGTTGAGAATACCATGGCTTGAACAAGTCAAATCTTTGTATGGAGAGAGACATCTCTGCTCTTGAGAATCTTGTCTAGATCTTTCATAAGCCATTCTGCCAAGAGCAATGCGGCAGCGGATTTCTTGACTACTATGCATACTGTTAAATATAAAAAATCTAAAAAACTCCCCACACCATAGTTGTAGTAATTCTTATAATTCGAAGAGCAAGAACTTTACCCATGAATAGGCAGCACGACAACATTATTTTGGGCACTGGAACACCAATACACTTACTCCTAGTAACACTGAAGAACTGGGGCTACTGCAGGTTTCTACATAGAAGCTACACGCTAAGAATTCTGCAACTCAGTCACATGCAATGCAGACGCTCACCAAATAGCGAACAAAGGACCACAGATTAGAAATAAAAATATGAACACAAGAATACTGAAGAAATAAAGCACACATACATTTCGCCTTACACTGAATAAAATACAAAAAAATTGTGATCCATACTTCCTATAGCAAGCATATCTCAGTTAATAAATTCAAAATAAAATAGTTTCTACCTTTCTTGTCTGGGAATTTTATTTGTACAGTCACATTCATCCCAGTCTCTATTTTCTGCTTTCGTCATCTGACTTTTAATGCTCTTTCCAATGTCTGTGGTCTATTGTTTATCCTGTCTCCTCCTATCTTTTCCCTTTCCCTCGCTACATCTGGCTCTGACATACTGATCTTTCCCTTTTAACTGTCCTCCATTTCTCTCTTTTCTTCCTCTCGGGCCATTTAAGCTTCATCCTCAGTCTCCTTCTTTTAATTTTAACCTACCTATCAACTTTCCATCTCCTTTCATCTCCTGCCCAGTCTGTCTCCCCTAGATATGCCATTTTCCCAGCGCCGTACCTATCCCTGTGCGAGTGGTGCAGCCGCACAGGGTGCAAAGGACTAGGGGTGCATTTCGGGCTGCCCCCTCCATGCTGCCTGCTGTTGCCCTGCTGCTACCGCTGCTACTTTTTGTTTTCTCAGTGGCAGTGGCACGGGGAGCAGACCTGACTTCAAATTTTTAAAAAAAGCACGTTGGTTTTTCCGACTCCGCACTTGTACGCCAGTCTGGTTGCTCCCTCCCTTCTTTGATGTAAGTCGCGTTGGCGAAGAGAGGGACCGGGCCAGCCATTCAAGCGTGTAGTTGCAAAGACCCACGTTTGAATGGCTGGTCTGCTCCCTCCTTCCTCTGATGCGAACCTACGTCAGAGCAGGGAGGGATCCGATCTGTGTTTAAGCACGGTTTTTTTCTTCTTCTTTTTTTTTTAATTTTGAAGTCAGGTCTGCTCCACTGCTGCTGGCCCTGCCGCAAAAATCAAAAGTGGCAGCAGCAGGGCAAGGGCAAGCAGCCGGCTGGACAGAGGTATGGGTGAGATGGGGATGGGGGGGGCATGCCAGATATGGAAGTCTCATAGGGTGCAATTATGGCTTGCTATGGCCCTGCATTTTCCTGCCTTACTCCTTCCCCGATCTCTTATCCCTATCTACAGTATCTTCTATAAACTCCCCATAACCACATTTCTATCCCCTATACTCAACATCCTCCTTACACTGATCTCCTTGACAATGCCCCCATGGCTTCTCCTACATGGTTCCACCATGCCCAAGCAGCACCCCCTCTCTCCCCCCCCCCCACTCTTGTAGCCCAGCATCCCCCACCCCCTTTCACGTCCAATAGTATAGCATCTTCCCTCTTCCCTAACCTGCCACCCCAAGTATGGCACCTGCTTCTCATCTTCTCCACCACCCCAATAGTACATCTGCCCTTTCCCCTTCCCAGCCCCATAATGGTGCAGCATTTACCCTCTCCACTAAACTGCTACCCTAAGTACAGTAACTGTCCTGCCCCTTCTTCACCACCTGAATAGCGCACTAGCTGTCTTCCCTTTCCATGCCCCAGTACAGCATCTGCTCCCTCCCCCTCCCAGCCACTCCAATATTTGCACTCTCCTCTGACCTGCACCTTAAGTACAGCAACTGCCCCCTCCCCTATCCTACCACCTAAATAGTGCAGTAGTAGCTGTATTTTCCCCTCTACCCCCCTCCCCCAGTACCTCACCTGCCCTCTCTTTAGGCTGCAGAAGATGTGGCCGTAGAAGACACGGCATTCTCCTTTACTTTAACCAAAGCTGCACTCCTTCCCAGAGTCATATGCATGAGCAACAATATGATTCCACAGAACTTAAATCTGTATAAGTGCGTCCTGTCGCTATATCCCTGAGACGGACACAGCTATGGTTAAAGTGAAGGAGAATGCCGCAACTTCTACAGCTACATCTTCTGCTTCCAGACTTTGTGCCTCTCGCTGTCACTGACCTGCCTGCACCACCCGATGACACACCGGTTGAGAACCACTGAGGATTCTCACCAATGCCGGTGTCTACTCCCAGTCACTGTAGCTTTGGTGCTCTTGAACGTCGGTGTCCCCTGCCAGGCTTACCATGCTTACCAGCTAGAGCCGGTCCTGTTTGAACCCCACTATATTAATTGCGCTAACCACATCCTCTGGCAACAGATTCCACAGTGTAATTGTGTGCTGCATTAAAACAGACTTTTCATTAATTTCATGGAGTGGCCCCTTGTTTTAGCTTAGTTTAGATTTATTTGCATTTGATATACCGCCCTATGTTGCATCAGGGCGGTTCACAATTAGTTAACAATCAGAGAGAGGCACAAGGCCAGGAAAGGGAAAAGAACTACAATCTTTGACAGAAAAGAGGAAATAATAGAGTATAGAGACAAGACATAAGGAAGAAATTTAAACAAACATAGATAAACCAGGTCAGGTTTGAGAGACTGGGAGATTATAAGCTGTGGTGAAGAGATGGGTTTTCAACTGTGACTTAAAAGTGGAATAGTTTATTGTTTGTAAGGTTAAACAACCATTTCCTATTTAATTTTTCCACCCCACTCGTAGTTTTCTGAACTTCTGTCATATACCCTCTCAGTTGTCTTTTCTCCAAGTTGAAGAGCCTAGCCTGTTTAGCCTTTTTCATAAGGGAGTTGTTACAGCCCCTTTATCATCATTGTCACCCTTCTTTAAACATCTGTCCAAGAAAGGTCAACGCATCTTCGGTAGTAGACTGGCTAATCTACTGAAGAGGGCTTTAAACTAGATTCGTTGTGGATGGGTGAAGAAAGCCCCCAGGTAGGTGATAAATTAAATACCTTTATGGTAATGGGCAACAGGGTTAACATATGGAAAGCAGTGTGTATAAATGCCCGTAGCATGGGAAATAAGATTCCTGATGTTGAAGCTTTGGTGGGAGTGGCTGACTTGGATTTAGTGGCAGTTACAGAAACATGGTTCACAGAAAACCATGATTGGGATGTAACTATACCTGGCTATACTTTATTCAGAAAGGACAGGGTAGGAAGAAGGGGAGGAGGAGTGACACTATATGTAAAAACTACTATTAAAGCTTTGGAATTACAGAGCTTAAAAGGGAGAGAGGAGGCATTGTGGGTTAAACTAGAAAGAGGGAAAGAGAAATCTATTTGAATTGGTGTGATATACAGACCTCCCTCACAGGAGGAAGAGGTGGACAGAGAGTTAATTGAAGACATACGCAGCATTGCTAGGAAAGGGGAAGTGCTACTGATAGGAGATTTCAATATGCCAGATGTTGATTGGCACATTCCTGCTGCAGTATCATCTAGAAGTAAGGAGATCCTGGATTTTCTACAGGGAGAACTATTCAGGCAATTGGTAACAGACCTCACACGTGAAGGGGCCATACTGGACTTGGTGCTTACCAATGGTGAAACTGTTTCTGATGATGTTGTGGGAGATCATTTTGCATCCACTGATCACCAGATGGTGTGGTTCAGTATTAGGACTAGGGCTGTTAGAATCCATTCAAAGGTGAGAGTCTTAGGGGTATGTTTACTAAAACCCCGGTAAAGTGAGGGCCCCGGTAGTGTGCGGGTGCCATATAAGGAGTGGGCGTTCCGTCCTGAAAAAGGAAAGGCGGAATTTACATATGCGCTAAGGTGCGCGGCGCCCATATGCGGGGCGCACCTTAGCGCATGAGATAGCTGCATGGGAGGCATAAGTGGCGCGCTGAAGTGCAAGAAAAAGAGCAGAGTCGCAGCACAATGGTTAAGACACTGACCAACGGTGCAGGGAGCAGCGGTTTGATCCCCCACAGTGCCCAATGAAGATAGCTGGCTGAGGTGTTAATTTATGAGGCGCAGAAATACTGTGCGTCATAAGGCGGCGCGCTAATGTTTTTGGCGGCATATTAATACAGGGCGGCATAAGGCGGCGTGCTGATGTTTATGGAGGCATTATAATACTGGGCGGTATAAGTGGCGCGCTGATGTGCAGGAAGAAGAGCAGAGCCACAGCACAATGGTTAAGACCCTGACCAATGGTGCAGGGATCAGGGGTTCAATCCCCCACAGTGCCCAATGGAGACAGCTGGCTGAGGCATTATTTTAGGAGGCATTTAAATGATGGGCGGCATAAGGCGGCGCGCTGATGGGCACAATGTTTTAGGAGGCTTTTTAATATTGGGCGGCATAAGGCGGCGCGCTGATGTGCAGTCACAGGAACAGAACCACAGCACAATGGTTAAGACACTGACCAATGGTGCAGGGATCAGGGGTTAAAGTGCCCAATGAACAAGGCTGGCTGAGGCATAACATATTATGGGGAAGATTGCTTTAGGAGGCATTTTATTCATATTTTAATTATCACTACTAGCAAACGCACTCTCAAAGCGTGTTAACATAAGGCGCCCTATAAGGCACATTTTAAAGTGCACTGTCAGCCAAGGCACCCTAGAATGTTGCTTATGGGGCGCTTTAGAGGGTGCCGTATGAGGTACCGCAAGGTCAGTGTACTGTTTTTTATGGCAGCACTGTGCAGTTTAAGGAATGAAAAGCATAAGTAGGTGCGCTGACAGGCAAGGAGGAGCAGCAGTGGAGCACAATGGTTAAGGCACTGACTGCTGATACAGGGGTCATGAGTTTGCTCCCCAGTGTGCCTAATATGTAAGGCTGGCTGTGGCATCAGCTTTGCATTGTACATATTTTGTCCTGCAGCACTTTATTTTTATGTTATTAATTGCTGCCAGCAAACACGCCCTCACGTGCCGTAATTGAAGGTGCCGTATAAGGCACCCTATAAGGCACTCCATAGGGCACATTAGAAATTGCACTGTCCGCCACAGCACCCTAAAATGTCCCCTATAGGGCACCCTATCGGTTGCGTCACAGGATATTGTATAGTGCACCTTATATGGACGGGAACCATAATGTGCCCTATAGGGCGCCCTATAAAGCACCCTCAGAGGCACCTTATGGGTACATTACACTGAGGGTGTTTTTGCTGGCATCAAAATATGTACATTAAAAAAAATAATGTGTTGGACAACCCTATCAAATAACTTCACTGTGGGTTTGAACCCATGACCTCTGGTTTCAGAGGCAGTGAAGTAACCATTGGGCTACAGTTTGTAGCTGCTAGCAAGCCCTTGGCTGGCTGCAGAGAGTATGCACGTCACCACACAGACAGTCTGCTGTGGTCACCAGGATAGGGTTAGCCCACCCATACCCATGATGCACTGCACATGCAAATCAGCTGTCCACAGATCAACACAAGATGGCCAATGCACCCCCACAGCACCTCGGCCCGGTAGAAGGAAGTGACCATGTGCACCCACACACCACCTCGGCCTGGTAGGGGGTACTGACCGTGTGTTCTACTGGCACAGAGTAGCTACACACCGTCACATTGTGCGGGTACTGTGCTCACCCTGAGGGTGCAATGAGGCACCCAGGACCAGGTCCACAACACCTTCCATGGCTGAAAGAGGCCATGCCGGAGTTCCAAAGCAGTGTTAATGTGTGAGATAGGTAGTTCCTGCACAAACACCTTGGATATCTGTCTGACTCAGTCAGGTGCAACCCCCAGGCAGGCCATGTACCACCACCACCACCCCCCCTCCTCCAGGGCTGAGGGTGGCAAACAGGGTCTCCCATCAATAGATCCACATACTACCTCCCTGCAAAGGTGGCAGTAGAGGGGTCCATCAACCCCAGTCCTGCTGAGGTGCAGACACCCCACAGGGCAGTCAATGCAGCTCTATACACATCCATAACACAATAGCAGACAGATATTAGGCCACAATATGGTGAGCTGCACACCACCACTATCTGATATTCTCCTGCAGCAAATCATCAGCCACTGCACCCTGCAAGCTACTCCATCACAACACATACCAGCTGCAAACAGTGTGCTAGCTAGTCCACAGTGCATGTTCCCAGTGGAGATGCATGCACCCAGAACTGGGATATCAGCATACACAGCAAGCAGATAAATCAGTGACTGGGCCCAAAAAGGAAACCCATATCTATCACATGAGAGAAATACTATATAGCACTATGGGGGTGCCTAGCCATGCTGTGGTCACTGCACAGTCAGGGTGAGAGTGATCTCTCAGCAGGACATACTGAGGTCACCCTGCCTGTGTAGGTGGTGGCCGGGCACTAAAATGTCCCAGTCAGTGCCCTATGCCGATGCACCCTGGCCAGGCCACCCTGTCCGGCCTATACCCATGGTACCTTGCTCCTCATTATGCACATTGGCAGCCCAATACTGGCAACATTGCTGGCAGTGTGGGCTGTGGAAGGTGTTTGCAGCCACCACACACTGGATAGGCAGGCAGCCACCCCCACACCTAAGCCAGCATTGTGCTACTATAGAGGAGTCCAGCAGCCATACCCACCACACCAGTCCTGGGCACAGTACAGGCATGGATATGGTACGCACTACTGTTGGGGGTCACTCCCCAGGGTAGTAAACACTGTCAGAGACCAGACCTGCAGCGCACACCGCAGACATCACAATGATTGTTATGGTGGAGATCAATGAGCAAACTGTGCTTAACGTAGGAATTGATATCTGCCAGTTATCATGGGCAACGTTTGAAAGCTATGTACCATATACCCAGGTGTAGGGTGGCAGTGCTAAGGTATGCAGGTGCTAGTATTGGGAGATGCACGCAGGGCCCAATGTCCTGCCTCTCCAGGAGGCATTGGCCAATGGGGCCTGTGGGTGTGGGCGTGGGTGTGTCTGCCCCTGTTGGCTGCTGCTTTACGGCAGAGTGTCCGAACTCCAGTCCTGGTGTTTCAACCACTGTTCGGGTTTTCATGCTGTCCCTCATAGATATGCATGAGCTACATCAGCATACCATGGGGGTGGTGCATAGATATGCAGCACAGGCATCTTTCGTAGAGGCAGCATGGATCCTGAATGGTGTGGGGCCCTCCAGGACTGCATTTGGGAGACTCTGCTCTAGGTAATGCGGCTGTTTATGGTGTCTGTGTTTGGTGTGGTAAAATATAGGCGTAAGAACCATGCGTATGTTCTCAGCAATAAAGGTTTGTCCGCACTATCACGGTTTAGTTGTAGGAAAAATATGTGGAATGGATTGGCAGTAGCCCCAGCTGGGCTTTGAACCTGTGACCTTCTGTTCCTGCACACACTGTCTGTGTGCACTGCACCACCGTGTTGCCACAGATATGCTGTGTTCCCTAGGGAGTCCATGACTGTACATCCGACAGAGCCTGTCTGTTGCGGTGGACGGTGCCAGCCTGCACAGGCCTAGGCCACTGTGTGCTGTGGCTTGCAGCCACTGGCCCCTCCACCACCTGTACCCTTCCACCAACATGCTGACATGTTCTTATCTTGGAAAATGCATATGAACGGATTGAGTTGTGGCACTCCAGGATTGAATTTGGGGGACTCGGCTGTAGGTACTGCCCATTGGTATGGTTTGTGTGCGGTGTAGGGTAAAATATGGGTGTTTGCACCATGCTTCTGTGCTCTGCAATACAAGGGTGTCCTGACTATCACTGTTTAGTGGTGGGTAAAACTATGGGGACTGGGTTGTCATGAGCCCCAGTTGGGATTTGAACCTGTGACCCTCTGGTCCTACAGGCACTGGCTGTGTCTGCTACACCACACTGTAGCCACAGAGACAGTGCATTCCCTGGAGATAGATAGCCTGACCGAACGGCTCAGAAACCCTGCTCTGCACAATTTTACTGTGGACTCATTTACCTTGTATGGAGACAAAAGGGCAAATAAACCTCAACAATGACCTCGAAAAAAGGGGAAAAAACACATAACCAAGCTGGGCAACAGTGATATCAATGGGCAACATTAAAAACACTCCCAGGTAAGCTCCAAAATAAAAAATGATTTTTGGAAGGGTCTACACTCCGTAGACCCTTCCATAAATCATTCCTTTTTTTTGGAGCTTTCCTGGGAGTGTCTTTTATTGTTGGCCATTGATATCAATGTTGCCCAGCTGGATTATACTTTTTAAATATTTTGTTGTGGTCATTTACAATATTTATTTGCAATTTTGTTCTGTGCACATGTATCACACTGCTCACGTATTTTAGATTTCCCCGGTTTTGCTGTACATTGCCGACGGAAATGGTTTCTCTTCCCTTTAAATGCAGTCTACCGCGAGTGTTTCACTCGCGGTAGTTTTTACTTGTAAATTCGGCCCCGCTCCTGTGCGGGGAGCCTCTCCCCTCCCACTTTCCACCCATTGACCCTGTCTCTCCGTCCCTCGGGGGCCTTCCTCCGCCCTCCGTTCGCCTTTCCCCGCCTCTATTGCACATCAGCGCACCGCACACGTGCGCGTGTTCGTCGCACGTGTGCGGGGCCCGTTAATGTGATGCGCAAGCGTGCGGGGCACTTAAGAGCACTTAAGTGCATCATTTGCGAACGCTCAAGTGCGCCCCGCACAATTGCGCAGTTTAGTAAACATACCCCTTAGACTTTAGGAAGACTAACTTTGCCAAGATGGGCCAATACCTCAGGGAGTCGTTAGTGGGATGGGAACAGCTGGGGAATGTAGAAAAACAGTGGGCAAAACTGAAAGGGAATATTTTAAAGGCAACCATCCTTTTTGTTAAAATGGTAAATAAAGGTAAAAGGAAAAGGAGACCGCTATGGCTTTCGAAAGAAGTAGCTGAAAAAGTGAAGAAAAAGAGGGAGGCCTTCATGAAATAGAAGAGATCACAGAGAGAGGAAGACAGGCATCTGTATTTGGAAAAACTTAGAGAAGCTAGCAAAGTAGTCAGGAAGGCAAAGATTCAAAAGGAGGAGGAAATAGCCAATGTAATAAAATGGGTGGATAAGACATTTTTCAGATAAGTTAGTGAGAAGAGGAAGGGCAAAATTGGTATTGTCAGACTCAAGGGTGCAGGGGAGAAATATGTAGAAGCTGATAAGGATAAAGCGGAATTGCTTAACAAATATTTTTGTTCTGTGTTCACAGATGAAGAACTGGGAGCAGGACCTCAGAAAACACCCACAAATAGGAACAGAAGCGAGGGACATCTTGAACAATTTTCAGAAGACTGTGTTCGTGAGAAACTAGCTCAACTTAAAGTAGACAAAGCAATGGGACCGGATGGGATACACCCTAGAATACTGAGGGAACTTGGGGACGTTCTAGCAGCTCCACTGACTGACCTTTTCAATGCCTCGTTGGACTCGAAAGTGGTGCCAAAGGACTGGAGAGAGGCTCATGTGGTGCCTTTACACAAAAGCGGAAGTAAGGATGTGGTTGAAAACTACAAGCCGGTTAGTTTAACTTCGGTTCTAAGTAAATTTTTGGAAACGCTGCTGAAAGAGAAAATAGTGAGGTTTCTGGAGTCCAGCGGATTACAGGATCCAAGGCAGCATGCATTCACCAGAGGCAGGTCTTGTCAGACAAATCTGATGGATTTCTTTGACTGGGTGACCAGGGAGTTGGACCGAGGGATAGCCCTAGATGTGGTGTATTTAGATTTCAGTAAAGCCTTTGACACTGTTCCTCACAGGCGACTTATAAACAAACTGAGCACCCTAGGGATGGACCCTAAAGTTACTGCTTGGATTAGAAATTGGTTGGATGGGAGGCAACAAAGAGTACAGGTAAATGGAGCTCACTCTGAGGAGAAGGATGTTACCAGTGGTGTGCCCCAGGGATCTGTCCTTGGTCCGATTCTTTTAACATCTTTGTTAGTGATATAGTGGAAGGGCTGTCAGGTAAGGTTTGCCTCTTTGCGAATGATACCAAAATCTGCAATAGAGCAGACACCCAGGAAGGTGTAGATAACATGAGGAAGGATCTAGCTAAGCTTGAAGAATGGGCTAGAATTTGGCAGCTGGGATTTAATGTTAAAAAATGTAAGGTCATGCATTTGGGCTGCAGCAATCCAAGGGAGCAATAAAGTATAGGGGCTGAAGTACTTTTGTCCACTAAAGAAGAGCGGGACCTAGGCGTGGTTGTGTCTGATGATCTTACAGTAGCTTAACAGGTAGAAAAGGCGACAGCAAAAGCTAGAAGGATGCTTGGGTGCATACGGAGAGGAATGGCTAGCAGAAAAAAGGAGATGATAATGCCTCTGTATAAGTCTTTGGTGCGACCTCATTTGGAGTATAATGTGCAATTCTGGAGACCGCACCTTCAAAAGGATGTGAACAGGATGGAGTCGGTGCAGAGGGTGGCTTCTAAAATGATTAGTGGTCTTCATTATAAAGCATATGAGGACAGACTTAAGAATCTTAATATGTACACCTTAGAGGAAAGGTGGGATAGAGGTGATATGATTGAGATGTTTAAATACCTCCGTGGCATAAATGTTCAGGGAGAGAGCCTCTTTCAATTGAAAGCAAGTTCTGCTACGAGGGGACATGGGATGAGGGTGACAGGAGATAGATTCAGGTGTGATATGCGGAAATATTTCTTTACAGAAAGAGTAGTGGATCCGTGGAATAGTCTCCCAGTGGAGGTGGTAGAGATGAGGACAGTAACTGAATTCAAAAATGCAGGGGACAAACACAAAGGATCTCTAAAGGTAAAAAGGGGACTGTTGTAGTTGTTGATATGGAAGGACAGACTAGATAGGCCATGTGGTCTTTTTCTGTCGTCATATTTCTGTGTTTCTATTTTCTAGTCTGCTATCTGTTTTGAGATGGGGCAACCAGAACTGCGCACAGTATTCAAGGTGCAGTCACATCATGGACCTCTATGGGGGCATAATCTCAATTTTGTTCTCCATTCCTTTTTGAATAATTTCTAACAATTTATTTGCCCTTTTGGCAGCTGCAGTACATTGGGCTGAATATTTCAATGTATCATCCATAATGATATCAAAGATGGAACCCAGCACTGTGCATCTGTAGCTGGGATTATTTTTCTCTATGTGAGTCACTTTGCACTTGTCCGCATTAACTAGGGATGTGCATACTGTCGCGCCCCCTACTGGCCAGGCGGTAGCCTAGGAGCGGGGGACGGAACTTCTTTAAATGTCGCTTGTTTGTTACCTATGTTCCCAACAGGATGCCTGCTGGGAAATGTAGTCGTGTAGTTGTGAGGTTGAAATAAATTCAGCCGAGAGGATTTTCATAGGCACACAGGATTATTTATTTATTCTTCAGCCAAATGAACTTTCCATCTTGCAGTTCAAAAATATCAAAACATAACGGTGGATATTTTCTCCGGTGAAACAAAACCAAAAGAATAAAATGCTTCTGAGGTCAGCTTGTTACAGTGCCAAACAACAGTATTTCTCCATGTGAAAACAGCCAGTAATCTTCCTGTGCCAAACAACAGCTTTCAGCTTGGTTTAAAACAAAAGCTTTACATTCTTCAAGCTATGCATAACATTGGCATCTTTACTGCAAACTATTTTTCTCTCACACAGACTGCTTTTCTTAGTGGCTGTATTACAGACTCTGGCTTCACTTTCAAACAGTCCTTTTTCAACTCCGGGCCATGCCTCGGAGATCAGCAACTCATTTGCATATTTTTCTCAGCACTGCCCCACGGCTGACTAAGCTTCCAGGTTTCCTATCTTCTAAAAACCTTATAGCTTTCAGTTTTGAGCACAAACTAGAGAGCAATTCATTTCATTATCTGAGGGCAATTCCTCTAGCACAGATTCTTCCAGGTCCATGCTTTCTACCTCAGAGTCTGTTTGTAAATGATTTAACTCTGTCTCAGAAATGGTAGGCTTTAGTTTCTCTAAAACTTTTAACACTTTCTTTAATACAGATTCCTCTCTCTGCTGAGGGCTACTAGAGGAATTAGGGAGTTTCTTATTTCTCAGAACGCTCTGAGAGGATTTCAAGGTGCTCACCTTACTCTGTGGAATTAAGCTCTCCTCAGACTTTACTGCCAAAGGCTCTGTTTCCATCTGCTCTCCTGGAGACAGCTCTCTGCCATTTTCATAGCTTGGCTTTTCCCCCTGGTAAGCTCTCCCTCTCAATGGATTTCTCCTGTATCTCTTACAGGTCTCAAGGGTGACTTCTATACCTCTGGAAGGCACGGCCTCTCTCACAGTTCCTGCTTTCCTGGCAGCCTCTGTTTCTCTGGCACACTCTGCCTTTCTTCAAGAAGTCTCTGAAGACGTCTCTGCTGGAGTTCCCTTGGTTCTCCGTGTTCCCTCTGAACACTCTCCTCGGGTTCCTCCTGTCCTTGTTCTCCTCGTTCCTCCACCGGTTCTGCTCTCCTCCTCCCTTGCTTCCTCAAACTTATATCTGTGATTTTCCCTTCCGTTTCCCAGCTCCACCCCCAGCTGTTCCTCGTGAGCAGGGCTGGTTACCATGGAGCTAGGGTGTGGCTCTCTATCACAAACTTTCTGCAGGGAGTTTTTTTCTGAAGCAGGGGTTTTAACCCCTAAACTCCTGGAGCTAATTCCTTTTTCAGAGGAAAATACCTGGTTTTTCCCTCTTTGCCTCTGCTCTCCCACGGCTTCGCCACCACAATACATAAACCATTTGAAGTTTGTTTTGGGATATTTTTTTTATTTTTTCCCAATTTTCATGCATTTTTTTAAATCCAAACTTTGACATGCATTATAATTTTTTTTTAATGTGGCAAATTGATTGTACATAGATTTATGAGCTGTTCAATATATTTTTTATATCACGCTCTTTAGAATCAGTGTGGTTTACATGTATACTAACAGGTACTTTTTATTCCCTTGTCCCTGAAGGGTTCACAATCTAAGGGGCATGTTTACTAAATCGCGTTAGTGCAGTTCGCGTTAGTATTCGCGTTAAGAAGACAAACCCCCAAATAAGGAGATGGGCGGGACAACAGAAGATCTAACGCGCGTAACAGAGCTCACGCGCGATACCTGGCGCGTTAGAGGAAGTCGCCGCGCGTTACTGCGCATGAAGCATAAGAAGCCACGCAGACATACCTGACCCAGACAGAGCTGTAGCACAATGGTTACTGCAGTGACCACTGATACGGGCAGCATGGGTTTGAGTCCCCAGGCTGCCAGATGCAGAAGGCTGGCTGATGCAACATCCCGAACATGATACAGTTAGGGAGGGAGGGGGCATATATTTTTAGACGTCTCGGAGGGGTGCAAGCAAACACACCCACACATCAGATAGTGAGTGAAGGGGGCATGTATATGCTCTGTTCCCCTGGGGTGCAAGCAAACACACCCACACATCATATAGTGAGTGAGGGGGGCATGTCTATGCTCCCCTACCATTTGGGGTGCAAGTAAACACACACACAGTATATAGTGAGTGAGGGGGCATGTCTATGCTCCCCCCCCTTTCGGTGCTCAAGTAAACACACCCAAACATTACATAGTGAGTGTGGGGGCATGTATATGTTATGTATGTGTTGTATGCTTGTTACCATACAAACCTGACCCAGACAGAGCTGTAGCACAATGGTTACTGCAGTGACCACTGATACGGGCAGCATGGGTTCGAGTCCCCAGGCTGCCAGATGCAGAAGGCTGGCTGATGCAGCATCCCGAACATGATACAGTGAGTGAGGGAGGGGGCATATATTTTTATACGTCCCGGAGGGGTGCAAGCAAACACACCCACACATCAGATAGTGAGTGAGGGGCATGTATATGTTGCTGATAGTCTGTAGGGGTGCTAGCAAACACACCCACACATCATATAGTGAGTGAGGGGCCATGAACATTGTTTTGTATGTGCTGTAAGGTTGCTAGCAACACACCCACACAGTGGGTGTATCCAAAGTTGCTGCAGAACGCACCCCATAACGCACAACAGAGGCCACACTAGAAAGTAGAGTGTCCACTGAGGCACAACAAGATGTCCCCCATTGAGCAGTCCATAAGGGAACCGTAAGGTAGCCAGATAAGGTGACACATGGTGCACCCAATGACGCTCAGTACAGTAATATGATGCATCAGAGGCTGTCGCCGGTAGCAGTCCTGCGTGTGTAAAACATATAATGCGGCAGACACCCCTATAAAAGGAGTCCATTGTGGGTCACAACCCATGGCTACGGGCTCCACAGGCAATGAGTGACCCACTGGCCTGCAGCCCCATAGCCGGTAACCACCCCCTGGCTGTCCACTGAAGTGTGGCAGGACACCACCGAACTGTCCGCTGTAGTGTCCCGGATCCGTAACAATGCAGGGAGTCCCATGGTGCACACTGCACATGCAGACCAGCAGTCCACAGATGAACACAAGAAGGGCTACATACCCACCTAGCCCCCTGGTATGGTATGGTGAAATGACTGTGTGTGTCACTGGACATAGTAGCAACAGAGAGTATCCCAACAGGGTGCCCCAGAAGAAGCTAGAAAATGTGTCAGTGAAGGCAGACAGATCATAAGCACAATGGGTAAAAAGCGGCCTGGTGGAGCAAGGTCTGTGAGTTCAATCCCCCCTGTGTGTCCAAAGACCAAGGCTGCCTGCAATAGTACCCTCCGCAAACAGTAGGCACACATATGATGAACCAGTCAGCCCCCTGTCTAAACCAATGAGAACCCCAATGTTTGGTTGTACACAAAGAACATGAGAGGGAGGAATATATGCCCACCACCCCTTGCTGGGAGTGTCCGTGTAATCCCGAGAGGTGCAGCCCCCAAAGGTAGAAAACAGTGTGAATCTGCAGCCAGAACCGGGTGCTTGAAATGTACAAAGGTGAAGATATACACAACCCATATAATAAAGGAAATACCACGTCAGATTGTACCAGAAACAATGCAGGGGACAACACAATTGCCTTGCCATTGGAATGCAGCATCAAACAGCACCAGGACATGCTATGTGTGACACAACTATGGGCCGTGTACCAAGTGGTTGTGTCCCTGCAAGGCTGGCATAACTGTGGATGGGTGTGCGGCATGACTCCCACACCACACCAGTAATATCATAGGAGGTCTGGTTTGTATGTCCCACAAGTTGTGCTGGCAAACACCCACCCACAGGGATGTACCTGGAAGGTGTCACATAGGATAACCCCATGAAAGCCACACCAGAGAACTAAGGCTACTGTGCACTGTCTCCACAGCACCCGACAGGGCTTTACACAAAGCACCCCATAGGGCATGTGACAGGGCCCATGAGGAGTCACTGTGCGGAGTCTGCAGTGTGAGGGCGCTGCTGTTGTTAGCACCAATGTAAAGCAAGATAGGAATACGCCCCCCAAGGTGCTCACAATGACCCACTGTGTGTTCAAACCCATGACCCAGGGCCCCACCCACAAGCATGGAAGCAACCCCATGCCCATATTGCCAGTGCACATAACAAAGTCACAATAATGAGGTGGGCAGCCCTTGGAGCAGAACTTCCAGATGACCCAAGCCCCCGAAACAAACCCACAGAAGACGCACCATGTACATGCAAGGGATGCCTGACTAAGAAACAAAGCAAGGTCTCAGCAAACAAGGGCATATGGCAAACACAATCAAGACCAAGGTCATGATCATTACCAAATATAGAAGGCCCAATAACATCACAGACCGCTTTGCAACATGGAAAGTCACTGGCAAAAGCAAAAGCAAGGAGAAACACACTATGGTGATTGTGCGCAGGAAAATGAAGATGTCCGTAACACCTGAAACCAAATCCCCTGACTGTGGACCGAGGGGCGCCATGTCGTCACCCAAGGTGCCTGCTGGGCTGCTAAGGATATGGGAGTATGCAACAGTACCCATGGTGCACTGCAGATGCCCAGCAGCAGTCCAGAGATGACCATAAGAGGGGGTAGGCGCCCCCACAGCGCCTGGGCCGGAAGGGAGATAAGAATATGTGCGCCCCTGCCATAGAGCACCAAAGGACAGGCTGAGAGCAATAGGCAAAAGCAGAATAAGCAGGCGGTGTATGTCACAGAGTATGGAAGGTGAGGGCCACCTGAAAGGTACACCAGTGTCCTGGATGTGAATGTTACTGTCAGCAATGTTTCCCCCCAATCGTCTGTAGGCTGTGTGCGCGTAAAATATCAGCTCAGTGCAGCTTTGGAAGGAAGGTGACATGTCTGTGCGCAACATAATGACAGGCAGAGTCATAACAATTTTTTATGTTGACTACACGTCAGAATATCGTATGTACACCACATTGAGTTAAATCAAATTAACTGAACACAGACGATTAATAAATGAAGCAGGAAATGTCTAGTAATTACAACCCTGACTGTAAAGGTGTAAGATGTCTGTGTCGCTCCCTAGTGGAATCAGAGCTGCAAAGTATGTGCGCTCTCCTGGCGAGACACATGCGCACAGCTCAGAGGGAACAGTGATTGTCAGCCAAAAGCACACAGAGACACAATAGCGGATCCAGAGCCCGATGGATGGCGGACAGCACGACGTCTGCATGGGTAGCTGAGAGAGCAACATGTCCACGGTGCAGTGTGTCCTGCGGAAACACAATGTTGATGTACATTGCATCACCATCGGAACTGTGACCCATCTGAGGAACATATTTGACACCTGTGCACAATGTACAGTTGCCCACCAGTGGAAGGTAACAAATGGATGAGGGAACATAATCGGAGAGGGCGCAAAATACATCCCTACAACACACATAGGCAGGGTGGCGCATGAGGAATGGCCAGGTGGAAAGGTCACTAACAATCATGAACATACACAGTGTGATAAAGTACACATGCAGAAAGCCAAGATGTCCTGCCCCCCAAAAATGAACGTCAAATGGAGACACACAGCACAGCACATGCATGAGTGGCACATATCTGCCAAATGACCCATTGCCAGTGGCTGATCAACCTAGCAAACCAGTATACACTGACCTGTGCAAGAGTACACACACAGCCGCTCAAGATGTGTGCAAGATAGAACATGCAGAACCCCAATATGTGAACAAGTAAGGACCACCTCTGTGACCCATGGAGGCGAAGGGGGAAGGAGCAGTGGTCCAAATAAATGTGCAGCACCATAGGAGCAGTGGAGAGAAAACAACATATATGTGACCAGACGTGACGAATGACATACAATCCCCACTACCCTGCAACTCACCCCAGCCAACATGACGGCTGCATATATGAACACCCTCCCCCCCCCCCCCCCCATGCAGCACGGCCACATGCAGCATTACAAGGCAGTCCGGGTGGGCCTGGAACACAGATGCTCATCCTGTGGAGCCAAGAACAGGACAGAGATATGGAGGCATCAGATGGCAGTGCTGCACAATCCTCACACCACCTAACACATGGCAAACCCAGAGACACATCCCCAGCACACCCATAACTTACAGGTGAAGATCCTCTCGATTAGATGCTGCCTGGCTGCCATGCCTGCACGTGTGTCACCATGGCCAGGTGCAGGAGGGCACATAGGATCCGGGCCCAGATCCTCATTAATGTCGACTGGAACATTGTGCCTGAGAGCAATGTTGTGGAGGATGCAACAGGCTATGATGATCTTTGCCACAGTCAGTGGTTTGTACTGTAAGGCCCCGCCAGTCCTATCCAGACACCTGAAGCGACTTTTGAGGACGCCAAAGGTGCGCTCAATCACTGAGCGACTGGAGGCATGGGCCTCATTGTACCGTAGCTCTGCACCTGTCCGGGGAGACGCACAGGGGTGAGCAGCCAGGTGCGACACCCATATCCTGCATCACCTGCAGGGAGAAATGGTGCAAATTCACATGCGTGCTGAGACAATAATGGAACGACAGACATACCAATTCAGAACTGGACAGCCGAGAGGCCATGCACACACACTATGAGGCAAATGATGTGCACACAGTGGTAGCACAGCAGAGGCTGTTGAGGCCAGTGGGAAACGACCATGACATGCTGAGAGTGGCAGTGCACACCCATGTAACCGTGACACGTGACATGTGCAAGAACTGGTTCAGCAAATACATCTGCGTGAGCTGTGAGGCAAGGTGCTGGACATTGTCAAATAGCAACCGGGGGTGCAGGGTGGCACAGTTGTGCAAGTGGGTGGCTGGCACGATCCTCTGCATACACAGCACCAGCCACTGGGATACATATCATGGGTGATGGGGGTGAAGCAAAAGGCGGTGGTGAGGTGGGACCCCGAACATGGTGCCCAGACATGCAGCAGACACGTGTGATAGTCCACATGGTCACCAGCACATCTCCTGTCGAGCAAAAAACAGGGCCAGAAAGATTGGTCCACGCACACAGAATGAGCCCCATGAGGGTGGGCCCAGGCCCCCCCCCCCCCACCAGGCGGCCTCACCGAAATCCATGCAAAGGATGGGCTAGCCAAGTGACTGACACCACTGGAAGACATGGGTACAACTGCCAGCGCTGTATGCCCGTGGTGCGGGTGTGGAGGCGATGGCCTGGATACATGTGTAGCCCACAGGCATGGGGGGGACACAGCATATTCTGCCCTGTCGCACATGGACACAGTTCATCTGGAAAACGAGGGCACGGGCACGGAGAAACAGACACCACACTGGCCCTCTGGGACACACATGTGCGAGCAAACCAACACACATCCGAGACAGAGAGATGGCTGTGGCGAAACATATGTCTCAGACCAGGACACCAGTGACACGGCATGAGGCTGTGAGTCACACCCAACAGTGCACTCCCAGAACTAACGCTGCAATGTCAGTCAAACTGTGGAGAATGCTGACAATGCAGCAGATACACCCCCCTACAGTGGGCGCATGTCAGATACGCGGAATACCCACCCAGCAGGACGTAGTCACCAAACTGACCAGTCTCAAACTGGTCAAACACTGCCGAGTTCTGCAGGATATAGGAGTCATGGGCCGACCCTGGGAACCGCGGAACCACATTCAGGATACGCATACCTGCATCACAGACAACCTGCACATTGAGGGAATGGAAGTGTTTCCGGTTCCGGTACACAACCTCCCTGTCGCGTGGCGGGACAAGGGCAACATGTGTGCAATCTATAGCGCCCATCACGTGTGGGATTCCAGCAAACCTATGGAATGCCAGTGCCAGGGCCGCCCACTGTTGCCTACCATTGGGAATTGCTATGTAATTCCCAACCCGGCTGACCATGGCACACAGTACCTGATGGAGACAGCGGGAGAAGGTGGGCCTACTCATGCCACCCACTGCTGCCACCGAGGATTGGAAACAGCCAGAGGCAAAGAAATGTAGGGCAGCCAGGAGCTTGGTCATACCCGGTATAGCATGTGACCGGGCATTCAGGGGCTCAAGGTCAGGTCTGAGGTCCTGATAGAGCTCCCTAATGGCTCCTGTGTCCAGCCGGTAGAGGGAGAGTACCTGGCCCTCTCGCAGGTCCTGGAGCAAGACCCTGGGCCTGTAGAGACGCCGCAGGCGTTGTTGTACCTCAGCACGCCTATGGCGCCGTTGGTCAACAACACCCTCCTGTGCAGGCCCCACAGCTGCAGGCCTGAGTTGCAGTGGCCGTGCCACCGATGCCCAGGGCAGCGGCCCCAGGAACAACATCCCCCTCCTCCTGGCCAAGCAGTCTGCCAGGCCAACCAATGCAAACACTGCACCACCTGCATGTGATGTGTGAGCCATGATAGACACAGTTAGGAGGGTAGCAGGGCTAGAAATAGTGGTGTGGGTGGGGATGGACACCACATGATTGCCACTCACCTGGGGAGACAGAATGTTCCAGATTCCAGTAATCAAACTCTTTACCGGTAGGAAAAGTGCAGCGCGCGATGTTACGCGCGTCCACATAATGCAGCTGAGGGGATTCATCCATGTATCACACAGCTGTAGGTGAGTCCGAGCGATGCTGTAGGTGTGTATAAACTGCGTAGCACAAAAGTATCACACACCCAGTTACCAATGCAGGGATGACGTAAAATACATGTGCCCATGTGCAGGCGACGGAAGTCGCGTTTGCGACGCGCCTTACAACGCGTGCAACGTCAGAGTGCGGTCGCGTACGTATCACGTAGTGGTGCATTAGCCTATGCTTCCACTACGGCACAGATAAACATAGCCCTAAGAAAGGAGCGTACATCTGCACCACCACTATACAAAACAAACTGCCCCAGAAGGGATGGGTAGGGGGGATCGGCGATACGGCCAGTACTACCGACACTCACATGTTAATGATGTCACATCCGGCGCGCAGCGGAACGCGTATCGAGGCGCACAGCGAAACGCGTATCGAGGCGCGCAGCGGAACGCGTATCGAGGCGCGCAGCGAGGCGCAACAGAACGCGTCACGGCACACGTGGCCGTGTACCCCATGCCCCACGAGCCACACCCCATGACAGCCTATATATAGGCTTGCCACTGTGTGCCGAACCCCCGTGCAGATACATAATGGACATTATGGATCATCGACAGACCCAGGACCAGGACCAACCCCAGGACCAGCCCCACATCCAGCAGCACCAGCCACATCTCCACAGGAGGCCGTTGCTGGACCATCTGGGATTCAGCAGGCTGCAGGTGTGCATACGGGTGGCAGGCCACGCCAGCAAGGATCCCTGTCCCTGATGAAACAAGGCGCAGAGCCATACGTTTCAGCCAGCAGGAGAAATGAGCACCTGCTGTCCAACGTACTTGAGCGCTACGACCTCCTTTTTGGGCGCCAGAGTGCCACACTCACCATTGCCATGCGGGCACGGGCGTGGTCAGAGGTACAGTCAGCGGTTGCAGCAGCTGGGGGACCACACCGCGATATAGAAAACCTAAGGAAAAGATACTGTGACATCAAGAGGCAGGTGAGGGCTGAGCTCGTACGTGAGCGACGTGGGGCCCAAGGCACTGGAGGGGGACCAGCATATGTGGCCAACCTCAGCGAGCTGGAGAGACGCCTGGCTGATAGGCTCGGGACAATGTATGTCCACGGACCTGCCTGCAGCATTGGACACGGCCCACCCACAAGCAGGTAAGGGGGGAACGCAGACCAAGGTGGGGATGTAGCATGGTCACATGGTGCGAGACTAGAAAGAGGGGGGCCAGTAAGTGGATGTCCAGGGCGAGCGGGACAAATGAGACACGGTGTGACCACCCATTCAGGAGCAATGATGGGTGGTGGGGGGCCTGTGTATGGGTGGCAGTTGGTGGCAACATGCAGTGAATGTGATACTGTGCATGGGTGACCGCCACACAACGACAGCAGAGGCTGACCACATGTTGCATGCCACACATGGATGGGCTGTGTAGGGTTGACGTACTGGTAGAGGTTTCGTATGACTGCGTTGGGGTTATGTAGTATAGATTTGCCTCAGAGTTGTAGGTGCTAAGGGTTACTAATGTTCCAGGTCCATAATCACTTAGTGGTTGCCCTGAATCTCACAGAATAGTTTGGTAACAGCCACGCGGCCAAAACATGTGGGCCAGAATACAGGCCTTAGCAAGAGGAGGTCCAGCACCAGATATACCCATGTAAGGGGATATCATGGGCCTTGTAAGGTGCCAGTGTGGCCTGGAGAGTCTAGACATGGGCCGACAAGGGGATACCAGATAAGGGGCCTGTAAGGTCTATGTGCACAGGAAAACCTACACAGGAATCCACAAGTTACCAACATGTATGCTAGGCCTGGGCTCTGCAGAAACGTAGATAGCTGCACCATAGTTGGTGTGTATGGGAGGGGGGCCACGAGGGATTGTTACAACATGAAAGAAGGGGTACAAAATAGGGAATAATAGGAAATAAGAGGTAGGGGGGAGAGGACACACAGGAATAGTTATTAGGACAGCAGGTAGAAAAAAAAGTAAGCAGGTGACATAACTTTAAATAGAATTCAGCTCAAATGAAGGGGGGGTAATGCTGCCATGAGGTGCCCACTGCCCGAAAGAACTCGTTCCCCCAATTTCCCACCTGTATCCTGATCATCAGTTATCTAATAAACAGAGACTGTCATTGCACCTGTACTGATACTTTGGTTCTGATCATTGCAGGTACATAGTCGTCTTATTAGGTTGCGGTCTAGTCGGTGAAAAACGGGCGCACAAGCTGGCGGGACCACTAGGGCCACACGTGTAAGGGGGTGTCCTACGCGACGATACACTGCATCCTCTGGGGGACATGCTGGGTGCGGGCAGGTTGTGGGTGATGATGGCCCTGGCTGGGGTGTTGCGTCTGCACACAGAGGTGCTGTGGGGGGCCTCAGGGGGCGGACCACAGGTGGCACCTGCATGGGGGTGGGCACAAACATAGTAGGGTGCTACAACACGCATGGTCAGACACACGTGGATCAGTAACCCACGTGTGCCTGAGGGGTTATGTGATGGGGATGTCAAACAGCATATAGCACCCTCTAACGTATGTATCCCTGTGGCACCCAGGTGATCCACGCGCCATCGTCCAGGAGGAGGAGCCTCAGGCGGTGGCAGACGTGGCACCTCCAAGCCCCGTTGACACTGGTTCGGAGGCAGGCAATGTGTGTGCGGAGGGCCAGGATGCACCCCTTGGTGATAGGGAGCTGGAGGTTCCAGACATCCCGGATGTGGACGCACCAATCAAACACAGAGGGCACTGGGGATTTGCCTGCGGATGTGTGTGGGCAACACCGGAATGAGGCACTCGCTGCTGTGGCGGAGGTTATCGCACAGATGCAGGCCAACACTGACGCAGCCCACAGAGATGCTGAGGGTGAGTGCCCTATGCTGCCATGGTATATATGGACCCGAGCAGGTGTCGCTGTTGTAACACATCTCATATTGTGCTATGTTCCCCTCCCCCCAGGTCTACGGCATGCCTTGCGCACGGTGGCACGGACACAACGGCCGCCAACTGCGAGTGCTGCGGCGCCTACAGCGTACCATGACGGCCCTCGTGGGACATGAAGGCCGCATTGGCCGCAGCATGTGAAGAGTGGGCTGCCGCACATGCGCGCAGGGCAGCAGGGATGGGGGCAGGATGCGCTCTTGTCCAGCAGCCACAGGGGACATCACCACCTGCAGCAGCAACAGCAGCAAGGGGGCGGCAAGCGCCACGGGGTGGGCGGGGACGCACGAAAGGTGGCAGGGGGAGGTCTAAATAAAGACACACACAGCTGAACAATGATGGTGACATCTGCTTCCTGTCTACGTTTTGGCATGACAGTCACATCCCCCCCCCCCCACCCCCCCGGCCACTACCCTCGTGCACAGAGCAAACATCCCAGACCCACCAGGTATGCCCCCCAGGCACAAGGGGGGTGGGACAGGCCCAGTGGTTGCAAGGGCCCGGTCCGTGCTGCCAACCTGTGTCGTGGGCCATACCACCTACCATATATCGATAATGTCACGTGTCACAGCTTCTGCGGGGGAGCCCCCATGTGCAGCACTTGCAATATGTCTCCCCACGCCATGACACACACGATCACGGAGCACAACATGTGGCACAGCCCATGCCACCCTAGGGCCATGCCCACTCTATCCACCCATAGCTCTGTGCACATCAACGCTCAGTGACCATTAGGCCACCTGTGTACCCCATGCCATACCCCACCCTGGCCTGCACCAAGCACAGATGTTGCAGATAGCCTGCATATCCCACCAATGCTGGTCCCTGGGCAATGTCACATGTGTGTTCCCTGGGACATTTTGGGCATGGCCACAATGTACTGTCCATAGTTATGCTAACTGCCTTGACACGTATGCAGTAACACTGCGCACACCAGGGCCGGATATACCAGTATGCCATGGCGTAGGGCACACAGCTGGCAGGGGCCCACACAAGAGGAACAGGGCATTTAATTGGTTGAATATAGGTAGAGACATACAACCTTCTGTCTGCCGCCGCGGGGCCCCCTCTACTGCCGCAGCAGCACCGACTGACCCGCGGGGGCCCCCTCGGCAAGCTGAGGCCGTCGGTTCGTCCCTTCCTCTCTCCCCCCCTCCCTCCCTCCCTCCGTGCAGGGTGCAGGCTGCAGGCTGTGAGAGACGGGAATGGAGAGTGTCTCCTTGCGTCGCTGTCAGCCCGCAGGGGCTGATGGGACTTTTCCCATCAGCCCCTGCGGGCTTAACAGAGACACGAGGGTGACCCTCTCCCTCCACGCCTCTCACAGCGTGCACGGAGGGAGGGAGGGTTCTAACGGGCCGACGGAGGCAGCTTGTAGAGGGGGCCCCCCGCAGGTCAGTCTGTGCTGCCGCGGCAGCAGAGGGGGCCCCGCTTGCGGCAGCCAGCAGGGTTTGTCTTTCAAATTAGATGTTACCTGAGGCCCAGGGGGGGGGGACCGGTGTTGGGCTATGTGGTGGAGTAGGACTGGTAATGGGCTATGGGGGGGCTGGGGCTGGAGCTGGGGCGTGGGGGGGTATGAGGCTAAAAGGTGGGCTGATGGGGTGAGGACTGTAATGGACTGTGGGACTGTTGGGGGGGTCAGGGCTGGCAGTGGGCTAGGGGGGGCTGAAAACTGGAAATGGGTTTGATGGGTGGGATAGGACAGGATATGGGCTATGCATGGACTGTACGGAATGGATGTTTGGTTTGAGGCTCGGGTAACTAGAAGGGAGCCTGACGTTGGGGGTGGATTAGAATGGGATGGGGCTGGACGAGT